>BNCR01000001.1:77403173-78692598 GCA_014656515.1 Oryzias celebensis
CGTAATTTCAGCACCCTCACAAACTGCAGTGAAGTTGGTAAACATCTGCTCATAGGTGCTGGGAATCTGTCAGGAGGTCTCAGCAGTTTTAAAACTTTAATCATAACAATGCTCCAAAGTTCCCGTTCTGTGTTGCAACGCTTTGTCAGACAAATCTCCCAAAGTTCTGCCACCTTACCCACCTTCTTCCCTCTTTAATACTGCCAAAACACAAATAACCAATACTCCTGAGCCCTCTAAGGCTTCTTGCTGCTTTCATTAGTGACAAAGCGGGGCTTGACTTGAGTCGGAGCGTGTGCGGTTAAGTTAAAGTACACTCTTCCTCAGAAGTCGTTTGTTCAAGAAGAAGAAGTCTCACTTGAGGAATGTTGCTCATGATGCTCCAAAATCTGCCTGACATGGCGTCCCTCTGCGGGGTAGCACTTATAAATATGGAAAGCAGAATCAAATATACATATTTGGGAGCAAAGAGGCAGCATAAAGAAACAGCAAAAATGTTTTTGTCTCAAGTCTCACCTCCACGGAGTGAGCAAGAGAGAACAAACACAAGAAGCAAAGAGCAGGTTTCTCCCAAATAAAAAACAGCAACAAGAAATTAAAAAAATCGTTTTAAAACCAGTAAAGTTTATTTTTGCATCTTATTTGTCGTCCACATGAACGATTTGTGGTAAAAAATGAGCAGCTTCATGGAGAACATTCTCCCTCACATAGATTTCTTTTGTTAGACATTGAGGGTGCACAGCACAGCTGTTGCATCTGAGATTTCACTCTGCCTCTCAGCAGGGTGAGGTGTCCCCCCCCAGTGGAATCCAAGATTCAGGGTTCCTTCAGTCATTCTCCGTGACCTCTGACCCGCTCACCCTCCATCCGTTCGACCCTGACATCACGTTAGAAAAAGTAGTCAAAGAAGTTTCAAATTCAGAGAAAGTTTTATTCCCAATGAAGCGTCTCGGCAAGAAATAATAACCATTGAAGGCTATTTAGTAGAATGCCCTCACAAATGGTGAAAAACGGTGGCTTAAAAGCACAGTCGGTCAATTACACTCGTTAGAAGAGGGCAGATGCAGAGGCATGCAAGTACAGCAACCACACACACACACATTTGACTTGCCTCATTAAAACCTATCCAGCTTCGAGAACTCAGAGATGTGAATGTTCCCCTTGAGGAGTTAATTTTGAGGAAGGCAGAGGATTTCAACTTTTTTTTTTTTGACTTGCTTGTAATTA
This sequence comes from Oryzias celebensis, assembly GCA_014656515.1. NCBI lineage: Eukaryota > Metazoa > Chordata > Actinopteri > Beloniformes > Adrianichthyidae > Oryzias > Oryzias celebensis. The sequence continues at coordinate 77,404,401 of BNCR01000001.1, forward strand.
CAGCGATTGCTGAAATGCATGACCCTGAGAATAAGGCTGAGTCCTGGGAGAGTCCACCAGAAGCATCACCATCTTCGGTGTTCGCTCTCTATTGTGAGTCTCCCCAGCTGGATGCCACCCACACCGGGCACGAGTGAGGTCGAGGCGGCGCTCAGAACACCAGAAAAGGCGTCACTGGGGACTCCACACTTTGCACCAACAAGCCAACTCCTGAGGCGGAGAAAAGAAGTCAAGATGGTAAGTGACTGAAAACATTGGCCTCTCTGCACAATGAGGCCCATTCTCACAGTAAACTGATTAAAAAGAACAGAAACTACACGGAGAGCTAACAATCACAAGGCTCTGGAGTTGGCAAGCAAGGCGTAAGTGTTGCTTTCCAACTTCACTGGTATCCAAATTGAAGAGCAATTAGACACTGGAGAAAGAAATGATGAATGCAGTCAAGTATATGCAGCCCTGAAAAAAGAGACCAAAAATGGTGGGAAAAGAAGTATTGTTAAAATAATTTATTCATTTCAAATATTGATCGTCAGTGTAAGAGTTAGCGGCTGCTTCCATGAGTCAAATGGAGGTATGTCAACAGAAGAGGAAATATGAAGTGAGTGGTCAAAAGTGACCTTCCAGCTGGATATCCACAACTTCCATCTTCCCAAGCCAAAGAGCCCCATGGAGTAAATCCCAAACCAGGTCATTAGCACAGTGGTGTCACCGTGCAGACAGCAGATCATGGGCCAGAAAGGGAGCAAGAGGGGGACTCCTGGCACTGCAGCGGCTGCTGTGCGGTTTGACATTCAGGCCTGGCTGATCTATGGGGCTGGGGAGACGGTGCCCTTGCTCTGGGTCTCAGCAAGGAAAAGGTCTTGGCAGTTTCTCCTTACTTGCTCGTAGATATGAAACTGAGGTCATACTATGTTTGAATATCATACATCTCGTTTACACCTTGATTTGCAGGATGCTGTCACCTGCAGTGCACTCCCATCCTCAGCCACTTGATGGAAGGATGTGAAATCAAAGAGATGCTCACTTATCAACTGAATTTACTGTAAACATGTTTAAAATCTGCGTGGGATACAGATTTGTCCCGTAAAACAGTTAAGTGTGACATATATGACAATAATCAGGGAATAACCCATCATCAATGATGGATTATTCCCTTTAGAAATAATCTTTACCCACTACGGGACAGTTTCATTCCGTGATCAAAAATCATTCTGGGGTTTTTATGTCCTTCTCAAATGGCTTTGACCTCCACAGCCCATCTCCAGCAAATGGTGACCACCATGAACATGCCAAGACAGAGCATCCCTTGGGGGCAGTACCATGAGCCAAGATGAAAATAAAATTCTCCCAGTGAAAGATGGACACTTTCCACTTGGCACCATCTCACAAGATGAAGGGAAAAGATAGGAAACCTTTCAACACTTTTTTTAAAAAGTGCATTGAAAAAGGTGTTTTTTTTCTTGCTCATTACCACACTCATTAGTAAATCTTCACTTTCTGATGAGATCAAATTAGCTCACCTCAATATAAATGTTAGTTCTTAACAAAGCTGCAGCATACTGTGCTACACCGACCCTGATCTTTTGTTAGGGTCATTTTACACAATCAGCCAGACACCTCAGGAAGTTCCTGGTTATCAGTTTGTCACATTGGATTTGGCACTTTAGTGAACCATAACGCATTCTATTATCTGAGTATTCAGTTTATACGTTTTTTTTCAGAGGATAGTTCAGAAAGAAGAGCAGAAACACAAAACTTTTCAAGTTCATGCAAAGGATTGAACTCTTAGGCTACGTCCCAACCGGCCTTGACCACGATGCTGTAAAGTGACCGCTTTCAATGAAAAGTCAATGCAAACACGCATGAATGCACATTTAAAACTCACACTTGGCTATGCAAGTTTCTGTGACAATTTTATGGACAAGACTCATGGACATTGAAGGCATGTTGAAAGTTAAACCAGAAATCTTTGACCAATCAGAGACTCGGATTTGGTAGTGACGTCCCTTTTAATTCATGGAAGTGCCAACCATTTGAAAATTGACCATAGAGGAGGATTTGAGAATTGTGGTATGTGCCCAGCTGGAATTAAATGACACCAAGTCTTTCATAGGTCAGAATAGTGCTGTGAAAGAAAAAGCCTGGAGCAAGATTCATTTGATTTGCACAGCTTTGACATTTCTGCACCAAGCCTCTTCCAACTGTTGGTGGTGGACATTTGCAAGTAAACAGTAGCAAAAAAAGATGGAGAAGCCCCTACCTGCTTGTTCAGTGTGAAGAGCATGGAATATATGCAAGCTCAAGATCATGTGTTTTTTTTTTTTTAGTGCTGTCAATCGTATAAAAAATGAATCAGATTTATCACACTTTTGCATTGTGATTAATCACGATTGATCGAGCCAGGTTATGTCTTGAACCATGGTCACACACTGCACAAGGTTATTTATTGCTTCAAAATATCGTTTTTTAAATTGTACTTAATTTTGATGTATTTACCTTTATTCAAACACAGGTAATGAATAAAGTAATTTAATTACAAATTTGATCCAGTAACTAAGTAAAGTAATCAGTTACTTTTTAAAAGTAACTTACCTAACACTGGTCACAAACCCGAGCTTTTTCGCACCGCAGGTTTTCATCTGCTCCTGAGCCAACGAGATTTCAATAAAGACATATTCATAAACACATTTTCAAACTTAAATGAAACTTACATGAGTAAAATGCTACAAGAACTTGTTAAAAACACCAAAAACGGGATTTTCGTTGGAGTGGGTCAACAGACAATCAAGACAGGCATCAAACTAATAGAAGAACCTTCAATCACATCCATGCAAATATTCATTCCCCTCCATTTTTATGAACCTCTCCAGCACCTCAGTTTTTGACCACGATTGCAGAAGTTTGGAGATAGGGCACTGTTAATTAAAGGAAAAGGGCAACACCCTCAGGGTTGGCAGAGGGTGCATCCGGAGGATCCCTGAGCAGAACATCTGCTTGCTATTTTCCCCCGTAGAGGCCCCGGAGAACACAGCAGCACCGGGGAGTGAGGAGACGCGACCTTGGGGAGTCCAAGCTGAGAGGGGGAGCGGGGCATGAAGGATAGGCCATGTTTGACCCTGACACCTAAGATAAAGGGACTGGATGGTGGGACTTTCCAGTGCCTCCTGTGCTTCAGCTTTGAGCTGAACAGTTTTCCAAATAAGATTTTATCTTCAGAGATTCCATCACAGATAAACTGTAAATGAATGGATGAACGTATCAAAGAGATAAAAAAATCTGAAGGACAACAGCATGAGGAGCGGAACATGATGGTGGACAGTGATGGAAAGGACTCTGGGATGATCCACGCTCCGCACAGCTGTTGTGGCCAACTGCACCATGTGTGAAGTAGCATGTGCTGGAGATCATTAAATCATGATAAATTATAACTGCATTTTTGCCCAAATATGTAGCTTTATTCTTAAAAAAGAAAATGCATTGGGGGGAAAAAGTTGGCCTAGTTTACAAGAGTTAACCACGAAAAGGTGTTTGGCATCAGTGGGGAATAAATGATGAATGGGTCACGTTTAGTAGCATTATCTTCAAGATCACTTCACTGAGCAAGATGAACAATGTTACATCTATTTATTGTTCCTGATTAAGAACTAATTGCTACAAAATGTGACTTGATCAGTGTTTTTACTTTTAACTGTGAACGACTTGCATCGGTTAATTCAGGTTGGTCACAAACGCTGCCTGCTCTGCCCAATCGCAGGTCAATACATTGTGACAATCACAAAAAGAACGCTGATTGCTCCTTAAATTAATTCAAACGAATACTCACGAGCTTTTAAGTCAAACAAGAGGGAGTGAAACAGTTTTTCCTTCCTCCCCCCCAAACAAGCGGAGATAATTAACCATCTATCCTCAGAGAAAAAGTGCTCCCACTGGAAGGTTGTTTGGTTTAAGGATTTGCTCAGTGATTTCTCTCACCAGGGACTCTTCATTTGAGTCTCAAGGTTTTGTATCTCTAACAAGGCTTTAATTGCCAAGGTAACAGGCCACCTGATTAAGCCTGACAATAAGTTTGATTTATAGGTTTGTTAGAAGGGACTGAACTGAAGGAAAAGTAAAGAGTGGCGAGTAATATTCAAATTTGAGGATCTTGGTTTCCCTTTTCTGTAAAGTTGGCCTTGCAGCCTTCAGCAGGATGAGCAAGTCTCAGAAACTCTGTTTACTCCACATGAACTTCAGAAAAAGCCCAGAATTTGCAGGAAAGATCGCAATTCTACTGAGGTGGAGGAGGAGGCGGCGCTCAAAGCCTCAGGTCCCATGCCATGTGCCCTCCTTATTGTAACGAGTGCATTTCTCTCCTCAAACTCTGACTGGTGAGTATGTCGGGGGGGGGGATTCTGGGAGTGTCTGGTGGTGAAAAACTCTGTGTTAAAGTCCCTTTCCTCCTGTCAAAGGGCTGACACGGAGCATCCAGAGACACAGGGCCTTTGTTGCTGCAGGTCTGGACACTGGCCTAGATTCCCTCTACCCCCCATCTCCCCTCCACCGCCCCCTTCCTCAGACAACATCTCACCTACAAAACACTCCTCAGCTGGCCCATCTCATCTGTTCTTTACTGACATCCTGCCCTGGATGAGGAGCCTTGCTCCTTTCTACCTCCTCAATCTGACTTTTCCTTTTGTTGTGTGGTTAACATCTGTGAGTTTTACCTTAAAAGAAACACACTTTTATAAATGTAGATCAAGTCCCAGATCTTATTTGTTGACAGTGAAATCAAAAAAAAAAAATCAAGAATCCATTTGAAATTATGCTTATTTTGATAACAGCTGCATTTATTGTTGTTTTTATTCCTTGGGATTAAATCAAATAAGTAAAGTTTTGATAAATGTATTGGGTTTTTTATATGGGTAAATGAAAATCAGAATTTCAGTCTACTTTATCCATTATTCCTATATACAAATGATCCATGAATGTGTGCAAGATTCCCTGTAGGCTCAATGGGATTTTACTATTTTTTAAATTTCATTTTCAATTCACTATGATCCGCTTAAAAACAGCAATCAAATAAAACATATAAAACTGGAATAATCTTTTTTCTATGCAGGACATTTTTTGTTTTGGTTTTCAAGCTCAAGTTCATTTTAGTGTTTTTATTTAACTAGTCAAATAGATGTAGGATTTGTGGATAGTAAACGTGTATAAAACATGTCACAATCCTCACAAATGTGCTGAGGTCCAAAATGAGAAGTAAGTAAATACATCTTAATTTCTAAAGCCCTTTTCACAGAAAGTGACTCATAAAGTGCTTCACAATGTAAAAACAAAACAAGATAAAAACAGAGAAATAATCCAAGCTGCAACAATTGAACTCTGCACGTTAATTTTTGAATGAAAGCAATGTAGTTTGTGTCATTCCCGTGTCATTGCAAACAGTTGATGCGACTGGCAAACACTGGTGAGTTCAGGGACTATTGAGAATAAAACCTTTTGCTTGCTGTTTGGATCACACCAATGGACCAAGGACCCACAGACTTTTTTATTTGTTTTTATTTTGTTTCATTTTACTTCTTGAATCGTAACTTTATTCAAACAATCAATTTCTCAGCCAGACAGGGTTTTCTAATGTTCAGAGAATGTTTCATCAAACATCCAGAAAATACTGGCTTCTGCTGGTTCTTTATGGAGAACATTCACAGAGAAATGACCTGCTAAATCTTTTGTCAACTTTTTGGGTTTTCTTATCTTAGAGCCCATAAAAATCCGTTTTAAAGGCTTCGCCAACATGAAACGCTTAAAGTGCTACTGTATAAAAATGACTTATCTTATCGACCCCAAAAATAACATCCAAAGCACCTCTGTCATGTGAGCATGTTTTACATGTCACACTGTGAAATTCAGTCTGACATGGTGCCTCAACTCTTGCACTTCCCATCAGGTGGTGTGTATGTGACTATGGAAATTTTTTATGTCTCTCTGTGTTTCTCTCTCTGGCAGGTGTAAATGGTGCAAGTTTCTGTCTTGTTCAACACCCATGCTATTTTGATGTGTTGGCAATTCCTTTGCCAGACCAATAACTCCCTCACACTATCACTACTCTTTCATGCCGTCTGCTTTATTCTCATTCTTGGGGGAATCCTCGTGAGATACATAGAGCGCCTCTTAATTTCCCCTGGGATGCATGCAGGAAACATACACTGGTGCTTTTCTAGGGATGAAACACAGGCAAAACATTAGACCACAATATATCATGACATCTGCTGTTGCTGGGTCAGATAACCAGTTAAGTGGGTTCCATAACTTGTCACAAGTCCACAGTTTGCGTTTTTCTTCGCTTGTCTCCCATGTTTGTTTGCTCTTTTGTTTTCCAGGCTGGGGGTGGAATTATTTAGAACAGTAAAGCATTGAGCAACATGCAGCCAGTCAGAGCAAGCAAAGTAAGAGAGAATCCCAGGAGGCGCCGTGGCCCGGTGGGTTTGGTTTGTACACCCGTCACAGACTTCTGAAGGGGTGACGTGCATCACTGCTCCGCTGAGAGAGAGCCTCTGCCATGTTTACTGTCATGTTCCAAGGTATGCTACGTGGCTTCAAACACATCAAACACATCTACAAGAATACTGATATTGGGAATGCCATGGGGAGCCACACAAAAGGTAGAGACACACTCCTAAAAACACACATGCCCACAGCTCTGCCATGCCAAGTGGCACAGTAATAAATATGGATGTTTTTAAACACCGTTTTTGCACATTTTGAACATTTTCCTTAGATTTCCGGGAAAATAAGGACTATAGGCATGCATTTGTTTAAGTATGAACTCACGAATCCTTTGTTTCGATTCTAAGCGGTGAATTAAAACATCTATGACTTGCAGCCATTTCTGGTCGTGATAAATGTTGCAACTGATGCAAACTCAAGGCTTTTGGAGTGTGCCACCACCCGCTTGTGCTTGATTTATGAAGACTAGTCAAGACTTATTTGACTATGGCGAAGTGCTCCCCTCCTGGCCTGCTGCGTGTAGTGAGGAAGTAGGCTGAGCTGTTTGCTGTGCCTCTGGGCGTGAGGATGAGGGGGAGCAGCCTGGAGTTCCTGCCTGGCTCAGGGGGAGGTTGGACTGTATTAGACGGCTGACAGCTGGGCCACATCTCTGGAGGTGTGGGGCGAAGAGGCCCCCTGTCTGTCTGCCTCTGCACCAAGTGTCAATTTGAGCATGAAGGAAGAATGGAGTGAGCCAAAGAGTAAGTAAGTGAGCAAAATGGAGCCACTGGTAGTCCTGGGTGGATTGACATCAGCTGTGCATGGGCCATGCACACCGTTAGGCATCAGAAAGCACACTGTTTATTTCGTATTTTGACTCAGGGGCACAATCGTGTGCTCACCGAAACAGACACAAGACAAAGTCCTGCTACAAGGTTGTAGCTCTCGGCCTCCCTAGTTTGGGCAGCATCATTCTCAGTTAGTTGGTTTCAAAGAGTGAGACTATAAGGTGAATAAACAGCCACTCAAAGGCCGATCTTTTCTTCTTTCTATCAAAGTAAAATTACCTAAGAAATGAACTCACCTCAAGTTGTCTTCTGTACAATTATGTGAAGTGAGATTATAAACCACTCATAGAGCAAACACTAATATTTATTTCTCTTTTCTGTGATGGAATTTGCAATCACATCGCATCTTTTAAGTGACCACAAAGTAAAAATAAAATCTTCTGTTTGCCTCAATTTTCAGTAGGAATTCTTCATATTTTTTTAGATTGCATCGTGCGAAACAACTTCAGCAGCACAGTGTTTCCATGAAAAAGGCTGCAGTGAAATATGAGGAATTACTATAATAGGTTTTCTCTGATCTTCAGAGACTGCTTTGTGTACTTCCTGCTCTGAGACTTGCCATCACTGGGATGTGGGATGAGGGCCAGAGTCGACTTTATTAGCTGCTGATGTTCTAATGTGATTTATTTTTATAAATGAGACTAGGGTGGTAATGTAAGTGGGGGTGGAGGCCAGTATGCAAATGCGGACCCTCATTAAACACCACCACCACACTACATTATCTGCTGCTCCGCAGATTGTATGCATTAACGAGGCACAACCAAGTCTGCCAACTAATGACAATGTAATGATCACAGCATTTATGATAAAGTCATCAGAAGCTATGACACATTCAAATTTGATGTATACGGTGGATCCGCTCCGCCCGTGCTTTCAGGTGGACTTTAGCCCCCCCCTCATGATCACATCAGTCTGAAAAAGACACAATTAATAAAAAATCTGACTCCAAAATGAATAACAATGACCTTCGGTAACAGCAAACAACTTTTTGAGTCACATAACTTTCTTTCTAAATCGTTTTTATCCTTTTAATGTTTGAGTTGGGAATAAAAACTCCCCTAAAGGTAATAAAGATTATGTACTTCTTTAAAAGCTCATTAATTTGAACATTTATTAAAACGTGCTCTGACGTAGCGCACACTCAAAGCATCTATCGAACAGTGTTTTTCCTGACCAGTGCATTCAAATGAGTAAAACTCCAAATAAAAATCTTGAATTGTATCTCCTTCTTCTTTTGCTTTCAGGGGTTGCCACAGCGAATCAGCTTCCTCCATCTAATGCTGTCTTCTGCATCTTCTCTGGCACCTTCTGTGGGTCTGATTTGCACCTTTTGGTTTGGCAAAGATTTTACGTCAGATGCCCTTCCTGTCACAGCCCTCTGTCGTGGCTACAGTCAAATTTTAAATCTATTTTTTTCTTTTTGCTGAATCAATTTTCCTCAAATGAGTTGATTTGCAAATACGTTTTACACACTTCACTAAGTCTGATATACTTTGTTGAGCGAATTTACACAAATGACTGGACAAGCTTTCACAGCCGTTTATTTTTGGTCCTTCAAACTTTCCTATGATGTTGGTATGCAGTCCTCTGGGGAGTTTCATGAGCTCGCTTCTGTGTAAAGATGTTTATCATATAGCTTGTGTGAGAATGAGGAGATTAACCCCGTAACTAGCAGACATCTTACAGTTGATCTGAGTGTCATTAGTCCACATTAATAACCCATGGATGTGCAAATGGGCTTTTTTTATCATCTTAATTACATGACATCTGAGCTCTCTATCTAAAGATGACTCTCTTTGGGCACTGTGACTTCGAGGTACTTGTGTTTGCTCGCACACAGCAGTCGTTTAAACCAAAAAGAACGCCGTTGCCCATTAGAGAGATGGATTGACAGGAGAGCAGAATAAATCTTTGTGGCACTGACTCAGAAATATAAATAGAGCACCCAAGATAGATTTGTCTGCGGTGTTGATGAAGTTACCTTTGGGGATGGGGTTCTACCTTTTTAGTAATGAGGACAACCACAAACAGTTTGGTCTCCTAATGAGAAATGATGCTTTTGGAGGTGAGATACAAAAATGCCACAGAAGAACGCATCAGTTCAGCATTTTCTGCTGCGATGCTGCACTCAAGTGCCACCAGCATGAAAGAAGCAGCCCCACCTGGTGGCTTTGATGTACAACATGCACTTCTTCAAATAAAGAGACGCTGGTGCTGAATGCACACGTCCACGTCCTTTTTGTTGCAGTGTTTCTCTTTTAGGAAAAAATAATTCATTTTAAACGCTGGATAAAAGTGACTTTAGTCAGGGTTTTTTTTCCACAGTAGCAACAAGAGGAGAATACGGGATTAATGCAGAAATGATTTTAATTGGATCAGTAAATGATGGCAAAATCAGGTAGGCAGGGGAGGGGATGAATGTGCTATTACCCATTTTATCATCAAAGTGAGTGCTGTGCTAATTATGCTATAGCACCCAGTCAGAGCCCACATGAGACTGATAACAGAGCACTGCCCAGGGTTACACTGATTGCACTTGCTGACTCCATCTTAGCCATCTCCTTAGGCAGGTTGCTGATATTCATGCAATAGCAGGATGCATGACGGTATAAAAGAGCACTAAGACAAAGGTGCAGTATGCAGTCTTTTTTTTCCTCTCCTTTTGTTCTCCTTTTAGTTTAAGAGCTGGCAAGCCATTAGAGTTCTATTGCTAATCAATGTGAGGCATTATAGGTTGTATAAATCACACTCTGACACCTGCTGTATGGGTCGTTAACAGAGAACTCACCGGGGAGGAGTGCAGAGAACAAACATGCAGACAAACTGAACAGAAACGTCTGCACCTCAAGCTGAGCTATTGATACCAGCACTTCATTAAGATGACCAAGGGGCGGATCAACTGAAAAATTTGGGTTTAAAGTGAAAGCATATCCACTTGAATTTGTTTCTCCTCCTCAGTAAATTAAATATTGGTTTTGTTGTCCAAAGACAAACAGTCACGTTCTGAGCGCTTTCTAATAATGCTTTGTAATCTATGCTCAGATGGTACCAAGCAGACACAGACCACCAGAGGTGTTTTACTAGCACCAAGAAGAGAGAGGTTCCTGTGAACATTTTTAATTGAGGATGTAGTCATTCTGCCCAAACAGGCAAGCAGGAAAATGCACACGCAGGCATTTGTAACCTCAGTGTGGTACAGAGGGGGACTATCTGAAGACTCGCAGGCCCTTTGATGTCTCCTGAATACGGGCATAATGCATGTGTAATTAATAAGCCATTTGCATATGATGAACTAGGGCACTTAGTCAATGTTCTCAGGATACAAATACCTGAGGAAAACAATAACAACGGAAAACATTAAAAAAGGGAGTCTTCGCAAAAAAAGGACAAATCTAAAGCCCGCTTTGGATTAGAAATACATTAGCAGCTAATTATGTCCTAATTGCCAATATTTTAGCAGGTGTTTGTACTTAACCAGTGGTAATGCCCTTCTGGAACAAACTCATCGAGCTTATTCTCAGGTGAATCCCTGCAGCCTTTTGTGATTATAAAGGGACAAGAAAGACTTGTGGTCACAAAGGAGGGGAAAAAAAGGGAACTAAAATGGCAATAAGAACAGTAGGCATCAACATAGGTCCCAATTAAACTGTTCATAAACTAAAACAATACATAAACAAATATAATAAAGGACGTTGATTAATCTGGTAAAAAAAAAAAAAAAAAATTATGCCCACAAAGGACACTATTCACCGTGAATTGGCACTTGTGCTGAGATCACCTGAGTATCCACTTCTTAACGAAGTGTTCTCTATTTTTTTGCCCAAACATTTTTAAAGCAATCAGAGACTCTGGGGGGCAGAAGTTTTCTCACCTAATCAAACAGCAAACGTAACCCAGCACTTGATTAAATATTGAGCTTGGAAGATTCAGATATCATTTTTCACTGGCCTGCTGGCATTTAGCCGCGAGGGACCATCAAACTTCTATAAGCCCCTGGAGTTGGTCCACTCTGGAAAAGAGATGAGCCAGCAGGTCAAACTGCAAAAATGTCACGGGTGACGGGGAAGGAAGTAAAAACATACATCAAATGACAGTTTGCTTCCGATCTCAAACGATGGTCTGATGACATCAAGAGGAGTGATTTTATGGCACGTGAAGTTGAGTCATGTTTGTGGTTATTTACCTGTTTGTAGCACACAGATCTTTTGAAGTTAGTTTTGGCTGCTGAGCAGCTTCTTTATTTCCTGATTTCCAGTGGCATGAATGCAGAACTCCTCCTCGCTTAGAGTAAAATTCATGATTATGCAAGAACGTACTGGATCCAGACTTCACACTTGACTTAATTGTAAATGGAAATACATTTTCTTTTTTTCTTTATTGCTTTGATTCCCATTCATATAATGCATGTGGATATTGATGATGCTAAAGTGTTTTTTTATCAACTTTATATTGTGTGTTACAGAATGTTTGCAACCGTTCCTGAAAGAGTTAAATAAAGTAGTTTTGACAATACTTATTGCCCTTTTGATATGAAACTTAAGTTTAATAACAACCATAAGCAGAGATTTAGGATTTTCTTTTGGGCCTTTGTGTTCCCAAAAATCAGTCTGTAAAATCTAAATAATCAACAACTGTTTTTCAGAGTAAAATACATAAGTCCTATGACACTTCCTGACAGATTGCCCTTTTTTCTGAAATATTTTATATTTATGTATTTGTCTGCAGTACTGATTCATGTTACTGCAGAATCAAAACAGCTTGAATAGGAATGATGTGTTTTTAGTTTGTTTGGGTCACTTTTGAAAGGGTTTCTTCCTTATAGGTCTGTATTGTTTGAATTAAGTTGGTTTGAAGTTTATGGTTTTTTTTTTTGCCAAAAACCAAAACATCTTCAGTCGGGTCCACCACCTTTATTTGAAATGTTACTTTAGAACCATTTTAAAAAAAAACAGTATTCATTCATTTTCCGAAACGCTTTATCCCTTTCGGGGTCACGGGGCTGCTGGAGCCTAACTGGACACCCCTGAACTGGTTGCCAGTCTGTTGCAGAGGCCACAATCACACACTCATATCCACACTGAGGGACAATTTAGAGTAACCAATTAACCTATTAAGCATGTTTTTTTTGGTGGGAGGAAGCCAGAGACCCTGGTGAAAACCCACAGATGCATGGGGAGAACATGCAAACTCCACACAGAAAGGTCCCCCATTGATGACACAGGTCCCCCAGCCAGGACTTGAACTGGGAACCTTCTTGCTGTGAGGCAAGAGTGCTAACCACTGCGCCACCGTGCAGCCCCATGTTTTATAATGATAATTTTTCAAATACACCAACCCCAAAGCGATTTTATGCTCCAATCACACATATCTGAACATTCCTCTCCAACCCTAAATTACTATTCCCCCAAGTTCATACATATGACCTGGACCGTTGACCCAAAGTACTAAAAGTCCTCCACTTTCGTCACCTCTGCTCCCTGTAATCTCACCATTAACACCTACCATTTAACGTAGATGTATAGAATTTAGGGCTGTCAACGTTAATGTTTTTAGTACTTTATTCTTGTTATTTTTTAGATTGTTTTTTTTAGAAAAAAGGCAAACTATTTGATACATAATGCGGACGTAACACAATATGTCACTGAGCTGGCAGACCTCAACTGAAGCTGCAAAGGAAAGTGATAAACATATGCTGATCGTCATGATAGGTTCAATAAAACATCAGATCAGAGAGAAAGTTCATCTGTTACCGCTTGTTTCTGTCCACATCTTGACGGAAAACTTTGTTTTAAAGACGCCTGCACATATAGAACATAGTGACCGAAACTTCTTCCGGAACACCCATCAGCCAATCAGAATAGAGTTTTCACCCGGAGCATTTAAAGTGAAGAAACACAATGTTTGTTGCTTATGGTTGTAAATCAGCATCTTTGTTTTCTTTGTCCTTATAGTTCTTTACAGTCCTGCTTATCTTACTCACGTTGTGTTTTGTGCACACAAATGAAACTTCTGAGTTAACACTTTGTAAATTTAAAAATTTCAGACAGTAAAAATGAAGAGAACATTTTCTCTCTGGCCTGTTTTTGTTCGAAAGCTGCGTATAAAATCTAACTAGTTGTAATTAATCATGTTTTATTATTTTGAACAGTTATTAGTCGTGATTAATCACAACACAGAAGTGTGATTCATCTCATTATTTTTTTTATTGATTGACAGCACTAATACAAATTGATCAGAGTTAAAGTCTTAGATAGGTCAAAGGTTAAGTATGAAATTGGTTTATTTTAATATTTTTGATGCTGCACACAACAGTCCAATTTGTAGCCAAAAAGGACTTTATGACTGACAGTCAGCCTACAATTTTGTTCTGATGGTCAGTACAATTTTAGATCTGTATGGTCTGGATTTACCTAAAAATATCCATTAAACTGCACTTATTCACAATTGTATTATTATTATTAATTGTATTTAAAGTTTTTTTTCTGTTTTGTTTCTAAAAAAATATCTTCACCAAACTTTTTTTTTAATGCTGAGAATATTCTTTAAACAATATATTGTTTTCTTTTCTATTAGAGTGAAATGCCTCACTTCAGTAATCAACATTTGCAATTTAGCATATTTTATTATTGAAACAAATTCTTGCAAACCTGCATAAGATAAGCTGCAACATGGCAACGCTGATTACCAAATTAAAAGTCAAGTTTACAAAAAAAGCCTGAAGGAAGAAATCTGTCAAATTTGTAAAAAGTGTTTGTTTTTTTTAAGCTGTAAAAGGTCCTATTATTTTGAACAGAACCAAATCCCCCTTTCTGTTTGTTGTAAAACCAGCAGGTGTGTTCATACTTGTATTCTATCACGTTCGTTTCCATTGTGTTCTTCTGGAAAATGCAGGAGTTTCTAACCTCCATGTGGTTGGAACAAAGATGTTTTATTACGGTAGAGTGCTCACTCCACTTGGATCAAAGAACGCCTCCAAATAATCTGTGAAATAACCAATCAAGGAAGAGTGACGCATATTTACCCATCTACAATCTTTGTTTTGGTGTGTTATGAAAAATCAAAATGTGACAGATGCAAAAATCGACTCAGTAAATAAGTAACAGTTCAGGATCATATTTTTAAAAAATATGGATTCAAAGATACTTTGATGTGAATCATTAGTGTTCAGTAGGAAACATAGCTTGTAAGAGTACATTGATATTTCCATAGTACAGTGTTTGTAAATTAACTTTGTATCATATATTGTTATTTTTTACAAAGATTATTCTAGGACTTTTATTTGTTTTTTTAATATCTGTGCTCAACAATATATTAAAACTGGTCAATTAGAATGGAGACAAAATTTTAAAAAAGCATGGATATCAACAGAGTTTTTTTAACAAATAGATGTAATAAATAAATAATAAAATCAACAAAATAACTAACAAAAACACACAAATAAGGAAAGGAATGACGTAGGTGTAAGTTTATTTATTTGCATTCTCTCACACAAAGTCAGTAATGTTATTTATTAAAAGTTCTTTAATAATTTTAATGACTTTCACATCCTTATGATCCCTGTGGTCGTTGTTTTATACATTTGCCATTTTTAACAGCAATGAACATGCTGTTACCACCTTTAGCCAAAGATGTCGCTAAACCCAAAGAGCTCTTAAGGCAGAAGGATGGTGGAGTCATTGTTTAAAGATGTTAGACCAAGGTTCTTTTCAAATCTGGGGAATCTAAATGCGTGTTCATAAAACAGTTGGGTTTATAGCCTATTTTCAGCAGAGATTTAGAGCTCTTATTGAAGCTTTAGGAGGATAAATTAAT
Source organism: Oryzias celebensis (assembly GCA_014656515.1). Classification (NCBI taxonomy): domain Eukaryota; kingdom Metazoa; phylum Chordata; class Actinopteri; order Beloniformes; family Adrianichthyidae; genus Oryzias; species Oryzias celebensis. The sequence goes on from BNCR01000001.1 coordinate 77,419,529, forward strand.
TCCGACATGTTCTGAGCTCCAACCACCTCTCCTTGTGTGCCATTAAACAGCCGTTTAGACTGTTCATATCTCACCTTATCAAATTTGAAACACACTGTGGACAGATTCTGACTCAGTACTCAAAAGTTACATGAGAAATCTGGTCAACCTTCCTCTGTATTTTTTTTCCTCCACACCCCACAAATACAGTTGCATTGTTCGACCTTGAGTGAGATGCTGTCAGGCACTTTTTCCAACATAAGCGTTGCAGTTTCCCATAATCCACTGGGAATGTTGAGGTGAGAGCTGTGGCCCAGTAGCGCTCTGAGTGGCTGGCAGCGGATCAAAAGCAAACGAGGTTCCTGAGCTCATTCCAATTATAACAGCCCACACTATCAACTACAAATACAAACAGCACATAAGTGATAGCGCTGGTGGCCTGGAGGACTGCTGCCAGAGACCAGGCAGCATGCTAATCAGGATACCTCTTGCCATGGGCTATTTAGGGAATAGCCTCTCATCCCACTAATTCCCCATGCCCTAACCAGGAAAACGAAAGAGAAGAAGAGGAGTGAATTCCCTGAGTGCACAGTCCAAGGACAAAATATTTGAAAATGGATCTTTATCTTTGCTCTGGGCCAATATCCATTATAATTACAAAAATAGAAGAAAAAAAAACTTATGTAATGAATAAAATATGAGATTTGCCAAATTTATAAAGCAAATTATGACGATGTTTAATAACTGGCTTTTTTATTATATTATTTCAGCTACAAGGAAAAAGTAAAGCAAGGTTTCCTCATTTCTTTTCATGTAAATTCTAACCAGACTTTCATTGACGTCACTAAGTTGGAGCCACATGCTCTACCTTGTGGTTTAACCTTTGCAAAAGTAGAATCTGGAAAACAAGACCCTCAGTCATGTGCACATCACTTCACATTGTTTATCGCAATTACTTTGATTATTCAGAACAACATCTTCTCACCACCTCATAGTAGCTGGCCAAACCAGGAAGGTGACTTATATATATCCAGTCATCTACCATAGGAAAAGGAAGTGAGATGTTTGGAGGGGTTCTGTGCTAGCATGCACACACACTCACTCTCACACGACAACCCCTCAGAGCTTGGCAAATCTCCAGAGCCATGCAGGGGTGGCGGAGTACAGTGGGAGCCTGAATGAGAAGCACACATTGTGCACTGCGGGACCCGACCAACCCCGGCCCGAAGGCACAACTCTCAAGGACATCGAGAACTGGGGCAGAGAACTTCCAAGCTTCCCACTGGCAGGGCAGGCAGGGAAAAAAGGAAAGTTTCCAAAGTGTCTCTGCCTGAGTGAAGCTACTGATGTGTGTTGGAAAAGGAAGAACTGCTCTCTAGTTCACTGAACACTCACATTACAAAGATTTTTTTTTTTTTGCCTGAACTGATTCTGATCCATGCAGTTTGATTAAAGTCTACGGAAAAAGGAAATTTAGCTCAGTGTACAGGATCTGATCAAACTGAACTGCATTTATTTGAATTTTTCCAAACATGGCAGAGGACCATTTCTTAAAATCCCACTCCGATCATCTTTTGGTTTGTTTTAAAAGCATCCCCAGTGGTCTTTTAATTTTGATCATGTTATTTTTAGGCAAAATCAAATAACCTGTGTCATTTTCTAGGACATAGTTTCAGCAGAGCGGCAGGAGTTCATCAGAAATTTGTGGAATAAACCCTCATCCCTCTTTTCCCATTGTCCTTTTCTTTACGTACAGCCCCTCACAAACCCCAACCAAACATTTTTGGTGCAAACTAAAAGCAAGCAATGCTAGAGCTGTCCAGTGGGGCCGTTTTTAGCCAGATACCAGCTTTGATGAGGGAAACAAAGACATTCATGGACCTGCTTGTCTTCAAGTAGATGAATCGGAATGGAGCGGAACAGGTAGCTTGTAGCCCATCAACCATGTCGCTGCTACAGGCTTTTTTCAGCAATATTCTTTTATCTGCTCCTGATTCAGAACAATTTGAATCAAGAAATACTCAGAAATCCATTTTTAATCTTAATTTTCTTAATATACGTCCTCCATCATGGGAAAAATATTATACTAACATGTTAAATAAAAACCTTAAACACAATTTTAATTTGAGTGGGTCTTTAAATATGAGCAAAAAGTCAAATTACTTTTAGAAAAAATCTTGAGGAAACATCTAATCTGTATTCAGTGTTTCATATACAATAATAAAAAAGCAGCTTACAGCTTTCAAGACTGCTGGAGCATGCAGTGGTAGCAGCACGCCTCTCTTTCATTGTCCTTCCAGTCATCTCTGCATCAGGGGGAAGGAACCACACTGATTCGAGATGGAGTACCCCCAACCACACCTTACAACATCGACCCATGCCACCATCCTGGGCCTCTAATGGAAGTCCTGGGCATCCAGACGCCTCCCCTGCTCCAACAGGGACGTCAAGTCGTGTTCCTCTCATCACTGGAAGCAGCAGGCCTCGCAGCCCTTCTTTTCTCTCCCTGGGATGGCTTTTTGGAAGATGGCAAGCAGATGTGTCCAGATGAGCACGTTCTAATTTGCAGACCCAGGTTAATGCCCTCCAGAAGCCTCGGAAGATCAATAGCTTTATTTCCCTAAAATACCAACATGGTGGGAGACAGCTAACGGGGCGCTTTTATTAACACCACAGTTCCAGCGACGACTGGGTTCTATTGATTGTGCCCATGTGCAACTACGTGCGTATTCCAGGGAAGGATCTATTTGTGTCACCCTGGGCTGGGATGGGGCCTCCACTGGAGGAGGAGAAAGCTCAGCCAATGGAAGGTGCCAAAAACATCAAAACAGCCATGTTTACAGATTACCCAAAGGGAAAGCAAATTACAGCAATTATGCAGGCAGTGGGAATACTGATATCATCATACCTGCTTTTTAACCCAAAGACTTCTTTTTGAGGCTAGACAGCAAGTAAAACATCATAAAACTGAACTGGCTGTCAAAGCCCTTAACAAAGAGAATCAACAATCTTTCAATTTATGTTAATTTCATCCCAAAAATATGATCTTATTTTGATGCAACTAATAAAGAAAAGCAATACTGAATGTTTCTTTGTTTATTTAAAAAAAAGCATTCAGGTTTTACAAAAACAAAATAAAACGATTTGCCGACTTTATCAGAGAAAGGAGAACCTACAGAGCAAGAAAGCGTATCCAAATCAAGGGCCTCTGTTTGCAGCTGTCGTGACATATTCATAACTAGGGCCATAATAGTCCCATTCCTGTTAAATCCCCCGGGGAGCGCAGAGAGAATGGTGTCACATCCAATTACTGCAGCCCACTGTAGAGGTAAATCAACACTCGTGCCATGAACTGAGGTGCACACACACACTGCAGGGGCAGAAAGAGACAACAGGTATATCAACATTGATGCATTATTGGAAAACATGTTCTTTAGGTAACTTGGAGGTCATATATGGATAATCCAGAGAAATGAAATAGACTGGAGGCTGCTGGCTCCATTTTCCTGAGAACTGATGTAAAAAAGATTTAAAATCAAGATTTTACATTTATGGATTTATTTTTTGACAGCAAGCAGAAATTGGAATTACAGATGAGGATGAGGATGTTGCCGTATCTGGATAAGAAACAATCGGGTCACCATGTTCTTTCCCACCTTCTGCTCAGCACCAGTAAGACGCTTTGCTGCAGCGCAAAAATGATTGCCTTTGTCTTTTCCTCCACAGTAGTCTTTGGAAAGCATGGTGGTTTGGTGGTTGGAGGGTTTCTCAGCAGTGCACAGCCCCATTTCACCCTGGAGTGGTGCAAAGCTCCTGCCCAATAAAGCAGGCTGGATCCCCAGGGCCCCTCCCTCAAGCCTCCAGTCAGCGCTTGTTTTTGCACCATTTATTTAGTGTGACACATCTCCAATTAAACTGTAGAGGCTGCTGCATTCCCCCCCATTACTACCTCTTATACCTCCCCATAGACTTTCTGTCACACTGAGAGTGTGGGTATGAAAGAGTGAAAAGGAGAGCCGGTGGAGGAAAGAGAGATCACATCGTGCCTGCTAGCTATGATCACAATGTCATTTTCTCCTCCATGCTTAGGAGTCGTCCCCCCCCCCCCCCCCCCCCCCCCCCCCCCCCCCCCCCCCCCCAAAAAAAAAAGCCCGGAAATATAATTATCAAAATATTGAACAAGGTAATCGCACTCTTTAATGACGCTTCCATGTGTTTGTTTGGCTTTCTGCAAGGAGGAGATCTGGGGAAATATTCTTTAAGAAACTTTCATAACCCCAGTGATTGTTTGAGATTTATTTTGGGAATCTGCTGCAGGCAAATCAAACATTCAGGTGTGTCTATGTTTTAAGGACATTTTAATCTTAGATAACAGCTCCGTATCGCCTCTTCATCATCTCACAACGGCCCCAGACTCAGTCACAGGAGGAGTGACTTTGTCCGACCCCAATACCGTCTGCGAGAGCGCAGCTGAGGGCAGAAATTGCCAGGAAAGACTGGTGGGGAAGCGCCCAAAACGGCGGCTCTGCCAAGCGCCGGGGCCAGGGGGAGCCCCAGTGGCAGCTGGGAAGGGTGGGGCAGCCAGCTGTGGAGCAGCATGGTGTTGGGACTACGCGTGACCACTAAATCTGAGCACACAAATACGCACAAATAAAATGTAAACACATAGGCATATTGATAAAGCTGCTTTGTCTCTTCCAACCCTGCATTTACACCAACATTTACATTCACAGGCTCATCACCGCACCAGGTCGATGGCCCCTTTAACACCAAACACTGGTCTCAAGTCATGTGATCTGGCCGCACATCTGGTGTGCCATCTGCATCCTTCCCCCTTCCGAAGTGACAGGTAGTCCCTTTCCCTCCCTGGAGGAAGCAGAAGGGGAGAGAGGGACATGGAAGGTAATTTTGAGTGTAAATGTGCTCTGGACCTCTATGGATACATCTGGACAAAGCACACATGCTGCTGAGCTGAGCAGGATCACCATCAGCGGAAGCTCACCACCACAGATAAGGACAAAGCAGTTTGATCAAACTGTCACCTCCTGACAGCGGTGATGGAGCATTCATGAAAGCAGAGAGCCCGAGCAGCTCTGTTTGAAAGGAAAGCATGTTAACCTTACGTAACCATTTGTTTCATTATGGATACATGCATTTCTAGACCCCTATCTTACTAGCATCCCATGAAACCCGCTGTATATAACCAGACCAGGATTTAGCCAACCCCAGTATGAGGTGCAGGTCAGACATCAAAGGGGTTAGGGGTAAGTGTGTGTGTTGAGAGTCTGTCATATCACTTCCAGACCCTAAAAGGCTTACAAAACCATGCTGTCATCATATCAGTTCATCCATATATCCATCTTTTCTTTTGATCTTATTGATATGTCTTATGCTTTTTATTCAATGCTCCTCCTGACAGTGGTCGGCCACCTTTTAACCCTCAGGGGTCGCATCACCAGATCAGCTTTCTGCCAATCCTCACACTTGGTTTTGGCAGTTTTTATCCTGGATACCCTTCCTGACATAATCCTGTATTTTATCCAGGCTGGGGTCTGGAACAGGCAGGCCCAGACCCAGATCCCCTTGTGGCCGTTAAATAGGTAGGCGGTGTGGTGAAGGGTCTTGCTCAAGGACTCACACTGGATTCAGCTCATTGTGCCCCAGGGAACCCTGGTTTCCCATGCAGGAATCCTGCATGCAGCCAACTGATCCATCCAACTGCCCTCTTCCTGCATCCACCAGGCTTGGGACAGGCACAAGCAGGACACTGGTTTGTACCCTGTTGAGGCTACATTATTCTTTTTATGTTTGTGTATCTGTCCGTCCATCCATTCTTACATTTTGTTTTAGTGTTTTTATTTAGTTTAGTTTTAATATTATATTAAAAAAAAAACCCTGGTGCACGTTTTCTGCCCTGCAGTGCATTATCATTCCACTAGGGGCAGTAGGACTTCTCCTGCTCATTTCAAAATGGCTGCTACCATAACATCTTAAAATTACTTTTGTTTTAAAAAGTTTTACTCATTATTAAAACGTCATGGTGATAACTAATCTATTGTTATTCATTTTTAAATGACTATTTGTTGTATTGAAAGAATGCAAAAAAATGGACGATGTATTCTTTTTAATACAGTTAAACATATGTGTGGATCCATTTTGAGACAGTGGAGAAATAAGGTGCTTTGTTTCCTAAACTCTCATGCCACCATTGTTGCATCTTAAACATTTTCTGTGAGCAAAAACTTATCAAACCACCCAGCATATTATAATTGATATTATCCCATAAAAAACAGTGTTGCAAAAAAGCTTTGTGGACTACATTAAAGTGTAAAAAACATCTTAATTAAAAAAAACTAATAATAATTCTGTCAATTATTTGATGCAATGGGCCAAGTAGTGTTAAAAAGGTAAACACAAAAGGTATATTAAAGATTTTTTTCCAATTTATTGTAATGTACAGTTTACATTGCCATGACACAAGTGTGACCACAACTTCAAATGGGATCGCAGAATGAAAAATATTAGAACAGCCATATAAACAATAAAAGAGGACACCGAATGCCTCTTCTTTATGATGCTGTACATATGGGATCAATAAAATATGCACCATAATACAGATATCAAGCCAGTGATATAAAACTGCACAACCAGTATTTACTGTGGAACTTAAGGAATCCATTTCAAGAACATTATTTTCACATCTTATCTTACATATTTGACACAAAATGTGTTTATTATTCACAAATAATACTTTTGAAATGACATCAACGTAGACGGTTATTCCAAGGGCAGATGGGATTCCAGTGCTGCCATCTACCATCAAACAAAACTAAGAGTTATTTGATCTTTCCAAGTCACTTTACCGTAAAAAATTTATAAAAATTAAAGTGGGCCTTCAACTTAATAGAATCTGCTACATATTATTTTTCTCAACTAAATGCTACAGCCACCTCTGCCTAGCAATATCATTAAAAATGAGTTTGTGATCTAAAAGGAATTTATTTTTATTTGTCTTAAGGCCAGATTTCTCTAAGTTTTTCAAAGCATCAGACTTTCATGTTCCAGACATGCTCTTCATATTTCCTCTGCTTCTGTGCATTTGAATGTGTGTACACGTTCAACTATTTCTCAGTGAGCATTAACACAAAGTCAAAGCCGATGACTTGGCAATCTAATTTAATAGTTACACAGTTTTAACAACAAAAAAATGTGCTGGAAAGGACTCATTACCATCAAAGAGCATAAAAAAATAAAAAATACCGACACATACACTTTTTTTGGAAATAAACAACACAGCTTTAGTACTAGTTTTCAAGATCTTATACAAAGTTAGCTTGATCTAAAAAGCATAAAATTTATTTTTACAACATCACATACATTGAGACATGTACCATTGCCTAGCTGGAAGTTAACCTGGTGCATCTGCACTGTTTTCTCAGAGTCCCTAACCATTTCCAAAATGCTGGTATTATTGCTTCTTTAGGTGAGGGATGCAGGACTGAGAAACAATGCACCACAGTAGACTGAAACTACATTTGAATTGTTTGTTATTTTAAGTTTTGACAGCCGTTTCACAATCTGCAATGCTAAGGATAAGGCGGTTCCATTTTTAAGGCATTGCTGCTTAGAGACATACTGTGACATTATCGTGCCAATGTGCAAGATAAACCGGGAAAACGTATTGCAGGCGACCGTAAAAAGCCGTAAAAAGATGGGAAATGTGTCTTGTTTTCTCTGATTTTTTTTGTGTCTGTATCCAAGAGAAGCTGAGCTGAAACCATCATTAACAGACTGTTTTGTAGCTGACCAAGAGGTCAAAGCCCAGACAGAGATCAGAAGAGCAGGGGAGGATGCTGTGATCATCTCTCATTGCTGGTAATTTCCATACTGGCCCTGTGGAATAAAGTTTGACAAAACAATGTTATTGACCCTCTCAAAAACACAAAGTAAAAGCTCATGTTCACAAATCTCAATAGGGTGCAAACAAAAAATTAAAATAAATAAATAAAAATCAGTGGTTTCAAAATAATTTCAGTCATGCCTACATTGACTAGTGCTGACCAGCAGGTGGCAGCATGGTCTCAACGCTATGTTCTATCTGGATACATCAGGCTTTAGCAGCACTGCTGAGGATGATGTTCCTCATTAGTGAACACAATTTTTAAAGTAAATCTAAATATATATATATTTATATATATGTGACAAACAGCAGTGTTTAACACAATCCTAAACAGGGGTCGAAATACGTTTTTGATTTAATCCAAAGTGGGACAAGAACAGAAAAAAATACAATAAAACAATAAAAATTAGGTATTTTTAGAAGATACCATTGAATGCATTTTTAGGGGTGTAACAGTACACACAATTTACAATTCAGTAGGAATCTTAGTTAAAGTTTCAGGAATAAAAAGAGCATTTTTAGAAAGGCATAATACTTTTGATAGCAACTTCTATGATGCCAGAACTTTGCATTTTTCCATAAAAATACTTTTATACTACTTTCATTAAAATAAAAAGAAAAGAAAATCCTTACAGTTAAAGCAAAAATATTTCTCATTAACTTTGCAAAAATAAAAATAATAAAAATTATTTGAAAAAGCTGGACAAAGCACTCCCAGCTTTTCTTTCCATGAATGAAATCCTTGTGTTTGGATATTTGCCCCTTAAAATCATCAAATAACAAACGTGACTGAATACAGTGTTCCCTCGCTTTATTGCGGTTCACCTTCCACAGTTTTTTGTCAGTGCAATGTGGCATGATTTTCTTATACAGTGCATTGTGCTCTGCATCCTGATTGGCTGTTGGCCTTGTCAATCACTCTCCTGTACAGATTGCATGAAGTTTGCCACATTCACGATCAGATCCTTTTTATTCTATAATACTGAACTTATTTTTCTATAAATGTCTGAACTTTGAGAGTTTAAACGACAAAAGTGTGAAAATGTTCGTCTGTCTGAAAAAAGTGCATGAAGTGTGTAGCGAGGTTTTTTTTTTTTAAACATGTGTAATCCTACGTTGCAGATTTCACCTATCGCAGGTTATTTTTAGAGCGTAACCCCGCTATAAACGAGGGACCACTGTAGTCAGCATTGTAGAAACTTAAAAATGTACAGGGAAAAAACACATGTTCAATAAGTTCAGATGGGTGCTAAACAAATGAACCGCAGCTAATAATCTAAAAAATGAGAATTGAAAGGGAAGATGTTTGTTCTGAAGCACAAGCTTGTCACCTGGAGCAACAGTTTTGAGGAAATCACATGTACCGCTACACCCCAACAATTACAGTTTTATCACAAGCAGAATATTCATTGAGTGTTAAAGATTGAGGAGAGCTTTTAGCTGTTTCACTACAGACTAAGCATGCTTTTGTTTTGGGACCTCATTTCTGACAATTCGACCCCTGGTTAAAAAAACAACAACACTAGAGTTAAACAGAAATGGAAGAACTTAAAAAAGGTTGAATCAAAATAAAAAGAGAAGAAGAGGACAGAAAGAAGAAACATTAGAAAATGCAAATTAACTCTAGGTGGTCAAGTGTCTAGATTGGACCCTGAGGTCTTCACAGCAACCATTACCTTTGCTTCTTACAGAGCTAGTCAGGGGTTCAAATCCCCGCTTCCTTATTTCCTCATGTGCCCCTGAATGTTCAAAGATAAAGATATCAACGTGTAGCTCTGGTCCCCACAGAAGACCATGGGAAATAGAGGGCAGAAAATGGATTGCACTTTAAACAGTGGAGCAAACTGACTCAAGTTTAAGGAAGAATCCTATTTAAAGCCCTCATATTTCAAAGGAGGCACACCACATTAACCAGAAGAAATAACCAACACTAATGTTAACATTTCAAACACAGTAGCAGCATTTACAATCTTCCGGAACAAACAGACTTAACCACCCAATATGATGTACGCATGCATAACACACAACATGATTCTTGACTTTAAACGTTATTGTCTGTGGTTTCACTGAGCATTTTTTTCTCGAAATAAACTGGATACATTTGTAAGAAAATCTGAATTCCAAACAATCCGGTGACTGCTGTTATACTCACCTGGTCATAACCGTAAGGGCGCTGCTGCTGGCCCTGAGGGGGTCCAGGCTGGGGAGGACGATAGCCCCCATACTGCTGGCCCTGCCCCTGTGGATAGTTAGGGTACTGTCCCGGAGCACTTTGGGAGGGGCCTAAAGAAAGCACAAACAGATATAAGTGTGTTGTTCTCATCAGTACAGCTATTTGAAAACACAACACATTCCATTTCTGATAGATACAACATTTTAAACAGAAGAAAAAAGGTTATTCTTATTTTTGTCAGTCAAAACCAAAGGACTACTTATATACATACTTTTTTCATTTTTGAAAGAAAGAAAAATAAAAGTAAGTGTGTCTCATAGTTAAAAAAAATACGACAGGGGTAATTTAGTTAACGTTTAGATTTACAAACTTTGATTGAGATGCACCACAAACAGTAAAATAAACTTGTTTCTGCTAAAGTCACTGCTATCAAAGGGAAACCTGCTACTTCATTTGCTATAGTAGCACAGCACTGTTGCTCCAGATGAAAGGCCTGTACTTCAGAACAAATATAATATCTATCTTTGCTGCACTGAGATGATCCTATTTGATCCAGGGTGTCTTTTATTTTCAAAGGAAGTCACGTGAACTTCTGTTGAAAGTTACAAACTATTTCGTATTTTGATAAAGGCTAGTTTCCCCTTATGTTTATCGTTTGTTGATGCCAAAAAACCCAACAGTTCATTTAGAATTATATTCATAATAACAACATAAATACTAAAAATCGGTGTGTTTTTTTCTTTGTACTTCCTACTGGGTTGTAGTCGGTGAGAAATGACCTGATTGGCTCTTTAAGTGTTTAAAGTCGCAGATCCCTGAGCCAAACATACTTTGATAAATACTGATGTAATACCTGAACCTGCTTGTTGGAATATGAAGAAAGTGAGAATTTCTGTGTTTTGTGCTTTTTTATTCAAGTAACTCCAACAAATCTATGTTGATTGACTGATTTTATATTCCAACATGCCGACAACAATTCAGCGAGGAAACACTTTTGAAAACAAAGAAAAACATCTCGACAACATAACATAAGAAAACAAAAGAAGGAGAACATTTCTAACAAAATTTGGGGCAAAATTTGTTAGTTTCAGCAAGGATCAACCAAAAGAAGAATATTAAATGTTACTTCGGCTGCTTCCAAAACAAAAGTTATGGATGCAACCAAATGAGTCACACTGAGGTCAGAAAGCTGTTCCACATGAAAACGAACAAAGCAAAAGGAAAATATATATAACACAGCTCTGTACACAGGAGCTATCTTTGCCGATACTGCGAAGGACCGAACAAACTAGACTTGGGTGGAAGTCAAATGAGGCCCACGCAGCATCGTTAGGCACTCATAATGCCTTATGCTGCTGTGCATAACCTTGTGGGAGCCTGAGAGAGCAGGCGTGTGTATGTGCCAGATGGATCTCACCTCACAGCCTCAGCTTCTCAGCTGGCTCATTAATAACTACAGCTCTGGCTCAGATAGAGGGCAAGTGACAGAAAGTTCCAGAGAAAACTGCCACAAAGAAAAATCCCTAAAGAGCTCCAACAAGTAAACTTATACTTCAAACGGTATTAGATCTTGATGAAATCCTGTTTTTTTATATGCTTTTTTTACTTAAAAGTATACGCCTCGATGGGGGTTTTAGTCACCTGCAGGTCTTAGGCACATTTGGGGGGATAAACATGTATGGGTGCTGTGAGTTTTGGGTTGTCCGGGCCAGGAGGGTCATAGAGAGGAGCAGCTGCATCTTACAGGGAGAACAGGTGTGTGGTTACAGTGCCCTAACGCCGCACTTCAGTCGTTAGTAAGGAGCGCGTACTGGGTCCTTACTGACCACGAGCAAAAGGATAACACTAAGGATTTCCTTTTCCACTAAGCTCAGTTTTCCTTAATAATTATGTCTAGACATGTCCACTGTTTGGTTTCATTAACAATCTGCATTCTTGTGAATTGCCGTTTTCCACCGTGTTTCCGAATGAACTCACCGTAACCTTGTTGTTGTGGCGGGTAGCCCTGCTGACCTGGGTACTGCTGCTGTGGAGGATAACCCTGTTGCTGTGGGGGACCTTGCTGGTATGCTTCCTGTTGTTGGCCATACTGAGCATTACCTTGAAGTTAGAGAAAGTACAGCGATGTACATGTGGTCAGATACAGTAATGCAAATTTATACATAACAAGTTAGAGGAGGTAACATGAAATTTTAGTAAAAAAAAATTAGAAAATCGAAACATAATTGATAATAATATACATTAGGTCATAAAGTACATAGTCACAATTAGAATAACATTTAGATTACATATCAAATCCTGTATGACAATAATATCAGAATATCTGTATATATCTTAGTTGTAGTATTTTTCAGCCTCACAGAGAGTCTGGACGACAATGAACAAAAATATGTCTAGAGTTTTGTTTCTTGTTTTCAAAAATTAAACTTTTTAATAAAAGACAGACACATCTGACTCTAAAAGGCTGTAGAGAAATGGGGAGTCAGTAGAGGGAAAAAAAGTGAATGTTAATTGAACAAAGACAGGAAAGAGTTTGGTAATACTGTAATACTTTTTTTGCTGTGACTCTAATGTGATAAGAACAATTTTAGAGAATTCTTTTGATGCACTTCTATAAAAAGTGCAATATTCCCTAAATACTTGGCTTTCCCAGAAAGTAATCAGCAAGCTGAAACTCTTCTTTGCATCATTTGTTTTAGAACAACTTTTGGAGTGATTTATTTCCAGTTCTTTTCCAGAGGCTGGTGGGTTCGCCTACCTTCTGAGGCTCCCTGGCCTGCGTGACTGTACTGGTCCCCATAGTAGTCTTCCTGTCCTGGGTACTGCTGAGGGGGTCCTACATGCACACAACATACACACAAGTAGATTCAAGGTGTCGTTGGTATGGTTTTATGTGGGGGGTGGGGTAGAGAGGATGGACTCCCTGCCATGAGTTCTAGAGATGCTTTTCTTTTGGTATCTGAAAAGACGATGCTTCAGGGTGTATCAAGGTGTATGCGAACTCCAAAAAGAAAGCGAAAATGAGAAGAGAAAGAACGAAAAATGAAGGAGAAGGGTTCCGGGGAAGATCGGAGTTGAAAACTTCCATGCACAAGATCACTCTGAGCTTTATACCTTGCTGTGGGGGTCTGTAAGGGGGCATTGGTCTCTGTCCCATGACATGGTTCCCCTGGTTGACCTGACCCATCATACCCATAGGGTTCTGTTGTCCTTGGTAGTGCTGTCCACCACTACCAGGAGGCATGTTGTACTGCTGTGATGGAGGCTGCTGATGCATCATTGGACCTGGAAATCCCCCAAAATGAGTTTAATACCACACTATGATAGACAGATAATTCAGAACAATCAACTTAACATAAAAACTAGTCCTGCAAATGATAACACACCAGAAACCAATGAAACTCAACTGAGTGCAAGAAAAGAAAACTTGTTTCACCTTGACTTGGCTGCATGTTCATGTTTGGTCGAGGTCCATAGTTTCCCATTGGCTGGCCTTGGGTCATATTCATTTGGCTCTGAACTGGCATCCCCTGAGAGGATGGGACAGCATGATTGTAACCCCCCATGGAGCCGTGGCTGCTGGGGGGCATGTTCATCGAACCACTGGACATGTTTGGAGGCTGGTTGGGGCCTGGACCAGGTCCTTGCATGGGCATGTGATTAGGACCTGAAAAACAGCATCATAGAATTGTAGGTCAAGGACTTTAGAGTGAAAAAAAATATTGTCAAGTCAGCCTTTTTGTGGCCCGATTTTGGTTTAATTTATTTTAATAAAATGCAATTAAAAGACACATATTCACAAAATGCCATTTAACTTTTAGATTCTAGTAAATTGGCTACAACCTTTAAATAATTAGAGTTTGTATTTTGTTTTATGATTTCTTTTTGTGAGTTTAACATAAAATGGGCGTACAGTTTAGCGGTTGTATTTGCTTTATCTTCTCATTTAAGCCAGTGTTAAATGCACAGGAGGAACATCAGACATGCAGAAACTTTATCTGGTCTTCATTTTGTTTAGGATGATATGAAACACCTAAACACAAAAAGGTTTTTTTCTGCCTTTAAAATTGAATGTTTGCCTTCAAAAGGCATGAATCAAGTTCTCATAATTACAAAAACTTATTTTAGCTCTTTGATCATAAACTTTAAACCAACCCTGATGTCTGTAGTTCTTTTCTTGAACTGGTTATGATCCTAAAGAAGTCGGCATAGAAAAGATGATATATATTTACTGCATCAACTTCATTTAAAAAGACAGTTGAGTTATTTTATTCAATTGAGTTTAAATGCACTCCTAAACAGGGATCTTATTTTACAATAAAATACATATTTTTTAATATATTAATGTATGCTGTTGTGCTTCAAAAGAAAACAATTAACTGCAATCAAATCAAAATCAAGTTCAAGGCAACCACAGCAGCCCAACGAATGACATCATCCTTTAGCAGAAGACCTCCCTCTCAGTTCTGCAGTGTTGCTAAGCAACCTGGGTAAGACAGAAACTGAGGGACGAGAGAGAGAAGAAAGAAAGAACGAAAGACAGAAGAGGACATATTGAGTTAGTGACTTACCAGGCATCTGTCCATTCATCTGGCTCTGCATGTGGGGGGCTGGAGGGCCAACACTGACCATACCTTCAGAGGGCATATTATGACCATGTGGGGGCTGGGGAGGAGGTCCGCTTTGGTTCATGCCACCAGGGCCCATAGGCATGTTTTGAGTGGGTGGCTGAGAGCATAAAAAAAGAAATAAACTTATGTACATTTAATAAATAATTAGCACAACTGAAAGAAATTTAGAAGCACATTTTTTAAGCAACCTAATATTATAAATGCTAAATGTGTGGCCAATAGCAATAAATTGTTGATGAAAAGAAAAAGGAAAGCTTTTACATGTTAAGTCATGTTTGAAGTGATTCATAACTTCTTAAGACAAAACATAATTGGGAAGGGAGAACCAAGCTAGTCTTTAGCTCACAGAGTCCGACGCAAACTGCCTCCCAGTTAACAAGCCATAATCTTTCTTTATAAAAAGGCTAATGCACATATTAGACTGCTTATTATTTAAAATTACCTTTAAAACATCTAGTTTTTTAAGAAATGCCAAAATATGCAATAAAAAGCATTTTTGTATCAAACAGAAGAAACAGCTACTGTCTAAAATGATAGGGGTGTAAGGATTATCAATTAATTGATTCATTGATTTATGTTCCCACAATCTAACAAGATCAGTCTATCTGAGGCAAGTTGTTAGTGGAATTAACATACATCATTAGAAAATTGTTTCAAAATAAAATAAATTGAATATAATGGATATTGGAAAATACCATTTGGAATGAGGCGCGATAAGTTTATTTTACTGTGTAATGTGAAAACAACTAAGAGCCCACAGAGGACAACACACATGTAACGGCAGCAAAAAAGGATCAATTTAAACTTTGCGAAGACACGTTCATACGGCGTGGTAGAATGTTCTAATAATGTTGTATTATTTTGATGTGGAAAAACAACAGTGGGCTGAACTTTATGAAATCAATATGGGATTAGATTTACCATGCATTCTTGTGTAGTTGTTTGTACACATATTTATCTTACAAGAAAAAATCTCTTGCAAGAAACACAAGGAATACATTTTAGGTTCATAGAATCTGATGGAATTGTTCAAAATAAACTAATATAAACTTTGAATTGTATCAGCAACCACAAATTATGAACTGAATCGAATTGTTGTAATGAATGATAACACCCCTACTAAATGAGATATAACTGCCCTTTAGTTTGATGAAGGACTTTAAAACTAAAGACGTTGTCTCTACAAAACAATCCAAATAACTTTAAGGGCATATCAATGTATGTCAAAAACATATATCCAAATGTGAACTTGGGTACGTACATTTAATTTATAATCTGTTCCATTAGTACTGATTCCTAGTTTAAGGAGCAACACGTGTTTCACTCCATACAAAGAGAAAACATACTGGCGTGCCAAAAAACTTTATATAATGCTGGCGTTTAAAAACACAAGTGACTTACTTTCTTGCTACCCCATAAACAACTAAAGCATTTCTTTTTGTTGTTTTAAGATAACTGCTCGTTTATTTATTCATTTTCGGAACCGCTTTATCCCTTTCGAGGTCACGGGGCTGCCAGAGCCTAACCCGGCTACTCATGGACGAAGGCAGGGCACACCCTGGACTGGTCACACACTCATGCACACTCACATCCACACCTAGGGACAATTTAGAGTGACCAATTAACCTATGAAGCATGTTTTTGGACGGTGGGAGGAAGCCGGAGTCCCCGGAGAAAAACCACGCATGGAGAACATGCAAACTTCACACAGAAAAGTCCCCATTGGTGACACTGTTTTCAAGTCCCCCAGCCAGGACTTGAACCGGGAACCTTCTTGTGAGGCAAGAGCGCTAACCACTGCGCCACAGTGCAGCCCTCGTTTATTTATTTAAAAAAAAAAAAAAAAAAAAAAAGAAAACCCTGAACAACATACATAACTATTTATGTCATATCTTCTTCAAAGACTTATTTAGAACTCTTCTTGCCAGATCATTGCTAGAGACAAAAATAAATAACTAGTTTATTTATTTAGTTATATATATATATATATATATATATATATATATATCGCTAAACATCCCTTTGATTACATTTACGACTTTATATTTAATTTATCCTTGCTGCTATTGGATTTAAACAACACAGAGTAGCCTAAAATTTGCAATGCACATTTCACCAAAAGTAAAAGACTAAAAACTATAGGCAAGGATGAATACTCACAGCAGGAAGGAGAGACTGCATGTTCTGGTTAGAGTCTGCTATCGTGGCCAAGTACACTAAATTTCTATGAAGCATCTGTTGATACCTGGGAAAAAAGATGCGTATTTACACTGCTCATAATATACCTAAAACATCAATTTACCACACGGGCTTTTGAAAGACTTACTGTGAACATTCTGCTGTTTTTCCTTTACTCTGGAAGTCCATTATACACTGGATCAGGTGGTTGTTTTCATCAAGTAACTGCAAAAATAAATGCCAACATTTCTTAGACTTCTTTGATAAATCAATAAATGGAAACAAATAACTGATACGTGTCAGTCATTAGTGTGGGGGTCCTATTGTTATGATTTTTGGTGTGAGATTGTGGCAGTTTCAAAACAAAGGAAAGCGGGTTTGAGAGATGTGTGAGCATGCGCTAACAAAAGACTCGTCTTCTTGGCTAGCTTTCGTTTGCTAACAAACCCGCAGGCCTCCATTCATCTATTAAACAGCTAGTCTGTGTAAATCAGCTTCATGTAAACATGGCGTCTGCACTGAAAAGAGTTTCATATTCTCCGCGCTCTGACCGTGTGACATTGTACCCGATCTGCCCGCCGTTAGACTTGGATGGACACTGCTACACTGTCAATCTCAACCGCTAACAACGTTTAGTAACATAGCCACCATAACGAGAGGCGCTAAAAGAGATGAATTACCTTCTGTATTCCTGCGGCTGTTATATCACCTTTCCGCTGCCTGTGAGGTGCAAACGCCACCGACATGGTGATACTATAGGGAATGAAAGTAAACTACAGCATAAAAGTCAAAACTAGCTAGCACTCAATACAAATCGGTGGAACTCAGATCCCACTGACCGTACTGAAAACGATGCAGTTTCTAAATTCAGTGGTCCGTTTAGGGGGGGTAAAGACACACATTCGTTGCCATTATCGTTGTTATAATGACGTGACACATAATTATTTTTAAAATCCTTTCATTAAATACACACAAATGTTTAAATGTTTTATTCAATATTACCTGCAATCATATTTCGACACTATTGTAAAAAAAAAAAAAAAAGTTTCCCCCATTTTTTGCGAAGTGGAATAGTCCAACAGAATGCTAAAATGCCAGAGAGCATAGAACATCGCTTCACAAAAAAGAGAAAAAAAAATGTAGTTTGAATTTTTAAATGCAATATCATTTTAGATGTATAATTAGTAGTAGATTTTATCGGTGGTCATTTATGTCCTTTAAATATTGTTGTTCTATAATATTCTGGATTATCTAAATTTCAAAATGTACCAGAAAATAAAACGTAATGCATAAAATATGGGAACACGTTGCTTGTTTAATTAATGCTTAAAACTTAAATATCATAACATGCATTTTGCAAAATTAAATCTGTTCGCTACAAAAGTATCTTTTAATCAAAACTTTTTCCTGTTGTAGTAATCCACAGTTCAGAGGTCATGCGCATGCGCGATTGTGATGAGCTTCTCTTTTGCTAACTAGCTGATTCATTTCGTGGAAAGCATTACACTCTTTGATTTTCCTTCTACACGATGGCTGCAAGATATGACAGAGCCATTACTGTCTTTTCTCCGGACGGTCATCTCTTTCAAGTAGAGTATGCACAGGAAGCTGTAAAGAAAGGTTCCACTGCGGTAAGTTTTCAGGACAAACTAATGCTAACGCTGGCGGTGTCTGTTAGCTAGTTAGCCATTAGAAGAACTGTTTAACTAATTTCATAGGCTGATAAACATTGTTGATAAATTGTAAGCTTGAATTGGGGCTTCACATTTTTGTTAGATTTATAAAACTAGATATTTTTTTCGTAGTTTGGAAAGTATAATGATTTTGATGATAAACGAAGGGAAAGTGGCGCTGGTTAGCATTTTGTCGCTGTGTCACTCTCGACATGCTTTCGATTCTGGATTTTGTCAATAAAAAGAAAACAAGTTTAATGGATAATGTTTACGGTGTAAACTATTCCCAAAACTGTTAAAAACAAGTAGATTGTAGTTCTTGTTAGCCGACATACTTATATAAGGTTGCCTTTACCACGTTTGATACTGTCCTGGGATGCACTTCCCTCTTCTTTTACCTGCTACACAAAATTCATGCTAAATCTGCTTTTTGATTTGTGACATCGTCTTGCATGGTGTTTTTCCCATCTAATCAGGTGGGAATCAGAGGCAAAGATATCGTTGTCCTTGGCGTGGAAAAGAAATCTGTTGCAAAGTTGCAGGAGGAAAGAACTGTTCGCAAAATCTGTGCGCTGGATGAACACGTCTGTATGGCATTTGCAGGTACTGATAAGCAGTTTTGTGTGAAGTATTCTTTGCAGTATATCTGTTAAATGTGCATATTTAGTTTTTAAATAATTGTGTCAGAACATTCGTTTTCATACGTTTCTTCTCATGATCATCTTTAATTGTTGTCATTCTATTTTCCCCTTGTTTTTCTTGAAGGTCTGACAGCAGATGCACGCATCGTGATAAACAGAGCTCGGGTTGAATGTCAGAGTCACAGGCTAACAGTTGAGGATCCAGTCACAGTGGAATATATCACACGATACATCGCCACACTGAAGCAGGTGTTGAACTTGGTTTTACTAAGTTGAATATGACAAAGAATTTCTGAATTTGTGTTATACACCATAATTCCTTTTTCTTTTTTAAAATACAGAACTGATCTTTTTTAACTTTTGCTGTGTTTAGCGCTACACCCAAAGCAATGGACGCAGACCATTTGGAATCTCCGCATTAATTGTTGGGTTTGACTATGATGGAACCCCCAGGCTGTATCAGACGGACCCATCGGGAACTTACCATGCCTGGAAGGTCAGTGTTGCCGTTTTGTCAAACTTGTTAGCAAGCATGTTATTGACAGGAAAATAAATCCTTACTCATTATTATATTCACTGTTTTTTTTATTTTGGTCAATCAGGCAAACGCAATTGGCCGCAGCGCAAAAACTGTGAGAGAATTTCTGGAGAAGAATTACACAGATGAAGCCATAGCTGGAGATAACGAGACGATCAAGTTGGCCATCAAAGCTTTGCTTGAGGTAAGATCACATTAAAGCTTTTCAGCCATGTTTTATGTATATTCTTGTTCTTTGTCAGATGTGAATCTTGAATTTCTGAAGTACAGAACTACTTTGCATTTGCATATAAACGTTTTTGTTAAAGCCTTTTAACATATTTTCTTGTGAAAAACAGAGAGGATGCTATTCTGAAAAAAACGTTTTGGATAGTTATTAGATGTTCTCTATTTATCAAAGTAAATCAAAATGTACTTGATTGCACTTTAAAAATATATATATTTTCCCCTTCAAATTTCCCTCTAATTGTTTGTATTGTGGCTACAGGTTGTCCAGTCAGGAGGAAAGAATATTGAGCTTGCCGTAATCCGGCGAAATCAGCCACTAAAGGTAACTTGCATCATAAAATCAATACTTAAACTGAGTGATTTTTATTTTTTCCCAAACTTGTGCATTGATCTAGTTGGTGCTTTTGTTGTCTTTTTTTTTTTTTTTTTTTTTTTTTTTTTTTTTTTTTTTTTTACAGATTTTGGAGTCAAAGGAAATCGAGACACTGGTGGCTGAAATAGAGAAAGAAAAAGAGGAAGAGGCAGAGAAAAAGAAGCAGAAAAAATCCACTTAAAACACAAGATTTTGTTCCTCTTTGCCATTTGGATGGAAAAGCATATTTGGCTCCCAAATGTTAGTTTCAGAGGGTGTATTCATTAATATCACTGTAAAAACCTGAATCATAACTTGATGCACAGTTTCACTTGATTTTTGTGGTCATGCTTTACCAGCAACAAAAAAAGTCAATAAACGGATTAGAGTTTGCCTGGATCTGCACATTCAAATCTGTGCAAATCTCAAGTTAAGATGTAGGTGTTTTCAACTCAAATAATCAATAAAAGTGGACTTGTTTATATTTTGACTGCAAAATGTATTTCTTTAATACATTTAAGAAGTGATGTTCATTTGTTGTATTGATTAAAACAGACATGTCCAAAGTCCGGCCCGTGGTCCAAATGTGGCCCGTGTTCATATTTCCATCAGCCTTTATAAAATGAATAATATGTGGCCCCCAGCATTTAAAAAAAAAACGGTATGATTTTTTTTTTTTTTTCTGCATGTGTTTGGCTAAATTACGTCTTAAGGTGACCCTTTTGGGACACTTTCTCGTTGATTTCTAAAATTTCAACCTTAAATTAAAAAATAAAAAGCTGACAATGAGAGCCATCACTTTCAGGGCAAGTGGAAAATTGCTTATTTTTCTAATTTTAAGCTGTGGCTGCTTTCAAGAAGTTTATTATCAAGAGATTACCAGTAAAGACATGTGAACTACCACAAGCAAACAGAATGAGCAATGTGAAAACTTGACTAATTTTGGTTAAAACGTTTTTTATGTAATTTTTTTCTTTGTGAAAAAACGCAAAGTAGGCCATTGCAGCAAAATGCTCAATAAATACGTCATTGCATTTGATATTAGAATATTTTTTTTAACCAGGTGAAACTTGTTGAGATCAGGATCTCTTTGACAAGGGTGACCTGGTAAGGTCAATAATAATTGTTAAAAGAATGTCAGGCTTGGCCTGCAAATATTTTCCTCTCACCAAATCCGTCTATCTTTGAAAACAGTGTGGAAAACCTTTGTAAAAGTAAAGATAAAACAAAAAAAGAGTTTAGGAAGGATTTTGATTTCTGCGATGGACAGGTGACCTGTCCAGGGTGTGCCCTGCCTTCACCCACTAGTAGTTGGGATAGGCTCCAGCATCCCTGTGACTCCAAAAGGGACAAAGCAGGTTTGGAAGATGCATGGATGGATTTCAATCTCAGCAGCCAACACCCCCACTCCTGATCTTTTAACTGCAAAGGATGCAGAAAAAGGCAAAAGACAGTTCAAGATCTGATGGAAATAGGTCACAAAGACAAGTAATCTCGTGTCTTAGTGTTATTTTCAACCTTGCAAAAGATTGGTTACAATCTAATGGTGGATAAAGTAACCCCCACCCCCCCTTTTTAAATTATTTTATTTTTTATGTGACCCCAAATTCGCTTATCAAGCAACCAGTGCTCTGAATTCTCAACGACACAATTATGGCCGGCGGTGCAGCAGGGCTGCTTAATGGGATCTTGGCCTCAGACCCCAGTGGGAACTTTCAGTGACTTTAATCTGGAGCCCTTTGAAACGTTGCGCCATGCTGTGCTGGGGAGCCTGGGGGCTTCCCTCTGACTCCTACCAAAGACATAATGCTGAATGCTGCAGTCCTTCATTTAGACTCATCTTCCTCGAGCCAAGATTTCCTGACATGGTGTCCTGACTAGAGCGATTACACTTTGTCCGGTTTGGGAGTTATCAGTTTGTTTTCGGTCGCATTATTCAAATTTAAACACTGTTTATGAACTAATTTTGTCTTGACACTATTAATATTTATTGTTCTACAAGCCAATCACTAATGCACTAATTTCCTCATTCCTTTATTTTAAAGTGGAACTGCATGTAGATGTTCAGACTGTGCCAGTGGGGATGAATTTATAAGACAACTGCATTTAGGTAAATGATGAAGGTTTATTTCAGGTAAT
Organism: Oryzias celebensis; assembly: GCA_014656515.1. NCBI lineage: Eukaryota > Metazoa > Chordata > Actinopteri > Beloniformes > Adrianichthyidae > Oryzias > Oryzias celebensis. The sequence goes on from BNCR01000001.1 coordinate 77,441,961, forward strand.
CCAGCTTCAGAGGTCGTCTAATCTTTCATGTTAATGAAGCAAAAGCAACTTTTTCTTTGCTACTACCACGACTCTCACTTCTTTGAAATGCTTGTGGGAAGATTTCTTTTTTCCCTGTTATTTTTGTTGGCATTGTTGCCCACAATCAGAGCTGCTGTGCCTCAGGACAAAGTCCATCTCTCTCATTGCTGGCTGCTGCTCATCATTAATGCAGAATATAATGGCTTCACTAGAGGTCATTGAGGGAGGAACAACGCCTGAGGGCATGTACTCTCCAAGCAAGAATGCAAACTGCTGCAGGCCGTCTACGGCGCTCTCTGTATGCACACACTCATCTTACAGGGTATTTGCACATGCATTTAAAATGTTTTAATGTGAACACAACAGATTAAAAAAACAACAATTTGCACATTGCTTTATCTCTTCATCTGCCTTAGCACAAGCACTTGAGGCAAAGTGTGTTCTCATGCTGCAGATATTCTAATATATAACAGAATCTCTGTTTGTGTATTTTGTTGCATCCAACATCAATAGCAAATCTTTTTCCTTTGATAACCAGTACAATTCTCACTGATTTCTCAGTCACGTGTGGGTTTCACTTTGAAGATCTACATACTTTTTGTCTTGCCAATGTGCTTCCCAGAGGCCAGATTTGAAATCATGTCCCTTCTGGGATGTTTGAAATGTTTCAGTGCAAAAAATGTCTTTAGGTCTAAATAAGGTAAGCGCTTCCAGCGAGTAAGCACACACTCTTGCATCCCCAGGGAGAGACGGTTACATCAGTTCTCTTTCAAGATTCCCTTCTGCAGAAAAGCTCAATGTTTTCATGTATAAACCAGCAGAGTGCAGTGTTGCATAAAAGCAGCTCCCATCATATCACTTACAGTTTCTCTCACTTCTTGGTGCTGCAGATTGACAGGATGAACCCTCCCGCTAACAGTGAGCAGAATCTGCTGGTTACTAACACAGTTTTTTTGTCTCTGTACTTCAGCTCAGGCCCACTAAGGCACTCTGAACAATTGAATCCATCAAATGAGTGGTGTTCGGCTTAAAAATTGTCAGATGAAAAATCAACATTGCTTATGTCCTCAAGCGAAGGCCAAGCTGTCAAAGTGTGTTGGGTCATAAAAGGCTACGCTCTCAACACTGTCCCTTTTCTGCTTGTCACATGTCAACAGTTACACTCTAACACTATTTGTGTGCTGCGGATGGGCCTGCCTCTCCTTCATGCCCTTTAGGGCTCAAGCCTTAGTATGAAGTAAAGTTTTGGCACATTGGTGTAGAGGTTTGCATCTCCATAAGTGACCCTAATATGTTTTTCCTTTTAATGTTCTTTTTGCTCCAGGGATTTATTTTGAATTTCACTCTATTATCACACATCATTCCTCTTATCTCCTCTGTCCTGAAATCTCTTTCCTCTTTTTTCTGTCCCCGTCTGCACAGCACACATTGATTTTCAGCTGCCTCTTAAACACACCCTCCACTCTAATCCCACAGAGCAACATTTACAGCTGAGAAACAGATACTACCGTCCTTTTCTGTTGTCATTGCCTTTGTGCTCCCCCTGAAAGGATCTGGAATATTACAGTTTGGGTAAAAAGCAAAAAAAAAAAAAAAGGCTGAAGGCATGGTTTAGAGTTACCCCTTAAGAGTTACCTGTCACTTGTTTTGTCTGCAAGAATAATACCTCAGAGTACATCCTTCTCCAGTTGATACTTGACACCACTGGGCTGCACGGGTGTGATGGTAGAAATAAGGAAGACAAGAGGGACAGGCAGCAAGGATTGAGAGCTAAAATAAACAAATTTCAGGATGCTCTGGGCCAAAATCAAATGCCCCCAGGGTTTCGTGGCCTCTCAGGGCCATGGCAGAAGCCAGTCACACACATCACATAGCATTACTCGGGATGGGGTTACAGGAAAATGTCAGCCGACGCATAAGGAGGAACCATCGGCCCATAGGATAATTTGATTGCCTGAGGGAGGTGCAATCTTGCATTCCCACGATTCCTTTCTTTCCACCCACACCCTCTTTTCATTGTATTTTTGAATCCATCTTTCTTATTGAGTTATTTCAGATGTGCTGTGTGCTCTGATAGCCACACACTGCATACATGTAACTCTCCTGGTTACATGATTTCTCCAGTAGAAGGCCACAACACTGTAATTTTAAAGCTTTTCCATTAATCCTCATGGGCATTTAATGGGTCGGTGGTTTGAAGTGTGGCCTCTGATGTCTTCATTTACAGCCTGACCCTGGTAATATGTTAGTTTACATGTTGTGTGATTGGTCTTGGAACAAATCGTATCTGATGCAGCCAAAACAAACCCAGTGACAAGAAGACATGATATAGATTACATGAAGAAAGTGAAGGTTTATGGTTAAAATTGTGTTGTTTTGCTTGGCGTCCATCCTGAAAGTGCTGCTGCACCTGATTTTCAGAACAGTAGAAGTGCTTTGTGCGCTAGCACATGAACACACAGCTGCATATGTGCACGTGCATCAGATAAAGAAGGATGGCGAGAGCAAAAGAAAGAGACAGCAAGAGAGTTCAGCCCAGATATCTGAGTGCGTCTGACAGAGAGGACAGCCCTGAAGGCAGGTCCCAGCCCTTCAGCACCGAAAATGACACATGACTGCTTTGACTTTTGTCATCCCCTGTCTCCTTACGGCCCCAAAACCAAGCCTCCAACAAACACTGAGGCGAGCAGAGCTGCACGCACTCAAAGACACACAGTCACACACTGTATACTGCTTAGATTACATTATCTTTATCCCCGGGACATGAGCCCTCCTTGTTGGATGACATTTGGGCTTGTGCAGCAGTAAGGTTACCTTTCTTTGCCCCTGAGTTAAAGATGCCTGTCTGCACCATGCATTCGAAATGAAGGATGGGAAAAAAATCAGATGAGAAAGATTTCCAAAAGCACTTTGATCAGAGGCATCAACAGTCACGCACAAACTTGTTAAGCAGTATGTAAATTTGGGCTGATACTGAATAAAGTTGCCAGAATGGCATGAATCCATTGTGCTGCGATGATCAAAATAAAAGAGGGCTTCATACGCTGGAGGGCAAGAAAGTCACAGACATGAAGGTTTTTTTCCTTTCCTCTTTTTTTTCTACAAAGGGGGCTGATGTGATGCAGAGAGGAGAGAAGAAGGGGAGGGAAATGAAAGATAGGGGAAAGCCTGGAAGGATCTCAATCTAAATTAGCCGGGTAGAAGGAAGACTGTGCTGAGTGAGACATATAATTAAAACCAAAGTGATGAAAACATCAGCACTCATTCTGTTACTCGCCAGATGAATTTCGGAAATCTTGCTGCTGGGATGATCTGAGATGATTCAGAACTAAAGGTAAATCTCACCTTTTGTTAACGCACACCAATCTCCCCAATTATTCCTAAGTCTCCTTTTTGCCATCTCGTTTCATCTCCCTGCTCTCCTCCAGTTTCTCTTCCCCGTTCCTCCTTTCTCTCCTACTGACACCCAGAGATGAATAGATACTGTCACAAGGACCCTTGTAGCCTGTCAGTTTTTAAACAAACGGTTGGTAAAAGAATCGCTTTCACAGGAAACCTCAAAGTTCGAGATGAGGTTTTAAGCTTTAGTTTGATGTGTCCAGTCTAGTTAGATTCATTGTAGAAGGAAAGGAGGACTAGCGCTTTTGAGTTTTGGTAGTTAAGAAAAAAAGTGCAACCAGTAAAGTACCAATAGATCATGGTTTTGCAGACAAAACCATTTAAAAGTCTTTATTTTAAAAGTCAAAGAAATGCCCGTTATATGAAATGTTGCTTCAATTACTTGAAATAATGCTTGAAAAGCATCATTTTTATCAAATCCCCCACGTTCAACAGCTATAAAACTACTAAATGTTGCTTCCCCCAAAATACAAAAACATGCTGCGAGTTACTTTGACAACAGATTGGGACTCCATTTATTCATAATTTATCTGGCAGTGTTTAGTACATTTATAGAATAGAATTTGATCACAGAAAGTGAAATTTTAACATCTACTAAAACAAAGCACAAGTCAAACAGCAGAATGAAAATACAAGTAAAACATTCATTATCAGCTTAAACGTGTAAAAACGTATTGTCTTAGGACTGGTAATGAAGAGTGCTGGGCCTGATGTTGGTGAGCGTTAGAATGATTTCATAATCCGAAGGATTGAGAGGTTGTACAAAACCATAAGTAAGATTTCTTAAAAGAGCTTGCAGAGTGTTAACTCCTCAATGAACATCTCACTCTCCCTGCACCGTTTATGTTGATGAATAATACATTTATGCCCAAAGAATTCAACTTCTTCTTATATGGATGTTTGAGAATAACCAGCTTAATGCTATGTTCACACCAGCCTCTGCAACTCATGTTCAAGTGCCCACTTCCAAAATATAGTCTACGTGAAACAAGCCTGTGTGTGTGTTTCAGGCTTTTGGGTTCAAAACTCTGGTGTTCACGCGTCACAAGGCAAGTTTTGAAGTCTGCTTTTGGGTTCTGGGTACCAATGTTTTGGGTAAAAAATGTGCAGTATTTGAAGTTAAAGTGAAACCAGTTAAACTTTGACCAATCAGGGACCCGGATTTGGTAGTGATATATGGGTAGAGTCCTTTTTGAATTCATAGAAGCACCAACCGTTTGTGAATTGATTATGAAGAACATGAAAGAAAAATGAAAATTTACTGTTTGTGCCCGGACGGAATTATATGACCCCAAGTCTTTCATTTTTCAGACTAGAGCTGTGAAAGAAAATGCCTGGAGTAAAGTATGGGGGATTTGCACCACTTTGACATTTTGCACCAAGTCTCTTCCAACTGTGTTGGAATGTGTTAGTCTTTGTGACAGTCCAGCATGAACGCCAAATGCTAAAAGTGCATTCAAGAACCCGCGTTCAGCGCGTTCTTGATCAAGGGTCAAATCCCGTGCGTACGTCGCAAAAGAAGAGAACAAAAGTTGTGAACTCTAAAATTAACTACTGAAAATTGAATACGTTTTTAGTTTTGAAATGCGTTTGACACATAAAACAGATTCAATTTTCCTCTTTTCAAAGTAAATGAGGGGTTTATGCTGCTATAGAAGTATTATGCATCAATAAACCCATGGCTTTTTACATTGATGGTAACTTTTCTGCTTTAATTTGATTAAATCTCTCATTAAATTTACAAAAACTTTCTTTTCACTTCTCACCACAATTACACTAACACACACACACAGAAAAACTTAATACTATGGTGCTCTACCTCTTTTTTTCTTTAAATTTGAATTGTTTCTTGTTCTTTCTGTTTATTTTGCTTGTTGTGGAACAGCTCGGCTTTGCTTCTTTCTCCCTCTGTGCTCCCCTCCTGAAACCTTGCAGCACCTGTTTTTCATTAAGCTCATGTGTACTGTATATACTCCTTGTCCTGAGCAGCTCTTTGTCTGATCACTTGAGTCTTGTTCCTGGGTTTGTTCGACTTATGATTGGTCTCCAGTGTTCTTTGTGGCTTCATGTTCTGTTTTGTGTTTTATGTAATGAGCCCCACAATGTTTTATTTTTGATGACTTTCATTTGAACTCTCACTTTTGGATTTTGAAAGGTCTTTATATCCATTTGAATACATTTTTTAAAAACATTTTCTGAGCTCCATCTACATCCATTTCTGTATTGATCACAGCAAAATTAACTAGAAAACGAGCCTTTTCTTTCTTTTCTTTCCTGTCCTTTTTTATCTAACAATAAAGATAAAATAATAAAACTTGCAGAATTTATTTATTAATTTTCTTCCAATGACTGTCTTATTTTAGATGTTCGGACCAATCAACAACTGATTGTTTTTTTCCACCCTAAAGTCTCAAAGTTAAGGTGTCTAAAGTCCTCGGCCCTTATTGTTGTCCCTCATTTATTCATCAGTTATTTCCTTATGGCCTTTCTTTATAATACTTAGATTTAAAAGATAATTTTTGTTCTATTGCAATGTCTAAAAATTGTGCTTTCCTTTTCCCTACAATATGTTTCGGAAAGTTTTATTTGTTCTGGCAGCTTGCATCTGAAACCAAATATCTGGCAGTCAGAGAGGAAGCATTCCAGCTAAGGGCCCTCTTTTTCCTTCCAGTAACTTGCAGTGTTCCTCCAGTTAGTAACTTCCCCAGACAATAAGAGTACCTGCACTAAAATAGTCCCACAAAAACCAAGCCTTGGCTCTCCAAGACCAAAAACAAAGAATAACAGTTCCCATAGGTGTGTCCTCTTTTTATCTATCCTGCACCTGAACTGGGTCTCTCCAAACCTCAGTGTCTCTCCACACCGTGGAGACGGTACATAGCCTCAGGCAGCTCTCTCCAGTTGAGAGTCACCTCTCTCCAGAGAATAGAAGAGGAAAACTTCCAGCACTAACAACTGATCCTGGATGATAAAGGGGCAGACAGGTGAGGATGGTTGAACAAGGCTCAAATCACCCTGTTGGTCATTTTTGCTGGTGTCTCAGCTTCATGGTGGTGGTGTGTACAACCACACAAAGATATAACCACACATAAGAGATTTCTTTGATTGTTTTTCAATGTCATCCATTCATTCTCCAAACCTGCTTCATCCTCAGTTTGGTCCATTAACTCTATAAGAGAACTGGACTGAGTGAGACTAAATGAAGTCAATTGAGTCTCTTTTTTTTTTTTTTGCAATACTTACATCTCCATGTTGGTCCCAGACAACGTTAGTAAGCAGTAATTGGTGTGAGTCAACGTATCCATGGCAACCGCTTTCACCAATGAGGATTGAATTTTTTGGAAGTCCACACCCCTTCTACCAAAAGCAGGTTTGGTTGGATGGATGGATGAATGGATGGATGGACGTTCATGTCAAGACTGGTCAGATCGATCCTCCATGTTGAATTTTGACATTATAAAATGCGTATCCTCGTTTTTTGTTTTGATTCAATCCAAATGCAACATTTGATTCATTTTTGGCTGCAAACACTGAGCTTTTCAGGCCTTTTTTTATAAGCTGTACTGTAGTGCCAGACCAGATGACCCAGCACCAGATCAGTGTAGCACTCATTTTCCTGAGGGCAGCTCACTGGAATAGCAGTTAGGCGAGACAGCCATCACAGGTCACAGAGGCCACAGCTGGGGGAGCCCTGGGCCAGAGGGTTGACCTGATGTGATTATGTGTACATCCAGCTGCACATTATAAGCTAACACACTGAACTAGCTGTGCACCTGACAGTTTGAAACCTCTTACTCCGTATTGTTTTTGTCCATTGTGTGGGGTCTGTTAGAGTCAAACTCCAAGTCTTTGTCCTAAGAAAGACCTTGACAGAAATGGGGTCTGAGAGAGAGCGGCTATTTTATTCCCCTCCATGCCGCTGCAGGCTATGGCTGTATTAATGCAATGGCAGGGATCTTTGAAGTTGTGACTTTATGAGACAAAAGCTAATTTCCTTTCCTTTGTTCATTATCGAGAGAGACTTCCAGCTAGGCGGAAAAGCATGCTGTGCTAATTATTCCATTCATGAGCCGTTTCGAAAGTATGTAATGGATTTCACCAGGCTTTTTTACAGGTAAACAAGGCACACTTCAGTCGGCATGCTGGTTTAGGGTGATTACACTTCCTGAATTCATTCAATCTTTGTTATCAGAAGAAGAAAAACGGCTTCAAAAACAATCCTTGTGGCAGACAGGAAACAATTTATTCAAATGGAACATAGCTCAATCTCTATTTTTGATTTTCCAGGTCACTGCTTGGTTGTGAGTGAACGTCAAGTTGGAGCTGATGGCACAGCAACACTTTCTCTAATGTCTCAACCAATATATCCTCTCCTCTCCTTACAAAACCCACTTCGCAACTTGTTAGAATCTGAACCCAATTTCTCAAATGAGCTTCAGAGTTTGCAGGGCTAAGTTAGGCATGTGACATAATGGGATTTTCATCTTCCCTTAAAACACAACTTGGCAGAGCATGAAGGGAAATGGAACATTTCACATTCCATCTTTTGCGGCGTACAAGGATGCCGCCCACAACACCTGAGCGCTCCCAATCTGCAAGACGCATGTGTCCTGTCATGGATGTAAGATTTGTATCCTGCGACACAGGAAAAAAAAAAGTTTAGCTGTGTTACAAGTGCAGCCATATACCTCCCACACTGCATTCTGACATCCCTACCCTTCCTCCTCCCTCCTCTCCTGCTTTGTTTGTGCTCATTTCATTCTGCGTGCAGCCTCTTGGATAGGCAGGTCAAGGTTTACCCTCGCACCACACACCATTTCCCTCGCATGGCGCCCGGGGGAGGAACAAAGGAGGCCTGAGGCAAGGACAAGCCCAAACAGCTCACACAACACTGCGTCTATAACCATATGTATAAGAGGACGCGGTATACTGAGTGGAGAATCACAAAGTTGGATCTCTTTCCTCCTTTTTTTTTCCTTCTTTCCACATTTATTGCTTCAATTCCTTATTTCTCTTCTGCTTTCTATCTTATTGTGTTATTGATTTTCGTCCGTAGTGAGGTATATGTCTATTAACCGACAGATTTAATAGAGCGACAATAGAAAGCTGCTTATTTGTTCCCCCCTATAGTGTTAGTGTTCATTTTGAGAGTCTGATACTAACCCTGGCTAGAAGCTAGTGCTGGATTTTTAGCTGTAAATGGAAAATGCCTGTGGGCTTTTCATTTTCTGGGCCCAGACGTTCCCTTCATGGTGTCGGAGCCCTTGTGTTCACAGAGTTCATGTTTTGCTGCAGGGCTTTTTTTTTATTTTGTTTTATCTCATAGCTTAGACTAGCAGGGCTTTAACTCCCAGAGGACTCCTGCGTAGCAACAGCAGAGATCAACAAAGTAAGTTTGTTTATGTTGGCTGTGTCCGCATGTTGTCGACTTATACATTTCTCAGTCTCCATTTCCTGCCTCTCCTTGCCCCAGGGGAAGGGAGCCCTCTAATTGGATCGTGTTCTAATTGAGCCTAATACTGGAGCTAACCGGAGTTGGGCCCTGTGGCTAATGAAGAGCTGAATCAAAACTAAGCACTAAAACTTTGTGCATATATGCGAATGCAGAATGCCGGCTTTTTTTCTTCTTCTCCCCAGTGCATCATTGCTCATTTCAAATGAAAAGATTTTTTTAATTTTACATTCTGCAACACATCTATAATTTCATTCAAGTGCCATCTAAATGTAAAGAAATAACAGTGTGAAAAATCACATTTATTTATTTAAAGCACTTTTTGCCTTATTTTAAGACTGCTATGCTTTCAGCATATCTGCAAACTGAGGTTCACTTTCACTTGGAGAAAAGTTACAATTACATTTTTAAGATGTTCAACCACTTCATGAAAGAAAACACTCAGAAGACACAAACAAAGAGCCCATTTGCAGCTTTAATAGGTTTATTCATCCTTATTTCAATTGATCTTGAATGAGAGGAGCTAGCTCGTTGTTTCCATTTGACAGGGTTACAGCCACTTGAGGGTCAATTTCACTCTCAATTATTTAAGCAATTTCTTTAAAGATACTGGATAAGACCTACTTTTACTGAGTTGTCAACAGATAAAGATGCAGATATCTTTATATACCTAAAGGGTAAAACTGGACTCAATTAAAAAGTGCAATATCCTTCCTTTACCAAACAACGAAGCTGGCAGTGGTCTGTCATGTAGGCAGCTGTCTTTGCTCAATTGATCGGAAAAGAATTTTGATTTATCACTAAAAGATACACACTTTCTCCAATCCGTGGGAGGACAATAGCAGTGTGCATTATTAATGGATTCAATGCTTGAATTTTATTTTAAAATGTGATTTGCAGAAGGGCAGATATACTTTGAAGTGAAAGCCCTTATCATGAAACTCCCACCGCACTGCTTTTCTGATTACAATTTTTTTTTTTTTTTTTGTTAAAAATGTTAAGAGGATGGCAACATCTTCTATTATCTTTGTTAATTCTATCCATCCATTTTCTTAACCTGCTTAGACACAAGGTTGCTGGAGCCTGTCCCGGCTATTGCTGGACGAAGGCGGGGTACACTCTGGACAGGTCACCATTCTGTTACAGAGCACACAATCGATCCCACACACTCACACATGTATACGTATGGAGACTTAAGAGTAACCAAAAACTCATGAAACAGGTTTTTCAGATTGTAGGAGGAAGCTAGAGTGTCCAGAGAAAACCCACGCGTGCATGGTAAGAACATGCAAACTCCACTCAGAAGGATCCCGGGTGGGACTCAAACCAGGGCCTTCTTGCTATGAGGTGAGAGCTCCAACCACTGTGCAACCATGCCCATTGTTTTCATTTTTTCTTTATTTTATAACAAAAGTATTACTTGATATCTGTTTTTTTGTTTTTTTTTAGTATTCCATTATTTGAAATTGAAATAAATCAGATCAAATCAAAATGAAGGGTTCAACTTGGGCCTTTTATTTTGAGGGTAAAAAAGTTTGACTTTACTGTTTCTGTCTTATGTAACAAAGAAAAAAAGAACTTTCATTACAGGAAAGCGGTGATTTTTTGTGGATCTGAAAATAGAAGATACAGAATTGACCTGAGAATGACTCATTTCTGGACGACCCATCATAACAATCAGTAAGCTTAGGATGCTAAATTATAACCTGTTTTGACCTTTTTATTTGACAAATTCAAAGAGAAAGAAGGAGAAACACTTAGCCACAGAAGGCTTGAAATAATTATTTGATATCACATGTGTATATGTGCATTTAATAGGGATGTAAAGGATAAAAGATCGACTTATGTATATAAAACTCAATCTAGTACTGAGACTAACCAAGGTATTGGTTAAAAATCATAAATACAAATAGGATTATATTGGTAAAAAGGTATGAAATCGATCGGGAAGTAAATAAACAAACTCTTTTTTAGTTTCTCTTCCTGTTGTGTCTACAGTCTGTACTTTTGATTCAGGCAAAAATACCTTCATTCACAAGCGAGCTTTTACCAAGTTGGATCATTTACAAATGTCTGAAGGTGAACCACAGAGTGTGTTGCCATTACTAAACATATGATAACTTTTTTGTCCCACAGCATTTCAAACAATACCTGAATGAATTAATATGACACACTTTAGTTTAACCACTAAGAACAAAATAGTCTAAAAGATCCAAATGTGATGTTTTTGTGTTTAAAGCTGTTGAATTATTTTTGTTTTTGTTCCTTGAAATAAAAAGTCTCAGTAAGAAAAAAAAGACTTTCCCTGTTAAAGGTATTTTCAGTTTTAAACACCAAATGAACAACATCTTTCTAAATTTTATCAATTAAGGTAAAAGAATTGAACTGTATCATCTTTTATGTATCAATTTGTGGACCGAGTATTGAGATGCATATCGAATCATGTGAGAGAAAAAGATACACAATAATAATATTTACTGAACAACAACATTACATAGATAACTTCTGTTTGTCAATTGTTTTTTTCCCAAAGCTTCAGCTGTATTTCATCTATCAAAAGAAAATATCTACATTAAAATAAATTAAATAATAATAAAAAGAGGGTTTTACTATCAGCTCAGTGTTGGATTCTAAAAAAAAATCTAGTGATAATCATGGTGATGATCCAGAGACGTAAAAGTGAAATCTATAAACTTACAAGGGTGTTGAACAAATTTGCGGGACAATTAAAAAAGTCAAAGTTAGAGAAATAAAAAAAAAAAAAAGATAAAGACTCATTTGTACAAGAGTTGTATAAGATTGTTTAAGAGTATAATTGTATAAGAGTTTTCTGCTTCAAATGTGCTAATTTACTTTTAATTTGAAGCCTTTTTTTTTTTTTTTGTTCAGCCAGCCTGTGTTTTGACTCTCACAATTAGAATCTGAAATCTTTTGTGTGCATATTAAAGGTTTTCATTGTTTACCTCTGTTTGGTTCGTTTTGAAATCCTTTTAATCCCTTTGTCAAATTTTAAAAAATGCTCTTTTTGTTGTGATTTTTAGTTTTTTGAATGAGCATTTAATATTATGTACAATGTGACATGAAAAGTACCTAATGAAGGTTTTTTTTGTGCATTGACACAGATAAAAGGGTGAGATCACAGAAAACAATGTCTCCTCATGGATTAAATAATACGCATCATTGCAGCACTCCAGTCTTTTTGTGTTAGCGTATGTGACCACTTCTTTAATGGTTCTTTGACTCAAAAAAATTCAGACTCTACAGCTGAGGTGTAAAGCCATTTTCCTAAAATCCGGTTGTCCGTTAAAAATATTCTTTTCTTTTTCGGGAGCTTTCAATCCACTGGATGTGAAGTGAAAGCAAGAAGGAAACCAAGCATGTGCTGCAGTTTCAACATTTGCGTGGGCAACACTGAAATGAAAATGAATGATGCACGGTTTGTTGCTGGAGGGCTTCAAAGAAATGGCCTCTCTTTCGCCTCCAACGAAGAGACAGTCTTTTCACATGTACATGTCCGTGCATCCACGGACAGAATAAATGCATAACTGTGTGTCCTACATGGGGGCCCACACAGAGGAGGCTATAACCATCATTCGATTTTGTAAAAAGTTTTTCTTTACTTTTGGAAGTGTTAGGTGAAGTTTTCTGTTTTCCAAACCTCCTCAGTTAAAATTGTCTTCTAAACTGTCTTCATGAACATCATGCGAAAATATTTTTATAGATCTGTAGAAATGAGCAAGCAAACTTCACAACAGGAATTTTCTGGTGTAATTAAGTAGCTGTAGGCCAACATAAGCCACTGGAATGCAAGAGTAGCAGGCAGCCCAAACATGTGGATGAACTTACCCATCTGTGTCTCCTTTTCTTTAGTAAAATCTTCTATTATACTATGAAAGCTATATAAATATTTAGTTTTTTTTTTAAATGCATCAAATAATTTAATTTGCACTTTTTAACAACTGAGTCACCTTATCTTTAAAAATACAATTTGCCCACTTAGCAACTTTAACCTTGACTTGGTCAAAATTTGAATAAGCTTCGTGCTTCTGGCTATTCCTCCGGTTGAGGATTAGCTCAGAACAAATGTGTGGAAACCAACTTTATCCATAGTCGACATGATTTATTGTCGAGCAGTTTTTGCAGTCAGAGGCCTGTGAGGCATGAAGGAAAATGCTGCAGAGCACTGCTGGCTACCACCAGAGGCGGGTTGGGTGGAGGCACAGCACTTCAGGTAGTTGCACCTCCCCTTCAGGCTATCTGGCATTTCTCAAAAACAGGAGGGAAGCACGGCAAATGGTTGCAGAGCTAATGCAAGCTTCCAAGTATCTTGCCTCGAGGATGTCGCTCGAGGCCAACAGGAAAATTGGAGACAGATGAAAGAAATAGGTGGAGTTCTTAGCTGCTCTTATAAAACTCAGATGAATGAAAGTCTTTCTTCAAAATGTGTGAAAGACTTAGCTAGCAAAACCTTTCAGTTTTTTATTTGTGAGGTATGACCACATAGACCTGTAAAGACCTGAAATGATGTGTGTTTAATTTGCTCACACTCTTTCGAGACTGTATTGCTTGAGTAACTCCCCCTCCAGCTCTTGTCTTGTCTGTTGACTGTATTAAACAAATGGTCAGAAAGCTCATTACTCAAGCTGGGATGAATGGAAACTGTGTGTCCATATGTATGTTTAGTTTTCAGGCTCCGCCCTGACCCTGCAGGTTTTTCTGGGGTTTCTCACCATCCTGTGTCTTGGATGTGAGAGGGCGAGTGATAATTGAACACTCTGGCACTTTTAACAAATGTATTGAAAGGTGGAATCGAAAACTCGTTAATGAGATTTCCCTCCTCGGGCATTGCTTGTGGTTATTTTTCTATATAATTTTCCAAATCTAATGAATAACTCAAAGTTTATATCTGTAAATGTATGTCTCTGAGTCACCTCTGCTTTTCGGTTTCTGTTTGACAGGAGGGCAAAAACTTTATTAATATGTCAGTTTTTTGGTGTTGGGGGTGAACTTCAGAATTCCAGGTCTGTCAAGCCAAACATAAAAAAACAACATCTCAAGAAACCCGTTATTAATTATGAAACAACTCCGGCCTCATACCAAGGTGAACATCTTTGTACTTGGGTTTGTTTACCTCACAAGAAGACTCCTGGCTTAGGGAATGGACCATCAAAATGGCTGCTCTCCTGTGCCTGGAGCGCTCTGTATAGATTGGAGTTTTTCATGTGGCAGTTAGGCTGCTGGGATATAAACACCCCAGGGGATGTGCTCTCATTAAGGCCAGTAGCTCGGGGCACTTTTTTTCCCACTTCCTGTGGCCACTGACCTCATTTTCACCCATAGGCTTGCAGCTTCACCACAGCTCTCCTTCTTGGACTCTCTGTCACTCCCAATGACGCCTTGGGCTCTGTCACGTGACTTGAGTGACTCCTGACCTGCCTGGCCTCTTGCAGCCCCTCCTCGCCTGTCAGCGAATCAGTTAGAATGATCACGGAAAAGGGTCACATGTGCCCTTCTAAAATGGCGGCTATGTCCTTGGGCTTTTGATGGAAGAAATTTTCCAAGTTGACAATGTCAAAACATCACGTCAGAAATGGACAACTTTATGTGTCATCTTTAAGCAGTTCAGCTTCAGTGTAATTCAATGGAAGAACTTAGGGAAATAAAGTGAAACCAAGTCATACATCATTGTTCTCATTTTAATGAAACAAATAATTGAAAGCTGATGTTCTTTTAAAGTCTCAACCTTGAACACAGGCCAATGTTGGGTCATTTAAATGTGAATGAATTAGAGGTGTAACAGTTGAATTATTTGATTAAACAATTTCTTTTTCTACGATCCAACCAGATCGATCCGTCTTAGTCAAGTTGTTAAATTAATTTACCTATACCATTAAATAATTTAGATTTATTTTACCATGACATAAACACAACCAATGTGCAAATGATGGCAGCAAAATATGATCAAGAGCTTCAAATGTTGCAGACGTGACCATACAGTGTGCTATGATGTTCTACTAATGTTCTGTTTTTTATTATTCTTATGTGGAAAAACAACATTGGGCTGAACTTTATAAAACTTATGGTGCATTCAGACTGGACACATGTGGTTTGCTTAAAGTGAACTAGAGTCCCCTATAATCCGGAACAAATTTTCAGTCTGAATACACCCATGCAACCCCTGGTCCAGAATTGCTCTCTGACCCATCTTTTGAGGTGGTCCTAGTTAGTTTCTAATCAAACTGAGCTCCGGTTCGCTCTCAGTGTCCTCAGTCTGAATGGGTACCTTGCTCAGAGTGGAACAACTGGACCAAAAAGGCCGCTACAGCATTACAGGATCTAAACACAGTAAGAACAATCCAACCGATGAGCTGCGGACAAATAAAGCAACAATGAGATACAGCAACTGACTGAAATTTGGTTGGATGAATGTAGGCTCATTAAAGCAACTTTTACCTCAGGGATGTCCACATGAAGGAGAACCTCCCCCAGGACAGACAGGCAATGTCCTAGAACTGTTAAAGAAGAATTAGCTTATCTAACTCTACAATTACATGTTTAAATAGTGTAACGCATGGGTGTCATCCAGATGAAACTGTGGGGCAGCTGGTGGTGTGAGACGAGCCAGAGGCGAGGTAGCACAGCCAGGAACAGGAGCACAGACGATCCGCCTGGAATCTCTACTGCTCCCCCCGGAGGGGAGTGGTAAACAGGGACAACATATGAATTGCACTGCACCAATCAGAGGCATGACAAAATAAATAAAAAATAGAACTTGGTAAATGATAAACAATAGAGAAGAGAAGTTATAGTTGAGAGAACAGAAGGTTTCTTTAAAGAGCACAGTGGGGATTGAGTCTAAGAGACAAGTTAAGGTTTTGGAGGAGGTAATAAATGATGTTAATCTACAGGAGTGAAGCAATCTAATGTTACAGAAACACAAGGTTTGAACTAAACCAACAAATAGTACAAAGCATAGCACTTCCATTATTCTTTCTCTTGATGCTTTGCCCCATCCTTGTAATTATTGGCCAATGACTGAAGAGATCTTTCGTCATGTGGTTTTGTTCACCGTCTTTCGTTTGAAACAGAAATTCCCAGAAGATTCTAAATACAGACCAAATTCAAAGTTCAGGACTTAATCCAGAGAAAAATTAAGTGGACTCTGTATAGACCAACAGACTTTTCCAGTATGAATACAGAATACATTAATTCTTTAATTTCTTTCTTTCTATTCATTAATCCTGCAAGAAACACAAGGAATCTGAAAAACTTCACCTGCACTGTTCTGTACCCAGGTATTTGTCTTTAAGTCACACTGGTTGAAGTTTTGGATAAAGATGATCTGGATCATTTTTAGCTCAATCACACATTGTGATAAAAATGTACAAACGAATCGTTACACCCCTAGAATGAAGACAAACTCTCAATATTGTTGTTTTATTCCTCTTGTGTCTTTTCAGCCACCACATATCCATCATTATGCGGCTCATTTTAGCCACAAGACATTCTGGATTCTATGGACCCACCTTAGGGTGATCTCCACTAAGGTAGTTAATCACACATCATTAAAAAAAAAGAAAAATCATTAGTGTTAACTTGGGGCATCATTCTACTGAGCCTGAAGTGAGCAATGAAATATCAATAAAAGTCGCCTTGATCTTTTAGTGAAAATCCAAAAGTGCTTTCACCCTCTTCTTGCTTACTTAAGACAAACTTAAAGTTACTGTCATTTTGTTAAAAAAAAGTCCAATTTTATAGGGTACAATGGCAATATTCCATATACTTAATACTGAGCTGCTTAAAGAGTATCATTCTAACAAGGTGAGCTATGAGGTAGCCCAGCACAGCTGACTGTTAGATGGTGATATCAGATCAGCTTGCATCCATACTTATACCTCCAGGCAAAATAATCTGTCCTCCATTTGTAAGCAATTAGATTATATTTAAAGGCACATACAAAGAAAGCCTCCATAAAATGTAACCCCCTCCTTTTCTTGTATATCACTTGCTGCCTCCATATTGAGTTTGTGTTAACATAAGGACAGTAGCAGCCACACATACATAGATACAGACACACACCCTGCGGCTATAAGGTTCCAGTTGGTATATCTCTGTCTCTGAGCCCCAGTTTGATGCCCTAGTCTCATGGTATCCAACCCCCACTCCTACTGCATCCCCTCAGGCTTTTATGTGACTGAGTGTGTGTGTGGAAGATGGCTACTGAACCAAGAGGGCATTGTTTCTCTCCAGCGGTATTTCATAGTTGAGTGTTCACATTTATGCAAACATGCAAATGGATCCTAAAAGTAGAAATGAGGCCCATAAACCATGTTCCACTCTCAAATCATCCTCAAGATGCAACTGTTGAGAAAAGTATCACACACGACCTCCACACGCCAAAAACATTGTTGCACATGCAGCGCAAGCAGCGATTGGAAGGCTTCCATGGGAGGTGCAAACTCCAGTCAGCCTGCATCAGGTTGTGTGTTACTTAGGCACATATGTGAGTGAAGCAGGGAAGTGAAAAGACAGCGGGCAGCAGGGACAAACCCGTCAGCCACTCAGATCTCATCAGGTCTGTCGGGACACATTGGAGCACAGCAAGCCTGATGGGATATGGCCCCCAGGGGTGCGAAGCAGGCCAGATGACAAACAGACATAGGGGCAGGAAAGAAAGAAGAAAGAATAGAGGATGGCACGTCCTGCCCTTAATGCACAATATACTCTAGTAACATGCATGCAATTATGAGGAATAATCCTGACTACGTTCTGCACTAATTACACAGTAACTCATATATATAGTTACTCCTATTCATGCAAACAAACACACTCCAACCACTAAACGACAGCCATAAAAAAACTTGCATGCATGCTCAACGACATGCACATAAACATGTAGCCTGGATCTTACAGCAGATAACCTACATCTTAAACAACACAGTGCATATGCTAATGTGAGACGTGAAGGCATTATGTGCATGAGCTGCACACGATGCATATGCTTGTGAGTGTGGGTGCATGCACAAATACGCTCGGGTACATGTGTCTGCAGGGGCAAAATGGGAAATAGACACTTCTCTTCATGCCTGTTCTTTAATTGGGGCATTTATTGTTTTGTGCTGGTGTTTACTTCATTAAGTTAAGGCACATTTCAGAAATGCAGCGTGTTTCAAGGTTTATATAAGCAAAATTATGCTTTCAGCCATTAAGCTGCAAATTAACATATCTTTATGACTGTGGGATATGCCGGTTGAGGATGCTTTTACATTTTCACACTAATCATCTTGACTTTAACATGTTGGATTTCAGTTTGATTTTCTTTCATCACAAATATTGTTTCCCCCTTTGGCTGTGTGTGTCTGCATGTGCATTTTGAATGGAGGTGTTTCAGTGTGCACACACAACTGTGCCTGTGCGCGTCTGTTAGTAGTCCATGGCACCTTCTTGTCAGCCTGACTGTTCTCTTTCTTGGGAAATCAGGGAATGTGTGAGTGAAGGGGGTAGGTGGGGGGAAGGGGGTGTTAGAAGAACAAAATGAACTAATGTTGAATATTCCGTATTGGTTTTACTGTAATTCTTTTCTAATTTTTAGTTTATTCAATTTCAGGTCCTTGAGGCTGGTAGGTATGGAAATGAGGTCTGTTCTTTTTTTTTTTTTAGCCTGTGTAAATTGCAGCTATCACCTCAAGCCTTTTGAACAAGATTACCCAGATGGCCTTGCGTGATGTGCCTGAAGTTTTATTTTCCTCCCTTTGCCTGCTTTTCCTTCTTGGCTGCAGGGGGAAAGGAGAGGGAGCTGGGAAGCCTCCTGAAGGCTCTGGGTGAGGCCAGGAGGCAGCAGCTGTGGCAAAAAGAGATCTGGGAGAAACAGAAGAAGAAGAAGAAGAGTTGGGGAGGGAGTGCTTGGGGGCGGATGAGAACGGTGCAAGGGGGTTGTTGTTCTGTGCATGTGTGTATGGAAGGCACACAAATCTAAAGCTGAGAGCACCAGCCCCTGTGAACAATAACCCCCCCACCTGGATGGTTTGGCCAGCTAGGACGCCGGGATAATCTCAGCAGGTCGTGGTGGATGGAAACGGGATGAACTTGATGGGTTTTCATGTAATCCTTTCCTTGTAGAAGTTGATGTTTGCAGTTACAGCCTCCATAAGTGTTCTACGAACTGCTAATTTGGCAGCACTTATTGTTTGAACACACCTTCATCTGTCAGGATTTGGTGACAGGCGGGATAACTGGCATCTTCCTGCTCAGGTGAGCGTTGTTGTGGGATTTGTCATTGGGTTTCCACTCACTTTACCCTGGACATAATCTGCTGCTGGTTTTATGCCTGGAGGATGAATATGATTTTAATGCATTAAGGTGGTGCAGAGATAGAGAATTATACATACTTAAAGTGTTCACCTGTTTATTATTCTAAGGTGCAACAGCCTCCATCCACAATAATCTCTAAAAAAGAACACACCCAGCACCACGATCGTTGATCTTGGCTCAGAGGTAACTGTGAAAAGCGATTCTTACCTTAGATTAATCATGGAAAGAAGCAGGGAGGAGGAGGAGTTGCATCTCATCTTAAATATTCTCAATAAACACATGACAGGAGGACAGGGTAGGCATTTTTTGACGGCCCTTTAGACATGCCTTTGAAAGTGTTCCTATTTGCAAGTGTGTTGCAACAAAAGACAACGTTAACAAGTAATGCCATATTTTTCCTCATGCCAATGTACTCTGTTGAATACAAAAAAATGCTCCCTGTGATAAATTAGCAACAGCTTTTTAGATGTTGCAGCCAGAGAGTCAGCACTCAGCTATCACTGTTTATTTTGACTACCTCCATTTTTTAAGGTTTTACTCTCCGTCATAATAAATGAATTTTTTCATCTTGTTCTTATTTATTCTCGTGGCTGGAGGTAGAACGTGGTGGTTGATGAGGGGCTGAAATGAACTGAGCCTTAGCCTTAGCCCCAGGGCTGGTGCATATCTTAGCATAAGTGATGGCCAACCGAAGGGCTAGAGCCTGGCTGAGAGCGCCCTCAGGACAGCAACTCTGACAGATCATGTATTTATAGGTCTGTTGAAAGACCTCTATTGTGTCCCACATAGCCTCGGAGCATGTCTGTCCTCTGTATTATAATAAAGCCGCTGGCCTTACCACTATGATGGATGGGTGGGACTCGAATGGCAAACTCCAGAATCATTAGAGCACTCCTTACTTGCAGGTCTTTCCATGCAAAAGGGTGGTGCAAAGGAGGCTTGCCATTGGTGAGAAACAAAACATAGTTGAGACCTTTTAATCAAGGCTAGGTATGCCTTATTAATTTTCAGCCAAAGGAGAAAGGGAGTGGGAAATAAATAAAAGAGTGAGAGAAGGAGTAAGTTTGCTGATGTTTTTTGCCCTCCCCCCCCAAAAAAAGAAGTACAAGTGCAATTATCTCAGCAGCTTAAAATGCCCCACAGGCTTTTATCAATGTAGGCTAGAATGTGGCACCTTCAGCATTTTCAATAAAACTTCACCAGTCAGAAAGCATTACTGCTGAAAATGTAGCCAAAGTCAGAACTCCTGAGTGGTGCAAGCTGTTAACATAAAAAGAATAAGCAAAATAATGGCACACGTATGTGTGTGTGTAGGGGGGAACTTTTAAGCAAACTGGAAAAACATGTTTGAGTGAGCACAAGGAAACATGTTTTTTTTTCTGTTTCTAACTTACCAACTGAAAGTTTCCAGCTCATACTGGGTGCAGTTCAGATTCCCACATTCACCAACCTGCCATCCAACCTCTTGGATGAAGAGTGAAGCATCTTCAGGAATCAACAGAAAAGAGGAACATGGGCCTCATGTTTTCAAATCCTGGGATTGCCATGACCTGAATGCCCGAGAATCAACACCAACATGCTCTGTGCCTCCAGCTTCACAAGCAGAGTGGTCTTTGAGCTGCTTCCCAATCTCGTCTTCTTCCATTACCTCTGGAGTAGAATATAAATGATCCCCTCCAAGTGTGTAGAGTATGGCAAGAGGCCTGAAGGGATCTAAGACTCTTCACTGCAAGCACAACATAATTCAAGGCCTGACTGATAAATAAACAATGGAAAGCATAGGATGTTGTTGAGAATTACTTCATATTCTCTACCCTTGGAGCGCAGCCCCATATTGCAGTCCAATCATTAGAGGAAGTCTTCTGGCTGGAGTAGAAAAATGTCGACAAAGAAGGTAAATTCGGAGCTTTTATCTTCTTTTTAGCAGGATACCTGCATATTCTTGAGTGTGCAAGCTGTTTGAACCTAATTTCTATATAAAAAATGTTGCATTTTGGAAAAACTCCTAAAAAAGCTAAGTTTTAGAGCATATAGTTGTGTGAAATTATTATTTTTAGCTGAGCTTGAACTCACTTGTCTGCTAACATGTTACTTCTGGGGGGCTAAAAGTCTCATACAGAATACAATTCTTTTTGTATGTGGCTTGAATTTACAATTTACCAAATGTAAGGACCACGGTGCTGTGGCAAGTTGATAAAAAGAAAAGAAGTCTTATTTTGTGTTCTTATACCTTGTTCTTCCACTTTTGCTATAATCACCCCTCTTTTTCATCTCACCTTTGAGTCTAGTTTATCTTAGAGTGCATTTAGACTGGACACATGTGGTTCTCTTAGATTGAACCAGAGTTTGTTTCCTCTGATTATCTGGAACAAATTTTCAGTCTGAATTCACCCAAGCAGACCCTGGTCCGGGACCAGGAGCTGCTCCATGACCGATCTTTCCAGATTTTCTCGGTTCATTCCGAGCTCCGGTTCGCTCTGAGTTCCTTCCGTCTGAATAGGCTCTGTACTTGGAGCAGAACAACTAAACCAAAACGGCCATCATTAATGGACATTACAGAATGTAAACAGAGAGCTCCGACAAATGTGGAACAACAATGAGACACAGCAACTCATTGAAATGTGGTTGGATGAATGCAAGCTCATCTTTTAATGTGATTCACATTGCTTCTCACATTGCTTTCCCAACAATCTATACAGTACGTTGTAAACACTGATCAGCATACTTTCTTTGTCCCCGTCTCCTCAGTAACCGCCTTGCAGCATGCTTCCGCCGTACCAAAGTAAAATGTTGTACCTGACCTTGATACAGATGTTCAAAATTGGTCAGTGAGATATAAAGTTTGAACAAGTGAACTATCCCAGCAAGGATTGCAAAAGGACTTCAATAATTCTTGCTCTCGTTGCTTTGCTCCATCCTCATAAATCCTTGCCAATGACTGAAGAGTTCTTTAGTCACATGATTTTGTGTACAAGCTTTTCTTTGAAACATAAATGTCCGCTTGATGGCAGTCTGAATACAGACCAAACACAACTTTCAGGACTCAATCCAGACCAGATTAAGTGGACTTTGTCCAGACCAACAGACTTTTCCAGTCTGAATACACTAGGGATTCCAAGATAGGTTTGGCTCCTCAACCCCTTCAGACAAAATTCTGATAATTCACTTGAAAAGTTATTTGAAAATAAACTGTGTACGTTTTTAACATTCCTGCACTTCTTTCCTAGCAAATGCCTAAAATGTGTAACTGTAAATATTTTCTTCAATACTTTCTAAAGTAAGAACATTTGAACTTTTATTATTGTATTTTCTTTATTTATCTGCACTTCTCAGATGTATTAAAGTTTAGGTTATTTTTGTCAGACAGTAATTTGATTCAATCAAACACTTTTTTGGTTCATTGTTTCATTTGATGACCCAGATTTGTCCAATAACTAATTTTTTCCATGCTTTAACACAACTGACAATCTGCATTACTCATGAAGTCTCTACAGAGCTGGATAACATCTATAACTATGTGAGTTTACGTAGGTAAAATGATTAAACTTGAGCTAGTCCAGGAAGCACAAAACAATCCCCTACTAAAGTATAAAATTCTTTAATGTAAAAGGAAGTTGGTAACTGCTGCACTGAGAGGTGAGCAGAACTTGAGGTTTATGAGCAAAACCTTTGAGTCATTTCTGCAAACACATGAAGTGCGACAAAGACAAGGGGTTTTGGATGTTTTGACATGAAAAACGTTAATATGTCAAATGGTGAAGACGACATGTTTAAGTGTCTTTGAGCAGGACATTGAACCCATTTTTTTATTCATTCTATTGAAACATTTAGGTGAGTGAATGGGTATATGGAAGCAGTTTAAAAGCATTTTGCTTACTCATAGGTGTAATGTACCAACTATCATGAACTTACTAATTTGATGTGCATTATATACTGTATGATGGTTGTTGGACATCGTTAAAAGACAAAGTGTTGTTAGCCTACATGAGCACAGAATGTTAAAAAAGTTAAACACACAACTTCTGATGGACAACAAAAATGACCCTAAAAGGACAGTATAAGTCTACAATTTAAAGACTTTCAGCTACAAAATGAGGAAAATACTCTTAGATTTTAGGGCAATGTATGCATGAAAAAACAATTGTTTTATGCTTTTTTTGAAGATAAAATAATAGAAATTCTCAGAAATGCAATTTGAAGCTTAATTTTTTAATGTATGTTTTCCATCATTAGAAACATGCCCTTAAGAACATTTTAAAATCCCCAAAAACATGATATTCACTGGCAATTGTCTTTATTGTACATAGTATTTGGTAAGTAATAAAAAAATATTTTTGACCTCAGTGGTAAAAAGTTTTCTCTAAATGACAATTCTTTAAAATAAGATGTCTGATTTGGAAACTCACCGAATCAACATTTTCTCTGCAAAACTTTAAGACATTTTCCAGCAGGAATATTTTTCTGTATTTTATACTAAGGCTTTTAGACATAAGCTGAAACCTGAAGGATCAAGGACACTTTGGCTGAACTATTCCACCAGTTGGGGTCTTTTGTGATGTGATCCTGTCAGCTATTGTCCATCAAAGCCCATTTAACATCTCTGTGACAGCATTTATCTCACAAATGAAGTCATTCTATCACCAGAAATATATGACCATTATATTATAATAAAGGTATTTATGAACCTTCAATCTCTCAGCCTCACTACCTTTGAAAATTTGAAATCACCTCCTGAGGCTGGGTGTGGGGGAGGGAGGGAGGGAGGGAAGGAGGGAAGGAAAAAAAAGGAAGAGAAGAAGAGACTGAGAAATGGCAGGGGAGAGATGTGGGAGTTGTTTCTTTTATGCCATAGGTTACATTTATAATTATTTTGCAGGCAAAAAATAGTCAATAGTACTTTTTTTTGCAATTAAGGTAGGAGGAATTTGTAGTACAAAATACAGCATTAAAAAAGTAAAAAAAAAAAAAAAGAAAATCAGCTTTCAAGAAAGCAATAAATCCAGTTAGAAATCCAGACGTTGTTAATGAAGAGTTGACTGTAGTTGTCTGTAGAACTGGGGGATGTAAAGGGTGGTGATCTTGAGAGGAGGTGAATGAGTCCATCCACTGACCTTCACTTATGATGAGTAAGCAGAGCCTGAGGAGTGAGGCAAATATGGCCAGGGCCACATTCTCCAGGCCCTTCTCTGCCTTTTGATGACTGGGTCTAATCACTGGAGAAAGTGAAAAAGAGGTGATCACAGTGACAACACTGAAGAGGGGAGGATCTCCATTTGCTTTATTCTCCTCCAACCCTGTCCTTTAAAGTAGTGGAAATCACTTTCTTAATGCTATTCATCTTTTATTCCAGCAGACTGTGTCCTGAGAGGAAAATCTCTAATTCCTTTTAAAGTTAGGCAGAAATCAGGAAGTGAGAGGCGAGAAGGCTGGACAAGGTCTCATTATGCTCAAGCTTTCCCTCAGGTTACACTCTTAAACAAGGTGCAGAAAAGTATCTTGCTTCTAAGTTAAAATCCAAATTCCTGTTAATGCTCTGTGTGAAGCTACTAATAACACTCATATTTTTTCTGACTTCAACCAAAAAAAAAAAAAGCTCTAATCCTTACGTTTGCTTTGGTTTTTCCTTCATTATTCAAAAGTTTCCTGATTTTTCCTATCTTGTTTTTGCCGACATTACTGAATGTTTTTAATAAAACATCAATTTCTGTCTTTCTCGTTTGTAACACATGTGGGAACAACATTGTTAATTTTGTGCAGGTGGCTGTTCTCATGACAAATGTATTGATTGTTTTTTGTATTGATTGTTTTTTTTTTTTTTTTCTTGAAAAATTATTGTTTAAAAAAGTCTCCAGGCTACAACAGTTTCCTTGAATTTTTGGAAATTGTTGCATCCAAAACAGAAAACTCCACAATCTCTATAACCACATAAGCAACCTTTGTGAGGTCCTAATATCAACTAACACTAACGAATGTCTCTATTTACTGACACTGTGAACTAGGAGGACTTTTTTCATTTAAAACATTGTATAAATCTAAATATTTAGGTTAGGGGATAATGCCAGATGAAGTGTGCATTTTCACAAATTAATCATTCAGGTGATGAAGCCAAAGTTTGTTTTAAAGAAGCCTCCGCAGTGATTCGGAGCATTCGGGCAATGTGACTAGAACTTGTTTTGTAGGTGGGCATTATCACTGTGGATCATTACTTTTTAATCTACACCCAGTTGCCAATCAGATTTGAGTATTTACCTGTACCATGAATAAAACACAATAAGTTGACTTGTAACAGTCAGCACCAAAGTGGGGGATAAAAACATAATTTGGAAGAAACTGAAACTTGAGATGACTTTGTTTGTAAAATTATGCCTTATAGATGAACTGAATTGAATGGATGTGATGGAATTTATTTGTGGATCATGAATGTTGATATTTTGGTGAAAAAATAATAATAAATGAACTCCTTGCAAACATCTTTCGCTTCGCTTCGGACGGCTTTCGCTGCGTGTGTTTTTCTGATACTGCACACTTTGTCGGGTATTATTTCTTATTTAATAATGACCTATAAAAGTAACCAACAGATTGCATAAAAGAGTTTACCTCGTAACTTGTGCACACAGCTTAAAATGACCATGTCTAAAGTAGTTCTGATTTCCAACTTGCTGTTCCTTCACACCCAGTGAAGGCAGTTATGCTGTGATGAGTGAATTCTGAACGACTATGTGGAGGTTCTAGGGAATCTGTCTGCCAAGTTGATTTTTTTTTCCATTGCACAGTGGTTGACATAAGATTGTTGACTAATTCAATGATTTTTGCTAGGGGGGCAACAATTCATTTTTGGTACAATTCAAATAATAATAATGGTTGCTGATATCCTTCAAAGTATTTCCACTTGTTGGGCTGCAATGATGGTTGATCTTTTTTTGCTGCCATCATTGTGTGTTGTCTGCTGTGATGACACTGTAGGGGTTATGGACCCAGGACATTAATTGTTGTTGTGTTTGGCACTTCCTGTTTTATTTTGTTGTATTTCCTGTGCTCACCATTGCTTTCGAGGTCATTTGACACTTCCCTCCTTGTGTGTTCCCTCCCTCCTGGCACACCTGTATGTGGTTAACCAATCCTCTCTCCCTGTTATATGGCCTCGTCTCCCTTGCACGGGTTGTCGGGTGGTTCTGTTTGTTTGCTCTGATTTAATGTTCCTCTCTCGAGTCATTAAATCTATTTCTTCTTTATTTCGAGTCCGTCTGCATTTGTGTCCGCACGTCAACCTTGACATTACCACCCGACCAGTATAATGGACGCAGCAGACGCGGAGACGTTACGGGCATTACTCCGCCAACAGGAGGAGCAGATGTCATGCTTAAGACAAGGATTACTCGAGATGTCAAGCCGTCACGAGCGACAACTGGCCGCATTGGGTGAGCGATTGGAGCAGTTGGCGGAGCGGATCCAACATCCACTGTCCGTTCCTTCTCCGCACCCTTCGCCTCCCACGCCAGTCCAGGATGGGATTCCTGTCGCCCCTGCTGCACAGCTGGCCCGCCCGGAGAGGTTTTCCGGGGACTCCGGGGACTGCCGAGCATTCATCACTCAGTGTGAGCTCCATTTTCAACTACAAGCGCCTCACTATCCTTCGGACCAAGCTAAGGTGGCCTTCATCATATCCCACCTCACCGGGAGAGCAGGCGCATGGGCAACGGCTGAATGGCAGCGTGGAGCACCGACCTGCGCATCTCTCGCGGCATTTCTGGAGGCATTTCAGCAGGTGTTCCAGCACACCAAACCGGGCCGAGAGGCAGCTCGAGCCCTTATGCAACTTCGGCAACGGGGCAGAAGGGCAGCTGACTATGCCATCGAGTTCCGGACCTTGGCCTCCACTAGTGGTTGGGACACCACTGCGCTCATGGACGCTTTCGTGGAGGGACTTTCCGAGGAGTTAAAGGACAGACTAATCACTCTCGAGTTGCCTTCCTCCTTGGAACCCCTCATCGCCCTGGTCATCAGAATTGACAATAGCCTGCAGGACCACAAGCAGGAGCATGGCAGGGTGGCACCCCGCCCCCGACGCAGTCCTGTGAAGGACAGGATCATGGACTCACCTGACTTTGCTGCTTTTTCCGCAGAACCCCCGTCTTTAGTCTCAGAGGAACCCATGCAGCTCGGCCGGGGCAGACTGACAGTTTCCGAGCGACGGCGGCGGATGGCGGCAGGTGAGTGCCTTTACTGTGGCGGCCGGGGTCATTTCTGCAGGGATTGCCCCAACTCATCAATCAGAGTGGGCGCGCTGAAGAGCCGTGGTCCGGCTCCCACTATCCCGAGACCTGCTTCCTGTGTTTTGGATGTTCGGGTTATGTTCCAGAAAGGGGGAGTTTCTGTCAGAGCATTGGTGGATTCAGGAGCAGAGCAGAACCTCATGGACGCCGAGCTAGCCAAACAGGTTGGTCTTACGTCTGAGTTTTTGCCCCGTCCTTTACGAGTGGTCTCCCTCAACGGCCAAGAATTAGCCACCGTCTCACGAGTCACTGAGCCGGTTCATCTGATTGTGTCAGACAATCACCACGAGCACACCCGTTTTTTCCTTTTTTCCTCCCCACAAAACCCTCTGGTATTAGGTAGCCCTTGGCTAATGCTCACAACCCAGTCATCGACTGGCCCTCCAGCCGTGTCTCCGGCTGGAGTGAGAGATGTCACACCACATGTTTGCGTTCAGCTCGGCCTCCTGGGGGAGATCCCGCCGTCCCAGTAGGGCAGCCGCCCTCACCTGACCCATTCAGGGATCCGTCTGAATGTCATGACCTGACTGTGTTTTCCGAGTCACGAGCCCTGTTGTGTTCAGGGGTTTCCCACAACAGGTTGCCAGATTGTCGCCGCACGCCAGCACCATCCTACCTACCTGGTCAGTTTGTCATGTTGTCCACCTCGCACCTCAGACTCCGGACAGAGTCAAAGAAGCGGTTCCCCAAGTTCATCGGTCCTTTCGAGATCATCAAGGTCGTCAATCCGGTGGCAGTCAGGCTGCGCTTGCCCAGGTCCTTGCGCATCCACCCGGTTTTCCACATCTCTCAGCTAAAGCCACATGTCACGAGTCCCCTGCAGCGGCCATCCTCTCCGCCACCCCCTCCCCGCATCATTGATGGCCAACCGGCCTACACTGTCCGTCGCCTTCTGGACGTTCGGCGACGGGGTCGTGGCCTCCAGTATCTGGTGGACTGGCAGGGGTACGGGCCTGAGGAGAGGTCCTGGGAGCCTGCTTCACGCATTCTGGACCCTGAACTCATCAGGGACTTCAATCGGCGGCATCGGAACAGACTTCCCCCTGCGCCAGGAGGCGCACCTTGAGGGGGGGGTACTGTAGGGGTTATGGACCCAGGACATTAATTGTTGTTGTGTTTGGCACTTCCTGTTTTATTTTGTTGTATTTCCTGTGCTCACCATTGCTTTCGAGGTCATTTGACACTTCCCTCCTTGTGTGTTCCCTCCCTCCTGGCACACCTGTATGTGGTTAACCAATCCTCTCTCCCTGTTATATGGCCTCGTCTCCCTTGCACGGGTTGTCGGGTGGTTCTGTTTGTTTGCTCTGATTTAATGTTCCTCTCTCGAGTCATTAAATCTATTTCTTCTTTATTTCGAGTCCGTCTGCATTTGTGTCCGCACGTCAACCTTGACAGACACTTGATCGTTTTTGCATTATGGTAAAATAAAGCTACCATGCCTCAATCCAAATGGCATTTTACAATCGATGATAATCAATTTCTTTTATTTTTAAATTATTGTATAATAGTATGGGTCAGTTCGTTTAAAAACTTGCACAGACAGATTGATCTGGTTGGATTGTAGGAATATAAATCGGTTCATTGATTAAGTTGATTGATCTTCAAACTCCTAATTTTTACTACTGTTTGCACTGGTTTCCAAAAGGCAACATCATACAGCTGCGAAAAAGTTTGACCTTTCAGAAAAAAAAATTAATAAAATCTCACAGATTGGCAACTTGTTTTTAAAATGTGCAAAATCCAAGGATGAACAGATTATTTCAAAGACTAGAGAAGGATCTCTGTTGATACAACTATATCGTAAATGAATGACGAAACAAAGAAAAGGTTTAATTGGTTAATAATGAGAACAAAGCACTGCTGTGTGAATCTCCCAGTTGCACCTCTGGTCTTTAACTCTCAGCTTTAAAGGGAATCTGGGGCGAAGAGGCCTGAAAGGGAGACATATAGCATAAACGGCAGATAGCCAAAGAAAGTGGAGATTCTGCCAAAAGGAACGAAGACAAGACGACGGGGCTCTGTGTGGGATTTCACTTTGGATTCTGGCCCTGCGGGAATATGTGGAAACACAACTGACAGGACTTGCGTGGAGAAGTCAACTCCATTCAATATTACTAAGTAAAGAGTGTCCTGTGTAGTCTCTGATGCACCAGCATAAACCTCCAAGGTAGAATACTGCCTTGATGGTTTGCTTTACCTCTCTAGTTGACAAGAGCTCAAAAAATGTGTTCACAAAGGAAAAATTGATAAAATGTTTGGGAAATCCAGTCCTGAATCATTTCAACACCCTGTAGATGGATGAACAGTCGATGTAGCACAGCAAAAACAGCAGATGGCAATTTTAGCTGAGATTTATTTTGCATTTTGTGCTACATTTCTATTAAAACTAGGGAGTGTAGGCCAGCAATCTTAGAAATACTTGATAGATACTTCATATCAACTTGATCATCAAAAAAAAAAAAAAAGTCATCTTGTGGTTGGGTATAACAATAACTTTTAATCTGTTCAGTCATGTCTTAGGCAACAAATTAGCTTTAAAAAATGTAAAAAACACAAACACATATACAATGAAAATGTACAAGACTCAAGGTAAGATTATGATCCAGTAAAATAAGTCCCAAGGGTGCAAGGGTGGAGTTGAGGTTCATACCCCCCAATGAGGCAAATGGTGTAAAACATTTACAAAATAATGTCTTTAACTGCCTTTATCAGGAATTGAAACTTTGATGAAACTATTATCTTTTTCATTTGATGGCACAAAACATTAAAATAACCTCAACTAATGTAAAACCACTTTATTTGTATCACAATAATAAACAATGTCAACTGGAAATTCTTTTTGAAATGTATCATTGAAATCAACATTTTATGACAATTCCAACACTCTTTTTTTTGTTTTAGATTAAATCCTTAAAAGCCAATTGGGGCACTTTGTCAATTTGACCACAAAATCAATTCACCAATGACAACCTAGTCAACGTACAACATCAGCAATAAAAGACTTAATTTATGTTTGTAAATTAGAAATGATATTCGACCTAATGTAGGCTCCAAGTTTTAAAATAAACTTTGTTTGGGTCTCCAGCTCTTATAAATCCTTTTCAATTGGTTTATTGGGGGCTAGACAATCACAAATGTCCTTGCAATCTCAAACTTCTCAAATGTCTTGTATCATCTCATGTCAAAAATCTCCTCTTGCACTTTATTTTTATTCCCTAGATGGTTCTTAAGTTTAAGAAACTGGAACATCAACAAGGAAATGAAGAAGAATAGTCCACGAGGTCTGTAGCGTCACACGTTTGACAGCAACAGAAAAGTCTAGTGCCCCCTACAGCTTGGGAGGGCTTTAGTCCAGCTGCTCCTGCTTTATCCTGTTTGAATTAGGGCCTCGCTGATTTGTCCTCCTCAGTTCCCTCCTCAGGACGTACTCGCTGAATTGGGATGAGTCCACACCTCCACCGCAGGAGCCGGCGACCTCAAAACCACGTTGCTGGAGACGCTCTAGAACCTGAGGATGAGACAGGAGGGAGAACATGTAAGTAAGAAAGAAAAGGAGGAACAGAAGCCACTGCAACAAACTGTACGTTCTTCTTCTATTACATACATTGGTTGTCACCATTTTACCAAAATGATGACTCTGAAATATAACCTTTTAGGAAACTGGGGATTGTGCCAAACACCTCCAACACATGCTCTGGCTTGAGTGCTAAGTGTGGAGCTGGAAACAGCTTTGGGTGTAAGCTGCAGCAGCATATGCTCTCTATGTGATGGGAATTTGGATACGATTTTCACAAGACTTCCACAAAACCAAGAGGCTCTCGCATCGGCGAATGCTTCATTCCTGTTGTTTTTTGGGTGTACATATGTGTTTTTCTGTGTGCGTGTCTAGCTGTTCCTGATCTTGCAGCCTTGCAGACATCTACTAACGTGTCTGGGGGGGTTGTAGGATCGCATTCCATCGAAGAGGCCCCAGGGAGCAGCGAGGCTTTTCTCTCTGCCACTTGGCTCAGTGTGGGTTGCTCTGCAAACCCCCCTCTCCACAGATTCCCCCCGGGGCCCAAGCCTCCACCAAAACTACAAAGGTCCCCCAACTGCTGGCAGCTCTCTATGCTCCCCTTCCTTCTCTCAAACTCCCCCCGTCCTGCCTCCATTAGCCGCAGATACAGCATTCACCGGCGGCGTGCTTTAATAACCAAACAGGATTATGGGCTCTGCCTGAGGACAACCTGCCAGGGAGCATGCTCACTCTTTGCTTGCTCTCCACGACTCACACACTTCAGAGGCAGGTTTGTTTGTGTGTTTTTGAGAAGGAGGTGGAGATTTGACTTCTTCAGACGGCAACACAATCCAAATCATTGTGAAATCTTTCTAAGCAGGTCCTCTCTTAATCAGTTATTGATGGCTGTCTGAGGTTATTAACATCAACGAATTAGCAAAATATCAATATATTAACCAGAAAAGGGCCATTGCCAACATGCATGCAGCTCAGAGCCTCAGAGTCAGAGTGTTTATTGGTGCAACACAATATCTAGATAGAGTTTATGTTTTTCACATATTGTAAGGGTCCTTCCGGCTCATGCAGACTTCATTCACTCAATCCTCATCAACACTGCATGAGCTGGGGACACAAAACCAGCATTTGCGACTGAAGCTGCGGATACAACGGGCGTATGACAAGAACGAGCTAAACACGGGCTCCTGAACACGCATTTACCCCATGATGTTCACACTGGTCAAGCAGGGAGGGGCTTCTTCTTTCTTTACTGTTTACTAGTACATGTCCACCACCTACAGTTGGAAGCGGCTTGGTGCAAAACGTCAAAGTGATGCAAATCTCGCAATCTTTTTGTTTCATAGCTCTATTCCAGTATATGACAGACTTAGTTTCAAATAATTCTGGCTGGACACAAACCGCTATTATTAGTTTTCTATCCGTGATCAATTTTCAAATGGTTGAAAAGGAACGCCATCTATACATCCCTACCAAATCCCAGTCTTTGGTTGGTCAAGGTTCAACCTGGTTTACCTTTCAACGCGTAATCAATGACTGTGCATTTTGCATGTAGAGCCTAAAAATGCTTGTAGAAACGTGCGTGGGAATATGTGAACATGAGAGTTTTGAACGTGGGAGCCTGAAATGCGCATTTAAGCAACTTGTCATTGAAAGTGGTCACTTGAGCATGCATTGCTGAGGGGGGTGTGCACGTAGTTTTACAAGAAGATTCACTGCAATAAATGCTCTAAAACTAGTTCTTAAAAGTTGAGATTTTTCAGGACTCAGAGAACCTTTGCTTTCCTTTAGACTTAGAGGAAGTGTCTTCGCACACCTAGATTGACAACAGGAGTCTTCTGCTGCATTCTTTACACAAGTGATAAAACGACAATCAATAACATTGTTTCAAAGGCATCTATGTGATTTTGCAAATGTGACAATTTTCTTTTTCCTACTACCCCCCCTGGCAATTTCCCCTTTCTTAATTAATATTCATGCCATGTTCCAAACTGGACTCAGGGCAACATAATCCCACCATAACATTTTCGCACACATGTTTTGTTATCATAGATACCCACAAACGTGCATAAAACAGTGTTTATGCATGTGGGAAAAAAAATCTAACTTCTGAGGCTGACCATCCATCAACTCTGATGTCAGAGTCTGAATTACTATTCCAGTCAGATCACAGGGAAGAAGTAAAAAGTATGGTCGACTTGTGCGTTGATGCCTTGCTAAAGTGATGCTTTGATGAACTTATCAAAGAGCTTCTACTCCTGCAGGGCTTTTCTGAGGATTTTTGTTCATTTTAAAAAAACAAGACTCTGCAATCAGAGGCAAGATCTCTGAAGACCATCACAAAACAGCAGATGAATGATGGAAGATGAACAGATTACCAACCTTGCTAAAATACTTTATGGATACATTTGACATAAAGAGTAAACTTATAAATGCTATACTAGTGTTCATAACCATGCACCGTGTGGCTCCATTACCTGGACTGAGTTGAGGTGGCAATAGCCATTCAGAGGGAAGCGGATGACGTGTGTGGAGTCATGGTTCCAGCCTGCGTTCACGGAGTTACACATGACATCTCCGATCTCTGGAAAAACATCTTCAATCAAGGCCTTGTCCCCGCTAAGTGTGATCCTCTCGCCAAGGTCGGGCGCGACGCGCACCACCAAGCACTCGCAGGGGCGGGACACTCGGCCCAGCTCCTGATCCTGACGCCAGCGCTCCAGCTCGGCCAGCATGGGCTGCAGCTGGAAGTATCGAGCCTCTTCGTACAGCAGGCTGTAGTCCTGGAGACAAGAGTTCAGAAGGGGTTTTACAGCACATGTAACACTGAACTACAAGTTCAGGGCTGTGTAATATCTTCAATGTGTTATTAACTATGAATCCCCACATTTTACAGAAAAAAAATGTGTTTTTTTTCTCCACTTCAATTAAGTAAAGGCCACAGTAATCCACTTTTCATACACTAGTGGGCAAAACAACTAGAATAAAACTGTTAAATTTTAAAAAGCATAACATTGACCTTTCTATCGCCCATCAAAACACAAACAAGTGGAACTAAGAACTCAGCCTAAAACAATAAATCGCATGTTTATTGTTATTCTAAAATCGCAAAAGATGGCGTAAACTATGATAAACGGTTACCTGAAATGCTTACACACATGTTGACGAAGACCATTTAGACTATAGTTTAAGTTATCTTGATTAGGTATTGTTGTTAGGTAATGGAAATGATGAATTTACTGTTGTTTTGTTTTGCTATTTGTTCATCTTTGCAAGTCATTTCGTTACTGAAACATTGATCACTAATATTGAAAGTGTTCCTCATTTTGTGCAGCTTTACTAAAAACTCGAACCACACAACATAAAGCAAAAAACAGCTTGTTTTTTTTATCTAAAAGAGTACACTGAAAAGAGGATTTTCTGAAGTGGAGAACAGTTTGTTAAAACCATTGACTTCACCACATTTTGTCATGCTTCTCTCCAAACCTACCACAGTGAAAAATGGCCTGAACTTGAGCCTGGGCTTTTTTTTAACTGGCATACTTTCATGCTGAATGAGTTGTGCCGGACAGTCCATCAGATAATTCAGATATTTGTTTTCTCCAAAGGCAAGTCATTACTGACTCAATGACACATGCAAAAATATAACAGAGAACACTAATCCAGAGAAAACCATTAATGGGCCAAAGAAGTGACTGGCATAAATGTTTCAAAAATATAGTATAGAAACGTTTTCAAGTTTATGGTTTATTTAAATTAAGCATCTGGGAAATAACAGCAGGAGAGAACCGTAATTGCACACCCTAGAGTGAAGACATGGGTTCTTAGCTTCTTTTGCACAGAAAGGGCAACTGCTTTGGGTTACTTGAGGACATCTAGTGACCAAAGGCATTCCGCGGCCTCAGCATTCATTGTGAGAGCCGAGTTACAGGACTGCTGACTGCTCAGGAGACTTCACAGTTTCTGGGGTGCTCCCACTCACTTTGAAGTCCTCTGGAATGAGGAGCTTGGACGTCCTGAGGAAGTTGAGGATGTAGCGGAACATGTGTCCATCCCTGTCAATGAAGTAGTGCTGCTTCAGGCTGTCCAGGACTATAGGTTCTGTGCCATCAAAGAGACGCCCGATTCTAGACAGAGAGAGCAGAGGAGGCAGGTCAAGCAGGCGGGAGAGGTACTCGAAGATAAATACTCCTTAAGTTTTATCTCCTTAGCAAATCATGTGGTAGAAGTGTATGCAATGTATACACAAGTGGGGGACATATAAGGGATCGATGCTCTCTTAATGTTTTACGTATAAAAAAACATTAAATTGGACAATATTTTAGCAGCAGTCTTTAAGTAAGCATGTTTTCTAGCCCCTGTTTCTTAGTTTATAGCTGACAGAAGTGGAAGATTCAGAGTGGTCGTCTGCTCCTGAAATATTTCCATCTCAAGACATAGACTCTATAGTTAATCAGGTTACTTTTTAAGGACCATATTTCTTTGGAGAATTCTAAAACAACAATCAATTTCACAGAATTTTTAGTCGCTTAAAATTACTTTCTTTTTTCTTCTTCCAGATTCAAAGAAAGAAACAAAGAAAGGAGGCGCAGTGTTGGTCTGGAGAGGTCAAGGCAGCTGGTGCACGATGCCTGAGGCAGGCTGCCATCACCCCCAGGGCTGAGCTGGGAGCGACAGTGCAGCCTCCCAGCCTCCAGATGGCTCCATGCCCTTCGGCACTTTACTGCTGCTGTGACATCTGTCAGAATAAGCAAGTTGCTTTTGTCTGCGCGCTCTGCATTCTACACAGCTTCTACAAACTACAAACTAAATAACTAAAAATAACTATGATCGTTTAATTCCACAGGGAAATGTGCTGTGACACACCTGAATGATAAGCTGACAACACTTTCTGAAAATCAAAATCTCTTCATCACATGTGATGTGAAGAGTTGTGACATTTGACTGTTGCTTGATGACATTAAATGTTAAAGAGGTTGACATTAAACTATGAGAAAATCATCACCAGCCAAGCACATCAGCTGCAAACAAAATGAAGAGGTGGACTTACCTCGACTCTGGAAATTTTGTCAAGGTGGCCAGACTGCTGGTGTACATGTGGCCGCCTACATCAATGTGCACGGGGGCGTTGGACTTGGTGAGCTGTGCAGGTGTGGGGATGCCCTGGTTACTCAAGGGGGACACCGGTGACCGTGTGATCATGGGCCTGGACATGCTGGAGCGGTTATCCTAAAGACATGGAGGTGGCAAATGTTCAGAGACGAGAAAAATATGATACTATTCCTTTAAAAAAATGAAACAAAAGAAAGAATATGAAAGTGCAAAAAAATAACTCTGCCAAGAAAGCCCCCCCAAAAAATGAAATCAAATGAAATCTTTTTACTGCAGGATGGAGCAGCCTGACCTTGACCTGGATGTTGCCACAATCCATAAGCATCTACTCCTGTGGGCCATGATCTCCGAAACCAAATTAATTTGGGGCATCAATCTCTCTTGGAGACGAGCATTAATGACTCTTGATTTGAATACCATAATAGGATTTTTAGGGGGGAAGCTGCATCATGTTAACCTACAAACACCATTTGGAGAGGATTTTCGGAAGAAAAAGTTTTAGTCCCTGCATGAGTGGTGGCGAGAACCAAACCCCAGACAGAGCTGTGAGCTTCCATCGCAACACAAATGAATGAGTTAAACAATAAAATGACAGTGGGAAAGCTGCAGAAGGCTGTGCGCAATTTGTTGGTAGTTGAAATGACGCAGGCGGACACTCAAACGCTGCGCTTTGGAGGCGCTTTTTGGAGTTTTTGCGCTCCTTACCTGCGCCGGCATGACTGCGGTTGGAGAGGAATTCACCGAGTGGTCGTTTTGTTTCAGAGATGCTGCGGGGAGAGGCTCTCCTCTGACCGCGAACATCAGCGCGGGCTCCCTGCACTCCGCCGCACGCATCGGCAGCCGTTTGAGAGACGCGTGCACGGACTCGTCCACAGAACTGACCGGGCGCGGGCGCTTCTTCGCTTTCTGGTGCGTTAAGTCCATGATATCCGTCTCCTCCATCGCGGCTCGGGTCGCTATAAGAGATCGGACGCGGTCTGGGGTCGCTTAGTGTGGGATAAAAAGACGCGGACAGGCGCGAGGAGCGGCGAACGAGCACCGGGAGGAAGAGCGGCGGCGCCGTGGCTGTCACGCGGAGCAGCTCCTTTGCAGTGGCAGGGAGAAGTCAAAGCCCCCGACAACATTAGCATTGTAGCGCCTGCGGCTCTTCTGGGCTGTCGCTGCTTCGGTGGCAGGTATGTGTGCCGCATTTTCGGAATAAAACAGATCCTGCCCGACAATATGAGGTGGTGGGAGTAGGACGTACATCTGGACCCTGCGCAGCTGGCCCTTTGGCCCCTTGGAGCGGCGCGGTCACCTCCTCCTTTAATTTCGGCTCCCATTGTTCAGCAGCGGTTTTTTTTTTTTTTTTTTTATTTCTTTTTTTGTTCAGCCCTACTTTCAGTCAAGAGTTCTAAAAAAAAAAGTCCCAAAGCTCAATCAATGACATCACTGTATTTGACATGCTCAACTACATGTCCCTGAACGCACCATTACACTCATAAACGAGTCACCTGATGCATTCAGGAGCACAACATTCCTCAGAAAATACAATATCCTTTGCCCCAATACTTTTAAAATCTGCTTTAAAATGTGCTTCAGGCAATCCGAACAATCTTTGTCCTAAACATGACCCACATGCACAATTTCTTTGTCCTAATTTTGGCAGTTTTTTAGGCCTTTGGGCAAAGCCCTTACGACATTTGCCGCAAAACCCATGTAAGACCCCATTGGTCAAAGTTGGTCCATGATAGTGAGACCAAGTTATGCCCAGCTGTTGATTTCTGGACATAGAGTGTGAACACTACAGTCACCATGCAGTGCCATATCTGATACGTGTCACATTTTGTCCAGATTAAGCCAAAACTAGTCTTTTATGTTGGTTTTTAGTACAAGCAGGTTATACCTCAAGGCCCAAATCCTGTTCACAAACTTTCAGAAAGTAAGTTTAAAAATATTTTATTTTTTTCTAAGTAGTTGTATAGAATTGCACACAACACCTCCTCCAGCAACATGTGTATATGCATTGGGGTATAAAAACAGACCACAACACGTCCAACTCCACTTAAAACTACTTTCACAGCACTCTTCCGGGATAATTTTTCAGAAGAAAATGCAGGGAATCCACAAATTTTAATAACATTCAGATTAAAATTAATTAGTTCAACCACTGGCCTTAAAACATCCACATGTCTGCTTCTCATTGGCAGTGTTGGTTTCACACCTAGACACCCAATTAGCAATTAAGCTTGCCTTTGAGTGTAGGCCTCCAATGCAGTGTGTGATCCTGGTTTGATTTGCATGCCACTTGTGCACGCGCTGATAAGCACAGGCAGCAGCCATACATAGTTTTAAAATTCAACTCCAGAATCCCTCGCAGAAGGCAAAGGGACCTGCGGGGCATAAGAGAGAGAAATCACATGGCTGCTCTTCAAAAGGGGACCTGTGTAAGGCAGCCGGCAAAGTGCGTGGGATCACACTCAGAATGCAGGTAATTTGTTCCCTGACTAATTTGTAGAGATGGTAGTGTGTGTGCGTGTGTGTGTGTGCAAGTGTGTGCCTGTGGAGAGAAAGTTCTGAAAACAGCTTGGTGGAATTGGATTTCCTCAAAGCCTTGTCATCGCAAAGGTGGATTGGGTGTAAAATCTGTCAGGCATTATGGAAAATTGCAAGAGAGAAAGAAGAGGAAGTGAGAAGGGACTGGTGGTTAGGTGGGCGTCATGTGGGTGTTGAGGGAATGATCTCTTCCATCACAAAATCATTCAGAGCTGGTAGAAGAAAACACTTTCTTACTCTGATGTCCATATGGGTGCATGTTCTCACCTTTAGAGGAGTCAGAACTTCACCTGAATGTGCACGCGCCGTCACTGAGGCGCTGCCAGGAGTCAATCTGCCGGCTCTTTTTCATGCAAAATTATCACCTGATCTCCTTGTTTATGTACGGTGGCCCTGAAGTCTAAATCACACCAAGAAATCACTTGAAAACATATTAAAGATCACAAGAATTTCAAAAGCAAAATCAAAACAACAATACATTTTGGAAATGAGAACAAAATTCCACGAGCCTAAACGTAAGGTGCCTGACATCATTGACCGGAAGCTGAAATGATACAACTTACCCATAACCTTGACCCAAAAGAAACCGGTAAGGGTAGGTATTATGGGTCGTTGGATGATGACATTTCAGGTTTTTCAAATGCATCTTTTATTTTCACATACAAAAGTTTTATGATTGTAAAGAGCTTCTTGACTATGTTAAAATGTTTCTTTTTTTTAAATTATTATCATTATTATTTGTTCTGCTTTTTTAACTGCCGTTTTGATCTTTAATATCCTTTTAAGTCAAGTGATTTGTTGGTGGGATTTGCACTTCAGGGCCACCGTACAAATGCCACTTGTTTCATTTCCTTGCACTGCAGAACGTCTAAAACAGCAATCAACTCTCTCAAAACCACTCCTTGTATTCTTCTGTTTTTAATATGTTTTATTGAAAACAAAGATCGCAATTTTAAAATCTTAATTTCAATGAAAAAACTTCAAAATTGAAGAACACAAAACTGAAAAAGAGTCTATGGTAGCAACTAAAAGTTACTAACTTCTTCAGTTGTCTATCCCACAAAACAGCTCTTTGCTGCTTTCAATACATCCTACAACACAGAATTAGCATTTTAGATCAGTGCATTTACATTCAGTTTTCAGGCAAGCAGACTGGTATTTACATAATCTGGATGGGCTGCTCTATTGCCCGTGGCGATTTGTTTCAAATGTCCCCACGCAGGCAGTCACAGACTTTGGATGAACTTCAGTCACCTCTTGTTGTAAAGGATACACAATAACAGGTAGTTTAGTGTCATAACAATCTGGCCTGAGGAGGTTTTTAAGGCTGTTTTTCTGGACATTTAGGAGTCATGAACTGAGTAGAAGTTATTGCAAAGCCTGAATATCTGAGAGGAAGAAAAAAAAAACTCCTAAAAAGTCCTAAAGTTTGTATTAAATCTTAATTTCCCCCCAAAAAGCTGTTTCTCTCTGCACTGAAAACTCCAAATAAAAATAATCCAAGTTGAGTAGTTTTTAACCAAACTGTGAGGTTAAAAAGGGACTAACTTTTTTTCTGGGTTATTTTAACTCAAACGGACACAAACTGAGTTAAAATGAAACCACTATAAGTCAAAAACTTCAAAAAGTTTCCCCAAAAGTATTTCCAAACATGAAAAACCAAAGATTTGGGTTAAAGTGTTTTCACAATGTAAAAGATATTGCAACTTAAATGGTGGACAGACACATTTAAAAGGTTTAAAGTTCAACTTTTAATTAATTCTTCTGGCAGTTTTGTACTATAAAGCAGAGACAAAGATGCTGAAATAATTCAAAGACACCATGAACTGTGCCTGAGTTGGGAGTGTTTCAAAAGAATTGTCTTGTGGGGCTTCTGCAGCTGTACATCAGCATGACATCACAGATAAGGAAGTGCGATGCGCTTGGAAGTTGCTGCAGGCTGTTGGACACAGCGGTGCATGCTTACTGGCACACACTGATCTGTCCCGAGGCGAGGGAGTGGCAGGACCCCGATATGAAATATAACAACAGCGTTTTGCCTCGAGCTGTCCCAGTTTATAAGTGTTGGCTGTATGCGAACCCCCCCTTGTTCTTTTTAAGTTGTCCTCCATCAGTGTCTGTGTGCTTCGACGTGAGAACGTGAGCTGCAGCTTTCACACCGTCCATAGCAGTTGGTTCTTCCTACAGCGCCATCAGGTGATCAGAGCATAACATCTATCTTCATCCTTTTTTTTTTAAAAAATATTCTGCTGGGAGGGAAGGGTTGCACCAGGGGCAGAGCTACAGGGGGGGACAACAAAAAGCTTTGCCCCACCCTACTTGCCCCCAATTTTTAAGTCAATATTGACATAGATTAAGAAATGATCAATTGAATCATCCTTAAACACTGGTATCGCAGCTGAAAGAACGGCTCTTATAAAATTAATAACAACATTAAACATATCTGAAATATGTATTTTCAATCATTTTATTTGTAATGGCCTTCCACTGTTCTCAGTTGCCACCCTTCCATAGTCTTCAGCCCCCCTTCTTCCCCCAGTATAAAATGTTCTAGCTCCGCCACTGGATTGCACTCGTTAGATGACCCAAACTTTTCTTTTCTTGTACAATATTCTTTAAATCCCCAAATGAAACGATGCGACTTTACGACAGAAAGTTTCAAGCGTAAACTTGAGTGATTCAGTGACGGAGTTAAGTCCGTGTTGGAACTCTGAGGCGCATGCGAACATCCATCCTGACTTTGGACTTGATTGCGCACTGTGCGTCCTGAAGACACCAGCGCGCAGAATGCACTAATATTTTAACCCTGACATAAATACTAAACCGTTAACACAACCGCCGCTTGTATTTAAGGATGATTCGCAAATCCTGCATTGACGTGCGTTTCCTGTCATACAGACGAAGAATTACGCCCGCGGCGAAATGACTCCACAATGGCGTCTTTCAGCAGATGATCCGGGCCAGCCAGGAAATGGGAATGTTTCACGAGAGAATAGGTTTAAAACAAATCCAACCGAAACGACTAACGCGCGTTTGAGGAAGTTCTAACCAAGTTGGAAAGCAGCAGCGGCCGGTGTGCGCGGAGACTGTGGCGTTTCTCGCAGCTTCAACGCGCCAGGAGCGAATTCACGCGGGGCAGAAGTGGAGCGCTTACTCGGAAAGATCGCTGTCTGATCCGCTGTTCTCACAGCGCAGAGAGACACGCCGACCGATACATCTGTGTCGCTCACATTTGTACTGGAACCCCGCCACAAAAGCAAGGAAATGGTTAATATTTTTAAAGAACTGAGCCCC
This sequence comes from Oryzias celebensis, assembly GCA_014656515.1. Classification (NCBI taxonomy): domain Eukaryota; kingdom Metazoa; phylum Chordata; class Actinopteri; order Beloniformes; family Adrianichthyidae; genus Oryzias; species Oryzias celebensis. Next base: position 77,483,869 of record BNCR01000001.1, read on the forward strand.
TCGAACCGCTTGGCACATGCGTAAAAGCTGCTGCGCCTCGATGTCCCAGTCCATCCAACCTCGGAAATAAGAGCCAAAGCGAATAAATCTTACCTGGAACATGGAGCGTCCTAAAGTGTTGTTTTGTCCACCTTTTGCCTCCGATTTGGCCCACGATCTGCCTCTGCTCCTAAACCAGAGAGAAATGCAATAGCTTGGCTAAGGTAGACAGAACAAAATACAGAGAATACTTGCTCCAGGGCTCCGAAACCCCTCAAGGCAAAGATCAGGATACAATTAGCTCATGTCTCTGCCCCAGTCTAAACCAATCTGCAGCAAACAACTGCGAGGGAAAGAGGAGATCTTAGTGGCAGAGCCACAGATTTAGAGTTTTTCTTTTTATAAAATCAAAGAAATATATTTTTCTTATCCCCCCCCGCCACCGCCGCCTCTTTCCTCCTTGCAGAGAAGCAGATTTTAATCGTTATGATTAGTTTTGATGTAACGTAACCCCAGGCGATTTCTACAAATGGATGGAGTGTTTCTTTGCAAGGGAGGAAAGGCAGCAGATGATGATAATTATATAGATTGTTGGTGGAGTCCTTTGATTCCCCCCACTTATACGTGTCCTCTTAGACATCAAACCTGTCTGTCTGCTCCATTTGGCGCACACAGCGTGCGTAACGGACAACTTGTTGATGAAACTTATTAAACAAATTGATTTAGTAGCGTTTGCTCCGTTTTTCGCAGTCTTTTTTCAGCCTCTTTCCTCCCTCTGGACAACCTCCAGAGTGACGTAGTTGAATAAATAAGCACTTGCAGCTTGCCTTGCCTCAATCAAGTCTGAATCAGTGCCCGAGGGTGATGCGCGAGCTCATTTCAAATGTTCAACCATGCATGATTTCAGAAAGATTGAGGCACTTCTGAGGCTTTTAAGGACGCATAGTACCAAATCTCATTTTAAAAGTAGACTTTTTTTGGTCAGCACTTACTCCAGAATTTGCCTTGCCAAACTTTAGACTGGAATTTTCCGCTTACTACAACACTGCCTGACGGTTGTATATTCCTTTACATTCTCAACAGTCAGTAAACCTCCCTGCCCAAAAAACAGGCTGAAAATGCTCTCCCGCCCCCTACTGTTCAGAGGATCAAGTTGTAAGCAGTAATGTAATATTATCCAACATGAAAGGCATGAGAAAGAGATGAAAACATTCATGTGAAACAAACATTTACAAACAGATTCTGTGTAAATAAAAGTGGATTTTTTTTTTCTTCTTTTGAGGTTTAAGACCATTGATTGATGCATGCCATCACACAAAATCAGTTCCTGAAAACTCTCCTCATCAAACCACGCAGTGCATTTCTAAACAAGATTGCTTTTGAAGAGCACGTCAGTTATTCCTATCCACATTTTGACCATCACGTCTCACAGGAAAACAAAGAGAGGATTACGGGGTTACTAAGTTATTTGCCCCAGAGCTTTACACCAAGCTTCAACGAATGAAGGATACAGGCAGATTTGTGGGCCTCTAGTCTAAAAAAAAAAATTATGGAGGGGGGATGGAGAGCTCCCAGCCTCAAAACGCCATCCGTTATCCATTTTGGGCACAAACGAAACCCAATTTCAGACGTCTCACTAAAGCATGTAAATTATGCACCAGATGCACAAACTGACGTCTGCTGTTGGTTAACAAAAGGTTGTTGCTCCACAACTTGAAAGTGTGAGTTTTAGCATGGATTACACCAAACTTACAATGGCTACATCAGGCAATGCTGTGGTTGGCTGAAAGGTTTTTTCTTTTTTTGGAGGGAACATTATCCAGATTAGTAACAGATGTGAGTTTGCCTTGTACAGAAAGAGTCTTACCTGCGATACACCATAACTGCTGTAAATTCATCTGTTAAAACAGAACACTTTAAAGAGAAATTCAGGAAAACTGCTGTTAAGAAAGGAATACAAAGAAAAAACTAGTTTTGTGTCACATTGTTTTTCGGGATAATTGCTCTTCTTTTGTACTGTGGCAATGTACTTTTTTGGCAATGAATTTGTAATTTGTACTCTCAAATTAGACTTTTGTGGCCACAATTCTGCTTCATTGCCTAAATTAGCATTTTATTAGCATCGTTGTGGTCACCAACTAGCAATTTGTGGCCACGATTTAGTATTTCATTACCACAAATTAGCATTTCATCAGCAAAAATTAGTATTTTGTCATCATAAATTAGCATTTTTTATGCATAAGTTAGTATTTCATATCCATAAATTGGAATTTTGTTAGTATTTTGTGTGCACAAATCAGTATTTTGTGGTCAATAATTAGAATTTGTAAAGCATTTTGTGTGCACAAATTAGCAGTTGGAATTGTAGATACTAACTTGTGGCTACAAAATTGTTATTTGTTCTCACAAAATGCTAACGGTCAAAGTTATTTATGCAAAAAAGTGGTTTATTGTTTTTTATTTATTTTTTATTCCATGTCCAGGGCTCTGTACTTTGGTATTATTTTGAAAGGAAACCCAACATTCCCTCCTTTTTAGAAGATGTTTTCAATCTTAAAATGATAAATCCGTATCCGTTTTTTGTTGCTTTTAAGTGCAGTGCTTAAGGGTTTTCCAGTCAAAAAGGTCTTGTGTGTTAGTGGCTTATATTGATTTATGTCAGCCTACGATTTATGCCGACCTCACTGAGTTGCTTAGTGGACTCTGCGACTCTTCTTCACTTGTGACAGTGCTGCAGTAGTCTTCACAATTAGCATGCACCTGCCGCTTACAGTCCAAGGATTCACTGTTTATTCACCATGAGGAGAAATTTAGTAGGATTTAGTAAATAAAAAGCATTGTTATGAATATTTAATTAAAGGGAGAGTGGTCAAGAAGTTTTGCATATCACTTAATATTTATTCTAAAATGATGTTCTCCTTTACCTGACACTCCTCGTTTGGGCTTCGTTTTTATCTGCTTCACTTAAGAACATCAAATCATATATTTATTACAATTTCCTTTAGGTCACGTTGTTACTCGGAAAGGGCAGATCTCTCTGAAAAGGGAAACTCTTTAAAAAACATTTTCTGACAAACGGCAGTTTTGCAGAAATGGATCATGTAATATAATATAAAATTTCACAAAACCAAGTTAGGCAAGAAAGCACCTTCAAAATCTTCCTTCTTGTGTCACATAATGCAACTAAATGATGTAAATAATCACTGCACATTGGGTCACCCGCTCTTTACAAGTTACTGTCGACATAGAGATGTTGCTGTAGCCTCAGACCACGGTAATAACTGCTCCTGTGCTCGCTGCTCTGATGGCCTTTGGTTATGTAAGAGAGTGGGATGGATAAGGCAAAGTGCTGAAGCCGTTCCAGATCCTGACTCAGTTTGCCCTGCAGGGTTGCACAGTTTTAGGCCAGAACCGTTCATCAAATATTATCTTTGGCACAATGAGATTTAGCTCTGGAGAATGTCTCTGCTGCTATCGTGTTGTCCAAGTCATGCCATCATGGCCTCGGAGGAGAAGACATTTATTCAGTTAATAGTAAAATAAGCTTATGCTTTATGTGTTAGTGTCGTTCTGGAGCAGACTTAACTTTATCATTTGCTTCTGTGTCTCTGGCATGACTCAGCAGGAATAGAAAATTGCTTTTGGAATAATATTTGACCAAAAACTTGACATTTGACGTGTTGTGAGGATCCCTGTTTGGTCTTAGATCACTTTTGTTTTCCACTTGTTGGCCCAAATGCAACCATCCCACCCACACTGGACAGAGAAGTCACTTCTGTGGGGGGAACAGAGAAAAAAGGAGGGGGCTGCTTGGATAATGCTGGGAGGCTCTAATAAAATGTAATCCTATTATATAGTTCCCACTAGAGGGCAACAATAATAAAGGTTTCCCTAATAACATGAGCAGACCAAACCCAAATGGAAAACAGCTCCTCAGGTCAAGTCCCACACTTGTACATATATCCTCTCATTAACCCAATTGCTGATGGGCCACATTACACCAACAGGCCTTTGAGATTTGGCCATGATGGCGAGGCAAGAGTTAAGTCAAACAAATGTGTTTCATCAAACTGCAGTTTGGGCTGCTCTGCATAAAGGAATTGGAGGGGGAAGACGGGGAGGAGTGAGGGAATGTGTGCGGGTGGGAAGTTGGAAGCAGAGCCTGGAGGAAACCAATCAGAACGTCTCCACCCTCCCTCCCCGTGTCAAAGCCACCGGGGTCTCAGGTGTGTGTTACAAGAGCTAATACCTCCCAAACTTGATTGTTTGTGTCAGAGTAATCAGAGTTTTGTAAATTACCAATTTGGAAATGATAGTCCTATCACTGGTAAACAAAATCACAGTATGGTACACCCCAAACAGGAAATGATAAGACTTGATGGCTTGGTGAACCTCTGAAATATTACAGTCTTAATTTCTCTTTGTGAGCTGAAGTTAAAGAAAGGTTTGTGTGTAAAGTTTTGGAAGAGTTGGAATGTCAGGAGGACAGATTCTTTATGAACAACCATGCAAAGGAGGCTTGAGCGAAATTCTGCAAAAAATAATCTCAACTTTCATTTCTCTGCAGGAAAAGGACAAAAAACATTATCTCATCTTTTCATAATTTGATAACATAATGAATGAGTTATTTCCCTTCCTTGCTATCTCACACAAATGCAGCAAAAATATTCATCATAAGTGACAAGGTGAGTGAGAATATCAATCATATTCTCAAGACAGCTTGAGTTATTAAGTGAGCCAGTGTAACAGTATTACAAAACCCAGAATAACAAAGTTATTTATCTCTCTCTGTGTGCCTATGCGCGCACGTGGAGACGTGTGCATGAGTGTTTATGTGGATGACAGCATCAGACGGAGAGTGTCGCATGCCTTCCTGTTCCTGTACCGCCCTCCAACCCCAGAGCCGCAGACTCAAGGCGGTTTCCAGAATCAAACAATTTCACGCAGCTACTGGAGGAGGAAATGAACTGAGCCCAGAGCAATAATAAAATTATACAAATGTTATTACAGACTCGCCTGCTACTGTCCTACTTTAATTCAAATTTGGGCACTCCAGGCGGTGCTGGTGGCAGAGACCTTCCTGAATAAATCAACATTAGCTTACGTCTAAATTATTAAGGAAGTGGGAGACTTTCTTGTTTATAGTATGAATTATTAAACAAGTGTTTAACGCTGTTTTTCTTCATGAATCCCCAAATATTAATTGCTAATGACATTTAAGGTGTATGTTGTGTCTTTTTGCCCTCTTTGCTGTTTGCTAAAAATTGGGAATCTGAGAATTCAACTTGCAGGATCTGCTCTTTTCCAGACAAGCACTGAAACTATTATAAAGCCAAGGTTGATTTTTGTTACGAATGTTAACAAGGCAACATCATTGTCTTTAATGTGTTTTTTTCTCTTTTGCAACTTGCTAAAATGTCATCCAAGACGGTGTCGAACAGGCAGCTGAAAGAAAACGTGCTTATTATCCTGGCAGCTCCTATTTGTTTCATAATCAGGATGTCTGCGGCGACATTTAGGAACTTTGTCTGACTACACATGTCTGATGCAATATCATGATTTGATTGTCAATATGCAAGGTCTTATTATTTCAACGAGATTGAGAAAACAATGAAGAAAAGACGTCTTCCTTTGCTAACAAAACCTTATCTTAATCTTCAGATGACAGGTCATTTCATCTGTCTTAACCAACAGTCCAGATCACGTGTTCTAAGACAAAAGTCTCTATTGCATCACTTCCATGAATATTTTTAACAACTCAAAAAATTGTAAAAAGAGATAAGTAGGAAAAAGCATAAAAATCTTTTTGTAATCCCCTTTCTTTAATGGTAAATCAAGGCCGTGCCACATTCATCCTTATATGAACTTCAGAATTAATGACCTGGAGAATTTTCAAAGGAAACCAAACACTAAGACATGAATAAAATGGACATTTCTCCATCTGAGGCTCATGGCTGCCCTCGCCTGGACAAACCAAACAGGGAAATCTCTTTTTCAATGCAGGAGATTCACTCTTTGGCCAGCAGGCGAGGCAGTTGCTACATGTGAGAGCGCACCAAAGGCAGTGAGGCAGACAGGGCTGGTCTGTGTGGGTATAAACAATATGTTGATTTAGCGTCTAAATTATAGCACTCAAGCCTTGAAAACATAAAGCATACAGCTCACAGGAGAATCCTCCACAGAGCACTCAATAGAGCTATTGTAAAGGAAATAAAATGTAAACATTCTTGTGCAGATTGCCTTTTATTTATGAAGTAGAATTAGTCATTTATTTGGAAAAAATTAATATTAATCCAGAAGTAAAAAATCTAGTCTATCACCAGTATAAATCCGACTTTTGTTTCACAGGCATAACTAAAAAAAATGAATGATTACAATATATATTTTTAGGCATTTAATGCTGCAAAGATTTTAAGCTTTTCTGTTGGTTCATTTTAGAACACATAGATATATAAAAGACAAAATAGCTTCTTGTCTTATTTTAAGCATGCCTGAACAACAAAGAAGACCTAAGAAAACATAATCCTACTGACAAAAAATAAATACTTGAAGAAAGGGTACAGGAGGTTGCAAAATACCTGTAAATAATGGGTTACAAACTCTAACTCAAGTTGCTAAAGTGGAATAAATGAAACAATGTACAGCTATATAGCAAAAACATCACAGTTTCCATAAAATGTTATCCTCGCTGATGCACTGAAAATAGAGAACGCTGCCCTACAACTGTGTTATTACAGCTTGTCAGAGCTGTCTTACATTGCTTGGGATGTATATTATGCTTAATGATCACATGGACAATCTGTCTTTCAAACACATGCACAGAAGGCAGACTAAATGTGACACTAATCCCAAATTAACAAGGCTACGTTCTCTTCTTCCTCACGTCTCCAATTCAGAGTGATGACCCCATGTAATTGGTTGACCTCACACATATTTCCTTAATACCAGTCTGTCGTGTTTATTGTCTCCTCCATGATATATAAGAAAGCATGGACTTGTTCTTGAGGACTGAGGAGAGGGCATCTGGATTAAATGTTATACAGATATGACAGTGACAAAAAACTACAAAAAAGATGCTCTGCTGTAAGAACAAAGTCTTAGGTGGGGGACTAAAATTTGTCACTTTTCACTACAAGTTGGTCTCCATTTCCAGTGCACGTGATAGTCATACTGAGGACAGCACTTCTCCGGTTGAGTCATGAAACAGCTCTTTTTTCTCCCCTTTTTCCAGATCGATGTTGTGGCCAGAGACAGACTTGACCCCAAAGTCTTCAGTTTCCACCTCTTTGTAAGTCCCTGATGGGGCCTTCTTGAAGATTTGCTGCATTCTCTTCTTTATCTCAGGGTCGGGGCAGTAGAGGTACTCATAAAAACCTGCAGCCAGCAGCCCTCCAAGAATGGGACCCAACCAATACACCTACGAAAACAAAGGAGAGGCTTTGGTAAAGGATCATTGCAAACATTCGGATCCAACCGTTCACTTTGCCTACAATATGCTTTAAAAAGTGTAATATACAGTTTGGTTTTCAACCGAGAATTGTGGTATCTTAAGTAAACCACAAAAAATATACTAAAGCCTCAAGCGGCGTTGTATGACCTTTGGGTGCTACCCACCCTCACCATCCTCCCTTCACTTCCCTTTTACCTGCCCTCACTGGCTGAGTGGCCTCCTCCACTCTCCCTCTCTGCCTCTAACAGCCTAGTCTGAACTGCTCAGAACAAAATCATGAAAAAAACACCTTTTCAAAATGGCGGCTTTTCTGATGGTTTTAATTCTGGGGCAACCATCATATTTTTTATTCACCTAAGGCTGACAAACAGGTCTACAGAACTTTTAGAACATTTATCAAAAAGTACATTTTTGGATTTTCTTGGCAATAAAAGTTTTTTGTCAACCAAGGCCACATGACTACCATAGTCATATCGTATGTTACATTGTTTTGTTTAGCTTGAGCTAGGAATTCATGCATTCAATTTTCACAATATTCTGGTAAAAAATATGTGAACAAAATTACAACGCCACTTTTAGGAACCTAAAATGCTGAAGCAATTCAAAATCTACTTCGAATTCCAACATTTTCTCCCAAATTGGTTCCCAATGATGAGATGAAAATCCCTACAGGAGGATTTTAAATTTGTAGGTGAGCCTGAATGGTGGTTATTTATTTATTTTTTGAGAAAAATGGCAGCCTCTTCGTGAGGTCAAAGGTCAATAGAATTTTGGTTATGCTTGTAGACTTAAGTTGATGGCATGTTTGTGAAATTTTGTGAAAATCGCTCAAACACAAGTGTTCTTTCCCGACATTGTGCAAAAATTTTAAAATCAATACACTTTGCCACAACAAGCTGTAGGTCATATGACCATCCCATGATTTTAAAACTTCCTTTGGTTATCCCCAACACGTCTTTTTGGTTTTGTTAATTGATTTGGACATTTTTTTGAGCCCTGTAGGAGATTTTAACTCAATTTTTTTAATGTTTTTTTTTTAGGTTTTTTTAGTATGTCAATAATCATTTTCACCATGTACTTGGTGTGTGCAAAATTAGGTATGTTTTTGAATATTTGGCAGGGCCAAAATTTTTACTAAAAATGTGCAGTTAGGAAAAAGAATTGAGAAAACAATCTGAATAGAAGTGAACTTTTATGAGCTGCTTGACAAAAAGAAGCATAAATCAACTTAAACTGTTTTGTCCTAATTAAATCCACATGGAACACATGCAAGTCTTGACCTTTTGCAGTGCATTGACATACAGTAAATAGTAAACATGCAAACCAACACCAAACCTTGTTTTCTCCAAAGCTCAGAGGAATTGACGATCAGAAAACAGTATTTCTTCACAAACAGGATCTGGTAAATTTGTACTGATTTGATGGATGAATTTAAAGTCCTTTAAAAAAATTCTACTATTTGGTTCAACTTGTGCTTGGAAAACATTACACAACCTATGAGGTAGCAAGCTCTTCTGTTGCACAAGTCAATACACATGACACTTACTGGGCCATATTATATACCGGTGTGTGTGTGTGTGTGTGTGTGTGTGGGTGTGTGTGTGTGTGTGTGTGTGTGTGTATATATACATACACATATATATATATGTATGCAAAAAGATTTCTTTTGGTTAAAACAAACAACTTTTTATGAAGTTTTCTCACCCAATGGTTCTCAAAGTTAAGTGTGACCATTGCCGGCCCAAAGGAGCGAGCGGGGTTCATGCTGGCCCCGGTGTAAGGAATCTACAGAAAACAAAAAGCATTGTTTTAATCACATACACACTAACATACTAATCAGACTCACTGCACCTTTTTGACTCATTTGCATCTACTGATGCTTCATGGATGCTATAACACAAATATACACGTGAAACAGACCAGGTTTACAGGGCAGTATAAAAGATGGCATCTTTTTCTCTGAGCCTTTAGTCTGCAGGGTTTAGGAGGCCCGAGAGAATGGTTGCCATGCAATAACAGCCTCTGGTACAGATCCTCACACGTGGGTGTGAATCAGTAAGAAGCATACTGTTTCACACATGTAGGAATAGATGCTTAAAGCACCTGTTCTCTTCCAGCTAAAGAAGACTTTTTTGGCACTGTATTGCTAGGCAAACTGTGCTCTTAGGAACAATCTTTTTTAATCCAAAAATTATTTTGCATAAGAAATTATTTGGATTTTTAATGCAGCTCTTTAAAACGTTATTTTTGCAACATTTTCAATAGATACTCACTCCAAATAAATGGCCAATAGTCACAGCAAGTCCAATGGCCAGGCTTGGAGATCCACTCAGATCTGTGCGCTTGGAATCACAGGTGGCAAAGACGGTGAAGACCAGCTCAAATGTGATGAGAAGCTCCACAAGAAGGGCATTTCCTAAAGCCACGTTACCGCTCACCTTGGAAAAGAACATTTCCATTGACTTTAACAACTGAAAACATTCATCTAATTAGAAAGAAATTGGTTAAAACTGCTACCTTGGTCACACCAAGGGATCCTCTAACACCGACGGGTGTTACTAGGTATAAAATCCCGGCTCCAGTTATAGCTCCCAGGCATTGAGCCACCACATAAAACAGAGCTTTAGCCAGACTCAGTTTTCTGGTCACAACCATAGCTGCTGTGACAGCGGGGTTGATGTGCCCGCCACTGATGTGGCCAAAACACTGCACCATAGTGGCAATGCTGAGACCAAAGCACAGGGAGATGAGGACTAAGTCAGCTGGGGGAGGCTTCTCCTCCTCTGCAGCCCAGTTAATGGTGGAGCCCAAACCAAGGAGGACAAAGATGACAGAGGCCAGGTATTCTCCAGAAACAGCCCTCCAGAATTCCTTGGTCCAGATCCCTTTAAAAGCCACCATTATGTTCTGAGAGTTACAGCAAGAAAGGAACCTGCTGGCCAAGAGAATAATGAGAAAACTGATTAGCCTACTTGTATATTCCTAGTGTGTGCACATAGCTAGGAATTTGCTGAACTCTATCAGAACCGTTGCCTTGGGGCAAAACATTTATAACCTCACGTGAGATGTCAGCAAGTGACTTTTTCTGACAAAATGCCAAAGTGAACATTCTTAAGCATTGTGTATAAGGGCAAATTATCATCCTCTCTAGTCAAACCAGACAACAGCTAATTGATGCCAGAGTTTAATTTAAGTCAAAATGTGGGAAGAATCCAAAACGTTGCACCTCTGGTACTAAGGTGCATGACTAATAAGAAGCCATATTTAGTAAAACCCTAACAAAATTAGAAACAAACTTCTTAAATGCATTTATAACTGCAATCATAAAAGCATCAACTTACCAAAAGTAATGACGTGTTCTGTTTCCGTCTGCCTCCGTTGCATGTAATGTGCTTTTTTCATTCATTAGTCCTGCAGATTTACTTCACTGAACAGACAGGGACTTGTCTCCCTTCATCACAGCTACTTGACTGGCAGTCCTCACAAAAACGCAGCAGGTTGCGTGAGCGCAGGAATCGGAGTGGAGAGAGTGGCTGTCAGATGAACGCGAGTCACACTTTGTGTCCTGGGACTGCATCCAGAAGCTTTATTGGGTTACTACCCATGCATCCCCTCATAGGAATTAAACAGACTCCTCAGGGGGAGGAGTGGAGAACATGTTTGCGGTCCAAAATGTGACTGCTCTGCAAGTCAAGTCACTGAGGATCTTTAGTCAAATCATGGACTTCATTGACACTACAAACACTGTTCTACAAGCACAATCTGAAGAAAGTAAAAATACTTGTTTCAAGATTAAATCTCTTATGTTCTGCCTGCAAGAAAATAATCTTATCAAGAAACATTTTTAACAGCAAAAAAGTGTTTGTAAGAAAACATGTCTTTGTGACTGGAATATTCTTTCTTAAAATAAGAATTTTTGGTAAGAGCATTTTTTTCTTATCCATTTGCATATGTTTTTGGGTTGTTTAAGGAAAATATTTAAAACTTTAAGAATGTTTACCCAACTTTCCCACATTTGCATATTTTTTCAAATATGTCATAAAAATTAATTTAAAAAAATCTGATAGTCTGCTCTCTCTGTGCAATATTTAACTTACTTGGCTCCTGTTAAGCTGCAGACAGTACTGTACAGTTTAGTGGAGTTTCTGTCCAATCAATATTGCATTGAGCTTAGGTTGTCATGTGCAATAAAAAACTGCCAGAGGCCAAAGGTCTCAGCCAACGATCATAAAGGTGACACACTTAGGGTTTAAACAAACAGAAAAATGCCGCATATGAAGATTATTTTATTCTTAATAGTTTGTATTTCAAAGAAGCTTGCAGTTACATTTTTATAATTACTTTTACCTTTTGAAATTAATACCTAATTAAGCATTGTTATCATGTTTAAAAAAAATCAAGCTAAGTTTTAAACTTTATTTTTTCTCTCTGACATATTTCATTCAAAATGACCCACAAAAAAGCATAAATCATTTTGTCAAGATTATGTTATATGTGAATAAATTACACTTTTTACCATAACTTTTTTTTTCTAAAAAAAAAAGGCAATAATTTACATTCAAGGATGAAAAATTAAGACATTTCTGACTGGAAATCTGACCCCAATACATACAGTATCTACGATTGAGGAGTTTTGCAACCTGAGAGCTTAGTGTTGTTTCTGTTATTTACCTGTTTAGATTCTGAGGGGGAAAGTCCAGAACAGAAATGTCATACCGCCTGCCTCCATCTCTCATACATATTCCCAAGATTGTTTCTTTCTCCATATACCTTCCCATCCTTTGACCTGGTGTCACCTGAGGAACTGCTTTCGCACATCTTTCAGGTACTTATTCCTGTTCAGTTTACTCCAGAACCAACTGCAGATGCTCACCATGACTGCTGAGATGGAATTTAACCACAGCCAACACATCCATACAACCTATTTATGGACTTAAGTTTAAGCACCGTTTCGTTTGGCTTGATTTCTGAGAAACTTTAGGAGCTGTTCTCAACACAACTGTGTCAATCGATGTCAGGAGAGCTGTCAGCGGCAGTATTAGTGACAGTATATTAATTGCAGTGCACCAAACAGAGGCACGATGAAATACATAAAAAAATCATACTGGGTAAATAATAAAAATAAAGGAGAGAAGTTATTGAGGACAGAACCCCAGTGCACCATACTGTCCCCAGCTTCCAACTTTTAGTAGCCTGCTAGCAACTAACAGGTGTTGAAATGTAATTCATAAACATGTTAATGGTAAATTGCATGAAATATGTCACAAATAGCAGATATTAATAATAACACTAGAAAATCTGCATTTTTAGCATGTCTATATAATTATACTAATAATCGACACAAAACCCGTGTAAGATCACCAAGCAGAGGGAATGGGCCGCCATGGCCCGGTTTATCCAAGCATCTTCCCTTTGCTTAACTCCGCAGAGAAGCATGTATAACGGATGTAATGAAAATGATATATTCTCCAAAACTTTATTACAGTAGGTGAGGCAGCTGTAAGTTAGATATTCTCTGGGTTCTAGCTATTCTGGCAATAAGCCTGTCCAAAGAGGAATATTTTAAGCCTACCTTTGAATGTAGAAACTGTGTCAACCTCTCTTACATGGGCTGGGAGCTTATTCCATAAGACAGGGGCTTGCTGGCTAAAGGCTCTAACTTCAATTGTGCTTTTAGAAATTCTAGGAGCCACAAGCAGTCATGAAATTCAAGGATTTATGGATTTTACAGACACTGCTGGTAATGTTTAAGGCCAAAAACTTTTGTTGCTGTGTGGTTTGCAAGGAAAATATTAGAAGAAAATATGACTTTAGAGTATCTAAAGTAAAAAATGCACTTAAACTAATGACTATTTCATTTGCTGGTGTCAAAAAATTGAATTTGTTGGACAATGAACGGAAAAAGTGTTAAATTATTGCTTGCTTTAAGTGTAAATGTAAATGCAAAATCATCGATTTAAATGCTGCAAGATGTGAATTTAGTGATATGTTCCAGGTTGTAATATCGTTACTTTTATGGATTTTCTTTTTCATTTTGTTTTGTTTTGATTAAGCCCACTAAATGTAACCATCTATTTGTATTATTTGAAAAATAAGAATGGAATCTGTATGAACAAGACGTGGACTTCATCCTGCTCCTGTTCTTTATGTAGATTGTATGCACTGTAGATTCTAACTGAAAAGAACAAATAAAAAAGAATGAAATAAAGGATATAGTTCACTGTATCAGAAGCAATGCATCATGTTAAACGTTGTTTTAATGAGTCAGCATTCATCTGATCAAATTTCATAGAGTTATGTCTCATAGTTACTCCGCTATTCCATTTACATTTCTTAATGCTCGGCTAAGGTGGCCATTTTGGTCCAGCTCAGTCAGACTGAAAACGAACCAACATCACCTCAAATAAGGGATCAGAGAGCAGTCCCGGTCCAGGGTCCGCTTTGGTGAATTCAGTCTGAAAATTTGTTCCAGATTATCTGAGGATAACAAACTCTGGTTCACTTTAAGCAATCCAAAAGTGTCCAGTCTGAATACACCCTACGATTCATGGTCAATATAACCAGGTGAGTCAATTAAGAACCAATTCTAATTGATGTTGACAAAGTATTATTTCACTAACCCAAAAACTGTACATTACAATTCAAAATATTCCAAAACTTCTCACAGAAATCTATGTGCTACAGAGTCGAACTTATTTGCTAAATCTGGAACAACTACATACAGATCTCTTACAGATCTCTTAAAGATTTCTATCTTTGCTGCCTGTTTGCATGCCTGCCTTTGCAAAATCGTTCAAATGTGTAGAAAGTTCAGGATTTTGACAGCAGAAACATTTGTTTATTAACTGCAAGTTTAAACTTTCTGACCAATCAGTGAAGAGGGTCAGATAAATAAACAAATGTTGAAAAGCACAGAGATAAAAAGTGGCTACTTCTGACCCCGTGGGTTCTCCAGGGTTGAGACATTTGGCTTTACTTTCCAAGCAATCCATCAGTTTACTGTGTTTATATGTTTAGAAAGAATATCTTTGAAAAAACTTATCAGAACTTTTATCCTCTTGACGCCAGAATTCTTTCCAATTCTGGAAAAAAAGTTGTGTTTTCTTAAAAATTTACTGACATTAGTGTTGATTTTTTTTCCCCCTCATATGCCGTTGTATTAAAACTGAATCTAAATGGATTCATCAGGGATGCAGCACTATTCTCGTTAAATATTTACAGACAAACCACTAACCTTTAAGAAAGCCAAATTAATGGCTCATGCAAAGAACATGTGAGTAACCTTTCTCTGAAAGAACACCACGTTTCCCTGTATTAGTCTATGTCTCTTAATGTTTGAGTTTCTCATGTCATGTCAGGCAACAGCTGTTGTTCTGTTCTGCATCAAAGACCAGAGGGTGAAGTGAAGGTGATTTTGAGATGGTGTAATGGCCAATTTACATTTTTAACAAAGTTAACAATTTACACAAACTGTATAATTTTGTCTTTAAGTCAAGCATTAAAAAACCCTGATGTACAGGACATTTATGGTCAAGTATGTGCCTGCTTTCATGTGATGCTGTGATTGGGGTCCTTACTCCACACCTCCCAACACAGACTGGTGCACCCCCCCTCCATGAATGCACTGTCGCTTTGATACACGACTCAGCAACTGTAAATGGTTCATTTGATAGCTTTGACTTCCTGCAATGTATTTTCAGCTCTCCTTTTTCAAAGAGGACAGCAACACGGCAAACTGAGCAGAGCAGAATCCAGAAGCTCGCTGATTTATGATGCCGCCTCACCACACAAAATCTGCTCCATCCTCTTCAAACTGCAGTGTCTGGGGGGAAAGGAGGAGCTTGTCACTGCAAATAGCATTGTTGCCACAAATAAGACACACCTGCATTTAGAGTTTGGCAGATTTATTAACACCTTCAGTTTTACACCTATGTAGATGCAACAAAGAAGAAAAAACATAAATAAGCAGAAGAGAACTCAGGGTTCTCGACATGCACACCATGTTTTCCAACTGCACTGGCTGCTGATTACCTGGATCAGGTGCATACAGTCGGTTGCAAGCGTGAGAACACGACTCAGCAAGGCATGGAGAGGCTGAAAAAAGGCCTGTCAGTAAATAGAATCAGGGCCACAACTCAAAGGCAGGAAAATACTTTTGATATTTGGACATCTAACTTTAGTTGTAAAGACATATTGCTTTGGAGTAAGATGAGACAGTGTTGACACTCATCATTCCTTCCACTATAGTGAGCATCTTCATTCATGTGCAGGTTTAAATAAAAAATAAAAAACGGGGTTTAAATGACAAAAAACTAGTCAGAACATGTGCATGGCATGATAATTATGCATGAATGGGGTTTTATTTACAATAGTAAACATGGCCACAAGGCTCATTTTAGATTGAAATGTAAATCTCTATTCTAAACACAATTAAATATTGATGGGATACAAAAAAAGTCTAAAACTGTTTCTCGGTTTCAAGAGGAATTCTTTTCCTAGATCTTTTTTTCACAATTTCCTTCAGGCACCACAGACATCAGAGGAGTCTTCTCTTATACTCATTAAAATCTTGCCTTAATTCTTTGGATTTGCATGCATTTCATTTGCAGTTAATGTTTGTTGACACAGTGTGTGTTGTGTTTGATTAGGAAGCTGCCCCCTAGATTAACCACCTTTGTTTCCAGGAAAGCTTGATAAAGTGACGTTTAATATAAATGCTCTTTTTAGGACATTTTCATATGGTTTGTTAGAAGACAATGGCATACACAGACTTTTTTGTCTTTTGGCTGCTCTCTTTGGGGGTCATCTTTATTTTTCCTTTCCAATCTGCATCCTCTTAAGTGTCTTCTTCATTTTACTGAACATCTCTGCCTCACCTGCACAGATCCACCACATCCTCCTTTGTGTCCAGCCGGACGTGTTGGCTTTTACTACCTCCACTTTCACGGTTGCTGCATCTCCTTGTCCTTTCTGAGTCCTACTTTCTTTTCAATCACCACTCTCTTTCCATTCACACCGTGATAAAGCAGCTCAAACCGGCTCCTAGTCTGTAAGCCTTTCATCTGTTCCAAAGACATGCCTTCCTCCACAGTTTTCACCAGCAATATTCATTTTCCACCACTGGTCTGTAGGTCAACAGTACTTGGTATGAAGGGTCTTTGCTTGATTTGAATGATCGTTTTGACTTTAGGTTAACTTAAAAGCATTTAACTGCATTTACTTAAGACTAGTGCTGTCAAATTATTACAAAAAAATGATCAGATTAATCACACTTTTGGATTGTGATTAATCACATTTAATTGCAATGTTTTAAATTTCATGCGACAATATGAGGCTTTTGAACAAAAAAAAGGCCAGAGAGAACATTTTTTCCTTCATTTTAATTGTTTGAAATGTTTTAAATGTGCAAAGAGTTAACTCAGATATCCCAGAGGTGTAATTGGTGTGCACAAAACACATCAACAATAATGTTAGCAGAACTCTAAAGAGCTATCAAGACTTTTAGGTCTGCAGTATTACTCCAAGAAAACAAAGATGCTAACATACAGCCATAAGAAACAAACACTGCATTTCTGCACTTTAAATGGTGCAGGTGAATACTCAAATCTGATTGGCTGCTGGGTCTTGATGCAAACCTTAAAAAGTAGTTCCGGTTACATAGCCCAGATGCTCTACATCACTGCGCAGTACGCGCAGGCTTCTTTAAAACTTTTTGCTTCATCTTCTGGAAAAACAAACTGTGGAAAGAGGTGAACTCACTTTCTGAACTGATACTTTATTGAACCTGTCGCGATGATCAGCATGTATATCCCTTTCTTCTGCTGCTGCAGTCGAGATCTGCCGGCCCAGCAGCATGTTCTCATGTTAACCGTACAACGGGCCAAATCAAATGTAGAATAGTCAGCTTTTTGTGGAAAAAACCAACAAGAATGAAGTACTAAAAATTTATTGAATGATTATTTATTTTGTAAGTGTCCATGGTATAAGCAGAGTAATGCCTGACACAAAGTGGAAGACCGTCGCTTCTGACATGTAGTTAATCTGCATTAATAAATATTACGCATTAATTTTAAAAAATGAATCGCTTGCGTGAACTCGTTAGCGTTGACAGCCATACTTGAGATACAAAAGCACTATATTGAAGTAATGCAACAACAGCAAAAGCTTAATCTTAAGAAAGTACGAAGACCTTTGTTTCAAGAAAATATGTCTCATTTTCTGTCTTGCAAGAAAATTATTTTATTAAGAGCGTTTTTAATAGCAAAATGATCTTAGAGAAAACATTTCTTAGTAACTAACATTTTTTTCTTACCTCAATGGGAGATTTTTTTGCCGATAGAATAAGAACTTTTGACTTATCTCTCAGGAGCATATTTTTGCAGTGTAAAACATTAAAGATGTTTAGTCGTTAGCCTACTGTGTGGAATCTTCCTCAAATCAGTACTGATGAGAGCCCTATTGAGTCTAAATTAGACAATATGAGCATCTAAACTTTCAGTTGTATGTCTCTTGCTGTTGCAGAAAACAGTTTGCTACTAAATATTTTCTTTTAATTTGGATATTGTTTCGGTGGATCTTCACCATTCTACATTCTGTCCATGCCTGGTTTGAGATAATCGGTTTGACTTTAGTAGAAACCAGCTATTGCTTATATTTTCATGACTGACTTTATGTTCTTTGCATAAATACCCATGTGAAGCCCATTGAGGCGGCTGTGGTTGTGATTTTGGACAATATAAATGAAATTGAATTGAAATCCTTGGTTTCTGTTGCTTTATTGTCACCTCCACCTTTTCACTCCCATTTTTTGTTATATTGTCTTGTTGCTTTATTCTTTTATTACTCTCTATGTAATTTTCAAAATAAAATAAATTAAATTTTGCTTCTCCACTGTTTTGTTTTAGTCTTCCTTATTTTTTAATTCAGTTTTGTTGTTGTTTAGTTGTGTTTCTTATAGACAATTTAAAAAGTTGCATTCATTGTATTTCTCCAGTCTTCTGACATTCTCATACCACACTTGGCTTCTCAGGTTGAGTACAACTATACTCCCATATTCCTTCCTGAGTCTGATGCCATAGTACACATACACCAAAATGTTTACACGTAAATAATTAAGTCAAGTACCTTTTTTATTGTATTGTATTTATGTTGTGTGAATGTTCACTCTCGTTATGTTTAATTGTTTTTTTTCTGGCTATTAATTTCTTGTTGGTGTAGGTCACATTCACCAACAATAAAAATGATTTTGATTCAGTTCTGAAGTGAGAAAAGTTGCAATTCCTTAAACAACCACTGGAGGCTTCTGTGAGAAGAGAGCAAATTGTAAAACACTTCTATGTTAACAGTATTGTTTCAAAACTCTTTTGCATTAAGACACATTTGATGTTTATTGTCATATTTTTTTTATAATAGCTTTGCTACAATTGGGGAGTTCAACCAGTCATTCAGATTTTATTAGAGCTTCAATTTCGGCCTTGCTTCTGCCCTTTAATTTTTCTCTGCATAACAAGGGGGCATTAAAGGACATAGAAATTACTGCTCTGCCCGATGAAAACAGCTTGAAAAGGTCCTACTGTTTGCTGCAGTGGGGAGAGGGAACATTCCATGTAAGCTTCATTACTTCTATTCAGCCACAGCATATTCAGATTTTCTACTTGGTCTAAACTGACCACAACAACATTGCAAACATGGTAATCTGGGTCAGCTCTTATAATATGAAGGTATTTGGAAGATAATTTGATCTGATGACAAGGAAAACATAGAGAAGGACTACAACAGTTTATTGACTTTTAAATAACTTAAATACATGAGAGACATGAAGGTAAAGCAGGCATGTCCCAATTCTCCTACATTTATTGTTTCATAGTGGGGTTTTTAAATGAATAAATGAGAAGGAAATGAGTTTTGAGTTGCAAAAAGTGACTTATGCATTGACAAAAACGGGTGGTTAATCGTAAGTTTACTCATATTTGTTCAAAACTTACTGGTTAGTTAATTCAGTTCCATTTAATTAAAAACAGTGTAGGAAACTCCAAGGGGAAATTAGAAGTCATAGTATCTGATTGTCAAAAATTCATAGAGGTGATTAATGATTAATTTGTAAATATATATAAATGACTAATGAACAGTGCAGGTAAACTTTCTCTGTAAGAATGAATTGAGTTTCAACAGCAGAGCTATTATTGTTCTCTTTCATAGTTGCATGCGTCATTGCACTGAATTGCTTTGGTCTCCTTTACTTTAGCAGGCACTAAAATGCAAATTCGTGTTAAAAATGCAGCTGTGGACATCTTTGGGGGCTCTACCTATATTCTCAGAGTCACATTTGAGTCTTCAACACCTGAAGGGTTGTGCTCTGCCTCATGCAGAGCTTCATATTTGCAGTGTTTTTGAAAATGTTGAAAAGCTGGTTTATTATTTTTTTTTAAATTGCCTTTTTTAAATATTTTTTTTTATTTTAAAGGAATCTTGTCACAATGCAACTCCCCCATGTTTTAAGCTGTGACAAAAAAAATCATCTTCATCGCTAGTCCTCATCTGCTTAGGATTTAATTTTTATGAGCCTGTTTTCTCCCCCTCTATTTGTTCCACTTTCTGTCTCATTTCATTTTCTTCACTTCAAAGAAGTTCAGATAGGAATTTTCCACTCCTCTTTTTTCCAGTGGATCCTAGGAAGAGGAAAAAAAAAAGTTGAGGAAATAAATGCAGACAGTGAAAGTCTCTGATGCAAAAGCTTAAACTGCTAAAACTTAACCACCTTCTTCTCAGACTTTTTTTTTAAATCACGACCGCTCGGTTGGAAAATTGCAAAACGGCAGCTGGACTTTCAACCACCCACATATTTATTATGTCTCTGACCTCTTTGATACAAGAAGGGAATAACACACAGAGTGCCTCTCGAGGGGTCACGTCTCCAGTGACAAACATTTGATCAAGATTGTGTCTCTGCAAAATGTTCCACAGCTCTGCTCTCAGTTTGTAATCCATCAACCAGAAAGCAAAGACCATAAATATCTTGTTTTCACAGCAACTATGCCTTGTTGAGAGGTTTTATACTCATCTCCTTCTGTCTTCGATACCAGCAAAGAAAACAGATTTTGTGCACATAGACCAGTTTCTAAGGATTAAATTGGAAAATTGACAAAGTCCAAAATACATTTTCAAGTCATTAATAATTTAAAAATCAATAAATAATTAATCTAGATGCAAAATTGTTGAAATACTGTTAAATCTAAATATTGAAAATTAACATTTTTGGCTCTTCTTGACGAGAGTTTTCTGTTTACCTCCAGGTGTTAACCCCAGTCATATAAACAGTATATGTTGGATGAATAATCTCTGACTCATGACTGTTTGGGTGAGAAGAGACCAAGTTGGCGTTTTGGTGGGTCCATTCACCAGCCAATCAATGTGATCTTCTCCCAGTTTTCTTTAGATCATAACTAAAACCAACAAAAATCCTAATGTAAATGTTGCATTTCGAATAATAATAAAAAAATGTTACAGATGAAGCAATAGGCTAACCATTGAGTTAAAAACAAAACAAAGCAAAAAATAAACATCATTTCTTTATGATGAGAAATCAGATTTTTTAAGATGAGGGTCATTTGATGACACAGAATTTGCTCTGTCTTTTGAAAGCATTGAGATGAGCTACATTAATATAAAACGTGATAACTGGACACAGAGTGGAGGAAATACGTCTTTGATTGTTTGGTTTCCCCACCTAAAAACACACTGAAAGTCTGTCATCGCAATGGTTGGTTCATTTGAAGAGGGAAAAAATAAAATCACAAAGAAAATGAAGATTTTTCTATTTGCATTTTCTTAAGGTGAAATAAGTATTACCGGTAGTAACCATGGAGAATTCTGGTCCACAAGGACCAGTCAGACTCTCCTAATCAACTTGTCACCTGAACTGAAGACACTTGTTTGAACGCATCCCCTGTAAAAAAAAGACACCCGTGCTCAGAATCAGTCAATCAGTCAGACTTCAAACTCTCCAATACGGGAAAAACTAAAGAGCTTTCAGTGAATTTGAGGGGGAAGCTTGAAGACCGGAATAGACCACAAAACCATCAGCAAGAAGCTGAGGGTTAAGGTGACAACTACGGGTGCCAAAATGCAAGAACATGACTATCAATCTACGGTTAGGTTTGGGCTCCAAACCAGCTCTCACCTGGTTTCCATGATCATGAGAACCGCGAGGAACAGGCCGAAAACAACACGGCAGGATGTCAAGCGACAGCTGCATAGTCTTAATGAGTGAGAAGTCATTTGTAAAGAAAAGTGGTCCAACGTTTCTCCGGATGTGTGCAGAAACCTGGTAAACAACAAGAAGAAACATCTGACATTTGTGCTGACATTAAAGGTTTTGCCACAAAATACTAAATCTGTCCGTGAAGAGGGTTCAAATACTTGTTTTCCTCAATGAAGTGCAAATACATTTATATCAATTTTTTCAGTCGTCCACGGTTTAAATGAACCTACAATTAGGATGACAGACTGTCAACTTCCTATTAGGTGGGCAAACTTACAAAATCAGCAAGGGATCAAATACTTATTTCCTCCACTGTAGACAGATAGATAAAAAGGTAACCTTTGTTTTTTAAAGTGTTAAAAAGAGAACAAACCGGGACCGAGAGGGTTAAACCAGCTCTCTGTGGCTAATCTCTCTTCACACCGAACGTCTCCCTTCACTCTGAACAGAAGGCTGGTGGCTGTTAAGTCTCAGCACATAAGAGGGTCAGACCGCCGTGAAAACTGTCAGATTGAGAGACAAGGTGTAGTACAGTTAAAAGGAGTGGGTGGTGGATGCCCTGCAGTATGACATGCTGGGACAATCACAGGCTCTTTCTATCATGATCCACTGCAGTCGCTGCACTGAATCCAGCCTGTATCACACAGAAGTATCCTCAGCCAACAGGCCTGAATGACTGCAGCTGCTGTTTTTGTCCCTGCTCCTACTGAGGTGTGATTGTGTTTGTTTTTAAAGCACATTTTTGATCCTTGTTGCTCAGAGTGAATCTTAGGGGGAACAATATTCAATAATCTGCTATTTTCAAATATCTGAACCCAGTTTAACTAAATGAAAATGTTGATAAATGCAGAGCTTAAACATATACATTTGTGTTGTGTTGTTTTTATCATCAAGATATCTCAGAGAGAAGCAGATCTACTCAATAGAAATGACCCGGTTGAAATTTCGATTGGTCACATTGGTGTAACACTCAGCAATTATCCTGGATCTTCGCCGACAGCTTCTGAACTGAGCTGCATGATGGCTGGATCATTATCGCAAGCATTGAGTTTGACTCTCTGCTCATTGATCCCTGCCTGCATGCTCTTGGCATGAATGAGAACAGCTCATAATTCTTTGCCAAGTCTGGAAATAATTTGTGAAAACCTGAGCTACAGAAACTCATTTGAAATCTACTTACAATAAACCAAAGCATCTTTACAATAAATAAAAAAATTCAAAATGTGAAGGATAAATGCTGTTCTCTACTGAGTTAAACTAGGATGTTAAAGAAACATGTCTTTTATTTGTCAGCTCATCAGGATGGAGTGGGGCCCCCTGGTGGCAAAAGAGGGAAGCACTTATAATTGATTGTAGGGTAGCAGGAGACAGTGGCCAATTATGAAACACTTAGCCATGAAAGAGAAGATAAAAAAAATAAAAACTTAGAAAGGAAAAAAAAAACCAGACAGTTAAACACATAATGACGAATTTCCAATATTATATTTTTACAAATTTACTTTTATTTAAATTGACGGTTTCATTTAAACAGACAATTACACATACTTCTTGTATTTGTTTACAGTATCCCTAGAGTAATGGGTTTTATCAAAAACACATTTTTTGTGGTTTTGGAAACCTCCACAGAGATGCACTTGTCACCCGGCATTTAAAGTTGGGCATTTCAAGTCTGCACTTAATATGACATTTGCAGTTGCTCTTAGGTTTGCTATGAGATGTTTTTTAGAGGCTGAACATGTGTCCATTCTGAAAGCAATTTGTCTTCAGTTAATCCAGAATGTTTTGTGTGAATTATCTTTTTGCGAGTCATAAAGGCTACAGTCACTCTTGAATAACTGCACTTAAGGTTGGAAATGAACACAGAAAAAAAAAAAAGTCAAATCTTTTGGAAAGCTTTTTTTTTTTTGATGAGCAAACATGTAAACAGATCAGTAATATTTGTGTAAATATATGTATAAATCAGTTTAGTACATTAAACACATAAATTTTTACTTTTTGTTGGCAAACAGAGAAAAAAAATAAGCCTAAATTTGTCTTGAAAATTATGCATTCCTTTTTTAAAAATAACAACCTTCTTACCTAATTTCCTTGTTCAAATGAACTGATTTTAAATGAGAGACATTAGGAATTCGAGTTGAGGTTTAAAATATGCATAAAAGAGTCCATAATATTTGGCATTAGGCTTTGGTATGATGGCATCTTGCGTGCCTGGGATGAACCAAGACCATAGATGAATAAGCCCCAGGTCCTTGACGCCGATGTAGGTTAGCGGCCAGATCACGCCAAAGCATCACTCCAAGTGGAGTCCAGGGTGGAGGAGGAACGGCAAAACTTTTAGCATGCAGAGAGAGACAACCTTTCATGAACTTAAAGACAAAAATATGCTTGTGATTGGCTGAAAAGAAAGGCGGGCTATTTAGTCAGCGATTCAAAGAACTGTTTTTATGATTTTATTTCTGGTTTTTAAATGCTTGGATGGTCTGGCACCTCAATAACTGTCGAAACCTTTACATCTTCATCATCCACATTGAGTCCTACGATCAAGATGAAGATGAAGATCAGATGCTTTTAATAGTTCCCAGGACTCAGCTTGTGAGTGGGAGATGGAGCCTTTTCAGCTGCAGCTCCTTATCTCTGGAATGCTCTCCCCCTTTTTGTGAGGTCTGCCAGATCTCGGGGATTTTAAGACACTTTTAGAAACTCATCTTTTTACTCAGGTTTTTCAACTCCAGTGAGCAGATCTAGTGGGGCGACTTGTTAGTTAATTGTTTTCATTCCAGTAAATTCTGTATGTAGCTGCAAGAAGAGGCCAGAGAGGAAAGTCTGGGCATCTTTACTTAGACTGCTGCCAAAACGACCCGTTGAGTGGAAGAAGATGGATTTTTTTCATTGTTTTATTGCATTTTTTGTTTAATTGATTTTTAATTTTTTTACTGTGTTGTTTAGAGATTTTACTTTTTATTTGATTTCATGCTCAGCACTTTGGTTGCCTCTGCTTTTATAAGTGCTCTACAAATGATTGATTGATTGATTGATTGATTGACTGATTGATTGATTAACCCGGAATAAATCTAAATATTCAACATGCATGTGGCAGAGAAAAAAAAATCTATTAAAAACGGGAATACAAAATGAATGATATTTATACAGTTTTCCCTCATAACAGTTTGTTCAAAAAATGAATTCAACATAATATCTTAAATTAATGCAAAAGGTGATGATGTTGCTTTCAGAGCTTCCAGAAGGGTCGGGGTATTTTTCCATCAAGAGGGTCTGTCAATATTTATTGTTCCACTTGTTTCACCTTGAAGAGGACTGTCTTCTTAAACTGTTGCAGCTGCTAAATGTAATCACATGATGGCGCCAGTGTGCTTCCAAACACAATTGGCCCAGCAGCTACCATTGAATCCTGCATGAGCCCCTCAGCTTTACAGCCTTTGTAACAGTCTTAATGGTGGATGTACTGACAAAGCATGGACTCCCCACCAGCCTTTTGAAGATGTTTATGATCTGGACAGTTTTTCTTCTTATTTAAGACATTTTGCTTCCTACAAAGGCATATATATCATTTAATTACTCTAATTATTGTTATTATTATTTTGGGATATTTTTGCCCGTTTGGGTGTTCATTGTACAGTATTCATGAATGCACAATGGTGAATTTCGAGCATTTTTTGAAGCATGCACAGTTTAAAATGTTTCTTTTATGAAGGTTGCTGCAAAACCAACATGAAAAAGATTTTTCCAAATGCAAAGAAGCATTTTTGTTCTTTTACACAATTATAAAATGCTGTCTCTTTCCCCAAAGAGCTTTACAGTGTGTTATGTTCTGTGTTTTTGCTATCTGGCTTTGCAATGGATATTTGTGCACACAGTGGGGCTTGCTGCCTATGGCTACACGCTGCTGAGAAACGGAGGAGGTTACACTGTGAATCAGAAGTGGTGAAACTGTTAAAATAGTCTAGTTTTTTGTTAAAAAAAGAGAAAGCATGTTGTGTTCAAAGAAAGATAGAGGGAGTGGGCACAGTGGACTTGTTGCCTGGTCTAAGTAGATATGACAGGTTTTCACCCCAGAGAACACTTGGTGTGACACATAAGAGGCTCGCTGGGCCATCTGTCACATGGTCCTCCAACTTAAGAAAACACACATGCTGGGGTCGCACACATGGCCAGTACTAGCCTAGTTCTGCCCACGACAAAGTACACACACATACATCAAACATACAAACATATCTGTCAGGAGGAAAATCTGCATTTTTTGAATGTCTTTAAGGGATCTAAAGTACAATCTCAAAAGTGTAAGCTTTATTTTGATACATCCACAGCTTTAAACAGCCAAGTCTTAAAATATATAATAAATACATCTTAAGTGAAGCATGGTGATGGTATGCCGTAGGCCCACACTGCTTTTAAGTTTTCTTGCATCTAACCTCGTTTTTTTCTTCATGTTTGAAGATATTAACATTGTTTGCACATTACACCATTAACTAAATATGCAGGGGATATCCATTTGAAAGAGAATAGCTAGAGGAATTCTCTGCACTGTCACTATGTTGGGATTTAAAAAATAATAATAATTGTATTTGACACTGCCACATCCTCCAGAAAAGCACGACAACTTCAGCTGTCAGGCCTCTTTTGCGGTGCTCCCATCCCCAAAGTCTTTTTGTTAATTTCCAGCCTCTAGCTGCCGTCACCCTCCCTTCAGACTGAGCAAAAGTGATGTTGTATTTTTGAATGAATAATGGGATAATGTGCATGAAATCAGGGATGATTGTCTCTGTTTCACGAACCACAACTTCCCTGTGAAATTCCGAGCCCAGCGTCTCACGTGATGCTGGTGTCTACCTGATCTACACAGAGGGAAATTCAATGGAAGAAGCAGAGCTGTGGAGCATATCCCATTATTGAACAAGCCAAAGGCCAGCTCCTATAGGAGAAAAACCATCTTTTCATGCACTGTAGTTGCAAGCTATTGTACATAGACATAAATTTATGGGTTTAAAACTGCTTCTTGGGCAATAAACAGTGAAGGAAAGAGGAGAGTATAGATCACCACGTTCTTCTTATAAATCTGTGTGATGCAAACTCCCTTTTATGTGAGCAGCCTGGAAACACTGACAGAACAGTCATTCGGAATGAAAATCAGTGGCAGAAAGTGTACCGTAGGGTTCTTGATGTGGGCGATCTGGGAGCATGTGAAGGGCGGACACAATGCTGACTTTGGCTTAAAGCCTCTGGCATCCTGACTTTTCCCACATGGCAATGCATTATGGCAACACTTTCCAGTCCCTGCATAGAACAAGAGAAAATGTCACAACAAACGAGAGTTCGTGTGTACAGTGATCTGATTGAAGAGTTTGAGGGTAAAAGTGTAGTCTCGATTTGGCACAGAAAAACAAAACAAAACCGTCCTTTTCAGATGGTTAACGCGGTGAAATGCTCACATTAAAAAAAACAAGAGAAAAGCAGAAGTTGACAAAAAATCTGAAGCACGAATTGTTTTAAGCACCGCACTCGCTGTGCATGGGTAATTAACTGCCTTTGTTCATGTGCCATCTTTTCTGATATAATTCAATCCATAGCCACTAAGTAGCACATGCTTATCACTGAGCCTGTCACTTAAAATCATTAGCATAAGCGCCGATGATGCAGCACAAACTTTGACAGCCTTCTTTGCCTTCCTGTTTTTCTCAAACTTAGCCACGCTCTTCGATCAAAGTGACTCTTTATAACACAACTGCCTTCAGAACCATCACTGCAATAATGAGAAAAATATTCCGGATTACTCTGGCAAATTGAAAACCCTCAGCGATATTACACAATGTTGTAAGTCTGTTTTCAAAGCAGCTTTGAGTGGGTGATAGCAAATAAATTAAATTGTTAGTTTGTTGCAACTTTCAATAAAGAAGTATCTTTTAAGATTTGTTTGGAGTGCATGATGCTTTGTTATATGCTTTAATATCTGTCTCCATTGCAATTGATTGGTGCAAGAGCTGAAGGAGAATTTTCCTCCAAAACAAACCTCTTTTTTCCTAAAGAACTGATATTATTTCATGACTTTATTGATGCAATGATTTCCCCTGTGTGAGAAAATAACCATCTACAGATTCTTATCAAGTCCAGAGAAGTACAACTACAGTCCGTGTTTTTAAAGACTCACTCCAATGAAAATCATGTTTTTGGGGTTTGTAACATGTTTTTGTAGCATTTTTCTCATGATGGAGGACATGGATAAAATAACTCAGGGGGGAAAGCTGTGTTTCTGAGTATTTTTTTTTCAATGTTGTTGTATCAGGAGCAGACAAAAACCTGCGGTTTGAAAAAGCTTGGATTTGGGAAGCAGCAACTGCCGTGAGCAGGCCAAAGACTCTTCTCTGCGACAATTCTTAATCCTCCACTTGCAGACAAAATGATCCAAGTACGTCCATCTGGCTCAAAACTGTACGGCTGCATAGCTCTGATATTGCTTGTGGATTTTCTTTTTTGCTACACTTACGTTAGCTCGGCCTTGAGGGATGCTTTAATATGAGGTAAGATAGCTGTCAATAAGAAACGTATTCATAAAGGCAAACTTGTATTCATAAAGACAAAGTTGTGCACAAATTAGTCTTTATGAATACAACATTTAGTTTTACGTTTGACATGTCCGTTTAGAAAAGGATTTGTCTTTGTTTTCAATACGACAAATCCAATTTTTCCTGTTACAAAACTGTCAAATGAAAATCCAAAGACTAGGGGAGCGCTGTTTTGTCATTTCATTTCACTTTTGAGACTCAAACGTCATGGCTAATTACAATGCAAACGATTTTAAGTTTCTTTAAAATGAATTCAAAGTAAACCATGCATTGAAATGTCATTTGAATTGTGGTGTCAAAAACTCCATGACAATTTAAAATGCAATTGATTTTGCTTTTATTTTATACTTCATTATTAAAATTGTCGTATTGAATTGTAACTTTTAATATAGATTTTTTTTCTTTTTTTTAAATTAGATGATCAAATTGCAAATTGAATTATCAATTGAGAATTGCATTTTACTTTGAATTATGACTCATAGAACGTCAATGTTTCAAAACTGAGCTTTGTTAAATGCCAAGATTGTGTCATGTTGTTAGCAGTCTCCTTATGTGTTTGCATGTTCTGAAAAATATGTGAGGTATTTCTCCACGGTCATCCTTCATAATGCATGAGTAGAAAAAGGACACATCAGTCATACATTTATTCCCAAGTGTTGACATTTGCTGCTGTGACGTTCCGACTTTGAAAAGGTTGAACTTTTTTTTGCAGAAACTCAAAACGCCCCAGAGTAACAAGAGACAAGGCGACTAGGAATCAAACCGATTTGTTGCCATGGCACAAAGTGAGTAAAGGATCCACTTTCTTCAGGGAAACATTATCAGAGAAGTGCTGATAATTCACTGGTGTCCTCTTGTTAGGTTGTTTTATCAGGACACAGTTTATGTAGTTTTGCACAAGTCTTGTTTTTCTCATGTCAGCTTCTCACTGGCTGGAACAGAAAACCATTGAAAACCTGTGAAAAATGTGTCCAAGTTAGACTCATGGGTCTCATGATGAGCTGGAAAGCTGATTTAAGGAAAAGCAGAATAATTACTACCACCAAGGGGAAACACGTCTTTATATTTTTTTAGTCCAAAAAGCAATTTCACTGAGATGGTGCCAGAAATCCTTTCTTTTTTCCCTACTCTTTTGCGTTTAAACTTTAAAAGATGCCTTGTTTTATTTATTCTTTTCTCTTTGAATTTTCAGCCATAAACTAAGTTGCATGTTAGAATAATAACCACTTGAGTTCCCAAGTCAGACAGACCTCGTGTCCTTGAGCTGCATGCATTCACACACACTGAAGGTCTTGCATTTGTCTCCAGAGACTATGGGTGACTAAAGATTAACTTCATCCCTGAACATTATGAGGTATGTCAGTATTATAATGAGAATGTCCCATCAAATTTCTTTTGACCTTTAGCTTGAATATTCCCTCTGTGTGTGTACTTTACAACAAAATCAATACATATATCATGGTGTCATTTTTTTTTTTTCTGTGCTCGATTGCCGGTGGCCACAATTTGTGCTTTACCGTGCACATGTCAGGAACATGTTAGTATCTGTAAAAAAATAAAAAATAAGTAAGTTATGCTATAATTTATTGTGCAAAGGAAGAACAATATCAAATCTAGAAATAAAGTGTTACATTTTTAACAGTAGAATCTATCCTAACCCTAAAATCCTCCTCATTCCTCCCTCTTTAATAATAATGATAACAATAATGATAATAATTATGATAATAATAATAGTAATAATAATGATAAACATTGGAGGCAGGAGGCTGAAGTGTCTTGCCCAGGGACACATCCACAGTTGACTAGCTAACATTAGCGCAGCAAATAAAACAGCGAGCAACATCAGAACTATCCAGCAGTACAGTTTTGGGCCAGATGTCAGTTCAGATGAGGAAAATGAAGACGTTAATGGATCTATTTGTCTGTAAGTGGAGGATTCAGAATCTGAGCGGATCAGGGAGATTTTGGCCCACCTATGGCAGTTGCTGTGTCTAAAGCATATTTACTATCAGATGCATAGCTCGTAGAGTATACGATTTCATTTATTTGTTCATAAAGCACCGTCCACCAAGCCAAGGAGGCCCAAAGCGCTGTACACGGGGAAAACATACATGTAACATTGTGCAATAATAAAACCAAGAGAATAAAAAAAACATAAAGCCAATTTAAAACAATTTAAAAAAGAGATTAAAAGCAACATAATAAAGGGTCTAAGCTGATGCTAAAACGCTGTAATATAGGAACAATTCTTTTTTAAAACTCTCCAAGAGCGTGACTTCTCTATTAGCCAGTGGAAAATGATTCCAAAGTTTAGAAGCCAACACAGCAAAGACCCCGAAACTCACGTTTGGTTCTGGGAGCCAGTAACACACACTGGTCTGCAAAACTAAGGCTAACTTTGGAGTTATGTGGTCAAACTTTTTTTGCCCCACCAATAAATCTGGCTGCTGCTTTTTGGGCTAACTGCAGTCTGGCCATTGAAGCCTCGGGTAACAAAGAACTGCAATAACTTAGTCTGGATAGCACAAAGGCATGGGTGACAATTTCCAGGCTCTTTTTGTAAAAAAAAGACCTAATCCTAGGCAGACGTTGCATATGAAAAAGGAGGAAATGATCACAGCCTTTATTTGGAGGTCGAGCTTCAAAGCAGCATCAAGTTTCACACCCAAGTTAGTGACGACAGAGTGCTCAAAAGGGAGAGAGGAGATCAATATCAGGATACTTTCGACCACTAGGGGTGAACACAATTATCTCAGTTTTGCATTAATTTAAGTCAAGAAAGTTAGCTGGCATTCATGACCTAACTTCAGCAGGGTTGTCAATTAATGTTTTAATTTTGCGGTTGGGTTCGATACCTAGGGGGCAAAAATTTGGCAATCGTCGGCATAAAGGTGGAAATGCACCCGATGCTTCAGAAACTGCATTTCTAAGCTAAGCTTATACTAGGAGTGCAACAAAAACGCTGAGAAATATTAAAGTTATCTAACTGTACGGTTCTGAGTCAGATACCAAGACGTCCGGGGATCTATTTGTCTACAAATGGGCGGAGTAGGGAGCTCGTGGTCCACCGACTGTAGTTTCTATGTAAACATTACAGGCTTTTTCCAACTGCATTTTCCCTGCCTGCTCCTCCTTCACTACTCAGAAAGGCAATTTCAAGCTTGATTTTCTATATTTCCTTCACTGTAAGAAAGATACCTCAATAACATCTTAAGAACACATAAAAAACATTTTTTATTTGAGTGAGGCTTTTAAAGCTCCTTATTAAAAAGTTTACATGTAAATGTTTCCTTTAGCTTTATTCTCAAATTGTTTGTTCATCGGGGGAGTCGTATTTAAGTGTATTCTTTTCTTTTCCACCGTATCTATGTTATGCCTTTATTGTACTATAGTCCTACAAACCCCTTTCACAAAGGTGCCCCACTTTTTCTACAACAACACTGTATCCAAACACGTTTGCAGTGAAGTTTTTCAAAACCCATTAACATGCAACGTGCACAACCAACTCCCTGCAGACTAACTTCAACATTTGGCTTGTGAAGGCATTTCTTTGGGCCCAACAGAAGTTTCTGAAATGGAAAGAAAAAAAAATGCTTTAATTCTGAAATGAGACAAAAATTAATGTATTATCACAAGACTAAGGCTGTGTTACAGATGTAGTGTCTGAAGTACCAATAACAAAGCCCCTGAAAAAAAGTAATATCGCTGTTTTTATCAGCTGGAAGTAAATTGAAAAAAGAAGCAGGGAAACAGACCAAAATGAGAAAGAGGGAGCAATTTATAGCTGCCGAGAATGTACAAAACATTTCTTTCTCTGGCGGGGATGTTAGCTACATGCAGGAAGGTATGTGTGTGTGTTGTGAAAATAACAGCTGCATCAAATATACCATCTGGCTGTTTATACATTTATCTTCAACTGATTTTATACAGAAAAATGCCAGTGGTAAACTTTTACATTTACATCTTTTATCAACAACATACTTTTTGAGAGGCTCTTCAGCGAAACATATAGGATCTCTCAGACACATCCAATAACACTGACAAAGATCCAATTCAGCCTCACATAACGGTAAAAAAGCAAAAGAAATGAACACATTTGCTTCCATGCTGTGCTTCTTTTTCTAAGTCTACCTTAAATAAAATGAATATTTTTATTTATGTATTTATTTATTCAATTTTAACTAAGAAGAAAACTTGGGCACACAAGTTGATCAAAGTTTGAAATGAAGACAATACTACATTATGTTCTTATCTTTTAAACAAAATGTCTCAAAAGTCCAAAACAGCTGTAAAAAAAGCACAAAATGACATTTTTTTAACTCAAGTAATCAACAAAAACAAAACAGTTGTATTCTTTTTTCTATTTCTGGGATAGAAATAACACCAACACAGTGAAAACTACAAAACACATTTACTGTCAGCATCCAGTCTGTACAAGTTTATGTTTCATCATCTCATAACATTAACATAACATACATGTTTTACTCAATTACTTATTTTTGTCTTTTTGTTATTTATTTAAATGTTTTAAGCTACTTATTGTTACACATTTTAAGATTACTTTATTGCAGTCAATCGATAATGAAAAACCCTTTGGGAAATATGTTATTTAGAATAAGAAAAAAAACAAAAGAAATTGTTTTTTCAAAATAGTCTAATACAGGAAAGATGAGCTTACCTTGGAAGTAACTTATGCAACTCCAAGACATGTCCTAAGAACAAAAGCAAGCTTGAACTCTGGTTAAAAATCACAAGCTCATAGTGCTTTGAGTCTCAAGATATATGTGTGATGCATTATTAAGTCACCTGCAAAACACTTACAAATGTGGAAATGAAATAGGAATGAGTTAAAAACCCACGCCAATTAAAACTGTGCTTTCATCTTGTTCTTGTAGCATTTTTCTCACGACAGAGGACACGTATAAAGAAAAAAATTATGATTAAACTGTGTTTCAGAGTATTTCTTTATTAAAATCATGTTGGATCAGGAGCAGATGAAAACAGATGTTTGAAAAAGCCCAGACTAAAGACATAAAATCTGCCATTGGAGGGCCAAAGTCTCCCTTTTCTGCTCCAATTCTGAAACATCCACTTGCAGAGAAATGCATCCATTTGGATTTGCCACCATTAATGTCTCTGTTTTTCTTGTCTGAGCTGTTATCTCTAATATTGCTCATTGTTGCTTTTTATTTTTTTCTTCTTTTTTTGCTATGTACTGTTAGCTTGGCCTGGTGAGGTTCTATAAGCTTGCGGGAGCAAGTGTAAACAAAGGAATGATGGGACATTAGCGGAGCTAACTTACCGACGACAACCCAAAGATGAATTTCTAATGAGCTTTTGCTGCTCTAGAGAAAACATGTCTTTAAAACATGTCTTAAAACAATGGAGGCTTTTTATTTTGGCTAAAATCTGCATAATCATAGTTAAAAGAACAATGGAAACGATTTTACAATAGAAAAAAATGTGGTCGGAGGGGGACTTTAACACCTTATCAGACTTTATGTTTTAGAATTAAAATAAGCCAAAATCTGAATTAAGTTCTTGCATGTAAAACTTAAATAGTTTTTAGGGGTCATGCAACAACATCTTTAATATTTCATAAGAGATTTTATATACTTAGGTAAATGTAAAGGTAATACTTTATATTAAAAATCCTAAATAATTTAGATATAATAATGTGTTTTTAAGAATTTATTGACATTTATAAGACATTCATTAGCATTTGTAGATTTCTTACCATTTCTACTATTTTACTGTCTGTGTGTTGGCCAGAGGTTTGTAACCTTCTTGAGCTTATTGTGCTCAAATTTCTTGCTCTTTTCAATATAGTTAATGCAAGAAAGGCACAAACATGTAATATTTTCCATCACATTTAGCATGAACTCACATGTTGTAACTGAATAAGAAAGCAAACCATCCAACACTGCATTTCCAGATTGTATTTCATCATAATTTCCAGCAAAGATTGAGACGAAAATTGAAAAACAATGAAAAAGAGAAAAAAATGCGATGTGAAATTGAATGCCTGTCAACAGAATCTGGGGGATTTGACAGATGACTTTGCATTGCGAAAAGCCTGGTGAGTGCACCGATAAAGTAATTTGAACTTTAGTTTTGGCCTTGGCACTGACAGCTGTGCTTTCAACACCTGTGCTCTCATATGTGTCATGCAGTGCCACCGAGTACTGTTTTAATCTGTTAAAGTGCTCCCAGAACAGACTTTTCCACATATGCTGATCTGTTACTCAGAATGTTTTCTTCAGCTCATTTTGTGTTGCTAACTGTTTTAAGATTGCATTAACGTACCTGTTATCTCATGAACCGTGTGTTATTCTGATATTTATTTATAGGCCTCTATGCCACTGGGCCACAGCTGGCTAATTTGCTTTTCCTTGTAAATCTGGGATGTTGAATGGCATCTGGTAGCAGGCTGACAAAAAGCCATTGTCCTCAAATGTATGAAAAAGTGTTTTTCTTATCAAATCAAATGGGAAGTCAGTGTTTTTTATGCTTCTTCTGTCAGATAAAGTTCAAATTTCACACGTTTCTCAGTGTTCAACACCTTTATTCATTCGAGGAGCATAGACGTTTGTTCTGTGGAGGAGGAAACAACCAGATGAGTGATGTGACCAGATGGAAATCTTTCTTATTATGTAACCTCATTTAATATTCTTGGCTATTGTAAATTACGTTAGATTGCCCCAGACTCCTTGAAATACATCCCTCTGACAGTTGGTTTTATAGGTGCAGCGATGAGCCAGTGCTGCTACCATGAATGGGACCTCCATCTCCTATTATTATGGAACCCCCACCACCACACCTGTACTGTAGGGCCGATGGAGGAAATCCGGCTGCTGGGCAATCTGGCTGAGAACCCTGACCAAGACCTGCAGGACCACCACAAGGGCCCCCAACTCCAACCGAAAAAGATTTTGTTCATCTAAAAAAAACTGTCACTTTTTAGAGACTTATTTTCTGCAACTACAAAACATTTTTACACATTTTACACATTTTTACACAAATCTCTTACTACTACTTTTTTGCGGATGGACAAAACTTTATCAGAAAATCTAACTTCACAGATATTTCTCCAAAAGTTTACATTGATCAGCTGCATTTCGAGTGATATGAATGTCGTGGCATTCCACTGAAAAGCGGGACTGACGCTCCTACGAAATTGGGTGACCGCTTGGTGGTCACAGGTCAGTGGCAGCCGGAATCGCTGGCCGGCAGCAGCTCTGATTGCCTCAAGACGACGGCCGTCCACCTCAAGTGCCACCGGCTGCCAGCCGCCCAGGGGTATTTATAAAAAGCCGGCCATTCAGCACACCTGACGACTGCCTGACTGGTACTGTCTACATTCATGACAACGCCAACAAGTTAAAAAAAAATAGGCGGCAACACTGAATCTTGAAGATTCTGCTGATGCCTCCCCATCACGTGATGGCAGTCGTATTTGTGACTGTAGCCTCAAGCACAGGAGGGAGCTTTTGGCCTGCATGTTGTATTTTCTACACTGAACAAAAATACAAACACAAAATAATTGTTTTTTGCTTCCATATGTCATGAAGTGAACTCAACGATCGGAATCATTTTTTGTATACACAAAATAACAATTTCTCTCAAATATTGTACACAACTCTGTCTAAATCAGTGACAAAGAGCACATGTCCTTTGCTTAGAAAATGTATCCTAAAGATGGTGTGCCAAAATAAAATGGTGAATAGATAGCATGATTATTGCACAGGTGCGCCAAAGACTGGCCACAATAAAAGGCCACAATACTTCTCACACTGCATGTTATGTCTTTTCCTGATTCACAAAACATCTCAGAAATGCAACTGCGCTCGTAATTTTCCCCATACATGTCCTCCTTTGTGAGAAAAATGCCACAAGAACATGTTAAAAACCAAAAACACATTTTTTTTTTAAATCAAAGTGGGCCTATAAGGATGCCACTGCATAATAATCTTACATTTTAAATTGCTAATGTCTTCTCCTGTGATAGTTTTATGTCTGGCTGATTTTTCTTTTTTTGTTCTTACATCTGCTGAAATTTGCACAGTTTTCTGGTTCATTTGAGTTCTGTTTGCTATTTTTTTGCACGTCGTCTGATTTGCTCCAGGTGTGTCATTCGCCAAAACACCTGAGGCTCATTTTCCTCATCAGTGCATTTTTTATTTAAGCTGGGTGTTTCCCCCCTGTCTTTATTTTGTATTTCACTTGTCTCTTTTCCAAAATCCAAAAATATTAAAGCCACATTTGATACTCTTTTGGATGAGTAATTTGGGAAAATAAATGATCAAGCTGTCAGGACACCTGCGTTTGAATCCTCCTTCAGCTCAGCCTGTGATGCTTTCATCTGAGTTATTGTTGAACTGTCCATTCATACAGTCACGGTGATTTTTGGACCCTATCCCAGCTGTCAAAGGACCACAGCAGGGGGGAAATCCTGGGCAGGATGCCAGTCCATCACAGGGCCAGACCAACACTTATGCTCACTTTCAAGGACCAGCTTGGAGTCAACACTCAATGTATAAAACGTGCTGCAAATCCTCATCCTTGTTCAAAATAAGGCAGCTTTCATTTAGTCTGCAGTGTTGGTTTTAAAACCTAAAGTGAGACAGTAAGTGTTGATTTTAAAACCAACACTTTACTGTCTCACTTTAGGCAGAAAACAAGAAGATAGAGGCGTTTTGGTGCAGACTCATCAGAATGCAAAGTCTTCTGACAGCAAGTCAGGGGCTGAGGTGGATCTTGGCTGAACTCCCTGTGAGAAAGCAAGAGGTCAGGACAAAAAAGACAGCTTTGCATCTGAGTAACGAGACAGTGGGAAATTCATGGATGACCACGTACAGATCTTAATCATCTTGTTACATTTTCAGGCACCGTTAGTGGAATACGTGATTAGGAAGGAGTTGGTGCAGCATGGAGAGAGGACCGCTCCACTTAAGACTAAACTAACTTCAGTGAAAAAGTAGTCTGTAAATGGTAATGAGGTAGTTTGCGTTTCTCGTTATCCAGCCCTTCACAGCAAGTCTGAATCAAACAAGTTTTATTACATATCCTCTTTAAATCAAATTACCAATTTAACCACAGTCATTTAGAGCACAAGGTCTTGTCGTTCTGGTTAAATGTAATTTTCTTAATCTGTCTGCTAAAAAAAATTGAAACTGCAGACTGCAATTACAGAGCGCGATTAAGGAAGACCTGACAATATTAAATTAGCACCACAGTAGATTGACTTGTTGAAATCTATCACAATGAATTGTAAAAAAAGGGGGAGTGTTTTCTCTTTGCTGTGCTTTCATTTCACATTACTATTAAAGTCCCTCTTCAGCTACATTTGTTCTACTGTAAAATCGTTTTAACCAGGATAATGCAGTTCTTAGCCAAAAGTAATAAGCCTGTGTCGTTTTTTTTAAGGACATATTTTCTGCAGAGCACCAGGAGCTCATTAGAAATTCGCCTCTTGAGTTTACTCTGCTAATTTCCCAGAATTCCTTTGTTCACTCTCTCTCCAACTAGCTTAGCACTTCACAAGCTGATGCTAATATTAGCGTGCCAAAAAATAAAGGTGCAAGTCCCAAACTATACAGCTTAGAGTCAGATGGTAGCTAAATGTGAAAGATAAAGACGTTAATGGATCTATTTGTTTGCAAGTGGAAATAACAAAATTGTAGCAGAGAGACTTTTGCTCCTGGTCCATCAAGATGGTAATTAAGAAGTACTCAGTTTTGATCTTCAAATATTTTTTATATTTCCTCCATTATTAGTCAAATATGACGAAATATCAGGGCCCCCCAAAAAATAAAGATATTCTGTTTAAAGTATTGAATTTAAAACCTTTTTTCCCCAGTAAATTTTCGACTTTAAATCTCATAAATTCTCGTAAATTTACAAGATTTAAAGTCAAAGTGAGCATACAGTCCAGCGTGTGAATGCCGTGTGCAGCAGCAAACCCACTAAACTGTCAAAGCGTCTTGAAATAGAACAGGTAAGCTGAACATTTATAACGTTAGAAGTGTTTGGAAGCTCCTTTGTTTTGAATTACGTTTTATTAATGTTTTGTTCATTGGCGGGTGGCTACCAGGATCTCTGCAGTGCCTGTTAATGAAGCCATCGATATCCCTGCAGCTGTCCAATTCTGTTCTTCCTCTACAAAAAACAAGATCTCCTTCAAGTCTGTGTGATGCATCCATCTGAAGAGGCCCAGTTTTCTGCATGTTCAATGTTCTTGTGCTAATGTAACAGACTATTTTCCTTTATCTTTGTTGTTTTGTTTTGAAACAGGACATTTAATTTGGAGGAGGGGACGTACAGTATGTACACATTGTTTTCCTTCCTCTTTGGTATTCCTTCAATTACGTGACGTAAAGTGACAAATAGACTATTATAATTGAACAGTTGCGACTTTTTTCTTGTAACTGTACAAGCTTTCAAGTTGTAATTGGAAAAAAAAAAGGTTTGTAAACTGGTCCTAATACTCCATCATGGAAAAATGCTACAAGAGCAAATGAAAAAGAACAAAAACACAATTTTCATATGAGTGGGTCTTTAAGAATTTGGCAAAAAACTGTGAGGAACTGAAGGATATCGATTTTATCATGTCATATTCAAACAATGCGTTTGTTGCCTTTACAACATCTTCTTGATGACATAAATTGTTGGTATAAATACATAAAAAAACAACAGTTAAATTGCTTTTGCTGTGTAAAAACAACAGAAGTTTTTTTTTTTTTTTTTTTTTATAAAGACCCACTCTGATGAAAGTTGTGTTGCAAAATCATGCAAAATGACAATTTCAGAGCATTTCTTTGTATTTCTCTGTTTTAAAAACCTGAATTTTCCATTTGTCAGAGTAGGATATCGTGATGCTTTCCATCATGACTTAAAGATGTCTTAATTCTCTTTATGAAAACAAGAATTTTCATGTAAACCAACTTATTTCTATTACTGTGTGTTCTCTTAATGTTTAGACAAATATTCCACTGCCCAATAGTGTTTCTCCGTACAGAGGTGACTGTGGGTCACA
The DNA here is from genome assembly GCA_014656515.1 of Oryzias celebensis. NCBI lineage: Eukaryota > Metazoa > Chordata > Actinopteri > Beloniformes > Adrianichthyidae > Oryzias > Oryzias celebensis. Next base: position 77,523,171 of record BNCR01000001.1, read on the forward strand.
TTTTTTAACCCTTTAACACCTGCTTATATAACACACGCTCTTGAACATAACATAACTTTTCAATTGTTAACGCGGTCGATGTAATTCCAGATCATTCTGAAGGAGAGAAAAGCAGCAAGAACATCAACCCTGGAGCTAAGGTAAGTTAAAGAGTTAAGCAGTAGTCTAAAAAAATTGCCAATCAGAAGGGACCAACTGCCAGCAGGGATGGAGCATCAACACAAACGGCTTAAAAGATGGGGCAGAGCGCAAGAAGATGAAGGGGCTGAACTAGAACTTTTCACAGCAAAAATTGATTGAAACCATAAAAGATCATTTTGTTTTGAAACTGCTTCTTAAAGGCCGTGTCACGCTGCCGCATACGTACATGTTGTGCATGTGTCACTTAAGAAAATTGGTCATAGTTGGATATATGTTGAAAATGCTGTCAGTTTTAGGTGTGAAATATTCACAAATCTATCATGATTGAACCACGTGAAAACCACGGAAGAAGTACGAATAAACCACGCAATTGTTAGAGAAACCCTCGAGAGATATAATTTCCTCACTTTGACAGTCATCCGCACTTCACAATGCGGGAAAACCCTGCCAAAACATGGGAATCCTGGCGGAAGCAGCAGCTGGGGGGATCTGAGTTAGGGACCCCATGCTCAGGTTTGCAATCTGCATTCTGACAGGCGCCCCACAAGAGGACCCCCCCTGCCCCTGGCAGGCTAACTTTATAACTGACTTTATGAATTTCACAGTTTATTGAAAACAAAGCATTGTGAGGGGCAGCGGCGGTTGCTGTCCATGGTGCTGACGCAATGCGATTTCCTCCTTGTGCTCTGAATGTCAACATGAAGAAATTCAGTGAAGCGCGCACATCAATGAATGAGGGACGCATGGAATACTTATGAATTACGTAAATCGTACATGTATCACAGTAGACTGAAATTACATACGTGGAACATGCACAAATGTACTAATGCGGTAGTGTGACATTGCCTTCAGAAAGCAGAGCAAACTCCCTACACACAGGGTAGACCCATGGGTTCATGCAGTTTATGTTAAATTGTCTCCCTGCCGTGACTGTGCTGCAACATAACCTTTATCCTCTCTGTAAAGCTTCCCACAGAGCTGCAGTGATGACATTCCCTCCACGGCTTCTTCTCATTTGTTTTGAGCTGACAGAATGGAAAGTAGTGTGATGCTTTGCTGCTGTGGTCCATCCATTTAAAGATTTGACTTCTTGTCTGATTTAGGATGCCCCTCTGCACATCACGGTGGTTCTGAACTGTGTTTGTCAGCAATCTGTCAGTTTTAACAAATCTTCTTGTTCGACTGTCACCTTTTCTGGCAACACGGCTTCTTGCATGTGTTGCCTATGGTGCTGCAGTGACTAAGCAGAAGATGCTGTGATGACAATTTGATAGTGTGTTTGATGGGTTTTTTTAATTAGTGAATGATAAAGAAAATACACCACAATTAGGCTTGTTTGGATCACTTCTTGGGTAAATTAGTATTTAGTAGTTTATGAAAACTGTTAGTTCAGTATGCCTGCTGTACTCATGCAATATTCAAAGCATGACTCACTGCCTGGTGGTGAGTGTTTTTGAATATAGAAATGTTTCCTTAAAGTGTGCAATATGCAGTAAATACTTTTAATAAAAATCTTCAAAAAAACTGACAGAAACGTTCACCTTTATATCATGTCATGTACATAATCAAGAGTTTAAAGGGCATGCAAATCTTTAGAACAAAATTTAGTCTAAATGCAAGTGTAAAAATAATAATTAATTTGTATAAATATTAATAAAAGAAGAAATAGTCAAGAGTTCTAGTTGTTTGTTTTCTTGAAATATTTCAGATAATTTTCGCTTGAAACCTGTAGGGTTTAGGAAAATGTTGAGAATTTAGAGCCAAAGCTTTGCAAATACTCTTAACTCCTTGAACTCTTTACAAAAAAAGTCAGCAGTAATGAACTTCTCTCAACAGATGCGAGCATTATGTGAAAGGACCTAAAAGGTACAGTATAGTGTGTGCAAAATGACAAGAATTACACAAAATGCCATTTCTTTACTTTCTGTGAAACAGATTAAAAAAAAAAAAAACACAGAACTGAGCGAAAACTCAACACAGAGATAAAGATCTGACCTACCTGACTAAATGGGAAATGAGGATGATAAAAAATGATAAACAAAAATGCATCTTTTATTTATTTTGGTATTTTGAAATGATAAAAGAAAATGTGTGTTTTTTCCGTGGAGCTTTGAAATTGGATAATCGTCATCATGCTTTTCTTTCCACACGATCAGAAACTTCCACACCAAAGCCTCCATTCTGCTACGGTGATGGGCTCGAGCTGGTCAGATGTGAAGGAACAAACAGCTGTGTGGTATCTGCGGCTAATGTCAGGAGCGGGCCTTGAAACAGAAGTGGGCTGACTCAGTCACTGACGCCGCCGACGCTGACATCCAAACAAAGAGGCGGCGGAAATAAGCCATGGCATGGAATCAGCAAACAGCTGTCAACCATGCCTGCGTTACACTGATGGGCTGGCTCCACGCAGCTTAAACAGGAAAGGACAGATGGACACGCTCCATTTGGGTGACGGACTGCACAGCCCTGGGTAAGGTGTAAGGATGGACAGCTTCTTTACACAGGAAATGTATTTGATACTTTAAAGTCATGATGTTAAAGCACATTAGGCAGATGGGGGACGAACTGCAGCCCTGCTGTTAGTTAAAAATATGAAAAAGCAGTGTAGTCTCCAGAGATTTCTATTAGGATTGGTGAAGAAATTGGATGGTCTACTTTATCATAACAAAAGTGTCAATCATAATTTCAACTCATCAGGATCTTTGGTTTCAACTCATAAGTAGATAAATGTCACTGCTGGTTTTGAATTTCCAAAATTTAATCTTCAGTGTTCTGTTCATTTGATAAAAATATAATCAAAACAAATTTTGTTTATCGTAGAAGAAGCTATTCCCTGATAATGCTGCCGCAGTGATTGCATGCCGACTCTGCTGCGAAAACAAAATGTTATTTTATACCCCCTGCACTCATCATCGCTTACAATTTATTGACTTGACATTGAGGAGTCCTACTCGATCCATCTATTAAGTCTTGATCAAATCTAATCTCAGTTTTCAGATGAGAACGAATTCAGGTATTATTAAAGACACATTCTACTTTTGTTGTGTCACCAAAACTTTAAAAACAGAACTTCATGTGTTGCAGCATCTTAGCTCTAGACACATCTTCCATTAAAGAAGAGATCAGCAACCTTCAATACTCAAAGAGCAATTGGGGCAATTTATCCTGACCACAACCCAGTAGGAGCAACAAAGTCTAATATCAGCCTTTAGAAAAATAAGAAACTGATTTGTTTCCATGATATTTCTACTATGATGATAAACATAAATGAACTGTATTTTTGCATAAATATAACAAAATCCTAATGATAAGATTACTTTTTTAAAAATATGAAATAGTTTATAACATTTGACATTTCTTCCTTTCAAAATAAAAGACACCCAGCCTTTCAATACAGCAACTGTAATATCAGGTACCATTTTTTTATTATTTATTTCGTTTTTTTTTATTCTTTTATATTATTCCACATTTCTAAAAGCCTAAATATGGTGCAACATTAAAATCCAGACTCCAGAAAAGTTGCATGTGACACAGATGTGATCTGTTCATCAGGTAAAGAGGGATATTAGCTTGATACCTGGGTTATTCTCACTTGTCTCATTGCAGCATCTGATGATTATGGTTGATTTTCAGACCTTTGAAAGTCAGCTAAGACATTTTGTTGACCAGCTGTGAGCTTTTTTTTTCTGCGTTGTGTGGACAAATACGGGCCATCGATTCCCAAAATGTATTTGTTGTTTTAATATTTCAGGACTAATACGCAGTAGAAAAAAGCAAACAGCCAAAAACGCAGTACTTTTGCCTGCAAGATTAAAGGGGGGCTGTGGCAGCAGCTGTTTCACTTCAGCTTTGGTGACAAAAGGGTTTCATTGGAACAGCATGCAGGAAGAATACAGTCAATATTGTGTTAATCAGGATTTTTGTGTGAAACTGCAATTCGAATGCATGGAACATGAAACAGGCAAAAAAAAAAAGATGACTGTTAAATGAAAACGAGGGAAATCATTGTTTTTCTCCAAGACGGAGGCATGCTGTCTGCTAATGTGGCAGACCATGAGTGACTGAAAGCAAAAACAGTTGAGCGTTTTGACAACTGGAGATGGATCGAGATCAGTGATTGCTTTTCAAAGGCGGAGTTCATCCTGTGATTCTGAGCAGTGCTAATTAATGAGCCACCCTCCAGGAAGCAGCATCATTTTGACCTATTCCTGTTTATGAAATCACATTTAATCTGTTCCTGATGGCAGAATTGAAACATGTCATTCAGTTTGTGTTTTGCTCCCAGGAAGGATTGGCAGACGGAGTGAATGCTGGCCATCCTCTGTTCCACGACAAAACGGCGGTGGCTTTCATTAACCACTCAAAGCAGAACGAACATTTTTAAGAAAACAACCGTTTCTGCCACTTTCCTATCAAACCAGTCATTTGTTGATTCGTCGTGGCATGGGGGAAACATATTTTTTGTTAAAGCTTCTTGCATGCCTGAGTGACATGCTTCCAGCAACCCAAGCGTTTTGTGACAGTTTGTAACAGACAGCGAACCCCGAGGCGTTTCCTTGGGTGCAGAAATATACGTAATACAAACGAGGAATAGGCTCTGGAAGTCTTTTCATTGTCAGCCTCATTTAAATATTTTGTTGTTATTTTAAATAATCCAAGATTATTATATTTTTAAGCAATATATTTTATTTCATGAAAACCCAAATGCATTTTTTGATTAGGGAGTTCAATTGAATTTTCTTTGTCTACATTTCAAATTGAAGGTCTACTTTTCTTGTTTATTTATTTATTTTTTTGATAAAAACTTTAAGAGCCTACTTTCTTGTTTTTGTCCAAGGACGCTGTTGACAAGGTTGAAACAGGCAGAATCTGGCAGCATCATTTTAAATCCTCCAACATCTAAACAAACTTTTAAAACACCTTGTTCTAACTTGCCAATTAAAATTATTAAAAGTTGAATGTATTCACCCACTCAGTGGTGGTTGTGACAGACTGAAGAAACCTTAAAAGGCCCATACCATGAACAATCAACTTGTTGAGCTATCAGCTGTATTATAAGGTTAATTCCTCATTATAAACAACCCCAAAGTGGTATTTTGATCTATACTTCTAAAAGCCTGTGCTCTGAGCACCAGTCCCTCTCAATCCACAAAGTGAGAGCAGCCCCTTCCAGGAGGAGTCTGCGCTGCCATCATCTCCCCCAGGCTAACTCATACCTACTTTGACTACAAAGTTAGCTCGGCAAAAGTCTTTCATTGTAAACGCACAACACCGTGTATCTTCCGTTTGTGCCTGGTCTCCAATATCCTCTGGGTTTAACAGGTGTTTGTTTTTGTTGGTCTCGTGGTGGCTGGGCTCCTTTAAGACACACACACCCCAGGGCCGTGCACAGTCGTGCAGACGCCAGCTGTCTGTGTTTTGTTGTGTCGCTATTGCCAAGAACCGTTCGTTCCATTTAGCTTTAAAGCTTTGTGCTGTGCTAACGCCAAAGAACATTCTGGTGAGGAATCTGCACGAATGCCACAAGCAGACGGTTGATGAAACTGTTTTAAAAGTAAATTTGATTATTACTGAAACACTTAATGTCTTTAATGTGTGTTGAACTTCATTTATTAAACTAAAATAAAATAGATTTTTTTAGAATGTTATTGATCCCACAGCGGGGAAATTATCTTGATACCATGGCTCTGTTGAAAATCGAATGAAACTGATCAAAATATAGCGATCTCCTTCAGCATTTTGTGGTTTCCAGGCGACAGCAGCTGATTGTCTACACAGTGGATCGTTTCAGTCTCAGGAGTGGTGGAAAACAGCACTAAAAGGAGCAGCAGACATACCACTCCACCTTTAGGTGTTAAAAAAGGTCCATGCTTGTCAAAATCGGTTGATATTAAGAGGATAACAAAACAAAAAAGCCAAGCTAACTCAGGGTTGAAGTTGGCTAACTGGAAGCCAAATTTTTGCAGTAAAAACTAAATTAAATAAAAAAATATGTCAGTAGGATCAAAGTACCCAACTTTTGTTCTTTTCTGATTTTGCTTTCTTTTTTTTTAACTATCGCTACGGTTGGCTGCCAGTAAGCCTACTTCAGTTTCGAGTTAGCTTTCTCATATTGCTTTTTTCCATCCATTTTCTTAAGCCCCAATATCCCAATTGGGGTCATGGTGCTGCCGGAGTCTTTCCTGTTAAGCTAAGGCGAGGTACATCAGGACAGGTCCAGGAGGTGCCCAGCAGGCAGATAGCAGCAGCAGAGACTGGAATCCCTCATTTTGTTATTTTGTTTCATCATTATCATCTCTTTGTTTTACCAACATGGACTTTTTTTTTTTTACACCTAAGACAAGAGATGACTGCTGCTCTTCCTTTCCTACCACCTCCGGGTCCGGTGCTGTGTTTATATGCTCAACTGGGTTTATACCTCAGTTTAATTAATAGAAGACATTCTGATAGAGAACATATGACTTCTTCAGATGAAACTTAGCAACATTAGAACATTTAAAAGCTGTTCAGCAGAATTTTGAACGTTGAACCAAACTTTGAAGAGATTTTCTACTCTCAGTTGATGAGGTGCCTCTACCTTCTTCATTAAGCGGTCGAGTGCTCAAAATGTCACCTCTTTTAGACACTGAACATTATGTTGATAAAAATGTGGAAACAATCTGCTATGGAGTAATGACACACAACTAGCAGGTCATAAAGATAAAGACAGCAATAATTAGATATTTCTCTCTTGCTAGTTAACATTAGCCCAAATAAAAGGGGCTATTCGCATGTCATTTTTTTTCTAAATACTTTTTACTTGGCCACACGGACCTGGAGGAAAACTTCAGGTTAGGATTACGGTTAGGGTTACTGCATCAAATGGTTCTCGTGTGCGTCTGCCGCTATAAGTCTCCATAGGACACCATAGGATGCCCACAAAAACTACACTCTGATTGTCACTCTAATTTCCTAAATTCTGACAGTCAGGCTGCATACAAGAAGCGCACACTTATCACTTGGACAGGACTAACAGGCCCCTGCACTGCGTGCATGATTTGTGGGATTAAAAAAAGTCTCACCTACTTTACTCTTACTTACCCTGGCATGTTATATAAGTTTTTGCTAAGACCTGTCGCCCACAGGATGCCCATAGAAAAAATGTACATAAACATTTTGACTCCATGTGATCACCTGTGGAGCTATAAGACCAGATAGCCAGTACCAGCCTATAAGGGCAGTTGTGACTAGGGTTTAACTGTGACACATCACAAGCACAGTTTAATGAAGAACAGGCTCACAAATGATCTACTTTGATTCACTATCAAAACAGTTTAAAACAACTCCAGAGGTTATGAAGTAACATTTCTATCATTTACCTTTAGCAAATGTTAATATTTGAAAGAATCCAATTTTGTTTGGGCTTTTGAACTTTAGACATTTTTTTAGCATTTTTTCTTCTTCAATAATGGCACAATATCAGCGAGCACAATCGGCCATGAAGACCATCATCAAAAGATTTTAGTGAATAAAGGTTTTCTGTTTTTTAATTCTTGCATAATCAAACAGTAATCCTTAAAAGAGGCCTTGTGATGCCCTTAAAAACAAATACTAAATGAAACATGAAAACTTAATTGCAACCTTGAGCTAAGACTCAAAACTCTACAGTTAAAAAATGATGTGGTTCCATTTTTGGTAGAGTCACATTTAAGAAGGCCTAAATCTGCAGGAAGTCAGTCACTTTCTAGATCATATTGCAACTCTGTAAACTTTTAGATAGAAGATAAAAAAAAACAAAAAAAAAACAACTTTGACATGATGAACTGCCTTACAACCTTACAAAGAAAGTAAACAAACATCTGCAGCAGTTGATAGACGCAAGATGTCCTAGTTTGCATTTATGTAACTTGCATGTAGAAGTGAGTAGACAGGAAAAATAGTGATTAAAGTGAGAGGAAGCACCTGTTCCTTCTCTAAATGTTTATTAGCGATTGTCAGCATGTTGGAATGTTTGGAAATCAAGCGCTTTGCTATTGTTGTTTGCATTTTTTTTCAAACCGTCAAAGTCAACAGGTGGTTTGCTAGAAAATAAATGGATTTTCTCACGAAAGTTTTGTAAGCTGTCACTTATAAAATTGTTTTGCAAAAGGGAATTTTTTGCAGCGAGATAAATAAATCTTCTGGGTGCACGGTGGCAATGGACATTTGCATTTCATAAATCTTTTTATTGCTAAAACGCAAAATTATTGCAAAAAGCATGTCCAATGATGAACCTCAAGACAGCCCAGCAATGGATGAAGTTGATGACATCAAGAAACCCTTCTAACAATGTTCAAATATCCATAAATTCAAGAAAATGTTTCACAATATTTGGTCCAGTTGTTCCGTTCAGAGCATGGAGCCTATTCAGACTGAGAAAACTCAGAGCCAATCAGAGCTCAGTCTGGTTGGAAACGTATTAAAGCCACCTCAAAAGATGGGTCAGAGAGTGGTTCCTGGTCCCAGACCAGGGTCTGCTTGGATGCATTCAGACTGAAAATGTATTCTGGAATATCAGGGGAAACGAACTCTGGTTCACTTTAAGATTTAAGAAAAGTGTCCTCTGAACACACCCTCTGACAATCTGACAAAAACCCACTACTTGTGTGTTTTTAACATGTTCTTGTAGCATTTTTCTCATCATAGAGGACATAAATAAAGAAAATTAAAATTAAAACTGTTTCTGAATATTTATTTTTTCAAATTATTATTTTCAGGAGCAGATGAAACAAATGCAGTTTAAAAAAGCTTGCAGTTGTTACGTATAAACTACAATCTGAAGGGTACAAGCTTCCTGCTCTGCTCTATTCTGATGGTTCCACTTGCAGATAAATAGATCCGTGTACTTCTTTTGTTTTCCTCGTCTGAGCTGTCATCTGACTGAGAACTGTAAAGTTGAATAGCTCTAATATTGCTCACCATTTTTATTGCACCGCAATTGTTAGGTTAGGGATGTGAGGGCTTTTAAGATAACACGAGAGAGTGTCAACAATGGGATGATGGAAAGTCAGGGCAGGCTCACTCCATGATAACACCTGTGTTGTTCGCTGTCAAGGAACTTAGTTGTTTTTAGGTCAAAGTGAAATAAACCTACCATGTCTCATGGTAGTTTCAAATATTGATTATAATCCATTTATTTCATTTTGAATTGATTGTATAATGGTTTAGGTCGACTCAATTCAATTAACAGCTTTCTTCAGACAGATCGATCTTGTTGGATAAACCGATTCATCAATTAATTGCAACACTATTTATAATTATAAGTAATTGCACTGTTAAAAAGATGACATAGTCTCCCTTCATGTTTGTTTATTATTCTTTCCATTCTAATCAATACATTACTTAATATTAGAAATAGCTTAATATTTATGCGTTTTGTAATTATTTTTAAATTGCATTATTCAAAACATATTTAATGCTTGAAATAAACCAAAAAATATATATTCATCCTTCATTCATTTTCTGAATTGTTTTGTCTCTTTCAGGCTCACAGGGCTACCGGAGCTTAACCCGGCCACTCATGGGTGAAAGCAGTGACACCCCTGGACAGGTCGCCAGTCTGTCACAGGGGCCACATTCGCACATTCACATCCACACCTAGAGACAATTTAGAGTGACCAATTAACCAATGAAGCATGTTTTTGGAGGAGAAAACCCACACATGCACGAGGAGAACATGCAAACTCCACACAGAAAGGCCCCCCATTGATGACACTGTTTCAAGTCCCCCAGTAAGGACTTGAAACAGCAAGAGCGCTAACCACTGAGCCACCGTGCAGCAAAAATCTAATATTCTAAACAAATTTGAGCAATCAATTTATTAAAATAAAATACATATATTCAAACAAATAAGAACATTTCATATATCTTTTCTCCGACTGCTGCCTCCGTGACCTGGTCCCAGATGAGCCAAAGACAATGGATGAACTGGCATTTTAGATGTGCTTTATTTTTTATTTTATTTTTTTTTACAATATTGACCTTTAAAGGGCCTCACAGCAATTGGAGTAACAGGTATATCAGCGTGTCACCATGTGTACATTAACTCATATTTTTTAAGCCTTTTTGGATATGACACTATTTTAAAGATCAACAGCCTCAAATACTCCACATTAGCAGCAATTTAATGAGGACTCAGGCTGCCTAACACTTTAACTGTTCTAATTATTCTCAAACTTCTCGATGTGTGATCTTGTGTGGAAACATGCACAGAATCCAGAAGTGAATAAAATCTTAAAGGAGCTCATCCTCTTCAGGGGGATGGAGCCCTAACGAGCTTGATCAGCTGCCTTTGAGTTGCCTGGAGACAGAAGCAGGGTTATAAAAGCATTAAGAGGGGAAATCAAGTCCTCGTGAACACAGAGAGAAAAAAGGCTGCAGAGATTCTGTCTATACTGTGGGTGGCGGTTACAGAGGGTGTGGGGCTGCTGAGGACAAATGTTGGAGAAGACGGAGGATCTGGGATCAAAAGCATAATCGACAATCACTAAGGCAGTGACATTTAGTTAAAGCTGATTTAATGCCATATATAGACTTAAATCTTTGGAAAGCATTTCCTATAAGATACTGTCGAGCGAGTCCCAGGCTTAACAATGACATTTTGAAGCACGCTACTACCATGCACTCCATTTCCTTCCCTAATTACAGAGTGAATTACAGCAGTGTTTATTAATACATAGTGTCAGGCATTGTCAAGAGTTATACTTCTACCACTAATCTCATTAACCTTTTTCAACTTTTCTCTGTCTTCACTTTCCTTTTCCCTAACAACCACAATTACTGTCTTGCAGTTACTACTGCAGTTAAAGCATCAAAGTCCTACCTTACTAGTACTTAAAGTATATAAAATAATTATTAAAAACACATGCAAAAACAGATCTGTAATGAATTATAGAATTATAATTTCCTGTCCAAATCTTGAAATTACAAAACATTATTTAAAAGCTACAACACACAATTGTAAGCTTTAATTCAAGCTGGGCCCAGTAAATCAACAGTCTAATTCATATTTAAATAGGATTTTGTCACTTTTGTTGCTGATCCTGCATTGTATTTAAATCTGTTCAAGTTTATTAAAGGTTAAATAAATATAACTCAACACCTGTAGCATCTGAAAGCCTCTTTGCTGGGATTAGCTTTCTGTAAACATCAAGGTGCTGCATTCACAATTCCCACCTTCACAAAAGCTTTTTTCATCGGCTTTTTAGTAAAATTTTGAAATAAGAGTTTTTTTTAAAGTTTATCTAATTGAAAAGAAAAGTTGATTGAGAGTCTTTGAGTATTTTTGGACTGTTCAGGAGTGAGTAATAAAAATTACAGCCAATGTAATCTTCATTATAGACCTGTGTAGAATATAGACAAAGATGGGAAGTTGATTACAAGATAAAAAAGAAAAACATTCAAAATACACATTATTTTTTTAATATGTTGATCTGAAAACACTGAATTTTTTTACACTCAAATTGAGTAGTTTGTTTACTCTGACAGTGTTTAAAATCCAACACGTGTGCTCAAATTTACTGTTCAATCCTGTTTTGACACATTTGCCTGGTCCAATCCTAATCTAGGGACTTATTCACATCCTCCACATAAACCATTATAAGCCTACCGTGGGTATAGAGTTGTTGATGTTAGCTTCCATTCACATGACATGAAGTTATTTAACTTTTTTGACATTACTTCTGGTGAATTTCTCCTCTGTGCGATGAAAAAAGTTCATTTCAGGTGGCACATGACATAAACTGAATTCCCAGCAGTTAGAACTAAAGAAGCTGTTTGCATGAGCAGCAAAATATCTTCTAAATCAACCTTTAAAGTCCAGCTGCACTGAAAAACACAATCCTGTGATACCAACGTTATGCTCTAGTCTAGTTCATTTATGACCTTTTTTGACATTGCTTTTACAAAAGAATGTTAAACAAGAATCATCTTATACTGTGATAAATGTTGGAACCTCAAGTGAAGGAAAACTGCTTTTTTTAATTTAGCAAACAAAAAGATAAAAAGAAACACTTTTGAAAAGTTGTATTGATGCAAAAAAACATCCATGATTCATTCTATATTTGGAATATTCTAGTATGTAAGCCCTTTACTCACAAATGTATTACTATTTTCATTAGCTCTAGGTAAATCTGGACTCTGGCATATCAAGGCAAAATGTACGGTGGCTCCACTGCAGAGTAACCGAAGTAGTTCATTTGTGTAAAAAAAGTACAATGGTTTAAAAAATAAATAAATAAAAATAATATTCTGAAAGAAAAGGATGATACTCCTGTTTGGATAAGAACTGTTTTACCGACAGCATGATGCAAGCTGAAAGTATTTTATTTTGAAAGTTCTCAGCAGCATATAAAGATGAATATTTATGTTGCTGGAGCCTATGTGAATAAGAATGTTAGAACCTTTTAACCAGAATACTCCTCATTTGGAATAGAGTGAGCAGGTAGACATGACGAAGAATCTGCTTTTTAGAAATATTTTATTATAAACTCTTATGTCTCACATTTATTTGCAGTTTATATACGTGTATCAATGCTGGAAGTTCACGCTTCTGCAATGTTTGATTATTGTTACATCAAAAAAAGCTGCATTGTTGGTGCTGTAGCTTTTGTGCTTCATCACAGAGGTGTGTGCACAGTGCAAGGCAGGAAACAGTCCATGTTCCTTTGGCAGAACCAAGTCCCTAAGAACATCACAAGGCAGCTTCCATGTGCCAACACCCATATAAGATGGATGGAAATTGTTCAAGACTCCAAGGGAAAGAAATCTGCCAAGAGAAGACGGAGATGTGGATGTAAGCCAGCAAAAGGATGGACTGGGATCATGTGTGTCCAAAGATGCACAGTCGAGCACAGCCAACTTTGTGTCACAAATTGCATAACTCTAATCCTGTCACAGTGGATTTAACATTTTCCAACTAAACAGAGAACAAAACCAGGCACATTTCAGGACTGAAGACATGCAAACAAGATTTTGTTTGTTTAAAATACTCACTTTAATGATGTTGTTCTGAGTTCATGAGTTTGGTAAAACTTTCTAAAAATGCCTTAAGGAAAGCAAAGCATTACTCCTCTTTTAAGGTGTCCACATTTGAAATGATCTTATCTGAAATTGTGTTAAAAAATAAACTGCATTTAAAGAATGGTGCTATAAAAAGTGGCAGTTCTATGTATGAAATCTTTTGCTTTTCAAGCATGACTTGATGACAAGCATAATTTTCTGTAATAAAACTGACTTTTTAAAGTAAGGGTTGCATGCTGGTGTAGTGGTTAGCACTCCTGTCTCACTGGTTCAAACCCCAGCTCAGACCCCTCTGTGTGGAGCTTGAAGGTTTACCTCTTGAATGTGTGGGCTTCCTCCCTCAGTCTCCAAACATATGCAATAGTGTGTATGTGAGTGTGGCCCTGCAACACACTGGCAAGCTGTTCATGCTGTACTCCACCTTTGCCCAACAGTTGCTGGGTTGATTCCAGCAACCCCGTGACCCAGAAAAGGATGTAACATGTTCTCAAGATGGATGGATACAGGAAATTGAAAAGAAATGGTATGTTTTTTGTGCAGCAAGTCACTTTTCTATTTTTCCTGAACTATAATGCAAAAAAAGAAAAAAATATGGTTGTTTTTCTTTTCCAATAAACTTTTTTTATTCATATACAGCCGTGGAATTATAATACATATTTTATAAAATAAATACACCCATCATTATCTTAGATGAACTGCAGCTCCAGACTATGATTGAGATTAAACTAAAAGACGTTGCTGTTTCAATTATCTCTCGTCACTCAATTAAACTTCAAAATGAATTAAATAAAACAGATTTAAAAAAGAAAAAAGCCTTAAAAACAATTAAACTGTACTGGGAAAGCTTTGACATTTTTACCTCAGATCAGTGTTATTCTGTTTCAGTCCGGTTTTCTTTAAACATTAACATTAAAGCAAAGTATGGGAAAGTGTGATTATTTTCACCACAGTTACAGCACGACTCAACTAAGAACTGATGAACTATTGACGTCGATCTAACATCAAACGAAGCCACGCTCAGCATGAGGTCTTGTTTTTCTGCATATCAAGACTTCCTAATTTTTCTTTTTACAATTTCTGTTTTTTATGCACACCGACATGTATGTTGGGGACCAACTATAAAAAAATAGAACAGAAAAACAAAGTTTGGTTAAAAACGGAATCTCATAATAATGGTTTTACAATAAACCAGAATATCATTTATGAAAGTTTTTTTTTACATTCAGTGAAACTCAATGCAGGTTTACCTGTAAAGGAACAGAAAAAAGTACTGGCAGCTGTGATCACCACTAACTTATTTTACCTGTTAATTCATGTTTTTTTAATGACAATCCTTAACTGCAAACTATAGGTATAGAACTCACTAACAACCATGTAGAATGCCACCGTGAACTACGCAAACATGAGCTTCAAATTGTAAAAAAAGTAAACATAATTTCATGGCTGGTCTTTGATCTTCACTCTGGGTTAACTCCAATTATTTTATAGGGTAAGTAAGTCTAAACGAAAAACCAAAATCGACTGCACTTACAAAAGACTTCACATTGGTCTTGATTTCACTAAAAAAGTCATTTTTCAAATCAAGTTTAAAAAAACTGCATTGAATCTCAGTTCTGTTAAGTAAAGATAATCGAGCAAGTTATGAAGGTAATTCTTTGCTGACGGATGTAACCTGTGAAAAAAAACAACAACAAATAAAACAAACAAAACCTCAAAACAGCAACATTTAGTAAGCAAACATAAAACTAAACTGTCTTGTCTCAAGATGATGGATTACTTAACCAAACTCATAACAAGAATTATGTCATAAAAACTGACTGTAAAGGTGCATTCACACCCAACGCAGAGGGCGCCAGTTTCAATGTAAAGTCAACGGTTTAGATGCGAATTGAGGTTCTGTGGCGCGAATTGAGCAACCGACGCGGAAGTGATTGTAGTCTGGAAACAAACAAACAGGAATTGAGCAAATTGAGCGGCTGCCGCGGCTGGCCAGAGTTTAAAATAAATTTGAACTCTGGGGAGGTGGTTGAGTCTCCTCAACCAATCAGAGACTAAACTTTAGGCACGTGATGTTTTGATGACAGCGAGGAGAAAACATCCAATATGGTGGATCGATCCACAGCTCTCCTGAGCTTCCATTCATTTTCTTAACTCGCTGTATCCCTTGGGTTTTCAGATCCCGTCCCGGATACTCAATTCATCTGATTAGTGAGCTTATGACTTGAATCACTTGCAAAAAATAAAAAAAATATTTAAAAAAAAGGATTATCAAGAACATGTTTAAATAAAGGTTGCAAATCAAGAACAGTTATTCTGGCAAATAGACTGAATAATAGCTGTTTATTTCTCAATAAAAGTCTGTAACTGCAGTTGGAGTTCTGTTTAGGTAACTTGTGGAGCAGGAAGTGTCTTGACGTATGCTTCAAGAAAAAATGGGTTGTTGTTCTTCCTTTTATGTCATTTTTTTCTTTCAATTTTTTGAACAATGAAAGGTACAAAGTACAAACCATGAACAAGAAAGAATAAATACATTTCTAGGGGATAAAAACAACAGGAACACAGTCTAATATGAATGTGCTGCCTAAGTTGTAAATCCAACTAAACTGATTAAAAAAAAAAAACATGGCAGCTCCCAAAATGCAGCTTAACCAATTGGGGGCCAGAATGGCAGCATGACCAAATAATGACAGAATAATCTAATCTCAACCAAATGGCTCCAACAAAGTCTAAAGGAATTTAGCTTCTTGGAGCTAGTGGACACTTCCTGCTTGGAGTGAAAGGGAGGCAAAAGTCACTAAGTCCAGTTTTCATTTACAGTGAGTGGTTTTAAATCAGTCCCTCTGTGGTTGTATCAATCCCAACTGCAAAAACAGAAATGAGGCTTAAGAAAACAACAACTAAAATAGGGATTGTTATGTAAAATGATCAATTATCTTTCCATTATTATATCCATACTTTTGGTACAAAAAAGAAACAAATGGTAAATGGAGTATACTTAAATATATCACTATACTATGTTCTTAAAAGGCCTAAAGTGTTTTACAGTTACAGTCCCATTCACCCATGCACACGCTCATCCACACACTGATGGCGGCTCCACTGCCGAACACTGGCGCCAAGCAGAAACAGAAGCTAGCAGTAACAACAAAAATAAATAAATAATAAAGGTTTTAAGCAATATGTAAACTTTTGAAACAAAGAAATATAAAATAAATAATTTAGAAAGAAAAAAAAATGACATGTGAAGTCACTTCCTGTTTCCTGGTGTGGGTGGATATGTTTGATGATGTGCAACAATGCACTGGTTTGAAAGTTTGTGGTGGGAAGCCTTGATGGTGAGTACAATTCTCTTTAAATCCAAGTGCGTACCCTTAGAATCAAACTAATTTGACAGTACAGTGTGGTGAAATGCGAGTGATTTGTATTTCTGTGCGTATACATGTGACAGGTAGGTGTGTGTCTGGTCCGAACTACAGACAGAGCTGATGGACTGAGAGATAAAATAAGGGAAAAAAAAGAATTCAGCTGTTTTAACACACTCATTGGTGAAAATTAATCTTATTTCACAGCAATTTCTCCATAAAACATGCAATCATATGTTATTATTTTTACGTTTGGTATCTCCACTTACAAACATCATTTCAAGTACTGCATTACTCAAAGTTCTGCTAATGTTAATCCTGGGAGTATGTTTTCATACTTCTTTTGAGATAGTTGTTGTTGTTCTTTTTAAAGGGGGCTTCTAAGTATTTGGGGCATGTAGACTTTTTTTTCCATTTACATTTTTGTCTGATATAGTTAGACTTTATTGTCTATGGAGAATGAAAACAGTAAATCAGGATGAAACAACCATCTTGAGATGATTACAGCCTTCCAGGAGAAAACAAGAGAGGAACACAGACCTTGGCTAATTTGATTGGCATCTATTTTGATGGCTGCTGAAATGTCCAGGTGCCTTCTTATCTAATTCTCTGTTCGGCTGGGAGGCTGGAGTCTATAACAGCCTCGTTATGGAGGCTTGTTAAATTCATTATGAAAGAAGGAAGCAGGGGCGTCAGCCGGAGCAAGAGCTCAGTTATTCTGACATTCGTCAGGCTTTGCAGGAAAAAAAAGTGTAATTTTTATTAGATTTCATTAGAAAACACCTCTCTTTTCCAAAGCAGTTTAAAAGATGAAATGCTAGTTTGTTCTTTTGCTGTGTTCAGTGCCCACACTGAGATGTTTTGTGGCAGAAATTGGGGGGAAAAAAGGCAAAAATTGAAATTGCAAACTGAATGCACAGTTTTGCTTAAGAGTTTGGAAATAATTTATATAAAACAACTTTTACCAATAGTTGAGGTATGTCTCTCAGACAGTGTAAATCCATGGAAGTGACACAGCCACCCACACTATATCACTGAATACTGCCGCTGTCTGCTTTCAGCACCTTTTCAGACAGTGAATAAATTACCACAGTTCTGAACAGATGATGGTGCCCCACTGACTTTCTTTTTGACAAAAAAAGGTTGAATTTGACAAGAAAAAGCAATTTTATCATGTTGATAGTAACTAGGGGATGCTAAATAAAGGAACAACCACACATATGCAGTTTTTTAAGGATATGTATCCACCTCAGCTTCCAGCAGGGCTCTGTCCTCTCAATAGGACTTCAGTGAGAACAACTAGAGTCCTGTCAATTTGAGAAACTTTGAACTTTGATTTGTGGAAGGTAGACAGGAGAAGTGTAGATAAGGAGTCAAACATTTTGTAGGATTGCGTGAGAGGAGTTTCTCAGTGTGGACAGCATAGAGGAGAGGATTGTAACCCTTTTTTAGTCGGGAGAAAAACCTGGCAATCATAAAGAACAACAGACACCTGTGTGAGAACATGGAAAAAAGCAATAAACACTGACATTTTAGGAATTTCTACCACGTATTGTATCTGCTGCAGAAGCCTTTGCTTCTTTGTAGGCGAACAGCTTCAAAGAAAATGTTTGTTGCTGTTACTGCACACATTTTTAACATCACTAAAGAAACTCTTTAGTTGAGTATAAAAATCTTCTCGAATGCTTTCAACTGTTAAGTTTCCTCCCACTTCAACAGGAAGCATTTCCTGTTTAGTCAAAGGACCTGATCATTGACAAAAGAGGACAACTTTTATGCCTGGTGAATATTTTTGTCAGGAAACATTCATTTCTTTAGACTGTTATGCCACGTCACACCAGGCTCAGAAATGCATCTTTTCAATGAAAAGTCTAAGTCTAATCTCACATATATGTGCAATTCTGGCTTCTGCTTCGCTACCCAAAATGGTAATCTGACTCCACGTACATAACGTGCGGCGAAAAAAACGCGTGCTGAAAGTTAGACCAGCTGAATTTTGACCTATCAGGGAGTCGTATTTGTTAGTGAGGTATGGGAAGCATGCTTCTCAAAACACAAAGGTACCAACTTGTGAGAAAATAGGTCATGAAGGAAAAAATATGAATTGGTGCAGAGGCCCCGGGGAAGACCAGACCTCGACTGGCCTGGGAACGTCTTGGAGGAAGTGGCCGGGGAGAGGGAAATCTGGGCATCTTTGCTTGGACTGCTTCCCGCGCAACACGGTCCCGGATGAGCGGATGAAGATGGATGGATGGGTTTGTGCCTGATTGGAATCATGACACCAAGACCGAACCCGAATTGCTTCCCTATCAACTTGCTATTCCCTGCTGCTCCAATTGTAGGGGAATTTGAAGGTGTAGTGGTGTCTGAAAGTGTTTTCTGTAAGGAGGAGCTGGTTATCCTTCTGCCATTAGGTTGATCTGTGTTGTGGCTCAGAGGAGAAACACATTTCTTCATGCTGGTGTGCCCTGAAGTTCAGAAGTTTACACTTAATTGCAAGTTTTAAGTTTTTGTTTTTGCATGACTTTTTAATGTACCTGTACCATGCTTTTCTTAAGCCTTTCAGAGTAAACTACATCCATATATATGATCATATATTTACCCTTACTTTTACCACGAAAGAAAAAGTTATTTAAAAATATGAGTTATTTTCTGTGAACTCGTTTCCTTCCCGGAACTAAGAAGAGGTGATCTCTGAGGCTCCTCCTTTCGTTCCTTTGTGGGTGCCATCCATATCATGACATCATCCTAGAGCCGGCCCAGGCAGCGTGTGTGCATTTCACCCATGAAAACAAACATCCGCATTTTTCGAAAATGGATACGCTTGTTGTGTGTGTGCCTTTCGTAGCCGAGGCATTTATTCCAGGTGGTTATTAAAGACCGACATTTTTTCCATCACACACAGAATGGTGATGGTTCATGGGTTCATTTTGCGGTGAAATTCGGTCAAGAAATGCAGACGAGACCAGATGAACGTTTCAGGATGAATTGAAATAATGAGAACATTATCTTACGTTGTGATTAGCACTGGCTGTGAATGTTTCTTTTCTCTCTGAAGCATCATCCATCTTTATTTCAAAAATCTTCTTTGCTTTCATGAAGATCATTTTCCTGGAGACACACACCTTTCCTTCTTTGCTCAATAATCCATGTTCATAATAATCCACTCTTCTTCTAATTCGTTGCTCGCTTTCTTTGCATGTCCACCAGGATATCTTTTGCCTTTTTCTGCAGCTGTCTTCTCCATATCACCCATCTGCTTGCGCCATTCTCAGATACATTTAGGATCCTCCCAAAAATGTGGAGCAGATTCCTCACCAGAATGCTGTTTGGTGTATGCCTCTGCACTCAGAAATGCGTGAACGGATCAAAATACCACTTTGGGGTTGTTTATAGTGAGCAATGAACATTATAATACATTTAAAAGCGCAAAAAGTTGATTTTGCAAGGCATAGGCCGTTTAAAGTTATAAAACCGATGGTATGTGTTGTGCTGCCATCAGATTGAATGTGATTTGCGCATTCTGGATGTGTGTCAAATTAGCAGCGTTCATTCATTTCACATCGTTTCACGTCATCTAAAGCCACGTCGTTACACGGAAGCATTGACTTTATAAATGTATACAGTCGATGCATGTAAGACACAGATGAAGTTGAGAGATCAGGTTTGTTTTTTGAAGAGCTCTACAAAAGCATTGGTAGCAGGTCTCCATGTTTGAGTTCATGAGATCTTTCAGAGACTCTCCCAGTGCGGTGAGCATCACCCTTGACTGCAGGAGCGGCGTCTGAATGACGGTCGCTTTCAGTGGTGCTTCCATCTTCTGCGACAGTTTGATGACTTGCTGTCCAGTATCAGTCTGAGAAGGGAAAAATGTAAAT
Organism: Oryzias celebensis; assembly: GCA_014656515.1. Classification (NCBI taxonomy): domain Eukaryota; kingdom Metazoa; phylum Chordata; class Actinopteri; order Beloniformes; family Adrianichthyidae; genus Oryzias; species Oryzias celebensis. The sequence continues at coordinate 77,543,590 of BNCR01000001.1, forward strand.
AGTAAATAGCATATTCTTGCACAGCACCCTTATTACCTTCTTTCTGCCACAGTCCCATTCACACACACACACACTAATGGCATCCCCACTGCCGAACTCTGGTGCTAATCCTCCACCAGAGGCAATGTGGGGTTCAGTGCCTTCTCAAGGACTCTTCGACACATTGGTGGGCAAGGAGAGAAACGAACCTGCACCATTCCGATCAGAGGTCGACCGCCCTACCGCTGCACCACGGCCGCCCCACAAAAAAATAAGAATTAAATTAGTGGAACTTTGTATTTTTGTCTTGTTACAAATAAGAAAATTGTCATCAAGTTCAGGAAGAAAATTATCAGATTCTTCTTCACGTTGGCTTTGGACTCTTACATTGTCTTAACATTGAAACTGGTCGCCCCGATGCACAAATTGTGTTCATTGTTAACATTGAATATCCTATACCTTTGTTACAGGCTGCAGTTCTACTGATTTAGTTTACAGATAACCGGCCATTTTTTGTGGAAATCCAGTAAGTGCTACACTACCTATTTTGAAGAAAACTCTTGAAATAACATTGTAAATTTTGGTGTATTCTACCTTAATATTATATCCTTAACAACAGAAATTTCAAATTAAAAGGTTTTTCTTTTCTTTTTCTTTTTGCACAAGCCTTAAAAAAAAAAAAACATTCATGACCTTTAAACGTCAGCTGTTTTTTATAGTATGATCATGTACTTTACATCTCTTTAATTTAAACAGTTAACCAATTTGAATTCTGTGAGAAATGTATCCCTGAGTTTGTATGCTCTGCTGTCGGCCCTTCAACCACACACTGCTAAATATCAATCAATCAATCTCACCGTAGCACACGATGTGACTCTTCATTCCAGCCTCCTCTACTTTACCCCAAGCAATCAACTGATTGTTCTTCAGCCTCAGAGCCATTCCAAAGTCACCCCACAGACTTCAGCTGAAATGTCAACCAAATTAGCAGCACTCTACTTGCCTGCATCCCTATCAAAAACAAAGAAGATCCCAGCTGCATTGTTGCTGCCACTCCATGCAAACGTGAGTGCAAAAACAGCGACATCAGAGGCCTTCAAAGCTGTCTGTGAAGCGCTGTTGATGCTAAAGGTGCTGCCATCTAAAAGACAAACAACAAAAGAAGAAAAGCGATATTGCTATTCAGATGATACCTCTGTGTACTTCAATGCCTCTTCTTTGTTCCCAGCGGGGGGTTGTTTATGATGCCCTTTGCCTATTGTTTATAATGTTATCTTTTTTCTGTGTGCTGCTCCAATGTGTTACCTCAGCAGGACGCATGTCAAAAAGCGTCCAGTCTGCTAGCATGCCATGCTAAATTTCCATCTGTGCAGGAAAAATGGTAAAATTGTGATGGACAGTTGAAAAAAAGAAGTGATAAACATTTTTTTTAAAAAGAGAAAATGCAGGAACCATTAAGAGAGCTCAAGCTTAATCAAGAATGTTTCAAAGGGAAATTTTAAAAATGTTATTCTATTGATTTTTTTTGTCTTTGCAACACATTTATTGCAGCACGAGGAAATCTGGAGGAAATCACTCCACTTTTTTGCCTCCTGTTGTGTAATTTTTCCGATTTTTGCAACAGCAGCCTCCTAGAAAAGGACTTACAACTACAGTCTATTTTGTGGGATGGATTCTCTGACTCAACCAGTAAACTGCAGCAGCTACTGAAGAGTATTATGTGTTCTTTGATTTTGTGGTAGCACTGAGAGATTTCACAGCCCTGAAGGGAAACAAAAGCTTTTCATATGGTGAAAACCTTCGACGATGGACATTCTTAGACGATGTGCTTTCATTTAATCATGTATTTTCTTAGAAATGGGATAATGGCACAAGTGTGCCCAGCCCTTTCACTCTCAGTCCTGACATGTTCCTGATAGGAAGTGCAACATTTACTAAATCATTTCCTGATGCGAAATGACAAAATTTGAGTCAGTTAGAGCCATTTTTTAATGTTTTATTCTTGTGCACAGCTTCAAACTCGCTCATTCTAATTCAACGAGAATACTCAAACCCCTCAGTGCGTCATTTTTAATCAACAATTTATGCCGTGGAAATGTCGTTGCTTGGTGATTATTTCAGACATTTTTTTTTTCATTTTTATTCCACAACTTCAAGGTTTGTGGCTGACATTCCATGCATTCTCCTGTTTTCCACTTCTGCCAACAATATGTTCCTAAGGCAATTTCTCCCTGCTACAAAGTGCCTGACAGTCTGTCCTGTATTGTATTCCACACAAAAAAGCAATTTCTTGACAGGGCTGGTTTATAATGACAGTCGTACTGCATAAAGATCAAAGCTCCTATCAGGAAGTGTGCCCACAGTAACATTGTTTGTGCTCTCTTCACAGCATGAAACAAAGCTTGTCTTGTTGTGTGTTTCAGTAAAAGTTGTTTATTACTCTTCCATCACAAGAAAGAAGAAAAAAAAAAGGCAGTGACAGTAACCTCAGATCTTAAAGGCCACAAACACAAAATCTTCACTCTGACAGTAGGGAGGCTGCAGAATATTCTCTGCTGTTTGTGTGTATCCTTAAAAATGAAAATAATTTTTGTAAATACAGAGATTTATGTGCTCTTTCTCCTTTCGTTTTTTTTTTTTTTTTAACCAAATTGACAAATTCTCGAACAAGAAATAGTTTATTGTATGAAGTTCACATACATGTTTTTAATAACTCTGTAGTTGCAATCCACAATACAACAACCATATTATTTTCTCCTAATTTTACACAAAGTGTGGATTCTCACTTGTAATTTTGCTTCGACAGTACATGTGCAAAGAATTCTGACAGTTTTGTTCCCTTGTGGTTGGGAGCCTGAGATAACTCTTTGGCCTCGTTTCTCTTTCTTTATTTCCATCAACAGCTCTAAACAACCACCAATCCACTCAGTTTTTTTAAAGAGCCGCCTACTACTAGAAGACCTGCACTCCTAATTTCAAGCTATACAAGGAAATGGCATAAATGCTGCAATGAGGGTTAATCAAACATGAACAAGGATGAAAAGCACAAAATGATGCTAACAAAACAAAGACTCAACTTCGTGACCTTCTGGGGAAATAATTTACATTTGAAAAATTCATAAAACAATCCATCTCCCTTTGTAACCTCCCTTTTCAGTTATCTTTTCACACAGCAGGTACTATTCACTTGTTGCAGAGGACTTCAAAACTGTATTTGCATCTGCTTGGATTATCATTATGACCCGCGTTTGTGACCAGCAACATAAAAAGGGCTCAGTGCATACATAAAAAAAAAAAAATCCATCAATTCATTCTAAGTAGGGTCATAGCTGCCTGCAATCCTATTAAATGTGAGACCAATCTCACAAAAACACAACCACCCAACCAAGAGGTAGAGAGGTGGAACACCCCTTCGATCAAAGAGGCGCTCCAACAACAAATGTATTAGTGCTCAAGGTACACTTGCAAAAAAAGTTCATAAATAAAAATAAAAAACATTAAATGTAAGATTTAAAAAGGCCTTGTTTCGACCACTTGCTAAATCTGGTTTAAACTTTACGGGAGGAAACATGCAAGTCTTTTAAAGAACAAAAATATTTAAAAGAGGGATGCACAAATCCAATCTAACAGCAAAGTAAAAAAAGATGAAAATAAAACTCCAAAACATATTGGAGGCAGTTTAGCTGACTACCTCCACAGCTGCATTAAAAGCAATGCTTTATTTTACTTAATGATGCTAAATGAGGGCCAAATGCAAATTTCTACACAACCAAAATCAAAATGTTACTACCCTTGTGAATTCTGTCCTGAAACCAACATGCATTTTTGTTTTAACAGAACCAACAGGTTGGAATTTAGCAACATTTACATCTGTTCTAACCAGAATAAAGGACTTGTTCCTGAAGTTATAAAGTTTTCTGCTGTGATATCATCATTTAGCTTCAACAAGTGGTCACCAAGCAGCACCGTTTTTGCGCTTGGGGCAAATGAAGTTCATATTAAAATGATGCAATAAAGAGCAAGAATGTTTTCATTTCCAGAAAGCGCTGATATCTTATCTTTTGGCTGAAGGTAGCATGATTTCCGCCAAATAATTTCCACACAGCAGAGCCTAATTAGTAATCAGCAGAAGAGTTTCGGTGCTGATAAAACCGAAAGCAAAGATCTCTACAATACCTCTGTTTTCCTTATGTTTCTTTTCCTCTGCCTCAAGCTGGGGCTCTCAACAAAGTACTGCTATTTAAATCAATACATCCCTCATTACGGAATGATGAATATTTCATCACTGAGACTATTACTTCAAATGAATAATTTAAGTGTGTTATATCAGTCGGGGTTGGAGGGTTGGTGGTACCCTGGTCCCAAAGCTTTTTTATACCCAATCACTTCAGTTGAGGCTCTTTAAAACATTGCATAACCCCACAAAAAGGCTTTGGCTTTGGTTCAGTGATTGTATTTTCTGAAAATGCCATGGTCACAGTTCAAACCACTGACAGCTATGATATCGCCAGCTCCAATTAACTCCATGATCTAGGATTTAAGTTGCACTGAGCACATTTCTCTTTATATTAATGAATTCAAGTCTGCGGTAAATCCTGATAAATATATGTATGCTGATTATAAATGCAAAAACTATGCAGGACTTATGAAAAGCTAATTTATCAAATATACAACGGATAAAAAGTACGAAATATCAATTTGAGTAGCAGCAATGGGGGATTTGAAGTGTTTTTTCTCATGTGCTTGTTGTTATTGACACTGTCTGAAAAGAAAAGTTAAACGTTTCTTAATGATAAAACTGTCAAATGTTTTTTTTTCCCATTATTTTTCCTTTATTTACTCATATTTTGCCTCAATAGCCAACATAAGATAATCTATTGCAGTAAAAAAAAGTCCACCAGTTTCCAGCAAGATTAATAATGAGAACCTCAAACACACCAACAATAGGCTATTAATTCTGGTACCTTAAAGCAGACTGAACTCAGCAATATTACAGAAAGGATATCTTTACTATCAGTGACACAGAATTTCCTATCATTCGCTAAATATTGAGCAAGTAGATTTTTAACCTTCAGGATTTCCACAGGGAAAAAGGATGAATCCACTTCCTCGTCTGAAATTCATCAAAATGGAGATAAGAGTTCTTTCAAGTGTTGAGCTGTGCTGAGTATTAAATAAGACGAGGTCAAACCGAGTGTTCGTGTAAGATTATGGAAATGTCAGTCTTTCGACTTTCTCAGTTCTGTAGTTAAGCACACTGAGCAGCGCTTCAGTGCATCGAACACAGATGGATGGGAGGATTTCAAGTGAGGCACCGACTGCAGCCACATGTCTGCTCATTGTTGATTTTCAGTCCAACAGGTGATCATTTCTGAGGTATTGCCTCCATTAGTGCTGATCGCTCTTCTGAAGCTTGAGTGCATGATGACACGCCAACTGTGAATGAAGATGGGCGTTTAAAAATTCTAGTCATTTTTTTTATGGCTGACTCTCTTAAAAACAGGCCACTTATAAAGTTAACCTCTCTTTAAATGAAGGAATTTCAGCTCACTATAATACTTTTTGTTAAAAAGTATCACATATTACAGAGGCAGCTCTTTCTGACTCAGGTTTACAATGTATACATTTAAGTTACAACCCAACAGTTTCAATGAAAACTGATTCATTTTGGATGCATCTGGTCAGTGCCACAGGACATGAGTCAACATGAGCAACACATCACATTTATTGTTTGCATTGTCTTAATATTGCATTGTTTAGATAAAAGTAAAATATGTCTTAGGCTGAATCTGAATTGGTCCCCTATCCCTTCAGCTTCTCCCAATCCTTACATTTATCCCTCTAAGTGGAGATTTTGTCTTCAAATTCTGACGTTACTACCACTTGATGACATCATCAATATTAGCTAGTCATCAACGTTAACAATTAGCTGCCAGCACTTGAAACACACATAGCATCGCTTTTTATAATTTTCAAAAGTCATGCTAAAGCAAAATGTATGACTTACATCTAAGTGTAAACTTCTGTGCTTCAGTGAACACCCATGTGAAGAAAAGATCCAAGGTAGGGTGGTCCAAGCGTGATGTGGATCACTCTACCAGGGTTAGGGTCGCTACTCCTAAGTCGGTAAAGCTTCTGCTTAAAAAAAACACTTTTGGACACCGCTAAAGCTTCAAATGCCCCTACAAGTGGAGCAATTGGGAGGAACTAAAGGGGTTTTCGGATTCGGCATTGGTCACAACTGCCCTTAATGGCTAGAAAAAATGACCAAACCGGTTTGGGGCACGCAGGTGGCCTGCACAAAATAGTAAGGTTGTAGACCGCTCTGTTAGCTCATAAAACAAAACTGTTAATGCACTTTTTTTTTCTAGTTTTAAACGCACCCTCTTGCTTGCAGCCTGACTACTAGAAATGAAGAAATTAGACAATCAATGCGTAGTTTGTGTAGACCCTACAGGTGTCCTACTGGCACTTACATTGTACTTGCACACCCTGTGCGTGCATCATTCACGTGCGGTCAGTAAGGGGCCAGTACTCACACCTTACTAACCCCACTAGAGTGTAAGGTAAGGCCATCGTATGACAGCACCATCTATAAATCATAAGTGCATGTAACTTACATTTGCCTTACAAATACTATACTTCACAATACACATACTGCATGTACTAAAGGCTTAATAAACTTCTTAATGTTTAGCATCTGTTTGCACACAATTTTGAAAAGTCATGTATACAAGTTAGCTTTATTAAAGACCCATTCCGATTGCAAACAGTGTTTTTGATGTCTTTAACATTTTCTTTTGGCATGTTTCTAGTGAGGATTTAGATAAACCAAATTAAACGCAAATCCTAGTGAATCAGGAACAGGAAAACAAATGTCATTTGAAAAAGAGCTAATTTGTGATATAGAAAATATACTGGGCAGGCCACAACCTCCCTGATCTGCTCTGCTATTGGGAGTGGAAGGGGGGGCGGGGTTGTTCCGCACCAATGGTCCCACCTAAAATCCAGAGTTGATTTTCTAATGCTACTCTGCAGAAGCTGTGTACTAGAAAACAAAACAGGTTCTTTTTCTTTTGGCTAAAAAGACACAATCATGATTAAAAGACCACTGGGAGCACTGTAACGATACATCAAAAGATGGTTGGAGTGGGTTTTCACATATATACATATCCCTCTGTCTTTGTGCAAAAGTGCAGCACAGTACATGCAGCCGCTCTTTAATTGCTGCTGGCATTCCCCTCCATATGTGAGCCACAGTATGAGCCTCTCCAACAGAACGTCCTTCTATCTTCCTATGATAGCGATGGCAAAAGTAACCAATCAAGATCGATCCCTCCCCTGACTCTCACATATCTCTCTATCCTCCATCCAAGTGACCTGCTGAATGACAAACTGAACTGTTCTCACTGGATCAATGGCTCATAAGTATAAAGCAATTTCCTTTACAAACTGCACTCTGGGAAATAAACAGACTCACTGCCTTGGGAACCCGACAACGCGAGAGCTTCAGCAGCCCATTATTCATTTTAATGTTTTCAAACTTTGATGGATATTCCAAACTTTGAAGATAGTAATAAACATTTAGTCTGGCAAAAGAAAAAAAAACATTAGGAAATGTTTTCTACAGAATGCATCAAGAGAAATAACAGTTGGTCCTCTTAAGACAACCGCCTTTTTATCACAGAGGATCTTCCTGTGTTTTTTTGGCATAACTGAGAATTTACTCTTTACCCAACTGAAACGCTTTTTCCATTTGTTTTTTTAAATTTAAATGTTACCTTAACTGTATGAACCAGTGGAAACCAGACTAAAGGCTCAGAATTGTCAGCTCTTCATTAGAAGTGTACAACTTGAAGGCCAGAACAACAAAGCATTTATGTTGTCAACAAATGCGGAAATTCTACTTTAATATTACTTTAATAGAGATGAAAGGTTTACATGTTTTAATCTTTCTTAAATTAATGAATAAATCTGTTCATTAGATGGTAAAGGTGACACAAAGATATAAAAGCTAAATCAATCAACCAACCAATAATACTGGGGCAGGTAGCTCGACAACAAACAGACACATTAGCCGACCCTTTTGTGAGTTCTTTCACTCTGAAAGGCACAAAGGCCATCTTTGAGTTTAAAAAAAAGTACATCTTCAAGATTTAATTGCTCTGTCCTTCACTCATACTCCACCTCTCCATCTATGAAGAAAACCCTGCGACAGACAAAACAAAACCATTAGTAGGTAATGCCGTTGCCTCCATTTCTGCATGAGAGAAAAGAACAGAATCATTTCAGCAGCAGATGAGTTTGTTTTTGAAAAAAGCAAAAGAGGTTTAAAAAGGTTCTGATCTGCTGCTTTTTACATGTTAAAATTACATATTAAAAATTAACTTCTTTTCACATTAAACCTTCTCTTATTTTTAAATGTTCTTTATGTGCATTACATGGTCTGAAGGTCAGAGTCTAAATTCAGGGTGTTGCCATGGTAACTTTGAAGCAGTTGCATCAAAATTCCATTTTTAATCCTGGTGTGTTTTAACAGGCCAGGAATCTGCTGAAAATATAATGAGCCTATGTCTCATCTATGTTTATGATAAATGATGCTATATTTATTACATTAATATTTATTGTTTTTTATTATAATTTTTGGTTCTACTTTTTATTTTCAATTATGTAAAATAGGAAGTCTGAAAATTTAGTACAATATTTGTATTTCTCCGTTTTTATATTTCTTGTTTTGCTAGTTTTTCATCTCTAAGCAAAGAAACAGAGCTGTGCAGAGAAGTGCTGCTTTGTTGTTATTCTGTGTTTTCATCTAAATATAATTGAAGTGCTTTCAAACAGACGTGGTTTCACCTGAAACTGCTGGAAAAAACAGTTTTGGTTTCTGTTTTGGAGATATTTGTGAGACCTTAGGACTAAACGACACCCATTTTTTCATCCAGTTTGATAACTGGATTTAAAAATACTTTCAGTTATGTTCATTTCTCCAATAGCAATGCCATTTATTTAAAAACTGAAGCTCTGTTGTCATACATTAACTTATTTCCCGTTAGTGAAACATCTTCACGGTTTATTTAAACTTGTACGAAGCTATATTTTAGCACTTACTTACATTACACTGTTACATTTTTAAGAACAATCTTACATCATAAAAAAGTCTGGAGCATAATTCAAACCAGATGTTGAACGTATTTAGTATGGATTTCTGAAGACAGCTTAGCGGCTGAGGGAGTCGGCTCATTGATTCAAACAGCTCATGAACTGCTTTCTCATCAAGGGTGGTTGTTTGTGTTCATACTGTTGCAGTGAAGTGCCAAAAAGCTTTCAAATGCTATTTCTCCATCTGAGTTTGACTAAGACCGTTGCAAGCTGATTTTGTTGTTCCAATTTTTGACCTAATTTTACTGTTAAGATACTTTCCCAAATTATCGTTTACTTTACAGAGTAAATCTCACTTGTATTTTCTATATTTTACTCAGATAAATAAAAGTTTGGCTGTCTCTATGCTTACCCTCAAATATTATTTATGAACTCCTGAGAATATCCTTTTTTTCTGTCTAATGTATATAAACATGTGGCATTAAAGTTAACGTAAGATTGAACACAGTACAAAAAGACATAAGAACCCCTAACTTCTGATCAGAAATAGCCCCCAAAATATTCACTGAAGTAAGTAAAAGACATCTAAAATTAGTCACTTTATAGTTTTTCTCAGCTTAAGATCATTTGTGAACAGTTAATTTGACACATTGAATATTCATTATTTTTAATTAATAGTTTACATACAATAGTTAATCAAAATTAATTAGAGTCCCACTCCAAATATATATATATATATATATATATATATATATATATATATATATACATATATATTTCTATATATTTATCTATTGTAAAGTGTTCCCACTGATCATTTAATCATAATTATGTAGTTTTTAGTTAAAATCAAAAAGTGTTTTAGAATAGATTGAAATAAGGTATTTTTTGCATGAATTTCGTAACTTTTAGAGAATAGAGTTTGACCGTCTGATCCCTGCCTAATGCTTTTCTGCATCCAGCTGTAGAAACATCCCTGCAACTCACATTACACTTCTAATAAACCAATTAGACAGACCCTGTGTTTGCATCAGGGTTCGAACACATCAACAACTGATCCACACAGAGCGAGCGTCATGAGGGGCAGTTAGCCACTTCAGAGAACAAAAAGGAGAAATTTGCATCACTCTGGGCCATACCGTGTCCTCATGAGCAGGGTTTTTTTGGAGGGCTGGCCAGCCCTTGAGGCTTAGATTTGGAAACCACTAAAAACACTCTTTTTATTGGAGTGTGTTTCTAAGTGTTCTTTTCTTAAGTGTTGTTTTTTTTTTTTACTTGTCATTTTTGTGCATTTTAAGAGTTTTTTTTTTTCTTTTTAATCTTTATTTGGTAAGACTTTTGAAATGTATCACACATATTTTAAATAGGAACTAAAAGTATCTTCAAAATAACTTTTATTTTTTAAGGAATTTGAATGGTACCTGTACCCACTAATTTGTGAAAAATGATTAAATCATTTCCATTTCTACTAAAGACTCAATCATAAACCTTCAAATCAAATCTTTCTCAGCAGTGACAACGTGTAGACGGTCAGACGTGGATGGAAAAAGACTGTAGATAAACAGACATGTGAGAACATTCAGAATGACAGCTGTGAAGACGTGGACACACATATGCTTTAAATGGAACATATATTGTTTAAGAAGCACATGTTTCCTGAGTTCCAGCACATCCTCAGAGATAAGTAGAATGCACTGCAGTCAGTTGTGAAGTCAACCAAATGAAAGAAGTTTTCAATCCTTGAATAGTCTCGCCCAGACGCCGTGCATCTGTCAACTCTGCGTCTGTCAAAAAATTTACAGACGCCTTTCAAGGCTGCTGTTGCTTCCTTATGCTCAGTTTAAGGGAATTTGTTTGTTACCTTACTTGAACTTAGTTGTCTTCAAACTAAATTATCATCCCCAGAAAAATTCTGTCAGAAAAAAAGTCATTTTATATAAAGAGGATGAATTGATGTTATGTCACAAACTGACATATTGCATTACGAGTCATTTGAACAGGTGTTGTTTTGGGGTCCCTTAGGTTCATGATGTTTTCATGCATTCTAAAGCAAACGGTGCAAACATTTTTCACCACAGTGACATCTGCTTTTTTAACAATGTCATTTCCATAAATCAAAGGCCTTCCTCATTTACCCACTGCTGTTACAGCTGAATAATAGCTGCTTTTGTAACAATGTTAAGCAGCTTAAAACACTTACATAAAACGTTTGGTTCACAGCTGCGATCTTTTTCATTTGCAGTTGTGGGCTGGTTATTCTAACACAAGTTGAACCTGTTAAAAGACAATATTTTTGGACTAAATGTCAAACTTTATAAGACATTTCTGCTCTATTTGTTGGGACGTTGGCCTGTCTGTTTGGGGAAAGAACTATAAAAAAAAATGTTTGTGTTTTTAAGTAGAGCAGAATCTTTTTTTTGTCCTCTGTCATTTTTAAAAAACCCAAATCTGTTTTGTCTGTTATTACACATTGGTAGTTCTGCAGAAAACAGCAGCTCATCAGAAAGGTAGTCTTTTTTTTAAGATGTTTTGCAGATAATGAATACTGCCAGTTAATAAAGTCTTTATTGTTGGAAGTAAACAAAGAAAAAAAAGTTTGTGCTTTTTGTGAGGAAGTGTTATTGTACAAGTCAGGCGAGAATTTCCCACAATGCAATTCTCAAGTGCAGATCTGTTTGAAATTATTTTGTTTGCCTGCTTGATCCTTCTTGCAATGCATCCTTAAATTTAATTGCTTTTGTTTGGTTTCACATTTACAATGTGATTTTTACATTAATGTAACGTCCCTTTTTGTCTAAGGGGGGGTGGAGCATAACATAAAGGTAAACTAATACAAATGTACTACAGGAACACCAAAAGACTTGTCTCCATAAAATAAGTGTCTCATTTATTTACAATAAAACAATAAATAACAATCAACAATAACTTAAAAGTGAAGCAAAAGGCTTCAGGGTGAACCAAGACCAAAACAACAAACTAAAGCCCCCACCCCAAAAGGCAAAACACTAACCTTCACTAGTCTAACATTAATGGGAGAAAATGTGCACTAAAGAAAATCCCTACAGCTTCACTATATTTAACCAACAATCTAAATCCCCAGAGTGGACCTCAATACAAAAACTAAGAACTATACAATGCAACACAAACTACATAATGTGGAGAAGAGCACCAAGCTGCAGTGGAGAGCCGTGCTCTGGTCAGCCAGAGGTCCACACGGTGCTTTTAAAGGCTGCCTCCGTCAGCTTGGGTCAAATGGAGGCCACTCTCATCTACACCACACCTGAAATAAATTGAGAACACACAAAAACATACAAAGATCCACAAAAATACAGAGGGCACACTCTGACAGTAAAATAAAAACACAAAATACAGGATATAAAGAAAAAAAAACTAAACACGGCTGGGGGGCGAAACAATTAATGATAAATCCAAGTATTTCAGAAAACAAACAAACTGGAATTCATCAACAAATAAACTCATCCTTTATAAATCATACTGGTCTGGTGGACAGTGATTTTAATATTGCTTCCCCTCAGTTTGTTTCTGAAGAATCCAGTCTTCTTTTGGAAAATAACTTACAAGCAAAGCCATGCAGAAAACATCTAAATGATCCATGGCGTAAACGGGCCAGTAAGTTCACCCAGAAGTCAAAAAAAGGCTCAGATAAATTGTGAAAGTCTCTGGAGCGACCTGTCGACCTTAAGGCCTTATTTGTAATGGTAAATGTTAAAGTTAACAAGAAAAGAGTAAAAGCTGGGAAAAAGACTTTTTTAGGTGCAGCAGCAAAAGTTGCATCCGAACAAGCCACAGGACTTGTGGAACAATAACCTTCACACAGAGAAGACCAAACTTATCTGTGTCCTTGTTAAGAATAAGGACACAAATAAAACAAACAAAATAAAAAGGTGGAAGATATTTATATTTTGTTTAAGAGGAACTTTTCAAAATCTGATCCTCCCCAAACTAACGCTGCCTTATTTAAGGATTTCTTTTTTTCCCCACAATGACCACACCCACATTCCTAATATGGTCATATTGTTTGTTGTATCATTTTGTTCAGCTTGAGCTAATGACATATATTACATTTTCACAATATTCGAGAAGGAGAAGTTAGGAGGTGATAAATGAAATCCCTTGGAGGAGTTTAAATTTATAGAAGGTACTAAAGACGTTTTTTTCCCCTTTTTTTTAATTCAAGATGGCAGCCTCTTACGAAGTCGAAAGTTAATGAAACTTTGGTTGTAAACTTTTTAACTTTTAAAGTTTTGTAAAGTTTGCTCAAACAAAAAATGTGTTTCCCAATACTACAAGAAAATGGTAAAATTACCAAATTTTATATGTTTCTTCAAAATGGCTGCTAAGCCGTAGATCCTTAGTTGTTGGGAAGTAGGGAGAGAATTTGGACATAGCCACCTTGGGAAATGGCATATACTTGTATAGCACTTTCCTATCCTCCTTGAATTTAAAAGTTTTTAAAGGGATGTTCAAATATGTAAGTTATGCCACAACCGCACAAAGTTTAAGTTGTAAATCATCCACAACTGTTTCTGCTTTGATTTATTACCCATTACTTCTGAGTGTTTTGCCACTCCTACTTAAAAAATGAGTTTTTCTAATCGATAAATCTATAGACTTTACATTTTTATGATAAAGAAGAAAGCAGGAGAACCCTTTTTTGGGGTAAATGTAGCATTGAAAAAAACAATAATTCATAGACAAGGCTTGATCTCCAGGAAGAACCATTTTCAGAACCTCCTACTTACTGTTTTGACACCATTATCCATGTAAACGCTCTGTGTGTTGCCTCTCAGTACAGACAGTTCTATTTTGCACATGAATCGTCTAAGTGTTTGGGGATCGTTTCATTCTCAAGCAGTGGGGTTTAGCAAATACATTCGTTTTAGGTTATGCACATCCTTGATGCCAGCTGAAAAGGAAGACACCAGAAAGAGGGGGAGGAAAAGATGTGATCGAAGGGAAAAGAGGAGGAGAGAAGAAAAGAGTGGGAGGGGGAGGAAAAAGGCAAGAGAAATACAAAGAGACAAGCAGAAAAGCGCACAGAAACGGAAAGAGGCAAATCCCTCATAGCATGTAGTACTTATGTGTGATGAATGTGCAGAAGAGTCATCATTAACACTGTTAATAATGAGCACAACCTTGTACAAAAGCACAAATAGCACTTTACTCTGGCAGACATTGTTAGGGAATGACAAAGGCTGAAATCAAAAGCAGCATCTCGAACTGCAAAGGCAATAAAGGCAAGCTTGTCTTTCCTCTATAACATTGTCTTTTTCTGATTTCAAATTAAAGTACTATTTCTGCATATTTTTGCATGCAGCCTCTTTCTAAAAATACATATGGATAAAGAAATTATGTACACAAACATTGGAAGCCAAGAGAGTTATGAGAAGAAAGTTTCTTTGAATTAAGAAAGGAATGGAAAGACTTACAGTGCGAGAAATGGGAGGCGAGCTTTGCTTGATAATTGCAGGATTTAACCATCAAGCAGGCTATTTAGTGAGTCTTTATCTCCCTCTTAAAGCCTTCAGCCAATCCCATACAGTGGAGATAAATATGTCCATCTCCTCTGCACTACTAATATGCCAGTACCTTCCATTGGGTAAATATCTCTTTGTTTTTAAAGGTCATGTCCCAAATACCGATTTAAAGCTCATGCAAGAGGGCAGATGTTCTTGAATGAGAGGTCATTTAAACAAAGCAATATCCATCCACACGCAGTTTCTCTTATCAGTAATCTCCCAGCCATCCATGCTGTTTCTGTTATTTACTCCTTTTTTTGTGTTGATCAGCAGGAAGCAGCAGGTTATGGTTGGATTTCAGAAACGCCGTTGAGATACTTTTTTTTTTTTTTTTTCCCACTATGATATGCAAAACACTTTATCCTTTGTTTGGTCTCTAGGGGAAACATCTCAAATGGCTGAATTTTCTCATTATGCGTGTCCTGTGAAAATATGTTTTCCGCACATCGAAATCCACAATTCAAAGGTAGCAATTCCACTGTGGTAAACAAAACGGTGCAGAGAGGTAAACATTTGACACACTCTAATTGTCTCCCGACAAAAAGCACATTGAGATGCTACAGAAAAGAGTGACAGGACTTCACTTAAATGGTCCCTTCAGAGTTAATTGTGGCATTACCGCAGTCAGCTCGTTTTGTGTGGGTTTGGAATTTGGCCTTTTTTGTACCTTGCTGTCTCAGTGAACCAATTGCAGCCTAATCGCATGCAGTTTCGGTGTCTTGTGGTCACCAACCTTTTTAAAGCTACGTACCGGTTCTGACGTCCACTTCAGCTTTGCACAAACACAAGGATGAAGTAGACATCATCATTTAGTTTTGTAGCTTTCAGTTGAACTTTTTAAGGGAAAGTTTATCTTTATCCTCTGCAAAATATCGGCAGCTGGTTTAAGTTTTATTTGTGAACTAGATTTTATGTAGGAACCATAAAAATATGACATACATTTTACCTTAACCCATAACTGTCAGGGTGGGAGTAAACTTCAGCCTCGTCCAACTTTTAAGGTGGGATGGATAAATAAAAAAAAAAAAAAGAAAATCACAAAAACTACTATTTTCCAAATTTAATATTAAGTGTAAATTCAGCAACTTTATTATAGTGAGTATGGTGAGTCTTAATAAACCCATATTTGGAGTAAAGATTCTTGGTTTTTGTCTGTTAAATGTAACTTTCTATTTTCTTTGAAGTCAAATGCTCTACTTCCAAATACTTTTTTGTTAACTTTGCTAGCTTGGGGATTTCAGTCTATCGGTTGGCGCAGCCGCTTTCAAAAAGTAGTGATTCTCGACACATGACCGAGCAATTTGACATGTGTCAAGAATGAATTGGATGTGGTGGGATGAATTGAGTCGTTTTTCAAAATAAAACTTCCTTCAGAATCAGATTATTTAAAAAAATTAAGATGCAGGGCATGTTATTTTTTTCTCTGCCACTGTCTACCAAATGTTTTATGGACCAGTACCAGAACCGGTGTGTAGCCAAGGGGTGGGGGACCACTGTTGCAGAGTATTATTGAATGACTGAATTTTTTTGAGCAGTTACAGTATGGCCTTTAGGTTCTGTTGACATAGAACAAACCCAGAACTAAAACATATATTGGTGAAATCAATCTTTTAAAAAAAAAGAAAAAATGTGTAATCATGTGATTCATTCATTCTTGCTCATTAGAAAAGCTTTTTTTTCTACTCTGTTGTCATGCTACATATTAGAAATAACAAATCCTGGCTTTTCTGAACACTCTCAAATAGGTGGGATAAACAACTGGAACATTTCAGCTGAAATGCCACGCCCAAAAGGCCAGTTTAACCTCAAAATAATGGATTTAGAAGAAGCTCAAAAAATTACATTCCTTTTTTGCTGTGCAAAAAATGTTTCACAAACATTCTGATTCTGGTGTACTTATTTTACATTTCTGTTTTTCAAGGATGAAGTTCAAGTATTTTTGACCTTCAGCCCATAAAAGTGTGGTCTACCTGTCACTTTTATTTGCCTTTTTCTCTTTTTAAAAATGTCTGAAAGTACTGATTTTTTTTTTTCTTTTTTTCCAAGCGTCATTTTACCCTTCTTGAGGTGAGAAGAAACCCCTTCAGGATGCTTTACAATGAAAAAAAAAGTCTGCAACTGCAATTTAGAAAATTTACCTAAGACACCCCAAGAAAAACAGGTTAAGATCACTTGATTTTTCTTTTTTTTTTTTTTTTTAATTTCAGTTTATATTTAGGAAAAACAATAGCCCGAAGAGTGAATGGAGGGCATTTCAGTGGATAGTATTAGAAAGTAGGATGCATCATCCCAAACATAATGCATTTTATTCAAAAAAATTCCATCAGGACAAATTGATGTTACAAAATCGCAAGAAAGCACGATTCCCATTATCATCCAATGAAAGCAACAGAATGGAAGTTTAAAGCATCGTAAAATTGACCCCAACCCTCTACATTTATCATGCTCTTCGAGAAAAATTCTCTGGAGATGACAAGTATGGTAGGTTTCCATAAAAAAGAAAAAAAAAATGATGGCATTAATTCGCAAACCTGTGTGAGATGTCACTTAACCTAGTTGTAAGTAAAGCAAAGCTCGGAAAGACTTTCAAACGATAACTGATACCCAATGACCAAATCTGAATGTTTTCTTTCCCTAGAGCTTCTCCTTACTCCGACATTATGCCCTCCAAATAAAACGTTATGGAAAAACAGGATCTTCAAATTCGGGCGTTACTAACCTGTGATGACATCATCAATAGTTGCTGGTGGTCTATGTTTGCAAGTACCTGCTAGCGTTCAAAAATATATAACATAATACATAAATACATAAAAATACATGGTTTATTAACTTTAAAAAGTTATGCTAAAACAAATTGTATTACATTTAAATGCAAACTTCTGTGCTTCAGAGCACACCCACATGAAGAAATATGTTTCTCCTCAGTGGCACAATGCAACGCGGATCACCTGTACATCATAAGTGCATGCAACTTACATTATCCTAACAAATACTACATGATACGCCTCCACACGCATGACAATAATACGTTCCATTTTCGTGACGTCTCTTAAGGTGGCTGCACGGGCCTCAAGAGAGCCAACAACACACCTGAGCGCCACTTAAGATAAAACCGCTCCCCTCAGTCACACAGCTCTGAGCTTGAAGTTACTTTAGCAGAACAACTGTGTCTTTCAGTAAAAGTACATTAAAAACTTTTGTGGCCCCCCCCACCCATTTTATTTGAAATTACAGTATTATTTAGAAGAGAAAATATATTCAATCATCCCATGCGGTGTCTTTCACTAATAATTTTTATGTTGAGTCCCAAAGCAATCATGAAAGTGTTAAAAGACAAATCTTCGACGTTCATAAACTGTCACATTTTCTTTTTTAATATATATAATGTAGTGGGGGTGAGGGATAATTTCTGCCTTCTCTCGATGGAAAAAACAAAAACAGAAATAAAAAAACCAGTTGTACATACCAGAAGTTTTGGCTAGATTTTAAATGATGGAAAATTAGACTTCTCCACCACTTTAGTTGAATGAAACACTTTAACCCACAGCGTTATTCATAAACCATATCAGGTTCCTTCAATGGTGGAAAAGTCATAGGAAGTAAAGGCTCATACCTTTTGTCTGTATCAGAGCGTAGCAGTGTTGCAAGTTTTAGTCTTAATTGCTTTTGTTCTGGTCATCAACAGCGCACATTTGCACATAAAGATGTATACGGGAAATAAGACCGGGGGCTTTGGGAGTGGGAAAAGGGAGACAATACCACTATAGCATCATCTAAACCAGTCTGTCGCTACATGTGGACAAACTGCATGGGGATGATGGGGGACAAAGGAGGCAATTAGTTGAACAGAGCACTCGTAATACACTCTCAAGGGGCCAGTAAGTCAGGGAGCTCAATGCTGCAGCCAGGTTCTCCGAGCAATTAAGAAAGAGAGGGGAGTCGGAGTGGCTTAGCCTGATGCTCTGCAGCTTTGTACTGATGTTAAGAAGAGATCGAGGGTCGCTTTCAAACCCTATCAGTCTACCTGCGCCTTAATGTTCCCTTCCACACAAGCTGGAGGAGCTGAAAACAGAGCCAAGCGGACAAGTGAGGACAAATAGGGACATGGAAGAAATTATTCTCCTCCCTCTCCATAAAAGTATCTGACATATGTTTTGGCTTACTTCCCAGATCATTTGCATTACCTATATTTTTTAAAAACCCTTTTTATCCCTATTTACTTAATGAATTATTTATAGAAGAGAGCGTGGGGGGGTGTGGAGAGCATTTCCCTTGGAGTAAACATAGCAATGAAAGGAGAGGGGACTGCAATAAAATGATTTGGAAGGCACCACTTGCCCCCGTATCAAAATGCTTTTTAAAGTATTATGTGCTGTGCATCATTTTAGACTTCAAAAAGAGGCAAATTATTTAGCAATGCATCTTTTTTCCAGGAAGTGAATGGAGTCATGCTGCGAGCTGGGTTGAAGATGCAGATGCTTTCTCATAAACTCCATCATAATTAATTTGTGATGCATAAACAATTGATCTAAACTGTTATAATCCTGGCTGCTGCATAAACTGAATCGATTAAATCCTCTTAAATATTCCATTTTCTAATGCAGTTTGACCTCTGAGAAGAAAGAGCAAACACAGTCATTAATTAGTTTCTGGTCTCTGGCAGGTTTTAGGTGCGCATCAAATATTACACAGAACGGCAAAAAATAAATAAATAAAAATTGGACGAAAAAAAAACAATACTGGAGGTTTTTTTTTTTTTTTTTCATTTAAAATCCCACCAGGGCAACGCTCACAAGGTGTTCTTTTCCATATGTTTTCCCCTCCAAGCCTGCAACACACACATAGACTTCAGTCAGAGATACCTCCAGGGGAACAATTTCCAACCTGCTGCAGATTCATGAGCATCCCTTCTCCAGGGGGTCCTCACTGAAAACCACTCTTCAATTGCAGCAAAAGAGCGAAAGAGCGTGAGACACAATTGCCCTGAAATGAGGAATCAACTCTTTGTAAAATTCATTAATTTGAAAGAGAAATCATGCAAAGATCACAGGTTCAAAAGTGAACAGCACTCTTATCCCATTGAGGCACATTGATGTACAAGTGGAGCCTTTTCCCACTTATAAAACCAAAAGGATTTTTTTTTTTTTTTGCTCTCTGAGATGTGCTTGCACATTTTAACCTTTTCAGAATTGGCAAAAAAAAAAAAAGTACTGGTGAGACCGTGGACCAAAGCAGGGAGCCTGGTAATTGAAGTTGTACATAACAAAGGAAGAGGTTGCAATATGGGGGGATGCGTTCATTAATAATTGATCAAAGAGCTGTTAAATTGAAATGTGTTTGCATCAATTAATCATCCTCCCAGATGCCACTAATCAGCTTTTTTCATTGTAGCATCATAGCAGTGCTGGAGACAACCATGGCGGTACAGCGGCCATCATTTATCATGTTTACTGCATTCATGCAGCTGACCTCGAGTCTGTAACAGAGTGATTAAAACGCTATTGTCATTGAGCACCACAGGCTTTACTCATGATCTCTCAGAATTGGTGGGAGCATACAGGGAAAGGCTTGATGTGCTTTAGAACAATTAAACTTTCACAGTGTGGTCTTACAATCTGCGGAACAAGGCGTTCACTACCAAGATTTGAAGGAAAACAGTAGACGTTGATGATAACTCTTTGCATTGCAATTATCCAAAGATTTCCTTTTCCATCAACACTTGTTTTCAACAATTCAGAGTGATCTGCACCGCTGCCAGACTGCATCGCCAGCAGGTGCGCTCATGAATTCAACACTTTTCCTCAGGCAAGGAAAAACAGGAGAGATGATTGCGGCTTAGCGTAGGAAAAAATTAAATGTAAAAATTCATTTTTATCAAGAATAGGCCGGAAATGAAGCTGTAAAGTCTTATTTTTTATATTTAGTGCTTTGAGTCCTCACTTCAAAGACTTGCCATTGGTGTTTTGCTTTTGGACTATAATTGAACAGTAACAAAGTGTTGCATGTTTGAACTTCACAGTGTGCAAAATACCCGCATTTGTGTGGACTTAACTTGCATTTGGTGTAATGAGTTGTTTCATCTTATATATATGGTGAGACCACAATGGTGAACGCTGCAACAGAAGTTATGCATTTGCTGCAAATTACACATCAGTGCCCGTTTTTACCACTCATACTTGAGGTTAAAGAATACAGCAACACATTCCATGAACTTCATAGTCACCTTCATCTAATCAATGTGAAATCTTTAATTAGGATGAAAGCAAAAAACGTTTTTTTTTACATTTACTACATGAATGAGCATGCAGGTTAATCCAAGGAGGGATTATTCTTCCTGATGGAAAGTGACCATTCACATGTAAAAAAAACTCACAGGTAAGTGGACTTGGTTTCTGCATGAGTCTCAACTTACAGGATGACCCACTTGCGAGTCACAGTTGGCAGGCCCACTAAGCCATATTAGGAAACAGGCTCATCTTTTTATTTAAAGTTTAATATCTCCAGGCTCTGTCTCAGGCCTGATGCTGTTGACGTGAAAATGATCAATGACAGTAGATCAGCCCCGTGGGAAGTGCAAGATACACATCATATGATTAATGGCTTTGCCAGCTGTCATGAACTATGCTGGACCAATACACTGAAGGCTTCATAAATCATGAGTGTTCAGACACATGAAGCTTTGTGCACTTTATAAAAGCCAACGTTTTAAAGACTTTCCTTTTTTCCCGCCTCCTCTATCTTTTGATTCGTAACATAACTGCATCAAAGCTGCTTCTAATTTGGTCCTTTGGACAGCACTTTCTGACGGTGACAATATTGTAAAATGCCTCCAGGTTAACAATGAATTAAACATGAAATCTAAGAGTACAAATAAGATATCCCCTGGTGCAGTCTGTCATGAACTGTCATACACTAATGAATGCCTCTTCAACCTGCATTAGGTCTAAAACACTTTTAAAGCAACAGAGCCTTCAGATTTGTTCTGATAATTTAGGATGAAAGTATTGATAGCATGTTAAAGTCCTACTCCAATCATCTTTTGATCTATTGAAAAAGTGTTCTCAGTGGACTTTTTATCATGATTACACTGTTTTATACTAAAAATCCTAAAACCTGTGTGGTTTTCTAGGTAAGAGTTTCTGCAGAGCAACAGGAGTTCATCAGAAATTCTGCTCCGAGTTGTACAGCTGTACTGTTGGCTGTGCTCATTTCCCATCAACCCACTAGTTACACTTTTTTCCTGTATAGTTTATAGTTCACCACAACCCCAAGCTAACATTACCAGCGCAACAAAATTGCGGGTAATATCAGAACTATCCAGCCGTAAAGTTTTACGTCAGCTGCCAGCTTGGATGAGGAAACAAAGATTTTGATGGATTTATTTGTCTGCAAGTGGATGCATCGGAATAGAGCAGAGCAGGGAGCTTATGGCTCGCCAATTGTACTTTGTACAAAACAGCTACAAGCTATTTCAAACTGTATTTGTTGTTTTCTTTTGTCTGCTCCCGATTCACCACATCTTGAATAAAGAAGCGCTCAGAAACGCAGTTTGAATATTAATTTTATGTATTTATTTCTGTCCTCCATCATATGAAAAATGCTACAGGAACGTGTAAAAAAAAAATCCACCAAAAACACCATTTACGTTAAAGTGGGTCTTTAAATGATGTGTTTTTAAATAACTTTTTTGCCTTTTTCGTAATTTCAAGCATTGACTCTCAAGAAATGCTGCAAAAGCTATCAAAAAATGGGTGTTGTTTACTGTAACTGCTCTCTTTGACATTTGGGCCCTTTTGATTTGGCAGTTGACATTGTGATATTAACAAGAGCGGTTCAATACAAGCAACAGAATTTTTCTTCAAGCTTGTGTTTTGTCACCCAAAAAGATCAGATGGTTTCCCTTCAGCAAAATATCAAATTGTTTATTGAAAAAGACAGTCAATAACAAGTGCAGATTTTGTCTAGCCTGCAAGAACAAAGCCCTGGAAAGGTCGGCTTCCACACAGAGAAGTTGGATGCGTGCAAACCGCTGGTTGTAGCCTTTTAAAATAACTGCTCTTTCTTTCCACAATGTTTCTTTTCCTGCAGAAATGTCAAGATGTGCTGTTGCATAGTTTTCCACTGATTTCCATTTCACATTTCACCAGCTGTACATTCCCAAAGAGAAGTAGAAATAATAGCAAATGGCCTGTCTACATTAGCAGCTTAATGGCTGCTGCACACTGCAAAAGGAATGAACAGTGTGAATAAGAGGGAGGTTTCACAAACGAGGTAAAATTGCCCTGCACAACATGCAGGCATCAGTTCCTGTGAAAGGATGTGAAGGGTGCCTTAAAAGCCACCATAAAAATGATGGAAAAGAAAGATTTTTCAAAGCATAGAATCTAAACAAAAGTGTTATATTTATTTATATTATGGGAAATAGAATGTTTTTATGTGTTATATTCTTTCTATTTCTGAAGTTTTAAATTGTCAAAATTAAGTACCAAAGATTCCATTCGTATTTGCCTTTATAATTTACATTGAGATTTTAACGTTTGTTATATAAACTGTCAAGTAATTGATTGATTTTAGTTAATAAATTATGTTTTAGTAAGCATGTATGCATTCACGTATTTGTAAGTGTGCATGTGTACATGTATGTATATAGTCATGTATGTAGTACACATTCAGCGTGTATGTATACACAGTAGATATACATATTTCTTTTGATTTTGACTAAAAGTAGCATAATTGAAAGAGCACTGGCAATGCTTTTACAATAAAAGATAAAAAGATGATTGGGGTGTACCTCTAAAAGTAGTTAAAATATAACGTTTGAAGAACCAAATAAACTTTTAACTTCAAAAGTTTTGTCATACCTATTTTACACAAAAGAGAATAAAAAATCGTTTTTATGCTTCTTATTCAGTTACATTCCACACTCCATGTGGTTACAATGACCCACCTTAATGTCCTATTACAGAGACGGGTCATCAGGGGTACAACTTATCCTCCCACCTACACACACGCACGCTCAAGTTCATTAGTCAGATGTGCAGTGTCTGCACGCAGAGAAGCAGTGAGGGCTGCAGCGGAAGGAGATGATGTAAAGCCAGGGAATAAGAAGGAAGGAGAGACACAGGTCAGAATGAATAGATCTCTGAACCTTTAATAACAGAAGGATGGTGGGGTCATTATGATCATAATTATGCTCATTAGCTTAATATCTCCTCCTCCATTCTGTGCAAGATGGTAGCTCCATTGAGATTTGTTGGTTTCTTATGCATGTGTTGCACACAATGGTTGAAGAACTAAATAAATAATGATTCACCAGAACATTTAAGGGTATTGTTAAGAAAGAAAAATTAAAAATAATTAAGCTGATGTTAACCAGATGTTGTTCTGCCTGCTATTTTCCAAAAAAAGAGTCAGGAAGTCGATGAGTTTCTATTACATGCAGCACAGCTAAGTGACATAAAGTGAATTCTTTAGAAAGACACCAAGGAAGAAGCTTCACAGCCAAACCTCTGCAGTAAGGTGAGGTCTCAAACTCTGTAATTATTGAATTCTATTCAGCCGTGCTTCTTGGAGTTCACTCATCTGGCTTAATGTTCTTGTGCTGCAGAGGGACTTACTTTTACAGCTTGGTTGAATGCATGATGCTGCATTCCCAGTATTCCCAATGTGTCTTGTTTACTGGTCCAATCTCACAAAATGATTAGTGTAGGAAAAAAAAGCAAAAATACTCACCTTTTTCTTTACCCTCTTGATTTGCCTAATGTATCTTCTTTAATCTACATGGATTTGGAGTTCTATTCTGGGAATTCATTAAGCTTTGGAAAGTGGAGTTATTTGCCTACACGTATAAATACAGTACCCATCCAGATGGATATAGGTATTAATAAAAGTATGGAGAAGTGCCAGAAATCCCATAAACAGGAACAGTTATTGCATACACTTTTTCTTTCCCTGAACTCTCCTGGGTGTCTGCAGTCAGATGTGTGTTCCCGCTTTAAGCATTCATCAGTTTTTTGGGGTTTTTTTTCTGTTTACATGAGACCTGGTCAGAGGGCAGAGGTAGAAACAGTCCTCCCAGAGACCTCCTTCTCAACCCTCCACATCTAATCTTCTGCCAGCCAAGAATCTTAATCTCTGCGGTCACTTGTAAATCAGCTCTAGGGTCTCATTCAGAGCTGTTTCATGCCTTATTCTGTGTCTCACCTCCTTTTGAGTTCTGCTAGCGCAGGCATGTCCAAAGTCCGTCCCGCATTCAAATTTTCAGCAACCCGCAAGCTCCTGTCATGAAATCAATATTATCCAGCCCCCAGCACTTTCTAAAACCTGTGTGTACAATTGATTGTGATTGGCTAAAATCCGTTATAGCTGTTGTAAAGCTGCCGCATCACAGTCGCAGGGCTCTCCTGTGAACCTTTCTAAGTCATTTCTAAAATGACTTAGAAAGATATAAACAATAAAAAGGAAAGTTGACAGCGAGAGATGCTGCGAGTAACATTGTGGTCTGGAGAACTGGAGGTATATCATTTGATATTGATAGAGAGATTATTTTTTTCATTAGCCTGCTACTAAAGCACAGACACAATCTGACACCACTCAGTTAATAATTATTTGAGAGGAGTGGACAAGAGACGAGCCTTAAGGGCCTAATGAGAGGAACTGATTTATTTGTTTCTCTGATCAAAACCATAGTGGTTTACTTAAATAAATAAATATTTTCCTGTTTACATGATTTACATTTAGAAGTGTAAGTGTGGGCAATTAATAGTGAATATTATGAAACAGTTCAGTTGAATCCATGTTGAGGATTTTTCTTAATTTTCAGACAGACTTTTAATTCTTTGTATTTCTGGTCTTTAATAAATTCATTGTAATTTTAGTAATTTTTTTTCATTGAAAAGTTCACTTGATTTAATGTTATTTTAAGGGTCAAATTAATGTGAGCCGATTGGTTGTCCCTTAAACATTTTCCCCGTAAAAATCTGGCAAAAAGTTTGGACACCCCTGTGCTAGTTTATCTGTGAGATAAACCCATCACACATATGGGATCTGTCACTTTCCCTTTTTGCTTCTTGTTTCATCATCTTGTGGGAGAGTTGGGTGTTCTCCAGCATTAACATAGCGAATCATTGTTTTATTTCAGTGATGCCCAATATCCTATTACTATTAAAGTTATATTACAGAAAAAAATGAAAATTATCAAGATGTTAATGTTTAATGCGAGGATTAGCTGATCTTTGTCCCTACCTGTTTCATTTATGCAGGAGCTAGTACAGGAACCTAACAGCATAATTTCTTGTTTTTCTTTTTGTAAAAAAATGCCAGATCTGGAATTATTAAGGTGGTCTCCAAGGGTGTTGTTGTGTCACCACATACTTTATTTCCTTAAAACAACACAGAGGTGATCCAGTCACTCTAGGTTTGATTCTTTTATCTTGTTTGCCTTTTGCGTTTGTCAAGTTATGTTTCTGTTCATTTAAAAATTACTCATGTTTCTGTTTACCAGCCTCCTGTGTTTGGGTTCTCTATTATTAATCGCATCAAAAGATTCAATCAAAAAGGTTTAAATGATAAAATACAGCTGGAACTCTGTCAGACTTTTGACGTCACTTTAAGACTTAAAAGCAGAAAATGGCAGAAAGGTGAAAACACTTCTGATAAAATGAAGTCACGATTTTAAAGTCCCATTCCAATTGTCTTTTAAACCATTGTAAAATATTTCCCAGTGGTCTTTTAACTATGAATATGCAGTTTTAAGCTAAAATAAAATTTTAAAAAAGACCAGTGTTGTTTCTAGGACAACGTTTGTTCAGAGCGGCTGTAATTCATTTGAAAGTCATCACTGAGTTATGGGTGGGACTGCTGGTGCAAAAGTAAGCTCCAGCTGATATCCCATCATTCCTTTGTTTACACTCTCTCCCGTTAGGTTACAGTACATCCCCAAGTTACCATAAGCGGTGTACATCTACATCAGCTTGTTCTGGATGAAGCTCTATATGGAGCCATAAACAGGAAGAATTGGTGTAGCAAATGAGTGGACGGTTGGACTGTCTCTGTAGAACAGGAGAGCCGTTTGTTGTGAAACCAAGAGGATCATGTTTAAAAGTTTCTATCGGTCAGAAGATTTTTTTTTCCTCCACAAATTTACCCTGAGCTAGAACTCGACGTAAACATTTTTGCTTAAATAACACGAGAAAAAAAAAAAGGATCCTAAAAACATAGAGCCAAACATAGCTTCATTGTTGGATTTCCTCTGCTTTAAGTGGGCCTTGAGTACCAGTACCTCTAAATGTGCTACTTCTCCACACCAGCAGTACACCACAGATAGTAGACTCGACAATAAAATTTATGATAAATGTTATATTTATTGTGATTTACTTTTTTCAGGAAGAACCACTAATTAATCTAATATACAGTTGGGTGCCTTTAAAACAATGCATTGTGGGAAACGGTGTCTTGACAGTTGCTTTATTTGAAGTGAATCTGATCAGAAATGGCTGAGGCTCGATGAATGAAATCTGTGTATTTTGTAACTCTTTCTGCAAATAGTAAATCACAATGAAATCACCGGTTCATTTTTCATACATTGTGTATCTATTACAGGACAGAAGACATTTATTTATAATTTGTCTTGAATGTTTTATGTATGTTTCAATAAGTTATACAAAAGTGAAAGTAAACAAATGTTTTTAAGCAATATTATTTGATGCATATTTTAATATTCCTTTGATCAGCACATTTCATTTAATTACAGCATCACTTAGTTTTTCCATTTCAAGAAAATGCTACAGTTTTTGTTACACTGTTGTTCGTTGCCTGTTTGCTTATTTTTAAATCAAATGAAAATCACTGTTGTAATTATACACCCATTTAAAATAACTGTATGTACACATTGTGTGTGTGACTACATTTATCTATGGACTTAACCTGAGCTCCCTCTTTCTTATTTCATATTATGGCGCATAGAAAAAATGACTTATTTTTATTGATCAACTTTTTCATTGAGTATTCTCTGTATTTTATGTTTCGACTTTCATAAAAGAGAGTACAGCCACTTCTTGTTGTCCACTTAAAGCTCTGGTTTTCCTAAAATCAATAATACAATGACTTCCTTCAAAATAGCCACCTCTGCTAAAACCAAAATGTCTGCATGCACACCATTCTCCCATCCTGATTAAGCTCCAGCCCTGATTTAAACACTACAATGTAAATTACCTCATCATTTCAGTCAAAGTAAGCTTGTATTTTGCATAAGGCTTGTTCGGAGTGAGAAATGTAGGATATGCCAAATTTATTTTGAATATTTTACGATGTAAAGACCTTATTTGCAAAAACAACTTGCAACAAAAAGGGCACAAGAGGATAATTCCTGTATTTTTTGACACGTTTATGACGTTCCCCTACAGTTGAATGAGTTTGCTAAATGAATCTGCAGAAAATTTCCGTCCAGTCAGGGTATTTTCAGGGTTTTTTCTTCAGCCCTGTAAACTTTTATCTAAAATCTGGTTGATCTGGACATCAGCGGTGAGCTAACAAACCTCATGGCTCCGCTAACAGAATAGCTAATCAGGAGGCACAAAAAAGACAGTTTCTTTCTGGGTGTTGTCAGAAAAACAGAGCGTTATCTTTGGCTGTTGACGGTGTATAAATCACGCCTGAAAACAGATAAAAAAGAATTATCCTGCATATAAAATAAACCTTTGTTTAAGTTGCTCCTTAGCCATTTTTTTGTTGTGTTAAATTGGATCTGTGATTCAGGAAACCTTATGGTAAGACATTTTCAAGTTTTCTGGCTTCAATGTTTCATTATAGACTTGACAGTTTTTCATCAAAAAATAGAAGAAAAAATTGAAAATGACTTCCTTTAAACAGATAAACAACATTTTCAGATGTGTCCACTATAATTCGCTTATCTTTACCATTCAAGAATTATTCAAAAATTGTAATTAAAGACCTTTCACTTTGATGTAAAATTGTATTTATACCACCAACATGTCATTTTTCTGATGATTACATTTTCTAAGAAAAGTAAGCTTAAAAGTGCTTTTCTGAATATGTCTTTATTTACATCGTCACAAATCAGGAACAGATGAGAAAATACCGCAGGAAAAAGCTTGTAGACATTACAATCGGCTCCCTGCTCCGCATCCACTTGTACACGGATCATTTACGTCTTCGTTTTCCTCATCTGAGAGAGCATCTGGCTCAAAACTGTACAACTGGATAGCTCCAATATTGCTCACCATTTTCGTTGCACTGTTGCTGTGAACACTGAACCTCTGACCTGCCGTTTATCCATCCATCCACTAGATGCCTCCACTTTTTCCCTACACCAGCATTAGCCCGATGGCCCACATCCGCTCAAACACCTGACAGCTTTTTCTCCACTCATTAACTTCTTCCTACTGAGGACCATTGGGGTCTGCTGGAGCATATCCCAGCTGCCACAAGGCAAAAGAACAAATCAAGTCTGGCACAAAACAACAACAGGAAAAACAAAACAATGTTCTCACCTTTATTTTAAAGGCATCGCTGTGGTTACTCAGAGAACAGCCATGACACGGAGAGAACAAAGCCTTCAAAAAAAAGTCTATATTACATGATTTTGTAAAACTGCACAACAATAAAAAAAAAATCACTTCAATTGTCTTTCAAAACTTCATTTCAGACTTAAGAAGGGCAAAACTAACAGACAAGTTTCAAAGATGAGATTCATTCATCTTAAAAACAAGAGATAATAGCAAATAAAATGATGCTTTCTCAGTACATTTATGCATGTGGTGTTATAATAAAGTGGTCTCAAATCAACTAGAAAAAGCCAAACATTCACAGCTAAAAATATAAAAAAGTGAAAATGCAAAAACAAGCTTTTTTTTGTTGCCCAATATTTATAAAAAATATGTGCACGCTGATGCTCCCTGGTCTATGCACCAACATTTGTAAAATAAAACAGTAATCTGTTGAGAGTATAAGCAGAACATGATGATATGAAGCTTGACTATTTTTTTTTCCTTTTTTTTTTTTCTTTTTTGAAATCTTGCTATTTGATGTCAGAAAGCAAGCAGACATTACCGTCTGCTCCAAACACACTCAGAAAATGGATTTACAGCTTTTATCTAAATAAAAGAAATGTTCTGATGAAGAGAAGTAACTGCAGTTACTTTTTTTAGGTTGAGTAAACTTTGCAAAAATAGTTCACAGATGTAAAAAGGCTTAGATCTTGTA
Organism: Oryzias celebensis; assembly: GCA_014656515.1. Lineage (NCBI taxonomy): Eukaryota > Metazoa > Chordata > Actinopteri > Beloniformes > Adrianichthyidae > Oryzias > Oryzias celebensis. The sequence continues at coordinate 77,573,430 of BNCR01000001.1, forward strand.
GACTACAAGAGGAAATCTATAAATCGTGAGTAAACAACAGTAGACCAATACACAACCAACAGACACTTCTATGCAAATCAAAAGATTTCAATGGACACCAAAGTAAAATAAACTTTTTTTGGGGCTAAAAACAGCTACTTTCCTTACTTTTTCTCCCACGATAAAGACTAAAACTTTGTTGTGGTTTCAAATTGGTTGATGCTACACTGAAACTTCAGGGCGGGTGTTGTGCAGGAGTTTCTAAACATGTCAGAAGAAGCAGCACTGCCATTTTGGATAAGCACAACAGTCACAACACAAATGAGGCTGCAGGTTCTTGACATCTGCGTGTTCACTAATGTCAAGTTGTGCAATTGACAATACATGAAAGGTTTGTCAAATCTGTGAAAGTGTGACTCCTGGCTCCAAAGGATGCAAATAGAAGTGAAATGATCATCTTTGTAGCATTTCCATTCCTCATAGCCCAGGATTCACGATGGCACCAAAATAATGTGAATGACAGAACCTAAAATATATATTTTTAAATCGGTTGTAGAACTGAATTTATGCAAATATTTAAACCCATACGCTACATAAATCTCTTTCCTCTGGTATAGAATTAGGTTTTTGTAAACCGTAACTGCATAAAAAAGGCTTTGCTGTAAATCATTGCTGTAACTCTTACTCACTGTCATTTTTTTAAACTTGACACCTTTTTTAGGTGAAAATTGTTGAGGCAGACATATTGCTGTATAAACTGTTAAAATAGGTGACAAAAAAAATCAGATTCTCGAAAACATAAATGTAATAAAACATTGATGACCTAAATGGTGTTGTATCTAAAGCAATTGTGCAAAATAAAATACAATAAAATGCAAAATAGTTTTCCAGTGAGCCAACTATAAATCCCAGAATTTGACAAGTATGTATTGCTTTGATAAATTAGTACTTTTAAATGGTGTGCTGAAATAACAATGTATGTATGGAAGAATGCACGGGGAAAAAAAAATTGTTAGTCTTTCATCGTTCCCACAATGAAACATCCACAATTTTCCACAGTAGAAATTGATTACTGTGGCGTCTGCTAAGGCCTGGCTGGATCAATAACCCCTCTTTTGTTATTCTACATGTTTTCAGATTTTCTCTAAAGAGCAGTTGTGTAGCCTGTTATCTGTATTCATGTGTGACTCACACTGCTGTGTGCAGACACACACACGGAGGCCATGCAGGGCAACCTGTACGGATATGGTTGGGTAATTTCAGCCTGCAGAGAGCAAGCCATAGGAATGAATGAGAGGAAATGTTCTTGTGCTCATTGCTGTGAAAAATTGTCTGTGAACACTCTCTTGAAAGCAGACAAACAGAATTAGATCAACCTGATGGAAAAAGTGTCAAGGCCACCGCTTTGGGTTGTTAACACATCTGATTTGGGCGACCAGACCACCCCAGTACACATGTGGCTCTGATTACAAGAGGCCTTGTGGTTTTGAGAAGTAATGACCGAAAGTGCTTAAAAGCTGTTCGGAATCAGGGGCAGAAAAACATGTTTTCCAAAGTGTTTATTTTGCCTAATCTGCGGCAGCTTTTCTAAAATACCCTGATATGGCCATTAAGGTGCTCTAAAACCTGAACCGCGCATAGTAAAGGCATTCAACCACTGAACATTGCACTTCACTTTTAGGAGTTTGGGTGAAGAGAAACTGACACAGACAAACTTGAAATAACCTGACAGGGCTTTGAGAGATGATGCATTTGCTAATCTCTTATTCACAGTCAGACATAATTAAATATGAAATATGAACATGGAGGAGCATCATCACCGTCTGGTGTTTCGGGACAGCAGGATATTACGCCGTCATTTCACTGCTGCTTATGAGAATTTACCCGAGGTTGATCCTGTATGCCTGACCTTGCAAGCTGCAATTCTTTTTTTATGTGTGTGTCTCAGACTTCTATTCCTTTCAAAACAATACTTTCAATAGCTATAAAGATCAAATTCAGCAAAGAATAGTTTCTATTTAATTTGAAAATCTGATAAAAACAGATTAAACGTCAGAGCTTTTAGAAGAGAAAATGCTATGTTGGAATAATTGTTACTTTTATGTAACTTTTTTGCCGTCGTGCAGCTCAAAATGTGGACGGGCAAGAATCCTGCACTGTGTAATGAATGAGCAAACCTCTTCAAAAGTACCTTTACCTTTACCAAACCAGGTTAAGATCAGCAATCTTTGGTGAGGCCTGAAGGGAAAATCATCAATAAAAAATATTAATGATAACAACAGCATTGAAAAAAAAAAAATCAAAACAAATTTCCAGGAACCAAAGCTTAAAAATATATATTTAAGTAATTTTCAGTAATAAAAAAGTAAAAAAAATGAAGTAAAATAAGAAACTGGACAGGACTATGAGACATTACTGATTGGATGATGACATCTGAGTTTTGAAGAAAGGTTTCCTTTCTATTTTGTTTGGAATCATGTTTTGTGTTTTATGAATTAGGCTTTGGCTTCTGTAATTTTGTTTTGATTTCTAAAATTGTAAAATTTTGTTTTTTTATTTTTTATTTTGATCTTTTTATTCATGTTTAACATGGAGTGATTTGTTGATGTGATTTGCACTTTCAGCCACCATATCAATATGTTGCAAAGTTGTCTTGATACAAGTTATACAGTGAACCAAAAAACATCATCAGATAAACTATGGCAAATCAAGATTCATACAATGAAGAAAATATAAAATAAAAGTCAAAAGCAAAATTAGAATGAGACAAAAAGCAAATCAGCTTCCTCCTTCATAGGTCTGGCAAAGATGTTAGGTTGGATGGCCTTCCATCCTGACACAACCCTCTGTAGTTATTCGGGCCTGGGATCGGCACAAAGAGACTCTGGCTTGGGCCCCTTCGTGGCTACATGTGTGTCGCTTCACTTTTGAAAGTATTAATTGTCAATCTCTCAAAAGGGTAGTTTTAAAAGTTAAATGTAATTCTCCTAATGACGTTTATGATATAAGTGTTAACCAACACTTTGCCACCAGAACTCCCTCTGCCCCACACTGGCTCAAGGTTTAAACTCCACATGATTCACAGCCCAGTCAGCTGGACAATAAAAGCACAGATGCGCATGAACGCATTCAAAACAAATACACACAAACTGTGACTGCACATGTTGGAAACAAACACCCCAAATGGGTCCAAATACCCCTCCCCCCTTAATCCCAGTGGTCTATTTTGTCATTATTGGCTCTTGTGTGAGCAAGGATGCAGGAATGCAGCATCCAGCGAGTGCTGCCTTGTAGCCGCCACTGAGAGAGCCTGTGCCAGCTCCATGTGTTATGCTAGCAATCACAGCACAGTGACTCACAGACCGGTGGAAAATGCCAGATAAACATCACACTGGGAATGAGCTTTCTCCTTCTCCCGTCTCTCCCCTTTCTCTCTGGCAGTTTAAGTGGTTTAAGAATAGCACTGGAGATGGAGCTGCTTATTTTAAATGACACGGTGAGAGTCGAAAGGTCAGATGAAACATACAAGGTTAGAGCAGGCGAGTCCGCTGCTTAGTAGATTAGATGAGTGAGGTGCATGCCAGGGTATGTTGTCAATTGCACTCTGATCCAAACACCATTCCGTATGTGATTCTGTCTGGCCAATATCAGCTGTCATCTTTTATTATGTTCAACGGAACAAAGGCGGGAAAGTCTGGTAGAAACAAAGAAGATCTGAAACCTGAGGCAGGGCTAATGGCTCCCCAACCAGGCTAACTCTCAGCCGTCTAAATAACGTCTCCATACAAACATTCACAAAAGCACAAAAATTTCCTGTGAGACTTTAAAAACACTGTCAGCAGCGGCGGCAGCAGCTCTCACTGCACTGCTGTTTTAAATCACATGAAGAGAGTTCTGGTATTTCATTTCTGCTGAACATCGACCGGTCAGAGAGAAAAGCCTGCGAAAAGTCTCTTCCTGTTGGTGACGTATTTCCCAAACTGAGCTGCACAGTCGGAGCAAGTGAAGTCAGATCCTTTTTTTGTCTCAGAGCGAAAAAAATGTCTCAGTTGACCTTTAAAGACTTGTTTCGGAAAAGTATTATTAAAAAAAAAGGAAATGTGTATTTGAATCTACAGTGACTTTCACTCCTGTTGCTGGAGGCTATAGAAGTTTGTCATTCAATGAGCCATTTAGTTTAACAGAGTACTGTCACAAGGTAGATTTTTTCTGTTCATTTCCATTTTCTCACTTTAACGTCACATCAAGACACATTTTCTCAGTGCTGGAAACCGGAAAGCAAATTTATTAGTGTTTGCTTTCCAGAGTATCACATTTTCAAATCAGTATCTATTAGAGAGACGAACAGAGCACTAATCAATCACCAGTTATTGTGAGGAAAGTAGAAACGGAATATTTAAATGTAGAAGCCGTTTCTTGTTTACGGACTGCGCTTTATAGGTGGTGCCTCCGATTTCATTGGATAATAAGGTTCAATCATTGATGAGGGAAATTTGTGTCTGTTTTCAAGTGCATTGCTGCAGAGTTGTGAAGGAAAAGCAGAAGAGTCAAATGTTTCACTTTACCCTCCAAAGCCTTTTTGTTCTAAAAGTTTAAAGTTCATCTTTTGATCTATAGTAAAAATGCTCCCAGTGACAGTTTTTAACCAAAAACCAAAAATGCTTCTGGCGTTTTCTAAGACATAGTTTCAGCAGAGATCCAGGAGTTCTTAGAAATTTGCTTCTAAATTGCGAGCAGGACTGATAGCGACCGAAGCCTGCACTGATTTCCCATCATGCCTTTGTTTGGACTCCCTTAGCTAACATGCTGTGGCAATTCATCAAAAATGCAGAGCAACATTGGAGCAATCCAGCTGTACATTAGCCAGATGCCAGCTCAAACAAAGAAAATGAAGATAATGGATGTAATTCACTTAAGTGGATGCATCAGAATGGAGCGTAGCAGGGAGCATGTTGCATGCCGATTATAGTTTCTATGTGACAACTAAAAGATTTTTCAAACATTTTTTTTTGTTTTCTCCTAAATAAATACTCAAAATTGTCTTTATATATGTAGTACATCATGAGAAAAAAGCTACAAAAACATGTTAAAAAACACCATTTTAATTGGAGTGGGTCTTGAAGTAAGAAGTGAGTTTGATTTTTGGTGTTTAAGGCAACAGAAAAACAATTTCCAATTAGAAAAAGAAAATCATTTGTAAATACAATACAAAACATTTAATACTATTGATTTTGAAAAGGTTTGTTGCATGTCTTTTAGAAGAAACTGTAGATTAACAATTAACTATCAACATTTGCAGACTAAAACTTAGAAATATATATGACTTTAAGGCAGTCTACCAAAAAATGTTTTTAAATTGAATGAATAAATCTTTTATATATATACATATATATATATATATATATATATATATATATATATATATATATATATATATATATATATATATATTTTTTTTTTTTTTTTGACAAACATGAAAATAAAACTTCTTTACAAAAGAGCTTAATCCTTTAACACTGGACAACACCTAAATAACACTCTTTATAATAACACAAGTCTTTTTCCAAAATGCAACACATTACAAGCGTAAAGTGTTGCATTATGACGCAAAGCCGCTTTTCTCTCGACAGAATCCATTGGATTGTATAAGCACCGTAGCTGCTTTTCTCTGCCTCAGAAAAGTCTTGCGGTTGAAGAGTAACGGAATTCAAGAGGATGTCAACACTTTGAAGAAGAAACTTTAATGTTTAAAGGTTAAATGGCAATGACAACAATAAAACAATAATCATTCCTAACAAAGCAGTTTAGGAATGTTGGAAAGGGAAGGACATGAAGCCTCACTTATTTAAGCTTACCTCTCATGCCTTTCATAACAGTGAAAATTGCTCAAAATTGCATCAAAGTAACACTCTCCATAAACAGAATAACACTAAGATAATATTTTTCCATACCAACCACAGCCATCCACCCCAACTATCGACACCAAATCATTTTTTTAAATCCTTTGAAAATGTGGATCTTTCGATTGTGTTTGTTTTCCATATTTTCACCCCCACACACACATACAGCCACACAAAAACCTTTCCGTGTGGTTCCAACCAGAGGGAGTTTCATACGTCTCAGACAATAAGACTTCTCAATGACCGTATTTTCTTTTCTTTTTTTTTCTATATTGGTTGGTAAAAGACTATGGAATGTTTTGAGATGAATGTGTGCTGTTTGATATTTAACTAGGTCATGGAGTTTTAATCATTTATACTGAAAAATAAAAGTTAAATTGTGCGTTCTAAAAATCCAGTTTGTGTAATGCAGACTACTTTTTTTTGTTAAAAATATAAAAAGATAAAATGAAGGTTGGCAGTTGTTATCCCATACTTTACCACAATAGGTGCAGTATTTAAAAATAAAACTGTTTTTCTTTACAATGACACAGCAGTTCCTGCTCATGTTCATTTTCCAAACCACATAAATCTGAAAGCTCACACAATGTCTTCATTCAAAGCAGAAGTGTATGTGTTTAATGAAGGAGGGATGCTGCTGAAAGTGATTATCTTCTTATTCTGAGGCAGCTTCTGTGCTCGGGGTAAATGAGCCAAAGACAACTGACAATGAAAATTGTACTTTCAAATGGATGGAACACTTAAATAGCTGAGCTGCTGAGGTGTGACCACCAGACAATCAAACCTTTTTTTTTGTGAACAGGCAATGCATAGAGAAGACAAGGTGCAAATTAAAAGAAAAAGAAAAATTCTGGACAAGGCCTCCAGCAACCAATTATCCTGCGGTACATCTACAGTATATTGCAGAACTTCAATGTGTGTCCAAAAGTTCCAGCATCAAGAGTTATTGTCAAAGTACCAACTAAAGTTACAAGTCTGAACGGAAAGCTTCATCCAAGGAAAACCTGAAGGCGGACGATGTTGTGAACCAGTTAAATCAAAGTTTCTTTCAGCTGGGACAGCAAAGGTCAGTGGACCCTCTCCATGTTGTCAGATCAAGTCCTGTCCGTATGGACTGTTTACAACGGTGAAGCAATGACACCTCTCCGCCTTTGTGTTGTCGCTGCTGTGATGTCGTTAATGTGCAACTTTATTCTCAACAGAACTAACCCAAAACAAAGCCAAGAACCCACAGCTATTATCTATAATGTAATAGATAAAGCCAGACAAGGTGTTTATTATCGTAACTTCATGGGGTAACTGCAGGGCTGATCGTGTTTGTGAGCAAAAGACTTTCTACTATGTTTTTGTGTTAAATTAAAGAAATCTCAACCTTTTTTCAGTTCCCTTTTTTCATAATTATTCAAGAAAATTAAATTTCTGAAAAAAAAAAGAAAAAAATTAATCCCAGTAATGAACTGACTAAGAAGCTAATCTTTGGCATTAAATGAAATCTTAGCTAACAAATAAACATTGAGGGTTGTTGATGAGGAGAATTGATTCTCAAATAAGATCAATGTCCTGCATTTGTCTCACGCTCTCTTATGAAACTTTGTGAATGTTACTTTCAAAACGTCATGTCAGGTCAAACTTCATTACATGTCACAGCTGGTACTTAATCACACAATGTCCCTTAGGGTCATTGAGTTTAAACAATACATCCAAATCCTGGAGCAATTTAACATTTTATTGAAATTCTTCTTTTTTCTCAAGAAAACCAAGGCTTTGCGTCTCAAAGAGCTTTACTGAACTGAGTGAGTGATGCTTGTGGCTGCTGCACAGAGGCAGCGTGACATACTGTAAGTGCAGCCTGTTTCCTCCTCTTGTTTCTGCTTGGCATTCATTCGGAAAGAGGCAGCTGGTGTTCATGGCAGCGGCCAGTCTTTGGCGGGACCGTTTGGGTCTAGACTGGTCCAAGCTGCAGTAGACTGCTGGCTGCAGTACTAAGGCGCTGTGTTTAATTAGGCCCATCATGCTGAGCTGCTGCTGTTTATTTCCCCTGTGACACAATGCAGATCTTCGCACAGCAGACAGGGAAACATGCATAGACAGAGAGTGATTATGCACACACTTCTGCACTAAGACAGGTGCACTAACTTCTCTGCATGACACATAAGCACTAACACACCTGTCTATGCAATTTTTTGATACTTTAGTTTTGGGAACTAATGTATTTTTCCTAAAAATTCCCAAATTAGATGAACCAAAGAACTCCCTAAAACTGACCTAAAAATGTTTCTTTGTCATTGTTTGTGCCTTTTGTCTGTAGTCAAATTAATTAGCTGAACACTGTTTTTCCAGTGAGAAGAAAATCTGACAATCTGGGGAGTTTTTCAACTTTCTTGCAAAGTTAGTTGACAGCATCAAAACCCATGACGCGTCTGTACACTATGTGAAACTATAGCCTGCAGCCAATTAGTTCAGATTTGCACATAGACTTCAAGGGAAACAGTCTGCCTGAGGGATGTACTACAAAGCAAGATTAATGGTTTAGTGAGGTAAGCCGAGTCCAAAGCCAGAGCTTTCAGTCACAAATGTGGCTTGCTTTTAACCAAGCTGGAGCTCCATGGCAGGGCTGAACCCCACATCCTGCTGCTGGAGAGGGTTATGCTTTTAAATCTGACTAAGCAGAGAAAAAGATTTAACCTTTTTGAAATCTTTTCTGTTCAAAGTATTGTGTCAGTATTACCATTTAATAAAATTCAAATTTGAAAAGTTGCAAAGAGTATTTTTTACAGGTAATGTACATAAATATCCTATTATTATTCTGACTGTTTTTTGCTCAAACTAGAATGTGGTATTTTCTAAATGATTTAAAAAAAACACATTTAAAGGAAATCATATATTAAATGGTTAAATATACAACATTTGGCTGAGCAATATTTAAAAGGCAAACGTTGATTAAAAAAAAATCTTTCTGACCCTCCAAACAAGCATGTACAGAAAAAGGTAAAACAGGCTCTTCTGTTCAGTTTATTCTCAAAATTCATAAACTGACATGGTGTGATGCGTTAGTAGTGTCTTAACCGTGTTACAGCTTCATGTTTTTCCTCACACACTGTAGAACAGTAACCATGGGAGGAGGAGTTCCCTCTTACAAAAAATCAATCTTGGAAAAAGACCTGGTGGCAAAAGTTAAGTTGGACCTGTGAGTTTCTCAAGATCATCGCAGTGAAGAAACTCCTGCGAGTTCTTTTAAACAAAAGCTTTTTAATTCAAGTGTGGGTCCAGTGAACTGGAAGAGAATTACTGCTTATCTCTGCTGGGTCTGCAGAGAAAAGCACCAGGTCAGCACGTTTGTATTGTGGCAAAAAAGGGAGACAGAGATAGATGGATTGTCAGAATACCTCAGAACCAAACGGCACATAATGTAGGACACGTTTTCCCCATGTGCAATTTAAGCTGCTTAGCTAAACAAATCTGACTGAGTCGAAGGTAGACCAGGATAATGTGCTGTCCAAACATTTTTTCTTTCTTTTTTACTTTATTTGTTGCGTTCCAGAAGCTGCAAATGTGAACACATGGCATGTTAGAAACCAGTTTGACTAATCTGGCAGGATATAAACTGTTAAAGTAGGACTGGCAGACTAACCATATGTTTATTGCCAGATCTTTCTTTTCACACAAGCACAACTACACACTGGCACAGCAAGTATTTAGTGAAAATATGATTGATTTTCTGTTTTTAGAATCTCCTTTACCATGTGCCCTCCAGCTTTGATGTCAAGAAAATCAGAAAACCACATTTTTTCCTACTCTAGCAAAATTGTTCAATGTCAAGGTCAGTTAAATGTTTAATTTTAGATAAATGACTCAAGAATCTATAATTCTGCTTTGGGCGCCTCATAGCCAAAATCTAAAATCAACATGTCTTCTGCAAATGTATACTAAGAGAAAAGTTTCCAGAAATGACACAGTTTGACCTCTTTAGACAGATTGTACTTAAAAAAATAATTCCTGAGACACCTATTGCAGGTTTCCTCTCTGGCTCGTAATTTATGGGCCATATGGTGTCATTGTGTCTGCAAGATAAAGTGGGGGAATGCGGTGAAAAAGGACAGCCAGAAACTCTGCGGGAGTGTGCAGCTGTGCACGTTTCAGAGGTATGCACGGCATAATGAAGGATCTCCTCATCGCTGTCACCCATGATAGACTCATCCAGCTCCAAATCACACGGCTAATGGAGATATTGTCCATTGGGACACAAAGAAGAGACATTGTTGTTGGAGGTTATGGTGGCACCTGAGCGGTGAAATTGGATGCATAATGGCTGATTTATTTATGGCGTTAATGTATCAGAGAGGGGCTCATATGTATGTCAGCGTGGCTGTTTGAATGGATGGTGGATGGAGATTTGTTGGAAAGCCAATGTAACATTTCTTTTATTTCTTCATCGTACTTTGCTATTTTATATTTTCTGCCCATGAAGATAGATTTAGTGCCCATGTCAGGACTGTGCCTGGACTCGCGCCTTAGAATATACCATTTGGAGAAAGCCTCTAGGAAGATGCTGTTGTGGATATGTCTTTACATAAACTGATTAAAACAAATCACAGGCACACAAGATCCCTCTCAATGTGGAAAGCACAAATGGCCTCTGGTGGTTCTTTGCTTTAGCCTGCCATCTGTAAATGCAATAGACATAGAACAGAAAAGGCAAATTAGATTGACAGTTCTCTCTCTATTGCTTAAACTGATTATAAATGGCAGATTGTAAATCAGCATGGCTCCCTCACGGTCAATATTCTTCAAATGTTTTCACAGTTTCTTTCTGATGAATGTCTACTTTAGTTTTGTTTGAAATGAAATTATTTTTTCTTTTATTCAGCGCCCTAATGAAAACAGATAAATAATTAACCCTCTGAATGATTTCTGCCCTTGAAAGGAGAGTAGATGGTAAGGAAATCACAGTTCTTGGTTTAAAACCATGTTACGCCATTGAAACGAATCGTTGCATCCCTACTGCATATGTTTGCAGTGTCAAACACGTCTTGTGGTAAATTTATTATACACTCACCGGCTACACCTTGCTAGTACCAGTTTAGACTCTCTTTGGCTTCAGAATTGTCTTACTCTGTGGTAGCATCGATCCAACAAGTAACTGGAAAGACAGTTTGGTCTATACTGACATGATAGCATCACGCAGTTGCTGCAGATTCGTTGGCTGCACATCCATGATGCCGATGTCCAGTTCTACCACATCCCAAAGGTGCTCTGTTGGGTTGAGATCTGGTGACTTTGGAGGTCATTTGAGTCTAGTGAACTCATTGCCATGTTCCAAAAACCAGTCTGAAATGATTCCAGCTTTATGACCTGGCATGTTATTCTGCTGGAAGTAGCCATCAGAAGATGGTACACTGTGGTCATAAAGGGATGGACATGTCAGCAACAATACTCATGTAGGCTGTGGCACTGTAACCATGCTCAATTGGTACTACTGGTCCCAAAGTGTGCTAAGAAAAAAATCTCCCCATTACACCATCAGAAGCAGCCTGAACCATTGATCCAAGGCAGGATGGATCCATATTTTTATGTTGTTGACGCCAAATGCATCCAAATGTCACAGCAGAAATGGAAACTCATCAGATCAGGCAAATGTTATTTTTCAATCTTCTTTTGTTCAGTTTTAGTGAGCCTGTGTGAATTGTAGCCTCAGCTTCCTGTTCTTAGTTGACAAAAGTGGCAGGTTTGGTCTTCCGCTGCTGTAGCCCATCTACTTCAAGGTTGGACGTGTGCTTTCAGGGATGCTCTTCTGCAGACCTCGGTTGTGACCAGTGCTTATTGGTGTTCCTGTTGTCTTTCTCTCAGCTTGAACCAATCTGGCCATTTTCCTCTGACCTCTGGCATCAAACAACGTATTTTCACCCACAGAGCTGTCGCTCACTGGATATTGTTTCTTTTTTGTGGCCAGTGAACATAATAAATAAAGTTTTATTATATTAGAGGAGGCTTAATAATAGCCAAAGTTTTTTTTCTATTTTTACTTGCTTGTTAGCCAATAAATAAAAATAATTTTTATATTTTTGTATTTTGCAATAAACAAATCATATATTGAACCAAGACAAAATCGTGACCCAAAATCGAGGTTTGAACCAAATCATGGAGAAAGGGAATCATTGCATCCTTAATAGACAGTAAAACTGTCTAGTTACACCAATAAATCAAGATTGTTTTGTGACTACTTGCAGGACAGGCTGTAAGCTCTGAAGCCAAAACTGTTTTGTAGCACAAAAACCCTGAAGCCAAGTCTTGGTAACTATCAGCCCCATTTTGACTGGCAGCTTAATCATTTGTGATTTTACATTATTAGCAACTCTCTGGTTTCCCCTCCTCGTTTGGCGAATGGACCCATTGTTGATTTCCTTTCTCTCCATGTTACAGAGTTCAGGACAAGACGGTTGGCACAGAAATGATTGGAAGATGAAGAGAGAGCCGTGACAGGCTTGAGCAAACAATCTCAGCATGATCAAAGCTGCTGAGTGGGAGCGAACATTGTGTTCGATGATTGGGGAGGGCGGGGAGGAAGGCGCTGTAGTCAAGCACCTCGACATAAGTTTTTGTGACACGGCAGCTGATGAGCTGGAGCGGAGACCTCTGTTACAACTCATTACTCATACCGACTTTACCTTTGTCAGACAATGGCCTCCAATTCACAGCTTTAAACCAAGTTTGGCTCTCAGCTGTGATGATGTGATATTTTTTATTTGCTCAGTCACAATAATCTTAATTAAACTGCGATTAAAAGCTGAAATACTAACAACACAATGCAAACTGAAGTATGACATCAAGTCGTTGGTGTGTTTTGCAATCACACAGAGGAAGTAATAACCTCCATTCTGTGTCACACCTCCCCACTTGTGCATAATGACTACACCCCCCTCCGCATCACTGTAGAGGATGAAGGACATGTGACATCCAGCACTCTCATTAGATGCAGAGTGGAGGCAAAGATCATAGAGAACTCCCACCTAATGGCTGCACTCTGGGATGAGGAGCTGATGGGACGAGGCAGGAAAAAAAAAGAAAAAAACAAATAATGAAAGTGTTGGAATGAAAAGAGGTAGTTAACTAGCTGTGATATTTTAGACTGACTGCAAAGCTGTAAAGCATGAAGGATAATTTTAACCCGAACTGATGGTTTTCACCTTTAATGATGAAGCAGCTTTGGGTTTTCGAGGAACAAAAAAAGCAAAAGGAATTTTTTTGGTTTTCATTTTTTTAGAGTGCGCAGTCATTAAAGTTAATAAGAAGCAAATTTCTAAAAGTAGAGGATGCAATTAAAAATATTCCAAGTTTTAAGAAACCTTATTTGGGGATGTTTTAAATGTATTTTTGCTTCCTAGAGGAGCAGATTTATACTGAATTAAAATGTTTGTATTATTTACTGTATATGAGAGTACCTTCCTTTTTCATTCTATGTTACAATTAGTTTTTTCACAACAAAAACAGAATCTTTAGAAAGTAAAGATCCTTGTTCTTGAAACAGTTTTAGGGTGTATTCCGACTGGACACTTTTTTCTTTTGTAAAATCGTTTCCAATAGTCTTTTAATTACGATTGTGCAGTTTGTAGCCAAAATCAAATAGCCTTTGCCGTTTTTTAAGACATATCGTATGCCCAGCGGTCGTACCTCATTACAAATACAGCTTTGGTTTGTGGGGGAGACGGCTGACGACAGCAACCTTGTCCTCTCCCCGTCGCTGAGAGCTCTGTTTGTGCACTCACATGCGCAAGCTTATAGCCCCAAGCCAGCATTGGCTGTGCAAAAATAATGGATTGGAGCAATATTGGATCAATCCTGCTACATTGTTTTAAACCAGAGTCTGGATTGGATGAATGACTGTGTGCATGGCGGGGAGCAGTGGAGAGGTAAGAGAGATTTTGGCACGACCATTTCAGTAACTGCGTCAGTAGCCTGAGCTTTTTCAAGGACCCAGTTTTCTGATCCAATGCGATTTGAAATAAGAAATACCCAGAAACGCAGTTTTAATCATACTTTTTTTTTTACAGGTCTGCTGTTATGAGAAAAATACTACAAGAACATCTTGAAAACACAAAAAAGATTATTTTTATTGGAGTGGGTCTTTCAAGTGAACCACAGTTGATTTCCCCGATAATCCGGAACTAATGTTCAACATGACTACACCCAAGCGGACCCTGGGACCAGAAACTGCTCGTGGACTCTTTCCCTCCCATGCACATTCTACATTTTATGTTACAAGTTACAAGTTACAAGTTACATGAGCTGGAGGTCTTAAATATGCCTTTTTGTTTGTTTTTTTGCCTCTCCCTGCACTGCATATAATTACCTATTAGCTGTTTTCTCACTTTTAAATGTGTAAAAACAAAGAAACTGTGCTAAACTAAACCCATCTTTCATGGCGGTCTTAGTTAGTTTCCAATCAGATAGAGCTCCGGTATGCTGTCAGTTTCCTCGTTCTGAATAGGCTCTCTGCTCGGAGCGGAACAACTGAACCAAAAATGGCCACCGTAGCTGGGCACTACGGGATGTAAGCACAGTAGTGGAGCAACATTAAGGCACAGTAACTCATTAAAATTTGGCTGAATGAATGCAGACTCATCAAAACAATTTTACACATTTAACATTGTTTCTCACACTTTTCCCGACAGTCACAAACACTTATCAGTCCATAGCCGTAGATTCCTCAGTAATCGTCTCTGTGTCTCGGCTCTGTGTCTCCGTCACACCAAAGTAGCAGAAAAAGTGTTGTATCTATTGTAACTATCCCGACAAGGATTAAGCGCAGGGTTTCCAATATTTTTCTCTTGATGCGTTGTCTCGTAATTCTGGCCAATGACTGAAGAGATCTTTAGTTGCACAGTTTTGTTCACAAGCTTTGGTTCGGAACAGGAATCTTTGGTAGACTCCAGTCTAAATAAGGTGCAGAACTCAATCTGGACCAAATTAAGCAGACGCATTACTTTTTTTTTTTTGCTTATTCAAAGAAAATTTGCCAGTGGGGTAAAAAATGTTGACTTATTTCTAAGGGGCCTGTTTTTGCAGTGTGCACATCTGCACTTTAAAATTCTCTTAATACACAGTATGAAGAAAGCACATGCAGAGAGAACATTTCTGGGTCATACTCTGACTTCGATTTGTTCCTTTGAAATACAATTACAGAACCGCAGAGGAACCAACTGCTCCATTTATTTTTTTCTCCAAATATTCCCTGCAACATTTTCTGCTGTGACTCTTTCCCACGCCACTTCTAAGTTTGGGTGAAAGGCGTTTGAAATGCCTTATCTGTGGAGCTTTTCACA
Source organism: Oryzias celebensis (assembly GCA_014656515.1). Classification (NCBI taxonomy): domain Eukaryota; kingdom Metazoa; phylum Chordata; class Actinopteri; order Beloniformes; family Adrianichthyidae; genus Oryzias; species Oryzias celebensis. The sequence goes on from BNCR01000001.1 coordinate 77,588,629, forward strand.
GTGCCCCAGATCCATCGTTGCAGGGCCATTGAGGCTCATTGTGCGCATCCATTAACTGTATCTGAGGTGGAACCTCACAAAGAACCAGTTTGAAGAGGGTCACTTGTGTTTGGACAACGGCAGTCATAAATCTGGTGCTGAAACTCCCCTGTGCTCGGCTATCAGTGCTCTCATCACCAGCGCCACTTCCTGGGTGGGGAATGAGGGCATGTTTGATAGAGGTTAGGGAAAAGGGTGCAAAAAGCTTCATTTATTTGGTTTGTATTAATCACACAACATTGTCTTTTTCAGAAAGGTCACATTGGTTACTGTCATCATGCATTTATAGTCTCAAATATTTATATCGAAAGTGCATGTTTTTATCCCTATGCTGGCCGTGTTAATATTAGTATGAATAAAATATAAACTGCACACAGATTCATTTATCTGCTCTATTTGAATTGGATTTCTTTGCTCCTTAAAATTGAAATGGGTCAGAGCCTCTCTGCTGATCTGCAGAGTACCGTAGATTCCACAAACGATTGTAATAATAGATTAATAAAAAAGCAGTTTTGGCAGCAACATCAAATATTTTTTATTTAATCATACATAGATCTAACTGTTTTTTAATAAGATCAAGAAGTATAACATTCATTTAATCAGCTGTGATAATAGATTTTGAGAAATTTGAGCAACAGGCAGAGATGCCCGTTCCCAAGGAAACAGAGCGTCTGTTACGAAGTTGCTGGTTGATTTTCCATGGTAACCAGTCCACACATGCAAAGGTCTTTGGCTAAGACTCCAACCTTCCATTGTCTCTCTCACCTTTTGCATAGTTGTGTTGTAAGCAATTACTTCAGCAAGTTTGAGCTTTTTATATTTTAAAACAAATTATGTCTACAAACATTTAAAGGGTAACTAAACAGTAAATCAACTTTTTTGGCTGTTGACCTGTATAAATGAGGCTTTAAAAGTGCTGATTGATGGTCCTTGCTGGTCCTAAACTTCTTTCATTTTTCAAAATATTTTATTTTTATTTTCTTTTTGCACATTGTCTGATTTTTTTAGCACATTTATTTGAAACTTAAGGTGATCTTTGTTTTTTATTTATCTGTATTGACCATCCACATTGCAAAAAACTGTACCTGAGATTCATTCATACCAAGTATGACAATAAAGGTATTCTATTCTATTCTATTCTATTCTATTCTATTCTATTCTTGTAGTCTAGAACCATCTGTGTGCTGCCTCTTAGAGATTGAAACAAGGTAGTACAGTTGAGTTTCGTGATTGGTCAACTGGTGTTAAGTCAATTTCATTTTAGTAGTTTCATGTCATCATGCTCTACAGCTCCAGAATAAAAGCCCTGCCCATCTTTGAATGTGTAACAGTCTGTCATAATAGTGCTAACTTTAGCATGGCTCGTAGGTGTATTGCCTTCAGTTGTCATAAATCTACTGGCTTGCACGTCTTGCCAGTGCACTTGGAAGTAAGGCAACAGTAGTTGGATGCAACCATCTTCAGCAAACTCCACCCTGGTGATCGGATTTGCAATGAACATTTCACTGGGATTCTGGCATCACTTTGCTCTGTATCACTCGTCATTATTGAAGACCCAGTGTGTGTTACCTCAAGCTAACCTCAACGTTACTGTCAATCACATATCAAGACTACACCTCCCCCACTCAGCCCCCCTGCCATAGTCTCGCTTTTTTTTTTTATTTAAATTTTTCAAATTAAGGCTGAGAGTGGAGTCAACCTCCAACTGTCCTGTTGTGTTACCCCTTAATAAGTGTTTGGATATTATGTCCTTTTTGTTTGGACTTTTTTTTTTTTCTTTCAAAGCAAAAAAAGTCAGATCTGTTCTTTTTTCTGGTTGTGTTTCCCTGTTCTCTAAAAACTGAAGAACAGTGCTGTAAGCACTGCTGTGCTGGTACAAGTGTCCCACTAATTTGCATTCTACTCCCAGGAATGGCTAAATCTCTAGTGTTGTAGAAAATTGCCTCAATTGGGTTATTTTGAGAAAGATAAACAGCAAATGAGAAGATTCTTTAATACCCACTATCCAACAGTTTGTCCTCTCTCAAACGGGTAAAAATTTGCATTTCATTGTTTCGCCTTTCTTTCTTCTCGCCACCTCCAGCTTTGTAGGCATCTAAGTCAAAGCATCTCCCACCGGAGTCCGTGGGTGTCCTCTTAAAGCCAAAAGAGCGCCTGTTGGGCTTCCAACTGCATCCTACCCACACACATCCAAAGGTTCCTCTCGCCAATCAGTTTATACAAAATCCTGGCAGTTGTTACTCTCTGATGCACAAAAGAAATGTGTCTCCCTTAATACTGTCCCTGGGTGCTCAGAGATGCAAAGAAGGTATTGGCAGAAGCCTGGTCCTCTTCATTTCTTCACATGGTAAATGATCAAACCTCAGAGGAAGATTTAAGTGGAATGTCTGAAAGCTACACCCCCAACCCCCCCCAAAAAAACACTCCAGGGTTAAAAGTAAGTAATAGCCAGTAATCTTCAAACATCAATAGTACCTTTCTTGAGTGATGCCCAGTGTGTGATGTCCAATCCTGCTTTTTGCAAGTATGCAATGAAACAACATGACAAACTAAGGGTTTCACTACTGCAAATTGATCATTATTTCATAAATAATTCAGATGTATATAATCCAACATTTTGAAAGCAATTTCACATGCACAAGGATTTTTGCTTTGAGTCTGTAAAGCATTACCTTCGAGGCCTGAGAGGAAAAACCAGAATAGCAATATACTTTTTGTGGAAAAACTAAGCTACCCTCTTTGGCTTTTGAGCAACTTCCTGAACTTTGTAAAGAAAATCACCAAGTTACAAGACAAGCTACATGGAAGTGGAGAAAATGTGAGTAACAAAGATAGAAAAATTATGACAGATTATATAGCACTGGGCTGGAAGAGCTTAAAGTAGATTGCCAAAAGCGCTCGCTAACAGGTTTTCCAAAGTGTCTCACAGTTGTTTGCTGAAATTCTAAATTTGATCTAAATTTTAAACAAAGACATCTTCTCTCAAAAATCCCCAAATGCAAATCTTTGCAACATTTGAACCAGGGTTGTCTAACATCTATGTTAACGACAGTCAAAACAAACCTGACTTATCTTGGAAGTTCATGCTACATTCAGCATGATTTCATTCATTCGTTCGTCCAGTGGTCCATCAGTTAATCAGTCACTACCACTGTTGGCTGCTGGAACCAGCAGATACTGCTGGGTGATGGCTGGCACACCCTGAACAGGTTTCCAGTCTGTAACAGGGCCACACATTCACACACATATATGGGGAACCAAGGTGGGAACCGGGCCTTCTGATCAGAGGTTGACTCCTGCACCACAGCCGCCACTTTTGCCACCACCTATTGCATCACAACCTTTGATTGCATATTTAGAGTGGGTGTGGTGTTTTTTTTATTTTTTTAATGTTTGTGTGCTAACTGAATGATGTGATCTGAGACCCAAGATCAACAAAACGGATGGCTAACATCTTGAAAAACAGCTTGGTACTTGCCATTGAATAAAAAAACTGCAGTAGCTCCACATGTAGAGCATGACATTTACATATGACAACTCACTTCTAGAGAACTAATTTCTCTGTTCTTCTGAAAATGTGGAAGTTTTAAGGGTTTTGCTCTCCTGTGAAGATGGAAAACCTTACTGTTCTGTTTGTCTTGGTTAGACTGTGATGGCATCAAACTGTTGACTGTATGTGGGAGCTGGACTGAGTGACCCGTCATCCCTTGCGTTCAAAACAGGAAGTACCCACTGGCTGCAAGAAGGCTTCTATTGGGAAATAAAAAACTATAATTCATTCATTAAATATGTCAGAACAACCATTCTTGCTGAGATATCTTTTTTAACAAGTTGCATTTTGCTACTCCTTATTTTTTTTATTTTTTTGGCAAAAAATAGTTTACTCCACACACAGTCTGGGATTTGAAACTCAGTTCCTTGAGAGGTGTTGGACTCTCTCCCATTCTGGAGTTGCACATGGTGAGAGGCAGTGGATCGGGGTGGGCTTACTCATGAGCTCCTAGCTCAGCCGTCAAGTGTTGGAGTTCACCCCAGTGGATGGGAGGGTCATGTCCCTTTGCCTTTGGGTCTGGGACAGGTCTTTGACCGTGGTTTTGGCTTACAGGACAAGCCCCTGCCTTGGTGTCTCTTGAAGAGGTACTGGAAACTTCCCCAACGAGGGACTCCATTGATCTCCTGGTGGACTTTAATGCCCACATTAGCAATGACAGCAGCACCTGAAGGGCCATGATTGGTAAGAACATCCTCCCTGAACTGAACCTGAACCTACATTTGGCATCAGACACCCTTGGCAGGAGTTTGAAGATAGACTTTGTAGTCATTTCAGGTGACCTTCATGAGCCCTGTGTCTTGGACACTCGGTTAAAGAGTGCCTGGGATGAGGGTCAGCACAGCCAAGTCTGAAGCTATAGTTCTTGACTGGAGAAAGGTAGTTTGTCCTTTCTGAGTTAGTTGGAGTGCTCCTTTCCCCAGGTGTTGTGGAGTTAAAGTATCTTGGGGTCTTGTTCACGAGTGAGGTAAGATTGACAAGCGGATTGGTGCGGCATCCACTGTTATGCGGTTGCTGTACCGGTCAGATGTGGGGAAGAGAGAGCTGAGCCAGAAAGCAAAACTCTCACTTTACCTGTCAATCTTTGTTTCAATACTCACCAATAGTCATGAGCTCTGGGTCAAGACCGAATACAAGCAGCCAGAATTAGTAGAGCCGCTGCTCCTCAACATTGAGAGAAACCAGTTGAGGTGGATTGGGTATCTGGTCTGAATGTCTCCTGGAAGCCTCTTTGGGGAGGTGTTCCAGGCAAGTCCAACTGGGCAGAGGCCCCTGGGAAGACCCAAGACACGCTGGAGAGACTACGTTACTCGGCTGGCATGGGAGCGTCTCGGTATCCCCCCAGAGGAGGGGTGGTTAACAAATTCTCTTGAGCCACACTTCTAACAAGCTCACTCCTGATTGGTTAGAGTGGTTGCAATAGACTGATTTGGACCAATTACTCCTTACTGACAGCATCTATCTCCAACATGCCCACACCCATATTACAAAAAATGGAGATGGAATTGATTTGATAACATTGAAGCTGAAAGTAAGCCACTTTGATGTCACACTCACTCCATCCAGTTTTTGTAAATAGTCAATGTGTCTAACCCTATCCCGTATTTCTTTGTGTCTGTAACCAACCCTAGTCACCTTCAGCGAATGACATGTGACATAATACACTTGCAATATCACAAATATGCCTTCATACAGCAATTGACATGAACGTGTCGAACCTGACTGTGAGTCTTACCTGAACAAAAAGATTTCTGTGGAAGGCTCACATTCAGCTTTCTTTGTTCACCTGTGACCAGATATCTCCATAGGCACTTTGAATTGTCTTTGTACAAGAAATGTGCGATAAAAAAGCTAAAAGAAAAAAACTTTCCTTGCCACTGTTACCTTAGTCCAACCTTTTTTACTCTTACATTGAAAGGAATGTAACCCTGGAAGTATGATGCTGGTGGTGTTGTGTTCCATCTGTTTTAAAATGAAGTTCAAAATATGTACATCACATTTGTATTTGTATTTTATCTATATTGTATATTACTTGAATTTGATTTAAAGCTTTTATCTAGAAAAACATCTTCTCATTGCTTTATTATTCCAGTTCATCATCAATATTTTAAAATTGCTAATATTCTGTTTATTATATTCTGGCAATATACATATATATATGATTATAAGATTAATTATGCAGCTTTTTTCTTTGTGACTCGTAGCAGCACTCCCACATTTGTCTGGACACACTCACACATTGTTGTTGTTTCAACTACTGGTTTATTGACTTAATTAAAATGAACTGAAGAAGAAAATCAACTGCCAGAAAGAAAAAAAAAACACTCACTTCAAGCCTCCATCCAGCAGAGTGTTAAAAGTCTTATGCTGTAATTGCTGTTTTTTTCTCTTCATCACAGTACTAATCAAACACTCTTCATTCGACAGCTGACATTGCCCAGTATATAATAACTACTGTCAAACACATCATCCTAAGTGATGCTGTGGATTTCCTGATATTTCGTAAGCAATGAAGCAAACTGGATATTTTTTTTCTTCAAAAGTTGGCAACTTGATCAGAAAAATGCTTCCAGTACCACACAAAGAAGAGATTATTAAACAATGGGCCCCGGGGCACTAAATGTCCAACCTAACAGTTTAACTTATAGTTAGAAAGGGAAAAAAAAAGAATTATCTACTTGGATTTCATAGTTTTGCTTCCATACTTGTTTTTGTCTTGCACAAGTTTTGCATCATTTTGCTTCACTTGCCTGTCATTTTGCACATTCCCTTTCTTCCCCTGTATGGATCAATTCCTGTCTTATATTATTAATTTTATCTCATTATAATTTAATCACACTTATGTGTTGCCCAGCCTCCTATCTGTTGTTGATTTCCTCGAGCTTTTTTGAAAGGCTTGAACAATAACTCCATCATGCATCAATTTAGTTTTGATCACCCACCAAATGCTTGTCAGTCCCTGTTTTGCCTTAAAAAAGCTCTGATCCATGAAGACTTGGACTCCACAGGACCCCTTGAAGTGTCCCAGTTTTTAGCACTAAGGTGCCAATGCATTAAGTTCTATAAGCAGTGGGATGAAGTCTCCTTGAAAAGCTGTTTGAGTGGATTGATATCTGCTTCTAAAGCTTGTGGGATATAGGCGACAGCTATACTGGGTCCTGTTTAATGAAATGATGCACACAGTCTGCGCTTTGGTTCGTTTGTGTCAAAATATCATGAACCCAAGCATCAGAATATTCCGTCAATCATCCCACTGCCTCTGCTGGCTTCAGTTCTCCCAAGGTGTTCTGAAGTCCTTATGCAATGTAATGCCCAATCATCCACCTGATGTAGAGAAATCAAGATTTTATTGTCAGAAGTTGTGGCTCAATGGGCTTCCACCAAAATACCATCCTAACACAAAAAATAAAAAATCATATTTAAATATTAAAACATGATAAATATCAAATTGAAATGCAGTTTTTTTGGCTTAGCACCTTTTGTATACACCAGGATTTGGGGAAGTGTTGAAAAAAGGAAAAATCTGTACAACGTGACAGCATCTTCCCTATTTCACCATTACTTATCCTTACCTATTGTTCAAATGTTCGCCACGACCTGTTCCCCGCAGCATGCCTGTAGAAAAAATGGGCATAAACATTTTAACTATAGGGGCTCACTGAGTGGTCTATGACCTGGATATTTTGTGTGGGCCATTTGTGTTCCCCACACAGATTTGGCCATTTTTCACCCCCAGACAACTCATATCAACAGCAGAAATGGCTAGGTCTGGAGTGGGACTCTCTTGATCTAAGTATATGTGACAAATAGCCATTGTAAATTGATAAATTACACTACAACAAGGTTTCATGTGTTGCACCACGTTCCAGATGTGCTGTTTATGTTCATTATTGGTGCTTTTTAACAATAAACAGTGGCTTCCATAACTGCTCTGCCTTTGTGCAGTTCAAACAATCTGCAATGCACTGTGCATTATGCCACTTTTCCATGAATAGCAGCATTTACTTTTTAAACTCTTTAAGCCAGAGTTGCTCACCTATTGAGCTATAGCACTCAGTGTATATGTGCACCATCGAGCCTTGACCCTGTGGCTGACTCACCGCCGTTTCTTCCTTGAACCACCTTTTAAAGACCAACGCAGCACACAAAGAATGTGTGTAAGTGCTTTAAGCTTGTTTAGTCCGTGCCGTATAAACTGCTACTATTCAGCAAATCCATTATGTTAATGCATTTCTTATGTAGTCACCTACTGTAACAGCATTTTTTTTCATATTTTAGGATGAACTCAAGACTGTATTTTTTTCGCCTATTTTTGTCTGATTTTATCACTGCTTTACTGTTAATGAATCCCTCTGAGGTAATTCACCAAACAAACCCCTTATCAGATATTTTTCCAGGGGTTATCTCCATTGTGTAAACATGGATGTTGCCCTTGATGAGGTTGTGCCCAAAAGTCCAGCAGTGATAGATGGCCGATGGTCCACCTCTGTGTTATTCAACCCTGCTCTGCAGGGATTAACATTCTGCTGGGGTCCTGCTCGCTCTGTGTGCCCGGACAGCAAACAGAGTGTGTAAATTATTAAAAACAAATGCAAACAGACAAACAAGAGGGAACAAAAACAAAACAAAAATATGGCAAACATTTCTATCTACCTGTTGAATGTCTTTTGAGGAACTGGCTTCGGAAATGCTCGTGCACACAACACACTTTATTAAATGGAAAGCAGTGTAGCTAACAGAATTTCATCATGTGCATTTATTTTCAGATAAGATTATTCATGGTGTTGTACGATGGCTCATTTTAGAGCAAGTGGAGATATTGTCAAAAGAGATTATACGTTTAATCCCTTTTCAGACTCTCTTCTTCTGTAAAGCACACTAAATTTACACATTTCTGTGCAGGAAATATTGAGTCAACAGGAGGTATTATTCCGGCTTAGCACCTTCAGTCTGTGAATTATGTTTTTTTCATCCCAGTACAGCTAAAGAAACGACATGCTTATTTCTTGCTCTGACTTGAAACTATATGTTGATCTTTCATAAGCTCCAAGCCTAACCCTCTTTCTCTCCTTTTTCGCCCGTTTTCTTACTTTTCTAAAATAAAAAAATAAAAAAATGCTGAGCGACGTCATTTCTCCCAGCTTTTAGTAGAAATGGACCTTTACACCAGATAAAAACAGCAGATAAAAAAAGCCCACAAGCAGCTCTCAAAATGACACTGGTGATTTTAGGATGTTTAGAAGGAACACTGACAGTGTGCCAAAGCTCAGAGCGCTGAGAAATGACTGTCAGTGCTTAACAGCAAGAGAAAGAAAGCGTCCAGAGAGCCCTGCGAGTAAAAGAGGGATTCAGGTGAAGCATTCAGCTAAATGTCACATGTTTCATATTTGCAGGTGTGTTGATAACATCTTTCCATTAGTGGTGTTGGAGCTCAGATTCCTGCATGACAAAATCCTTCTGCTGCATTAGTGTGCACTTATTTCATTTTTTTCTTTTTTACTCAGCTTGATTCATTCAGTGTCTTTTTTTTAATTTTAATTCTATAGAATGACGCAGAATTTTCTTGAGAGACTAATTTGCATATGAATGTTTAATAGCTCTAACACAGCCAAGTATAAACCAAAGAATTACTGGCTTTGCTCAGCCAGTTCATGACTAATGTGTTCTAATGACTTGTCTGCGATCCTCTTTAAGACAATAATGGGCAGTAACAGATTTCTAGCTGTGGCATGTAATATCAAATTAATTACCAATCTTTGCCTTGTGAACAACTGGTCACTCAGATTGTTAATTCTTCTTTCTAATTGCATATTCTGGGCTAAGTTTTTGCTGGCCAGCCGCATGAAACATTTTTTTTTTTGTCTGTTCACATTAAAATGAAATAAAATCCCACATAATAATCTCCAATAACTATAACTGGGAGGTTTGTGGTACAAAAATAAAACTAGATATGATCAGTATTTTTGGTTTGATTCTTTTTAACAGGTTCTTGCCAGACATGCACACTGCAATGTATTTGATACTTCCAAAGATTTAAAGGTTCTAGGATCTAGAGGTAAGAAGACAAAGTCCTTTAACTTCATACAAAAAAAAAAAACAACCAATTTAAGATTCAAAAACCCTAAATTTCACTGCAACCTTTAGTTGAAGGATGTTATTTTACAGTTCAACAATCAAGTTGGACTGACATTTGAAATTATCAGTTTGAAGCAAAAATGTAAATTTATGTTCTAAGAATAAGTTCCAATTTTAGATTTTATGAGGATTTATTAAAAATTGTACTATGATCATATTCTAATTTTGTTCTCATTTTCTTCTTCACCTATTACACAATTTGTTGTCACTGTAATCAAAATAAACAACATTTATTAAAAGTAAAATAAATAAATAAATAAATTTAAAAAAGAAAATTGCTTAGAACAAGTTAAAAATACGAATTATTGTTCTGTATAGCATTCAAATTGAATTATTTCTAACAGTTAGCTTTTTATAGCATTTTAAATTTTTGTACTCTTTGTGTCTAGATATTGATGTCTTATTATCAGATTTCTTGTTCAATAAACATTAATAGCTGCATGGACAGAACATTTTACTTCTCTCTAGTGATTTTCTTTGTAAAAGTTGTGTTTTTTTCTTTAGGCCATCTCTTTTTGCAGTGACAGCACTGACTTTATATTTAAAAAAGTTTTGATAATTTGACATCTTTCCATGACGTCTAAGATTTTCAGAACCCCTATCACTACATAACCTAATAAACTTTAATTACCTTAAGCGTTGTTGTCCCATTCACCATCTCACCGTCTATACTCACTACACTAGACAAGAATAATGGAAAATCTGTTTTTGTTTTTGTTCTTTCTTTCATGTGAAAGTATTTTCAGTATTTTGCATGGATTTGCAGAAAGACAGTTTAGATGTTTTGCTTTTATGATAATAAGCATGGTTTATTCATCTTGGCACACACATCTAAACGTGTTTAAAATCGTATTACCGTATGGACTTCTTTGTTTGACACATTTTCTAAAAATTCTTTGAGAGCTAATATCTCAAAACAAGGTTTTAAATCTCTGCAAGGATCAAATAGTTTGCATTGTAATCCGCAGGAAAGCAATCTCTAAACTCCTGGATATCCTGTTTTTTTATTTGTTTTGTTTTTTATTAATAAACAATTTTTAGAAATAATTAATTGAAACAAGAACTATATTATGTAAGTGAGTGTAAAAGTTATTTCAGTACTTTTACAGTTAACTACACTGCGAACATAAAAGGAAAATTGACTAACTTTAGTCCACACTCTTTCCACTAACACTGACATTTATTTGTGCTTTTCTATATTATTCTGATACACAAATGAGTCAGAACTTGTAAGTATCATATCAGAAAAGCTTGGATTAGTTGGTTTGAATTTCTGTGGTAGCATTAATACTCTGAGATACAGAGCACCAGTTAATTACAAAACTCTAAAACTGTTCTGACCTTAAGGTGTTTTTCTATTAACATTATTATAATGCTATATAACATATAAAACTATTATATTTACTGTTATAGGTTTAATTTCCAGCATCTGAGCAAATTAAACAAGAAAAAAAGGGCATCTCCGTCCTCCTCCTTTGCTAAATCTACAGGAAATTTGTGAAATATTAACATTACATAATGCATGTTATAAGGAATTTCATCTCTGATGTTTTGACCTTCTTGGGTTTGGGTTTCCTGTGCAAAGTCCCTGTGTACTTCATTTTTGAAATGCATTAAGCTGTTATTGATTTTGTTGCTTTATTTTGATAGTACTGTCTTTCTGCATTGTGTTTCCTTCCTGTCGCCTAGTCTGTGTTAATTGCTTCAACTGTTTCTCATTAATCATCAGCTCTCTCAGTATTTACTACTTAGTCACCATGGTTTCCCTTTCTTACTGCCAGATTTGCTTGTGTTTCAGTATTGCCAATGTATTTTAAGGAAGCCTCCTTAAAACGAAAAGGTGAACCTTTTCAAATTCATCCTTGGATTAAAAAAGTTTCAAAATATCCCAAGGTTTTGTGATTGTTTGTTCAAAAAAGCAAAATAAAATGCACTGCAAGTGTACCAATCAGCTGTCATGCTTTTGGAAACAAATATACTTTAGTTTAAAAAGTGCAGAACAATCCCCAAACAATGACAGCGGACCTTGTGAAGATGCTGGAAGAAAACAAAACAAAAGCATTTCCTTGTTCCAAAAAAACAAAAATAGGCTGACAGGTGAAAGCAGGAAGCATATCCTTGCACCAAAGCTAGCATTACAAATACAAACCGTGGCAGACAAGGATACATTTAGTGGGATATCTTATTTTCTGTGGGATTGTGTGTCTGGTGGACGAGATGTTTCCATTTTAACAGTTTGGCTGTTATCGTTGTGGTAAATAATGGTGGGACAAACAGGGACTGAGATCACCGTCTAAACTGTGAAGCAGAAGGTGGCCTCATCATGTTGTGGGGGTGCTTCGCTCCCTAAAGAAGCGATGAGTCACAAACATGTTGCCAAAAAGGGGAACTTACTTGGCCGTCTAAAGTGGCTTCCTGACACATCAGCTGTTGAAGATGGACTGAAAAACATGACTTCTTTGGCTCCTATAGACGTCGTTGCGGAGTCACACAACCAAAAAAAAACTTGCAGGACTCGGTCTGACAAAGCTCTGACCTCAGTCTAAAGAAAAAAACAATGCCTGGTCAGTCTTGGAAAAACATGCGTGAGCAAGAACTTATTCAAACCCAATGAAGTTGCATCAGTCCTGACAGGAGAAATGGACCAAAGAAAGAAGCACATGGATAGACCGCAGACAGCTTTGACCCGATGTTAAACAATTCAAAGCTGATACCAATAAAGTGTGTGCAAACTCTTGAATCACCTGGATGTGGATAAAACAAACCACAGTAAAGAGACCCTCCCATGTGTGTTGACTTATCTCATACACTAAAATAATGCAGTCGTCTCAGACCTTAGGTGAGTCATAATTTCTGACGCTTTGCAGTGAGGACAGGAAGGATGGGGAGATAAAAATGTACAAAAAAAAACGAAAAAAATATTCTATTTTTTGGGGTAACATTTATAATATGTCCAGTTTGTTATTTTCTGATAAAGATAGGCGCTAAATGTCAGGAAATGTTCCATTCTGGTCTTAAAAAAGCCTGTGGCCTCCGATAGCCTTGCAGTATCTAAAAGTTGCTCTTTAGGTAAATGTAATGGCATCTTGAATTTGGTCATTTCACCCTTCATCCCATGCTACATACACACCGAGCAACGTGGATTGTTAAACGCGTTTTTGGCATACGGTGATTGCACTTGTTTTTTTGCCACCTAATATTAGCACATGTACTCACAGTTCTGTTCCGATTTATGAAAGACCTGATAGAATTCAGACTGTAAATAGGAATTTCTTCTTTGTAATCCCTTTTTAAATGGCACTTGTGCGAATTAGAAAGAGCACCAATCAAAGCCGGGCCCCAGTTGGTCAAAGCTCAACTGGTTTAACGTTCAGCTTCCCTTCAATAGAAATAGATCCAGAAATGGACCTAAAAACATGCATAGCAACACATTAATCCAAGAGTTTTGAATGTAAATGCCCATAACTCATTTACGTAGACTTTCATTGAAAGTGGCTGCTTAAACACGTGTTGCCGAGGCCTTTGTGAATGGAACATCAGTGGGACTGGGCAACATCTGCTCTCTCTGTGTATTTGTTTTCCCATAATCCAATTCTTCTATGAAGTAAACATACTGAGTAAGACAGTCCTTTTACTGTGTTTAGCTTGTTTGTGCTGCAACTCAATCCCAGTATGATGTGTGTGAGTGAAAGATGAGAAAACAGAGATCAGAAATACTAAGAGATGTTTTGAAATCCTCAAAAGTGTGAAGCTCTCCGGTACTCCCTTCACTCTAGCAGTTATTAACAGGTTATTATGGCTGTAATGAAAGACAGAAATGAATCTGGGATGCGCCTAAAAAAGCCATTTAACTTGATAATGAGCAGGCTGTATACCAACATAAATAAACCTCTGAAGATTTCCTCGAGTGAGCCAACAACTAAATCGTCCTTTTTTATCTCCACCATCCATGAGAGACATGTAAATCAGCAGCGAGACCCAAAAAGACCCGCTGTGGCGCTTGTGAAATCTCTCCGGAGGAAAAAAACCTGTGCTTGGACCTTAGACTTCAAAAGGATGCTGCTTGTAAAACTTTTCGCGACAGAGAGTGAAAACGTTCCTATTAAAAGCCACCAGGCTTTTGAAGCTTCTCTTCACAAAGAGCTGAGGCGAAGAGGTCGAAACAAAAGAGGCAGGTATTTTTAAAAAACGCTGGCCTGAGGAGAAATTAGTCAGCTCAGGGTGAAAACTCATTTAACATCATCCAGCTGATGAGTGGATCCGCTTTGCACCTTCTCAGAGCAGCTCGGGCAACTTCCTATTAGCTTCAATTACCAGAGTGAGCTATTTATTATATCATGGGAATTTTTTTCATTTGAATTTAAAGAAGTAATGCGATTAAAGGAAGCCGTTAATTGCTGTTTGTCACTGTTTACTGTCTGACACATGCCTGAACTGACTAATGACTTGAAGTTGCTGCTTTACAGTCCCAATCTGCAATTCCTCCAACAGCACTCCACATGTCAGAGACATAATAGGATGATTAAAGTGTGCTTGAACTGATGTGAACTCTCAGAGCTTGTTTTTGATAATGCATAAGGGAAACCTGATGTAGAACCATGCTTTGGAGGGTTTTTTTTAGGACAGCCTGATGGCTCGTCGTTGTAGCTCTCTACTATCCATACAAATGATTGGCTACAATGGATTCAGTAGACAGGAAAGTCTGGCCGCTCCATTGGCCTCTTTTTCATTCACACACACAAAATCTAACAACCATGCGGTGCAATCAGCCGCATAATGGGGCCACACAGCCTTTAGCAGGCTTCTAAACCCTCCGACCACGGAGGTCCACAACACCAGTCAGCACCACAAGAACAGAGTAGCCAAATTATATTTTTCAGAGAGAAATTGCCCATTTATCGTGTGAATGTTGCCCAGGGACCGAAACTTTAATATTCAAAAGGGTGATGGGATTGTCGAGCGCTAAAAAGCCTGAATAAATCCAGCAGTTCTTGGGTGTTTCTTTGTTTCCCACTTGTACTGTGGTGGTCTTCCTTCTAGTTTTTTTTTTATCATTTTCAATTTCACAGGAGAATAGAAATATCAGAAGTATTACTCTGGAGTGAGAAGCTGGCTAATGTAACTGCGTCTTTTAGCCATTCCAAATGGGATGCGTGAGCGTGAGGGAGAAAAAAAAGCCTCTGTGTGTTTGAATGTGCATGCATGCTTTATGGTAACGTGTCCTTTTGTGGAGCACATCAACCTTTCATGCACGAAAAACCCCGGTGAGATGAGAAATGCCTTCCGTGCACTTGCAGGCTCCACAAAGTATCACTGAACACTGGCGTACAAGCTGAGAATCTCATGATCAGCTGATATGCATCTCATGAAAGAAGCAGCGTTCGTCATTTTCCTCTCTGCTCAGCGTCCCTCTTTCCCCTCCCCGGCTCTGTGGCTGTGGTGTCACGGCGGCGCGCGGGCTGAGAATAATTGCAGGACGGGGTCTGATAAACGCGACTCGATGAATTAGTCTCGCTAACAGAGGGAGAACAATATCTGGTGGAACAGAGGATGAGCCCAGGGAGAGATATCTGCCTCCAGTCAGTGGGGGTGCAAAAGGGCTGTAGATCAAGGCTGAGTGTGAACACAATCCCCCCGAAAAAAGATCAAATAAAACAAGAGCAGGCCCCCCACACTCTACAAACAACCCAATACAGTATTACAGTTAGAGGGCAACCATGTAGAAATCAAACTGATTGATTTTGCACAAGTGACTGGGTCTTTACACAAAAACATTGGAGTGCTCGTGCCCCGGTGTGCGCTCTCTGTCATCCCAACTACTAACTTATTCATTTGAAGGTACCAAGCAGGGGCTGGGAAACCACATGAAATATGCTCATGCTGCTCAGGGCCACAGATTTCTATTGATAGCGTGGGTAGCATCCATCTTCCTAAAGTCCAGCAAAGGTCAAAAAGAGCATGACTCAGGAGAAAGTTTGCATTGCATTCTGGTCTGCATTCTGCACGTTTACTGTTCTGAGTGTGCTTCTGTGACACTTGCTCAGCCGTCTGCACACGCAGGGGAGCTGAAGATGGCTGTCTTGTAAATCTGCTATGGTGAGGAGGTGACGGTGGAAGCGTTGTTTCACAGTCAATAAAAGTGGCCCTTTGGTGCTTGTAAGAACAGCAATCTGCAGCCATTTCCTGAGGAGAGCCTCCCACGCAGAGAGGACACCAGGCGTTATGAGCCCAGCCCCTTCTCATAGTCTGAATAAATCCTAAAATAATCATCTGGCAGGAGCAATTTTAACCATCTGATTGATCTACAAATGCAAGATTTGACCTCTGTGCACAGAACAGCGCAAGGAAAGAAAAAGTATCCTTAATTTTTCTATCGTTTTGTTACCCCGAAGTGTTAACTTTTTTTTACACGTGTTCATTCCTGAATTGGCAGAAGAAGCTTAAATCTCAGTCCTACTTAATTTGCTTTCAAATCATTTTTTGCTAATTTAAATTCCCTTGCATTACTATTTTTATCCATTTGTCAGCCATCTAAAATGTGTAAATGAGACGCTGTTTAGAGCAATTACTTCACCCCAGCCGCTTCACCATACGCCAAACAGATGATGAAAATATGCTTCTAACACAATGGTGTTTAATTAGTGCTCAGTCCATCTATTTCAACAATTATTATCCTCAAAACACTTTATATTGTCTTTGATTTTCCATGTAATGCATCCCAGCAGCACTCCTGATTCAAGCAGCTTCTTTTCATTATATTATTACAGTCTTGGCCAGAACATGTCTATAAAAGGAAGAGAGCTGTGTGTTTTTGGTGTGGATATTGAAGGAGTCGAGCAGCAGCCTTTATGTCCTGGGCTCTCTTAGATTGCCAGCGTTCCTTCGGGGATAATCCATGTTGTGAAATTGAAGTGAGGTGCTGGAATATCAATTCTTTTTTCCCTGCTGAGAGAATAAAAAAAAGAAGAAGAAGAAGAAGAAAAAAAGAAACAAGACTTGACAGCTTGGTAGATTTGAACTCGTTGGAGCAATCTAAACATCAAGATGACAATACAGCAGGGCTGCAGGCGACTTAAAGCCAGGCAGGAGATGAGTCTTCACTGCAGAGGATGGTGTTGCAACCTTGATGTTGATTATCCTTTGTTTAAAAAAATGTCCTTTGAATAGACGATAGAGCCCGAAGTAGATTTGTGCAAGAACTAGAAATGAGGTAATTCTGCTGCAGCTTTAAGCTCCCACTTAAAAAACAAAAATGTTTTTAATCCTTATATGAGACCTAGAGGTAAAAATCTGCCATAAATCTCTGCATCTGGTATGAGTTTTGCTCTCATCTTCTTTAAAAAAAAGACAGATTTAGTTTTAATTATGTTCAGCTTCTGAATTTTTAATTAATCCTCTATGTGACACTCATTAAAGAACAATCTTAGTTTTAAGCATAATGTACTTTTTTTTATGACTTTTGACATTTTCTGAAGTTTTACTGTAAATGAAAGCCAAGATGTTTACCTATGTTGTTTTTTGCCTGAAAATGAGTTAACAAGTAAAATCAAACATATTTTTCATTCCCGTTTATTCATATTTATGGAAATATTGTTCTTCCCGTTTTTTTTGCATCAATCCTCTGCTATTCTCAGAAAACAAAAGCGTCAATTGCTCTAGAATCTGCTCAGTGTTCTGCCTCAACACACACTTCCAAAGCCACAATAATAATTTCATGAAGCCCCTCCATAACAGAGAGTCACTAAACACATCTGTGTCTGCTCAAGATCAAAGTAAGGAAAGTACTTAGCCAAAGGTTCAACTGGTGTGACCCTTTCCACCAGGAAGGCAGAGGGAAAGCAATGAAACCCAGCCGTTTGCTTTATAAAAATAACCCAAAGTGAAAGGAAGTGATTTGGCAAAGCAAAGCTGATTCAGCTGCAGTTTAAACAACACCTCGAGGTCAGACGGTTTGTTGTTTAACATCAAATCTGGCTCCCCACCATAACATTTCATGCTGCTTCTGGCCAATAGAGTGCAGAGGTATGCATGATCTGAGATAAGTGCTGCACTCCAGACAAGGTCAACGGAAAACAAAGACTGTAAGAGTCACTTCTTGGCTCGTGCAGGAATGTGTACGGAGACTGCAGGAATCCTGGGAGCTACATAGAGCAGATATCACCAGTGACAATAACTTCATCAGCCTTAAAGAATCCCATTGTCTTGTCTATTGCAAAGATCACCAACCAAACTTGTGTGACTTGGTTCAAATAACTCAGATCCTCACATTTCAATGAGGTCAATGATGGTGATGTAACTCACTAGAAGGAAAGGAAAAAGATGAAGGATAAAGAGGTGGATTTTTCTGTCAGACGGATTAGCAGATACTACAGATACAGATACGGTTTCTACCACAATGCAGTTTAACTGTCTTTCTCATTTTCCTTTGGTCAAATGTCCCTGCAGGGTAGATGCACGGAATCGCTTTTGTGCTTGGAGGAGCTCTTTGCCTGGAGGTTAAATCCAATCTGACCTGCGGTGATCAACAGGACAAATCCTTGATAGCAGACAGGTGGTGGGTGGATTTTAGTTTTCTATGTGCTTTCTTGGGTTTTAAACATTTTTGTAGCACCCAAAACTTGTCATCAGTGACTTTAACCCCCTTTATAAAAGGATGGTTCTAAAGATTGTAATCAAGCCTCGACAGGAATGCTGAGACGAGCGAAATAAAGAGGCAGGGCGTTTTAGCTCCAAAATTAGCATTTTATTCCGATGGCTGGGGTCAGAGATTTATAACTTGTTATTCAGTACACATGGTTATCCACAAGGCTTAAGTCCAAAACCTTTGCCAGTCTTAAAGCTGATTCAGTAATTAGCCCCTGTTATCCCACCCCCACCCCACCTTATTTGGTACAAATTCAACATTTGTGCTGACAAAGTCACTAATTTTCCAGTTTTTTTTATTTTTTTTATTTAACTTTTTTATATATTTATTTTTATACAAAAAAAACTCTTAACTTCTACACATTAATGTCACCCAGGTTTTATTTTTTTTCTTCCACTTTGTAAATAAATTTGGGAAACAACTTTTTTTTTTGTTTAAATTTTGTTGTCATGAAAAGATAAAAACATGCAAAAAACTTTGAATTTTAGTCCAAATTATACATTTACAAGCTTGGAACTTTTTGCACTTTTTCATTGTACTACATCCAAAAAAAAAAAAAAAAAAAAGGAAAACATTATGTACACACATCTTTTTACATTAAAGTAAAACTTGAAAATATCAGATGATGACTAAGGCAAATGAAGTGTACATAGATTAGACCAAAACTGGTTTGTTGTTTTTGTAAAATACTACATCACTTCAAGGGAAGAAAATAAAAAAAAAGAAAAAAATCCGCTAAAAAAGTATGAATCATAACTCCCTTTTCCTGCAACCAGCTGCATCATTTTTAGTGAGTAAGCCTAACGTCTAGCATACTGTACAGTGCTGTTCTTGTTTTTTTTTTTTTCTTTACCATCCAAACCAAGATTTTCCATCATTCCTTTGCTTAGGTGATTTATTTAAATAATCTTCAACAAACAGGATCATCGTGTCACCAAAAAGAAGAAGGAAAAAATAAAACAGATTTAAAAAAAAGTGTGTTACATAATTTCTTTGAAATCACTCCAAAAGTCAGTACCATTAAAGCCTTGAACATACAACTAATCGATTTGATCAGGAAAAACAAAGAAAAAGAAAAAAATGTACAAAAAGGCACATTATATCCCAGTGCTTCTGTACTGTGAAATTCAAGTGTAACTGAGCGCATTCAATACAGACAATCTGAGGGTGACAGTCCACCAGTGTTCCCTCTCACCTCCTCCTCCTCATCTGAACCACAGCCTATGCCTAAGCTTTCAACAAGCATATGGTGCGTAGACTACAACAATAAGCCTAGGTTGGTTGTTTTAGAAAAAAATTCTGGATCAATTTTTTAGATTTTTGTATCTTTAGAGTCACAGTTCTGCCGTTCTCATGGGGAATATCAGAAGCTGTCCTTGTCCTTCAGCAGGAAATACTTCCTTTTCTTTATCTTTTCATCCTTCCAGGTGTGGCTCCTTGTTTTAGTCGTCGCTTCCACCGTACATGTCTGCCAGTTTTCTGAAGCGAGGGCCCCAGTCGTTGAGATAATCGTAGTCCTGGTCGCCCCCGCTGCTGGAGGAGTTGAGTGAACTTAAGGAACCGGCTGTGGAGCCACTGCCCTCGTAATCGAACACTAGCAGGGAGTCGTAGGGGGGAGCGGTGGGGTCATTGTCTGCTGCCTTCAGTCCCTGGAAATAAAACAACGGTTAGATGAGACGATTCAGCAACACTGCGGTCTGCACACAGACGCTGCTGCCAACAAGGAGCTGGCCACATAAACACTGCTGCCTCACACATGCTGCTTCGCACAAAAAAGCTCATTTATCCTAAAACCTGCCAACGGGTCTCCCTCCGTTTATCCTGGAAATCCGCTTCTTGTCTCGATTAATCAAGTTTTAGTCCCTTTTGTTTTCCTTCTTTACTTAGATCCTTTCTAGGATGACTTAGCAAATGCGTAATTAAAAACCAAAGTCCCATTGTAGCCTTGACCTCTTTTCTTTTCAATTTTAGAAGAAAATCAAAAGATTAATAGCGTTCAAGGGGAAAGAGGCGGCGGGCTGCGAGGTGGAATTAGTTTACTCATAAAATATGAAAATTTGACCCCAATAATTGCTTTGTAAGCAGTGTGGTATCCTAAACACTCGAGCTAAGAAATGCAGAAATCTAAGAGTGAAAATAGACAGAAAAAATGTCCTGGGGCATTCAATTTCTGATTGGTCAAAAGGCTCCTTTATATGGCTGGAAGCATCTCTTCCTTCAGTGCCAGCGGTAACTGAACCCCATGCCCTCTCTTGACTCGCACACACAGTACAACTTTGATATTTGTCATCTGTCCTCTAACTGAAAATACCTTTAATATTTCATCCCTGTGTGTCTGTATGTGGTAGAAGCAGGCGCTGAGCTGGGCTCGGGCAGGAATGGTGGAATGTGTGTGCTGCCACGCATGCGTATCTCCGTCTTATCTTAAGGCTCGTGGTGCTCGTGGGGGTGGTTCTATTTTCAAGACTGCACTTGACATTCCCAGAAATCCTCACGGCGTCGCAAGGGGTCCTTATGGATTCCTATTGATTTCCAGTTGCATTCTCTAACAGGACTCAGAGACACTGTGGACTGTTAATCTAGGAATTGAGGTGAAGTTTGGTCATAAAACACTGTTGGATACAAGCCTAGTTTTTTTTTTTTTTGTTTTTTTGCTTTTATTGCTCCACGTTAAGACAGCAAACAAATAATACATGAATTAAAAGAAGCCAAGAAGAGCAAGTGAGAGCTCTGCTCATCGGGAACTCGTCAAAGATTTATTGCTTCCTCTCTGCCACCACAATCATGTTGGATAGCTCTCAAATAAAAAGATGAATTGAATTAAAGTGGCGGAGCACTTAGCCATTATTTTCCACTTGTTAGCATTTGTTAAGTATTTGCTCAGGGCTGCAGGGCTGATAATTTCAGAGAAATATGACAGATGGATCATTTATTACAATACAATATTCCTAATAGCTCTGCTGGTTATAGGCTGTTCCATCTACAACCAAAAGCCCACCGGCAGTTTCATAGCGTCGGTCAATCGCTGAACTGCTTTCTTAATTTCATTACAACAGAGTTGGCCTCTCTAATCGAAAGCATAGATAGTCACTCGTTCTCAGTGTTTGGAGTCGCTCTGTCCCGCTGATAACAAAACGACGAGTGATCAAATCCGCTGCTATCTCAGCTCCTAAATAACATTCACGGGAAAAGAAAAGAGCCAGTGTACCCAACACAGTTTAGTGAGCTTGTGCCCACCTGTGATTGACAGCGGCCACGGCAAGGTGGTGCTAATATTTTTACCCCCCTCTGTAAGAAAAGAACTTCACTAATAAACTTAATTTATCTGATTGTGGCCTGAAAGTCCTTCTGCTTACCCAATGCCTGATTTTTTTAACTCCATTATTCAATTTAAAACCACCCCGACCCACCTCCCCCCAAAGCTTTGGGATTGAGATGTGACACATTTCCCTCCCCCCTACTCTTATCTGTTCTGTTCCTTCCCCTGGTTTAACAAAAAGCCAGATCAGCAAAGTCGGATTCCAGCTCCATGTGCTCACTGGACTGGCAAATTCTAACCCGGTCTTAAAGATCCAGTCCAATCATCTTTTGATCTAGTTTAGAAGTGCTCCCAGTGGCCGTTTAAGCATAAGTTTAGTTTTTAAACGATATTAAAATAACTGTGTCGTCTTCTAGAACATAGTTTCTGTGGAGCGGCAGGAGTTCATTAGAAATTTGCCTCTGAGTTGTGAGTGCTTCTGTGAGCTCTCGCTTCTACGCGCCCTTGGCTAACATTATCTGGACAGCAAAAACGAGGGGCAATGTTGGAGCTGTCCATCATTGAAATTCATCGTACTGCCAGCGTCTCTGAAGGATCTGCAGAACCCAGACACGGTGAAGTGCTTGCCGGCACCACTGTAGAGTTCTCCAAAAGATATAGACCCAAGCTCGTTTAACATCATCCATGTTTTTCATGATGTGGCAATTCACAAAGTTTGTAAGAGTTTCAAAAGAAAGGGCGGCGGACATGAATTTAACGTCTTTGCTGCGTCTGGTATGAATGCAACATGAGACCAACACAGACCAATCACGACTTACTGATAACGTCTGGTTCCAACATGGCGATGGACATATCTGGGAGAGGGGACTTTATGTTAATTTATGCTTATTTTTATATTATTATTTGTTTTTATTTGCTTATTTGGTATCATTATTATTATTTTTTTTTATTTTTATTTTGTGTAAAGCACTTTGTGTTTTCTTTTATATGAGAAGTGCTATATAAATAAAGATTGATTGATTGATATGCCGGAAAAATGGCGACTGAATAGACTTCATTTTGTTGGAACCGAAGCCATTTTCTATGGGCGATGTCTCACTCGCTCTGTTCAGTTCTCTATATACAGTCAGTGAAGCAGACACTGCACGTGCAGCTGGACGGAGCTACATCATTGTTTTCATTTTATAATATTGGAATATTTTTCTATGAAGAATTGAACTTTGAGAGTTTAAGCAAAAGAGAAAAGTGGTAAAATGTCAATGTTTGTCTGAGAAACGTATAAAAATGTACTGAGGAGTTTTATACTCTTAAAACATGTCTAATCCTAGTTTGTGGATATCATGGGCTTTTAATGAACACTGTACATGGATTTTGTTGTCTAAATGTGGATGCATCAGAATGGAGCGGAACAGAAAGCTCGCGCCCAGCGCATTTTCTGCATAACAAATACGCTCTTTTTCAAACTGCTTTTTTTTTTTGCCTGATCCTGATTCACAACGACTTGAAAGAAGCTTAATTTTCTTCAAATATGTCCTCCATGATCAGAAAAATGCCCGAAGAACATGTTAAAAGCAAAGTTTCCATCAGAGTGGGTCTTCTGAACTTCCTCTGGATTCTGAGTGTTTTCTAGGTCAGGAGGCTTCGAAACATCACAAAGATTTCATCATAATGACAAGTAAAGGCAACCCATGTGAAAGATGGTGAACACTTTCAAGCCATTCTCTTCCATACACTGCAAATTATTAAATTTCACTCCATATCAGCTGTTAGGACAAGTGTATTAGGTGTAATCGTGAGTCACTGTGAAAGAGAATGGATGGTGCCAGGGTAAAGGGATCTGGGAAATAGATGGCTGGGCAGCAGAGCTGAAAGAGCAAGCTCTAATCTAAAAACATGGGTGCCATCCAAAAACTAGGAGCGAACTCCATTTGTAATGCTGTGAAACTCTTGTCTGTTGGAGCTTGTGAAAAATATATGACTGCTCTTTTCATTTCACATTCTCCCTTCATGCCGAAGTCAATGATGGCCTGAGGCAAACCAGAGCACTCAGAGCAGTGCACGCTGATAGAAAGCCAAAGTATTCCTTCTCTCATCTTCTATTTCTATGCTGACACATCTATATCTCCACTTTGGCACAAAGGAGGGGGAGGGGGCAATTATATCTGAACAAGTTAGCATCATGTACATAGTGGGCTTTGTACCAGTCAGAGCAAATATATGTGAAATTAAAGCCGCGAGCGGCATTGGATGGCCCGCAGGCGCTACTCGCCGCCCTTTCCGCCTGCTTCCACACCCCACCATCCTCGCTGCCTGCCTCTATGCGCCACTGCTGCCCTCGCTGCCCACCTTTGACCCGACCCAATGTGCGAAGCAGCCACAACACTCGCCCGGTGCCCCACTTCTCTCTCTGTAAGGCTGGTCTGGTCTGCGTTGGAGCGTCGTTCACTCTGTCTGAAATTCATTTTCAATTTTTACTAGGTGTGCGCAAAGTTTGGTGATTTTTTTGTGCATGTGACGGGGGGGGCAAAACTGGACTTCTAGGCGCAAAAATGTTTACAACAGCAAAAACAATATGGTCCCTGCCATCAGGGATGCTGCTGCGGGTATAATTAGAAAAGTTTTTGAAAGTCTGATGAGAAATAGATGAAAAGTATTTTGATTATTAATTGAATTTAAGGGATTTCATATAAACCCTTTGTGCCCATATAATTATTCAGATAATCATAACTCAGTATTATGAACCAAACAGTTTGCTTGGAAACAAATGAATTATTCAAGCAGTGTTGGACTTTACAAAATATTGTAATCAAACCGCTATGTTTCCATGTGCTTGTGATTTGATGTAACTGGAGGATGGGATTCTTACCTCGTTGATGAAATCTCCAATGTCTCCAGGATGGGGTGCTGCTGACCTCATGGGATACTGAGGCTCGGGGTGGATGGGTCTCTCGTCTAGACGGCGGATTCCCACCGGCTTGATGGCATCGGGCTCTAACGTGTCTGGCTGCTGAAGCTGACTCAGATCGTAATCCTAGAGAACACATAGACAGATGGGACTTAGCTGAGCAGCGTGACAAGACCCCAAACCAAGTGTGATGATTTAAATTAATAAGCACACTCTATGCTGTAAAAAGGACAACGTTACACTCAAGATAGAAGATTTTTTAAATGCACAATCAGGAAGAAAACTTTACTCATTTTGCCTGTGAAGAATGAGCTCAGAGACAACTTGACACATAAAGAACCAGCACAGAGGGGGGTTCCATTCTGAGGACCACAGCATATGCCGCAGAGAGTCTGTACTTGTGGCGTTTGCTGCAGGAAGGATGTGCAGGCCACTGTTTTCCTCTAATCAATGCCCAGACACGGGATGCTGGATATACATAAGCCATTGCTAATCCTATTAACATACCAAGGCAACCTGAATGGCTCGTAGTTTGTGCAAAGTCATGGGCAGCAGACGGGAAGGAGAAAGAGGGAAGAGAGGAAAGAGGGAGGAAGAAGCTGTGGTAAAGAGCAGAGCAGTTGAGCTGAATGACTGCATGGTATCAGGAAGACGGCAGAATGATAGAGATAATGCCATTTGAGAATCAGAGTGTGAGCCTAATAAGCGTGCATGATGGATTGTCTATCCTTAAGAGATTTGTGGTAATCCATCCATCTCTAATATCCCCCTTCAAAATTGTCTTTGCTCAGTTGCACATGTACCTTCACACTTAGACAGTCCTGGGGGGGAAAGATGGGAAAAAAGACAGAGCTATGGAATATGTAATATGAGAAATAACACATAAAAATGCATATAAATCGTTGGATGAAGCCTAAACTGCCCAATTGTCATAAATCACGTTGGCACATTTTCAAAACACTAAACATTTACTGTAATCTAACTTTGAATTTTAATACATTTTCAGATGTTTTCAAGTTACTTGCAAAAGCAACTGTTTTTGGTTCACTTTTTATAACACCAGAGAGAATGATGGAAACAGTCCATGAACCCCTCTTTTCCCAGCCACTTTCTCCAGCTCATCTAAGGTCAGACAAGCCAAAGAAATGTCTCTTCAGCTAGCCACTGAGTGTGTGATGAAGCCTCTTCCCGGCAGACCCCATCCAAAAGGAACTCCACTAGAAGAAGTCTGCAGGACTTCCTGACCCAAACTTCCTCACTTCTTGACTGACTATACTTCAAAACCCCTTTTGAAAAACAGACTCCTACATCGTCAACAAGGCTCTGCTCAGCTTTCCTTCTGGGAAAACAAATTTCAGCAGCTAGAAGTCATGACCTTTTCTTTGTAGCCACTTCATAGTTCAAGACGATAGGTGAGAGCTGGGATGTTGATCGATTAGCTAATTGACAGCTTTGTCTTCTGCTCAGCTTTCCTCTCCCCACAACAGACTGATACAGCACGCATCCCTGCGGATGCTGCTCGAATTCATCTGTCAACCGCATCTTCCATTCCACCTCAACTGTGAGAGATGCTTACGGCTCGAGCGAGTCGCATGGCTGCGAGACAAAGAGCAGGGGGTTTTCTGGTGCACTAATGGCTGTTTGGAGTTGATTGAAGAGGAAGAAAAAAAACTGTCTAAAATGGAGGAAGAGTATTTGCTCTTCCTATGACCAATTTCTAAAATAAAGGAAAAAAAGTCATCAGAGGCGTCCATCAGATCCAGATTGGATCATGTCAGCCTCTCTTTAATCATCTTGCACTCGAGCTTCAGAGTTCACAATTGAAAATCGACACATAAGAAGTTTGACTGAAGTTGGCTAACTCCCATACAGACGCACAATGTTTACAGTCTAGTTCAGTACAGAACTCCTCCTACACAGTCAGGTTATACTTCCTGGCAAAGCACTGAGGAATTTATCATGATCTTCTTTGTTGTATAATCACACATGGAGACTTTTACCTTAATCAAGCTGCTAACTTAAAAAAAAAAAAAAAAACGTATGTTAGTTTTGTTTCAGGGGTGTAACAATCAATTGATGAATCGATTTCTATATTCCCATGATCCAACCAAGTGGACCTGTCTAAGGATAGTTGTTAATCAAAAAAGCATATACCATTTTAAAATAATTTCAAAATGAAATGGACTAGTGACGTTGGAAGATACCATTTAGATTGAGGCATGGTAGTTGTTTTTAACTATAACGTAAAAATGACAAAGTGACATCACAGCAGCCAACAGGTGATGGCAGCAAAAAAATGATCAAACCATCATTACATTTCATTGTGTGGAAACACTTTGGGTTTTGCAGACATGTGAACATCCACTGTGGCAGAATACTCCAAGAATGTTACCCTTGTATTATTTGGATGTGGAAAAACAACAGAACTTTATGAAACTAAAATGTCAATTGCTTTCACATTAAATTTTTGTTTATTTGGTTGTACACATATTTAATTTATTCTTGATTATCTAGCAAGAAATACAAGGAATCTGGAAAACTTTACCTGCACTGTTCAGTACCAGGTATTTATCGCTGAGTCACACTGGAGGAAGTTTTGGTTAAAGATGTCCTGATCAATTTTAGGGCAGTGAACCGGATCGTTCGAAATGAACCAAAATCGTAACCACAAATTATGTGATGAATTGAATTGCTGTACAAATGAATCATTACACCCCTATTTTGTGTGGTTAGACTTATATTATTAATTTAGATGTATGGACATTAAACATTGGACTTCATCCCCCTTAATTACTTTTACAATTGTAAAAAAAAAAAAAAAGTTGTACAATTAAATCATGAAATACAGAGATATTATCTGCAAATGAGATCTCAAGTCACCTGACTAAAAGATGATGTGACCACTGTGCTTCCATTAACCTGGGATTGTCTTAATCAAAATCAAAACTTCTGGTCATAGCGGTCAAACAAATCACACCAATTACCTGCTACCGTTTGTCGATTTAGAGCCTCTAGTTTGAAACAAGTGCTTTTGTCTCCACTGAATGTCACCCTTTAGCTGTGTATGTGGCAAATTGCCTTCTTAATTTAATTGGGCATGTTAGCAGTGAAGCACAATGAGACAAACAGTTGTAGCAATGAAACTGCTGCAAATCCACAGTCAACCGTTGAGAACAGAGGGAAGGACATATGAATATACACAGATTACACAGCAGGGCTACAGTCCTGGATTTTAAAGTCACCATAAAAAATTCTTCATTATATTAAACTAAAATCCTCTTTCTAAGTTGCTATGATGAGATGTCCTCCTTTCGGTTGTTGTGGCAAAAACATTTGCTGAAAAATGTTTGATTTGTTCCACTTGTCTACTTGAAAGAACAAACAACCCAGCGCCTGTTTTTCAAAGTGTGCCTCCAAGGCCGTCCTCTCGAAGGTAAATATGAATCAAATTATTCTGCAGTCATTTTTAAAGGAATGTGACTCATTTCTGTCCAACGTCCTTTTTTCTTTCCTCACAAGAAGATATGTTGACAACAGGTTTGGCAGTGTCCAGAGAGAGCAGACTGATCAGCTGACTCCTTTTGATTAAACAAGGGCTTCACAAACCAATGCAAGCCAGGGCAGTGACAGCAGCTAAAATCATATACTCTGAGAGCACCCATTGGTCTGACACTTCAATTTCCTCCCCAGCGGGAGATAGGGAGAACAGAGGTAGGCATTATAAAGACCACATCACTGAGGAAATCAGGTCCATTTTTTACCCAACACTGACTCTGCAGACAAGACCATTTTCTCCAGGCGCCCTGCCCTTCCCAGCACCAGTCAGAACGGAAGCTTGTTTTCCCTCAATAAATTGTTGCACCCATTCATTTGCCTTTGAAAGGTGTTATAACACGCAACCGTTTCCTTCTGAACATGTTCTGGTTCACAGGTTTGTGCATTTTACGTGTGTGTTCACACAAATGGGTGCTTTCCCTCCTGCCTAATCAGTGGCAGATGTGTAATGGCTTTGCAGTCATATTGTTACCTTAGACAGGGCTTCATTATTTCACCACAGCAGATGTCTGTCTCTATACGACATCGGCTCACCAATTACAAGTCTCCGAGGCTAATTTGGCTGTATGCTGGGTCAGGCTGGGGTCTCCCTCACATTTCTGCTGTATCTAAGCCAACCAAGCACTTCATTCAGCCACAAAAAATGGCCCATTTTTTACATTACTGCTGTTTTTCATGAAATGATTCCAGTCCGCAGACAAGGGTTATTAGGACAATTGAATTCTGTGTGCCTGATCAGCTCAGGAGGATGCAGAGATTGAACACTCCTGGTGCTTGCTGTTCTTCCTTGTGTTGCTTCAAATTCAGAGAAGCGGCAAACAGTTCCTTTAAAAGAAACATTTCAATATTTCCTGAAGCAGTTGGATCCAAAAATGTTTGCATTATCGATCCCAGCTTTTGATTTTCATCTTCTTTTTATAAGAAAAGCTCCTTAATGCATCAGACTTCCAATAAAAGCTGTCCCTCTGTTCATTGCGAATAGCTGTATATTTTTGAGCAGCTTTGTCAACTGAATCAACACAGAAAGATTGCAAATGTATACCTGCAAAACCAATTTAAGCACTTGTTGTTTTTCTTATAAAGCTTCAGCCAAACGGCTGCTGCTTTTGCGCAGCATGAATGTGAAGTGAATGTTCCTGCTCAACAAAGAGCCCACACTTTATTACTTTCACCTTCTCAAAGAGATCGTATAGCTTTGTGTTTGGCAGACTTCTCTTCCATCAAATAACACAAAAAATATGACTTTAAATGTTTCCCAATCCACATTTCCATCACTTTTATTGTCAAACACAACCACTTATGCTAAAAAGTTTTAACTAAAGAAAAGTAAACTTTTTATTTAAAATCAGAAACAATCATTTTCTTTTATCCTCAAGACACATTTTGTCTATTGCAGACAAAATGCAAGTTTGATTTAAAAAAAAACAAAAAACATGTTTTCCAAATGCTTTCATCACTCCAATGTAAAAAAGCAACACAAATATCCTTTTTTTAAAAAAGAAAATCACAAGTATCCCTGTTTAATATGCAATAAATACTAATAGACATGTTAGGGAAACAAACAAACATGCATGTTGAAGTCACCGTTTGTAAGAAAAAACGTTTTTTTCCTCTTCCTAACATTGGTGCTGGTCAAGGACACTGTAACGTGTTAAAACTGGTTTTCAGATCAATCAAAATGATATCAGAGCACCGCGTTGACCGCATGATTCTTACCTGATCCTCCTCTCCTCCACCTTCTTCATCATACTTGAGGATGTTGTCTCTCACATCATCCTCAGGATCGATAAGAAGCTGCTTGGCCTGTCGCTCTTTGTCACGGCGCTTCATCCACACCACAAACATCAGCACGAGAACTGAATAAGAGAGAAAAACATTTGTGGCGATGTGGATTTAAAGACCCACTCCAATCACCTTTTGATCTGTTTTAAAGCAATTAATTCTGATGATGCCGTTTTTAGGCAAAAACAAAAAAAAAAAAAATGTTGTTTTCTAGGACATAATTTCTGCAGAGCTACAAGAGTTCATTAGAAATTCACCTCTGGGTTGTTGGCAGGATATATATAGATATAGATATAGATGTATATGTTTATATGTAGATAGATAGATATATATATCCTCAGTCATGTGAAAAATGTCACAAGGCATGTAAAAACAATATTTATTGGAGTAGATTTTTAAATGTAAACATGGCCAAATGTGCAGAAGCCTGATCAATGACATCTTCCTGATGATCCCATATTAATCTATCAATATGACTGACAGTCGTCTGTGTAATCCCTGTGTGGGATTGCGTGCTGCTTGAGCCGCTCAACACTCACTGAGGAGAATGATGATGCAGAGCAGGATGGATATGATGGCCCCAGTGCCCAGGCCGGCCGCCCTGATGTGCTGGTGGTCTGTGCAGTCACCGTTGATGTCACACTGGCACACCTTAATCCTCAGGTAAGACGTGTTGGACATTGGCAGGTTGCCTGAGTCTGTGATTATGATGGGGATCTCGTAGATACCACTTTCAAGGAAGCCAATCCTCAGGCTCAGCTGAGCATAGTCACCTGTGAGAACGAGAGGTTGATCCATCACGACTCCATTCAAGAAATGCAATTGGAGTTTTCGACCAAAGTATTAAGCAGCTCTGTCTTTTTATACCAAACAACCCCGTTTTGATGGGATTACATCTAAAGTGAGAATTTTTGCAGATCATGTTCCAAGTATGGTAACTCTCCTATCATACAAATACAAGCATTATAAGTCACTACCTGGAAGCTGCATCATCACATCTAACCAAAACCTGATTAGGATTTGAAGCTTATAAATCTCCTGAGTACCATCTGAAAATGCTGCTTGGGCTGAATTCCCAGCTGCCATAATCCATCATCCTATTATGATGCATTTACTGAGTTTCACACCCTCCAAAGGCCAACAAATTAAACATTGGTTCTTACTTTATTATCTTTTGCTTCACATTTGACCCCTTTTCACACATCTGCTTCAACACTAAATTATCCATTGGCTAAATTCTGCCATCTGTTTTCAAAATATATTTAATAATTATGATGATTATTTTCTGATAATGTTCAAGTTTTTTTTCACCCTGCAAAATGGAAGAGAAAGGTCATGGAGCTGAATCATCATCTCCCATTATCCCGACAACTACAATACAAGATTAGCTTAATCCCATTAGCAGACATTTTTGATGCAGGACAAATGCCCCAAATCAAACTAGGGTTTATTAGCGTGACATTTGGGTTTCTTCTCACCGCTGATTCTGGTTATGGTCCAGTTTCTCCTCACATCTGTGGGCCGATGAGCCAACTCAAAGGCAAAGGGCCCGGCGTTTGGGATTAGATCCCCATCAAGAGCTGTGATGTTAATGGCATTCGGCTCTGGCTTTTCACATATCTCTACTTCGTGAGGGAACACTTTGGGTGCGTTGTCGTTAATGTCCAGCAGGTAGATCTGGAGAGTGCCTGTCCCACTTGCAGCTGGTTTTCCTGTTCAGACCATGCATAGTGAAGCCGGTTAGGTTGATATTTCATACTAATCATGCATGCAAGTATGGCATGGATGTACCTTTAGAGCCCCTCATTCAGAAAAGCACATTGGTCATGAGAAAAATCACAAATGGCAACTATTTGTAAAGATGTCGGCCATACGCTCAATTTTTAGGAAAGAAAAATATATATACTGCATATAGTTTAAAATCTTGGATTTTCTTGTGACTAATGTGCTATCTTAAGGTACATCCATGCTAAATTTGGTGCTTGTACCATGAAACACATTGCTATTTTAATAGACTGCTCCACTAAAAGTTACATAATCCAGACTTAAAATGTACACTTATTAAGAAAAAAGGCAAACATATACAGTTAAATATTTGTTGCTACCACTATAAATATTTACATCATGTTTATAGGTCTTTAAGTAGTTTAGTTAAAGCCCAGTATAAACTACAAACAGTTTGAATTTAAAAGAGACAGAAAGAATTAGATATCAGGATATCTGTGGGTTCCTGAAGAACATCTTCCTGATGAAAGACACGAGATGGGAATACTAAAGCAGATGAACAGAGCCCACTGTCGCTCCTCTCAGGCTCCTCTATGTATTCACTCAGCTAAGAAGCTTTTTTTCTGTCTTTCAGTCCATCCTCAAAGGTGCTAGTCATCCAATTCTGACCCACTAATGCAGAGAAACCTCTTCATTGGGGGAGTTTTTAAGCCTTTTGGCCTGAGTATTACCCCACAGAACAGGGTAAACCTGCACACAGGTTAATCCCACCACTGCAGAAAGAAGGTGAAAGCATTCGTGTGCTGGATGATTCAAAGAGTGCCAGAGCGTTAACCTTTAACTTAAGGTGGTCAGTGTTCCAGACAAGTGCCAGGTACATGGTTTCCCTTCCATCTTAAAGGGCTGACTGTGGCAATAAATGAGGCAGATTGCTCAGTAGTTATTGCACACTTGCGCACTGGTTTCAAAGGAAAAACATCCCTGATGTAGTCAAAGTGATGCCGGGCGAAAGGCTGACCTCTAAGAGCGATGCAACACTAGGCATCTTCTGGGCTTATTTCTAAGAAGACAGGCTGTTCCCTGAATCTTTTAACAAGTGTGCTGCAAGAGTGGAAAAAGAACGCCGGTGTAACAGTCTGAGTAAAACACCTAGACCATGAAACCAGTGGATTACAGAAAAAGGGTATTTTTGGAAACTCCTGCTGCACTCCATTGTTTACATACCATTGTCTAGGGCAACAAATGTAGCATTGTAATAACTATTCTTCACATAGGTAGACTCCCGGTCCAAAACAGCAGTGGTACTGATCCGACCAGTGTGGGGGTCGATTCTGAGCCAGTTGGCTGGATCTGACAGTTTTGAATAACTGTGGAAAAACGAAACATTAATTGTTACTCATTTGAATATGAAGCTTCACCAGACACTTTCCTTCCTGCTATAAAGAGAAATTTTGAAGGGCTTGGTGAAGAAATAATCACCAGATCTACTTTGCAATTATCTGATTTATTTGCTTAGACAGAACTAATGTTTAAGACATTATGTGCATTTTTTTTTCAAGTTTTGGAGAGCACTGTCACCAGGAACCCAGCACAAGATAAAATCTGTGCAACAAAATAATTTTCAGTATGAAAACAGAGGTGTTTTATAAACTGTATTTCAAAAGAAAATAGATGTAAACATTTGCTTTGTTCCACTAATTTTTACTTTTAACAGTCGCAATACATGAATTTGAGTTTAAAGACCCACTCCAAAGAAAATTTAATTTTTGGTGTTTTTAACATATTCTTGTAGCATTTTTTGATGATGAAAGACATATATAAAATAATTTAGGATTAAATATGCATTCAAGAGTATTGCATTGTATAAATCATGATGGATCAGGAACAAATAAAAATAATGCTGTTTGAAAAAGCTGTCAGTTTTGACACAGCAACTGAAATGAACTGGCTAAAGTTTCCCATCTCTGCTCCATTCTGGGTTGTGAAGCTCTGTAAGCTAGTGGGAGAGAGCAAAAACAAAGGGATGACAGAATATCGTCTTCCACTTTCACGCCAACAGTCCCGCCCACAACTCAAAGGCGAATTTTTAATGAACTTTTTTCTCTCTGCAGAGAATATGTTTTAAAAAGACAACACAGGATTTTTTATTTTGGCTAAAAACTGCATAATCGTAGAGCTGGGCGATATGGCCAAATATATATATATAAAAAAAAAAGTCAGATTTTGTCACACCAAATTCTATTTTGATTTTAATAGATTTGTTATGCCCTCCTTTTACTTTTCTTAAACAAAATCTCAAATGACAGAATATATTTAACAAAAAGCGATTTTATTTTAACATCTTCTTTGGAAATATGCTCAGACACAAAGTTTAACTAAATGCAAGCTGTAAACATGTTTGTAGTTCAATGCAGCAGATGTTTTGTGAGCTACAGCTAGCTTAAAGTGCTTTACGTGCATTAAGGGTGCTTTACGTGTCACACACGCTTGTAAATATTGCGCAACAAGTTGTTTTGTTTGGTTTTTTTTTACATTTTCTGGGCCTTGTGGAAGAAGCTCCTCTGCTTGCTGCTGCTTCCCAGTCTGCTCGCTGCGAGAGACGGGCAGATGACTTTACTTCCAACAACAGAAGCCCAAGAAAGAAGAGAGCTGGGAAAATGAAATCTTGAAAAATAAATCTTTAAGTCTAAATCAACAGATTTGAATTAATCGCCCAGCATAATCGCCCTACATAATTGTAATTAAAAGACTGTTGGGAACGCTTTTACAATAAATAAAAATATACTTGGAGTGGGACTTTAAGATCCTTTTTAGACTTCATTCATGCTTCCACTTTTTTGTTTCACTTTACTTGTCCAAAGATGCATCGATAATCAGTCATAGATTTCTTTTTTTTGGCTCATCATATGTGATTTACCTGATCAATTGGTGCATAAAGTGGTCCGGATCCTTTGCAGGGAAAGGTACCAAATCTGTCTCTGGCATCACCCCCTCCTCCAGTCGGATGACTTTGGGGTTGGGCTCAAAGTAAGGACTCTCATTGACATCTAACACTTGGATGGAGATGGTGGCTGTTGACTGTCTGGGGGAACTGATGCCTCTGGCCAGGGGAACCTCATTCCTTGCTTCTATCTTGAGCAAATGGGTTTTATTGAGCTCAAAGTCAAGAGGCTGCAAAGAAGTAAAGGAGTTCATGTAAAGATAGCAGCTTATTTAAAAAAAAAAATGATATATATAATATTTTTTTTTGTTAGCGTGCTAATTTGTGATTGAAAAAGGTGTGAGCTCTTGAGCCAATTTTATGACAAAAGTGACACAAATTTCAGAGAAAAAATTGACCCTGTCTAAAAATAATTTCATTTTAAATGCCACATTTTTTATATATAAATGTAAAGCTAGAGTTTTGCAAACAACTCCAGGACACAAACTAAAAAAAGTCTCCGTTCAGAAATGTCAGACACTTGGATTATTGATGTGCTCTCCTTGTTGCAGAGGATTAAAGAGAAGAAACAGTAAAAAGTTCGTACCTTGACGACCGTTACCAAGCCCTCATTAGTGGTTGGATCAGTGGGCACTGAAAACTTGCCGAAGGGGTCACCCGAGATGATTTTGTAGACAGCATTCCAGGCCGGTGTGTTTGGCTGGTCCTTGTCAGTCACTGATAGGTTGGCCACAATAACATTCACTTGGTTCTCATGCACTCTGCCGAAAAACTGCATGAATAAATCATGAATGCACAGAACAGTGAGCTGTTAGTGATACAGCAGTGGCAGCAAAACAGAAAAAAGAGCAAGTTCTGCCTCAAACAGCACAGTAAGACCAATCTTGGGTAAACAGACATCTGAGGTAACTTATCATGTCGTCACGGTCATCTCATTCCCCGTGTCCCCCGATAGCACAACAGTAGCATTACAAATATCAGTAATTCCCGAGGACACTAAATGGCTCTTTCCCTCACACATACATCCCTATAGTTGCATGTGTCAACATTTAGAGAGGGATATAACACTTCATGCATGGCTGGCAGCTTCTCCAAAAATTGCAGGGTGAGCAGAACAGGACCAACGGTTGAGTGCATACATCCACACTAGAGGGAAATGAGGGTCCTGGTGGTGCTGTTGTTATTTTAGTCCGCTGTGATCTCAGATATAATCTTGTTTCTTACCGCCTCAGCAGTAAACTCCGGCGCATTGTCATTAACATCCGTGACTCTGATGACAGCTGTGGCTGTGTTGGAGAGGCCGTACATGGGGTTACCCTCCGTGTCAGTGGCCTGAATGATCAGTGTGTACTGAGACACTTTCTAAAGGACGAGAAATGGGACAACAGTCAGTTGAATTGCAAGCTTTTCAGAGAAGACTTTTAGACAAAACCGATTTCAGCTTAACAAGTGATCCAAACACAAAGACAGGATGCACAGCACTGATGGGACAATGGAGGCAGCGACTACCAGAGCTGCACTGAATGTGTTCACCTTCAATGAAACTAATCTGACCTGTCAACTTTTAAATGAAAATTATAAATGATGAGATCCTCATTAAATAAAACGCATAATTTCTTAAGGCTGATTTTTAAGTGCAAGCTTGAGACATAACACGCTCAAAATGAACACCATTACAAAGATGAAAAATGAATCTTTTCACATTAAAAACCGCTCAGGTGATGGACCAGTAGCTGCGTAATGAGAGTCAGGCCAATTACTTTCAGGGTGGCAACTGGCGGGCATGAAACAGTGGCCCCAGGGTGGGAGTGATTGAGCAGCCATCTCCGCCAGATTACCTCACAAGAATCAAACCATCTACCTCCAGCTGTATGCATCATTTTATCTATTTATTTTATCAAACAATCAAACGAGGAACTGGCAACGTTTACAGCTAGGGTAAAAATGAAAGAGAGGAAGATGCAGCCAGAGCTGCCTCCTAACAGAAACGCAAGCTAAAGTGCAAACAAGGGAGGACGAGCATTTTGCTGCTCGCTGATGCACGCTGCCTTATTGTAGGAGTAAATAACTGTGAAACAGCCAAATCCACTTCTCCTCCAGTTCGGAAACAACATTTACTGTGCCTCATTTGTTCTCAGACAGTTGGAATATTAGCAACCATGCTTAACTGGTTGTAATAAAAATAATGGGCTCCATTTATGCAAACATGAAAAGTTATGTTAGCTTAGAACAAAAGGCATATTTAAAACCCAAAGGAAAGAGCTCAGTACCTCTCTGTCCAGGCCTGCTGCTACAGTAATGATTCCTCCAGTTTTATTGTTGATGGTGAACATGTTGGGATTTGGGCTTTCCGGACTCTGAGACAAGATCTTGTAGCGAAGCATGCCGTTTGCTGTTTTTGGGTCATCTTTGTCAACAGCAGTTACCGTCATAACAAAGGTTCCTTTGGGAAACAAAAGAAGAAAAAAAGATGAAGTTATTTACCCAACTCTTTTCTTTTATTCGATATTGTGAAAACGTTTTGGTGCAGTTTTCCTCTACACTTTTGAATACAAGTGAAAGTTTTCCAGCTAATAAACTTCCCTCAAACTTCACTATGGTTGTCTAAGTTCCTCATTTCTAAAAGTTGGCTGCACTTAAGAGGAACGTTTATTGCTTTAACAGACCCCTTGCTGAGTGGACAGTGCTTGCTTCTCACCTACTGCAGCCCTTACTTACCTCCCTGCAGCATCATAGAAACAAAGTGTAGCACGAACATCTACAGGCTAACCAAGTGGTCTATGACCCTGCACAGGTTTGCCTATTTTTTTCCCACAAACCGCCCGGATCTAACTGTAAGGTCAGTTGTAACTAAGGAATTCGTCTGACTGCCAGCAATAGCTGAGCTGGTCAGGCTTGAGATAAAATACAAGTAAAGCTTATAAAAACTGAGGTAACACTTTATAATTCCTATCCGAACAAATTATTATTAAACTGTTTGATATTGAGTTATAAATGACCTGTTAAATAACAGTTAACAGTTTGTTAAGGATTTGTAAATGAAGGATTAGGGTTAGGATCAGGGTTAGTTTGACTATATTCTTCATTTACTAACAGTTAATTAATAAGGAATAGCTACAACTTGAAAAAAAAAGGCTTCCAGTAACATGTATGAAATATGAACTGATTCTTAACAAGTCATTAGTAAGTAATTTAGTAACAGCTAGTTCATGATATATTAATAACTAATAAGATGCAGTTAGAAGTCATTAATTTACAGGTAACAGCTCATTTATAACTCGATAA
Organism: Oryzias celebensis; assembly: GCA_014656515.1. Taxonomy (NCBI): domain Eukaryota; kingdom Metazoa; phylum Chordata; class Actinopteri; order Beloniformes; family Adrianichthyidae; genus Oryzias; species Oryzias celebensis. The sequence continues at coordinate 77,626,449 of BNCR01000001.1, forward strand.
CTAAAAGCTTGATAGTTATCTACTGTCTGTATGGTACATTTAATAACTAAAAGTTTATTAATGACTTGTTAACTATTTATAACGGGTAGCTATTATAAAGTGTTACCAAAACTGAGACATAACATTCTGTCCATCTACCCTTCTGCATGGTACCATCATGAGAATAGCACTTTTTGGATAGATTTGTTGCCATTTTATTAAAAATCTATCAAAACCTCTCAAGAATGTAATTTGCGAGAAGGTCGGCTGCGTGAACAAACTGCATAGCTGAACTAGAACTGTCCCTCGCCTACACTGCATGACAACGAACTGACTGATTTTCCTAAAGCAGCAATGATAATGACGCCATTTTCAGAGTGACATCTGTGCTGTTTGACCTGTCAGCATCCTTTGGCTTCACAGAGTTCCTTACCTGGCTTGGAACCCTCCGGAACGGTGCCATTCCAGACTTGATGGCCAAATTCCGGTCTGTTGTCATTCATGTCAATCACATTGATGACAATATCAATGGGGTTCTCAACCTGGTTGCCGTTCAGGTCCACTGCATGAGCTCGCAGCTGGAGAAAAAAGACAAAAATATGGTCTTTAGATTTGAGAAAGCAAGAGAAACTCTTCAGTTGTGAAAACAACTACCTTTTCTTTTCATACATTTTGTGTAAAAAGTGATGAAAGAACATAAAAATCCAATAAGCATCTGTGCTTTCTTGATGTTTCTATTTCTTTTGATGCATTTGAGATGGTTTTATTTGAAAGGTTCATGGTCATTTTCTGTCTTTTACTGAACACTTCTTTAAAAAAAAAAACAGTTTTGGTTTCTTTTATGAGCAAGTTTCTAAAACACTTCTTCTATTTGCCTCAGTAGTCTATTTGTAGGGACGGAAACTGGGAGGTCGTGGGTTCAAATCCCCAGTCGGGTCATCCCAGAGACTATAAAAATGGGAGCCAGTGCCTCCCTCCTTGACACTCAGATTTAAGGGGTTGGACTGTGGGGGTTAAACCACCAAATAGTTCCCAAGCACAGCTGTGACTGCAACTCAGTGCTCCCCCAGGGGATGGCTCAAGTATGAAAAACAAATTTAACACACCCAGGTGTGTCACAACAAGAGGGACTTTAAGTCCTTAAGTGTTCTATAGCTTTTGCACATTTAAATCATCTGAGGGTGTTCTGAAGGGTCAACAACAAGGATGCTGGCTTATACGGACATTTAGAACGGTCTTTAGTTTCCACAGATGTTTGCAGATGCCATAAAATTAGTCTCTTGTGTAGTTTTGAAGCCAAATGAGCCTCAGACTTTAACAGTTTAGCTGTACGAGATCAGTGTTTTCAAATCTAAAGAACTGCTAGTGTCAAGGCTTTTTCAAAGAATGAAATGTTACAAAATGATATAAACCAAAGTTAATCAGTAATGTTATGACGGACTGATTTATTCTGAAATCCACCGGCCCTATTGCACTGTCCATCTTTATCTGATTACCTTGAAATGAGGTTGATACAGAAATGTATCAGTTACATGATACTGTGCGGGGCATCCAGAATCAGCCAAGTATCAAAATGAGCTGCTCAGTTGTTTACATTCTTTACTAAACGTAGGCAAAACAAGCGGGAGAAACTCGAGATTTGACGTTGTTTAAGTTTGCGAGATAACCCGAATGTGCAAGTGTTCCATTTCATTTGAGCTACAATCTAGCTTTGCTTCACTTTGTACTAAAACACATCATTATAAAACCATTCTGACTAAATAGAAAAACCACTGGTGCATGAAGCAACTGTGAGGCTGAATGTTTTAATAATGTATCAAACGTAAGATTTACTCAAAATCCTATAAATTCTCAGACGGATAAGTCAGATTTCCTGGGAGACTCTGGTCTTTATTAAGTCTGAGAAGACTGTTTAGGCTACAAATGACCCTTGAACATGTGCCAAGTGGCAGGAATGAGCCGGGCTGCCAGGAAGTCTGCTTTATCTGCCCGATAAAACATGAAGAAAAAACTCATTGTTAAATTATTAAGAAAGAATGATGGCTTGTATCTTCTTAGCAGGAGATTCCAACTTACATGGAAGTTGGGGATGTGCTCTCTATCCAGAGGCTTGTTGACCGATAGCTCTCCAGAAATTGGGTCAATGGTAAAGATTCCATTGGGGGGCTGGTCAGCTCCGGGGCCGGTCACGCTGTATCTGAGAGAGCGGTTTTTGTCATGATCTGACCGGATCTGAGGACAAAAAGATGTACAAAGAACTTCTTTTAACTCAAACCTTTACAAAAGTATATGAAAATAAGTCTTCTAACTTACTCTGTAGTATGTAAAATGACATTACAGCTTAAAATGAGGTTGACAAAGAACAAAAAGCAAACTGTACTGAAGATAAAATTTGGTTAGCCACGTGTGCTCAAACCTTCTGTGCCGTTCTGATAGATCTCTCTACATTTTACTCCACATTTATATATATAAAAAAGAGGGATCTACAGTTGCATAAAACTTAACCTGCCCCACATTTGAAGATATGCTTTTATCAATCCAAACATTTAAAATAAAATAGTACAAAAAAATGTATTCCTAGTCAAGTCCTAAAATTGGTTGAAAAGATCCAAAATGGCCTTGAATAATGTACCTGATTTCTTAACTTAAAGCTTAACTTAAAACACTGAAGCTTTGTGTGGTGAAATGTGTAGTTCCTCACTGATTCAACATATTTTAAGTGGTCAAATATTTACTGATGAATTCATGTGATTAACTTATCTTCAGTAAGTGTCAGCAACTCTACAACTCTACTCTGGCTGTGAGTTTATCTGGAAATTCAGATGTGAATACCATTCTTAAACAGAACAAATGTGGCTACATTGTTTCAAATATTTTACATTATTATCATCGAAAAGTGTCAATGAAGGCGGCCAGTTTTCTTTAGAGTGGAAGCAATCGCAAATGGGCCTCAAAGTCAGACTTCTCAATGTTTGAAATATTTGTAAAGAAAAGATAAATAATAAATCTTAGAATGTACATGCTTTAGTCTACGTGTTATGACAGCTCCAGCTGAAAAATGTTTCCTGAAAAAGGACGAGTAACAAGCTTGTCAGAAATAAAGACTTTAAAGAAAATGTGAACATGTTTAAAAATCCATTCTGATCATCTTTTGATGTATTTTCAAAGGATGGCCTTTTAATTATACATTTTGGCAGTAGTTCAGTGGTAGTAGTTCAGTAGAAATTTGCCAGGACTTTTAGCGTGCAGTAACCCCATCCTTTCCTGTCACCCGTAAGTCAGAGCTATACACGCTCTTCCACTAGCTTATAGCCTCTCAAACCATCAATATTGGAGCTGACCAATTTTGAGCCAGATGCCAGCTCGGATGAGGAAAACAAAGTCCTACATGGATCTAGTTGTCTACAAGTGGATACTTCAGAATGGAGCGGAACAGGAAGCTTGTAGCCATAGTATTTTCTACTTTAACATGTACAATTTCTTTCAAATGCCATTTTTTTTCATCTGCTTCTGATTCATAACAAGTTGAATAACAAAATTCTAAAAAGAAGATGCTATTTTAAGCTTATATGTCCTCCATCTTAAAAAGAATTGCCACAAGGACATGTTAAAAACAGCAAACATTTGATTTTCAACATTTTTTATTTAAATGATCAACCACTGAATCATGGGTGTTGTTTGGTTATCATAAACCTCCTCGCAAGGCTAGATATGTTTTTGCCTCATAACAAGAGATAATTATTAAATATGGTTATCTATTGATAAGCCATGGTAAGTGCAGACATTTATTTGAAAAAGTAAAAAGGTGAGAAGTGCTTTCTTTTGAAAATGACAGCACTTCTTTGTCCCACACTCCCAGCCACCTGCACTGAGAGACATAAAAATTGGATTTTGCATGTCCACGAACCATTACAGAAGGAGTTTATTATCGCAATAGCCACTCAAAGAGGTATAACCATTATGCTTCAGAACAAAAGATCTTTTTTCCTTCCAAATTTTTGCAGGCACAGACTTTTTCATGAATAAAAACATAAATAATAAAGAGGCTTAAAAAAATCCACATATATTCAATACTTTGAATTTGAGATGTTTCTTAATGTTTTGTAAATCTTAACAAAAAAGCCACAGGGTTGTCATATAAAGCGGTGTGTCCTTTCTTTGAAGCTGGTGCCTGTGTGGATGTATGCGACTGAGTCAAATACATTACCCGAACAAGCTCTTGGGGGAATGGGCCTCGTGAATTCTCAGGGACATTGATTGGGGGTATGACCCAGTCTCTCTTCATGCGTTTCAGTTCGCTATCTGTGTTTCGTGATGGAAACACTATTTCCTTTAAATCCTGGGATATGACTGGAGGGACAGCAACTTCCCGGACCTGACAAAAGAAAATTATTTAGTGATCACATCTATGCAGTCGAGAAGGAGAACAGACATTTTTACAGACCCAGGAGGCACATCTGTGAGGACAGAGAAACTGATCTTTGCTGTGTGTCGGCTTGCCAAAGCTCGAAATATCTCAACCTTTTTGGATTGGAAAGGAAGGCGGTTTTGGCAGTCTTCAAAAGCGCTAAGAAATGTATGGGCTTTACTCTGAACAAGTACTGGTACAATACCATTTGTATTCAACTGTATCTAGATGAAGGGTAATTATTTTAAAACCCCCCCGAGGGAATTGAAGTTGCAATTTTACTTCAAATATTGTCACTACAAGGCAAACCAATGACCCCTGAAGGAAGGCTTATTGTCCAGAGAAACTATTGTGACAATAAAAGAGCAGGCAGAATTTTTTCAAATGCTATTCAATACCCATTTCCACATGTCGGCTCAAACAAAGCCTTTCTTTGCTGACTTCTTTTTAATTTAAAATACACACAGTACACACGTGATGGTATGCTCCAAAACTTCTTTGAATTGGCTGCCGCAGCAGCCGCACACCTCTAGTGCTCGTTTGCTTTAACTGGCAGACCTCTTCTTATGTCCTGATAAAAAACACCCACACAGACCCGCTTCCATAATGGATCTGCCATCCTCCCTCAGCTGTAATGAATGAGATCTGAAACAAAGGAGGATAGTACCTGAAAGCCAGACACTAAACACGCAGATGGCTCAAATTGCCTATGCTGCTCCAGAGACTGAAGTACTGCCAGAGAAAGTTAAAATAACCTTGAACAAAACAAGGCAGGCATGAAAAAAAAGTATATAAAATCCATCAATGTTTGTACTTTTTTTGTTTCATGGATGTTCCACATCCTTTGTAGGATTAGGGTTCCTAAGAGTTGATTAAAGATAGATTCTGTAGTCAAGTCTTACAAACCATTTTCTGAATACTCTATGCACAATGTTCATTACTTTAGTCTTTGCCTTATAAGATGACCCAAGTCCAATGCTCTCCGTTCTTCAAACATCTGGGGAGCTGCAGCAGAGCTTCCACTAATCACATTTGAAAAGCCATTATCCTTTTTCTCTCACACTGAAAATGTAGAGATGAAAGCAGACAGATAGTGGAGGAGCATGCCTCAGAAAAATTTGTTGCCCTCTCAAAACATCTGTGACTCAATTATTTGGGACTGGAGCGATGATTGGCATTGTGGGTTCGCTCAACCGACACGATTCTCTGGAGGCTTGCATCTGTCCCGGCTCTTTGAGCCCTCCAACGTCTTCAGACGTCTTTTGACTCTTGCTCCAAGGAGTTTCTAAAATTTTAATGAAGATGGTGATCCTGGGAAACTAGCTATGCACAATGTGTGGTGATTCATTACAATAATTGCACTTGCAGGGAAGAGAACTGCTCATAACCTCATGAACATGCAGGACACAGAAGACGAGCCCTGGTTTTATTATGAACAAATCAGAGAAAATTGAGCAGCTCTTAACAGATAAAGATGGGCTTGTTATGCCTTAGTCACAACTGTCCTTACGGGTGGATTTTAAGATTGTAGACTGCTTGGTGAGCCCGTAGAGCAAAAGTTTCGTGCTGCAGGGGACAGATTATAGCAAACTCTTATACAAGTCGTGATGCAACGTAAACACCGGTCATGTGATGCGATTTCATGAACATGCTAAACACGGGTTCTTGGACGAGTTTTTAGCATACAGTGTTCACACGGGACTGTCGCTATCTGATCCAAGCGCATGTATTCACAGTTGGAAGAGGCTTGGTGTGAAATGTCGAAGCGGTGCAAATCTCACAAATCTTGCTCTAGGCTTTTTCTTTCTTTGTTCATAGAGCCCAAAAACTGACTTAAAAACATGCATGGAAATGGGTAAAGCAAGAGTTTTGAACGCAAACGCACATATACATGCGTTTACATAGATTTTTCATTGGAAGTGGTCACTTGAACGCGCTCTGCTTAGGGTGGTGTGAACGTAGCATAAGGATAAATAAGGAGGAAGTAGGTGAGACGCAGGTGTGTCGTACAGATTGTTCTTTTTTTTTTAACCCTGACTGAACAAAGGGTCCTTTAGAGCTGTTCAGATAAGTGTGTGCTTCATTCTTGCAGCCTGACTGCTTGAAATCACGAAATTATACAGTGAGAGTGTGCTTTATGTAGGAATCCTTTGGGTACTTGAGCATCACCTACACACCGTGTGGTAAACAGTAACGGGGCAGTACTCGCACCTCACTAATGACTGGGAGGCGCATGTGACTCAGGTATTCGTTTTATAAATGTGTACAACTTTTACACAATTCTTCCATGTGACTTAAAGGACACAAACATGAAAGTTTACCCCGACAAAAGTGACCACAGGGCTCAATAAAATCACACACCTGCTGATTTCCATAGCACTAAATAATTGTATGCAACTACATGTGTTGTAAAGTCTTAAATAAAAGATCTAAAAATGTTTTTCCCAATTAGGGAAAGAAAAAAAACCTTAATTTGTATCTAGATCAAACATTATGCTCATTTGTCTTGAGATTATCTCTTGTAAGACATTCTAAGAAACATCCCCTTTCTTCATTTCCATAAGTACATTAGAGAGATTAAAACGAAAAGCACAAGAACAGCTATGGCATTTGGGGGAGATGATTTAGGCTATTCCAGCAATAATTACTCACAAAAAGATTTACTCAAACCCCCACATAAAAGGGCTGGAGTCAAAGTTGAAAACTGCATGACTGGATCTTCCTGTTGTATGAGTTTAATCTGCAGGTATCAGAGCGTGTTGGAATAATCCATGCCCTTCAGCAGCCTTTATTCTGTTAATTTTTACAGATGCAAGGCACAAAGACATGGCATGTTTGGTGCCCCCTCCCTGCTTGATATTCACCAAACCACAATAGTGAAACATGAGACTCTTTCAGATGACTGAACAAAACATCCAGTTAGAAATGTTCAGGCTGCATTCTGCATCTGACGCAGATGGCTTCCATCTAAAGAGTTCTGACCTCATTTAAATGATGAGGCCGCAACCTCAGAAAGTTCTACTTTATCAGGAGCTTCTTTTGTATCTGCTCTTGCAATCCGCTGACCGAGAGTCAATGTTTATGAACCCAAACTGACAGATTAAATTTGTATTAGCAAGCAACTACCCCGTTTCATGGAACACCTGCTCCAAAACAGCAAAGTCCTTTGTGAACGAGCAGAGTGACAGCCGGCAAACAATTCATAATGTTATTGCAGATTAAGTTGATTCTTTTCACCTGGTTTGGGGGGGCCAGTCTGACTTGGGTGACCCATTGCTGCTGAGTGGTGGGGTCAGTTGCTTTGATCAGCAAAGGTGATGCAGGGAGCGAGGAGTGCTGAAGAGCCTTGGCAGCGTAAACGACTCCGTCAGCCTCTATCCGAAAGTCAGATGGATTACTGCACTCGAACTGCACCAGACCACCGCGACCGCAGCTGACAAACCTCACTGCAAGAGAAAAATGACACACAGACTTAAGATCAAAATTAGCCCAACAATGGGGAGTAGTACAAAAAAAAAAAGTGCATGTGTGCACGAAAGTGGGAGGTGGGTATCAATATAGACAAAGGCAAAGGCAGACAGGCGGGTAGACGGAGAGTCCACGAAGGTTTTCATTTTTTTTTTTCTTCTCACTCATAAATTATTCACTTCCAGCTGCACCCCAAAGGTATTCCTCAAAACAGGTGCAGCAGAGGAGAAAGATGGGCAGGAGAGCAAACTGTGATAGGAAGTGGGCTCCTTAAGGGCTATTAAAGAGGGGGAGGGAAAAATCCCTTACAGGCTGATGATGTATTAGACCAATCTTTTTCTGCTTTGAAGTTTCAGGCTTTGATAGACTACGAAGGGTGTTTATTAAATGTTATTCTGCCGAAGAAGTTATGTTTTCTTTCTGGCTAAACTTTGTCCCCGATGGCATACAGGGATTCCTTCTGTGGATAACTACAGTCCTCAGCCTCTTGAAAGATGGATTTGAGTGTGATGTTTATTTCATAAGCAACTACATCAAGGAAGCCAGAACTCAATAGCACGCATTCAGGCGCTGCAGACAGGTAGCTCATGGGGGGCTCAAGTCCCACAGGTGCATCAGTGGCAGTGGTACAACATTGGTTCATGTTACAACTGAGTGACAGTATAGTACAGTCCATGTACAACCTCCATGTGCACATAAAACACACCCATGCACACACACACACCAGTAGCCTCCCTGTGCCTTTTTGTGTGCAAATGATTCCCTTGAAGCCACTTTTGTGTTTATAGCATATGACTATCAAAATGTTCCTATACATCACTTGCATGGAAGGTCTGGTGAAGCTGCTGAATTATTAAAGCAGATGCGGAATAACTAAATAAAAAGCCCTGAAGGTGGGCGCCTAATCTTCTTTTGTGCTGCTACCTTCAGGGATTGGCTGATGTCTCCAGAATATCATGTGCATGTGAGAGCACCAGGCTCCTCTGGGCTTCTCTGATAAAAGGATGCTGAACACAAGTTTGATTTCTAAACAAAACTCGAATGTCCAGCTAGTATTAGACCTCACAAGGAGGAGAAAATGTAGCATGTCCTTAAAGCTGAATAAAAACATGTTCTTTTGAGGTATTATTTTGAAAAGGAAAGAAAAAACTTAATTTTAACTATTTTTTTTTCAAATTGTGATTGTTATCACAATCATTTACCACAATAAACATATGTTATGTCATTCTTCTTTAAAGGGTGAGTTCTAATCAAAAACATTGCACAACAAAACAGAAATTCTACTTTAAGTCTCATTCCAATCATCTATTGATGTATTGTAAAAGCGTCCCCTGTGGCCTTTTAATTACGATGATGCAGTTTTTCGGCAAAATCCAAAAACCTGTGTTGTTTTCTAGGACATAGTTTCTGCAGAGCAGCAGGAGCTCATCAGAAATTTGTCTCTGAGTTGTGGGTAGGACCATTAGTGCGGACTGAGCCTGGCTTCATATCCTTTTTTTAAATTCTGAGCTCCTGCTAGCTTACAGCCCCAAACTAAAAATGGCGAGCACTATCGGAGGTTTCTAGCAACAGTTTTGAGCCAAATGCTAGAAAAAATCTCTTAAGTCAAGAAAGATTTTCAAAAGCTAATTATTGTAGTTTAAAAACACTTCTTGGTGACTCAATTTTTTTTCTTAAAAAAAAATCTTGGTAAGATCATTCTTCTTATCCCATTATTCTTACTTATTTAGTTTCTTAAGACCTGAACTCTTGTTTGCTATACTTTTTTTCTTTTTGTTATTTGGGCTTTGATGACAGAATTAACTACTGTGGTTATAAAACCCAAAATGTGAAGTCAACACATGTGGATGCCAGGTCTTAAGATTTTAAAGAAACTTTTAAGAATTTTTGACTAATTTTTAGAGGAAAGTATCTTCCTATAGGCAAAAGATTTAAGCCCATCCCTACCATGCTACTTTTTTTTAATTACACCCAACCTGTTATAGATTTTCTTTTTTTTGCATGATGCATGTTTTTACGTCTGCCAAAGCTGGCATCAGATGGACGGCAGCCTCTTTCTCTCTGAAGGTTTTGCTTGAAAGCCAGGTGCCTGTAAACTCAAAGCCTTCAGGCAATCACCAGCCATCTCGAGTCAGCAGCAGAAACTGGAACGAAGTTGGAATACAGAGTAAGGGACTGTCAAAATACCTCACAATGCAGCAGAAGACAGTCCTGAGATCTAAAAGCTTGACAGTGTTGAGTGCGAGTACAGTCTCTGCCACACAGCTCTGGGTTGTAATTAACAAAATGGTTGGAGGCATTTCTGCAAGCCCATTGTGAGCTGACACCATTATATGGTTTAATAAGTTTACGTAATGGTCAATTAGTATTTTTTAAGGTTTTTTAAATGATTTCAAACATTGTGTCTACCTAATTTAGTTATTGGCTGTGAAAACAGCTTTAATCTGACATGAGCTGGGTTTGTGCTGGCTAATGACTAAACTAAATTGTCCTGGGGTTTTGCAAGTGCTGTTTTCTTTCAGCTAAAATGGTCATTTAGTCAATAAGAAGCTAAAAACAATAGAACATTAACACGTCAGATGCTCATTAATACACAAGTCATGTCCGCACATCAGTCCACCGAAAGATCTACCCCCCAAAAACTGTATATCGTGGTTGGAATTCATTTTGTATGTATTTTTCCAAACGTTTTATGCCATTTATATCTATTGTCTATCCTGCTGACAGTTTTGACCATCATTTATGTGAATGTGCTGCAGTGCACTTGACAGCTGCAATGCCCTGCGAGTTATTTCAGCCCCAGCCTCTTCTGGTGGTGCACAGTGCTCTTTAGCATTGTCTGGAGTTTGGCACTCGGGGCTCCACTGAGGGGCTCCAACAGTCAGGCCTCACAGCAATCACTGAACAAACTCCCAGCAGGCGCAACCATTTCCAATGATAATGAATGGGAATGTCCTGCATTTACCCATTCATTTTTTTTCAGGCAGGCTCTGGGGGCTAATAAAACCCACAGAAATCCTGAGTCAAATTCAGCTGGAGCTTATCTGGCTCCCCAAAGTACAGGCCGAAAAGATCTCGTTTGCCACACCCCGTGTTGTCATGGGCACAACAATAAAGGCTTGAATTAGACAGAAATGCCGATGCAGCACAGGAGGTCTGGGGGGTTGGGGTTAAAAAGGGGGAGCAAAGGGGAAAAACAGGGACGTCAGCAGAAAGCCCCTGTCCAACTAATGCCCTGCATCGGGGGCCAAAATTACCTCCGACTCAATGATCCCATTCACAGTTTTGATGCACCTCCTCCCCCTATCGTGGACAACACAAAAACCCCTCTGACCTCTCCCCAGTGCAAGAGTGCCTCCCTATTGTCTACTCATCACGTGGTAACTAACTTCGACAGACGCAACAACGGGGGAGACGGGGAGAGGCTGAGACACTCGTTTAATTTGAAACACAAAACATTCACTTGACTCCGGAGATGCAACAAAAAAAAAAAAAAATCCTCCACAAATGTATCATTGCCGTATGAAACCCAAAGCATCCCTCTAACGACCTGTTAATGTGACAAGCCCTAAAGTTCTGACGTGACATCATCTCAGCACGCCATCGTTCATAGCTGGGAAGTGAGGTTACCAACAGCTGGGAAATACTGGGCATAGGTGTTTAATCAGTCGCAGCAAATAAATGCATACGCTCGCAAATTTCCCACCTCGACCCTGGTAAATTGTTCAACCGCCTGATGAAATGCATTATTCACAGATGACTGTTGAGTACAGTGACCTTGCATTTGGCAATGAGATAATGCAATACGGAGCAAAGGCTGCAACTCAGCGTGATATCCGAGACATCCATTCTAGCAGCGTTGTTTACTAGATCCTGTGAGGCCCCAGTGGAACTAGCATGCTGCTACTTCATTTGAACTGGGGGAGATGAAATCCTGCTCCCTTCAAAAAAAAAACTGGACAAAACACATAAAATAAAGGTCAGCATTAATTCAATAGTTCACAGGGCTTGCATTCAACTGCGAGAGTATCTCTTACAGCGTGTTCTGTAATTGCTCAATTATTGCATAAACTGCTAAAAGCATTCTTCTCTAATGGTACACACAGCAGAATGTTGCTTGCCACGTATAATTGCTTTAGTGTGGTCTTCTGTAGCTTAATTACATAAGCCATTATGAAAACATTTTTCGCAACTTTAAGGCTGATAAACAAACAGATCATTAGGAAAACTGGTTCATCTAACTCTTAAAAGTAATCATCGCTTTTATCTAAATGCCTAACATGTACACCATTTTTATCTGTTTTACATTTGAAACAAGAAAGAATCCAATTTGACCATTTATTAAAAACATATGATGCTCATTAATGAAACTTAAGACAAAATAAATATTTTTAATGTCATACATGAAGTAAACAAATATTAGTGTTTTCTAAAAATAGAATTTTTCTTGTAAAAAATTAACATTTTATAGCTCAAATCCAACTCTGAGAAAGATGATACTTCTGTCAGACTAAGCCCTTGAAGGTATTTTACTAATGCACTACACTTCAAACGCTTACCATGCATACACTTATTGCTGTGCCTGAAATATGTGGTGGATTTGCATAAAAAACATCATGCATTTGTACTTCATTTTAGAGTTTGTAGAAAAAATAAAAATAAAAAAACAAGGAGGAATGCATTGGCAATGACCAACATTTCCATCTTAACACTAAAAAATACAAAAAAACCCTTAAGAAAATGTTTTCATAATTCCTCCCCTCAACACAAAACCTCACTTAGTAAACACTAGACCAAGACAAGAGCTATAAAATCTCACCATCTAAATCCATTCACAGTTGCTTTCATGCCAACTTAAAGTCACAACCTAATGCTTAGGAAAGGAAATCTTTCCAGTTTATTTTTCAAATGTATGTTCCTTATCTTTTTAAGTTTACGTTTCTGTTAAAATTAACATTTGATCATTGTCTTCCTGTGACAATGTTTGAAAATAGCACGATATATATATATATAAAAATTAAAAAAAAGCTTCATAAATTGTATTTTGTTTTCAAGTGTCAAAGGGTCTTAATTAAAAACTATTCTTCTTGGGTTAACAAAAAATAAAAAGAAGTGATTATGTGTTAGCAGGCCCCCAAACAGTTGAGTCTTGTGTGGATTAACGTGCCTTGGGAGCTGATAACTGATAAGGCTAAGCTACAGCCTTCTGCAGCTTTCAGCAAATGGATGAACTGGTTGAACTGACAGTTATTTGATCAAACATCAGATACACGAGCTATAGAAGGGCATCAAACTGGCCACAATGCTGAGATGTCAAACACTTACTATGATGCTTTGCAGGACGAAAACAGTATGTTTATGGATGAGATCTACAATCAAACACAGACTTAAAAAGGTTAGGAATGTTGTACAATTGTAACTAGCAAACCTGCAAAAAAATGAAGGAATGAAGAAAAAAACATGCTTGACACTAAGAGAACCTGACAGAAAATGGGTGGAATATTAGCAGATTTCATTCTCCCTAGGAGCACAACAAGCTAAACTGAGAGGTTTGTTTGAACATAAGCACCCACCCTTTGTTACAGGATTAATGTTTTTAGAGCTTTGAAGCATTTTTATTGTCTATGGTAGGTCTTTTGGAATAAATTATTTTCCCAGTAAGCATTCATTAGATTGTATTTTTAAAGTTCAAAATAACTCAACCTATAGTTTTAATGACAGAAGGGAAGTTTAATTGAAAATTGATTTTTGCTGTGATTATTCAGTACTTAAAGCTCTGCTGGAAAGTGCACGTGTGTGATTTTCAAGCATCTACAGCTGGGCAGTAAGTACAAACTTCCACAGGAGCTATCAAGATTAAATGTCAAACACTGCCTACTTTTAGTTGTTTTTTTATTATCCTGAAAGCAAGACTACCACTTAGAAGATTCAAACTATTATTGTGACAATCACATACACACATGTAACTATCATAAACCTCAGATAATAACATCATTCCACACTAAAGAGGGGGTAAGAGGAAAATTGTGACCTTCCCTAAATAAGACAAGTTTTACAAGTGTTTATTTATATTTTTAAAGTGTGTGCTTTAAATTTAAATAAAATGGCATGTTGGCCAAATGAAGCTGCTAACCGCTGCAACCTCTAATCAGAACTTTTGTGTGTGTTTTTGAGCTAAGCTGATGTTTTTAAAAAAGGTAGATCATGAGAACCATGTACCGAAACTGCCTCAGTACTATCTGTAATGTGACATTATTAAGGCTCTTTTGATCTCCAAAGCTTTGACTCAAAGCTTTTTAGTGCTTTCCCTTGATCACTCATGTCAAAATAATATTCTATTAACCAAAACGACAGAGAAAGCTGTAGTGACCAAAAATCAGATAAATGCTGGCCTTAAGGTTCGTCTTGTGAGGCTGTTTTTTGCAGTATTTGTGCAGAAAACCTGACCGATAATTTAACTGGAACAAAAACTCAAGATGTCAATCTTAATTTTGACACACTGCTGAGATGAGCATTTAACTAAGTTTAGTTTTTGTTTAACGCTGTTCAACCACATCTCAAGTTTGGAAAACATGGACAGAAGATTATGATTGTTAAATAAATTAACAGACTTAGAATTTTTGATTTTATTTTTTTAATTTGTATAACAGGAAATTTGTAAAAGATTTCAGCAAACTGTGTTAGATTGTAATGACAAAGTTAAACAAAACCTGAAATCAAAACAAATGTGAGTATTTTTGTTAAAACAGATCAATAATCCGTTTTAAGAACTCTTCGCGTGAATGTTTAATGCAAATGTTTGGAAGAATATAAATCACGTCAGAATTTTACATTTTTTTCTTAAGTTAGAATATTAATTAGGAATAGGAAAAGATCATAATGGATCAGAATCCTTTTATAAAAACAAAGTTTTATTGATCATTTAAGTTATAAACATGGAACCTGGCTAAAGTCTATAACTTTATATTTTTAAACAAACACTGTGGCAAAATGTGGTCACTTTTTGGACTGTGGATTTTAGTAACTGATGCACATCTATAAGAATTTTTCGTCAAATGATCACATTTCTGTCCAGCACAGAAGATTTAAAAACAGGGACAGTGAGGTGAGAAACTTTGCAGATGTTCCAAAATGTCTTAGCATTTCTGGAACGAATGAATAGAAAATGACATGAAATGAAGAGCATCGAAAAAGGGAAAAAATGAAGGTATGAACGGGAACTGTTTTACCACCAGGCAAATGTAGGTGATTGACTGCTGAGCAGAAGACTTCTTAATAAAAAATAATGAAATATTTTCCTTCATATAACTCCCTCATAATAAAACCAAAATTATTGTAATGGTAAAAGACTGCCCATGTAAAAGGGTTTCCCTCTGCAACAATGGACTTTTACGTCAACAGCAAGTTAGCATGACTTTTCGAAGAGATTCTTTTTTAAGCTGTAAGATGAAGCATAGTTTTCCCAGCAGCTGTGCAGGAGATGCAGAAAGAAAAATAAAACAGAATCAAATGAACTCAAAAGGAAGGTAGAGAAAATGAGAAAAGGGACAGAAAAGGAGGTGCAGAAAATGGTAATTTAAAGAATATGTTTTTTTAATTGATTACACTTCATAGTTTACAGTTTTGTTCCATCATAATCTAACCCTAACACATATGAAGTATTTGTGTTTATTTAGCCTTTTTTTGTAAAACCTGACTAAATATAGAAAAGACAGAAAACTGTCTTTTGTCTCCACACTAGAAAGTGAGTGGGTCCCTAATTTGTTCATTCCATAAGTTCAGTATTTTTCTATGTAAGAATAATGTATAGAATACATTTCTTTTTTAAACAGTGCACCCAGTTCTGCGTCCCGATTGGCTGGAAACCTTGTCGTTCAACCTTGTCCATGCCGGGTCACCTGTTCAGAGAATGTGCAGCTCTCCATATCTACATAAGTCTTCCATCGTCAGATCTTTGATTTTATCTATAATACTGGACTCATTTTTCTATGAAGTTTTAAACTTTGAGAATTTAAGCAAGAGAGAAAAGAGTGAAAACGTTCATGTCTGTCTGCATAAGTGTGTCGTCAGGGATTTTGCATACTTAAGACATCTATAATCCTACTTCACAGATTTCACCTATTGCGGGTTATTTTTAAAACGTAACCCCCGTGGTAAACGAGAGACTGCTGTATTTGAGTGTTGTTTTTTTCCTAAAGGAAAGACTTTTTTAAAAAAGTATTAATACTCCAATTGCAGAAGGCCCCATGGTATTGTTTTCCTGAGGCCCGAAACGAATAAGCCCGCTACTGGATATGAAACGTGTAGCTTTGTTGAGGAAATTCCGAGCGTACCAGATTCATGAAAGTTGACAGAGGGAAAGGACCTTAACCTGGGGACAACAAACCACACAATTAATTAAAACTTTGATTCACACTGGTCAAAGGTTGTTCAAATGAATGTTCAAGTAGACAAAGCTATTTCCCAGAAGATTGACCACAGAGGAAGCCATTTGTACGTTATCAGTTTTGATAAGATTAGCACAGTTGTTTATTAGAATGTGATTAAATTCTGACAAATTGCCTAACCTCTTGTGTCAGTACTTGACATGGGCCTCATTAAATGCTGAAAGGAAGCCGATCCAGCCACCGTAAATAATAACCATGAGGCGTGACGGCTGTGGGTGGCTCGTCCTCAATGCAACAAACTTCATGCACATGTCACTGTATGCAGACACCTTTGAGCTTTCATTACTTCATGCTTAATAAGCCCCTGAATTACCAGCCACAGCGAACACCATTGTGTGACATTCAGTCCAACACAATGATAATCTGAATGAATAACATTCAAGCTAAATTGAACCTCTTTGTACCGGTGATTCGAAGGCATCTACACAGGTGAACCCTAAATGTGAAGCAGAAAAAAATTATACAAACCCAGAGAACGTGAGATAAAAACAGTTAATAAAGATGAAAAACACTTTTGCTCAAACTTTTGAGAACAAACAAATAATAACAAGACGGCTGTCACCCAGTTCTCTTCAAACTCTCGTTTTTAAACATTAACTTGAACCATTTCCTTCCTTTATGTTTTAATGAAAAGGTAAGTTATCATTACCCAGAATGTGCAATAACTCACTTTGATAAGAACAACGCAAATCTCTCAATTCATGTTGATCACAACCTTTTTATCTTCATAAAGTAGTACAATTTTTGTTAATCATCTTGGGAGAGTAATGGAAAAATGTAGCAAAAAAACTAAATGAATCAAACTTTATTAATGCTTCATAACTATTTGTATCAAATTAAATACACACATTTATGAGACAACTCATTCATTGGATAGAAACTTTTCTTTAAAAAAAAACATATTGTATACAACTTCAAGCGTGTTTTTTTCCCTGTAGTTCAATAGCATTCCACTAGAGGCAGTAGAAGAGCATTTCCTGCTCATTTAAAAATGGCTGCTTTTTGGTGGAAAAAGCTTTGATAATTTTCAAAATTTTATGGTGAGAATAATTAAACTATTTTTATGCATTTTTGAAATGACTACTTACTGTTTGAAATAATGCAACATTTGTTGAAATTGTATTTTTTTAGAATACAGTTACACCTTTTTAAAAATGTGTGAATCAAATTTGAGACAGTGGAGAAATAGGGTGCTTTTCTTCCTGGTCACTTAATATTTTTGCATCTTAAACTAAAATTTTTGTGACCAAAAACATACCAAATCACCCAACATATTATAACTGATACTGTCTAGATTTCATAAAAAAGAAAGAAAAAAAAACATCACAATCGCTTTTTGTGGCTTTCATCAAATATTCAAAAAATATCTTCAAATAATAATAATAATAATTTTCAGTCAATTTTTTGATGTAGTGGGCTTTACAGGGTTAACTATAATCAAGTTGAGCACTTTTTCAATATACTTCTTCTTGCAAGGAATGTTTAAAAAACAAACACAGAAAAGACTAGAAGAATTGAAACCTGAAAAAGTCACTGCATAAATCTAGACCCAGTGATTGAACCTCCACAAAGTGAGATATTTACAGCCTGCACCAGCTTTCTGTTCAACCCAAAGGTTTTCTTGGTTCCACCTTTGAGAAGTGATTCGTCTGCGTTTGACTGAGAGCTGCCAGAACACGTCCATCTTTTAATTTGCTGCATGCATGACGGCCCTCACAAACGCTACATAAAATCCATTCACTCCAACAGTATGAAGCAAACCTTTGCACTGGATGGCCAAGACTGAATATGATTAATATGTGTTTATGCAAATTAAACTGTGACCATATTCTTCAGAAATGATGACTCAATACAAACAGACAAGCAGGTGATTGCTAATGAAAAGGTATGATGTGCCCCCTCTGCCTGCTCAGAGAATAAATGCTGTGCTTATTTTGCACGGCTCAGTTGTCAATCAAGCTAAAATGCAAATGACTAGCTCAGGTAAAGACTGACACAGTCCACTGCATCTAATTACAAACCTAACCACACACACAAACATGGTGTTTTGGTTCAGTCTTCCTCTCTTTCCTTTTTTATATGCACATAAATAAGTGTGCATACTTACAGTTTTCGATTATTTCTCAACCCGTTCAAGAAAGACATTTTAATCCAAATCTAAAAACTGCGACGTTTAATACAAGCAGGAGTGCTTGTAAAATGACAGACGGGAAGCATAGGCTCAAACTTAAATGCGTATTGAAATAAAATGGAAAGTGGGATGCTTTCTTAGGCCTTTTCGTCATATGTAAGACAGTTCACACAGTTTTTGGGGGGAAGCAAACTAATTTCGGCAATGCCTTTCTGCCTTTTTATTTTGGAGAAGCCATGCATAAGCAGAAACAAGACAGAGAATTCTGCTTAGCCAGGAAACAAAGGCAGCAGACAAAAGAAGATGAGGCTGTGAGCCTCTGAGACGACAATGTTGTAGAATCCATGCCCGTCTGTTATTATTTTTAGTTTATGACATGGAAATAACCATCTGATTTACTCTTCACATTTATTTTATACAATTCCCCATCATTTTCCATAATTTTTGGATAAAAAGAAAAGCAGGATGTCTATACAGTCTATTTCTTTTTATGACAAGCTACCACAAAAGATATACACAGCAATATTTCTTCCCCAAGTTAACCGTCCTCTGGAGGCACAGTTTTTTTTTTTTTTTTTTTTTTTGTTGTAACCAATTTATAATTTTTAAGTTGAAGCATCTTTGTTCTTATGTGGAATTGATTTTCCTTTCTTATAGAACTGCTTCTGAAACGCTTATGATGAAAGTTTGAAAAGTCTACCTCAGGGTTACTTACACGGTTATAGATAAAGATAAAAATGATTTTTTTTTGCAAAACCCGTTTTGAACTATTTTAGTTAGCGGACTTATCAGGATACTGCACTCATTTGCTCCATCTGAAGCATCACAACAATTTTTTGACTGCTTTAATAGCAGCTTAAAAAAACATATGGATCACTCAGGACTAACATAAATCCATCTTCAAAAAAATAACAGCAGAAAAAAAGTACATTTCATCAAAGAAGGAGATTAAAGCAGCTGCCATCGGCCTTTGAATGTGTATTCGGTGGGGCACATCTGCTCAAAATATGATCAGCTTGCATTAAAAAACAACAGAATTAAAGAAAAAAACAAATAGACATGTTTTTTTTTAAGTTAAACTAAAAACGTGTGACGTATACAGCTGCAGATTTGCAGACACTTCAGACTTTGGCTTAGGAAGAAACAATAAAAATAAAAAAACATTTTTTTAATAGACTTGTCCTACTGTGTCACGTTAACCAGTAAATATTTATCATAACAGCTGCGACATACATAAAGCTGGAAGATGTTGTGGTTTTTCATAACTACAATTCATCGCTTCCTGTTTATTACCCAGATTTATTTAAAAAGAAATCTCCTTTTTTTTATTTGTGTGGGTTTAAAGCTGACTTTCTAGACTCGGACAGTGACATAAGCTCAGGTCTCGACTAAAGTAGAAGAAAAATGAATATGATTTGAAGTCCCTGTATGGAAACAGCTGCCCACTGCAACTGAGACATCAGGTGAGAACAATTAATCTTGGCATCGTTCCCGCTCCCTAAGCGTCTCCTCTCGCACTCACATCCGTCATGGCTGTTTTTGAACACTCCCATGTGTGACGTCCAACTTGACGAGTGGACTGCACCAGCGGACGGCCTTTTTTGGCGCTCATGCACCAAATTGATGGACAGGGACGCCGCCCTCCTCTTCAACATATCTAGCGACTGGGCTAAAAAAAAAAAATCCTACCACTTGAGCACACTGCGAGGATGACATTTAGCAGCCAAGTAGGACACATCAGGTTTACTTGTGCAGACAAGCATAGCATTGTGGTGCAGAGAGCAGTGGTCTATAAAGTTTTAAACAAGAAAAAAATGAGTTATTACTTGTTGTAAGTATAAATGAAGTTATAAATTAATTAAATAAAAATACATTGAGTTAAGCCTACTTTAATTAAAATACATGACAATTAAAATTGAAACTAAAATGATTAAAACCTGAGATTCTTAAACTGTCAGCTTGACATATAACAGCTCCCCTGTTCCTGTAAAAAGCTGGACTGAGAGGGTTCACAGAGGGATCCGTGCAGCTGGGCTTTATTTCAGACACAATGAGGAGCGCTGGAAGGAGGAAAGAAACGGGGAATAAATGATCATGGGGAAACAGGAAGGGGGAACTCCAAACACATCTGTCCTCAGTTTGTCTGCAGCTATAACACCAAACCACAAGCAGGCCACGTACAAATCTGTCTCCACTTGGAAGGGCGGCCTGGAGAAAATGTTTCCAGACCGTGGCGTTTTAACATGAACGCTCCTGGGAATACTCTGTCGCCTCTCTGTGATAGCAACGTTAGTCAGGGCCGTGCTAACATTGACAGCAGCAGCAGCAGAAACAAGCAGGTGGCACAAACACGGGAATTATAGACATCTTACCGCGCTGCCATGTTGGCTCTCTCTGTCTTATAGATATGCAGGATTTTATTTGACACTTGAATGTATGAGCCATTCGGCACCTATATTATCATTTTATTCTTAAAATATCATCCTGCTCCATCAGAGAGAAAAGGGATTTTTGTCAGAATAAATCGGTTCTTCTAAAGTTCACGTCAAATGAGGCGGTGCGATAAACAAGAGAGAAGAGAGGTGCTATGTTTGAGCTTTTGTCCCATCATTCTGCTCCAGTGGAACCTTTCAGGGAGACAAAAACATGCAGGTTTACAGAGCTTTATGCAAACAGAGGCAAGATCCACCAAGAAGACTGCTCAGGATTACTCAGAAGCTCCTCTATCCCCCTCAGAACAGCTTATACGCAGGGAGTGATTAAACAACAAACCCCATTGCAGAACCCTAATCCACCAACCAGTTGTTAGTCTTTTTTGTTGTTGTTTTCTTCCCCTACATGTATAACAGCTTTGCTATTTGAACACTTCAATAAAGATACTGATCATAAACGGCTTCTTACACAGCTCTTCCTTCGTTACAGCTTCCTTACAAACACTAAAAGTTTATATGACTTTAGATATAAGTTAGAAAAACTGATGACACCAGGCTGAACAGTACTTCTTGGTTGAAAAATTGTGAGGATGGAATTGTTCCTAGAGGAGTGCTACTTTCTTTATAACTCCTCCGCCTGCAGGTATAACAAGCCCAATTCTCCAGACTGAAATTGATCCTTTTTTTTTTTTTTTTTTTTTCTAAAAGTGCATGAACAAACCAACAGGAATGGAGGGGGCTGCATCTCCTGGACTGCAGAAAGGTTTTATTACTTTGACTGCTCCTCATCCAAGGCTGTTCTCCTAACTTATTCGCATTCCTCTGATTCACTGGAGTGGGCACAGGAATTAACCCCCGCCCCCCCACGCTCCTTTTTTTTTCTCTTCACCAGCTTAATCTCATTACATTTATTGGCTGACAAAATTCTGTTCCAAGACTAAGCTTATTTATTGTTCTGAAAGAAAAAAAAAGTGCAACACCAGACCCATGTTTGGACCCCAGCATGCACCTCAGCATGCAGCAAAGTTAATAATAATAAGATGTAATATCTTTTTATTTTTATTTATTTTTTTGTTCATATCTTCTGTGGTCAGTGCATGGCGCTGCAGCTTATGAGCCAATATGATCTTTATAGCAACTCTATTTTCTCTCCGACACCAAGGGACACATCTGGCAATATAAATGGACAATCAAGATGCATGACCTCGTATCTCACATTGTATGAATTCAGCAACATGGCTGTTGCACTACACAGTTGTTGATGACACCAGTAAAACAGACTTGAATCCCCGAGTGTGTTGGACCTGCTAATGATCAGCACTGAGGCTAGTTGTGCTATAACTCACTGCCTGTGCCCAAATCTCTGCCAGTATGAACTGTAATTACCGTGTCTATGTTATGAGTGTCCAAAACATGCAGACACAGCATCCATAAAATACAGTTGACACTTTTATGGGCCTAAACGAATCTTCAAGCTCAGCATTTCATCTGAGGGGCGACAACATTGAATGAAACCTGATGAACAACTGTGTTTATTTTATTATTTACTTATTTGCTATTGGGGAAAAGCAAGACTTAATTGCTCCCGTCCTTGGTTAACCTGTGTGTATTTGTCATGTCTGACAGACGTATGGCTTTGGTAAGACAGAAGAATGCATGAGATCACAAACTGCTGGCCAGCTGTGTTTGCTGATGCAGGGGAAACCCTTCAAACTGCCTTAACATATGCTTTAGATCAAGAATACTCCAGTTGATCTGAGTATTTAGCAACACGCTAAAGTTTTCTGTTAGTCAAAAGTGGGAAAGAATGACTCACGCCAAATTAAATCAGCAAACGCATTAAGACTTGTGGGAATGCTGACAATATACCAATGTGACCATTAAATCAAAATGCAACAATTCAGCTTTTTAGAATTTCAGACTTACAGGCAACAATGGTGAGTGTTACTGTGACCTGGCACTCTTTCAAATCCCACATTTGACTAAATCGTTTGTAGCTCAAGAACCAAATTTTGTGTTTGGCCCAAAAGTCTACAGTATAATTAAACAGGCAGCATGTATTCAAAACATATTTAGGATTAAAAAAGAAAAAAGAGAATAAAAAAGATGACAACCTCGCTGAGGATTTAATCCTTAAGTGTGAAAAACATCAGTCTTTTCGAAACCACTACCTCTCTGCACTGAGCAAAAGTTAACATAAGAGAAAATAATTTAAAAAAGGGAAGCATCACAAAAATTGGCGAAGGCCATTAAATCAAACCGCCCAACTTCCATTACTGAAGTGTCAAACACAGTGATGTTACATTCATTAACATCACACACAAAAGATGTGGAGTAACAACCAAGCACTCTTAAAAGAGTAGCTGCTTCCCTGTTAGAACAAGAACAGATAAAAAGCCAGTGACTGCAGGCACTGTTTCCACTTTTTATTAAAATTCTGTTTCATTAATGCGAGTCAGCCTGAGACTGTATCCCAAGTTCCTGCTCTGCTAAAGACGCTCATTGAATATATTTTAGCCAAGCCGAGTCAATCTGAATGGACTTGTAGATGTCAAAGAAAGGAAAAGCTAACAGAATTGGTTGATTTGAAATAAAACATCAAAAGTGGACTTTCGAAAACCACGAGTTTTTATGACAACATCTGAGTGGAAAATTACAGTTTAATGAATTAGAATGTATAGAAAGTGATCAGGACAGGAGGGAAAGATCGGGTTTCTGATGTCAGGAAATAACATTTAAAAAAAGTTTCTAAACTACCTAAAGCACAGAAAAATGGTCACGGTGCATTTTAATGGCTCATCACACTCAATGGGATGATTGTAAATAACAAGCAGGTTTTCCTTTTGCGAAAAGTATAGTCTGTGAATTGAGATTGTTGAGTTACCAAAAAAATTCAAATGGACACTGTTGAATAGAAAATGATCGTCAAATGTGTAACGTATGTTTGAACGACCACGAGGAAGCACAACACAACACTGCCATCCTGTCAAGGAGAAACACACGCCAAGTTAACCAATCCTAGCACTAATGATTACCTCATCATCCTATGATTTTACCATAAATGTTCTCATCATTACATGTTTGTTTTGAACATATTTTAAATGACCTGATATCTTCTGTGTTTTGGGATTTTCCTGCGACATTGCCTCTTTACATCACTGTAACAGCAGGACCTCACACTGTCCTGTATCTTTGCCTTTGCTTCTTTGGTCGGTCTAACTTCCAGCTAATAAGGTAAAAGTTGTTACATTTCTTGCTCACAGTTCAGTTATTGAACCTGACAGCCTGTTTGACAAAACATGCCAGTCTGTCTGTGGTAGACGCAGGACTATGCTTAGATGCACAACATGAAAGGGTGTTGGTTATAAACCTCAGTATGTTGCTTTATCCTGAGCTACACAACCCCCACCTTTTCTACAGAAGGACAATGGGATGGATCTTGTTACTTTTTAAAAGTAGTGTTTTATAGTCCAAAGCAGAAACTCTGAAATGTTTCAACAGGTTCATCGTCTAATATACCTGCGCAAGACAACATAACTTGAAAGAATATTTGAGCCTCTCCTTTGCAAGGATTAACAAATACCAAAACTAAAAACAAAAATATAATACTTGTATTTGTCAAGAAGTAGCTGTACCACTCTTCTCTTCTGTGGACTCATTTACATGATGTGGGTGTAGGGGTCAAAGATCATCCACATCACAAATCCCTTTGAGAACGAGCTCACAATGGGCAGAAGCTGAATGCTTTCAACCCAGCGGCAAAGAAGGGAGAAGCTCCTCTTTTGGTGCAGAGCCCCTCCATCCCTGTTCCAGCACCTCTACAACATCCTGTTATTTACAGAGTTCACCGTTTGAAAAAGAATATCCCAGTCTGCGCTGTAACCTGAAGCGCTTTCTGCATATCAGGTTTTCCAGACTAAGGAGAGATGTAGAGAACAGGACTGGGAAAACAAAAGAAAAAAGGAAAGAGAAAAAAAAACCATTGTGATACAAAGACAAAGGAAAGGGAGGAAAGTGGAGCTCTGCTTGTAGCCTCTTTATTGTGTTCTGGTCCGTGACAGAAACTGAGGGGCTCTTTTCAGTCGTCACCTAAAACATCCATCAATCAGAAACAGAGCTCAGCGTTGTTCGTCAAGGATTGGAGATGGGGGACACTTCCTCTTTGTGCTGGTAAATATTCATTAACCAACCCAATCTAAAAACGATTTGACTTTTCTGCTAAAAGATGACATTGTAAAATAGTCAGTGCTCCATTTGAAGTATGAAGATCTGGGCATCCCAAAGGTAATTATTCAAATTCCTTTAGCTGGCATGCTGACCTGGCGTGCAAGATGTCCAACAAGTATGCACGCATGGAACGATATATATTTAGGTTGAGACAAAAAGGTTAGCAGATATTCTGTTGTATTCTGCCAAGAGTTATATGCAGGAAAAGGATCATATGACAGCTGCTCCGACCCGGGACACTGAGAAGACTTGGAAGCACAAACATTTGCCTTTCTGCATCACTGGAATCCACACTGGGAGGTCACTGGCATTACTCAACCCTGCAGACTTGTGTCAGTGGCAGCTGTTAAGGGTGTACTGCCCAGACACAAACAAGAAGGAAACCAATAAATAATTGATAGCAGACATGTTAAAAAAAAAACAAAAAACAACAACATAACATATTTGCTTAAACCAATCAGATTCACTTCACCAAGCTCATGATCCAACTTTGAAAGTTGAACTGCTCGGTTGTGTCCTTCCATATGTCACAGTCAATCAGGTTTAGGTCTTCGGCAGAAGTGGACCAGCGGGGGCTGAGCTTTTAAGATCAATGTAACATATGGAATACACTAAACTGAGAGCCCAAAGGCCCAAGGCCTAAAACACAGACAGACAGCTGGTGCCGTGAGGCATGACAGCAGACAATTCAAATGGAATTCAATTCCTTTTTATGGCAGTGGAACTGTGGGTAAATTCTGGGGCTCCTCTGGTAAGAACATTAAGGAATTGTTTTACTAGTCTCTTAGCAGAGAAGAGGTCAGCCTAATGAGAGGTGATGTCCAGCCCATTCTCCTCCTTTGTTAAGTGGAAGCAGTCTCACAGCGCCCCTAAGACCCGCAGCCACATTAGGAACATATGACCCCTCCATCCACAAACATGGCCCTTAATGAACAATTACCAAATCCAGAGACTGAAGATGTGCTTTAATTTATAATCCCACTGTATCCAGACCTAAAATCCCAACTATCAAAATCTCATTTGGTTATACAAGAACAGTCCATCAGTCCTAATAATCCTTATACTCTCAAAAGAATGGCCAACAACCTGCTTTCTTCTGTCAAAGTTTAACCATTAGCACCAAGTGTTGTAAATTACAACAAGTGAATGGCATTTAAGTATTCAAATTAAAAGCATTGAAAAACGTGAAACTGAGGAGCTTCTTAAAAGGTCAGTTCCATCTACTCTATATGTACAGCATTAGAAAGCTCAAGTATAAATCATTTATGGGCTAATCATCCAGTGTGTCTCAGTAGCTCAAGTCCCGCGTTCAGTTTGCAAAAAAAGTCGTACCGCTAGTCATACAAAAAGCCCGTGGGACAACGTTTTGTGTGACTTATTTTAATGCCGAACAAAAATTTGGTCTGAGTCACACTGGTTGAAGTCTTGGCTAAAGATACCCTGGATTGATTTTTGGTCAGTGAATCAGATCGTTCAGAATGGACCAATATCGACCATGAATCGTATCGTCAACCAAAAATTATGATATGAATTGCATCATTGTTAAAATGAACCATTACAAGTCAGGGATGGAAAATGTTTAATTGGCTGAAAAATGTTTATACTTCATTCAATTATATACAATTATCATATTATACAGAACAATATGTTGGAAAAGGTGTCATGTTTTTTCGCTGGTCTGCTCCTCTTTTTTTTTTCCCCAGCAATTAACACCTACCAACAAGCTCTCAGCCTCCTGTTCAGAGCCGCAGGTGTGAGTAGACCAATGTGTGACCTGATGAAAGACACACTGCCAGCGCCATGCCCAACAGTCATTTCCTCTCTCTGATATGCCATTCTTTATTTAGCTTAGCCCAAGGAGGTACGCTTAGCCATGGCACAGAGCATCACACAGCGCCACCGTAACTAAAAATAAACGAGACCACCAGCACAGTCCATTGGTCACACATTAAAGCACAGAAAACTAGCCTTTCTCAGCTTGATATGATAATTATTAGAAGTGAACACAGATAGAAAACTGGAGCTGTAAATCTCAGACATAAATTGCAAACTAAAATGCCCAATTTTTCAAACTCTTCCTCCCGTTTCTCCAAAAAGCAGGACTCAAGCAGTGATAGTGAATGCTAACAAAATCAGCTAGTGTCTCCTGAGCCTCTGAACTGAGGACACGGTCTAGAATTATAATTGAGCAACTTTGACTGAAAACGTACAGAGGAAAAAAGGGTGTGTTTGAGGAGGAGGGGGTTAAAATGAGCAACGGAAGAGGCAATGAATTTAGAATGGGAGGATTCTGATATGACAGAGGGTAGTGATTTGCTGGCAGCAGCAAGTCCTTTACCAACAAAGGGCCTTTCATATTTCCTGCGAACAGACACAGACTCCCATTAATCCCAAAGGAAAGGCTCATCTCAGGATTCTACTCCTCACATAAATTACTCCCGTGCCCTTCCTACCATCACTAAAAAGTGTTTACAACACAATAAGTAAAGGAGAAGAAAGAAAAAAAAAATCAGGCACACATCTAATACTCAAAAACTGCTTTATCAGCACTAATGCAAAACACATGCACAAATGTTTTTTTTTTTTGTTTTTTTTGCTGCTAAGTTGATTAGTGGCTAAACCACCACCGACGTCACTCTGCTGACTGAGTGCATGTCTCATTTCAGTCAGTTCTCTTCATACAGAAATGAAAAAGCTCTTTCCAGCTGTTGCATCTTTTAAACTTGCTCTTATGAACAGGGAACGCCCACTTATCCTGCATAAAACAAGAGTTCAGCAGCGGCGCATAGCTGCTCATGTGCTCTAGAGCCCTTAGTAAGTCTACTAGGAGATGTGACAAGGAGCTGAAGAAGCATCCTTTGACCTATGAGGCACGTTGACTTTGCGAGGAGCAGACAAGAAAGGCAATAGGAAAGAGAAGGTGTCGAGCAAAAAAGACAAATATGCACCTTTTGTCTGGACTGCCAGTTTGAAACAGACATTAATCAATGGTGGTGCAGTGCTGCAGACAAAACAAGTAAATGAGGGACAGACTAAAAAGATTTAATGACTGTTATACCAAGTTCAGTGGAAAAAATGTTGCAGTTTCTGGGGGATAATTTCCACTGTGAAATATGCTGGATTACGTGAACCATGACATGTTGAAAACTGTTCAGGTTCAAATATCTTTTATTTAATGCAACAAAAAAAAAAGTTTGGTGTTCTTGTGAAAATATACTATTTAAAGTTGTAAGACAATGTGAATGCATCATCCTCAGAACACAGTGACTGATGGCTTAAGGAAACAGACGACTTTGGGCATTAATTTACACAAGTGCACTTCAGTCCGGGACTGTAAATTCAACACCATAAATAATTCATTTGTAGAATAAAAATGTTGCTTGCTAGCCTGTCCCATGTGCATACACTTAAATCTAAAGAAAAGAAATGTATTTCACTGCACTCCCACTTGTGTCATCAAGTATGTGCCACTGAAAAACAAGGCACATCAATGTGCATCATCAGCATGTAACTTAGCCTGCGTCAATAATCCTTCCAGTTCGGTTATTTCAACGTTCCTGTGGATACGTAACTAAACAGACGGAAATTAGGACTCAAGGCTGATTAGGCCGACAGTCAAATCAAATCAAGATAATAAACAATGTGACAGCTCACAAATAAATATTCTCCTTTAATTAACTGCACCATCCGTGAAAAAATGTGTAAGTGAACAATGTGTGCCAGTGTTGACCATGACAGTCACTCTACACACACGCACAGAAAAAGCCTGATAAACACAGAACAAAGGCGTGGTTGTCTCTCTGACCTTAGCTCTGACTGACAACACATTCTTAGTGGGACAGCAGGAAAAACACTGAAATGGGTTTATCGTAGTTTCTTTATGCCATTTATCTAATAAGATTTACAACAAAGATAAGCCGTGTGTGCACTCTGGATGGTTTGACCACTTTAAACCTAAACGATTGAAGCAATAACGTCATACATCTCAAATGGTTGCTGTTTTAGAAAATCAACCTAAGCCTTCTTTAAGGGCTTTTCTAACATCTTTTCTTTTTTGTGTATGTGTGTTTTTTTTTCTGGTGTATTTAGATGGAAAAAGTCCCTTCGATATCGACTGACTCCACCTAATTTGATCGGTATCGAGTTCTGAACCTTGCATTTGGTCTGTATTCAAACTGTCAATCAAATAATTTCCATGTAAAAAAACCATGTGACAGAAGACCTCTTCAATCATTGGCCAGGAATTACATGAGTGGAGCAATGCAACGAGAAAAAGAAATCATGGAGGCGCAGTCCTTGTCGGGAAAGTTAACTTAGTCAAACTATATTATTGCTGAACAATTTTGAATATCAGTTTTTATTGGTACTTTGGTACGGCGAACGCATGCTGCAAGGCGGTTACTGAGGAGACAGCAACAAAGAAGGTACGCTGATAAGTGCTAATGACATATGGAATGGGTATTACATTAAAGGTTGTTTAGATTGTACTCCATTGATCCGACCAAATTTCAATGAGTTGCTGTGTCTCATCATTGTTGTTCTATTCGTTTACGTCCCATAATGCTCGGTGACGGTGGCCGTTTCGGTCCAGTTGTTCCACTCTAAGCATTGAGCTTATCCAAACTGATAAAACTCAGAACCAACCAGAGCTCAGTCCAATTAAAAACAACTCAAGGCCACCTCGAAAGATGGGTCAGGGAGCGGTTCCTGGTCGCGGACCAGGGTCTGCTTGGGGGTATTCAGACTGAATATTTTTTTCCGGATTATCAGGGGAAACGATCTCTGATTCACTTTAAGCAAACCAAATGTGTCCAATCTGAATAAACCCTAAGTTACAATTAAAATGCAACGTATTGCTAAATTCTCAGAAGAAAAGAAAATGTTCTATAACAACGTGATGATCAAAAGGCAAAGTTCAGCATCTCTAACCTGTCAAAAGGATTACCAGGCTAAGGTGCCCAATCTGTTTTAAGAGAATATTTCTGGTTTTCAACTCCATCAACCAATTTCTATCACTGTGCTCTTTTAAGAGACATACTCACCTTATCTTACAGCCCTCAGTAAGGAATGTTACCTCCAAGTTCCAGACTACAAAACAACTCCAATTTAAAGAGCTATAGGGGGTATAGAAATTTGTCATGACATTTTTTCATAATGGATTCAAAAATACCAAACAAAACCACTATAATAAAATCTGCTGTAGGAAACTGTTGCCCCCTTTGTTCCCTTCATTTGTGTGAACAGCAGAGGAGCAGCAGCAGACTGAACTTTGCATACAAACCAACATTCTCCGTGTCGTTTTACATTCAAGCACAACTGACTAAAAGCATGAAAAGAAGCTGTTTTAATTAGTCAGGTATTTGATAACGAGCTTTATAGTTCTTATAGACATTTGTTTTTATTTTCTGAGCTGCAAGAAGTCAAATGTAATGAATGAGGAATTTTGTAAGATTGTAGGCCATTACATAAAAAGAAATAGCAATGAATCCTGTCTATACTACAACTGAATTTAGGTCACAAAATACTTTATTTTAAAGAAACTGTTTGGATGCAATAATGCAACAGGGCTAAAATAGAAAATTATACCAGCTGAGGAGACAGAAAAAGGCTGTATGTCTTTGATATTACTTTTGTATCACTTTCTATTAGTCCAGAAGTAGCCCTATGAATAAAAAAATAAATGCATTTCTTTAGAAAATAAGCACATCTTTTAGCTTAAAATGTATTTTCTCCTAACTTGACACTCATTTCTAGCATTAGATTTAATTTGAGGTAATAGTCAGGTAGGAGTGTTTCCCAAATTACAGTTTGCAGCTTTGAATTTGCACTTGTTTAACAACCCTTGTGACTCACATACTAAGATAATTCCAAGTGTGCAAACTGTTCATTTTTATTAAATGGCAATTTATATAATCAAATATAATAAGTTCCCCTGACACACAGATAAACTGCAAACAAAAAACAGTAAAAAATAAAAACACACTTTCACTATGTTACATCTTTCTCTAATCAGCTTGTGGCAAACGTTTATTTATTTATAATCTATAAGCTTCAAATACTATGTAATGCTATGTCCATCCTTTCTTAGATACCTTGTAAATGTGAGCACTGCAAAACTCATTTGCAATTTCTGAGAAACATATTATAAAGGAGGAATTGTACAATTTTTAAATGCCTCCATTGAACCACACTGGAAAGGTTGCGTAACAACTCCTAACATAGTTATGGTACAAGTTCTCTCTTTTCATCAAATGTTTATTTCCACGGGGATGGAATTGAGGTCCTATGTACTAACAGTGTATCAGGCAGCGATAAGCTTCTCCAGAGTCAATAAAAAAAGGTTTTAGTTGCACCTCATAAGGGACCAAGCATGATTATGAACACAGAAATGGAGCTGGAAAATGTATTGTGCATTGAGCCTATATAAATGCATGTGTCCCACAAGGATTTTCAGGGAGGGAGCTATGAGGGAGGGCAGTGCTGAAATAAAATGTGCTCAATCATGTGTATTTGATTTCGCAACAGTCCATCCACCGTTCTTCACGTTTAATTTGAATCAGTTTGAGCTTGTTCTGCAGCCTTCCACTGTTTCAGCTTCTAAGAAACAAAGGAATCCGAACACCCACAAAGACCAAAAGATTCATGTCTGAAAGGAAGGGCCTGTGAAACATCATTGGCAGTTAATTTTTTTTTTTCTGGATTTTGGCTGGAAACACAAATTTTGAAGTTGTCCAAATGAGAACATGCCAAAAAACATTAGGTATTTTGGCACCAAATGATTCCAGTGACTCGTTTAGAGTAACTGGGAACAAACGAGCTCCAGCAAAGACAACCTTCCTCCAAGGACTTTCAGTTTGCATCTGCTTGAGTGACGCAATGGGCAATCACCAAATCACTCATCACTTTTTTTTGTTTCTCTGCCACATACTTCCAATAATAAAGCATATACTCCAGTGCTTTAAGATGGTATGTTTTATTCTTTTAGGGAACACATTGAAAGACTTTTAAACAAGATGTCTCTGCTGTTTTCTGACTCTTTGTTAATAAACACACCATAGAGGTGGGGTTTCATTACAAATCACTTTACAGTTATGGATGGTTCCTCTTGTGCTTCCCCTGAAATCATGTTCAGTGCCTGCTGTGTGGAAAAATAGGCTACTTCCTCTAGCCAACAAAAAAAAACCTCCAGAAAACATAATAGACTGCCATAACTTCCATACTGAGTCACTCCATCTTTATCTTCTTCTCAAGTTTGTCATCCAAAATCATGTGATTTTCTACTCAATAGGACCATCAGCTTTAACTAATAGTGGTTATTCATGGATGGATGGATGGGTAGGTTCTATTCTGCATTTACATTTAATGTAGTTACACTTGTTAATAAGAATCCAAAGATTACTTGATAACCAAAGCAAAAACTCAACAGAAAAAGAGACCACTTTACACTTCAACAAAGTCCAAACAGCTGGTCTGCAGAGGGATAAATGTTTACTTACAATGTTTTTTTTTAATGAAAATGAGTGTTTTCATCCTGCTGGCTGTTTATACATTACACTCTGATCTTTCCCAAAAGATTTCAGGACATGTGATTAGAACTGAACACTGTGTTCTCCTAAGAAGTTGGTCAAATGCAGTTGAAAAGTAATTATTGAAATGAAGAAAAAGGCTGAAAGTAAAGTTGCCCCCTGGGTTTGATTCAAAGTCCAGCTTCTTAATAAGCACAATTTATTTTACTCCTGGGTCTGGCTCCCTCTATCACTAGTGACAGGCATGAAAGGTCAATACCCTTGGCTCATAGCCCTCATATGGTTAGCAATGCCATGAATTAATGGTTGAGGCCGTTATTCCAAACTCTTTGAGTCAGCCGAATGAAGCTCATCGTCTACAAAGGTCATAATGCTTAGATCACTTATTGTAGAAAGGAAAAGTTGACGCCAGACTTACATTGGGTTGAGTGTATTGTTTTTAGAAATAAGAACACAGAGTTAATTAAATTACATTAGAAACGATCCATGTACTTTAAAAATACAGGTATATTCAGTTGAAAATGTTACTAATTTCGTTTGAACAACTTGGAAAGCAGATGTAAGTATACGCAGAATCAATTAAATTGGGCACCCTACCAGCACATAGCAACAAAGTCACATTTAAACCACAGTTACTGTGGATATAGTGTAACAAGACAGTAATATTTTATCTTTTTGCAATATGCAATAGCACTTAGTCATGTCATTTTTCTGTTTTTAAATTAATTAACTATTCATTGACTTTTTTTTCTAAGGGGGGTGAGATGTTAAAAAAGAAAAAGCAACTTTTTTATTCACACTGCATCCGTTCATTAATGTGCTGTTGTGAAACTATAAATAAAGTTGTAAAAATATATTTCTGACCTTCAGGATAAATAGCTAAAATAAAAAGAACAACATTATTTTTATGTTAAAATGAATTAGTACTAGAAAAAAAACATGTTTGTTTATAGATTTTTTTAAAAGCTAATTTTATATCCTAATGAACATAATCTTAATTTGAGAAAAGCATATCAGAAACAAATGTATTTAGCAACACAATCATTACCAAGGGGCCTCATTTCTGACTAATTTCAATTTAAAATTCTGAAAGAAATTAGCATTCATTACAGCATCTTAATGCAACAGATATTCTCCTCTTCCAAATGAAGCATAATCCCTGCCACGTGGGGAGGGCATTTCAAAGTTATCAATGATTATTGGTTTTAACTCAGTCATGCAGCTGGGGGAAACCAAATGCCAATACAAACAGAACTCCTAATTTTATTACTACCTAACTGGGTTTTTCCTGCAAACCATAACACAATAAAAAAAACTAGTTACCTCAAATAAATACACTTAAAGACATGTCGAACTGGAACAAACTAATGGTAAAAATGGAAATATTTCGAGACACTAAAGGTGCTGTCAGTTTTACTGGATTGGTTAAATTAGCAATAAGAGAAATTATCAAAGAGCCCACTTTGGGATGAAGCCTTGATTTTGTAAGTCTCTTAGCCACTTATCATAATAAAGCCACTTAACTGCATGAACACTCCTGTTCATTTTGATGAAAGTACTAGTCAGAAAGCCCCTGTCGAGAGAACCTCCAATTAAAAGCACATTAAAACCCATGTGCTTTATCCCATGTGGTCTGCATCCATCCACTTAAATAGAACATTTTTTTGGCATCCAAAATAAATAAGTATTGGAAATCAACAGAACTCCTGTTTGCAGCAGCTGCACCTTCTTTTATATAAATCTAACCCTGTCTTGATCTGCTGCCATGGCGATGCTATAGGAAATAAAATGGCGCACGTTTTTTAATGCCTCAGTAAATACTGAAAGAGGACAAGACCATATAAACTCAGGCAGTGCTGACCACAAAGCAATACGTTGTTCACACTGTTCCACAGTGTGCACTCCAATAGGGTTAGAAATTGCTGTAGGTCAATTATAATATCCATGGTGATGGCGGCACTGGTGTCAGCGAGCCCTTAACAACTGTATATCACTCGTCTGTTGTGTGACATATGCTAACTTGATGAGGTATAACCTTTCATTTAACAACAAAAAGGAAGGATTTCTTTTCGAGCCATACTCAGAAAACTGAAACGACATTTCTCAAGCAACACAAAGCCTTTAAATCCCATCAGGTGACAGCAGAAAAAGTACTTGAAAAAATTAGGAAAAAGAAAACTGATTGCTGCAACTCTGTCTTTTCATTGCCCAATTGCAGTACATCAATCATGGGGTATGGAGTAGAGCAAGCTCTTCCATCTCTTATGAGGAAAAGGGGGAAGGGACAACATGGAAGGGAGTGGCAGAGGTGACGGAGGGCGGGATAAAAGAAGGTTGCTAAGAGAATGTCAGGAGATTCCTCCTAGCAACCCATCAGAGGCAGGCACCCAGGAAAGCGCTAGAGCATTGAAATTGAAGCCTGCGCCGGAACATGATAGTTGACGTGGCTTCCAGGAGGTAGATGTCTCTTCACAGGCAGGATATTGCCCTTTGTGAACACGGTTACAGTATCTGGGCCAATTAATGTGTCCCTCCTTCAAACCTCTCTCATGTTGTCAGAGGAATAATACAATGCAAATTTGTGTAAACTCTTGAGCACAGCATGTGGTTTGGAAACGGAACGTTCCCTGTCACTTGTACACAGAAAAAGGGGTTAAGGCTAAAGCGGCCTCTATTTGCAACACTTGCAGAAAGTGGCCCCGTTAATAAATTCATTTGAGAATTGGCTTCCTTGTCTCACACTACACACAAAGACTGTCGTTCACAGCACAGTGAGACAGGTAGTGCTGTTCAGCCTGCATCTGGGCAGGCTTTTCTGCTTGAAACAGAGAAAAGGAGCTGAAGCTGAATGTATTGCCACATGGACAAAAGATTTAACGAGAGCGGGAGAGAAAGCAGTAGGGGAATGGGAGTGGCTCCCTTTCACATGCTTGCCAATTTTACACGTGAGGAGAGAGCTCTCTACACACCCATGTAGCTTAATGCAAAAACCAAGCAGTGTTCAAGAACCTGGACAAAATCAAGCAGGGCTAGTCTGCAGTAAACAGCTAACACAACAAACAGAGCTTACTTTGTAAAGGCGGCATTTGTCAAAGGTTTTGTTTACTTTGCCAGACAAAAGAAAGACTGTTCTGCTGTAGGAAAATGGTGCTAAAATCCACAAATCAGTCCATGGAAAAGTAAACAATTCACTCCACAGTGCGGATGCATTGTCTTCTAGTTGCAAGCTGGCATTTCTTTTTCCTCACTGGTTCTAACATTTCACTTGTGAAAAATAACACTCTCCTAGTTATATGGAGGCCTATGTAGAGAGTCAGGCCAACAGAGCTATTTATGTGTGGCCTCATTATATAGTAGGGTCATGATTTGCACTTTGGGGAAGCTCTTCGCATTAAACAAAGCAGCCAGAACTGATGAGGCTGACACGACACTGTCACCAAGAAAACTCCAAATTCCTTTGATGCTAAAATCAGCAACAAACCCTGGTGGGGATGTTGTTGCTTCAACACCCACTCCAACAAGAACTGTGTTTTTAACATGTTTCTGTGACATATTTTTGATGACATATATAAAGAAAATTCATCTTAAAACAGCATTTCTAACGTTTTTCTTTCTTGAAATCACAGTGAATCAGGAGCAGATTCAAGCCATAAACTTCCAGCTCTGCTCCATTCTGATGCATGTGCTTGTAGATCCATGTATGTCTTTGTTTTCCTCGTCTAAGTTGGCATCTAGCAAACTGCACGGCTGGATAGCTCCGATATTGCTCGTCATTTTTCTTGCACAGCCAATGTTAGCTTGAGGGTGTAAACAAATAGATGATGGGACGTAGGAGCAGGCTTACTCTGCACCACAAGTCCCGCCCACAACTCAGAGGAAAATTTCTAACAAACTCCTTCCACTCTGCAGAAACTAAGTCCTAGTAGCAAGAAAGTTTGACTGATTTAGGCTAAAAAAAGCAAAATCATAAGAAAAATGCCACTGGGAACGATTTTGCAACAGATCAAAAGATGATTGGAGTGGGACTTTAAGTTGCATGAAAAAAATCTACGTTATTGTGACAGTCTTTTAGACAAATGCAAACATCAGTTTTAAACTCTTGTCTTTGGAGCATCCGACAGAAAACCCCTGGCGGGATGTGAAACCAAACAACGAATAAACCTCATCAATCTGGATTTGACTGTGTACATACACAGGTCTAGAAACTGCTGCTTTTTTAAAAAAAAAACATTTTTCTTTGAAGTGGCCCCATCCAGCCATGTGAAAGAAAAATTATAATGTAAGCTCAGCAGTTTCAGTCAGATCATCGGACCGGAGCTGACTGATGATTTTTCAGGAGAAGCCAGTGATGACAGAGGCAGCTGGTCGGGGAGGTCGGTGTTACCAATAGGCCTACCTGTCCGTGACCATCAAGAGCTCTCCGAGCAGAGCAAACTAATTATATGCCAAGGACAAATACCAAATATATACTTCCAGTTTGTGTGTGCATTCCCAATGAGGAAGTGGCAAAAGGCACCGTCTGTTGCTGACAAAAGGAACATGTCAGAAGTGCAAGATGCCAAAATCTGCCTTTTTAGAAGCCATTGTTTATCCCAATAGAGGAATTCCACTAATTTTTTTTCCAAATATTGTCTTTCAATTTTCCTAATTAACCAATTTTAAAAGGTTTTTATGTAGACTTCTCATCCTACAACCTTTTTACACAACCTTTGCCTTGACATACTAACATAATCTAGGAGATTAAATGTTTCTGTCTTTTAACTGGAAGTCGTTATGCTCAGAATTTCTTTTTAAACCAACTAACTATGAATCATTGGTAAACTGCAAAACAACATGCAAAAAAGCTCCTTTCCAAATCAGCATACTGCCAAGACTCAATCTGTTGTCACAATATGTGGTGGTTATCTAGGCCACCACGCTTCCCAACCCACGCCCCCCCACCCCTCAAAAAAAATGAAAGAGAGAGAGAGAAAAAAAAGTCTAAGCTGAGAGTGACTGTGAGATCAAATCAAATGTATGCAGGTTTGTAACAATAAAGAATAAAACAAATTCAACCCCACCCCCCCGGTAATGTCTTAGCTGGGAACTGGAGCGCAGCCTTCATTACAACATATTGATCTCGGCAAACAAAGACCCTGAATTCATTGATCCACTTTCAGAAAGAAAACAGGGGGATGGGGGCCATCCAGAGCTCTTTCAAACAAAGTTATCCTTCAACTACTGCATTACTTTATAACAAAGTTGGGGCTGGGCGAGATGACCACAGAGTTAGTAATGGAGAAAAAAATATGTCAAATGTGTAACAGCTGAAGAGCTTCAATGTCTCGAGTTGCTTTTAAATTGCTCGTGTACGGCGCAAGAACTCTAAAGCACCTTCAGATGTCCTATTCAAAAAGAAATTTGAAGATGAAAGTCTTTTCTATAATTTAATTACACAGCACTGGTACGGAGATCAATACACATCTCATACACCTCAAAAATAAAGATCTTGAGGGGAGGCCATCTTTATAGGATTACAAAAAATATAAAAAATAAAATCGCACACAGCAAGGACAAATGATTAAAACCTGATATTGTCAGAGAGCCTGTAATCATCTAACTTAAAGAATGTGTTGAGGGAAACTCCCTAGTCCAGAGGACATACTGTAAAGAGACTGTCTTGGGGCCTCCCTGGTTATGTGACAGGACCTCTGTGGTTGTTCTCCGTCATCTATACCCCACCAGGAAACC
Organism: Oryzias celebensis; assembly: GCA_014656515.1. Classification (NCBI taxonomy): domain Eukaryota; kingdom Metazoa; phylum Chordata; class Actinopteri; order Beloniformes; family Adrianichthyidae; genus Oryzias; species Oryzias celebensis. The sequence continues at coordinate 77,664,797 of BNCR01000001.1, forward strand.
CCCATCATCGTTACTCTCAATCCTGGAGCAGGGTTGAGTATGTTGGTGAACACTTGCCCCGGTTTACAAGAGAAGGTCGAGCGAGGTCACATCTCACCAAATGGTGAGGCCCCTTAAAAACACACGTGAGTGGCCCCAGCTGGATTCAAGCCGATCCGAGTGTTAAAAGCGAGAGAAACAAGCAAATAAGTGTGTGCAATTATTTCTTTTGGCACAAAAAGCATGAAAGGATTTTCCTAGGATCTAGAAAACAGATATATGTAGCATGAGAGAGTTTTTTTGTTTGGTGCTCACACTACAGACGCTGACACTAATTGCTCCAATCGTATTATTAAAGTGGACAACTGTAAATCAACACCCCCGCACAGCTAATTTAGACAGAAGGCTCACTGGACCCTCTTGTCGCCCTCCCATACAAAGCTCTTGAACAAAAGCCAAGACTCACTCTATCAGCATTCTTCTTTTTCATCATCACAGTTCACACAATTGTCAGAAAACTAAATAAAAGTCAGCACAGAGGGGGATGGAGGAAAGAAAAATGAAAGCAAAAAAGAAGGTTGGGGGTGGAAGCGGAATAAGAAGGTGTATTAAGCTCAATTAAGCTTTTGGGCTTTTCATTAACCCAGTTTTTAGGGAGGGAAACCTCTGCTGAATAATGCTCCGACAGACTCACTTTGCCGTCCCGCTTTAAAGGTTTCATCAAGCAAAGGAACAATGTGTGTCAGCTCTTAAAATCCTCTGAAATTCTATTTGACACCCATAGATGACACACACTCCCCCCTTCTACCCAAGCCTATCCGAAGCTGAAAGAAAACTTGTAAAACAAGGGATTTTATTAAACAGCATGTCATAGCATCAAACAGCATGAAATGTTTACCGACCTCAGCTCTTTTCATCTGTTTGATGAGCTGGTAATAAATAACCAAGTGAGGTCACTTATCTTTACTTAGCATCGGGACAGAGCAAATGTTCTTTAAAAGCAATTCCAAGTGACCTCAAAGGGGAGACGAGATTTTACTTCTACAAACAATGAGCTCAACCTCCCTTTAACGGACCATTGGAGCAAAGTTCTTACACCGAAATGTCCAAAACGACATTGCAAAAGTATACTCAGATGAAAACCGTCAAGCGTAATGCGCCACTTTAGCATTCCAAACTTTTGTTCACAGCACCTGAACTCCATCCACAACTGTTATTATTGAATCTACAGGATGTCCTGATGGTGCGTATCAAAATTAAGGGACAAAATGTAAACAACTACTATTGATGCCGAACCTTACCTTCCTCGTAACAGACATTCTCCTGATAAAGGACAAAAGGTCATTCGGCGGTTACATCCAAACAAGCATCTTTTATTTTCAATATTTATATATGCTATACATAAAAATGATCAGATTAATCACACTTTTGGGTTGTGATTAATCACGATTCTTTTTCTTTTTTTTTGGCTGATTTATTTACATTTATAAAATATTAACATAGAAGTTATTAATATTAGTTATTAATATAGAAGTTTAATGTGCGTGCACAAAAACACATCAACAGTAAGATAAGCAGAACTGTTAAGACTTTAATGTCTGCAGTTTTACTCCAAGAAAACAAAGATGCTGATATACAGCCACAGGCTGTACACAAACAGTGTGTTTGTGCAGTTTAAATGGTCTGGGTAAATACTCTATTCTGACTGGCTGCAAGGTGTTCTGGAAGAAGTTCCAGTCACAATGTTCTAAATGAGCAGGCTTCTTAAAAACAAGCTTTTCCTTCAAGATCTGGACAAAAACAAGCGGTAAGAGGTGAACTTTCTCTGATGCTTTATTGAACCTTTTGTGACGATTAGCACATATACCACTTTCCTTTGCCGTTGCAGTCGAGGTCTGCCAGCCCGAGACACACAATCTCATTGTCACATTCATTCTGTGACAACAGGCAGTGTATATATATACAGATATTTTTTTTTCTTCATAGATAGTCTTAGCAGCAGCATAAGACAACCTGGAAACCCTAAACTAGCAATAGAGACCCCAATACTGAGATTGAGGAAAAGCAATCCACTTTGTGACTACAAAGATATTTGAGTTTTCCCTGTTTTTTTATGTTTTATTCTAAGTCACCACCCCCACTTGTACCCTGTGTCAGTCAATACCTAACCCAAAATTACTTCCTATGTTTTAAATAAAATGTATTTTTAATCTTCCTGTGATTGTGTCATGACGACCGGAGTCCTAAAACCAAAAGGGAAACAAAGTGTTGAGGGTGTGTGTGACTGCAGTCCAGGTTTAGAGTATAGATGTAGATCTTTCCAAAAGGATGTGTGACCATATTATGGATGTGGAGAGTTTAAGCGGTCTCAAAAGAAGAGTAGACTCAGGCAAAGATGTGCAAGATCTTTGCTGTGTCTAAAATGTATCCAGGGTCAAATGCAATATAATCTGAACATAGGAGTACTATTACCAACACCTGACACAATCTGGTGATGGTATTACAGTTTCTAAGGCTTATCCAGTTTCAAAGAAGCTTCTTTGAAACTGGATAAGCCTTAGAAACTGTAATACTTCGTTGAAGCAGGGGTTTGTAGATGAGCACTTATAAATGACATAAGCAAAAATCTATAACCTTTGAAACTGAATTACTTTTATGACTAATTCGGCATGTTGTGTCTGCAGGGAACATCATTTCATGAGTTTGACTCACTCATTCAATCCTTCAGGACAAAAATGACGAAGCTAATGTAATGCCAGGAAACAAGAGGTACCCTGCTGCATGTGGCTAAAGAGGCATGACCTAACAGTTATAAAAAACGCCTTCAGTTACTGGTCAAAAACAAAATCCCATAAACAGCAGGGTGAAAACAAAGTGGGGAAACTTTCAAAAACACTCCTCACAGTGTGGGGGCTTTGTCTTTGGAACCGCACCACAGGACACTCTCATTAGAGAATGTCGTTTCATTAAGATCATCCCACACTACTGAGCCCGCTGCATCACAATGACACAGGAGTGTCCCTCTCTGACAAGGAAATCTCCTCTTAGCAACAACTCGCTGGGGGAGGGGAAGGCAGAAAAAGGGGCTGGTGCAGGGGCAAACAAAAGAGAACCCGATTACCGCTGGTCACGGCTCATCCACAAGCCACCACAGGGAAATCCATCACCTGCAGGATCAAACAGAAACTTGTGCACACGGTAGAACCCACTGAAAGCAATACCCACCCTCCTAACCACTCATCACTCTCTCCTTTTCTTTCTTTTTTTTTTTTTTTAGCTCGTCACTGCTATCTCCCCTCCTGTTTTCTGACTCATGTCAACGGCAGCATGCAAGTTCTAGACCCGGACTGTGAAATCCAACACTGGTGCGAACGCTCTGTGGTCCAGATGACCTCAAGGCTCTAACCCTCCAGATGACACTTTGGTGAGATATTCCTCTTTTTATTACCGCTTGCAGACTTGTCAAGGATGCGGCCTTTTCTTTTCTCCAATATCAAATTACAAGCAAGGTAATAAAAAAACATGAATAATCAAATGCTAACTTGAATTCTGACACAAAGTTGCGATGGTGATTCTTGAGGGACATAAAAATCTGCAAAGATTTAACCATACATACAAATCATGCATCATTGGTTAAAATATAACTTTCATTCATTTCTTTTTTTTTTTTACATAGCAATAAAGTCCAATCATCTTTTGAGCTATTTTAAAAGCGTTCCCAGTGGTCTCTTAATTATGATTATCCCCTTTTTAACCAATTGTTTTTTTAAAAAAGGACATAGTTTCTGCAAAACAGTAGGAGTACATCAGAAATTTGACTGAGCTGAAGGCGGGAATGTTAGCGTGGAGTAACCCTGCCCTCATTTCCCGTGATCGCTTTGTTAACACTCTGTCCTGCTAGCTTACAGCCGTTCACAACCCCAACCTGACAGTACAAGTGCAACAAAAATGGAAAGCGATATTTGAGCTACTCAGCTGTACAGTTTAGATCCACATGCCAGCTCCGACGAGGAAAACAAAGACATACATGAATCTAGTGGTCTACAAGTGAATGCACTGAAAGGGAGCGTAGCGAAATGTAGCAGCTGCGTCATAGCTACAGGCCTTTTCCAATGGCATTTTTTCATCTGCAAATTTGCAACAATTTGAAAAAGTAAATACTCAGAAACACAGCTTTAATCTTATTATCTTAATATATTTCCTCCATCGTGAGAAAAATGCTACAAGAACATGTTAAAAACACCACAAAAAAGCAATTTTCACTAGAGTGGGTCTTTAATGGACACATCAAAATTTGACTCACAATTTGGAACAATCTTGGCCTTGATTTCTTATCCACAGATATAGTAGCTGTCACACCAGGGAATTCAACGCCCAACTACAACTGCTCTGGCCCTCTCAGCTACAACAAAACCAATTTTCAGTTTTTCCAACTGCAACTTTTTATTATTTATTTATATGTTTAATCACACAAGCAGAAAGTAAAATTAAATTGCATCAAACTAGTGAACCAGAAATGCTTTTAAAAATAAACGAGAGCAAATAGTGCATATTAACTGGACAGAAGAAAGACCTTTTCGCCGTTTACCAGGCGAGTTACATGGTCGCAACACCACAGAACTGCACTGAAACTAATTGTTTAAATATGTCAAGCTTGTTCTGATCGTCCCCCTGAAATGCAACATGTAGGAAGGCACTCAAATGATTTGCATGCCGACACACACAAACACACTCAATCAAACATAGTCATGACCAGCATCCTGCACGGCAAAGGACCAAGGCAAATTTGCCCACTCACCGTTGAAAAGAGGCTGTCCCTTCTCTGTGATGTCTGGCATCATGACAGTGGATAGACCTTCAGAGAAGCCTGGTCTGCATGGTGGGGCTCCCCTGCTCTCTGCTGCATTCTGTGATGGGGGGAGAAGGGAAGGAGGGCAACAATGTCTCATAAATCAACCTTCAAAAATGCACGCTGTTGCCTCACAAACCCCTCGGTCGCGTTTTAAGGTCCCCGCTGTTGTACAAAAGCATCTGTTGTTTTTATAACAGGGGCTGCAATTAGGATAATGAGGCCAAAAGGGTTAAGCATTAAGTAAAAAGCATGGCTAGGCAAGAACAAGCCCCATTTGTGCCCGAGTTAAGGCCAAAGCATGGAGGGGCAGTCACAGCACTCAGATCAGCACAGTGCTCCGAACAAACATTTCCCACTTTGAAGTTCAGGAACCACAGACTAAAACAGTGGATGCTCAGTAACAACCCACTGAACAGGAAACAAACACGCATGTGTGAATGTCTGAATAAACATACAAAAGACTGCCGGATTGGTTGCAAAAGGGGCTCCAGATAAAGACTTAACACTTTTAGTTTGATCCTTCAGAAAAACCAATTAAGATCTTTATTTCATTAATGCAAAAACCTATACATTGCTCGTGGATTTGGCACAAAAGGCTGATCATAAAACATGCATAGTTGTGGAGAACATGTGCTCTTATCCAAAGGTACTCCATCGCACAACCCCAGCATTGATTCAGCTCCTTTACGAACAGAGGTCTGCTCTTATTTCCTCTGCATGCTGCCTCAAAAGAATGTAAAATGAGAGGAGTCCTGCTGAAAAAGAGCATTGTGGGTATCCGTGCCACTTGCCTTTCTTAATCAGAGGAATTTAAATGCTTGCAGACTGGGGGAGGAGCAGAGCTGAAACTCACACAACAACGGGTCACAAACCGACCCACACCAGTCCAGTGTGAGGAACTAAGAAATAAATATTGCAAATAATCAGGCGGGATGGTTTTTATATCTGAAATACACATCTTTAATATGTATTCGCTTAAAAAAAAATCCCATCACAGCGTCTAAGGGACATTTTCATCCTTATGGTTGGAGATAACTTTATGCTATACTTTGTAAAAAAAAAACCTGCATTACTAGGATCATTTGTTCCAGTCTGCTTTACATTGTTGCTCCTAACGACTTCCGTTAGAAAGGCAATTAACTCGCCAGGGGACTGGAACACACTGCAGCAATCTTCAGAAATGTTTCAAAATAAAATGTCTAGGTTAATCTAGGCCTGAGTCTGTCAGCTTTCCACAGGAAAAAAAAAAACTAAGACGCAGAAGCAAATGGAATATCATGGATGCAAATTTGAATTCTCTTGACAGAATTAATTAATTCGAATCCGCTCGTTTCCAGCGTCTAATGAGAGCCTTTAGACGTTAATTGCCGCCTCAGTCATCTGACTTTACCGTCATACGCGGCGGTGTTCGAAGTGCGTGAAGTGTTCGGAGCCACGAGCGCCGCAACTCCGCAAACGGCGTCGGCACCGAGCAGAAGGCGCGTGAAGTGTCCGGTGAAAAAGTCCCGCTCGGCAAATTACCTGCAGCCCTGCCAAGACCAGCAGCAGCAGCAGCAGCGGACCGCTGCTCTCGTGTAGCGCGTTCATTGGTGCGTCCGCTTAGGTCCGCGCTTCGGAACCGGCGACAGAAAACAACAAAAAAAAGAGGAGGGGAAAAAGAACAAAAAAAAGAAGAAGAAATATCCCTCAGGAGTGGCCTGGAAAACGATCCTTGTACGACAGAAGGCAGGAGCAGCAGCATGTAGCAGCCTCCTCCTCCGTGCGCCCAGCCCGTACTGTGGGAGCGCGCTGCCTGGTACTGAGGATGCTGCTCCCTCCCATCCAGCCCCACAAAAACAAAGCGAGCCCCGGCCATCTCTCTGTCTCTCCCTGCTGGTGACACAGCCAATTTCAGTGTTCAGCAAAGTGTCCTCTCAACTGTGAATTTAGTGGGGTTTTTTTTCTTTTTCTAGTGCCTGGTTGGAGCAATAATATTGGTGTCAGCTATCAGATTATTTCGGATTTTCATCTGGAAAATATGGAAATAAAGCTGCAAGCAAAGCTTTTAGTTGTGTAACAATTTTAACGATTCAGTTCACATCATAATTTCCGATAATCCGATTTGTAGTCAATCCGATTCATAGCCGATATTTGTTCATTTTGAACAATCTGATTCACTGGTCTAAAGTCAAGCGAGGACGTCTTTAGCCAAAAATTCAACCAGTGGGACTCAGAGATAAAGACCTGGTAATGAACAGAGCAGGCGAAGTTGTTCTTGCTTGCATTTATTGCAAGATAATATTCCAAAATAAAATATGTGAAAAAACAAACAAGTAAACAAGAATTTGTGGATTCACATTTTAGTTTCACAAAGTTCAGCCCACTGTTGTTTTATTCATTTTAAAATAATACAATTGGAACATCAGTAGCACATTTGACCACACTGTATGGTCACATGTTTTTCCAAAATTCAAAGTGTTTCCTCACATTGGACTGTAATGATGGGTGATCAGTTTTTGCTGCCATCATGTGTGTTGTCCGCTGTGATAGCACTTGGTCGTTTTTAGGTTAAAGTAAAATTAATTTACCAAGTCTCGATCCAAATGGTATTTCCAATGTTGATTTGATTTGATTTGTTTGATTTTGAGGCACATTTTTAATGGTAAAGTTTGTTTCGAATAACAACGTGCCTCAGACAGATCAATCTGTTTGGATCATAGGAATAGAAATTGATTAATCGATCAATCGTTACACCCCCAAAAGCTTTACTACACTGATTAGACTGTCATTACAATAACCACTCTATTTTTTCCCCCATTGAACAAAAAATGTTTCCAAAATTACACAGGTCCCATGCACATCTATGTTTTTCATGTATCTCAAACAAAAATGTAAAAAAACCAGCAGTGCAACAATCAGGATAAGTCTTGTCATGCATAATTTATTCTCTAAATCCACATTTTTCATAACCGATTCCAAAGCTTGTGTTGTTATTTCTGATCTTGACCCGCTGCGCTCTTTATTGTTTTTCATTTACATTCTACCCATCAGCTTTAGGCCCCTGTGAGAAAAATGTGCTCTGAATGTCACGAGCATCAGTGAAGTAGGGCTCCATCCAGCATAAAGAGCAGCCCAGACTCTATTGATCATAAAGCATGCTATTCTAATCACCACCGCCCCGGTATAATTGCTTCTCACTGCACGTTTGATCTCCGAGATTATTAATTATCAGTAAATTTGGAGCTAAATCAGTGTGTGTTGCCCCATTTTTTTCTTTGAGTCTGAGCACACACAGTCTTCCTGGTAGCTGCCTAATAAGCTCTCTGTTTCACAAATGACTCAATCACTTTGGAATTCTTAGTTTGTATTCTCGCCATTCCTCTAAACTTGTAGTCAGAATTTGTAAGTAACGCGTTTTCATGTTCCACTAAAAGAATCTATGAATAATTCTCTGGTATTAGGTTGTCATGTGATTTGGGCCGGTAGAAATGAAATCACGTAGGTTATGTTGCTGACATCAATTGAACAGCAATGAGACAGCCCAATTGAAAACCAAGACACTTTAGTTCAATAAAAGATGGAAATACTTATTCCATCTCCTCTATAATGAACAAAGGATGACTTTTGCTTCACCTCTTTCTCTGACGATGTGCTATTGGTGTTTTAGAGGAGCAGGCATATTTGTGTGATGAGAGCGAGTCTTCGCCTCCCCTTCTGAATCAAATCCCCCCACCCCCGGGAGTTCTGTTGTAATCTCAAACAAACAGGAAGCACCAGCACATCCCACTTCCAGTTAACCCACAGAGACACTTTGACAGAGCCGAATCATTTTTTGAAAATGTTCTCCTCTTGCAGAAAAGTAACTTGTGTCACTTATGCTCTTGTCATTGATTAGCATGTCTGACTAGACCGCGGTTCAAGATAATTAGACTCTTTGATGGAAGCAAATTCAATCAGCAGAAGAAATAAAGTACCGCGGTCTTGAGATAACACTAAGCTCAACAAAGAACAGCTGCTGTGTTTATGGCATCCCGCAGATTTCTCAAAGTTATTAAAACATGACAAATTCCACATTTTTTCTGCAGGCAGGAGACATTTCGTGTGCATTCCTTTTGTTTGCTGAGGCTGAATCGGGCAAAAGATCAAACTGGACGACCTGTTGATAACTGACATTGTGTTTTGAACAAATTGTTAAATTGTTCAGTCTAATTGAATTCAGAGTGGGATCAAAATGCTCCATCTCTTTGATTAATGCATACGCGGTTATCTTTCATCAGAACTTGTCTATGCAAAGAGGGCACGAAGTGTTAGTGGGAATCCAATTTGGGCTTGCTGCATTCAATCAAACAATATCGTGCTGCATGATTCATAATACCAGTTTCAGAGCCCCCAACCCCCACTCAGAATTCTATTTGCAGTGTGTCCCTTAATTCAGAATGCTTTAAAATGTGCAATCTGAGGAGAAATTTGTCTCCAAGGTTGCAATGCAGATAATTTATTCCCAAGCCTGAGCTGTCTGTGTGCGGACAGATAATGTTGTTGTGTAGGCATGTGTGAGGCGGATTTTTGATGCACATTAGTGGCAACGCTGACACTGCATTTGACTCTCATGAGCTGAAGTGTCCGGGAGCTGGTGGCCTATGAAGAGACCCCCGATTCCACACCTTTCACCCTGCACAATTGGATGAAGTCTGGAGCGTTGCAGCGCAGTGGCCTTGATGGCCCTGGAAGAAAAATGGACGAGGTCAGCAGCACTTTCACATCTGCTGACTTTGTGTTGATACAGGAATATGACACAGTGCCCCCTCTGCTCTCATACAGTAGTTTTGTGCTCAGTCACTTATTTTTCAAAGGTAGCAAATATCAAGTGAAATGCATGCATGCAGCGTCTTTCTTTTAGAAGCTTTTAGAGCCTGCTGCAGTATTTTGACATGACAGTAGGCATCAGCCTCCAGTCAGTAAGGGACAACACTCAAAAAGGGGGGGTTCATATATATGTACAAATCTGAAGCCCCTCTGACAGCTGTCTAATTACTTTGTCTTGGACAAATCCTTGCAAGTCATAGGTCACTTTGGTACAAATTAGCGAGTGGAAAGGAACGACTCAGCCTGCACAGCCATTATCAATTTCAATCAAGCTTCATTGTCATGCATTCAATAAAAGATCTCTGAGGACCTCTGTGACGCTCTGATTACTCCACTCTCGGACCAAATGGTCTCATTCGGTCTTTTATACCAGTTCAATGATGGTGTGCAATGGAGCTTTGATGTGTATAAAGGAACTGATCTAATATTGTACAAATGCAGATTTTTTCTACTTTAAAAGTGTCTTGGATGGCTGCATTGGGTTAAATACTGTAGAAATTTCACATAAAGGTTGCTGCATATGCAGTATGTGCACTATGCAGACAGATCTATTGTAAAATCAATGGATTATTTTAATTAAGCTGTGTCCAAAGTGATAAACAACACTAGTACAAAGTGCACAAACATTCCTGCTGAACCCTTTCAATTCTTTCAGTGCGACATGTCAGTAGGACAGCTTGGTGCCAGCCACTCGTCGACAGAGAATAGCAAAATGTTGCTTTGCAAGCAGCTTTGGCAATGTCTGCAGAGTCACGGGGCTTTAACATGTGTGTGTCTGCCCCAATTTGTGGTTCATAGCTTTTGCTAAGGGCCAAATCTGCCTGCTGTGTGCTGGTGTGGCTCACAGATCTAATGGTGATTGATTACCTGATTAAAGAAATTGTGTTAAACCTCTAAGCAACCCATGGAGAGAAGAAAACATATTTCATTAGTGTTGCACGAATACAGAGAGATGGCTACGATTATTTATTACTCACTTGTTAAGCAATATTTCATGTCAATAATTCTTTTATTTTATTCATCCTGTTGGCAAATGCTAAACAGTTGCCTACCATTCCATTTGGCTTAAACACAAAAAAAATGTATACTGGCACGCACACATAATTATGTGTATAAAATCCTTTGTTTCACTACATACTACGTTATTATGACTGCAAGGACCAGATTGTTTTGGCGATTCTTCGTTTTACCGCAAATGTGAGCAGAAATTTCACCACGGCCACATACACCAAAAGAAAAAGGTTCAAAATCAAGTAACGACACCAAAATACATACATCGGGGATATCCAAAGGATTTTTTGAAATGATTATTGTCACAAAATTTCACACACTCACCGCTAGGTTAAGTCTACAACCAAAGCCATAGTTTTGTTGACCCTTGACCTCAGGAAGAGGCCACCATCTTGAATTAAAACTTTTAGTACTAGCTCAAAATTGAAATTCCTCCTTGCGATTTGAGCTATTGCCTCATAACTTCTCGAGCAAAAAAATGGTTGCCATGGAGATAAAACCAACAGAGAGATTGCCATTTTGATATATATATATATATTTTTTAAATACATTTGTGACATGTAGCTCCGACCAGGGTGGCAGTGCAGGTGGAGAGAGTGAGGAGTGTTTGGCTGCCACTCAGCCAGTGAGGGCGGGTCAAAAACGGATGGGGATGACGGGAGAAGGTAACACTTGCTACATCCTTCCAGAATTCTCACCAGATCTCAAATTAAATAAATCATAATATTTAATCCCAAAATGAGTGACCTGAAGGTAGACCGGATCCTAGATCTTCACCTTGGTTTGTCTGAGAAAATTTTGTTTTTTGACGCCCAAGCTGGGCACAGGGTACATGAATTGACTGGAAACTCCAAACCTTCTTACACACTTCCCTGTGAGCAGACCAGCCTAAGGCAAGAGAGGCAGCAGATAGAGGTTTGTAAAATCCTACTTGGCTAGAGACACTCAGCAACTCCAGAGGCTCTCTCCACTCTTGGATTGTTCACTCTAGCAGAGAGATCCACTCAGCTGTGTCTCGACTTTGGCCAGAAAGCTGCTAAAGCCCAACTTCAGTGACTGGTTAACCCCTTTCAAGGGGAAACTCACAGGTTAAACAGAGCACTCAAGCATGCAGGCTATGCTGAGACGCTGCACTGAGAGACACTATAATTAAGTATCCAGTTTTAAAATAAATCTGCAACAAAGAACTTCCCAGATTGTAATTTTTAAGTGATACTTTCATTTTACATTCTTTAAAAATACATGAAAAAATAACAGGATCATCATTTTCTTATGAACAGACGACATTTGCATTTAAAATCAGGCAGCAATTAGTTGTTTTTCCCGTTGTGTCATTTATATTCGTGATATATTTGGTCTCAGTGCACAAAGTTGAGTTGAACATACATAAAATGTAGTTTTTATAACTTTAGTGTTTTAAAAAAAAAAGCCTGCCTCTGAGGCTCCGTCGGTGTCCTTGGAATTTCACCTTATCATCATTGATCAGCAAGAGCCCTAAGTCTGTTGCAGTGATAGCCCAGCTTTTCTTAAGTGGACGAGCAGCCTGTCTAAGCACAGGGGCTTGGATGGATCTATATTAGGCCTGCTCTGCATTTACACCCCCTCACATCAGGCTTTTTATCTTTTGAGCAGTTAGGAAAACAGTTAGAAAGTGCAGCTCTGTTTTCTGTCACTGCATGCACGGTGAGATTAGGGGTTACCACCTTCTTGGTTTGTTTCTGAGGTTACATTAATATGTTCAGATGCAATACTTTGGGGTTTACACATTATTATCCTTGGCTTTCAGGCAGAGATCACAGAGACATTTGCCGTGAGCTTAAAAAGAGGCATAAAAATCCCTGTTTGGTGAAATCCTGTCAGATTGCTCGAGGAGGTACTTGACTTTAAGTTGAAAGATTTAAGGCAAGGTGAAAAGTCTAGCAACAATAAAAGTATGACTGCATGTCATGACTCGAAATATAAAAGCAAATGTTGTCTATGATCTATTATAAAACATGAAATTGTGCATTACAAAGAAAAAACAATCATAGCCTAAACTATAAAAGCATCAACATTTATATTAAATAAACTGGTTCAGTCCACTTTTCTTCCCTTTTAAATGCTATACATTATTTTCTTCCAGACAAATTGCCATATTTTCTAATCTAAAAGATTATAGATATATAGGGGATATTAATACATATTTTTCTTCCATGCCAGGGTGAACACGATGATTAGGTGGCACGTTTCACACTGTACAGCTCATTAGGAGTCAGCAGGTTATCCAAAGATGCTGCTTCTCTTTCATTAAGAAAACAACACATTTCTCATTAGAATGAGATCAAAAGCTGAAACATTCAAACCACTTTTTCTCTTTTGGAAGAAAATCCACATTTGTTTATTTTTTTCTAAAGTTTTTTTCTAAAGATCCACTCAGATAAAAATAAGGTTTTGAAGTGTTTTGAACATGTTCTTGTGGCAGTTTTTGATGATGGAGTACATGTATATTAAGCCCAACATTGCTTTTCTGAGTATTTCTTTGTGCAAATTGTTGTGAATGTGGAACAGGCGAAAAAAAATGCTCTTTAGTGGATTTGTGATGTACAAGACACACTGGGTGGCGGGCTACAAGCTCCCTGTTCCTCTTCATTCTGATGCGTCCACTTGTATCCACTACATCTGTTTACGTCTTTGTTTTCTTCTTCCAAGGCTTTATGACTGGATAGCTCCAATATTTCTCACCACTTTTGTTGCACCGGTAATGCTAGGTTGGGGATCTGAGGGGCTGTAAGCAGGGGGAGAGAGTGAATAAAGGGATCATGGGAAACAAGGGCAGGCTTATTCAGAGGCAAATTTCTAATCTGAAGACCCTTTCCAAAAAATTAGAATATTATGGAAAAAATGTATTAATTCTCTAAAATCCTATTCAAATACTAATTCATCTTTCATGTAATGTAAATTTAGGGCCCACTGTTGAATTGATTTGGAGTATATATTTGTGTATTTTTACTTAAATAGGGGTTTAATCACATTAAAAACACACAAAAACAGAATTCCAAAATAGTAGAATACTGTGGAGAAATCACCATTTACTTGTCGGTTTTTGCAAAAAGATAAAGACAGAGGTATCAAATCAATCAGAATAAGTATCTTAAAAATGATATTTCCATCTTCAATACAGTAATCAGGGGACAGGTCCTGCTGGAAAATGAAATCTGCATCTCCATCCAGATCCTTAGCAGAAAGAAATCATGAAGTCCTCTGAAACATCCTGGTGGACTGAGACAGTGATTTTGGATTGAAGAAAGCGGAGTTCAACCCAACACCAGCCCTGGACATTACCACTACTGATTGTAAACATTTCACAGTGGACCTCAAGCGGCTTGGGTTCTGCTCCTCACTAGTCTTCCTCCAAATCCTTGGACCTTCATTCTCAAATGAAAGGCACGTTTTACTTTCCTCAGAAAACAGAACCATGAACCACTGGCCAACAGTCCAATTTTTTGGGAAGGGTCTACATGCCCTAAAACAACACCGGTTTTTGATTTTAGCTAAAAACGGCATAATCATAAATAAAATAGATGATCAAAAGATGATCGAAGTTGGTATTGATGGCAAAGGTTTTTTGGTTGTTTTTTTTTTCTTTGTGCGTCAGTTGTACATATATGTTCACATTCTGGACAAGCAGACAGAAGAGACTGAAGAGGTGCATTTGCAGCCAAAGCAGCAGATGTTAGTGGCAGGTTGCTCAGAGCGAAAGGGTGCTTCAATTGGCTCGCTCAGGAGGAGATCATAAGACACACTGCTTTACTTTTTGCCCTCCCTGCAAACACATGACTGCACTTTTCACCCGTGTTGGATGGGAAGCATTCACAAAATGTAGTCATGAAAACATTTAATTTTGATAGTTCTTTGTGAAAGAGTTGTAACAGAGTGATCTTTTATTGTGGCTGAAAAGTCGACTTACTGTATCTGCAGCACAATCACACATATCGTGAGGAAGGATGCTAAATTCCTGTCCCACCGTTTCTGGGATCTATTTGGGGTTTTCATTGATTCATTCCTCAGCCAGGCTGGCTCGGACAAGCCTCTGCTGACCTTGCAAAAGAAATTTCAGCCTGGCTGTCCAACGGGCAGTGCTCCGGCTGCACACTCGTACATGAGCAGTGAATGATTGTGTCAGTGAGCTGGAAGTGAGTCAGCCTGCTACTGTGGCCCTCACAGCAGAGCCATAGATTACCGTCATGCTGAAACAACACAAGGCTGCAAAGGGGGTGGGTGGATGTTTGCACCAGCTGTACAGGGACTTTTAGTACTTTGGTAGAAGAAGAAAAAAAAAGCACAGTTGTCAACAGTCCTGGAAACACAGGCTCTCATCTGCGCAGGAGCAGCCATGTGTCACCTTGAGCTCTCTGGAGGAGGTGTCCGGACGCAAACCTGCTGGGCCAGACGGCGTGTGAAGAGAAAAGCGGGATGAAAGCAGAGAAAAAAGAGAGCGGGATGTCTGTCTTTCCATTTGTAGCATCTGTGGCCGAGTAGATTCAAGAAAAAAAAAATTCCAACTCTTAAAAAGATTCTGAATTCATTTGCAGGTGAGTTTAAGAGGAAAATGATATTATATTTGAAGAGCTTTGATACCAACCGTGTCCTCATTTCCTCCTCTCGACACCTGCCCCCCTTTCCGCCATGCATTATAAACGGCTGATTATGACAATGACAGTTTCTCAGGTGTGCGGTATTCTATATTTGTTATTCAGCTCACAGGCTTCCCTGGTCCTGCCTCCCACCACCTGCACCGACACACACCCCACACACACGCACACACAAGTGCAATGTATTGCTCACAGCTGCTGTGTCAGCAGGATTCTGGAGCCACAGTGGTGGGGGTTTCACATGAATCAGCCACACACCACCGTTGGATTTGTAACGCCATAATTCAAACTCTCAATTCGACTTGACCTTTTGCTGTTTGAGTTGGATTTAATGGGTTTCTGGTGTTTTCACGACTTTGAATTTGTTTAATTTTGGACATATTAAAGGCAGACCTGAATTTGCTGATCATACTGCCAGCATCACTTTCAATTATATATTAACAGGAGATGTTAAAGTCCCACTGTGGTGAAAATCATGTTTTTAACATGTTCTTGGGGCATTTTTGTAATGATGGAGGACATTTAATAATAACCCTAAGCAGTCCGGGGCCTTTTTGAGTTTTTTTTTTTTTTTTTTTTTTTTTTTTACTTTGAAAATCTCTTTATTTAATTATCTTTAAAGCTTATTTTTGTGGTAAGACTTGATATTACTTTTAGTTCTGTCATATGATAAATTTTTTGTGAGATTAATTAATCTAATATCTAATTAATCAATTTTAATCGCAAATATTTGTAACCTTATAATTGCTGCGAAAAGCCTCATTTGGAGGTATTTTCATTTAAGTTTGTGAGATTATGGCGCAGTAAAAGATAAAAAACAATCTAAAAAGTGGCTTCATGAAGTTTTTTTTTTTTATTATAACAGATTTCCAACTTTATATTGACACCACAGAGGGGGATTTTTTAAAATCTCAAACAATTAAAAAAAAATATATAAATCAGGTCCAGAGTGCTCTAGTAAAAAACATTAAAAGAACAATAGGAACACCTCTGAGCAATTTAAAAAATATATGTCACAAGCTTCTTATTAATTTCTTAATTCATATGTAGACTAACTTAATTCCACAGTTTATCACAACAGCAAGACAGTAGAGAAGGCGTGAGTGATTTTGATCAAGAAAACACGTTAAAATGTCTGTAATTAATTAAATGCGATTAACGAGATAACTTGACACCCCTAATGCTTTTCTTTAGTGCAACCTCAGCTTTTGCTTTAATTTTTAACTTATATATTTTTTATTATATAATAATTCCTCAATAAACTTAAAATGTCTAAAAAAGTACAGTTGTAAGTTTTGTCACTTTTTAGTGAGAAAATAATAATAATTCAAAGATCAAACATGCAGAGACAAATGAAAAAAGTATTAATCCACATACAAAGCAAAAACAGGGTCACAACAATGTCGTGTCATAACTCTTGTTATGCCTGTTTTAAGCCAACAAGTTCAAAACTAAACACTTTTCTAAAACCTTGATGTTAAATGTTGATTTAAATCTGATGTCCTTGTAAACAGCTGATGTGATTGGTAAAAACGGTGGTCAGTTCAGAGACCACTGAGGGTTTTGAAAATCAAGATAAAAATCATATTTCTGAGTATTTCTTTATTCAAATTGTTGTGAAACAGGAGCAGATGAAAATATGCTGTATAAGAGTGTATTTTTGACAGGGCGAGCCACAAGTTCCCTGTTCTTCTTTGCTCTGATTCATCCGCTTGGAGACCACTAGCTCCATGTACGTCTTTGTTTTCCTCATCTGAAAATGCTACAAAAATAGATCAAAAGATGATAGGAGTGGGACTTTAGTCTCGTTTCCACTGAGCGGTCCGGTTTAGATTAGACCAGGCAGCAATTCAGGTAAACGTTTCCTCTCAAAGTTGGACCATAACGTGCGGGGTGAAGCTAACAATAACAATGGAGGTCACCCAGCAGCTCATTTTTTTCCAGCTTGGTTTTTGGTACTTTTTATCTGCAAAGCATTCCATTTTGTTAAAAGACTGCTAGTGGCGTAGAGGAAAACAGACAATTTCTTGGTGCTTTCTTTTGTCGTTATGACCTTCCCCAATCCACGGGTTTCACCAGCGACCCGGCCTCACCAATCTGTTTCATTTTTCGAAGGACTTGCAACCAATGGGGGCCCAGAAATTTTACAATTCTGCTTAATGGGTCAATTTTCCAATGGAAATGCTCAAAATACCGTACCAGACCGTACCATACCGCTCAGTGGAAACGAGGCACTAGAAATCATCACAGTGCCAAAGAGATGAAGATCTTTCTTTCACTTTTCATCCATTAGATGATTTTTTAGTTTCTCTTTTAATAACAAAGGGCGGCATCTTAAAAATATCTCAAACTGCATAGATATGTATATTTTTAATTAATAGGACATGAACCCATACAAATTGCTTGTGCCAACCACAGCCTGAATGTTCAGTTTGGTTCAGATGGAAGGTTTCCGTTAGAAGCAGTCTGTAAACGTGGTCCAAAACAGCTGAGTCCATATATTTCTTCAGTCAAAAGATCCTGTTGTCATTTGCATTTCTGTTTAGTGTGATTTCAGCACACAGAGGGAAGAGTTTGAACCCCAACAAACAAGCATTTCCACCACGTACAAATCATATCTTGCAGCCACACGCATCAAGTGATGACAAAGCTTTGCATACCGTTGGAGCTTTGCATTCTTCAAGTTTTACCTCAGCTCAGCTGCATTATGTAAAAGTTATTAGCATGCACTTTGCCACCTTATGAATCCCCTGGACGGTCGCTTGTTTTCACGGCAGCTACAATCAGACAATATCAAGACTGAACCAATAAGCTGACAGAGTAAAAATTGCACAATGCCCTGTCTGACTGATGCTACAGGTGCAGCAAACAATCCTTCAAGTTTAAAGCTGGAGAAATATTCAGGGACAAACAAAACAAATAGACAAAGCGGAGGATGTATTTTCTCAGTCCTCTTTTATAATTGTTTTTTCTGTCCTGCATTAAAATCCAAACAGTGAATTCATTGACTGTGAATTGTGAGCATCCTGATAACCTGACGTCTCCCATCATTTGTGGAGTTGTCTTTCACCTTCAGCTGAATATGAGGCCACAGTTTAAATTGGTTTGCCTACATTCTGCAAAGAGATATGCATTTTTTTTATCATAAAATCAGAGCATTTCTGTTCTTGAATGCTCAAATTCAGGACATTATTTTCAACACTAGAGTTGGAAAAAGCATCGTATTAATGTTTTTTTTTTACCTTTGGGTTGAATTTATGCTTGTTTCTATATAAAAATTAAAAAAAAAAGATTTTCGAAAAGAAAAATCTGGAAAACATTTTTAATTCAGAAGTTAGTTTATCCATAAATCTTGATGTTTCAAGTTGTTGTTATGTTCTGTATCTGTCTATTCCACTCTATCATCCACCAGAGACCAGTGAATATTTTCAAAGCCTGTTTTTGCTTATAGTCATGTTTTTATTAAGATGACTGCATAAATATATTCTGTAAATTGATAAAAGTTTGCTTTTTTATTTTTCCCAAACTTTTTTCTCTCCAAAATATACTCCACTGAAGTATAAGTGAAAAAAATACAAAGAAAGAAAGAAAAAAAAACCCAGCCATAAATAGAGCCCTAAATTGGATTTTCTCCTTTGGGGACTCGAGAACACAATCCTCAATAAGTGCTGAACTTCGCCTTTTCCTGACGTGAGTCAGCCATTTGCTGACTCATCTCTTAAAGCAGCAAAAAATTGACAATGATTTATTATGCTTATCCCAAATCCTTAAAAGTAATTGAAAAAATCATCTCATTTTGCACATATTATTATTTTTGCATGATAGTTTTCTGGGCCTGTTGCTTGCTGTGTTATAGAGTGAGGCTCAGCTAACCGCATGAATCAAAATCACATTACCATTTTTGCAGCTCCCAGAGGGAGGTGTTGCTTGATTGAAAATGTCAGGGCTCCAAATTTTTTTAGTAAGTCTTCTGAAACAAAAAAGAGATTTTTTTTTATCCTGTAACTTGACAGGAAATCAAAATGTGTAAAAGAGAAACTTATCAAACGCTAAAAATTTGAAAGATGAACAAAAAAAGGACAGAAATGAGATATTTCTCTAAAACTGGGTCTCAGAAAAGTGTTCCAGTAGAAAAGTAAATAGGTATCAACAAGGACAAATAACACTTATATGAACATAAAACAGACAGAATTAAAAAGAAATGTTAACTTTCTGAAAGTTAGACTATTCTTTTACTCTGTGGTTTAACAGAATCATTTAAGTTCCAATCTACCTATATTTTTTATTGTTAAATTGTTTCCCATGGTCTTTAAATTATGATTATGCAGTTTTTGTCCCAAATGTGTCGACTTTTAAGACAGTTTCTGCAGAGCAGCAGGAGCTCATTTGAAATTTGGCTCTGAGTTGAGGGCGGTGTGGAAGTTAATTCAATTCAGTTTTATTTATATAGCCCAATATCACAACCACAGCCGTCTCATTGGACTGATATCAGAATATTGCAAGAAACAACGAAAAAAAATCAATCATGTAAAAGTAAACAATAGCTGGTTGTTAAACAAACTAAGCTGAACAAACATCTCTGTCCTTACACCTTCCTTCGAGGTGAGGAAAAACTCATAAAAAAAACTCTCTTTTTTTTTTGGGGGGGGGGACTAAGAAACCTCAGGGTTGCCGACATGAAGGAGAGATCCTCAACCCGGACGGATAGGTGATGCGCTAGAACTATTAAAGAGAAGTGAGCTTAATTCATTCTATAACTACATGGTTGAATAACAAGTATTTGTCTAATAAACAAACACGTTTAGGTAAACAGCGACAAGTTAAAATAACAGCTAAGTATTTAAACAAACAACGACATGTTTGAATAGAGTAGCAGATGGGCTTCATCCAGTAGGAGTTGTGGAAACAGCTGGATTTGCTGGAGAAGCAAGTTAGCCTCAAGTTAGCCTGAGTTAAGTTCCCATCAACTCTTTGTTTACACTCTCTCTCCCACTAGTTTATATCACCTTACAAGGATAAACAAAGTTTTTAGAAACACTGTTTTAATCTTAAATTCTTTTATGTCCATAATGAGAAAAATGCTACAAGAACATATTAAAAAACACCAAAAACACAATTTTCATTGGAGTGGGTCTTCAAATTAGAAGTAGAAACAGAAAAAAGACCTGGAGAAGAATGACGACTCCTCTGACTTATGTTACACAACCTCTGGAGGAAATATAGTGCATGTAATGCAGTGAGATCTCTGCACTGGTCAACAGGCATTCTGGTCAACTTCCCGTTAATACATCTCAATCTTTTTAACTGTCTGAAGTTTAAAGGGTGTCTTTTTCAGACAGCAGGTTTCAGCTCCTTCCATAGATGTTCAGCAGTATTTAGTTTAGGGCACATGAAGGGACTCTGCAGAGAAAGTCATTTTTTAATGTTATGTCTTCTTGGGTGTTTTTCTTTTCTTTTCTTTTCTTTTTTTTGTGGTTCTTAACTTGCTTGAAGTCCATGATCGCTCTGTGACTGACACCAAGCATTCAAATACTTGGCTACTCACTTGGTTTCAGATTGCCTTTATAGTCAGTAGTTTACTTACCTGCATATATTCAAGACATCCTGTGGAAGAGGCATAAAGCTCCCCAGACCATAACCAAGCCTCCTCCATGTTTCACTGTAGGGACAAAGTTCTATTTCTTCTAAAGAGGCTTAATTTTATGTCTGTAAACAAATAGCTGATGCCCCCCTCCCAATAAAAAAACCTCCAATTTTGTCTGTATTGTCCATTTGCTCCAAGTTGTGTGGTTTTTCAGTATGAATTGTGGTAAGTTCTGGTTTCTTCCTGATCTCCTGGGAGAACTCTCTCCTTCACTTCTTGCGGTTCATGTTCGGAGTGGTGCAAACCTTCAAAAAGCACACTAACTCCTTTTCACCCTCTAAGCAGACAAAAAGGTCCAAATGCAAGAAGGAAGTCTTTAAATAAAGTGAAAAATATGAGTGTAAAATAAATAATTGTTTTGCTGCTGAATGCATTTTCAAGTAATGTCGCAGAGAGAAAAAAAAACACTACACAACATGAACCCGTTGAATCATTTCTGTCTTTGATGTCTGCTGAAGTTCACATTCTTTCTGATTTTGCATTTGGTCTTTCTTGAAATGCCCATAATTTTAGGCAGATCTCAAGAATGAACTCTTTACTTTGGTCCAGCATTGGTGTCCAAACAGTTTGAGCAAAACTGCTTACTAAATTACAAAAACAGAGAAACAAGTGTGTCTGAACTTGAAGAAAGCAAATGCAAGTACCTTCTTATTGCTGGGAAAGCAGCGTCACCTTTTTTAACTTTAAGCAACTTTGTTTTGGTTTGAGACAAATATTTTTAACTTAATCAAACTCGACAAGGTTAATTTGGTTAGACCTGGAGCGCAGTTCCAAAGACGCCTGGCCTTTCCACATGCCTACAGTCCGTGTTTGCTTCATTACTTCGCCTTTAATGCTTTGCTCATTGCTAACAGTCGATCTATTAGATGTGATGCAACCTGAGTTGTTAAACTCAGCATTGCACACTTCTCCATTAAGACTGATTGCCCACAGCCTTACACATGAAAAGGTTACATCAACCTCCAGTTTAAACCTTCTTCACACTTTTCATGTCTTACAATGAGCTAGTAATGTAAATGTTAGTTTAATGGTGGCAAGGTCAAGAGCTGGACGTTAATGCCCTTGTGCTTAATTTACTTCTTCTCCTAGAGGGTCAGAAATTACTGCCCATAAACGCATCATTACACTTGTATTTCTCCACTGCCTTCAGGGCCACATTAGACAAGTTTCACCTTGATTGGAGGTTGCAAAATTTGAGTTTTATAATTTAGTGGTAAATAGCCGTATATTTGCTTTATGGCACATAAATATAAATCACTGTTAATTTATATTTGCACATGTGAGGATTAAAAACAAAGCTCCACACCCTGTTTGTCTCGGTGTAATCACGGACAACCTCAGCCTGCAGGCGAGAAGAGGGTTTTCTTCCAGTGGGTTTCTGTTTTTTCAAGGCCATAAGTGCTTACATTGGCTTACAGTGGTAATGAACCACTGGAACACCGTTTGAGCAACTGTTAGTGAGAACGCCAGGGCTCAGACCCCTTAAAGTAAGACTGAAATTGATACTGACAGAGATGCTCTCATGACTGTCATGGGCCCCTGAATGTGATGACAAATTGTATTGTGGGTAGAGTTTAGGATTCTGGTGACAAAATGTCATCTTGCATTAGCTTGCTGGAGATTGGCGGATCAGGCTAAACAAGGTGGCAGTGAGGTGGAGAGAGGCAGCCAGCAGATGAGACGGTTCACTCCTGACAAGCATACAATGTTTATTCTCTGCAAGAGCATGTGTAGCCAAGCAGTTTCTAAGTTTCCGATTTTCTCTTTTTCTGACTTTTTCCCCTACTGACTGCAATGGTTTCTGATGCCATTTTTAGTTGATGTTTTCTGCTTCACATACACTCGCTGCAGTTCAGCGTTCCCAATTACACCTCAGTGCAAATGAAAACGAGCTTCTCTTCTTGTAGCTAAGAGGTGGTCAGTGCAGCTGAAACATTCTAAATTGTCCTTGCAACATTACAGTGTTATTTTGATTTGTATTCACAATTTACAGTATGAAAGGAAAGCGTGACATCTTCCTGCATACAAAGCGGGGAAAAAAATGTGTTATCTTCTTATAGCTAATGAGATTTCTTATGCAAACACTGGCATGTTAAAGGGCTTTCTCCACCGGTGTCCTTCATGGGACACACTCGTGTTTATGATTATCATTAATCCTGTCCACAGAGTGGAAACATTTTTCTGGCTATGTATTTGTTGAACTCCTCAGTCATGGAAGGGAAAATAGGTTAATTATAGCTGACCATCTGAGTTTTTTTTTTTTCCAGCATGACCATGTGGTGGCGGTTTCTTGATTAGCGCTAACAAATGTTTTTGAATTGATTTGATTGGAGAAGCATGTAGCAGATGGTAAGTAGAAAAAAAACTGTTGAGAATCTTAAATGTTTTTGAACATCAGCACATAAAGAACAAAGTCATTACTTAAGGCTTCATAGCAAATTAAAATCTGTCCCACGCAGCTCTCTCTTTGTTTGCAGGGTTTGAACAAAAGGTTTTAAAGACCCACTCCAACGAAAATCAGGATATTTGTGTTTTTAAAATGTTCTTGTAGCATTTTTCTCATAATAGAGGACATGGTTTAAGATTAAAACTGTTAATCAGTATTTCTTAATCCAAATCGTGTTGGATCAGGAGCAGTGTTGCCAGAGTCACAGTTTTCTGGCCCAAAAGTAATAAAAATCACCAGAACCCCCCCTCCCAAAAAAAAATAAAATAAAAATCTGCCCAATAGTTAAATCACAGACTAATTAGCCTGAAATTAGCAGTAATTAATCATCCATTATTTATTACTTCCCATGTTGATTTAAGGTCCAATTTATTTTTTAATATCACATCTGCCACTTTTGCAATCACTCAGAGCAAAACATGAAATAATTGACTCCTACTGGCCTTTTTTTACAACTGAAGAACAAACGTACCCCCCCGCTTTTTTTTTCAAACATCTAAAATAGTAATTAAAAAAAAACAAAGTAAGGACGAAAGCGGACTAAACCCCCAAAGGTTCTGGTATATTATGGTCAAATGGTCAAAGTTCTTGTATTTTTTAATTTTCATCTATCTATCTATCTATCTATCTATCTATCTATCTATCTATCTATCTATCTATCTATCTATCTATCTATCTATCTATCTATCTATCTATCTATCTATCTATCTATCTATCTATCTATCTATCTATCTATCTATCTATCTATCTATCTATCTATTCACAAAAAGAATGATCATTTGTTTTTACATATTCACAGGGCCTATCTCAAAAAGCACAGTTGTTTTTTTTTGTGTCTAGATGCTATTTCATTTATATCAGATCCCAACACTAAATAAAGGACAGATGTAAAATGCATTAGCTAGCTCTTCAATGGAAAGTTAGGACATGTAATAAAAATGTCTACAATGTAGGCCTATAAAAAACTAATAATGCATTTAATTAGTAAAATATGCCGAATAAACTAAAGGCACTTGATCAACCCAGTATGACCTTGCAGCCTATGCTGAAATTGAACAAGAATTCTGCAAAATACAGCAATTTTGAGGATAAAAATGATTGAAAGTCATGCATATAAATTGCATAAAACAGATTAATGGACAGACTTTTAGTTTTTTATTACAGCTCATGACAGTGAGTATGATGGCGGTGAGGCCCTGGCTAACCTGACTCCTCTGACCATACGTTGCAGTTGAAACAAAGGCCGATTTTGATAAGGAACCAGAAACTGCTGAACCGACTCCAAACCCGCCCAAATTATGTCCACCGGCTCAAAGCAAATCTTGTCAACAAATTTAGAATCAAAGCCGCCCAATTGGGCAGGAAACCGCTAACTTCAGCGCCCTCAACCCAAAAGCAAATTTCTAATGAGCTTATACAAAAATATGTCTTAAAAACGACACTGGCTTATTGATTTTAGCTAAAAACTGCTTAACCATAAGTAAAAGTCCACTGAGAACAATTTTACAATTAAAAAAATATATAATTGGAGTGGAGTACAGTTTTGACCCAGAAACTTTAGCCGACACAGATGCAGTCTATCCTTTTCACTACTTAACTCTCAAAAACATCTTTCATGTTCCCATTTGCACTGAAATGATGTGTAGGGTTTTTCAGACAAGACTTCATGTATCCCAGAAACTTCACATTTGAAAGTTGCCCTTGCAGTTTCAGGCATGAAAACAGTACTTTTTTTGTCAGATCTAAGTTCTGCATACAGGATTGATCAGAACATTTGACTACAGAGACCTGTGTGCAAACCAGAGTGCATCTCATCCAAGTCAGATTTGACAGATTTCAGTTTGTTCATGTACGCAGACTCTTCTTCACAGATACAACTCAGTTATGGAGTCTCTCAGGGTTTTGTGTTTGGACTGGTCATTTTTCTTTAATGCGACTGAATATTGCAGAGCATGTTTCCAGCTGCACAGACAGCACTCTGCTTAAAACCCATGAATTCAGAAGAAAAATGGTATCTATCCATGCTTGGATTTTTTCAAAGACGACACAGTTTTGTCTCAAAAGTTGTAAGTGCACTCCACAAGGTTCATAGTGTAGAATTAAAAAAAACAAAAAAGAAAAACTGTCTGACAGATTGGATGAAACTGTTCTGTGCTCAGGAAGAGTTTGCTCTTACCTAACTTAGCCACCTTTAGCTAAAAGACAAAATAAAAGCAAATGTTGTACATTGAATGTGATTATACTGACAGAATAACACTTGACTGCTTTGAGATATTTTAAAATATTGTAACAGACTAAATTCAGATGAACAAATTAGATAAAAAAACTTTGAAAAACTGTAGCTTGTCTGTCTTTATTACCTGTTTTAAAACATAATTTAAGGTCAAAATGTCAGCTTAGCAATTGTAACCTTAAAAGCTGTTTTGCAATTGATTTCAAATCTAACAAGCACTTAGTCTTTCAAAGAAGAAAACCTGTAAAACATCGTGAAAACACAAAGCATGGAAATCAATTTTCAGGAGTGTGTTTGCTGTCTTTCCTACACAAATGTTAAGGAAAACAAGCTCACTTAACTTGACTATGTGCTTTTTACAACATACTGGAACATTAGAAAAATTTTCAATTTAGAAATATCCATAACAGTTTTCAATATTTCTTCAGATAATTTTTAAACTTTTTGCCTTGGAAGGTGTTACATCAAATCTCTCCTGTTTTTTTTTGTTATTTTTTTTCCAGCTATATAATGTTGTTTTACTCCTTTGCCTATCAATGTCCTTTAACTGACCTCACAAACAGAACTGTTAATTCTGAGATTTCAAAATAATTTCATATCCCCAATGTGTTTGTTGTAGAAACAATATATTGCTGATATCCTGCTTGTATGGAAAACATTTCACCTGCAAAGCAAAGTAACTTTGATAATTACGGCACATGGAGCAGCACATTACTTGTTATTCCCTATATACTTAAAAATAAGACCTCCAAATAATTAAAAATAAGAAATGGCTTCAAAGGCTCACATGCGTTGTGTGTTCAACAGATCCAAAAAGGTTTTTCACTGGTAGTACCTGTTGGGATTTTTGTTGGTTCGACTATTTTGGCAAAAAAAAACAGAAAAAGAAAAAAAAAACATGATGCTAAATAAGCTAGTTAAATAACATTTATCACCAAAGGTATCTGAAGCAAACAGAAACAAAATGTGATCAAATTGAACTAGTTTCAGTGTCAGGTTGTCTGAGAACAGCTTTGATTGACGTCTTCCAAAAATGTGAATATTGCTGTGCATTTCCCTCTGAGATCTATGATCAAACATATTTGAAGAAGATGTAGTTAACCTAATTTTCTCATTGACAGCAGCTCTTTGTTGTTGAAAAAGGAAGTCCACATATAATTTATTTAGCTATAGTAGATGCTTTAGTTAAACTTGGTTTCAATTTTTTAAAAATAGTGAATAAAAATATGTCATTTCTGTGCTAAAGACATACTGTTAAAAAATATGAATTTTGTTTTACATCTAATTTATAAACTTTTAATTATTTCACACAGTGACAACAACAACTAAAACAGCAATTACAAGCCACTGGCAAGTGTTGATTGATTTAAATTAATGCACCTTAAAATATAATAAAATGAGCTCACTGGGGCTTTTGGCTGTGCAAACACCTTATTTCTCTCAGTAAGAAGGCTAAGTTTCAAGATTTACTGCTTATTGTGGCTCTGCATTATCACCTCTAAAATCAAATATTACATTGGCACAGCTGTACAGGAGGCCAATAAGGTTTTTCAGACCGCTGCTGCAGAATTAAAGTGGTAATTATGGAGACAAATCACTTGAGCTTTTCCCAACAGTGAGAAAACGGATAAACCAATTTCTGAACTTGTTAAAAGAGTTTTAGTACACATACAGATCGAGAAAAGTTTATACAAAGACGGTTGCATAGTGGGACATTTCATGGAGTCATATCATGAATAAAAATGTGAAGCAGTCGTTAGTTAAAAGGATTGAATAGAAAAGTTTGGTAGAATTCATTTATATTAGTAAGATATCTTTCAAAAAACCTACTGTTGTTATGAAGTTTGCTAAAAAGTTTTTATGCACGGCAAAAAAAAAAAATAGTCTAAGAAAGTAAACAGACCCTTTTTTCAAGAAAACAGTCTAATTTTTTGCTCTGCAAGAAAATTGTGTTTTAAGAAAATCTTTTCAGTTGTAAAATAATCTTAATTTGAGAAAACATGTCTTAGTGAGTACATTTTTTTTTCCTTAAAATAAAGACTTTAGGTAAGCTGTGTCCCTGATTGGTTGATGTGACGTTTCTTTTTCACCAGATATTTGAACACTGAAAGCACCGTGCCGCCAGACTGCCCCCCAAACTGTATTGAAACTGGATGCCCCTGATATGTGAATCGTGTTCAGTATTCAGAGGTTGTGGTGTAGTCCCTTCAAAGCAGCACGGCAGAAACATTTACAAATGTCTGGTGATGTGAAGGGATACTGAGAGAACCAAGCCAGCTGCTTGGATTTACTGACACCTGAGTGACCCCAGCAAAGAAACTTGAAGAGTTGAAAGAAGGTCCTATTTAAAAGGTTTGAGAAGAGCGATAAAATCACTTTAAAAAAATCCTCCAAACAGATTTTTGACCTGTAAGCCAAAAGACAGCGGCATGTCTCCTTTAGGTTCATTTCAGTGCATGTTTTGTCTTGCTTATTAGAGCTTTATCGACACGGACAGTGTTCATGTGTTCAGGTTCAAAGTACAGCTGCAAGCATCACAGTGTCCATCATCAGAGCAAGAGCTCAGAGACTGAGCAGAAACATTACATCATTCTCATTAGCATGCAGAAAGGCAGCCAGCTGTGGGTTTTGAACTGACTGATTAAACCTTTCATGGTAAATTTGCTGAGGAAACACTAAAATCAAGAGGTAATCAGAAAGCAGGTCATTGTAAACCAAAGCCCTGCGAGATCTTCTCAAACTCCTGGAATTCCTCACTGCCACCCCACCCCCCTGGAATAGCATTACTCTACATGATACCAATCAATCATTATCTTTGGCCTCCCGGCACTGTGTGTCAGGTTCTGTTTCTGGAGAGGCTCTGAATTCTGTCTGTTTCCTCAGTATTTCCACCAAGGTCAGCCCGTCTGTAGTCCAAGTTCTTCACTTATTTTCTTTTTCACGTCTCAAAAATGTATCGACCCATTTCAGCATCATGTTTGGAATTTTCATACACGAAAACAGGGTTTGTTCACGTGCGTGCAGCCTTGAGCTTGTACATATGCGGCGTTTGAAGGCTTTTTGCTTATCTTTGTGTTTTTGCGCATTCACAGCATTTTTTTCACCTGATACAAGACGGGGACTCATTTCCAAAGCCTCCGTTCATGAATGCGTGAACATTTGAAAAAGAACAGCAAGTTCACTGAAGTCAGTCTTTTTTTTCTTATTGTAAGCATTACTGTTGTCAAACTCTTATTAAGGAAAAAGAGAGACGGCAAGAGTCAGGTGTTATTAACTGATCAAAAGATTTATGTAAAGCTTTTTATTATATCTGTCGCATTTTTAAAAATTAATATCTACTTGTCTGGCAGCCTGAATGACAAGTAGGCAAGCACACAAAACAGTTAAGAACGATTAATTGAGAAAAAAAGAAAATCATTGCATTCAGAAGGACACAATAAAAGCTTGAGCTTTCGTAATCTGCTGTAGTTAAAGGCTTGTTAAGAAAAACACCAGGATTATCAATAGGCTCATGATACGCTGTTTGTTTATAAAGTACATCTTATCTTTACCGATAGGCCTTAGAAGACCTAATTTTAAAGGTTTATGAAAGTTACAAATGTCAAACGGCAGCAACATTAGCAGAGGAGACGATGCCAGAATATTAATTTCATGAGAACGTGGATAAACATGCTGTACATAAAAGCATCAGTTATCACACTCTGTGATGGTAAACTGAGCATCATAAAAAGTTAAGCTTGTTTTGTATTCCTCTAAAATCATTTAACGTTACAATAAATGTTTTTTAACAAAAAAATTTACTTTTGTTTAATTTGAAGTTTATAAAACGACCTGTACAACCTAAACTTCCAGATCAATGTCTCAGAAAAGACAATAATCTCAACAACCAGACGGTGGTTTTGAATCTACTGACCATCACACTATTATAACAAGGATTGCCAACAGTTTTACTCTAGGAATGGCTACTAAAGCTGGACACGTGAAGCCAAAGAAGAGTGTTAGACGGAAAGATTACGCAGGCAAACCGTTTTTGAGTCATTCTTTTCATGCACATTTTTCAAATTCAAATCAATGTCAGGTTTGTCACATGAGGGTGTGGTGCAGAGGTAGGACGGTCGACCCCTGATTGGAAGATTGCAGGTTCAGTTCCTGCCAAGTCTCCTTGGGCAAGACACTGTGTTCGGCAGCGGAGCCACCATCAGTGTGTGAATGGGAGTGAGACTGTAAAGCGCTTTGGACCTTCAAGGAAGATGTCATTTACATATGTGTGACATACTGTACAAAGTACGATTTATAGTGAAATGTTTTGCACAGCTGTTCAACAGAGCACCAGGTTTAGGAGCAGCAAATACAAAAGGAAGGAATCAAAGTTTAAGTGAAAAGGCATTTCAATAAATAGAGAGCAACATTGGAGATATCCAGTCGTACAGTTTTGAGTCAGATTTTAGCTCAGACGAGGAAAGTGAAGATGTGCATCGTCTACAAGTGGAGGCATCAGAGTGGAACAGGCTATAGAGCCAGTGGCTTGCTATAGTGGCTTCTACATCACACTTTCAAGCTTTTTCCAATGGCCGTTTTACATGTGCTCTTGGTTCACAACAATCTGAATAAAGAAATACTCAGTAATGAAATAAGATTAAGATTTAATTTCTTTATACATGTCCTCCATTATCAGAAAAATGTCCAGGGAACATGTTAAAAACACCAAACGACCGTTTTCATCAGATTGGGTCTTCAAGGGCTCCAGTAGCCTTCGGGAAGAAGCTGTTCCTCATCCTCTCAGTGTTTGCCTTCAGGGAATGGAAATGTCCATGACCTCAACAAAGACAAGCTGTTTCTGTTGTTAGGATGACTGACTTCTTTCAGTATTTTCTTTGGTGCATCTGGTGTAGCACCGCTTGTTGTAGATGCTCTTCAGGTCAGAGAGCTCAATAAGGTTGGTGCGCTTGGCTGAAAACACCACCGGTTTCTACCTTCCAAGTGTTTTAGAGTTCAATCTTTTATTTCACTGGATCTTCAATCATCAACCACAAAACTGTGGCATAACCAGGTGGTTTAAAAAGCGAATTTTAAGAAACTGAATACCGAATTTACCCGATCTACCCGATCTTCCGGTTCCTAGTTTTGGACCAGGGTCCACTTGGGTGCTTTCAGATTTACAATTTGTTTCAGATTATTAGGGTAAACAATCTCTGGTTCGCTTTATGCGGACCAAATGTGTCCAGTCTGAATACACCCTTAGTTAAATAGAACAGAACCTCTTCCTGCCTTTGCCAGTCAACACCCAGTACAAGAACCGAGGAGATCAGAGCTGCAAAAAGGTTTCCTCCACATTTCCTCACCTCTGTTTCCAGTTCAAACTGCAGTCATTTTGATTCAAGAGTTGTTAACTGCAATTTCACAGCCATGCAGCCAGGCCTTCTAGTTGTTCCGTGAAAACTAACTCCTGAGGCAGATAATTACAGTGTTTTTAATATGACTGTATCTACACAGGCAGATGAATTCACTGACAGCCTAATTCTGCCTACTGCAAAGCAATAAACCATTTCTGACAGGAAAATACGACAACACTGCAGCACTCTGCAAGCTCCACTTAATAATAAAATATTGGTGTACCAAAAAGGTAAATTTGGCGCAGCTTTAAACGAATAACCTGCTCAGCATAGCAGTGCTTACTTAGTTTAGCAGCTGCAGGGAGAAAGTAATACATGAAGTGAAACTAAATATTTCTCTTTCAAAGAACTGAAAGGGAAGGTAAAGAGACTGAGCTTTCAATGCCGCCATGCACTTGACTAGGACAGACACATTTCAAGGAAACTGCCTTCAAGTTAGATTATGTCTGATAAAATAAAGGATCAGAAACGTCTGATGTGGATTTAAAGAAAATGGGCTGTTTTCTGAATATAAAAAAATAAAAAATGTTCCTCTCCATCTTTTTAGGCTCTACTGATAGTGACACTCCACACACCAGCAAATAAGTAGATGTTATCCCAACTTTACCCTCCTAATCCTTTCAAATATAACATTGTGATTGTAGTAATCTGCTGATATTTCAGTTATTCTCCCAGTACTTTTGCAGATCTTTAAGCAGCGCAGCAACTGAAATGTTTACTATGCGATCAAAGCATTAGATAACATTTTCATCTGGAAAAAAAATAGAGTTCAACCAACATGTTTTTCAAGAACTGGTGTTTAATGCTTGAAGTTTGCCACACCATCAGCAGATACTTCAGTGAAATTCAAATGCAGTAATCTCTTCACATGGAAATATATGGAGCCTTTTGGAGTTAGTGCTTTGAATTCACTTATTCTGTCACCACTGAGCTGCAAAGCTGTTTTACTGAAGTGATGCACTGTGACACTCTTAAGCTATTTTTATCTCCTTTTCCCATCGTGCTGAGAAATTACAGCTGATCTACTGTAAAAAAAAAAAAAAAAAAAAAAAAAAATATATATATATATATATATATATATATATATATATATATATATATATGTGTGGATTTAAACGTAGCTTTGAACTGAACCAGATCCAACTCATCACAGAATCGCTGCTTGTGTATTGAGTGTTGTTCCTCGGTGATCCGCAGATCAAAGTAATGGACTGTTGGAGGCTGTGCACTCCAAGCTAAAGTGGCCTGAGCTACTTAGAAGTTTAATGGTTTTTGGCAGGTTCTTAATTACAGCCGTTTCCCCTGAACGATTCCTCTCTCATGCCCCACCGAGGCAATTGTACATTTTCATCTGATCAATACAATGAGGATGTTTAATAAAAGCTACACAAAGAGGCTGATTCAAATCAATTATGACATAATTTCTCAGCTTGGCATCAATGCATTACATTCAACAGAGTGTTCTAATAATTTATGATCAGAGCTTTTCTCTGCAGAGTTGGCCTTGTACAAATTTGCATGATTATCTTCCATCATCAATATTATTCACATCACTTTTTCAATGCAGTCGTCCTTTAATTCAATGGCCTGTCTGAGATATGTCTGTTTAGCTCATGGAGTGATAACAGCAGATGGGTTCTCTCCAGGAAGTGCAGAGTCTTTTTGTCTACACGTTGTCCTTGCTTTTTCTTCTTGTGGTCGTCTTGCACGAATGCTCCAATAATGGTCCGACGACTTTTTGTTCCAACAAGTTACGCAGGTTAGACGCGCCATCCATTTCACTTTGGTCAGAGCTGGTATTGATCTCTCCTAAGTGTAGCTTCTTTTTCTCTTTTAGAGCAGCTTTCTGTGGCAGTGAGAGAAAATACTCTTCGCCCTATTATCTGGGCCCCACTCACCGCAAGTCTTAAATCCAGACAAGTGGCAAACATTGATATAGTGCTGCAGAGTGGTGAAAAGCCGATGCACTGCAGGTACTTTTTTTTTTTGCTTTACAGCGTATTAACAGTCAGAGGTGAACTGTTGGATCACATTTTCTTTTTTTTGTGTTAGCAAAGGTGTTATATTTGCCAGAATCAGATAGCTTGTACATGCTGTGCTCTACAAAAAGTAAGTGGCTTTTGATATAAAACAGCAGCAAAGAAAAAAAACTAGATCTCTGAATGTTGCCACTAAAAACTGTGTAATCTTCAGAGAAATTGTAATCCTGTATAACACCTTCAACTTCAAAATGTTCCCATCTACAGCCTACTCTGTCTGCTGAACCACAGACTCATTATTAAATGCAACATCAGTGATAGAAACATCTAATGTGCTGCTGATCGGGAGGACAGGAACTGTGCAAACAGCAGCTTGACAAGTCGTTTGTGGTGGAAGCTCTTTCCCACGTGATTGATTTTTGTAGCAGTTCTCCTCTTTGTTCTCTCTTGAATGAAACTGTTGTAAAATTTCGGGATGCCATCAGCACTGTCCCGGGTGGAGCTTGTTACCACAGCAACCGTTTCAATGGAGGAAAGGAATGTTGTCTTCCATTGTACCAGTCCGTAACTTTAACCCACATTTCATTCTTCCCACCAAGTAAAACAGAGTTCCAAGGCCACTGCACTGAGACCACTGTGCCTAAAACTCAGGTCAATAAATGTGTCTCTCAGACAGGAATCTGAGAGGCTAAAGTGGCTTAAACGTGGATGTTTCAGATTCACATATAACCATTTACCAAATTTCATCCATAAACAAGCATTGATTTAAAGTATCGCTCCTTTGTAAAAAAAGATAACAATCCACTCAACCACACTTGCAAATTTCAAAAACCAAATAGAAAACTTGTTGACACTGGGGATGCAACTATTCACTTTCCCCACAATTCGACTCAAACCTGGATTTTTGGGTCACAGTTTCATTTTTGATTCGGAATACGATTTGCATATTACTATATAACAATAAAAAACCGAATAATTCAGTTTTAGCTCATTATTTGTATTATTATTAATCTATATTAATAATATTAATAATTATTATTAATAATTAATTATTAAGCTATCAACCAAGTAACAATAAAGTAAAAACATTGTTTTGAGGATACATTCAGTCAATATGTCAGATCATTACACACTTGTGTGACAGTAATTCCTATTTGAGCCCCATAAGGGGTCATGCTGTCAAAGGGAAAATTATTTCACCTTTGATGTCAGTTTCTGCTGCTGCCTCTTTGAAAGTGTCATGAGATGTTCAACAAGCAAATGATCAAAACTTTAAATTTGATCTGAGTTATAACTGTTGTAACATGTGGAGACTAGCTGTCTGCAAGCACAAATGGGCAAACCAATGCATTAGCACAGCCGTCAGTTCAGTCTGAAGCGCAGGTAGGCTGCGTAGTTCATTTGTCTCAAAGTCTGTTGATGACAAGCTCAGATTTTCTTTTGTGTTCTCAACTTCAGAGGTGAAACATTTTTGATTCTGAACAAACGACTCAGTTAGGAGTCCACCTTTTAGTCGCATTTATTTGTCTCACTGCTCTGCCTGTTTCTCTTTGACATCATTATAAGTGATGGTAACACTGCAGTGAGTTAGTCTCATGCAGTGAATGACACACACTAGAGGATATGAATGTTATAGCAAAGGAGGATGCATAGTGATGGCTTAATTACTGTCTAAATGTAGGTGGTACTACAAGTAGGTTGAAACAAACTCTGAAAAGGGACTCTGGGTCGCCTCAGTTACCCAGAAGTTCAGTCATAGGGGAGTAGCTACTGCTGATTATGCTGGACCAGCTGCTGTTGGCCTTTATTTGCTCAAGGCAAGCACCACTGGTATCAGGTGCTTTTTTCTTTTTTTTTGTAACCCAGTTAAGGCTTCAAGTAAGCTGAGTTGATGCTAAACGGTGACATGAAATCACAGCAGACCCTCGATTGGTCTGTAGAAAATCCTCACCTGAGGGCATTTCTGCGATGTCTGCAGCAGACCTGAAGTCCGGAGCACACAAGCGTTCTTTTTATAGCCAGAGGAAAGGAACGGCTCATAAATCACTGCATGAAATGTTTAACACATGAATATTCCATCAATAAGCATCAATGCAGATCCTGAGACATAATAGCAATGTGGAAAAGAAATGGTTTCTGTCCAGATTTGAACATCATAATTACTGCAAAAAAAACCATCTGTGGTGATGGCAGACTATAATGACATGTAAACATTTTACATAAAACAAAACGATTACATGTAAAAAAAAAAAAAACAAGCCAATGTGAGGAAATTAAGTACAAAATTCCCTTTATGCAGAAGGTGTTTTGTGTTCTTTTATTTTTTCAAATCGTGCAACATTCTTCCACGTACACTGAGCTCTGGTCTGGAGGTGAGAAATATGGTTTGTTTGCTAAGGATTAAAATAAGACATCCAAGAAGCATGCAAGGCAGCAAATGGTGAACTGTTATAGATTTTGTAACAGCTGATGAAACGCTAAATTTATTAGTGTAAGATTTAGTACACGATCACCATTGGTGTTTCATCGCCTGCCAAAGGCAGACAAAAATCTTTTTTGCTGTTGCTTTTCTCAGCTGATTTTGACTTGAAAAAACGCCTGGTGCTTGAAAACAGCACGCACTTGACCTCCACTTACTTACTTGTTCACTAATTTAAATCCTTCTGTGTAAACTTTAATGAAAATAGAGCATTACAATACCCGAGACCATCAGAGGATTTCTCTTTTTCGCTCTTTATTAAACAGAATATGGATAATTTTTTATCCAGATCTGAAAAAAAGCCTTTTTATTTCACATAATTCAATAATTAAGTTGTGTTATTTGTGAAAAGAAAAATGTGAAAACATACAAAATAAACATAAACATCTTGTAAAACAATTCACAGACATTAGGAGTAGAATAGAATAGAATAGAATAGAATAGAATAGAATAGAATAGAATAGAACTTGAATTGATCCCACAGCTGGGAATTTCATTTGTTACCATGGATCTTGTGTAAAGTAGTTGGCTTTAGCTGTTTTACATGGTATGAAGACACTGTTGGCTGCTTGTTTTTCTCTGTCGTTTCTGCCGTGTTGCTGCCAAATGTTGCGGAATTCATCCAATGAAGACAACAGGGTCTTTCCAGAAGGTGGAAGTCGGTCTGATGTGCATGATCTTCATGGAAAGCACTTATTTTGCCTTGTTCACATTACTGCAGCTCAGCCGGCATTAAACTGCTTTCAGGCCTGGAACAAACAATTCAAAGCTGAAAAAGTTCTGCTTGGAATCAACACATTTGCATGTTTGGCCATTTCAATTAGTTTCCCTTCAGAGTGGAAAGTGCCTGAAAATTGTGTCCACTTGAGCCCAATTCATTACAGTTCAATAGAAACAATATTACTCAGATTTTTTTCAAGATTGCTTATTTTAAATGTGACTGTTTTTAATCAATACAATGCCATGCTTACATTTGCTTATTTTTATCCCTACAGTCCACTACACCAAATAAGAGACAGAAACATTGATTTTTTTTTGCAATAAAAGTAACTTTTTATTTGCCACAATGTTAGTTTAAAAATATGCAAAAATGTTGACATGGGATTTCAGGAAAAAGCACCTCATCTCAAAGTTAATCCACACATTTTTAACACGGTGTAACTGTATTATAAAGAATTAACTATCAATTATTCATTGCTATTTTTTCAAAACAGCAAGTAGTCATTTAAAACACAAATAACAAAAGGTGACTTATTCACATTATAAAGTTTTGAAAATTAGCAAAAACTTTTGCTTTGGCTGCTTCCAAACACTCCAAAAGTGTTTGGAAGCAGCCATTTTGAAATGATCAGGTAAAGCCCTTCTACTGCCTCTAGTGGAATGATAATGAACTACAGGGTAAAGAACTATATTACAAATGGTTATAAAGGGTTTAATATAGGGATGTCAGGACTGTCATGACAATTCATTTTAATCTCTACTTTATTTGAGAAAAGGTGATTGTGGTTAAAAAGTCAAAGTATTGTCCGGCAGATCTTGTGAGGAACACAAGTACAGCTGAACAGATGGCTTAGATAGCAACTCAACAAGATGTTTAGCTTTTCTGGAGACACATGACAACAATGACCCACATTTGAACATGTAAAAGCGCTTGTCACATTTTCATCTATGTAGAACTCGCACGCTTTTTACTGATGCAACAGTTTGTCAATAAAGCTGCAAGAATGCATGAGAGGCTCCAATTCTTTCCCTTTGCCGGGGCTTTTATTTCTACAGCACAATGCACTTTAATTGCCACAAGTGTTTTAGCCAACCATGCATATGTGCCAGATTTAATTTCATACATGTCCTTTAACTGAAACCAGAAAAGTAAAGTGGAACTGGGAAGCAAATTCTCTCAGCGTGTACTGTTATCCAGTTGTTATATAAACCATGCCCCCCCCCCCCCCTTTTTTTTTTTTTTTTTTAAATACACTCCCTCTTATCATACTTCAGGCTTTAACAGTAAAGAAAAAAAACCATGTTGAATAATTTAGCATTTTAGTGAGATTGCCCTAAAAATCAAAGCGAGAGCTTGTCTTGGTTGCTGACTTGTCTACTATATGATCATGTTGGAACGGCTTTATGTCAAGCCAGTGTGCTTTAAAGTCATTTGCCAAACGTTTCCTCTCTCAGGCATAATTTGTCTTCTGTGCTGATGCCGACCCTCACAGTGAGTCATTTTTGTCTGTGACTTTTCGGAGCCTGCAAACCCTCATGCATAACGTGTAAACAACCCCGTCCTTGCTGCTTTACTTACTTCTCTTAAACTTGTTTCATGCGATTATGTGTTTGACTCCTAAATGAGAAGACATGACTAAGAAAACAGAAGGCAACAGATGTGTCGTCGTCTGTAGACGCCACATTGCTCCAATCAGCTTCTGCCTCTAAAATTTGTTTGATATGTAAAATGTTTGCATGTCATTATGGTCTGCCATCACCACGGATGGCTGTTTTTTTTGCTGTAAGTCGAAGGTAGGTGCTCTGCTGTTGCTGCTCTCAGGGGTAAAGTAGTCGACACTGTCAGCTCACTCTGTGACTTTGAGAAGTTCTACAAGACCCCATCCTGTCACGCTGTGGACTGAGCTGGATGTGAACGATTCACGGCAGACAGAGATAACATCCATCAACCACTTCACCTGTGTCTAATGGCTTGCAGCGAAAAGCTGTGTTTGCCTTGGTGTTTGATGTGCGCATACCACATGCCCACCTACTCCTTTTATGTCAGAATATCAGCAGGCAGCACAGTGTCAGCGCTCACAAATGGATTTTCTAATCCAGTTGTTTGCTGGAAGTTCTTTAAACCCACGGTTTTGAAGACCGAGCCAAAAATGTACTTAAACACAAACATGTCCTTAGACTCCCGTCTGCCTCGCCCCACGGTTGTCATTGTGTGTCTTGACTGGCTGAAACATTTTCTGTGGCAGAGAGACGGCGAGAGCGATGCGAGCAGGGGGAAGCCATCAGGGAAGACATCAGGGAAGCTCAAATAATGAGATGTCAAATG
Organism: Oryzias celebensis; assembly: GCA_014656515.1. Lineage (NCBI taxonomy): Eukaryota > Metazoa > Chordata > Actinopteri > Beloniformes > Adrianichthyidae > Oryzias > Oryzias celebensis. Next base: position 77,703,335 of record BNCR01000001.1, read on the forward strand.
GGGCAAACTGGAATTGTTAATTACATTTATTTCAATGCTTTATGGAATCCAGCCAACACGCTTTCAGAAAAATAAAGCGCTGGCTTCAGAGTGTTCCAGGTTCAGCCTTTTGAATGAGTCTGAGCGATCGCTGCTTGGATTCAATCCCTCCCAGTCACACGGAGAACAAAGATAGATGTTTGAAAACGACTCAAATAATCCCAAACAGTAAAATTAATGAAACGCCAGGTTCATAATAATGGCTGCCAACATTTGATTAGTCTGCTCTGACAAATATGTTTCTCCATTAAAGCAGGCCTGGATGGGTCCCCAGGACAGAGTCTCGCAGTGGATTCATCAAGCATCCGGCTGTTTTATGTCAGCTGGAAAACACTCCCAGGAAGTTTGCTTTGACTCAGCCCGAACAGACACACAGGCTAACCTTTTAAACTCTTTACCTCCACTTGAACTTGCAGCCATTTTTCGTAGCATCTGAAAGTTATTCGGAAAATGTGCTAATAAAGTTGGAGAGGGGCCCCTGCTGTCACTGATAATGTATCTCATATCAAAATGATTGAATAGCATTTGTCAGAGCAAACATCCCACCATCTGCTGCTTTAATTGAATCCCTCTGAAAAACTGTCACTTTTCTGTCATTCAGTCTTATTGTTCACAGGATGACGACAAATAAAGCTATCTGTTAAATCCCTAAGAGTTTTTTTTTTAGACAAACGTCTTATTTGAGTTTACCTTTTCCACTTTATTTTCCCCATCCTGTCAAATTATCTGCATTGGTAATGAGTTTTCTGGTGTTCTTGGCAGACAGAATGGTGTTTCATGATAACTGTCTCTTTATTCTTTTGTACCTTGTTGTTAATGTTGTTTGTTCACTTGTCCTAATTAAAAGTTTGAGACTCTGCAACACAGGCTGCCCTTTCTGTCCTTGGAAGGATGTGATGGATGGAGTGAGTGACTAGAACAGATATAGTGCAGGACAGTAAAGCATTTCAGTGATGTGGGGAAAGACTAAATCCCCTGGACCACAATGCATGACATTCCCTGCTTCCACAATCTGGAATTAGGACTGTAAGAGCTTTCCTTCAAGCAGGCACTTTCCTCTCAAAGAAGAAACTATTACTTTGTAAAATCTCACCCAAAGGTGCTGGGAACAACCTGCTTCCACAGCTCAGATTTCTTTGACATTTCTTTCATTTCCTCCAGCGCTGCCGTCTCCTGGGCAAAGCGTGAGTCAATATTCCGGCTGCATCATTCACTGTGCTGTTTGTTTTAATGGCTTTAGTTGACAGGTGGTCAGAGCTGGCTTTCTTGAGCTTAAAATGAGTTGTCCTACAGGTCTGTGGAGCCGAGCAGCAGTCATCGCTGAGGGTAAAGCTGCTCACATGAAATTTAGCAAGCAATTGCATTCCACAACACATAATACCCGAAAAGTAAAAGCCCTCCAGATTAAAAGGCTTTACTGAGGAAGAATACTCCTGACTCTATGTGGTATTGACGAACACAAATCCATCTTGATCCTTTGAAAATAAATTAACTAACAGCATACTGATTCAGTCAAACAGATAAACAGTTCACAGAGGTATAGCAGAGAAACAGCAACCAAACACAAGCGGATTATTGTTTTACAACTTAGTTTGAATTCAACTAACTATGCAATGTTTGTCCATCTTTTTTCAGTTCTGCTTCTGTCCAATATATTGGTCAGGAACTGCAGAAAACTGAAAATGTGCTTTTTCTTAAATTAATGAGACCTGAAGAAAATAAAAGAAAAGAAAAGCACTTGCAAGGCATAAAGCATGTGTTTTGTATCATGATAGTATTGATTCAAGGAAATAATACTCCTTGAGATTGAATAGCTTCATCTGAGTTTGAAAACATCTTAACACACACAAAAGGCACACTAGGAAAAGGAAGAATTTATAAAGTAACCTTACTGCCTCCTGCAGATTTTCTCCTTGTCAAAACAGAAACATACTTTTTTTATCTTTGTATTTTCCCAATCAAACAGTTTTGCTGTCAGTTCTTCATATTTACCCACGTGGCACATAAAGTTTTGCACGACGGAACCACGTCACAGGCGAATTTCAAAAAAACTACGGCTGCTCCTAGAACGTTTTTTTTTTTTTTTTTTTTTTTGTTTTGCCAAAAAACTGCATAATCATAATTAAAAAAAACAAAACAAAACACTAAGAAACCTTTTGAAAATAGATCAAAGTATGATTGGAGTGGGTCTTTAAAGAGTAAAGGGGATCTACGGTATCTGTGGAGCAAAAAGTCTGTTGCAGATGCTAAGTGAGGGCCAGCAGTAGAAAGAATCAGAACATTTTAGTAAGAATTGTGACTGATCATGAAATAATTTTAATTCATGATGCTCCATGGTTCATGTTTTATACACACACTCATTGATCCACATAGAAACTATTGTTTAATGCTATATTGTTTTTTTTTTAAATGCAAAAACGTAATGAATAAAACGTTTTGTGAAGTGTAGAAAAATCCATCTGTCCGTATTTAGTTCAAAACATCCAATTAAAATTTCCAGAATTCCCTTTTTAAAAATGTTCATGCTATTTAATGCTATTTGTAGCAGAGAACACCTGCTAAACGGTTCTTTTCAAAATATGTTTTTTTTTTTTTTTTATTTTCCTAAAACCCCATTTGGCTGTTGCTGCTGCTTTTGCCTTTTTTTGCAACATTGGAGAGAAAGTTGGAGGATTAAAAAAATGCCATAAATTAATATGAATAAAGTCAACATAAGATGTGTGAAAATGTTAAAAGAGGAATGTATGCTGAAGCAAATCTGTGCTGCCTTATAATTAAATGTTCTCACTGTCAGTAATCGAGTTTTCCCATGTTAATGAACATCTGTTGTTCATACAATTTTATCATTTACCACCTGTCAATTATAAATCCACACAACATTTTCTCACAGATGCAGAATACTACAAAAAACATCTTTTTTTCTGCTACATTTGAATAATCAAGCAAGATTTAAAGGACTTTTTGTGTTTTTTTAAACGATTATGTTTCTTCTATGGATTTTAATTGTACATAATCTTTCTTAAAATCTAACTTCATTCCATTTCTGAGTCTAAATTTTCAGGAGTGGATTTAATTAAAATGAAGTACTTTTATTTGGCACGTTTTTAGTGGAAGATGTTTCACAAACTTTGACATTCAAGGACTGCTAAAGGTCATGTAGGCCACAGAGCATATCAATGCTGTATGGTCATTTGACAGGGTGGATTGTCCCAGTATTAACCTAAATACGTGACATTTCTTGAAAATGAGATTGTTGGTCACATAACAAACCCATTGGTTTGTATTGTGGCCAAAATTAAACTGTGTGGTTGTTGACCATTTTTGTCTAACATGTCATACTCAAACCTCTTTTCTTCTGAATACATTTAGGACAACAAATGTCTCTTGACTGTTGGAACATTTTAGAGCTCATGGTTATAAAGTGACGTATCTATGAAATAACCAGACTTTAAAATACCACTCCAATCATCTTTTGATCTATTTTTAAAGCATTCTCAGTAATTTTATTTCTTTAATTATGATTATTTCATTTTTAAACAAAATAAAAGAAAACGTGTCATTTTCTAAGACATAGTTTCTGCAAAGTGACAATAATTCATCAGAAACTTGTATCTGGGTTGTGGGCGGGACTGTTGGCATGGAAATAAGCCTCTGCTTATTTGCCATGATTGCTTTGTTTACATTCTCTCGCTAGCTTACAGCCCCTCACAAACCCAATCTAACATTACTGGGGCAACAAAAATGGCCAGAAACGTCACAGCAATCCAGCCATACAGTATTGAGCCAGATGCCAGTTCAGATGAGAAAAACTGATCTATTTGTCCGCATGTGACCCTACAACAGACCGGTGATCTGTCCAGGTTGTGCCCCGCCTTCGCTCAACATTGCCGGGACAGCCTCTGGCAACCCGGTGACCCTGAAAGGGATGTTTCGATTAAGAAAATTGATGGATTTATGTCTGCAAGTGGATGTGTGGCAATGGAACTAAGCAGTGAGCCTTTGGTCCGCCCATTGCTGTTTCTATGCCGCAACTAGAAGGTTTTCAAAGTGTCTTTTTTTCTTTTTCATCTGCTCCTGATTCACCAGGATTTAAATAATGACACAATAATTTGAAATGATTTTACAAGTGTCCCCCATCAGAGCAAAATGCTACAAGCACATGTTAAAAACACCAAAAACGTTATTTTCCATGGGGTGGGTCTTTAATGTTTGCCCCATTTCAATTCTAAATGCCATATTAAACTTTTGTTCTAATAAAAAAAATGTTCACGAAAATGTTTTATAATCTACCCTCAGAAACAAAAAGATTAGTCAAAGATGAAAAATGCAATCATTTTAGTTGCTCAGTGAGGTGTAGAAAATACATCTTTCTTTAAACAGCTGTACTGATCGCTAAACCCTCAAGTTAGCAAAGTTAACGAAAGAAACATCTTTCGAAAGTTTCTTTTTGCAGAATAAGAGCCAATAATGAAACAAAAGAGGAGCCTTTGATTTAAAAAAAAGAAAAAAAAGCTCCTCCTTTTTAACAGACAAAAACCAGAAGTCTTTAATCCAAATTGGGATTTATTGTGACAGTTGATCCCACAAACCACAACAATAATGCAAATTACTCAGCAACTGGCTGTCTAATGTTACAAGGGTTCTCCTAAAACGGTTGCTTTTTTATTTTGTATTAATCTGTCACACCTTATTAAGCCAATCGAGGCAGAAATTGGCGTCCAATTTTTTTAGCTTCCACTTTAATAGTTAAGCGTTTAGGGCAAGTCTATCCCACTTTTTAAAGACTCCTAAATAAAATCTTTTTACTTTACATAAAACCAGCAGATATTTTAAAGAGGATGAAGATAAACTTTACCCTCAAAAGTTAAGGGAAACTGGAAGCTGAAAAGAAAAAGAAAACCAGACGCCTACTTCATTAAACCGGTCTGTGGTCTGAAAAAGGTCGGGGAACACTGGTTGGAAAAAACCTCCCCTGCAGTCACATAATCAATTGAATTGAATTCATTCACTGTAAAGCTTCAGTTTACAACTGAGGTTGTTTCAAAGCAAAATCCGTAAAACAGAGTTTTATCAAATATGTAACTGGATCCAGTTAAATTCAAAACGTTCCTGTAAAGGCAGATTATTTTAATTGAATGCTTGGGGTCGTCACAGGTCACCAAAAGAGCACATCAAAGCCTTTCAGGGCTGCTTATTGGAGTAACAGTGGCGACACAGTGTATGCAAATATGATTTACAGTTGGCTATCTCCTTCAATGCAGACTAGAAATATAAAATCACATTTTTCAGGGAAGCAGGCAGCCTCAATTCAGGGACACTTCATCACACAGAATGTATCACGCTCCTCTCTGGATTCACCCCCCCCACCATCAAGCTGGAAAGCTTTGAAATATGAGAAATGAGGACAAGACGCGGGGGTGTAAGACAACCCACTGGAAAAAAGAAACGGATCAATAATAACATGTCAAATTTGCAGCATCATTGTGCTGCGTGGCTTGTGATGCTGCTTTCTTTAACAAGTTTTCATCCCGAACTTTCGAAAAGTTTCGTAATGTTCTTACATTATATTTCCGACTTTCTTGCAAGACAAAAAGCACAACCAGTGGGGGGGGGGGGGGAATCCCCTAAAACGAAGTGCACTGCATACAAAGTGTGCGTTTTTTGACTCACAGAAAAACAGCATCTTCCTCTCATCATCTCATTTTTTTAATGCAGTTCAGAATAAAGTAAACCCACAGTCAGTGTTTTTTTTTCCTACTCCCAGATGAATCTTCCTTGTTTTGTCTATTTGGCACCAAAGTTATAAATGACACAGCGCTGCTCGTCAAACTAAACTGCTGATCGCTTAAATGTTGCTGGGCTTCAATTGCGAAGGGTTAGTTTGCTGTTTAAATGGGACAATGAAGAATTGTGGCATCAAATTAGCATTTATTTCTTCTTTTATCTGAAAAGATTGGTCCAGAATACCGTGTGCAGCTTCAACAGGCTTTGAATTTTCTATCACTTTAAAAAAGCTACTAGAAGGTCAAAGAAAACATTTTTGATTGTCTGCGCCTGATTTGAAAAAACGAACAAAAAAAAAAAACAATAGTTTGAAAATGCTCTGTGATTTTCGTGTAAAAATGAGGAATTATGCTCTGAAAATATTTGTTCCAATTTACCTCAAAACCTACTAAACTTGATTCTTATTTGATTGGATTTTTGTTTTTCTTGTACTTTACCAACAATGTTCACATTTTTAAATAATCCATTTGTTTATGTAGTTTTTACCCAGCTGAAAACTCTCTAAAACGCTGAAATATGATCAAAGTCCTGACTTGCATATTATCAGCAAACACAACCATCAGTTACAATCCAAAAACTGTGGGAGGCAACGTGACAAATAAAGACAAATATGTGGTAAAATGTATTAAAGGACCATTACGCTGAGAAATTACTCACTGTTTCTATTTGACATGATGGGAATTTTTCCACACGTCGCAGGATTTTAACAGAATTTTATTACTGTTAAAGGTCAGCGCTTAATTAGGTTTGCTTCTTCTTCATTGAACAGGACAGTGTGAATTTCTTTGGTCGGCGTCTTTTAATTTCTCCCACTTCTTCTGTTTTTTTAATATTCAGCTTCAGTTCACGTTTGCTTTCACGTCCTGCCCTCTCCCTTACCCTAAATGTCAAAGCATCACATATTTACACAGACTAATGACCTGGGCTGACAAGAGACAGAGATACATGGAGAGTAATGATTTGCCCTTAGAGGGTGCTCTGGTGAGGGTCGGGCGCCTCAGTCTGTCTCTTCTAATAGGGCTCGTCTCCAGCGATTAGAGATTTGTTGACAGAGGAAGTTGTCGAGCTTTGCACCAGATGGAGCGCTCTGTTTCTTCTTCCCATTTATTGCTACAGACCCAATTCATGCTTGATAGTGGCCTCACACACATATCCACATATTTTGCTCATTAAGTCAAATATCAAATGGTGAACTACACTCTGTCACATCACCAGGGAGAGATTGACTATCTCTCCTCCCACACTTTCTGAGAACTTGTGCGGCTCTGGGCCACGCTGGCAATCTCACTCAAGCTCTCTCATCATTACACCCTGGTTCACAGCACAGCATCAGTGCATTCTCCTCTGAACCGGGCTGCATCCTAACTAATTACCCTGTCATCTCCATTCTCTCATCTTTTAGGTCGCTGGATTTTTCTGAGAATAGTGTTTTTCCCGTGCCATTTCTCGAACAGCTCACAGGCCACAAACCTTTTCCTCTCTAAATTAATCAACAGTGTCTCATCTTCCTCCTCTTCTTCTTCCTTTTCTGATGAAGAAAAGCTAGCCGGTCTCTGGGCTGATTATAAAACACTATCTCAGGCCAACTTAAATTCTATTGCTTTAAAAAGCCAATGAGTCTTTCTTTTTCAGTCGTGACCCTATTTGTTTATTAGTTATTACATTGTTTCTGTCATCATACCTCCAAAAATCAAATTTAACTTGATTTTAAGCGGCTAATGCATATGCACTGCAGCTTGTAATTGATTTTCACCTTTGATTTGTGCTTGTACTCAAAACTCATAATGCAGAGAGAAATGCATTCTGAATATTTATATCTTCCTCCGGGTGCTGAGCTCTAAATTAATTTGTTTGAAAGTTAAGGATGGCTAATGGAGAGCATGGACAGCTGATACAATAACAGCCCTTCTTGTATTCTTCAGTAATTTAAACACATACAGCTTATTTGATTACACATTCCTTCCTTATATGCAAAGGGGGATCTAATGTCATACTAATGCACAGTGTTAGCCGTTACACACGAACCGTTTCATCCCAAGCCACCATGAAAGCCCATCAAAACATAGCCATCCGAATTCTAACATTGTGCCTTTTTTTTTCCAGAACACTGTGTTCTCTTGAAATCAGCAATTAATTTTCTAAAGTTAATTGCAGACTGAACTGCGGATGACCTCTGTCGCTCTGTGGCTGCAGTGCATGCTCCCTGAGGGAACAGCGTGATAGATGTGCCACCGTAAAACACCACTTTTAGAGGATAGTGCTTGACCAAAATCCTACAAAGCAAAACACGAACAGACACCAAAATGTATTCCAAAACTGTGCTCAGATACTGAGACTAGAAAACTTCTGAAAACCCTTCTAAAATCTCGAAACCTGACCCAGCTTCATCACCATCCGTCATTTGTGGCTATTAACCTGTGACACATGGCAACCATACACCACTCATCTCCCATCATAAATCAGTCTGTCCAGTAGAACAATACTATACACCTCACAAGGCAATCTCCCATGGGATCACAACGAAAAGGGAGGTAAAAAGAAATCAAAGCAGGAACTCGTGCGGCTGGTTGAATGGCCGTAATTCAAGAGCATGAATTTTTGGTGATTGCTATGTGCTGCCCCCACAGGCAACGCAACCTTTGACTTTAATAGTTTGCGATTATGACTAATGGCAGTATTGATGTTCATGTTCTTACCAGCAGGATAGTCCATTTATGATCAAGCGAGATCTCCTCTGGCTGCCCATGAACCTTTTTTCCCTCTTTTTATATGCAAAGATTTGCTGAATAGTCCAAAAAATGGGATTTGTAAAAATTCAGTCATTATCAATGGTTGTCTTGCAGGAGGGGATTTGATCCCAAGTGTCCCTAGGCAATATGATGATGGACTCTCATTTGTGTCTGAGGAAATGGAAAACACACAAAGGTCTCTTGGCTGGCACCAAGAACTGCTAAACTAACATGTTATGTGCAGCATAAACATAGTTTGACTGGCTCACTCCATTTACGACAGTTGTTGTCAGTATATCTTACAGTTGTGTGGGACCAACACTCTCCATATTGCAAGCATTAATGGCTATTTAAAAGCAATGGCAGTTAATTCTAATATTTAGAGTTCAGCAAGAGTCCACAGCTTAATTACAAAGATGTGTTTGGTTTAAAAAAAAAGGAGTACTGGCCAAGATAAAACAATATGGTGTTCCCTCGATATTTTGCAGTTCACCTTTTGCGGTCTTACTTATTTTTTTTAAACAGCGCATCCTGTTCTGCTTTCTGATTGGCTGGGGTACTTGTCAATCAATCTCCTCCGTGCGATGTCTCCTGTAAAGATATGCAGAGTTCTTTAAATCAACGTAAACCTTCGATCGTGAGCAGATCTTTGTTTTCATTCTTTAAAACTGAACTTGTTTTCCTTTGAGTGTTTGAGCTTTAAGAATTTAAAGATCCACTCTGGATGTACACAATGAAAATTGTGTTTTTGGTGTTTTTAAAATGTTTTTGCAGCATTTTTCAGTTAATGGAGGACAGATGAAAGAATTTAAGATTAAAACTATGTTTCTGTGAATGTCTTTTTTTCAAATCATGATGATTAGTAGCAGATAAAGCCTGTAATCTGAAAAAAAAACGTAAGTTTTTGAAGCGGCAAGTAGAATGGGCAGGCCAAAGTCTTCCTGCTGCACTCCAATTCTGATGCATCCATATGCAGAAAAATGGATCCATTAACGTGTTCATTTTTCTTTTCTGATCTGGTACCTCACTCCGAACTGCATGCCTGGATAGCTCCAGTATTGATTGCTGATTTTTTGCCACGCTAATGTCGGCTTGTGAAGGTCTGTAAACTAGCGGGAGTGCATGTAAACAAAGGAATGCTGGGATATCTACGCAGGGTTACTTTTATACCAACAGTCCTGCCCACAACACTGAGGTGAATTTCGGATGAACTGCCATGCTACAAAAAATTATGTCCTAAAAAACGACAAAGGACTTTTGATTTTGGCCTGAAACGCCACTATCATAATAAAAAGACCACTTAGAATCATTTTTACAATAGAAAAAAAGTAGTTGGAGTGGGACTTAATATAAAATATATGAAAAATTTTATGTTAGTCTGACAAAAGTGTGTGGTAACTTTTAGCCCTCGAACATGGAAAAAACTGCAGTATCTTCTGCTTTTTGTGCATTTTTGAGAACAGACCATTTTCAAAACCATGCACAACAAAAACTGCTCCAATACTTGGAATCCTGGAAAGGCAGATTAGGGCATAATCCAGGGCCCAAAAATGGAAGGAGACCCTTCTGGAAGGCAGGCAAAGCTAAGGGACAATGATTGTTTTGAAGTGAGTAAATATATATAATTTACCACAGACAAAACAACCTGACAGTTCGCTCAAAAACCCCCTTTTGGGAGGGGGTTCCACACGTTATTCCTGTTGCGGAAAATGAAGGGCCAGTCAGCAAAGTGTAGAAGAAACAATGAAACTACTGGTTTCAATTGGAAAATCCCTCAGGGGTGGGGTGGTGGTGGGGGGTGTTCTACCTTCTAACTTGTAGGTATAGCAAACTCAAATATTTTGAAGCAAAACCGCAGAGCGGGCTCACCTCTCTGGGGTCAGAAAAGCAAGCTGAGCCGTGGGAAAATCTGTTAATAAAACATTTATGCCAACAGGTGAAGCGTTGCATTTCCTTTAATGTCATTTCTAACAACAGGCAGCGACTGAGCCGGCCATAAACATCTCCCATAATTGTGAAGGTGGGCATAAATGCAAATGTTAACAGCACGGATAAATCTTTTTTAAATGCACTTGTTTACATTTTTTTACAACAACAAATCCCCTGCCTTCGTGGACTGTCAGAGGACATTAAAAAAGTCACAAATATGAAGTTTTATTGCATGTTTTTGTGATAGTTGGCCCTCGTGATAAAGCATTTTTAGCTTTCAAGCTGAAATTGCTCTTGCTGAGAGTTTAACGCCATCAGATGTGCTTCCTTAAACAACTCGGTGGCTTTTATCGTCTAATTTTTTTTGGTTTGTTTACGCTCCTTTAAGCTGTTTGCCTTTCCTCCGCAAGTTTAACTGTACAGCGTTATCCAATTTAATAATGCCACTGCTTTGATTGGGAAGCCGAGGCAAAGTGGGAAATGATTGAGTCAACTGAGCGCATCTACTGTGGACAAGTCTGGAAGATGAGCCGGTTCAAGACTTTAGGTCACATCAGTCGTTCTGACTTCCCAGGTTGCATTTTTGTTGTTGTTTTTTACTGCAGATGAAGGCCAGATTCACTGATCTTTTAAAGCTCTCTCCAATCATCACACGGTTTGTTGCGTTCACATTTCATATTAATTAATTATAGTGTTTTGGAAAATTTTAAGCAAGCCGAAGATTTACTTTAGAGGTAATGTTGCTGTGGATTTGCCTTTATATTTCTAGTTGCCTTGGCAACAGGCATCATATACTCTGATAATACAGAATGTGTTTTCCACCCCAAGACGAGGTTTATGGTTTTTCATTTAGCTGTATCTCCATCCTCTTCATCTACACTCTCAGAGCTCCGTACACATATGCACATTGTGCTCTTCAAATCAAGCCACATCTCCATGGAAACTGGAGTCAAATGAGGAGACTGCCTTAATCACAGTTAAAGTAGCACAAACTCTTCTTCATTCTGGCCAAAGACATTCATTTTCCAAAAATGTTTTTTTTTTAAATCTGCACATATGAAGCTGTTTCCTTCCACTTTCTTTTAATTACTTCAAACCATACATGAGGACATCTGGTAACACTCTTCTGTATATTATATTTGGGGTTAATGTAAAACGTCTGTATTTCTAATAGAGCTAAGAGCTCCACACTGATTATAAAAATAAGGGGAATAAAATGCAGCAGTATCATGCAGACCACATCAATAACCTCAAACAGTCTGGACTTCAGCTCCCCAATACTTTGAATGGATTCTGGTTGACAACGTCAGCTACAGCTCCCTGCTCTTTTCATTTTGCAAGTCTGCAGAAAAACAACTCCACCTTCTTGCCATATCTTTGGATCTAATGAGAGCACAGCAGCTCTGCTCAATTTCCGACTTGTTTTCTGTTTTCACACCAGTCAGAGTCTGTAGTCATTGATTTATTTTTTTTACACCAAGAGAGTGTAACACAAATAATGCAACACTTGCAATAAGGTCATGAGCATTCCCACTGATTCTTTTGAATCGCTAACATGTGTCATCATCATTCATCTGTGTTTCTGCAGCTTTAAATTTAGTTTATGGGTAATTTTTGTCAAGTAATTCAAGTCAAGTGCTATTCACCCGTAATGCTTTTGTGCCTGAGGAGAATGGGATACAATTAGCCTTCCAGTTATTAGAAACATGCATGAATATTTTCTGAAAGTTCAGCTGATGCTTAACTTCACAAAAAGTCATCATTGAATGTAATTTCCCATTTGCTGCTGATCTCCTTTTTAATTCTATTCATATTGAAGTGCATCTTAAGAGAATGTGGCAATTGTGATTTACTGCTTCTTCCTGGTATGCCCAGAAAAAAACAAGCCGTGATTGATGTGACTGTTTCAAGTTCTCTCCAGCCATTGTTGAAAGACTACACAGGCTCTATCAGCGTTACAATCCCCGTCCCCCGAGGCAGCGCTGTGATGTGGCTGAAGTGAAGAATTATCATTGTAGAAAAAGATGGGCGCTTGCCTTTACTACCTGGATTTCATTATGTGTTTTCATGCAGGTAGGATTTATTAGCATTTAAAGAGAAGAAGACGGGCAAAAGAAAAGGGACTTTATTTCTTTTTCTCACATCAACTGAATTTTGACACCCTTCCTAGAAATGGAAAATGAGATTTCTGTGAAGTCACCACCAATGTGACACCTTTAGAACTGTCCACAAGGTTTATTGAAATGTAACACGTACAAGATAGACAGCTGGGCAAAGATCTAGAGATTTATCCCACAACCTTACATTTTCAGGCATTAGTTGTAACTGAAGCATTAAAGGTGTCAAATTCGGTTAGGAAATTGACTTTGAAATTGAATTGAAACTGAACGTTTGAGAAATTACTCCATGATGACAATTTATCAATTTTACCTTAAAAATGGATTCAAAATGATCAATCTCAACACTTTAAAACGTTAATTTTCTTTTGAAGGGACCTCTGCCAAAGACGAACAACAACTGCATTTTTAATATTTTTGTGGGGTTAGCATATAACTATAAACAGGTAAAATGCAATGTGTGTGTTAGTGTGTGAAGGTGTGTGAAAGTTGGTGGATGAGCAAAGTAATATTAGAACAGTTTGTTCTTCCTTAACATTTTCTGGCTTGAGAACTTGAACCAGTCGAAAGGCATTGGAGCGTGCTGCTCAATGCTTAAATCAAGCTACATTTTCCAAAAGACATAAAACAAAATTGGATTAGACGAACAAAAAACTAAACCAAGTATTTAATTGACATTATGTAGTGGAGACTGCTGCCAACTTAGATTCCATTGGTATTCTTTTTTAATTTCTAACATGTCTTTGTAATTTCTCTTACATCAAAGGAATGGAAGGTTCTTGAAGGAGCCTGAACAGGTAGTATGTAGAATTGAAAAATAAAAAGACCATTGTGTTAAAGTTGAAAATCTGATGAAAATCATGCTTTTGGTGTTTTCAGTGAGTTGTTGTGGCATTTTTTTCTGATGATGAAGAACATATATAAAGAAAATTAACCCCAAAATTGCATTTCTGAGTATATCTTTATTCAAATCACTGTGAATCAAGAGCATCCTTGTCGTATATTTGCTGCTTTCCACGGTTCGGATGTGTGGGTGAGACTTCACAGAGGTGGACATCAAGAACCACATTCCTGCATGTTTTCCAACAGACCCTGGAATGTTCCAAGTGGCTGGACACACCTGATGCAGTAAGGATATCTCACATGGATATCTGACACCCCACCTTCTGAGGCCTTAAGCCCCTATGATGGGCCTATGGAGTGTTCTATACAGTTTTAACGCATTTTGATGTAACATTTATGTTTAGATTTAAACATTTATACAATCAATATTTGTATTTATTTATGAAATGCTTACATTTTTGTGTAACATTTTGATTTATTATGTAAAGACACGTACAGCAAATTGCAAAAGTCTGGAAAACAAGCTGTAAACAAAGAATGCTTTGAAAAAGCCAATGAATGACTGTTTATTCTTAGCAAACAGAAGAAAAATACAATACAAATCAATATCTGGTGTTTCTACCTTTTGCATTCAGACCAGCATTAATTCAGTACACTTGCTTGCACAAAGTCAGGTATTTTGTATGATTACAGTCAGGTGTTTGATCAATTATACCAAACTGGCGCTAATGATCATCAATGTCACATGTAGGTTGTGAACTGAAAGAGAAACAGCTGTGTTGGAGGTTTAAAATGGGTGAAGAACATCCAAACTCTGGGGAACAAAGGGAAACCGACAGTTTCATGTCGTGGAAAGAATGAGCACAGCGGCAAGACACAAGGCAGTTCTCCTGCATCAGCAAGGTCTCTCCAGACAAAGATTTCAACAGAGTTTCAAAATGTTCAAGTTTTTAAAGGAACACAAAGAAGTGGCAACGTTGAAGATTATAGAGGCAGCGGTAAATCAAACAGTGCAGCAGATGAAAGACACATCAAGCTCAGTACCCTTCAAATTTAGAAAATGTCCAGCAGTCCCATCAGCTCAGGACTGCACCCGTCGACTGTCTGGAGGAGTGCGTCCAGCAGAAGTGTCTTCATTGGGAAGTTGCAGCCAAAATTCAAACCCCTGACATGGAAGCAAGGCAGGTATGGAACTTGTGTGCAGAAAGATGGCACCACGTGCTCTGGATTGATGAGTCGAAATTTAAAATATTTGGCAGCAGCAGAAGGCAATTTGTTCATTGAAAGACTGTAAAGTGGTACAGACCAAAACTCATTCATCATGGAATACCATCGGGGAGGCGTACGATTGGTCCATAATTTATTCTGGAGCAGGACAACAACTCCAAACATCCAGCCAAATTATTAAGAACAAGAAGTACTGGAAGAGATGGTGCAACCCCCAAAAGATCTGCGGTTAGTTCTCCAAGATATTTGGAACAACCTCCTTACTGAGTTCCTTTAGGAATATTGTGCAAGTTTACCTAGAAGAATGGATGCTGTTTTGAAGGCAGATGGTATTCACACAATTATTGATTTTATGTAGATTTCTCTTTTATTCATTCTCTGCATTTTATTGATTGATGTAAATAATATATAAAGAAAACTTCTATTTTTGAAAGCATTCTTTGTTTGCAGCATTTGTTTTACAGCTGCCTAAACCCTTACTGTAGAGTTCATATTTTTGTGCACACTTGCAAATGTGACTGCATTAGGATTAGCAGTTAAATGTAAAGTTAGACTTATACGAAATATTCACCTTAACATTAACCCAGGTAGAGTTGTTATATATTGGCAGTTGTTGGATACTTATATTTGTATTTAGGATTAAAATTAGCGTGCTTCTAATTGGCAGATATAGTACTGACCTTAATGTGATTTAAAAACATAGCAAATGTTTGAAAACTTAGGAGAATCTGATAAAACTGAATGCAAATTTGGATTAGTTTAACTTTGACAGTTATGTCTGTGCTTAAATTAAATTTAAATTTTGATTATTTAAGAAAATGTGACCACAAGACCAAATGCAAGTGAAGAATTTAAAAAAGCCAAACTGCAGAAAAAATTTGTCTTTTTAACCAATTCACCTGTGAAGGAAATGATGGGCTAGCAAGATGGTTTCCTGGTAAACTGCACCATTATGAGGTCATTTTTTTTCAAGCTAAACTTTAGAAATCTAAGGATTGCATTTTTCTCTCCTGAAAAGTAAAGTGGATGGAAAAAAAAACATATTTTCTCTTTATTGAATTCAAATTTGTACATAAACTTACAGTACATTGTTCAACACAGCTGTGCTCAATGGATTCCAAATTGTGTGCCTTTGTTTTTACCTTTTGTTGGTCCTCTGTACTATTTCATGTGACAGCCGAAATTAGCATGCTGTCTTTAGTCTGTGTAAATATCTAAAACAGGAAATAATCAGTTTAACGAGCCTTTTTTATATTATATTGACAGGAATATCACGGCTGGCATTGGAAATAGTTTTGTAACTTCGATTAACATCCGGACTGTATGAATTTACAACTATATTGAACGCAAAAAAACTATCAGGAAAAAAAATAAATAAAAGCAATCCAGTGTCCCCTTTGTGCTGCATTTTTGAGACGATTTAACTCGAGTCACATCTCAGAACTGCCTCAGGAGACTAAACGTATTCCATATTCCTAAATATAATCCACTCCCAAGGGCTTTTCAAGACCTAAAAGGCATTCCGAGGATTTAAGGAATTTTTTGGAGCTATTTTTATCTGCCATAGAACACATGCAAATTTAGTCAACTGACAGAACTCAGACAACAGTCAAATGGCTCTTCCTCCGCAAAGCACCCTTAACGTTTTTTTTTTTCTTTAAATATTCTCTACATGTTGAATCTGTTTATTCAATCAAATGTTTTCAAAATATTTTAAAATGTGTAGGCATTGGTCTTTTTCAAACCTGCTTTTGCACATTCATCCCTCAAGCTCAAAAGGAAACAGTTGAGGGGAAAAAGGAAAAGAAATGCAGCTGTAGGTTTTATGAATCTATAAAGACCCATTATACATCGATCACATGTCATTGGGAGCAGTATATGTAGAATGCTCCACATTCCGTCTTTTTCGGGAGCTGCCAGCGTGCCATTCTCAGACTAATACCTGTAAAACATAATTACCAGAACGTACTCAAAGATGGAAATTATCCGAGCCTCAGGGCACCCAGAACAGCCTTATTTCTTTACATGTTTCATACATTTTATACCCACAGTGTCAAGATAATTAAAAGAGTCACATTAAGCATTAAGACATTCCACTTTATTTGTGCTGTCTGCATTGAACCATTTATAGAAAGAAGATCGAGATTTCTGCTAAACAATCCAAAATCAGGAGGACAAAAAGTGAAGAACAAAACCTTGGTAAAATAAATGATTTGTTTTTTGCTCTTCGTCTGCTTTTAAATGTAATGTGTTGTCTTCTTTACCGATTCTTCCTGACAATTTATCTTTGGTTTGAATTAAAACTGTTGTCAACATGTAACCTTGAGGATTCCTTCAGGGTTCTTTTTTGTTTCTCATCTCACATGGGAGTCATCCTGCTGGTTTTTCTTGTCCTGTCTTTCTGATCTTCTCTCCCCCGTTACATGTTTGTTTTTGTATTATTTTGGACGATAATCTACTATTTAATAATGTTTTGGAATGAATGCTGGATTAGTTACTGGAATTTAACCTTTTAAAAGCTGCAGTTTTCCTTTCTGACTAACAACTTGAGTCATAAACCTTGACCTAAAGTATATCAAAGTAAACCTTTAAGTATTATTCCTGCCGATTTGTATCAGCTATTATGTCTATACATCAGCTATACAGCAGACATGACAGTTGAGATTCTCTTTTTCCACATCCTTGTGTTCGTAACAAGACGCTTTGCCTTTTGGTGAAAACTGCATTAGATAGACTGCAAAAGAGTTTGTCTTAAGGCACTCGAAACTCTCATTTTACTTTCCTGCATTAATAGTACCGTCACACAAATGTAAATCACCTTTATGCCAAGGGCATGGAAACGGCCCCATGCCGTCACAGCCCCTGGACATTGGACATTTTGTTGATGAAAGACTTGATGGCCACTTTTCATCTCTGGCTCGGAGCACAAAGCATCCATTTATTTCTCAAAAAGAAAAAAAAAATCAAACAGTCATTCATCTGGCTGCAGTACACCTTTCCAGTGCGTTGTGACTTATGCCAGAAGCTTTAGAGCCCAAAGAAGTTGACACATAAAGATTTGAACAAAGTGGTAAATGAAAAAACTGGCTTTCTCAGCCTTTCTTGGAGAAAGAGTGTCTTTAATAATAAAAATTAAACCAACGATGGAAGATAAAGGAAGATAAACTCAATTGGTTTATTTTTTTTTTTTAAACCTACCATCAACATGTGTGAATGAGAGTCAATGCAAACACATAAAGTCCATTTTGATTTTATATTGTCAAACAGCCAGCAATATCGGAGCTTTGAGCCAGATACCAGCTCAGGTGAGGAAAATAAAGACGTTAATGGATCTAATTGTCTGCAAGCGGACGCATCAGAATGAAGAGGAGCAGGGAGACTTTGGCTCGCCATTTCAATGGATGTGTCACAACTGAGAGATTTTTTTCACCTGCACCTGATCCATCATGATTTGAATAAAGAAATACTCAGAGATTAAAACTCAGCAGTTTTCATCTTAAATTATTTTTCTCTCATGAGAAAAAAAACAAGAAAAAAACAAAAAAAACAAGAATATGTTAAAAACACGATTTTCATTGGAATGGGTCTTTAAACGTAAAGGTGAAAGGTCATCAAATTCAGCACCAGTTATTCTAAGTTGTAATTTTGTCTTTTGCTTTTGCTTTGTGCAGCATGTGGGACTCCATACAATTGTATCATTTAGAAAATGATTGTGAACATAAAATGCATCTGTGTAAGAGGAAGAAATTCTGAATTTACAATATTTAATTATTCATGTGTGTGCAGATAGAAAACCAAAATGCCAGCAGGAGCACATCAAGTCGTGCAGCAGTTTTCCTGCTTATCTTGGGTCTGTTGGTGAAGAAAAGCTGTTTTTAATATCCTGCACTTTGAAAGATTGTTTTAACATCTGAAACTATTTATTGATCAAATCACCAATGTTTGACTCAAATTGCAGATTCACCTCGTAACCATGATTTTTAACCTGTTCTTACGCATGCAGAATGGCCGATTTGAATCTAATTGTTTTTACATTGCAGTATTCTAACTAGCTAAATTGTAATTCCCCTGCAGTGTAGAATGGCTGCTTTAAGAACTGTTTTTTAAATGGATTTTGTGTCATTAAATTAGAAACAATTATGACATTATTCCTGCCAAATTCTATGTTGCACTTTCATAATCTCAGCGCATGAAAACCTTCATCTGCAGAAAATTTGAAGTTTTACTCTAAATAGAGAGTTTTTCGCCAGTTTGCATCATAATTGGTGTGGAGACATAGATTATCTACTATTTAGAAACATACAAACACATATATGGGATACAGTCATTAATTATACACATAGTTTTGAACTGTAGAAAGTCTTATTTCATCAGTCACCTTCATGTGATGCAGACTCTTTGGGGCATGTAGTGTTTATCAAAAGAATCTGAAAGCCTCCCCTCTGATGTTTGGTTAGATGCGAAGACCTTAAGAAAGCAGGGAGAGGGGAGCGAGTCTGAAGTTCAATGCCATGTTAGTTTGAACTCACACTTTCAAGATGGAGATTGGCCTTTCAAAGTACAGAGCTGCAGTAACTGAAGCTCCCCGCAGACCGTACAAGAATAAAAAAAGGACCAGTTCTGCAAGGGGTCGTTTTACAGAACATGAATTAGTTTCAGCAACTAACTAACTAAAAAGACACTACCTGTATGTCACTACCAAAGTCGAGTCTGTGATTGGTCAAAATTGAGCTGATTTAGCCTGTAACACATTTTCAGTGTACACAGGTTTTGTACATAGAGCCTGAAAACAGACTTAAACTCTTGCAAAGAGATGCATGAATGAGATGAACACAGAAGCCCAAACCGTGCATTTATGCCCATTTACGTAGACTTTTCATTGGAAGTGGTTCATTTTTGAGCCCGGTGTGAACGTCGCTTCATGTCATGTGTTGCAGTTTCAGGAACGCGCATTTAGACAGTGATGTTCACACACTTAACCGGCAGGGAGCGGATTCTTCTTCTTTTGTTTTTTACTGTTTACTAGTGCTCGTCCATCACATGCAGTCGGTAGAGACTCTGTGCGAAAAGTCAAAGCGGTGCAAATCCTGCAAATCTTTGTCCTGGCTTTTTTTTTTCACAACTTGGAGTTATATAACTCCAGCAAGGTACAAACTTGCAATTATTAATTTCTCCTTCATGATCATGTTTACAACGGTTGGCACTTCTGTGTTAAAGGACTAGAATTCAAGCAAACAGCTGCAACATTACCATTAAACATTAAAATGCATGCTTGGTTTTTACATCCCTGAATTTAGAATATTGTGAAAGTTCTTTTTCATTTGAAAATGTAAAACCTACTTTATGCAGAATCATTACACATAGATTGCAAGCCTGTGTTTTGTTTATGTTTATGATGGACGATAGATGATGAAAATCTGAAGTTTCTAGGAGTGAAAGATGTTTTCCACTCACTCAATTTGTAGCAGTCTGTCAGTGTAAGTGGGACAGGTCCTGCCAAGCCTCCCCGACAAAATATGAGGACGCTGATTTTCTTTAACAGCTCATTTAGCATTCACGTGCAGTTCCTTGAGCCCAGGTTCTTAATGGCCTGTATCCCACAGGATTTGTCATAAAATGTATAAAATGCAAATGTTTCGGCAGGAAGTGCGCCCAGCTGTCTTGACACAGTGAGGGACTTGACAGAACTGCATTAGGAGCTCAGACTTGAGAGGGGACCTCTTAACCGGTCTGAGTCACTGCTGCTGAAACGCTTTAGGGTGGGAAATGAAGGCAAGGCCAAACAAAAGCATAATTTATGATAAAATACAGGTAATTTGGAAGTAATTGATGAGTCATGTCGCTAGAAGTGTCCCCATTACTTGAATGTTTCAGCTTACCATTATGATTCTGATCACATCCAAACAAAAATATCACAGAACATCTATCCATTCATCCATCCATTTCTTTGTCCTCACATCTATTTCTGTCTCCTCTGCATTTGTCCATACTTATTTATTCATTTCTCTTTTTTTTTTCCCTCTGTCTATTTTTGCATTCGATTGAGCTAAACAGAATTCCTTTTTAAGGGTGGCTGCTTTTCATCACACAGTAATTTAGTTCCTTTTGGGGCTTTCTGTGTGTACAGACGGTTCTGTTTTCAGTTACAGAACCATCAATATTTTAAGTGGACTGTTATGATGGTTGTCATGGTGACCTTCTTTTGCTTAAAATCGTTGAGGCATATTTTGCAAGCCTTCAACATTACACAAAGCACATAATTAGCTCCGGATGGAAGCTTCTGCTTTTGGTAAAATAAAATATTAAATAAATAAACAAAAACAGATAATACTACAGTTACTTCGGTCACTGAGGTATTATTCTTAAATATCAACCTGACCAAGAAGAAAATCAATGACAGTTTTTTTTTTATTGCGTATCGCCTCAGGTGAGTAATGCTCATAATCGATATTTCAAAAAATGTGTTTTTAAAATGTGTTCTACCATCTGATTAAGTGGGCAGTTTAAGATTAATATGTGATTAGTTATAGCTTTTATTTTTTCATATTATTTTTGTTGCATGAAAGTCCAGTAAATAATAAAAAGTATTAGAAACACACTTGCCTCTTCATTGGAGTCTACATAATTCTGTCCCATAATTTGTTGCCATCTTAAGAATCCTCTCTTAGACATTTGTGTCTTTCAAGGGGGTTCTTGCCTTGCTTTTAACTCGTGCAAGTGAGTGCTTTGGACTCTGCCAGGCACAGCTGACACTATGTGTGAGTGAAGGGGTGGGACTTCGGGGCTTTTATCAGGTGCTGCAAGGTGTCATCAGTGAGTGTTGGTGTGTAAATGTGTCCACAGTCGGCTCCGATTTCCCTGCCAGCAGATGTCAGCTGGATTACTGCCAAGCCGACCTCCACAAATGTGTTTCCATTTCTCTGCAACTTCACCACACAGCCAGGCAGCGCAGCAGATGTGCTGAGATTTGTGTAAGAAGAGACTCCACTCCTGACAGACCTTCCAGTACCCTACCATTACAAGAGCAATAACTATATTCTTTTGTTTTGAGTTTGTTAAAGGGGTAATATGTCAGTCCAAAGGAAAATATTTTAGTAGATGGGAATTATTTGCTATTCTGGAGACATGAAATCCTAATGTTTACCTGAACCCAACACATAATTACCCAAGAAAGGTGGTTGTTAGTGGATGGAGGCAGTTTTAGGGTTTTTTAATTGCCAGTCCTCAGTTTAAATCCCAGACTAAACTATTTGCTTTAGTTTAGTCGTCTGGATGTCTATGAATTAAGACATGTTTTGTGTTTCTAACAGTCTAACAAACTTAAAATCTCACTCTGATCATCTTTGAATTTGTTACAAAAGAGTTCCTAGTGGTCTTATGAAAAGAAAATGTTTTCTACTACGCAGTTTCTGCAGAGCGGCAGTAGTTCATGAGAAATTCGCTGCTTACTCGTGGGCAGGATCGTTGCTACAGCTAAGCCAGCTTACACCCTCTTATTCCCCCAACCTAATATTACTGATGCAAAAAAAATGACAAGCAATTTTGGAGCATTCCAGCCCTTCAGTTTTGAGCCAGATGCCAGCTCGAATGAGGAAAACGAAGATGTGCATGGATCTAGTCGTCTACAAGTGGATGCATTCGAATGGAGCAGAGCAGGGAGCTTGTGGCCCGACCAGTGTCACAAATAGAATGTTTTCAAGTGGCAGATTTTGTCTTCTCCCGATTAACAATCTGAATAAAGACATACATCATTTTAAGCTCATTTTTTTTAATATATATGTCGTCCATCATCAGATAAAAGCCACAACATCAGTTTAAAACAACATTTTTTTGAAGTGGGTCTTCAAAATATGTAATGAAGAAATGTTAACAGCCAGTTTGTGTGTTGAATTTTATCCTAATTGTTATTTAGTTTAAACCAAAGTCAAGTTTTCCATAAGGAGACATAAGGAGAACCTAAATTTCAACCTTTAAAGTGTTACTCCCACTGACCACATATTTAAACTGGAAACTCTGTTGACAGTGGCATTTTAAAGATTACAACAAGGATATATTTTAGGTTTAATCTTTGCTTCTTCAAAAACAAAACTCATTAAAAACGTTGGAGCTTTTTCTGACTTCTGAGTAAAGGATAGTAACCAAATCATAGTTGGTTTCTATGGATTTCAACTTAAGCACATCATGCGTTTCCACCACTATGATTTACGGCAAGAAGTCAGTTCACATTTTTGAAAGGGTATAGCTGCAAGAAATGACAGTGCGACAAGGTTTACATACTGACACGTCCAATTTGTGTGAGCCCATGTCAGAAAAGTCATATATCCTCCTTCAGGGTGAACCTAAGCTCAGTTAGTACAGAAAGTTCAAAAATAAACTGGCTAGAGTGCAGTATTTGCCTTGAATAGCAGAGGTTCCCACGGTTCTCAATAACTGTCTAATAAACGGCAGCACACTGTGGGAGGTATATTAATCACCAAAGCTCAACTCTCAGACATGAAATCCTCGCTCAGCCCACCTGGATAGTTGTTCTAGTACTAAGAGTTGGTTTGTGTAACACAGAGAAGAGTATTTTTATTTACAGTGCTTAGAGGATGAGTGTGAGGATGATTGTTTATGTGTGGGTGGGTGGATAACGACATCCCCGCAAAAGCAGAGTTTGCTCAGCTGGAGCTGAATTTTAAAAGTGAAAGGTTGTTATCGTGGAACTTCTTGCAGCAGAAATAAAAATTCGACGCATCTTTGTCCAGTTCAAGCTTTGGTTATAAGCCCTTTTATTTATATATTTATAAGTATCAAACATTCACAGTTTTACATTCTGTAAAAAGAACTTTTATGATTCTTTTTGTTCTCCTTGTTTTGCCAAGTGGGAGGACTTTTGCTTCCCTTTTTTTTCAGCGCCTGAGCATGGCCTCTGAATTGGGAGCTTGCTCAACTTGATCCGCTTTTTTCATTCCCACTGCCAGCCAATTTTCCTGACAACTGAAGCAGAATGCAAACAGAGAGGGGGAGAGAGTGAAAAGGGAGTTTGAGGCTGACGCAAAAGCCTGACAGTCTGTTTTTGGCCTTTGTGACTGCTGTGCTCACCCTTAAAATACCAGCCTCCCTTCCTGTAACCCCCTCAAGGCTTTACTAGAACAGGCTTTATCATCAGCGATAAAGCACCCACGGTCTGGGAGGAATCAGCCCTGAATGTTTACCACATTAGGTCAGCATGCACTAATGGAGAAACTCCCACAGATCATGTCATCGCTAAAGGGCAAAAGGGCAGAGGATACTAAACCATGTCAGGCCTTCCTCCTCCCACTCTGCTGTTCATCTGCAGGCACACATCAACACGGGAAGAGTCACTGTCAATTAAAAGAAAATGACAGATTCAAACATATGGACTTTGTTGAATCTTTGTCATTTGAAAAGCAAATAAGCAATTATATAGTTTGACTCCCACTCACAGGATGCAGCTCTGTTCCATTGCATTTGTTTAGCCGAAAATGAGGCAGGCTGCTTTAAATTCATTTGCTGAGCAGCACGTTAGCATCTGCATATATTTGCTCGGTGAACTTCCACTGCAGCACTCTGATGATGACTTCACTCTGACTTGTTCAGGTGTCTGGGAAAAAATCATCTGCCAACTCACCTGAGGCCCACAATTAGCGCCGAGCATCTGCTGAGCTTTCAGTGCCATAACAATTCACACTCCGTGGATACACACTGTCAGCTTTGCAAGATCAGCCCACAAAGTGATAAGCCTGTCTTCTCTCCTTCCCAGTTTTTTCTCCCGTGCCTTTTGTCCTGGAATTGCGCCTGCTAACACATGCTCTGCCTCCATTCATGCTGAATGCAAAGTGCCAGTTATCCCGAAGCAAGCTGCACAACGAAGTGGCTTTCATTTATTCCCCTCAGCGTGGCTGTAGACGGAAACAGTCCTTCAATTTTAACTGCTTGTTGACTCCCTACAAAAAGCAGCCAGTCGCTGGCCCACAGGTAGCTCTGCCCCGAGCAACATCAATGACTCCGGTGGCTTCATTAATGAGAGACAGTAGAGGAGTGTGATGTGAATCACAGAGAGGGGCTGCATGCTTCCTGCACTGTGCCTGGCGACCAGTCTTTTAATGATTATTAGGAAAGTCAGGGAAGACCGGGCAGATGGTTTCTCTTGAGGCATTAGAAGCACCTGTCAGAAAGTAAGCTTAAATTATCTCTCCTGCTTCATATGCATAAAAAAAAACACCAAAAAACATCATTATCTTCTTAGATGGGAGTCACATCAAAAATGCAAAAAGCTGGTCCTAAAATAACCATAACAAAAAAGGGATTCTGACATGAATCAGCTTTGAGATGACTGAATAAATTGTCATCAGGATTTTTTTTCATTTCTATGAGAATATATTGAGAGATGAATTGACAAACAGAAATTGATATATCTGTTTTAGGATATAAATCAGAATAATCACATAAAGAAGGTAAAACTTTAGCAAAAACTAAAGCTATTACTATCATGTTCACATGGAACAGGCCTGTGGAGGTTTTGAAAGCACAAAGTTTCATTATTAAGCATAACTCTCCATATAAAATCACCTAATTCAGTGGTCCCCAATCCAAAGTTGGTGGAGCAGTACCGGTCCATGGGGCAGTTGGTACTACCCTGCATAGAAAAAAGCACAACCACATTTTTTTTCCATTTTATTTCTAGCTGGATTCTGAAGGAAGTTTTATTTTGAAAAACTACTGGATTCTCCTCGCCACACCTCATTCTTGACAAATGTCAAGTCGCTTGGTCATGTGACAAAAATGCATCCTCTATTTTCCCAAAGCGGTTGCGCCGACTGCTAAACTGAAACCCTGAGATGGCAAAAATTTATTTGGAAAGTTTCTTTTTTTAACAGAAAAGGACTACAGAGGAAACAGTAGAAGAGCCTTCGACTTCAAAATAAAAGTAAGCTGCTTTTAACAGACAAAAACCAGAAGTCTTTACTCAAAATGTGCATTTATTGCCACAGCTGTTCCCTCACACCATAATAATATTAATAATGCACGATGTACAGCAACCAGCTGTCTAATGTTACAAGGATGCTGCTAATTAAGTTGTTCAAACAAATTGTGACCTTTTTCTTTTTTAAAAACGTATTGAAAAAGGTAATTAAAGGTATTGTAGATGGCGGAGACATCAAAACAGACCACAAAACCAGTTCAGTTGGAAATTCTGCCTGAATGATAACAAAAGGGGCTGAAAGAACTCAATAAAGAAAGGCATAGTCAAAAGTTTTACAAAAAAGAACAATTATTTCATGCCTGAAGACTTAGTAGATGCATGTAAACCTGTTAGTTGAGTCCATCTGACTTCTTATGCAGCAAAGTGACTGAGGTCTGTGGGTCCGTGCAACAAAATATATTTAATTTCTTCTAAAATAAGATGTGGAGGTTTTTTTTTCCCTTTTTTAAATTATTTCTCCATTATGTTTGTTTAATGTCTTCTTTACCGGAAATCATCACTTCTTTCCAGCTGCCGCATGTTATAATTACTGCAACGTGATTCCATTTTCTTCACCTTATTCTTTAAATATCTAATTTAAAGTTTCATTAATACATTAATTTGTTGTCATAACAATCATCACACTCATTGTATTGAGATGTTTTCCCAGCAAGCAGCTGACAAATGACTTTGCTTTCACCTGAACATGCACGTACCAGCATGTTTAGACAAAATATTGCTGTGCTTTGTTTGCCTTTTTATTTAATATCTAATTTCGGCTCACAGTAGGTTTCCATACAGTGTTCTCTGTAAGTCAGTCATTTGAATCTGTTTTAACTGCTTGTTAATGCAGGGAAAGGTGACATGCAGAACAATATAGATTCCAGCCTTTAATGAACATTCACTGTGTGAATATAAATTAACGTAATGACAAACAACGGCGAGTGCTGGGACACACCTGAATGCATTTGCAGCGTAATGGGTTTGTGCCTTTAACGCACACAGACTCACACTTTCACACACTGCGCTTAACTAAAAGAAACTTGGATTAAACAAAAAGAACAGAGCATATAGGGTACAGTAGCGTTTGGGTCTTGTGCTCCCACATGCTGCTGTATAAACTGATGTTTACATAAATGAAGGTGTGTCCTCAGAGCAGATAAAGGAGCACCTGATGTGTTATGTATTGTGTTTGCAAGTGAAAAATCCTTCCTGGAAGCGGGGCATACACCTGCCTCAGCACCTTTCTCCTTCTCCCACTGTGAAATGTTGTTTTTCTTTCGAATGAGTGAAGGTGCATATCTGCTCAGAGAGAGAAACATGTTTCTGCCGTGCCAAAACAAACAGGATAAACCTCACCAGCAGAGGCAGTGGTGCAGAGACAAGCCTGACAACAGCCGCAGGGCGCTGCGACTGTACTGCGCTCTGCTTAATCAAGCGGGCTTTTGAAAAGGCTGTCGCTTTTTCCTGGTACAAAGAGAAGTGCCTGCGTAGAGTTTCAGGTGGTATCGGATGAGGAAAGGCAGACCAAAGGAGTGTGAGATTTCTTTCTTCAACATGTTTGGAGGAGCTGCTCTTAAGGTGTTCCTGTATAATTTGGTATTGTTTAAAATCTTGTTTGAAAGAAGACAATACAAAGGACTGCGCTGGAAGCAGGAAAATAGGTTTTTGCAAGATAATAGAGCAACCATCAAGTGAAAGAATTAAAGAGACTGAGCATGAAAAACATGGAATTGTGTATTTTTTTTTCAATCTTGATTTAAGAAAAACGTGTTTTTGATTCTGAAACAACTACAAAAAAAACCTAAATCCCAGACAAATCTGCTGCAAGTTATGAAAGCAAAGGTGCTAAATGTCTTTCAAAATCTTTTCAGTGATGCCCTAAGATTATTTGCATTTAAATAAAACAAAACTTTTCCAGATCACAGTTATACACTTCTTTTTCTTTAAATGTCTTTTTCCCACAACCTTCATCTAGACTTTTCCAAAGCCTCTTAGCCAGAAAACCAAATTATTCATCTTAGACTTAAGAAAGCATTTCATCTCCTCCCTCTGCAACACCCTGTCTCTTTCAGATATTATCGGTCTACTATTTTATTAATGGAAACTGGTACAGGAGACCTCACAAAATACAATCTATACAATCTACCTTCTTTTTAAAACTGCATCCTGATCATTAAAGTAGAAAAAACAAACCGCATTATCTCTGAAAGGCATCCACGTTTCAATAGAATAGAATTCAAAAGAATAATTACTGGGCATTAATCATAATCCTGTATGTTAGGATTATATTAATTTGCTACTGTAAAAAAATCCCAGAGGGTTTTTTTTTGTTGTTTTGACCTTCACTGTTTTTACCACTTTAAAGATATGGAGGCAGCTGATGAAAATGACCTTCTGCTCTTATTTTTTCCTCTCTGCCCAGTTAAGGGTCTCATAATTGCTGGCCTTTAGTGCCCGGGCATTTCAATGACTCTCGTTCAAATCAAAATAACCCAGGGTTTAAGGTTAATAATTCATTTTAGATAATTTAATTAAAATCTTTGTGGAAAATGTTCCCATTGATTAAAAAGGAGGGATTTCACCATAACTGTCATAAAAAATGGATAACATTGAAACATTTGGAAGATAAGGCATAGTGTGCTCTATATGATATTTTTGGACACAAAAAAACTGTAGAAAACACACATTTTATATATTCAGTTGAACCAGTTTTCTGTTCAAACAACCAACTTCTGATTGGAAGATTGCAGGTTCAGTTTCCGCCACCCTCCCCCCTGTGTCCTTGGGCAAAGCACTGACTCCCTCTTTGCCTCTGGTGGTTATAGATTGGCGCCAGCGTTTGACAGCGGAGCCGCCATTAGTGAGAGAAGGTGGGAAGGTAGGAAAGCTAGTTATTGTCATTTACCAAATACGGTGTTTTCTGTGTTTTTAACATGTTCTTCTGGCATTTTTCTGATGATGGAAGACAAATATAAAGAGTAGTTCTTTATTCAAATCATTGTGAATCTGGAGTAGATGAAAAAAGCAGCTTGAAAAAGTTGTATTTGTGATGTAGACTATAGGCGGGGAGGGGCACCTGCTCCGAGGTCTCTGCAACAGGGAGGGGAATGGGGGCGGGGTTGCCCCACACCCAGAGTTCTGCCTCCAACATGAGGAGAATTTCTAATAAACTACTGTCCCTCTGCAAAAACAATGTTCCAAAACAAGGTTTTTTTCAGTTTGGCTAAAAATGACATAATCATAAATAAAAGTTCACTGGGAACGCTTTGAAAGATGATCGCAGTGGGACTTTAAGAGCAAAACAATCCCTTTCTCAGATCTCTATGTTTGCTACTTTCTTTGTACGATGCGTTCTGGTGTTAAACCAAAAGCTTTAGCTTTAGTAATTAGCCTTCATCAGCAATCAGCTGTTAAGTAATCCAAAGAAAACACTTCTTTAAGAATAACAGAGAGCCTGACATGTGAAGAGGAGTTCAACTAAGCTGAGGACTTAATGGAGGCCATGTTTCCAGGTCCCCGCCTCTCGTCTCCACGGTATCAGTGTCTCCATCAGGCCGGGGCAGCGAGGCTTGGAATCGGCTCCACGGAAAATCCTTCAATCACAGCGAGCTTTGTAAAGCAAATGAAACAATGTTCAAATTTAGCCTCTCCACCCTCCAGCAGAAGAAAGTTGACTTTTCCTCTCCTCCCCATCTGTGCAAAAAGTAGAGCAACAAACTCGCTGTATGAAGGAAAATAAGGTTCGTGTGAGGAGATGAAAGAAAAACTTTACAACATCTGGCAAGCAGACGATGGCAGGTTAAGGTAAACACAGTGTCCTTTTATGGTAGTACTCCTAGTCTCCCCAGAATGTGAGGTATGATGTGGAACACCTTCAAAGGAGCTGTGGGGCCAGCACATCTTGTTTCAATTTATCCTCTAACTGGAAGACATGTTCTCTGGTCGTAATACACTCCCACAAAGATGATACCAGGCTTATGCTCAAACAGTTGTGCATTGATTGTGAGTTCTGTTAAGAAAATCGGCACACGTTTAAAGTAAAAAAAACAAAACAAAACATGCTTTTCAAATCAGTATGGATTTTTGCACAAAACCACACAGATTTTCACTGTGACCTTCTGCGAAACCGGGGTGGGAGCAGATTAATTAGTTCACAGCCAGTCCTGAAAACCTCATGCCAGACCTGCATGTAAGCCTGTACAACATCTGGCAGCGGGCATCTGGTGCCATACATCAAACTAGCTCCTCCACATTCCACGCCCCGCACTCTGAATGTTGGCCTGATCAAACTAACTTCTAAAACTAACATTTGTTTAACAGGAGAGGAAGGGATGGGGGCGTCTAGCGGCAGTCCATATTCTTGAACCTCTTTTCTTAAAGGTCACTGCCAGTCCAAAAAGTGCACTTATTTTTAGTTAGAGTGAAAATGTTAAAGGCAGGATAGAGGGTGCAGGAGTAGGAATGCTTGTTCATCCATCTTTTGTGTGTGAGTGTGTGTAGAGCCGTTTCCAACCCCGGGCTTCCAGCCGTCAAACTCCCCTGCTTCATGCATCCCCTCTGCCAAAGCCTTTGATGTGACTAGCTGAAATGTCACAAACCTACAAGCACTCCAACCGCTTAGAAAGCACTAATGAACAGAATAAAAACACAACCCCTAAATCAGTGAGCAGACAGCAGCTAGCCTGTAGCTGTCAGACCGATATCAGAGCAGGTCTGAAGCTGCAGGAGAAAACAGGCTTCCTCTGTGATAATAGGTAGCAGGCGTTGGGCTGTTAAACTGGGTCAGTTGGTGGTGCCTCTCTTCTTTGTCTCTTTTTGACTTGCTCCTTTTCCTTGAACCCTCCCAAAGTAATTCTCTTTAACCTTGCCATCCGGAATCATCCACTTCTGATAAACGTAGCTACATTTGGCTCCGGTGATGCCGGTTAAGTGTGGCAGCCATGTTTTTATGTTGATGAGGCAGAGCTGCCTACCCGCCTGCCCGCCTGCCTGCCTGCCTGCTTCTGTGTACCATTTCATTACCATGTTCTTGTGAGTGGCCTCTGTAATGAGAGAAAAAGATTGTTACCTCTTCCCCCATCGGTGCATACTCAGATGTGGAGAATAATTGAATGATTTTGTGTGGGGATCAATGAGATTAGGGATTGTGTTTATTCCTCTGTCGCTCTGGATTAGCACTCCTTTTATATCTGCCTTCAGGAATATCATGTACAGTGCACACAATTTACACAAACACACAAAGCGTGGCAGACACACAGACTGACGCTTTAACAAAAATAGCAAGATGAAGTGTTGAAGCTGCACATATCCTTGGCAAAAGGCAAGATATTTTTGTCTCAGTAGGAACCGCTTTCTTTAAAGAAAGCCCCGTGACCTGCAAGGACCTAACACGAAGCAAAGTGCCTTCAAAGGAGATCATTTCGAGAATTTTTCTAATCATAGCGGAGGGCTCAGACATTTCAAATGTAGCGAAAGCCCACAGGCCAGTCTATCCGTTGTTATGCGGGTAATAGGAAAGCTCGATATTATTAACCTTCCGATGAATCCTGTCCTTCCACCAATCCGTCAGTAATCCTAATAATCCAAGCTTGTGCTTCCATCCCCGAATAATAAATGCCAGATGCTGATAGCCCAGATAAACAGCAAACCTGTGTTTTTATCCAAGAAAAATAAAGCAGAGAGGCCTGTTGGAGTCCGCCTGCTGCGAGGAAAGAATGTGAAAACAAAGCAGAGAAGCTCGCATCAGCGAGACACCTCGTACTTTGAAAGAAACATATGTTGCATTAAGTAAAATTTAGCTTTGTCATCTTTAATGGAAATTTTAAAGAGCCTAATGTGCAAAGAGAGACTTGGAAAACAATGCCAACACATTTCTTTGAAAAGCTACCTGAAAAATTGCCAGCAGCGTAACTCGAACAAAGGTGCAGCAATCCAAATGCAGACAGAGGCAAAAGAGAGACAAATACAGCGACGTACAGAGCGTGTGCAAACCATCTGACAGTTCAAAGGAATTGCTTTGGGGCTGTTGTAAAATGAAAAAGTGTTATCTATCCACACCCAAAGCTCTCTGGGTCATAGAGTGAGAGGCAGTGGAGCATTGTTTAGACTCATCTCCCCTGGTCTTTTTGAGCTCTTCAGATTGCTTTCACCATCCCTCAGTGGTAAGCCAGTGGTGATGGAGGCCCAAAGAGAGGAGATCATGGTGTGCAGAGGGGGGGCTACAAGGAAATATTGGGGATTTATCTGTTGTATAACCCAAGAAGGCTCAGTGAATGCAGACTACTTTAACACACACCAGGAAAAGTAGGCAAATCTTTCTTGAAAGATGCCGTTGGTTTTGATTGAAGCACCAATAAAAAGGTGGAGCGAGAAATAATAAAATGCTGCAGTGGGGGCTTTCATTACGGACCTACAACCAGGCGCCGCAGACTCGTCTGACATAATTTTCAAGAGTCACTTGAGTTGAGCATTTGAATAGATGTTATCAAACCGCTTCTTTTGTCACGTCTGACTGAAATTCATTTTTACTGGAAGAAATAGTTTGACTGCCCCCAGTACTAGGAATGCTTTGTTCCCCACCTCCTTTCAGAATACTCTGCCATTACTTCCTTATAATGCTACCACTTAAGCATTCTCCCTGCTTGTGCGCCGTTCAGTACTGAGTTGTTATCTATGCAAGGATTTTTTTTTCTCTTTTTATTAATTCCAGGCCGAGTTGTGTTTAAAAAAAATGTGAGTATTTTTCATGCAGTCGACAGAACAGCGCATTATAAGGAGATTAGGCCAAAACAATCTGTTTCAACTGTGACATTACAAAATGAGCTGAAGGAAAGTTTGAATGTAATGATGGAGAGGGTAATTATTATAATCATGACAGCACTGCTGTCTATAAAGATGAAGTGCAGATGTTCCAATAGTCCCACTGCTGTCTTCATGGCGAACGTGTGCTAAGCAGCAGCTTTCGGGAGGAGGGGGGCAATGTTCAAGCAACAAGCACGTCTTTGTTTACCACCTGCCAACCTATCAGAACCCTTCCTCCAGAGACGGAAAAACAAAGGAGCCGATACCAAGGACAAATCGATCACAGTAATGGTTTTTCTCTGCGGAGCACGGACTGGGGCAGGTAACATATCCCCCCCAACCCATCGCACGAATCACCTCACTCTATCACCTCTGCCAGCCTGAACTGCCGACTCTTCATTCCATCCAATCTAGTGGTTCTCCACCTTATCTCTCCAGCCAATCCGGCTGCTCTTGATCCCATCCTCTCAGTCAATTTAAATTCTGGAGAGTCATGTTCAACAGCCAGAGTCCTCTGCACTTTTATCACACCCATACAGTCAAATTAATGGGCACCGCTTTACATTTAGGATCTGGCAGGCAGTATGAACAAAGACATGCTTCCTGCAGCTTTGCTCAAATATTTGTATGCAAACAAGTCAGAGCACTCGTTCCCAGGAAAACAGTTTGGCTTTTTCTTCTGTTCCTACTCCGATCATCTTTTGATCTTTGTTTATAGAGTTCCCTGTCCTCTTTTAATTATGATTATGCCGGTTTTCGCCCAAAAAGAAAAAAAAGCTGTCATTTTCTAGGAAATTCATTTGAAATTTGACTTTAAGGGCTTTCCCACTAGCTTTCAGCCCCTCATACCTACAATCTAAGTTTTTTGGAGCAACAAAAATGGTGTTGAGTTTTGATCCTGATTCCAACTCAGACGAGGAGAAACAAGGACGTACATTGCATTTTTGTCTGCAAGTAGATGCATCAGAATGGAGCGGAGCAGAGAGCTTGTGGCTCTCGATTATAGATTTTACAAAACAACTACAAGATTTTTCAAATGGCGTTGTTTTTAATCCGCTCCTGATTCACAACAATTTGAATAAAGAAATACTAAGAAATGTCGTTTTTATCTTAATTTTCTTAATTTTCTTTATATATATGTATATATATATATATATATATATATATATATATATATATATGTATATATGTGTATATATATATATATGTATATATGTGTGTATATATATATATATATATATATATATATATATATATATATATATATATATATATATATATATATATATATATATATATATATATATATATATATATATATATATATATGTATATATATATATATATATGTATATATATATATATATATATATATATATATATATATATATATATATATATATATATATATATATATATATATATATATATGTATATATGTGTATATGTATATATGTATATATATATATATATATATATATATATATATATATATATATATATATATGTGTATATATGTATATATATATGTATATATGTGTATATATATATATATATATATATATATATGTATATATGTGTATATATATATATATATATATATGTATATATGTGTGTATATATTTATATATATATATATATATATATATATATATATATATATATATATATATATACAAGATGTTAAAAATACCAAAAACAGGATTTTCATAGCAGTGGGTCTTTAAGCAAGAAACAGATTGTCAGGTGAAGTCACATTTCCATAAGCTGTTTGAGCAAAATGTTCACATTCATTCAAAGCTTCTACTGAAACAACAAAATGCATTGTATTTTGATTTCATAAAGTAAATCACTCTAATACTGTGTGAGAAAAACTTTCAATTGAAGTTTGAAATCAACCTTATTTGTCCTTACTGAAGCATTCTGGGAAGTTTCCCGACAAGTCTGTGACAGCTCATGAGCCAACACCGTCTCCTTTGTTGATGAGGCTGACTGTTCACTGGGTTATTTGGAACTGCACTTTATGTCTCATCCTTCTCTTTGCATGGACTGATGATGGCTCACCATTAGGCAGAGATGTGAAGCTTCATGAATCACTGAGCCGATCCCAGAGCTCCAGCTTCACCTCCTGATTTTTCTTAAACCTGCTTGTATGTGTGTGCTTGTCCCTGTGTATGTGTGCCCCCCTAATTGTGTGCTTATGCACTCATTTCACGCCCGTTTCTTATTTATTGATTTCTCTGTCTCATTATTTGTCTATTTGTCTCCAGCCCATTACAGCATTATTGCCATTATTGCACTTTAGAATAAATCATGCAGAAGGCTGCTCAGCAGTTCAGCCACATACTGTACAATGAGGCATGTATCCGATACAGATTGACCAAATCTGGATGCTTTATTAACACAACAGAGATAATTATTATTGGTAATTGATTGCAAGGATGCAGGCGTATATGGTTCAATTGGCCTCACAATGCAGGCTGTACTTGTGCAACAGTTTGGGACTGCAGGGACGAGATTGTTTTCACAGTTCTTCTTTCTTGCTCTGCCTTTTGGTAGAAATTTTGCCACATGGTTAAAAAACTTACCAAAATTAGGACACCCCTAGTATTTGCTGAAAATGAATTTTTAATACAGTGAACAACCTCCCAAAAAAGATGACATCTCAGTGAATTCATCAAAAAATAAATAACCAAAGTATTGTAATTGCCAAAATAAAAAAGAAAAGTCAAACCCACTAACGAAATTCCTAAACCTTGAGATAAAGAGGATCTACGGATTGGCTGCCGTTTTGTGGTAAAATGTGAAACTTGGCGACCTTCACAATTTTGTACAAAATGAATAGAAACATTTTGTTCAAGCAATTTCTACAAAATTCAACACAGATGCAACCAGCTACAGTCCACAGTCACAATTAAAGTTTTGTTGACCTTTGGCCTCGTGAAGAGGCTTTCATCTTGGTTTTAAAAAAAAAAACTTTTTGGTACTGGCTACAAATTTTAACTCCTCCTAAGGATTGTGATCCAGCACCTCCTCACTAAGCCTCATTGGGAAGCTATTTGGGGAAAAATGTTGGAATTAGAAATGATAGATTTCTAGGGGTTAGACTGGCGAGCTCATAAAAAGCAGTTTCCCTGTTGCTCACACATTTCTTACTGGAATATCTTGAAAATGTTAAACATGAATCCGTGGCTTAAGCTGAATGCAACAGCATAACATACAGCATGACCATATATAGGTGTGGTTAACAAAAAGTGGTGTTGCCAAGAAAATAACAGTTTACTTTCTGAGATTCTTCTAAAAATTACACCTCCTGGCCAACAAAAAATAAAATAGCTGCTATGAAGATAAAACCAACAGAAAAGCAGCCATTTTCAAAAGATTTCTTTTTTGTTTTTTTTTTCACGAGTTCGTCACATGCAGCACTGAGCATGGTGGCAGAGAGAAGGGGAGTGGCGGACATGTAGCAGCTGCTCAGTCAGTGAGGGATGGTCAAAAGGGGGCAGCAAGGTTGCACCCGCAGGCCATGCAACGCCACTTGTGGCTTTAATTAAACCTCCGAGCTGTAGTTTTGATGTTTTTTTTTTAACAAAAACGACATGTAGCTTACTTCTAAATTACAAACTTTCCAATCTGATCTGTAATCATGAAAAACTTCAAAACTTTAAGAGTAAATGTTCTAACTGAAGCAGTTCTTAGCAACTAGTGAACTGAACATCTTCCTTCTCCTACACCTAATGGTTCCCCAATGAGCCAACAGATGAAGCAGAGTGACCAGCAGTAAACCATCTATTGAATTTGGCTTCAGTCTTCATCAGTGAGGGATGAAGTGGGAATGTGCTGAAACTAAGGGCTCCAGTGTTGGAAAAATGAAAGGACAAACATGTGCAGCCATTAAAAGATTTTCTCAGAGGGTCGTTTTTTTGGATAACGATAGTGTCCCCAACTGACAAACTGAATGCCACAATTGCACCTTCTTTTCAGCAGTCAGGCACCACAGGGAGGACAGGTTTGACAGAAGTTCCAGGTAAATGACAGCCTCTCAGCTGAAATAACAGTAATCATACTAAAACCTATTTTTACTCTCTTGCTGAATATAAATTCTTAATGTGACACAGATTTTTTCCCACTTATTTTCTTGCTTTTTCTTCTCTTTTCGGGGGATAATTAAAATCTCAGGAGTACTCTGACTGTGCTGTGGGATTAATCTCCCATGGCTCATCTCCATCTGCAGGCTGCATCATCAGCCATCCCTCTCTGCATTAGCCCCAGCTGTGCAGCACGCCGGTCCAACCCGGGCCCGTCGCACGGCGCGCAGAGGCTCACTTGGGAGAGCAGAAGCCGAGGTGGGAGAAAGTAACAAGAAAGCCACTGGAAGGAGGAGAAGGAAGGGAGGGGCCAATGTTGAGGAACAGCAATAAATCTTCATATTTCACATCAGTTTTGTTTTGCAGAGCTGATTTGAGCTTCATTTTGCCTCAAATGGCCTTCTCCACAGAGATCTAAGTGATACTAATAGCTCCGACAGCACTTACATTCACATAGGGTAAGAGGCTTTTTTTTTATTGGTGCAGACAGATGCTAGTGCGGCAACGCAAAAGCTGTAAATTTGCCTCTTTCATTTAATGTTACTCTTGAGGGTTGTTAGGCTGAGAGCTTTTGATAACCCGCTGCTGTCCATCTATACCTCCCCATCAAACATAAATTAGATCAGCAGTTTTTTTAAACTGCAGAAAAAGGCACAAATAATTTCTAATTTGGGCAAATCCTATAAATTGATCTTTGAAATAAATAAGTCGTGCTTTAATACCCAAATCTTTAACCTCGTAATAGACAGAATAAAAGATGGTTTGCGTGCAGCAATCAGCGCAGTGTGACAGCAGCCACTCCGGTACCCAGGGGGTTATGAATCTCACAGGCACTGGATCGGAAAGTTTCTCTCCAACTAAATTGCCATGTGTTTTTTTTTTTTTTTTTTTTTTTTTGGCCTGCATCACATTATAGCTGATTTAACCGGCTCTGGGCTCCAGCATGCAAGATGTGGTTGATCCAATTTAGGCTATGCTCAATCAACTTAATTCTACAGGGGACACGAAGGCTGGGGTACTGCAGTGTGCGCAAGAATGGATTGCTCAACAAAGCAGCTTTTAAAGGTCATGTTTTCACTGCTGCCATGCCTACAAGATCCTAATGGAGGGCACTGTTTGCAAAGCGAGTATGTAAATCCATCACACACCTCCATTTCAAGTGTTATTTATGATCTGACACCTCAGCGAGGGGCCTGAGTGTCCGGAATGAGAAGGTAAAATGCAGAATGGCATCTCCAAGGCCCTGTTTGTGCTGCTGGATCACACTGTCTGATGAGTTCAATCTGCAGTCTTGACTCCTGCTTTCTTTTTTATTGTCAACACAAAACAATTACTTGCTAACTTGTCACAAACCTGTAGAAGTGTGCTTGTCAACAAGGCTGCTTTTGCTGCTTTTCCCTCATTTTTTTTGCAGGGAGCACCATGTCACGCTTTTGCTTCTACCATACAAGGAGCCAATTATATTATCAGCGTGAGACCTCCGCTTGACACCGCATGTCCTGATGGTGTAATGAAATAAAAGAGGTTTCACACACATGCTCCTACTGTGTCCTTGTCTGTGGGAAATGTCTACTTTGCAGATTTTGTAATTTGGGTGAGAGGTGTGCTTTGTTTCCTCCTTTTTTTTGCCACCATTTTCACCAGGTCCTATATTTGAGCATTGTTCATGGGAGATATGCCGCCTGTCTTCTGTTCAGGACGCAAAGAATTCTTTTTTTGGAAACTTCTTCATGTAAAGAGTTGCTTTAAACTTTATCTTCTACCTCAGTCTTTGGAATCATGCCTTATTCTGCTGCAAACATACCCAAGCTTGCCTGTAATTACAATGTTTTGGCCAAAATAGATCTTGTAACAGGAATAAAGTGATTAAAATAATAATTTATTGTATAAATGCAAGGCTGAAGTGTTGGTTCATTTAGAAATGTCGCCCTTGTCTGCTTGTTCTTCTTAAACTGACTTTTAATTTTATTTAATTCGACATTGATTTATTTTTATTTCATTCACATTTTCTTTGTTTAAAATCACAATTATTTATTTGTTTTAAATCTGTTACCAGTATGAAATTTCATTTTTTCCCCCCAAATGACTTTTTATGGATGTGCATGCATTTACTTTTACTACCATCTAATGAGACGACAGAGGAAATGTTGACATGGAAACATGAGAATTTTACTGACTGTTGGAATTTGTCAAGTCTAACATGCAGACTTTTACGGCAGTCACAAATGTTTGTTGTAAGCGCCCAACATGCTGCAGTAAAATGTGCCAAGCAGTGCTTGATGGTGGGCTTTAAAACAGGCACGTTGTAATGAGATCTCCCACCAACAAACAGATGTGGTGAACCGGGAGTCTGTCAAGCTAACATCTGTAGATAATTGGATAGTGTAGCTATTGTGGAAAACATGTTGCGGGCCCCTCTGATTATTTATGAGAAGTCATTATCAGCGTTTATATAAATACTTTTGCCAAAAAAGAAACTTCATGTTGCAATGCATTGAAAGGAAGGGATCTTTTCCAAAAGTTACAAAAAAAAGTTTCCAACAGAGTTTTAATAGCAGTTTTTACTTCACTTACACTGTGGTTCTTAGTAACTTTTACTTTTTATTAGGCCTTCTTGTAGTGTTTTGAATTTAAGCTTTTTTTGGCATGAATGCTGCTCTGCTAACCTGCTTCCCGACCTGTTTATCTCAAATATGTTTAAATATATCAATAGACATATATTAATACATTGGTTTGGTTTTTATATTTATCGCTATGTAAAAGCCCTCATAAAAAGGTTTGTGCAGCACAGAATGACAAAAAACATGACAAAGATTCTTCTCTTTTACATTGAATTGGTTAAAAAGATAACTCTTGATTTTGATTAAAAGTCGCACTGCAATCATCTTTTGAGATATTGTAAAAGCTATTTGTCTATATGTCCGCACGTGGATGCATCAGAATGGAACTGAACAGGGAGTTTGTGGCCCGCCCATGTTTTCTCAGCCACAAATAAGTTCTGTTTCCGACAGCATCCTTTCATCTGCTCCTGATTCACAACCGTTTTAATAAAGAAACACTCAGAAATGCAATTTTGAGTTTAATTTCCCTTATATATGTCCTCTATCATCAAACAAAATCCCACAAGGACATGTTGCAAACACCCAAAACAACACTGGCAGAGTGGATTTATAGAAACGCATAAAAACATGGAGTGAACTCCAAAAACATTTATCTAAAGATCATACCCAGTGAAGTTAGTCTGGCATCTGAAACTTCTGTTTATTGAGTAACAACAGATTTTTTAAAGGGTCCAATTTCAAAGAAGTACATTGAATAGAATTCCCCATCTCCTTCTCCGACATCATCCAGAAAAAATCCTGCAGCTTCAAGAGTCTCTTTCATGTATTCTTCAAGACTTCACTATTTGAAATTCTTGTTCTGCAGTTTTTTTTTACTGAAAAGCAAAAGTCCTTTACAAATTTCATGCAATTCAATATTTTGTTATAGTACTTGATGAGACACATTTCTGTTCAAAATTCTTGAACCTTCAACCATTTTTTTTCTTTTTTTCTCCTTCCAAGGAGCAAAATCTTCTTGTAATCTATTGAAGTGCTTTTAAAAAACAGTTCTCCAAACTTTCTGAAGGTCTTCCTTTCTTTCATTCATTTCATTCCACGTGACTGAACATTCTTAACCTCACTCATGGAATTGTTGATACCACTTTGTATATAAAAGATAAACCCGCAGTGGTCACTGAAATCTTTTAAAACTGAGATTACTGAAGATTAATCAAAATCCCTCTTCAGTTTTGAATTGTTTTAAGAGAATCATTTATACAACATAAACTAATGAAACAAAATTATGAATCTCTTTGTTATATATTTTGTCAAACAACCTTTTTAAGTCAATACCTGCAACTGAACTCGTTTTTTAGCAGTCAGTGAGACTTCTGCGTCTGTCAGGAGGTATTTTTCATTCCACTCCTCACAAACAAACTGCTCCAATCGTCTCATAATTCATGGGTTTCTTCTCCAGGTCGTCTTCTACTACAGATGTTTGAAAGGATTTGAATCAGGGTCATAGACCGTATATAAACAGTGGAAGAATTGAGGTGTGACGTCACACAAAGAAAATACCTAACCTCCGGCTCTTGCGAAACGAAACCCAATCCGTAACCATTGTTTCCTGATAAGAGTCATTATGATACCAGTCAACGGTGACTGGTTTGAGTCAGTCTGAGTCACGTTTTTAGGGGAACTACAGTGAGTCATTTTGTTGAAGTCCAAACCCCTTTCATTGAAAGCGGGCTCGGGAGAAGCTGTCAATCAAACGTTTGAGGTGGGGGCCAGCGGGCACCAAATGCTTCTAATGAGGCATCTGATTGATCAGTTTATAACTTTAAAAAATTTGTGATAAAGAAAAATTGTCTTTAAAAAGTCTTATTATTAGAAAGAAGATTTTAAGAAAAAAGTGTCAGAGCAAGAATGCTTATTCTGACAAATAAAATGACTGAGCAAAAACTCTCTATTATTCCATGGAAGTCTATGGGATCTTGACCTTCTTGAAACCAGCAGGTACTTTCTGTTTGGGATCACGAGACGGGAGGTGTTGAGCAGGGCTTATTGAAGTTTTTATTCTTAACGTTTTTGAGTTGTTTGTGTTTGGGGTTGTTATCATTTCTCTTAGTCTCTTCAGCTGAGACCAAACTTTCTGAACTTAGGTGACACAAAAATGCCTTGATGGTCTGGAAATTTTATCAAACCTGGAGCGTTTTTTGAAGACCCTGCCCCAGGTGTGGCAAAGCAGCCCAGACCATAATTGAGCCCCCTCCATGTTTGACTTGACTCCATGTTTATCTTTTCTCAATGCGCTTCATTTTTTCATCTGTGAACAATAGTTCAATAGAAAGGCCGACTGTCCTTACTGTCTAATATGAAGGGGGATTATTAATGGTCTGGGACTACTTTGCCACAGGATACTTTTTTAAAAATTTTCTTTTAGTTGTGCCATCCTGCATTCTAGCCTCCCAAGAGGTCCACTTTGACCCAAAAAAGGACTGTCCCTTAACCTTAGAGTTCACTTTTAATGTTTTTTTTTTTTTTTTCCTGAGCTCTTTGGTTACAGGGTCTGCAGCTTTTCATTAAGTTTTCTCCTGCAGATACAGGGAGGTTGTCTACAGTCCCGTGGACCTTCAACTTCTGAATAATGTGTGCAGCTGTGGTCACAGAAAGATCAAACTGCTTGGAGATGGTCGACAGCTTTTATCTGTCTATCCTTTTCATGTTGATCTCCAGAGAGCTCAGTTGCGTTCCATGTTCAATGTGGGCAAAGACATTATTTTCAGTCTATGGACATCATTATTCTCCTCTTTTAGTTTTTTTTTAAAAAGGAAACTTTTAAATGACAAATAAAAAGCAATCTTGGATTTTATTTAATGATTTTTAGTATATATTTTTTTATCTGTGCTTGCTTTACACTTGTTTTCCTTTCTTAACATGGTTAACTTTGACATGTAATTTACTAAAGAAGATCCCCGACTCGTGGTAGTGTTTTTTTACAACCAAAAAAAAAAAAGAATGTTGTAGACAGAATTTTTCTTACATCACATTACTAAATACTTTAACGCAGTCTGTCGTAAACTCACATAACCTAAAGTAACTACTTTGATATCTCAAAAAATGTTTATAGTTTGGCCATGAAATGTATTTTGCTGTGTTTTGAGGGTTTTTTTTGTCCCTAAATACAGAGCATATTGGCAAAAATGTTCAATATAGTGTCAAACTATACTGCGTATCTTTAAAGAATTTCACAAAATTGGTCAAGTGGAACTGGCAACCTGTCTAACAGGTACCCGCCTTCGTCCATGGACAGCTGTGATTGGCTCCAGCAGACCCCTGAGACCCTGATTAGGAAGAAGAAGGAACAGGAAATGGGTGAAAAGAAAGAATAGCAACTTAGTAGACAAAAGGTGAGATGGTGAAACGAAAAAAAGACCAAAGTAGCCTACAGTTGAAGTTCACATTTTATTTTATATATTCAACTTTAGAAGTGTTTTTCAGAGAATTAATCACAAAAATGTTATTTATAAAGTAAGTTGGACACAGAATAAAAGGGAAATGGACAGTGAACTGCTTCCCAAGAATACTATTGTATATCACTACGTGCTTTTCAGTTGATTAAACGAACAAATGTAGGTTTTTATGTGATTTATATT
The DNA here is from genome assembly GCA_014656515.1 of Oryzias celebensis. Classification (NCBI taxonomy): domain Eukaryota; kingdom Metazoa; phylum Chordata; class Actinopteri; order Beloniformes; family Adrianichthyidae; genus Oryzias; species Oryzias celebensis. The sequence goes on from BNCR01000001.1 coordinate 77,746,060, forward strand.
GAGTTGTGCTGGTAGCATTAAATATCACAAGATAACAAACGGAACAACAATTAAAAGGGTCACTAAAACTAACGCATGGTAGACTGTGATTGTTGTTATTTATGACTAAATTTAATCAGAGGAGTCAGACAAAGCAGGAAAACCATAAAAGAGTAGAACCAGCACTTTATGTCTGAAATGAAAGTACTCAATAAAAACGTTTTTGACTTCAAGATATAAAGTTTGACTCAACATCTAAAAGTCACCAGGGAGCAGACTGCCAGCAACTTTATTTCTTTATTTTTTCACTTCTGGCTGCAGTTAAAAAGTTCACCCACCTTCTTGCATTAATTATGAAAACTAACAAGGAGCACTTCCATGTGAAATCCTATGAACACTGGAGGGCAGTTAAACTGTAAGAGCTGAAATCTCCCAACACAGGCTCTTAAGCCCGAGGTTAACACTAATCGATTTGCCTTGTGGTTTGTTCCAAAGTTTTTTGAGGGCTTAGTGCTACGAGGGCTGGATTAGCTTTAAGGCTAGCAAGTTCAGCCTGATGCTGCCAGCATCTTTCAGCCCTTTCCAAGTTTTTTCAGTTGTCTATATATTTGGTTACAGTTTTTTTTTTTTCATGTCAAAACTTTGTGCAGCATTTTTTTTTAAATAGATAATAGATATAGGTTATGTTTTCATTAAAGCACTTTTGAAATAAATGTGTCTCCACCTGCTGTGACACCCTCGGAGCTCAAACTTTTAACAGGCTAATTGTTTATTCATTCATATAGCCACTAAAGATGTGTTTTATGTGGAGGATAAAAAAGCTTTAGTAATTATCTCTTACTGTCAAACTCATTTAAACTCAGAGAAAGTAATATTTCCTAAAAATGTTTATCTCAGCTTTAAACAATGGGAAAGATGCGTGTGTCAAAACAGGCAGGGAATTAGTCTGTGGAGCACTTTAATTACAAAATAATGACTGAAATAATAGCTTTGGGTTCAACGTTTTTCCTCCTTTTCATGTTTTACTGGAATACTGTATAAAATTGGTCGGAACGCTGATGGGGAGCGAAGCTTTTAAATAAACAGACAGCGATAATTGTCGCTCGGAAACCTGTAAAGGCTTTTAAGCCATTGTGTAACGGCTAAATGTAATGGTCAAATTGAGCTGGAAGGACAGAGGAGTGAATCAAACCATATTTTCTTTGGACAGGCCTTCTGCCAGGCTAAGAGGGAAGATGGTTTGATAAACCAGGCCATGGCAGCCTATTCCATCTGCTTAGTGGGTTTACGCTGGCTTAGATTAGATTAAAAATATATATTTTTTGACATGCTAAAGTTACAGATTCTCTATTACTGTTATTATTATTATTATTATCCGCTTTCTGTGCCATGCTGTGTCATGCTTTTACCATTAACATGTTGAATCAAATTTCAATACCACTTAGCCAGCAGGCTACTGGAAGTTAGAAGCCGGGGAAAGTGTGGTGCACTGGTGTTCCGTCCTCTATTATTTATCTCTTCTATCCTTTATCATTTACCCAGTACTACATTTTATTCAGTTCATCATGCCGTTTTTGGTGCAGTGTGATTCATTTTCTGTCCTTTTTTCACACTACCGTCCGGGGTCAAGTTGGGGGGTAAAGCTTTTTGCTGGGGGGGTGAAAGCTGCCCCCCTTGCCCACTGCAGAAACAAGCTCCCCTTGCATCACAATAAAAAATATTATAATTGTTTCCACTATTGTTGATGACCATAATTATTATTATAACCCTTTGTATTTTATTTGACTTTGTGTTGTTTTTGTAATTATGTTTTTGGTTGATTTTGATGTTTTAGATTGTTGCTCAATATTGTTACAATACAAAAGTCTAAATAAAAAGAATAAATTAAAAACAATCAAACCTCGAGAACAGTTCCCCTTGTTAGAATATCAAACGGTCTCTAAAGGTCATATGTTTGTCATATTGTCATAAAAAAAAGTATGTATTACCTTTAGATAATTTAAATAAAACTATGATAAGGCGACACCAAATGCTGGTAACCGACGACATGGGAAAGATCAAACTCGTGTTTTTGAGAATGTGTCGGCATTTAGGGCCATTTCTCAAAAAAATATTGTTATTATTGTGATGTAGCTTTTTTTTTTTTTTTTTTTTTTTTTTTTTTTTTTTGGGGGGGGGGGGGGGGTTGCTCTCTTTTTAGTAAGAAATCCTTTTCACTCCACCAAGTACATCCAAGAAATGGAAAACTCCTAAGACTTATCCTTTTCTTGTTTTCAGTTATTTGCTTTGTTTTTTTTTCTCAAGCAAACATCATCTAAGCCTCCCTTAAATTCCCCTTTTTCTTTATACATGAATAAATAACATGTTTTACAGATTAAGACAAAAAATGAAAATGAGAAACATCACGACAAGAAACAAAGATTCTAGAAGTCAAATTGCATGAGTATAAACAATCGTCTGCTACTTAGAAAGTCTTCTTGTAAAGACAGCCTCAGCTAAACAGCACGCGTAACACTGACACATTGTAATTACTCTATTTGATGTAAAGTAAAGCAAAACGTGGAAGCAGTGAGGAAAAATAAATACCTCCTCAAAGTTTGTGAATGTAAGTCTCACTGGTTTCATGTCAAATGTGGCGTTCAGTCACGTTCATAAACAAGCATGAGTCATCTGCACTTGTGTGCTCTGAGGTCGCCTTGCCTCTAAAAGAGAAAATGTCGGATGTTTGCCGTGTTTTTTCTCAACAAACCATTGCATTTACAGAACAATGTCAGAGAGGACCACAGTGACATGTGTGACCAAGATGGTCACATCTGGGAAAAACCAAACACGCAAAATGAGCACAAATATACAAACTGTGGAGCATGGAGGCGAAGGGTGATGACTTGAACTTGTTGTGCAGTCACAGGACGTGTGCGTCCTGAAGTCGGTAAATTAGCCATGAACTCCTTTGTATACCAAAAGCGCAGACGCATTATTGATTGAGTAAAGCTTGAAAGGTGGTTGTAAATATTAATGACTTTAAGGATGTTGGAAAAATGTCCTGGAAAGAGACAAACATTACCAAAAAATGAACTAAAAACAGAAATATACCAGTTTAAATGATTTAGGCAGCAGTCTTTTATCAAAGGAAGCCTAAGTCAACTGTCCTTACAGGTGGATAAGAACCATCAGGGCAGGAACTTCTATATCACATGCACACTCTGCATGCAGCGTTTGACTGCTGTCAGTAAGGAGCCAGTACTCAAACCTTCATAATGACTAAAGTGTGGCAGGTAAAGGCACCATGCAGAGCATAGCCCGCATCGTACGTGTGTGCAACTTCCAATAGCCTTGCGAATACTTCACGTTACACTTACTACAAACACAATGGTACGTTCCATTCTTAAGACATCCCTGGAGGTGGCCGGATGAGCCTCGAGCGAACTGCAATGCACACCCACGTACAACCCCAAAATTTGCAGCACTCGTATGGGTCAACCCTGTACAGGTGCATGTCTAACCTAAAGTCTCACTCCAATCTTCATTTATTGATCATAAAAGCGTTCCCAGTGGGTTTTTAAATTATGATTATGCAGTTTTTAGCCAAAATAAAGAAAACTGTTTCACTTTAGGACATAGTTTCTGCAGAGCGGCAGAAGTTCATTAGAAATTGAGTTGTGGGCGGGACTGCTGGCGCTGTAAAAACCTACACACACATTTGTTTACACTCTCTCCCACTAGCTTACAGCCCCCTCACAACCCCAACCTTATCAGTGTAACAAGAATGGCGAACAATGTTGGAGCTATCCAGCGACACAGTTTGGAGCCAGAAAGTTGCCTAAAAGTGAATGCATCAGAATGGAGCAGAGCAGAGCTTGTGGCCCACTCATTCTACCACCTATGTCACCGATACAAGCTTTTTCCAACTGCATGTTTTCGTCAATTTGAACAAAGAAATACTCAGAAAAGCACATTTTTTTCTTCATTTTCTTAGTATATATGTACTCTATCTTGAGCAAAATGCCAGAAGAACATGTTAAAAACACTAAAACCACAATTTTCACTGGACAGGGTCTTTAGTGTATCTTCTGTGTTATACCTAATGCTTTGTTACTATGGTGCACTTCAAAGCATTCTCAATTCAGAGGCAAGTGGAGTGCACTAACACTATCAACCCTTCTCCTTCTTTAAACATGAAGACCAACAATTTAAGATGACATTGGAAATGACAATCTCACAAACCACTGACTTTATGTCAGAGATAAGATGAGATGAGGAAACTTTGCTTCATTGTAATATTTTTTTTACTTGACATAAGATGCTGTCTAATACATTTGTCAACGTTTTTAACAAAATAAAAGTCAACCCAAGAAAATCAAGGAAGTATTGATATTTGTAGTTTATCAACTCAAACTGATATTTGTCAGAATATTTAGTTCATTTACCACCTAATAGGAGGTGGGGACAAAAACTATTGAATTTACCTAAAACATTTGAGCATTTTGTTGCTTCAAGCTTTGGTTCAAAGTAAATCATGCCCTCCCACATAACCCTTCATATCCATTCACATCCCCTCCTCACTGACATGTCTGTCAGAGTCAGTATCAGTGATCTTCCCTTTTGCCGCAGTGGGTGAGCAGGTGCGTTTCAATGTCAGAAAACACGCATGATTATGTATTTATCTGTGTGTCTGTATGAAGAGGAATAGAGAGGCATGCAGTAAATCTGCTGGAGTTTAATCTCCTTTTTGAGTTAATAAATTAGGGACTTGAGTGAAGATAAAGGTCCATGTGGTGGGGTGGGTCTGCATTCTTCCGATGCATCTTTTAAGTACTTCTCTCCACTGATATGTACTCAACCCACAATATCTCACCCCAACCCTACACAAGCCAGACTTCTTTTTATCTCTTCCTTATTTGACTTAATGCTGATAAATGAGCTGGTTCTCACCCATTTCTCATTCTGAGCAGTCTAGTTGGATATACTTCACAGTATCTTTCTTCTTCTTTGGTTATGGTACAAGGGCAAAAGAAGATTATTTCTGTGTAATTCTGTTCAAGGGCACTCACCAAAAACCTCACTGGAGAGCAGTTTCTGCATAGGAGTAGGGCATTTGTATTTGGAAAACTAAATAATATTGTTCTACCCAAAACACTGTGTGTACGTTATTCTTTTTTTGTTTTTTTTAATCATTAATTGCAGCGATTTGGCGAGCAACCATTTTGAAATGTTAAAACTAAAAAAAAAAAAAAAACCTATTACTGCATTCAAAGTGGAAAATTCAAGCTGTTAATTTTTACCTTAGAGACTTAAAGCCTTTAAAGCATTGTCATTGAAGTAAATGAGCACTATTTTTTCTCCCAACAGTTTTCCAGAGCATCACTATAATTACCATAATTACACACAGTAGAAAAAAAAAAACACATTTGAATTTGTTGGAGTGGTGGTTTCACTGCCTCTGTGTTTTTCGCACACTTGCACAGAAAACTTTCTGCTAACTTTACCCCTTTGTATCACTCTTTTCTGTTTATTGAGTGTTTGAGACAGATGAAATAGACAAACAGACATTTTATGTATGTACTGGAGAAATGTTAGGCTTACTGGCTGCTTCTAGTGACATTGGGATGTCACATCTGGGTCAGGTCTCCCAATGTGGTTCAGAAGTACCTGTGGGGTCCTGCAGAGAGCACTCCCTAAAGACTCACTCTGACAAAAATCATATTTTAACATGTTCTTGCAGCATTTTTCTCATGATGGAGGACATATATTAAGAAAATTGAGTCTAAAATTGCATTTCTGGGTATTTCTTTCAAATCTGTGTGAGGATAAAATGCAGTTTTACAAAGAACTTACAAGTTCCCTTCTCTGAGTTATTAGCACAGTCCTGCCCACAACAAAAGAAGTGAATTTATAACAAACTGCTGCCTCTCTACACAAGCTATGTCCTAGAAAATGACACTGTTTTTTTTATTTTGGCTAGTATCGGGATAATGAAAGCTAAATAAGACAACTTACTGCGGCTTTTATGCTTTTTTATGCTATTATTTAGCTATTGAAAGCATTCTTGGTAAGATTGTTTTTCTTGGAAGAAAAACAAAAGTATATTTTTTTTCTTTAGATTCGAGTGTATCTTTAACTCTAGCGTGAAGATGAAAAATGGATCTTGGCCATCAGGTGAGGATGGGTGAGTAAACAGCCCTTCCTGGTTTGCAGCTGAGCAGACATTCTTCAGAAGTCCATTAGGTTGAAAAGCGTTCACAGGTTTTCTTGGATGTTCACACAGCTATCAAGGGTACAGGATATTTCACACTTATGAGTACCTGCGTCTGTATTTATTATTTTTTTTCTGTCACAAACCCAGTCTGAAAAGTGATGGTAAAAGGCAGCAGTGAACTTCCTTGACCCAGTCTGACAGGCCGTGCCCTGGTGTTACCCAGGGCCTCTGGGGAGCGGGCCTGTTGATGTACATAGTTTAATCAAACTGGCAGGATGGCCTGTGCTGACAGAAAGTGTTACTTGAGCACATTGCACTTTACAGCTGCTCTTCTTTTGCTAAAACTGTGATGTCTTATTTTTCAATAAATCTCCTTGTGATAAAGACTTTGCTTCCTGTTTTCCCAAAATGCATCGATTCCCTTTTACATTATCACATCGTCTTTGTTCATCGTGGCTGAATTTCATACATGGAGCAGATCACGCCTGTGCAATTTGTCTTACAGCACTAAGTGGGAATAATTTACTGCTTGAGCACTTTAATTCAAAAAGACAAGACTCCTCTTGGCAACGCCGATGGCATCTTGTGTGTTCAAACGAAAGCATTTGACCATATTTGCGAGTGGGCGTGCTTGTTGTTCCAGAGCACGGCGATAACATTAACCTCTTTGCAGGCTTCCTGTGAAGCCAAATGCCGGCAGGTGAAAACAGGCTGTGGGGAAAAAGAGAGCGTCTTGACAGAACGGCACATTTGTCTTTGGTAGTCCCTCTGTAGGCCCAAAAGCATCCACTATTCCAAGGAAAACAAGGCAAGGTTGAGGGAAACAACTTTTAAAAGAATTCTCTGTCATAAATGTGGCGTTTCTGTAAATGCTTCAGCTTTCCTAATTCACTAATTGCTAGAGTCAGTTTGTCCTGCCAATCAAGAAATAACGCTTTTGATTGAAAAGAGGCTTTTTATTAACAAAAGAATGTGTGTGGGAACGCTTTTTTCAGTGGGAGTTTTTTTTAAAGTGTTGGCTTGTAGGTGTTTGAAGTCTAAAAACTAATGATTGTGGGATAGAAAACACCCTGTCATGTTTGGCGCTATAAACCAGCCAAGACTTTGATGAGGATTTGGCTCCGAATAGTGAGTTTGAGGCAGTACAATGTGCACACTTCACATAAGAGAAAGTTTTTCTTGTTAGCGTGAGAAGTCAAGCCAACAATAAATTATGGAAATTTACAGTGAAACCCTCTCCATCAAATTAGTGATGAAGCTCAGTTTTTGTAAAACTAAACAATAAACGTATTCATTCACAACTATGTCTGGTTAAAGAAGATGCTGACATTTTTACTTTTTTAGAAACCACAGTGCAACCTCAAACTGTTTACAATTTTACCCAGAAGCACCAAGTGTCACCTTGTCACAACATCATAAAAAAGAACTTACTGACTATGGGTTTTAAATTTACAGTTCAGCATCAATTTAAGTGTTTTTGCTGTCTAATACATATTTAAGAGTCAAACTTGCAAAAATGTCACCATGCCATTAAAAAAAGTAAAAAATAGAGACATATAAGTACACTGCAAAGAGAGGAAGCCTAAAAATAGTGAAAGAACACGAATCTCAAGAAGAAAATCATTAGAACAATGATCTGTTCATGCATCAAGTCATTTTTTACAAATCTTACAGTAAAATATCAAAATCTAGAAACAAGGAGTTCCACACAAGCATTCAAAAAGGGAAAAATAAGGTTAAAAAAGTTAAATGTCAGATAGAATTACTTCAAATTGAATCTTTTACAGCTCCAAAATTACTTTTTGCAAGTTCTAAGCAAATGGTTTGTCTTCTTTTATTAACCTAATTCTGGTTTATTTTGATTAAAATGACAAAAAAAATGTGTGTAATAAGTGGAAATGACTCATTTTAGAACAAAATGCAAACAAAATGAGAAAACAATCTTAATTTGAGGGAAAATGGTTTATGTCAAGCAATGAAAGCCAGAATAATGCAAAAAACAAGACAAGCAACAGAGGTTTATATCTCTTCAAAGATACATCAATAATAAGATAGTTAATCATAAAAAATGATTGGAAAATACGGATATGTCCACATACAGTACACTAGTAAATAATTCAACTATTACTCTTAAACATAAATAAACAGATTTTTTACTTTGAAAATAGAACATGACACAATGAAACTATTAACTATTAAGATTGTCCAAAAAAAGTTCATTAGATTGCTCGAAATGAAGTGGAAGGAAGTGAATTTATTTAATTCCACCGCTACGTTGCTTTAATTAACTTTTATTTTTCAAACTTTACTACAATCATAAATCTAAAACAAGTACTTAGAACATAAATGGGTGTTGTATCTTTTTGAGCCCTAAAAATGCAGAAAACCATGCTGTTCTCATATCAGTTCATCTATCCATATATCTATCCTGTTCTTTCACCGTTTAGATATGTCTTACGTTTTATGTCTTCTTGTCTTTGAATGTAATTTATTCAGTTTTTTTTCTTGTGCGTTTTTTTTTATGTTTGTGGTGGTTTATATTTCTTTAGCTGCCGGCCATCACTTGATAACTATTTTGTGATAACTAAGCCTCTTAAACCTTGTTTAATGCTCTAAAAATCTGCCCTTGAAAAGCATCTGTTGCTCCATAAAACATTTTTGACTTTGAGAAAAACACTGTTGAAGTTTTAAGGTCCTTTTTTGACATATTTCTATCGTTTTCACTCTGGTAGCAACTCTTTTTTTTCCCTTTTAAATGAAACTTTTTGCCGACTTAAGTGATCTCCTAGGTCAGCCAGTTAGCTTCCTGTAACCTTGAACGCCTGATCAACCGTCCTACAGAGTCCAGCTCAATTGTTCCCGTCAGAGCCAGGACCGGTAGGATGAGTACAAAGAAGAGAATGAGCTCTCTGTCACCCACCATGGTAACCCTGCCTGGATGACCTTTGGATAAATGAGCATGAGTGCACTCATCCACTTGGTGAGTCACTTTAATAAGATTTGTAAGTAGCAAAGCAGCAACGGGGTCACCGCAGCGACTCAAATGTGCACCAAGAAAATTATAGTACATCTTTGACTCCATAATCAAGTGCTTTTATAAAACAGGGAAAAGTGACACTGTGAGGAAAAAAGACATAAAATAAAAGGAGAAAAGTCATATTGATTTGGACATTTTTTTCTTAAGCTGTTTTATTCTTTTATTCTGTCATCATTTGGAAAAACTGCACACATTTGTGCACTTGTATTGTGTTTGTTTGGAAATTATGTGTTTACATAATCATAAGTGGATGTCCTTGGTTAAAAAAAATGTTTTTTTAAAGGTTCACTTTTCTTTTATATGCAACAACTTTAATATTGCCATTTGCAAAGAGCACTAATGCATTAATCGTCACTTTGTGACTGGTTAATTTGTTTATATATATATATTTAAACAAAAAAATTCTTTATGTATAAAGTTTGTGTGATTTGTGTCCTTTTAATTTATTTTTTTTCTGTCTTTTAAGAACATGTTTTTTACTATTTTTTATGTGTGGAATTTGCATGTTCTTCACATTCATGCATGGGTTTTCTCCTGGCACTCCAGCTTCCTCCCACAGTCCAGAAACATGCTTCAAAGGTTAATTGGTAATTCTTAAAGTGCTCCTAAGGTGTGACTGTGAGTATGTGTGGTTGTCTGCCTTTGTATGGCCGTGGTTAACCAGCTTCACTCAACGGAGGCTGGGATAGGCTCAAACAACCCCATGACCCTAAAAAAGATTAAGTAACTTTAGAAAATGAATGGAAGGACAAATGGAATCAAACTTTCAGAATTCTTCAGTGCTGTTTAGTCTGCAATCATCTCTAAATGTTGATACCTGTTGACTGGTAAAAGTTAAATAAACAGAACCATGTTCAGTTTTAAAGATCCCTATGATGAAAATAGCCCTAATGCCCATACTTTATTGATGGTTTTGATTACAGGATCATTGTTCATGAACGTCTCTTCCCTCACCAGTGCATTCGGTTGTTTACAATGATGTTGGAATGATGCAAAAATGCCATTTTTATAGTTAGCCTTCAAGATTTTGTGCCAATGTTTAAAAAAGCAATTAGCTTTGGAAGGTTTGGTTTAAAACTAACAAAAAAGGAGTTATGAAAAATACCTTTCTATGAACACATATTTTCACATTGTTTTAACCTTGTCTTTCCTTTGTTTTTTGTGGATTTATACATCTTTATTTAATCTGTACACTTTTAGTCTTTAGTCTGCTACATAAAGGAGAAAGACTGTCTCTTCTCAAATTTTCTCAATAATAAATTCACAAAATATACTACTTATATACATATATAATATACTTTTTTTAAAAATGGAAAAGTTCTTTACAAAAAAAAAAAAGTATATACAAATTATTGGAGCAAAAGTGCTCGAAATGACCCCAGACTATTGAAGATTAAGCAATTTCTTACCTTTTTTGACCATAATAAAAAAAAAAAAAAAATTTTGAATATCTTGTTGGTCATAAGAAGAATGCCATCTTTATCCACATTATTTCTGCCATTAAAAGATTTGGCTCCATGAGGTGTGTGGAACAGAGAAAGCATTTATGGGTAATAATTTGTTCAAACTACTGTATAGCAGATGAAAAAAAGGTGTTTACAGTGAAATTAAAATCATATTTTCTTTTGTTTTTAAATAAATAATCCTATTTTTATTTAGCCTTTTTTCCCTCCAAATCCTTTTGCCAGAATTACTGAGCTGAAGGGTTTTAGAGTAACCTGTGAGAGATTGTAATGTCAGCGGTGTGGTGGTCTACAGGTATTTTTGGAAAGGTTAATGCTATTATGGAGACATTTGGTCTTCATGAACATTTTTAAAGGCGATGCACCGAATTGATAAAAAAAAATCTATCATTAACCAAGAAAACCACCTCACTGCAGCCTCTCCTCTCCTCCCCCTGTCCTTATCTTCCTGCAGGTATAGAAAAGCCTCTTGCAGGCTCAGTCCTCCGTGTACTCCTCCGTGTTCTTCAGGACTTATTAGTTTTAATGAGAAAAGCTTTCCTTTGGGGCGCTAATTTCAGCTGCTGTCTGATGAGCAGAAATTACATGTCTAATGGAATGGAATAGTTGGGCAAATTAAAGAAATGAAACATGCTTTTTTCATGCCTCCACCACATTGAATTACACTTTCATGTGGACCACACTCACACAGAATGAGGAAAACTTTGCTTTTACTTTATTTTTTTTTTGCTATTGCCCAAATTGCCTGTGAGTTTTATATTTTGTTTTTTTATTAATATAAACCTTACTGACTGCAATGTTAAGGAAGATTTCCTAACTTGTGATAAGTGCCTGAAACAGAATTATAGTAGTACAGAAAGAAATACACTGTTCATGTAATAATCTGTTTCTTATGTAGAGCTTCACTCATAATAAAGAAAATCATATTTCTGCCCCTGGAGAAACAATTTAAAGACAGAATCAGCCAGCTTGAGTTACATGGTTCTTCTTTATTGTAAAGATGTTTCCCACTGAGGGCTCTGCAAGCATCATTTTTCTGCTTCTGGCAAAAGTTTCTGGTAACTTCTTCTCCTACTTGCTGAATAAACTGATATCCATTATCAGAACAACTTTTCTGCCATAAGGGAAAATCTGTCTGTGCAACCATATCTATAAGGAAAGTTGTTCTTTTCACCTTGTCCAGCTTTCAAGGTCAGCGGGGGGAAAGATGACGGTTGTCGACTCACAGCCAATTAATTTTTTCATGTTCATATGGCAGCTGGATCATTGTGCAGCAGTCACACTTGAGTGTGCTGCTTCGTGGCCCTCTAATGGTCTGCTGTACCCTTGCATGCTGGTCACAAGAAGAGAAACTGACCCACACCAAGTAGGGCTGATTGATTTTTTTTTCCCTTTGGCTGTTGGATAAAGGAAAAAGCAAACAAGAGGAGAGGAATGTTTGCTTTGCCTCCCACATGTGAGCCAATCTCAAAATGTCTTAAAAAAGAAAAAGGAAGGGAGAAAAATGGCAAAGGAAAAGAAAAGATGCAGCTGCCAGCATTAAAATTAAACACAAACTCCACTTGAGGGAAGAAGGTTGGTAAGAGTTTGTGGAGAAAGCTCAGGGAAACAGACATGAGGGCCCAGAGGTCGCACCTTGACATGTGTAAGTGTGTATGTGTGTGTTTGAAACTGACATGTCAAGGGAGCAAACTTCAAAAGTTCTCCAACATTATTTTAAGGTCTGGGCAAACTTTTCAAATAAAGAAAAAGCAGCAAAACACTTGAAACACAAAAGGATGTAATCTATCAAGAAATGTGACTGACTTTAATTGGGTAAAATGCACAATCTCCTGTTCCAACGCTATAATTATTCTAAGAGGTGAAAAGGACAAGAACTGATCTGCTTCAATTTATCTAAATAAAATGTTGCTGCTGTGCTGATGTAGAACCAAAAATAAAACATTAATGGACAAATTCTGGCAGTTTTTAAGACCATCCAGGATACAAGACAGATGGATGAAGCATGGTATAACTGCATGTACTAGTTTATAAACAGAAGTTGAACACCGCATAGACACTTTTCTGAATTCCACCTCTTCTAACTAAAGACGCTTTAACAGCTTCAGCTGAGCCATTAAATGCATTTTAAACATAGAACGAGACACAGAACTGCACAAGCTGGCTCTCCTTGTTTTTGCCACTGCTTCCTCTCAGGTGCAGCTGACTCTCCGTTTGTCCTCCTGAGCTCCTGCAAACAAAAAAAAACATTTTTTTCAGAAATGTTTTAATGATATACCTGCGTATAAATCAGTGTTGTTCTCATTCAGAGGTAAATATAAAAATATTTATTTTAACTGGTAATCGTCACTGCTGTCCAACACTGAAGCCCCAAAAGACACACAACACCTCAGGATGTTTCTCGTTTTTGAGAAGCAGCATAAAAAAGAAGTTTAGGCAGAAAGCCGTGAATCTGACAATGGACAACAATATAGTTCAGAATATATAGCATACTGTATTCAACATGGCCCACAAAGTAGATAGAAAAAATAGTAACAAAAATAGCAATAACAGCAAAAGTAATACAGACAGCATACAAAATAATATAATTATAGTTTAATAGTCTTAGCCATGTTACACAACTAGTACTACAATGTATGTTTTTATGTTTCTGTATTTTGCCCATATAAATTGTTAAGAAGTATATTTGAACTTTTGGATGTTTTTGCTTTTGTTTTTGTTCTGGATCTAAGCTGTTCCATATGTTTGGTCTGCAGATGGAGAAAGAAAATCCTCAGTGATTCGATCATATTACTTGGAGTTTAAAGTTTTCAATTTCTATAGTTTACATGTATTTTGTTTCATTATAAGTGATTTATAAATATTGTCTGGTAATAGCAAGCTAAATGCCTTATACGTTGTTAACATTGTCTGATAACATACTAAATCTGATATTGTATTAAATCCTGTCATTTAGGTTGTATACAAAGTTGGTTAGTAGCCTATGTTCTAAATTCCCTACTTTGTGTATGATCATCATCAGTGGCTGGCAACCCCATGACCCCAAAAAAGGGATTATGCAAGATTAATGGATGGATGGATGGATGGATGGATGGATGGATGGATGGATGGATGGATGGATGGATGAGCTTGTTTTCCAGTTAAAAGATCCAACTTTATCACCCACAGAAAGTGAAAATAAAACTTTTACCTGTAAAACAGGCTAAACTTCTCGACTGCTCTGATTACTTTAATTTTCTTTTTCGGGATAACTTTACTTGTGCAACTTTTTCAGAGCAAACAATCTTAAAGGGCCTTTATCATGCTATCCTGAGCCTCTCAGAGTAAACTATTTCCATAAATATAATAATATATTATTGTAGGCACACCAAAGAGCAAAGTTTTTTAATGAAAGTAGTTATTTTTGTGAGCTCCTTTTCCTACCTGGATCTCAGAGGCACCGCCTTTTGCTCCATTCGGGTGCCGCCCATTTAATCCGGCAGCCTAGAGCCGGCTTTTGCAGTGAGCCGTTAGGTGCAGAAGGAACCAATTCTTCTCATGCACATGAAAGCGTTTTGTCGGTCACCACTAGCTCTGCAGAGAAAGTGTGTGTGTGTTAGCCTGGGGGCAGTGCTGGCAGCACATACTCTTGCTGGAAGGGGCTGTTCTCACTTTTCTACATCACAATGTGTGGACCCAGTCGTTTTCTTGGATTACCAGGGGCTTCGGATTTGGATCTTTAAATAGGCATTAAATAAATAAAATTGGAAATCAATTAAAAAAAAGTTTAAATATTTGTGGAATCAAAATATTAAAATTGCCATTAAAAAGCTCATTTTTATTTATATATATATATATATATATATATATATATATATATATATATATATATATATATATATATATATATATATATGCACATATTTTTTTTATTTCATGGTCCCTGTGTGGACTGGATCAAACAAATTGCTAAAATGATATTAATATAAAATTATTACATAAATGTGCAATTAATAAATAATTAAAAGTGTCATTAAATGTGTCAATATTTCATTGAATCTCAGTTTTAAATGATTTAAGAAACAGTTTATTGTATGATTTACTGGCGGCACTGTCCACTTCTTCATGGAGGTTCGGTGCAGTTCGGCTGCAGTGTGCAGTGTATTTTTTGGGGGAGAAACTGAGTGTTGAGGAGCCAACCTCCTGCTTGATAGTTAATTTTGCTTGATACAGGCCCTAAAAAACACGGGTTATTTGTTCAACCCAACCAATTCTTGGGTTATTCATGTTGGGATGTATTTTTGGTTACCTTTTGGAGCAATACCAATAACTCTGGTTGTAGTCTTTTCATTTTAATCCAGTTTATACTTATTTCCTAAGATTTTTTTTTTCAGTTGACTCCCTGTGTTAATATAACCAAGTGGAAAGTTGTTTCCTTTTAAACCACAGTTTGGTTATTTTTAACTATGTCGGGTTTGTTTTTGTGCGAAAACGACATTTAACTGCAGGTAAATATCTTGTGTGCTTACACTTTTCCTTTTTGAAATTCCATGTATCACTGCAGATTAAATGATCAAATGCCAGAGGAGAAATTTCAAAGCCAAGTTTACAAAACTTTCAAGACAAATTTTTTGATAAGTGCTCAAAGCTTTGGATAAAACAACTTATGTGTTGAAAATATATAACTGATTTTTTTTTTTCTGTTTTGTTATCAGTGATTTATTAATGTGTAATTGTTTTTTAACTTATTGAGTCAGAAAATGTAAATCTTTTTTTGTTTTTTCATTGAGCGCCAATTTATAAATGAGGTTGATTCCCCAAAACAAAAAGTATTAAACTGGGCCATATTTAAAATCCAAGACATGCAAAATTTCCCGATCAATTATACAGACGTACAAATTATAAAGATCCACCAAGACATTTTTTAACAAGTCAGGGATCTGTTTATGATCAGTGAATCCCCACGTCATTGTAGTGTCATAGTAAAAATAATAGTACTTCCCATTTAAAACAATAAGAATTTAGGAGATCGTCTTCTAAATGGAAGAACTGGAAGGAACCTCCAGCAGATCCAGATTTTCAGAAAGGGTAACTGTCAGCTGTGACCGGCAAGCCTCTGAAAACCAAGCAAAACACATTCTGGGCTAAGAAACAAAAATAACAGAACTGCCAATAAATATATGCCTCTGTCGTTGTGTGTCTAACTCAGTATAGCGATTGTTACTGTTTATACAACTTTTTCACTACCTTTGTGTCCACATCTCACTGAGTGATGAGAGCAAGATGTGCAGAGATTTTTGGTGCCAGCACAAACTAAGCGAACAGAAACAAATGAAAGACAAAAAAAAAATCCCCAGATTGCTTTGTCTGGTAACCTTTATGATTACTGGCAACCTCCAGAGTGAAGAGATTACAAAAAAAGGTTAGACGCATACTAAGCTAGTGCAAAGGTCACCAGTGTTAGACCTCTCCTTGTTATTTATTTATTTGTTTGCATCAAATATTCCCATCCTCACGCCACAATGTACTATTTATAGAAGATCGTCTTCAAACTTAACCTTCAAAGTAATTCAGCGTTGCATAAGATTATGCTTTTCCTGCGGTGAGGGATTACTGTACAGATGCAGGGTTTTTAAATCCATGAGCTGGAACAGCTCTAAGTTCTGAGTGGGGGGAACAGCATGGTGCAATATAAACACTCATGAATTTCATCAACTATTGTCGCTGGAACAGGTACAGAGATAAACGGAGGTATTGTTTCGTTTTTATGCAGCGAAATGAAGTAGCACTTTTGATACTGAGTAAAAAAATGTGTTTTTGAAAGATTAGCTTCTCTTGTTGCAATGAACTGTGCCAGTTTTTGACACGAACGTTTTTTTATTTCCTTGATTTGGATGTCGTACTTGAACCCCACTTCACCTGCGTTGCTATTTTTCCAGCGTTTTTGAAGAAAAAAACAGATTCTTCTGTGATTTCATGCAGTAAAATGCGACTCCTTTAGTCGGTCAAGAGGAAATAAAAAGGAGGGAAAAATGCATTGCATTAGCCGTTAAAGCATGGAGTGTGCTGCAAGGAGAAGTACCAATAATAAACGAAAGCACAAGCAGGAGAGTAGGAGATAAAGTGAGGCAGTGAAGCTGCAGGAATATACCCACCATTTGCAGATTTGTTGTGTGAAATGGCTGGCCATTATCTGGACAGCCAGAGAGCTTTAGCGCTGTGTGAAGAATGTGAAGGTGTGTCCTGGCGTGTAATTAACAGATAAACTTGATGGTTCATTAAATGCATATGCAGTGTCGCACATTCACTGTGCTGGTATTGATCGTCCGAACATCTCGGCGTACCTCCCTGCTCACCAGACTTCTGACACTCTGCATCCATCACCCCACCTACCTCCAACATATTTATAGAATTTTAATTAGCTCTGAGCTCAAGCCAACATCATTAGCTTTTCTCTGCATTTTTTCAGCTAACAGTCATGCATGGTAATAATGGTGTTGTAAGACAGAAACAGAGAGCACAAGGGCACAGCATCAGGCAGAAGGAACACAGTAGAAAAGGTTGACGCTATAAAATGACAATGAAAAATGAAAGGGCGAGAAAAAAACCCACAACAAAGCACGTGAAATGTGGATGGTAATGTCACCTTGAAATTATGTCAGCATGATTAAATGATTAGCATCAACCATTTATCTGTGGTCTCTGAAAACAGGAAATACAACTGAAAGTAATCTGAAGTTCTTTTCTTCGAAGCAAGGTTTGTCCTCCAGCATCTTTCAGGGCATAAAAACCATTTTTTTTTGTATTTATTAACCCCCATTGGGATGTGCTGATGATCAAAAAAATTAGGTGAAAGGTATTCATAGAAGTATCATGTTTAAGTCTCACTACAATCATCTTTTGATCTATTTTAAAAGCCTTCCCAGTGGTCTTTTAACCGTGTTTACGCCTTTTTATGGCAAAAACAGGAAACCTGCGTCAACTTCTCAGACATATTGTAGTTTCTGCAGAGGAGAGATAGTTCATAAGAAATTCTCTGAGTTGTGGGTGGGACCGTTAATGTTATAAGCCTGTCCACACTTCTCTTCGTCCCTCTGTTTACACTCTCTACAACTAACTTACAGCCCCTCATAACTCCAACCTAACATTACTGGTGCAACAGAAATGGAGAGTGATATTGGAGCTCTTCAGTTCTACAGTTTTGAGCCTGATGCCAGCTCAACTGGGGAAAGCAAAGGCATGCATGGATCTATTTGTCTGCATGGATGCATCGGAATGGAGCGAAGCAGGGAGCTTGTGACTGTTGTGGGTCGTCAGACGCCACGACAGCTCCCACCTGTGCTCAATCAGCCACCAGGTATGGCCACCATGATTGCCTGCACCTGGGTCTCCAGCAGGTGTATAAAGAAACGGTAACGTGCTGGCTCTCAAGACGTGTCTTAGGACTCTACTCTTGTGTCAAAGATTTGCCGACTAACGAGTGTGTTTGCTTGCCAGTGGCTCCCGCTTTCTCTCCACCACCCCTGCTGCTCCCCTGGGCTCATCCAACTCCACTTTCGACGCAGACCAATCCATGCTGGACCTTCCCCCATCAACATTCATCGCCTTACCCTTAAATAAACCTCATAACTACAATTGTGTCCTGCGCTTGGATCCTCCCCTTCCTGCTCTCCGCCTAACAGAGGCTTCCGGTGTGTGGCCTACCGATTGTTACATCTCTAACTGCATTTACATGTGCAAGACGTGGAAATGACATCAGCCTTTATTTTGTCTGGACACGTTTAGGAACACAAATTCACGATTGTTTACATGGTTTCTCAGAACTGCGTTGGGGCAGCATTTAAGTATTCAGCTCAGAAACTGTTCCAAAGCCACTTGGAGAAGCAGTTCTCCCGGGAGACAAGGTTCTCCTGAGCCCGGCGCGCTCCGGAGGACGACGGACTGCGGTCCAAAGCCTCCTCTGGAGCGCGCGCCGCAATGAAGCATCCTCCCCTGCTCGTAGACATGAAGCAACGAATCAGCTCCACTTTCATGGAGCATCCAATCAGTCTTGCTCATGCTTCAAATACATTTTTATTCGCATCCGGCATTTATTCCGATTACTTGTGTCCATTCAAGCGCAGCTTATGTCACCTTTACAAGCTTTTTCAAATGGCATTTTTTTTGTCTGCACCTGATTGATTTTGATATGAATAAAGCAAAACATAATTTCCATTTTTAAGTCCTCTCTTAAAACCTACTTTTTAAATGTGGCTTTTAATACACAGTGAAGCAGTTCCCTCTCTTTCTATCATCCCACCACATTCCAATGTATTCTCTTTTATGTAATGTTTGTGATATATTTTTTTGACAATGTTATTTTATAAGTATTACCTTGTACACGTTTAATCTATTTTTATCTGATTCTTTACATGTTTGGATTTTCTGTTATTGTACAGCAATAACAGTGGAAGTCCTTTATAAATAAAGTTTATTATTATTATTTTAATCATTAACAGAGTCTGGTTCTCCTGGAGGTTTCTTCCTAATCTTTCATGTTGACGGCTATGACCTTGCCATTGTTGCCTTTTACTTGTTTACACCAAAAACTTTTTCAATGCAATCCGTTGGTCATCTAAATAGGCCATTAATAAATAACTAAGACAATTTGACTATATTGGTATCATCTGGATTCTAAGTCATAATTTTTGCTCTGTATGAGGTTTTTTTTCCTTGTCTATGGCACTTTCGGTGAACTTTGATTGAAAGCGGGTTCTATATAAATTAAACTAACTTGAATTAAATGAAGTTTACACACTTAACGCACTCATTTTCTGAAAATGGTAATTACCTGGACCGATCAAAGTCTAAAGTTCTGATCTGTCCTCTCATTAGTCAATCCACCAACCAATCATTAAATCCCAATCTCTAAATATGTAGACAGTAAAATCAAATGATTTTTTTTAAATCCCCCCAGAGATGTAACATATATAAAGTTATAAGCATAAAAAAGCTTCAGAAACCAAAAAAAGGTTTGTTTTAGATGCAAAATAAGACTTTTTAAACATTCTTTTTCAAAATCTATTTCCAGAGGTTTTTTGAGGAACTGCAACATTTGGTCCAAGTTCTGAAGCAAACAAAGAGACAAAAAGACCAAATAAAAAATTAAAAGATAAAACTTCTCTCTCAATCCCATATATTTGTACACATGCCTCTAAAAAAAAAAGTAGAAACTCTGATTCCAACCAAACTGTGAAACTAGTAAAACAAAATAAAGCGACTTTTAAACTCACTTCGACAAACTTTCCTTGATCTTCACCAAAGAACATCGGCTGTCCATTTCTAAGTTAGCAAGCAGTGATATTTTTTTTCCATCATAGAAAAGCAAATGGGAAAAAAAGTCAGGGATTGGATTGCGGAGCCTACGAAACAATATCAAAGCCAAAACTGATTAAAGCCTAGCACTCTCCTGTAAAGTTCAGTGTCTTGTCAGTTTGTGCCTGGTCTCATGAAAATGGTTTTATGTCTCTGTTGTGATCATTTCTGTGTGAGGAAAATCCCAGAGCAGAAGCACAGCATGGGGTAGATGGAGTGACAAGACTGTGTCTGCAGCAGCTTTTACATTTCTTAGTACAGAAGCGACGACCTCGGGGCATGTAAATAGTTTCTGCACATGGAGCCACTGTGACTGTACCAGTGGAAAAAGATTTATTAATGGTTGAAGAAGCCCCCTTTAAAAAAAAAAGAAGTTTACAGTATAAGGAATGTTTTCATTAATCTGCAAAGCTGCAAACTTTAACTTGTGTGTGGAAACTGCATGGAAGCAAAAAGACAGAACTAGACAGAAACTTGTCGGTGGTTAACAGGTGTTATGTACAAGTTTTATGGATAAGAAATTTGCACAAACACATGTATAAAACCATCTACACTACAAAAACAGGTAGCCTAAAAATAGGAATGTAAATTATATATATACATCTATATATAATATAGATCCTAGCTTTTAACAGGACAAAAAAAAAATGTAAACTGTGCTGAGAAAAGCTTGAACAGGTGTCGAGCAAAAGACAAGTTGAAACAGCGTAGAGTGAGGGTACAAGAAAATATAAAGCCTTGTCTGGAAAACTCAGAAGGAAAAAGTTGCGTTGAAACAGCAGACGTGCAGAAATCGATGGCTAGTGATGGACCTAATGAGTGTGAGATGGGGTTTATGCCCTGCACAGAGCCACACAGACGAGTGAGACAAACAACCGCTCACGCGGGCATTCAAACTACACCCATCAACCAGACATCTATGTTTTTACACTGAGAAGTTTTTGGAGAAAACTCGTGCAGAAGCTGCAACTGCTGGATGACAGAACTAGCCAGCGTGCGCTGCTCCCCTGACAAAAATTGATTAAAGAAATAAAACTTCAAAGTCAGAAATACCTTTGATCTAAACAGGACACTGAGTTAATTTTAAATATAGACATAAGAAATCAAAGCACTCCATCATCTATTTGTCAGAACTATGGTGGAGGTATGTTTGGGTTTCTTGCAGAACTAAAACTCTAAATCCATTTACAACTTCGGATTCGAGAACTTGACCCTTACGGGAACCTCAGTTCACGCACAATTTTGCTTACGGATAAATTCTCACATACAGAACGAGCGACCTCGTTAAGCCTGAGAGGATGTGTAATTACATGCAACCTTCATCTGCCCTGTTCTCTGTCGTTATGGCTACTTGTGGTCTGAGTCACTGCGCTGTTGTCACCAGGGACTCTGTGTTTTAGATTTATGGTTTAGAGATCATTTCCACTTTAAATAGATATCATAAGCCATGATAAATCGTCCAAATGTTCACTTTACTTTTTAATGGAATTGTAAATCAGATCACACAGGGGCACACTCATGCCTGGCCTAATGTTTGGAGCCAAATATCTGTTTTTAGAGTATTTTGAGCCTCTCCTGAATGTGTTTTTGTTGTAGTTTTCCATGTCCTATTAAAACCTTACTACAAAGAATATTAGTTATTAGTCTTTGGGTTATTAATTAAGTTATTAATGCTTTTTCATTAAATCCACACAAGCGCAGTATATCATTAAAACCGTGTGTCAAATGCAGTTAAAGTGCTGAAACATGTGTGATCCTTCAGTGCAACAGGTGGCTTCCAGAAGTGCGCTGGACCCCTGCCCCTCTGTAACACGAGACGGAGCCTCACAATTCCTAAAGAGGGCCGCACATTTTCAGCAGCAGTGTGTTGCATGCGTGCGTGTGAATATGTAACACTATCATCCACATGTAACCCAAGGATTCTCTGTCATTTGTGTAGGCGCTATCATTGCTGTTCTGAAAGCAAAACTAAAACATTAAAATAATCCCCTGCTGCCACAGAAAAAGACTGACTTTAAGCAAACCTAATACAGGGACTCATTTTTAATGTGATTTTTCTTTCGGTGATCCAGTGATTTGGATCCCTGTTCATTTATCTTCCTCCATTTCCATTTCATTGCAAAGACGTGACAGAAAATGAATTTTAATTGTCAAGTAATTCCATTTGAGAATTGTTTGTAGCTGAAACTGTCCCAAATGTCACAGGAATGCACATTTCTGAATTTCCTTTTTTCTAATCTTCACAAATGAACAGGTTTCTTTTTTGTTTTGCTTCATAGAATAGAAAGTATTAAATGTGCATTCAGTTTTACATTTTCTCTTCCTAAAATATTTTAATTTGTGACTAATATCCAATTGTGCTCTGCACCATTGCATCCTGATGATTCTGAGTTTCCATGGCAACTGTCCTACTCCAGCTACCTGATGTGGACAATTACGGCTTAAAATGAACAGAAGCTCCATTCAGGAGAAAAGGCTGTTTAATCAGATTTTACCCAAATGACTATTTTCGTTCTGAAAAAAAAAGAATAAAAACATTTTTTTAATAAAACAATATTAGGGTCCAAATACAAATATTAGCTGACCAGCAGCTGTTCCTGCAAACTGAAAAACAAGTTTTAAATCAATTGTTACTGCATGTGCAATATGGATATGCAAATGTGATTAAACATAGTTCTGAAAGTTTACAAAAATGTTGTTATGACTTTATTGACTTGAGAATGACCAGCATTTCCTCAGAAGCCAAGTCAGGAAGTTTAGATGTCCTCTCCAAACTGTGGAGAGTAAAAACAATGGATAACAGTGTAGAGTAAACACAGCTGTGATGGCTGTAACTAGATAGGTAATGTTCCTTAACAATGTCATTTAGTCACTGATCTGACTCTGTAAATCTACCCAATTTACAGAAATTTGTTTAAAACAGTTTCAAATGCCAAAACAAAAACAATGGCCAAAAGGTTTGTATAAGGTGTTTCTGTCTTAGAAGTTACCTTTGTCTGCAAAAAAACAGAAATAAACAAAGGTAGAGAGGACCAATCTGAGCGGAGAAGGTGGAAAGTACAGCTAAGTATGAGTGTTTATGGTGAACAAAGAGCACATGAGGAAAGTGACACACTGGGGACCTCTGGTGGAAGGAGAAAAATCATTTTTCCCTTCTTCCTACTGCCCCCCTTCAGGGAATTTGGCTTCAGTTTCAGATGCCCCTCCTGACCCAAACCTCTGTTTTTATCCAGACTTGGGACTGGCATATGAAAATAATGGAAAGTACCCCAATGCACCTGCAGCAACTGGAAAGAGAAAAAAGTCAATATAATCTGATCAGATACATAACCCTGGGTTCAAACTCAGGAAGTTGTTTTGCAACCAGACTTTTATGATTGCAGAATACAAGTGTGTAAAAACTTTTTCTTTTGGGAAAACTTTCAGGTAAAAGGTGACTAAATCTTATCTCACAAATGTGGTGAAAACAGAGAAATAACAGTTGCCCAGAGGCCTTTTCTAGAATATATTTAATAAAATAAAAACACTTTTCCACATGTCTAATAATAAAAGCTTAAAACAGCAGTGACATATTTTGACAATTTTGCTTTAGTATATTCCTTTATTTAAAAATCAAGTGAGTTGACACTGTTTCCACTTTAATGATGTCATTGTTTGGTCTTACCTTATCTTTGCACTTTTGCATGCTGCACCTTTGGTCTGCACACAGTTCTCATTAAGGCATCTGCTTTCAAAGTAAAAGCACATGTCCTTTAAATATTCTTTCACCCCAAATACTCAGAGCATATTTTTCCCAAAAGTTGTCCTTCACTTCACAGTCGCCTCTAGAAGACAACCTTGTCACGATGGTGCAGTGTGTTCTTGGTATAACAGGATCAGACAGAGAGTTAACATGTGCACTTATTTGGAGTTCCGAATTCTCACAAAATATACTTCAGAAATAAAGTGTGTTTTAAAAAAAAAAGGAATGAAAATTCACTCTATGATTTTAAACTTGTATGCAAACATGTGGAGCAACCTGTGATGTAATATCCAACAGTAAATAAAATCGTGAGATGTAAAAAATGAAATTACAGCATCAAAATTATAAAATGCATGATTTATTTAATGTTACCTGACTGTTTTACTAACCTTTAGGTCCTAAAACATAATGTGAATTATTTGTATTTGTTGTGTCCAGTGTATTTATTTATTCTATGTAAAATTTTTAAATACAATTATTTAAAAAGCATTATATTTTTACGCATAAAACATAAATAAAATGTCTTTTTTGGTAGTAGCAATCCTGTATTTATAAAGTAAATTTTTGAATTTTAGAAAACAAAACAAAAATCCAGAAACCAAAACATAAAAAACAAAAACGAAAAAAGAAAAATTTCAGAAATTAAAGTAATTTTCAGAAAACAAAAAAAAAATGAAACACAATAAGAAATCGAAAGTTATTTGGCACGACGCAAAACTGCATAGCAACATGTACATTTAGAAATACAACTGCCACCACACGATGGGGAGGCATCAACAGATGAACAGATGAACAGGGATGATTTCATTAGAAAATCGCGCAACAGCTGGGCGATGGCAGCTGGATTGCCAGCCAACAGCAGCTCTGATTGGACAATGTGTAAATGTCTCAGGACAGGGGTTGCCCAAATGTCCAAAGTCCACCGGCCGCCCGACACCCCAGAGTATATAAACAGCTCGCCATTCTGCATCACTTGTCATTTGCAACATAGGTTTTGAGCAGATGTTAAAATCGTGTCCATTTACAAATTAACCTATTTTCAAACAACATGCTTCCCAAGAAAGAATAATGTTCTGTCTTCTTCGTGCGTTTCTCTGCATCAACTGCATTTCGTCCATACGCAGGTCTTGGATTCGCTGTGGTGTTATCAATGCCATGATGAGTATTGTGCGGCATCAATGCCATCTCCCCATTTGGACCCATGGAGGCGGGGATCGTCAGATTGAAGTCTGGTCATCGCCGGGCCCCTGGCCCATATTAACAGTCCTTCTCAGTGCCCGTGCTGTGACTGTACGATTGTGAGAAATCGTAGGGTGGCAGTGGGATGGCAGCACAGGGGCAGGGGGGTGGCAGTCTGAAATTGGCCAATAATCAGACAATTTTGTGGACCCTGGAGACCCTCCTATGAGTCAATTATCACGCTGATGCCTTTCTGCTACCCACCTGTCACTGGGCTACAACCAAGTCATTCCATCTAAAATTGTTTTTTAAGGCACACAGCTATTATTGCTGCTTACCATGTTGAACAACTGGAAAAGTGTTTCTAAAATAGTAATATACAAATAAAAACAGAGACAAACTAAAATGATTATTACAAATCATAAAAAATAACACCTCTTAAAGGTTTCAGTGAATTATTAAACACCATCCACATAGGATGGTCTAAATCAGGTCTGTGTGATCTTTGTTGCTAGAAGGTTCCATCTATGGCAACAGGGCTTGTCAGAAGGCAATCAAAGGCACCCAGTAATTAATTAATTCCATAAAAGTGTGATTGATCACACCGGACACCAGCCCAGCGAAAGGTCAGCATCCCCAGGTAGCCTGTATTTGCATGGACACATGGTGAGCTCCCCCTGCCAGGAGCGGTTACTGACTGTACACGTATTAAAGGAGCTCCTGCCAAGGTTGATCCTTATGTGTTTCAGAGCCCTTCATGTGCCAAAATGGTTTCATCGTAGCGTGTCATTCCCAGGAATACCAATGTTGATATTTAAAAGTCAAATAGATGGTTTTTTTCAAATTACTTATTGAAAAATCCCACAATTTGTACAGAATTCCATAAAACCTTGATTTTCCACAGGGTAAAAAATAAGGTCTTGAACACTGTCTAGACTGATTTAGTGTTTTTTCATGGAATTAACACAATTCACTCCACTGTGATGGAACTGCTGATGATGGAGCTTTGATTTGACCTCTTGCTAGAAAGGATGAAAGGTTAGAAGAAAGGAAAGACTGCCAAGTGTAGCTGCATTGATTTTTCCTCCTCCATTATTCCGTTTGTTGCCACACATCAGATGAGTTGATTTCTGTAATATTGTGGTGATAATCAGCAGGAGAGTTGCTACTGTTGCTATGTTGGAATGGCAAACTTTAAAAAGCCGGTAATTCAATGTATTTCAAGGGATTTCAGGTAAGGCGCACTAGGTCCAAAAAAAGGGGGGGAAACAGGAGTCTGCACATCAATCTGATCAAATTTCAAATTCCTTCTTTTCCTAAATCATCACAAAAAATGGATCTGATTAATCCCTTACACCTTATATTGAGTTCAACAAAAAATGAAGAAAAAAATGTTTGATTTTCAACATTAGAAATGATTGAACACAGCTGTTGTTCTCAAAAAACATTTAAATGTTTGCTATGAGTAAGCAAAACATTAAACTCTACCTAAGCTGAATAAAATAACATATGATATGATGTATGTGATAAAACTGAAATATGTTTCTGGTTACTTCACAATTTAAATGATTCTTTAAGAATGTGAGTTGTTTATGTGGCTATAAATATCACTATTTACTGCAAAAAAAAGAGAGCTGAACTCACTATTTTCCCACACCTCTCACTGAACTGTTTGCAAAGTTTTCCATGGATTTAACTGTTTGGGACAAACTGGGTTATCAACTCTTAATGAGGCATTTCTGCGCTGTCATGTTTCCACAGCTAACTTAAATGTTTCAGGTTAACATTTAAGGGTAAAACAAAAAATGATAATTCAGTCTGAATAGTGGAAAATTAGTTATTGTACAATAAAAGCTTCCCATCTCCTTTATTTTAAAGTTCATGAGCATTTACATGGGAATAAAAATATATGGTTTTTTTTGTCTGAACCATAAAAATATCAGAAAACTCTGCAACTTTTTGACTTTCATTCCTTAATTGTCAGATTACAAATACTGAGCAGTTTTATATACTCGTAATATGTTTTTGTTCCTATTGATTAACTAATTTGCAAACTCAGTTGAATTAGGTCTTCACAGACCTCAGTCCTTTGGCTGCCAATTCTATAAGGAAGCAAGCCAAGTGATTTAAACAGAGAACAGATTTGCAAGAACACAGATTTGCAAGACTCGACTTATGTTTAGCCAGCTGCATGAGATATAGATTTCATGTTTTCTGCAGCATGCAGAGTCATTTTCAAGTCCATCTGCGCTCTGCTTGCTGTCAGATGGCTGTGTTAGTATGCACCAAGCCTTTTGATAGCATGATGTTGATCCCAGTCTGACAGCAAATCAATAAAATATGTACTTTGTATCAGTGTTGGTGGATATAAAAATGTCTTTTAAGCTCAGTCAGAGAACATGAAAGGAATCAACTTGTAAGAATTGTCTGTGAGGTTTAAACCTCCTCAGACTTTGGTCTAAGACAACAACAAAGTGGTCTCTGGAGTGCGTGAGAGATCTTGTCTGTTGTTGTGCTGTAGATTTTTTTTTCCTGCGTCCACTTGTGGATGTAGAGTTTGCTGCGTACGTTCTATTTGATCCACTAAAACGCGGAGGCAGATTTTCAGGGTCTAATGCATACTTTTATTTGCTCTATTTATTTCAAATTTCAGTGCTTGAAGTCAAACTAATTATCCTCATCAAGATGTGCATTTTCTTGATTTGGCCACTGAGCTTAAAGGTCTGAGGGGGCTGAGATTCAGCTGCACACTGTGAGTCTAAAGCATCAACCTTTAGCTCATGTTGTTTTGACACCTACAGTGTCAAAACATCCCCTGAAGTAAAATGCGCAGTGGGCCAATTAAACTCCAGACTAAGACTGTGCGGTTATCAGGGCATAACCCCTGACTGTGTTCTGCTGAAGTCTTTCTCTGCTCTCAGTCAAAAGACAGGCATTGAGGCGAAATCAGCAGCTCCTCCAGGGGTGGTCTGATCAGTCTTATAGATCTTCACTGCAGGGGTTTCAAACTAAGAGCCGGGTTTGCCTCCGTCTCTACGCTGAATTACCGTTTAACATCAGTCCACAAAATCCAATCCCCAGCACCTACATTGAAAGGGTTCAGCGTGTTTGCGCGGTTAAGTCAAGCACTTTGCTTCTCCTCTTTATGCACCTAATCTACCTGTTTATCCTCCACTTCTCAGCCTGTCTAACCGTTTCTGTCTCTTTCTTTCAACTCCAGCAAGTCGCACTCTGCTGATCCCTGAATGTTCAACTGCTAAATCCTTGCAGCTCGGCTGTTAAAATCTAGCAGTTAGTGAAACATGACAGTACAGCTTTGCAGAAGGCTGACTTTGATTATAATAACTACACAGAGAGAATGTTGTCAGGTTTTCTCTTTCTCTGTTTACATCAAATGAATGCATTGTGTCCGATGTAGCTCCGCTGACAGGCAACAACAACACACTGAAGATCTTTATCTTACCCGCCAGCAATGCTGACACTGTCAATGCGTTTTTTATCTATTCCATTAAATGACATTCATTTAGCTGAAGCCTTCATTTACAACAAATTACAAGAACAACAAACTCAAGAGGAAAACATAGGGTACCTCAGTGTTATTCCTTCTCATTCTTTAACAGATTAAAGAAGAAACTTGAACCTTTCAGCTAAAGGATGACCTTTCCAAACGCTGCAGTCATCCCTTATGGGTTTTAAGACAAAAATTTAACTGGTAATGCTGAACAATAGGCTGCCTTCTAATGGCACATCATTTCACTCTATAAATTAGAAGTATATTATTGTAACAACAAACAAACAACCTGCAGCAGGCTTTAACAGAATCAGCGGGATGAAAAGGAACTCCACATTTATTGTTTTTTTCTTCTCTTGTGTCTTGCAGCTGAACTCTGACCTCCTGTTTATTGCACTTCTGTTCAATAAATACAAACAGAAGCTGAATATCTCAACCACACATCAAAAACAACCCTTCCACATAGGTCAGGGGTGTGACTCTGCAGCAAAATAGCTGCGCAGCGAAACAACGCCACTGGCAGGTACTGAGGTGGGACAGTGATGCTGATGCAAAAGTGTAATGGATGCAGCATTTTTGGCCGTCATCTGTCTGTTATCTACAAATTATCTGTGTAGGTCATCAAAATGAGACTCTAGACATAATCTGGATGACTTTCAAAGAACAGCACTGCCAAGCCCTTTTGTGCACACCCATATCCAGTCATATGATACTGTCGGACCAAGTCAAATATTAAGAACTCTCTCTGATGAAAATGGTGATATTTACACGTTCTTGTTGCTTTTTTCTGATAATGGAGGGCACGTATAAAGAAAATTAGGCTCAAAGTTGTATTTCTGAGTATTGTTTTCAAAACTGTACAGTTGGATAGCTCCGACATTGCTCGCCATTTTTGCTGCAAGTTGGAGGTGTGAAGAGTTGTTAGCTAGCGAGAGACCATGGAAACACTCCGCTGTTCTAAATGATCCAGCAATTACAAAGTCTTATTCACAAAAGTCTTGAATAAGTTTCCACAGGCTACATTTAAAATTGGATCCCATTTATTCAGAGATGTTTTATCAGCTTTGTCCAATTAAACTATTTTGTTCACTTTTTTTTGTGTGTGTTTTTAGAACAGGTTAAATGTGAGTTGATCAATATAACAGCTGACCATACTATCAGATAACTAATCAGTCAGTGCAGTTGGTATGTAAAACAAAACAATTTGTGCATGTTTATTTCATAAACAAAAAAGCATATATGGTTCAAGGCTAAAAACGGAGACAATTACATAAAGAACTTTTTTTTTTCAGATAATCAGTTATAAAAATATTTTTTATTCAGGTTTAATGTTAGTTTTATTATTTCCTGAACAGTTCAACTGAAAAAAGAGCTTCCATTTCTGAAAAAATAAATTTGCAAGTTAGATTTCTAGACCCGCAGATGGTGAGTTTAAATCCCATCTTTCAACAAACAAACATATTGCAACAGCTTCAAAAGTGCACATAGAAATAGAAAACTAAAAATGGGTTTGTGTAAAAAGGACTGAAGGCTGTCCACCAACAACAAAACCTTTCAATAGAGGAGTGCCAGCTTACAGATTGGTAGAGACATTTCTTTCCTCTTTTACAAAGAACCAACAAGCCGCAAAAAGACTATTTTACAATAAGCTTTGCTGTCATTCACTATGATTTTTGTATTATACTGAAGTGGCTGAAATAATTTTGAACACCAACCCTGAGTGCAAATGTATTCAAATTTTGCTTTAAAACAGTCAAGGCGTTCCTCCTCTCAATGACCAGCTCAATTCCTGTAATGCACACTTTGGTTCTATCTTGTTTGGAGAAACACAGTATTTTTAAGCGTTCAAGCTTTAGTCAAGGATTTTCTGCAAATAACAGCTTTCATCCTTTCACAACAACTTTCACTATAGACATTCAGATAGAGCCGTGCTGAGTGTCAGCCCAACAAAATGCTTTAAATTACAGCCAAATACTTCAGGTAAAAGAACATTTGTCTTTTAAAAAATTGCTCACCAAAAAGAGAGAAAATGCCTTACGTTTGGAATGGTATCTGAGTGTAGAGGTGTGATTATGCAAGTTATTTTATAGTAAAATTCAAATTCCTCCCAGTTTGAACACAACAGTCCTCCTTTTTTATAAAGTTAAAATGCTGTAATCAGTGGCTGTGCTACAGCTTTTACCATCACAATTATAATAATGCATTGAAGCACCCATTGACTGTATATGAGAGCTGGACAGAGTGAATGTGACGTCACCCATAGAAAATGGTTTAGTTTCAACTCCAATGAGATGAAGTCAATTCAGTCACCTTTTTTGTGTGATAAGAACCCCGCCATCTTGGAGCTGGACGTCCGCAGTAAGCAGTAAGTGGTCCGAGTGGGTTTTAGTTAACGTTTCTATGGCAATCACTCTCGCCAATCAGGAGTGAGCTTGTTACAAGTCCACACCCCTTCCTCTAGAAATCAGGCTCAAGAGAACCTGACAATCAAATGGTTCAAATGTTGGACACATGGACCAGCAGGCTCCACCTACTTTCTTTGAGGCCTCTGATTGGTCAGTCTATAGAAGAGCTACTAGAGAAAAAAATCGAGTTTATTCATTTCTGATAATAGACGCCTTAAAGAGCACTATCCTGCTTATACCAGAGTCACTAACCAAATAAATATATAATAAATCAATATTGTTGCTTAAATCTTGGTATTTTTTTAGGTTTAAATCTTTTTTCACAAAAAGTGGACTATTTGTTACATGGTGTTGCGTGTGGTTATAGTAATAACTACAGAGCCTGCACTGACCTCGCTGCTGCAGCAACAATAAAGAGCAGTATACTCGAAACAAAATGCATCTCTTCCCACTTGTTTTTGTCCAGTCATAACAAAGAAACAATGTCCAAAGTCTAAATTTTTCCATTTTTTTTGTCTCCTCCTTCTATTTACTTCTGCTGCATCCCAGTCTTCAAATGATCAAATTAACCAAACAGGTTAAAGGAAACTATGAAATCACATGTTTTTTCTACTGTATTTCTGTCTTTCTACAACTTGCTGTTCTGATGAACTGTGGAATAAGGTGCGTCAATTTTCTATATTATGGTATTACTAAGAAGTTTGTGGTCAGTATTTTTGGATTGCTCAGAATGTGTTCCTACTGTTTTTAATGTGTTACATTTAAGCATCTGGACTTGATGTTTGTTTTTTACTTGCATTACACCTTGGTGGTGTAAGTAAAGGTTGGAAGTCTATTATAATAAAAAACTTCACAAAACCACTTTAAATTCTACTTTGATCTCTTAATTTGCCAGAGTGAGACACATTTAAATAAAAACATCAGAATGAAGGTTTTCACAGTTAGATTAAAAGTTAAATTAATTAAATTAATTAATTATAGGTCATAATTAATTAATCCCTTGAAATAACTAAGAGCATGACAGCACTAAACATAATGACTGAGTAATAGCTGTTTATTTCTCAGTAGAAGTCTATGGGATTTTGGCTTCTGGGAATACTTTGTTTGGAATGCGAGGGAGGAAGAGTCACTCTGTCCTTTCTTATACAGTCAGTGACTTCACTCAAAGCTTTAAGAAGCTTCAAACACTTGTCCTGATAATTGCCACTGAACTCATTCTAACCTTGAAATGTGAGTTTTCCTCGTTATTTTCAGTGAAGTCATTTGTCACATCTGTCAACAGCTTGTCAACTTCTTTGGACAAAGCTGCTGGTCAGACTGGAACTTCAGGACAATTGTGATGTGTCCAGCAGCTCAACTCAACCAATTCAAACATTCTTTGTTTTTTTTTAAAAAAAGGCTTTGGGTTTTGTATTTGACTAATTGTAATCCCAACTGTGTCTGAACATCGTCTCTTACTATAGAAAAAAAAAAGCATTTATTAATACGTGCTTGGATTTTGTCCAGGCGTTCTACCGTTAGTCAGGAAGAGTTTCGTTGTATGAATTAAACATATTTAGCTATGTTCTGTAGGCTGTTTATCATTTGAGTCCTTCTGAGTTAACACCAAGGTGTCTCACAGGGCTTTCGACTGATTAACATATTCTCTAATTAATATGCAACAGCAGACCTCTATCAGTATGAATACCAGCTATCATTCTAACAGATAATTTAAGTTCATTCTTAGCTAACACAAGAGTAATTTGAAGTTGCAAGCCATTCTGCCAATTATAGTTTAATTGCAGGCGTTTCTGTAGAACTGCAATGTGGATTTTATGCCAAAAAAGTGATTATCTCAATAATTGTTTCTCATTTTTGATAAATAAGATCACAAACACATGAACTGTACTGAGGTCCGATGGCTTTCATGTCTGACAAGAGAACCATAACAGATACCCAAAGAAACACACACAAAATTAGATCTAAATTACCCGAAATGAACAAAATGGCAACAAAAACATGTTTTTTTTTTTTTTAATGTTCAAATAGTCATTAAAATACAAAATAATGAAAGAAAACTTTGAGAGAAATATCTAAAAGAGACACAGAACACATTAGACACAAAAGTGTGACACAAAATAAGCAAAATAATAAGTGAGAGAATAGAGGTGACTGATCTGACTGTAGAGCAAAGTAAAATGACCAAATTATACATAATAGACAAAAGTTAGACAGGTAATAGCAAATCTTTTACTCATACAAGCCAAATGTGCCTGCAGTTGCTCTAAAAGTCTGTTTTTCTTTGCATCTATGGCATGTGGTTACAGCTTTCAATTCTTCAAACCCTGTTAGGAAAACAACATCAAAGAATTGACAGAAGTTTTTTGATCATTTATTTACCCAAATGTCTTAAATGTGATACACACATTTATAACTCTATTTTACAGACCCACTCCAATAAAAATTGTGTTTTTAGCAGGTTCTCATAGCATTTTTCTCATGATGGAGGACATATATAAAGCAATTTATGGTTTGAACTGTGTTTCTAAATATTTCTTTATTCGGATCATGTCAAAAAGTAACAAAACCCTCATAAAACTGGTATTTTCTAAACCATCGAACCATTAAAATGAAATGTTACACCCTACTCAGAACAAATGAAACCAAACTGATCCTTAAGGAGACGTTCAGCGAGGAAAGGAGACATTCAGCAAACTGCAAACAAGAACAAGTCAGTGCAGAATCATTTCAGTTATTAAGCATTAATACTCCTTTAAATTTGAGCTGATTTGTTGTATGAAAAGCTGCCGCATTAATCACACAAACAACACTTGGATACAAACTGGATTTAAAAAGTCCATAGAGATTAAAATGATCCATTAAATGTACTTTGAACAAGTATCTTAAAAAGTAAGACTCCAGAATCATTCAGCTTCTCATGTTCCATAGTTATTTTTGTCCACGCAGCTGTCTGGTCATCTTATGTATGGTCATCTTGTTGCTTCAGAAAATGTCTGAAATATTAATATAATTACACTGAGAAGTGCAAGTATACTGTGCTTGGAAAACAAAATAAAGCATAGTTTTAACCAGGATACCTTCAGTTCTGCAAAATTCTTCTTTCATAAGCAGCTTCATTTCCAAATGGATCTATCATTATCACGGTTTTGGTAGGAATGTTGATAATCTAAAAGAAGTTCAAAAAAATAAAAATAGCAGTTAATGAAAGAAGACCCACTCACAACCATCCAACATTTAGAGGACAAATCCACACCTCCTCCACAGAAAATGTAACCTGTGGAGAGGGAGAAAGTTCCTCACTAACAGATATACAGTATATAACACTATGTTTTGATTGTTACCTTTGTGAGATTTCTGGAATTTGCAGTTCAACAAAGATGTACAAAAGAAAGGGTTTCCTTATACATTAGCACATACTGGAAGACAGAACGTGGAATAACTAAATAGATACATGCCTTTTGTTTCTTCAAGATGTGGTGCAGATACACGTCTACGACCTGTAGATTGACGATAATGCAAAACTGCTGAATAATTGAGTTTTACAACTTACAGAATTTTCATTGATCTACTTCATCTACAATCCAGTTATTCCCCTGCAGGAAGCAAAAAGATGAGACATAGTTTGTATGGGCCAACAACTGCTTCGAGCTTCCCAGTATCCTTTGCCGCCCAAAGCATCATCACAAAAAGGCAAATTAAGTAGTTAGTTTGTGCCACACACCAAAATTCAGCTAATAACTACTCTATTTTTCTACATTTATACATATTTTAAAGGCATATTCTCTGATTTATATATTTAAAGGATTTCCCTCAAGCACTCAAAGTTAGGGGGAAATATTTTTTCCTCTTAAATTAACATAATGTGCCATAATGTGGCGGTGGGCAATATTTTTGACTCGTGGGCCACAAAGGGTTCTAACATTTGACAGCAGGGCACCTCATTAGAGAAAGAAATAACACGGAATTTGGACAAAAACATTAATAAGGATTATCTATATAATTTATTCCAGTTTGACGGGCCTGATTGAGTAGATTAACGGGCTGCATTTGGCCCCCGGGCCGTTGTTTGGCCGCCCCTGCCATAGAAGGATAAAAAATATTTGCGTGTTGTGTACTTGTTCCGTTCACCCTTAATAGGTCCAACAACAAAATTGTGACCAACCGGTCGAACGGCCAACAAGAACCTGCAGGAACAACAACAATGGAAAAGGCTGGATTGGAAACCAACAGGTCAAACACACTCCAACAGAAGGAGTGAGCTTCTTCTGTAGGGCTTAAGGTGACTGAGGTTCTATTTGTTTTTCAAAATTGCTCCTTCCGGTTCTTGAGTGTAACAACTTTTCCAGTTATTTTTTTTCGATGGCGTAGGGTCCAGGGAAGTCAGGTTCCATTCTTCCACCATTTCTTCCAGTTTTTTTGGATGTTGGCCAAAAGTACTTCAGTTCTAATTGTGTACTTTAGGTTTTTGTACTTATTGCTGACCTTCTTGGCATACAGTATGTTGCTTTTTCTGGGACTTAGGAATGTTTTCAGCAATGTTCAATGTAATGCATTAATAAAATGTTTACTTTTTTTTTTTTTTTTTTTGTTAATCGTGTGCGTTAACGTGTTAAGGTTGACAGCTTTAATTCAAATATAACAAGAAGGTGATAGAATTATAAAATAGGTATTATTAGTGAGGATTGTTTTGGCAAAGGAAAGCTATAGGCTCAGCTCTTAAATGTATAAACTGCTACTGATAGAGATAAATGCTTGTAATCCGGTGACATGTTTTTGAGAGCTCGTTAAAAGGGGAAATTTTGTATTCAGAACAAATAAAAGTTGTATTGAAAACAGAGAAGCATCATATTCACCACAGAAGTGTTAAATATTAAACTAAGTGTTGTATTCATAGTTTTATTAAGTCATGCTGAACTGCTTTACATTTTACATTCTTCCTTGGATGTATCTGCTCTGTTTATAAAAAGATGCTGATGTGAGATATGAAACACAATCAGTTGTTGGTAAATAAATTGGGTTTATATCTTTGTAAATCTGTACCTCATCAGCCACAAACTGCTCTGTGGTAAGGGCATTTAATATCAAGACTTTATCCTGGTTCCCTTCCATCTCCAGGTTACCATACTTGCAAACGTGATTATGTAGGTTTTTGTTATCGAGAAATCATTTTGGATTTTTGAAGTGGGGATGCATGAGCTCAGAGGAAATGTACCTAATGTGCTTGTAAAATTGTGATAAATAAATACAGTTCCTAAAAGCACTCACAGTCTGTAAATAATATTACTCTGTCGAAATGACATGAAAGGACTTGAAACATCAATAGTAAAACTTGTGACTGGACTTAAGACTTGATTGCCTTTGACTTGGGACTTGACTCGGACCTGAGACTTACTTGTGACTCACAAAACAATGATTTGGTTACATCTCTGGAAAAAGGGGTTTCAGAAATGTGTGCACCAAATATGACACCACTACTTATACAGTTGATTAGCAGTTTGTAAAAGTAAAAATGTGTTTCCCTCAAACTGTAATACATATATATATATATATATATATATATATATATATATATATATATATATATATATCTTTTGAAAAGATATTAAGAACTGGTATTAACCTCCAATTTCTTACGTGATTTTGTCAGATAAGTGACACCTAAAACCATGGAAGGAAACTGGGGCCATGCTATAACTATCATTGTGGGTGTCGTGCCACAACTTGTCACATCTCTTCACATTAAATGTGCTGCTGTGACTTCACAGCATGATGATGAGGTGATGTGAGGTGTTTTGTTACATGTGTGACTGAGCGAAAGTGTCTTCTCACTGAAATTAACCACCTCACATGAATATTGCTCACAGCACCTTTCATGGCCTGCTCTCTCCTGTCCCACAGAGGGCAAATGTGACACCTAGTGGCGTTCACGGATTACAACATCTTCTGTGAGGAAAATCAGCATAATGTAGTTGAAACAAGTATTTTTTTTCCCAGCCTCCTTGAGCAGCTCTCTTAAGATTTTCGTGTATTGACACGCCCTATTTATGATTGTTTTTAAATCCCAAATCCTGTGCAGACTGGTTTGAAGAAACGACTTGATTCTAAAAGCCAAAATATCTCACACGAAGCCACTTAAAATGATCAATCTGCAGGGCAGGGTTAACAAGGGGTTAAGGAATTTCTGCGCTCCACCGCTTCTTGGCAGATGAAGGCACTTCTCCATATTGGACTCAAATGGAGCCAAGTGTCCTCAGACTGTGGTGGAGGTTGAAGACATCCTATCTAGAGAAATTGTTTTCACAGTATGAGGAAAACTAATTACAGGCAATACATTAATTTCACGCTACTGCCTTGGAATTAATTGCATCTTCAGAGAAGTGACTGAAAGTGATGGCTCAAGCAGGCCTGATAAGAGTGGACACACAGAGCGGACTATTGAATTATGTAGCTAATCAAGGCCATTGCTTCTCTGTATGTAAAGCTGCTTTTTGATAATCATCAGAGGCCATCATTTCTCCATGTATGCCGCTGAGGTATTTCTGCCTTGGCACGCGCCATCTGTCGGCCATGCTTCTTGCAGTGTGCCTCACAACAAAAGGTTTATGTGAGGATGTGTGAAAATGTAATTCAGTGCAATAAAGAAAAAAAAGGCACAGTGAGGTGTGTAATAAGGACTCTTTCAACCCTCGTTCTCACTTTGAAGTGGTGCGATAAATTTCACATCCACTGACTGGGAAGCATCTATAAATACACAGCGTCAAATGATTTTGCTGTTCAAGTAACTTTCACTCCCAAGTCTCAGTGCTATAATTCATCACAGTGAGCAATGTTGTGGCCAGAGGCGCCACAAGGGGGGAATCAAGCCACACAATGTCTTCACCACATGACCATTGTGTTTTCAAATGATTTTCTTAAAGAATAATACAAATTTTGATCTTTCTTTCAGCTTTCCACAAGGCTGTTTTAGAATATTTATGAGAAAGAATAAAAAAAGACGAGGGACAAATGGTAAAGTAGGGGTAACCAGGTTTCTGTCTCGCCTTCAGAAATGTGGGTTAACGGCTCATTTTTATTACATTGAGTTAAGTGACATGTCAAGATTCCCTTAATTGGCTCCTGTGGGATTTGGAGCATAAAAAAAGCTTTGATGTTCACATCCTCACAGAAGTGTGACAGCATTATTTGAATCTGTGCAGATAATTTTGTTGTATTTTTTAACAAGTGTTTGATGGAAGTCAGCCAGTTTCGTGCCAGGAAGTCATTTTTAGTGCTTTCCTGTCAGACGCCACCGTCACAGGAAAGACGGGCTTTTTATCCGGAGTATTTCAAGCTCCTGAAAAATGCTTTGTTGACATCGACTTATCACAAATGCATGATTTGCATGACACTTGCAAAAGTGGCCTAATTTATGGGCAGTCAACACCCTTTTTCTTTGCAGTAAATCCACAATTCAAAGGGATTTTAATTAGACTTTGAAAACACATTGTCTTGTAATATTTATAAATCTATGCGAATAATAACTTCCCCATTTTTGTGTCTACAAATATCTCAAATGCTAAAATTTGGTCAAAGCTAGACTAGAGAATTGTTGAGAAATTTCTCCCTTGTTAAAGGATTTGTTTGTTTTGTGTAACTGAACAAGAGTGCCACGCCTTGCACATTGTTTTCAGATAAATCACAAACCGACGCCAAAAACACCCGAGGACTCTTGCAAAACATCACAGGGAAGACTTTTTGTTATTTTTATTTACAGTGTATTGCTCAAAAAATACACTGCAGCACAAAGTGAAACTGAAAATTATTTATTTAAATGTTTGGTATCTTTAGTTACTCTGAAACATAGTTTTTCTTAACTCAATAAAAAGCCGGCCTGTCAAAATTTCTCAGATTTACCAAAAATCCCTGATTCTTCATGCGTGACAACACATCAATAAAACATGCAGTGCAGGCTCTGACGCAGCAAACCTGTTCAAATGTAACTTTTGTGCAGGAGTTCAACGCAAAGCCACACCTTGTTCCTCCCATTCACACCCTAGCACAGACTTTCACATCATGGCTGCCAGAATGTTGCAATAACCTCCGTAAACACATTCCGGCACAGCTGGAAGAACCTTTTTTTCCCCAAGTCTGAACTGACTTCTTATAGAAAATTTAATCAAAACTATTCTCTACACTTTACATTTTTAACAGTTTTAGAGTAGAACATTTTTAAAAGCGGCTGTGCCTCCTATTGTTTAAAAATGATCAGTCAGTTTGGAAACAAAAAAAAAAACATAAATATAAAAATGTTATTTACTTTGAAAGCAGATGAATGGTACAAAAAAAAAACACCAAGAGTTTCAAACTTTTCACCATAAACACCTTTAGGAGCAAAACCAACACTTTAGAGGCAATTTTTAGACCAACACAAAGAAGAGTGTTGTGCAAATGATGAACTAACAGTAAATGCATAGTTTTCAGTGCAAAAGACCAACTAGTTGGAAAAAACAAAAAAAAAAAACAACATATACACACTAACATCACCTGCACACCCTAATTCATGATTTCAGGCCTTTGCACTCTGCATTCAGTAGTGAACTCATGAACTAGTGTGTAAAGTCTCAATCTTCGCTCATGACTTTTTGCACACGTCTGCAAGAGTTTTGAACTTTGGTCCCAGCGTGTTTAAGAAGTCGAGGTTGTCCTCGTCGCCTAAGTTGCTGCAGCATCCAACAGAACCGGTCGCAGAGCCTGCCCCTTCGTAGCCGTAGCAATGGGCAATGTCGTCAGCGAATCGCTCCTCCCCTTCCTCTCTCATGGTGGACAGTTTCTTAAAAACACAAGACAGGCGAGAGAGAGAGTGTTATTACTCTGTGTGATCCACCAACGGATACAAGGAAGCTCAGGATATGACCAGCAGTCAGGTATTAAACAACAAACAGCGCACCACTGAGCTTTACAAATATCATTTCTCACAGAGAAGTTGAGAGATATTAAAGTTTGCAGAGTTTACAGGCCGTAGAACAAGGTTATATTTCACATGGGAGTTCTCGTCGCTCTAACAGATAACTTAGATGTTATTAAACCTCAGAGAATGAAAACTGTTTGCATCTCGACACGTTTTATTCAGCCTTTTGTATTGGTCTATGCTCAAAGATGTGCAGTATTTCATTGAAAAAACGACACATCAGTAATGATGCAGTATTGTTACCTGGTTAAGGAACCGCTCATTCGTTTGCCAGAACTGAACGAGAGATGAGTCCTGGGCAAAATTTCTGTCCAGGCTCATGCCGTTGGCAAGATAGTTTTGAGTTTCATACTGTCCAGAGCCATACTTCTGAATATTGGTGGTGGACATGCCACCCTGGTAAAATCCATTCTCGTGTAGGCTGTGGCCCCCAAGAGTGCTCCCACTTTTGTTTCCGTAATATGTTGTATCAAAGAGTTTTGAAGAGCTTTTCAGTTGGCCTCCTGCGATGGCATCAACAGGGATTAAAGTGCTGTCCTGGAGAGGGAAACGAGCAGTGTGGTTAAATGAGGAGGAAAAATTAGCCCAAAATGCTGCAAACAGACAAAGTTCTCACCACTTCGTCTCCGGGGGCCTCCGTGTTTGACGGCAGCAGGATCCCACCGCTGTATGCTGTATCATCAAACGGGACTTTATCAGTCCTCGTAGTGCAGAAAAAGGCAAGAAGTAAAACTGCAAGAGAGAAAATCAAATATGCCTGAAGTTAGCCTCTTGGTGCTTTTTGTGCATCACATTTAGGAGACGATTACATGTCTGGTATTAACCGTTTCCAAAATACAGAAAAACAGTTGCATAGTTATAATTTCCTGAACTTGTTGTATGATTTTAAAGTCTGATGATGGAAACACAACTTACAGAGGAGGAGAAGGAGAAAGAGAGGCAGCAGCAGAGCTAATATACCCAGTGGGCCCAATGATACAGAGCTTTGGTTTTTCTGGCAGACTCCTTCGTCGGTGCACTTGCACAGAGTTACTGTTGCCGTCTGAGTTGTACCAAAGCCTTGCTGATCCACGACATTAAGAGGAATTTCATATCTTCCCCATGGAAGATCCTTTAGCTGCTTTAAAAGGGCGGTGGTGTCTACAAAAGAGAAACCATATTCATGAACTTTAAACCAATCAGAATCCGGTTGTTCTTGTCACTATTTGGTTCTAATTATTTGTAGTTATAATCCAATTAAACTTTTATTTATTTATTTACACAAAGACCTACCATTAAACTTTTCAATGGACCAGTATTCGTCATGTTCATTTGCTAACGAGAAGGTGAAAGGGAAAGAAAATGGAACTTTGTCTTTGTCTTCAGCTGTGACGAGCAGATAACCGAGACTCTGGTCCTTTTTCTCGCACATCACTAGTTGAGGAGGAAACACGGGCATGTTGTCATTGACGTCTTCTATCTGAAGGATGACTGTTCCGGTTCCGGTCTTTAAGGCTGAAAAAACAGAAAAGTTACTTTTACTGTCAGGCGAGACATCTGTGAACAAGTGTCAATTCTCCAAAAATATGTGACTGACATATCTTTGCCAGTTCTTAGAGAACGTGCGTCATCATTAGGAATACTGTACTTCATTAATTAGACCTTTACAGGAAGTTGTCAACAATAATTATTATAGTGACAAGCATAACTGTAATAGTGTTCACAGCAGCAAATTCCAAAATCCAACCTTTCATCTACATTCAACAGATTGTCATCTGAGACTCAGCCTGAGGCACAGCGTCCCGACTACCCCGCCTGTCAAGCGGTTGCAGGTGCTGGCATGATGCGTTCAGGATCACAACATTCAGCGTATTTCTGCAGAGGCAGAGTACACAGCAGTAGGTGATAACTTACAGGGATCAACCGCCCTCAAGGTGATGTTGTAACGCCCGTTATAGACATATTGTGACTCTCTGTCAATCGTGTTGATGACCTTAAGCTCTCCTGTATTTGTGTCGACATTGATCCACGAAGCTGGATCCTGAACTTTGTAATACCTGAGATAACAGAAAGGTGTTTAGGGACACATCACATTCAGCTGAGCAGGCAGTCTGCCCCCCAGTGTTAAGCAGAAATAGTAGAAATTGGAATCAGGAAGTGTTGCTCTTATGAGCTCCATCAGAGCCCCAGAAAGGTTTAGTGCACACAGCATTACCTGATGCCTTTGCTGCTGTTTGTCTCAGGATCCACAGCTATGTAACTTTCAAGCACTGTGCCATTTGGTGAGTTCTCTTTGACAGTGCGGTAAACTAAAGGAGCGCTGAATTCTGGGCCTTCGTCAACATCGGAGACGGAGATAACAATGGGTACAGACTGCCACTGGCTGGTGGTGCCCGTAAGATCCGCTTCATTGCGAGCTGAAACTTCCAGATTTATACTTTTTGTCGTCTCATAATTGAGAGACTGGAAATTCAGAGAAGAGTAAAACAAACATGTTTATGTTATGCCTTTGGTTTGAAGAAACATTTTCTTTTGAGATGACTGACAAAGACACTTGAGTTTGTTAAGCTTTGGGTAAAATATGAACTAAAAATTCCTTCTTAAACGTGTTAAAAAAAAGTTTGTTCCAATGAAGACAAGCTTGAATATGACATTGCGTTCACCTTTGAAACATAGAGACGCCCAATGTTTGTCTTGGGATCTGTTTCTACCCTGAAGTTTCCATTCTCATTTCCTTTGGTGATGACAAGTTTGGATATCCAGTTTGGTGTGTTTTCCAAATCTTTATCGTCCAGAGGAATTTCAAGGATGAGCTTTTCGCTTTCATTTTCTTTGATGGTGGCTTCATACTAAAAATAAAAGAAATAGAAATAAAAGTTAGTTGGTCTGTCTGTTTGTGCATGTGTGTAACTATCAAGTACTTACAGATGTCTTTCTGAAAGTTGGCGGGTTGTCGTTGATGTCACTCAGAGTAATAGTTGCTGTCCCTGTGCTAGACAAACTTCCAGGAGCACCCTTTAAATCTCGGAGCTCCACGATGACAGTATACTTGTCTTTGACCTAAACATATATTTTTCAAAAAGGACAAGAAATTTAGAGAAGATTTGACACAAATGACAAACAAACTAAGACAGGAATGTTTTAGTATCTTGAAGGCTCACCTCTCTGTCCAGAGTGTTGGTGACTGTGGTTATTACGCCGGTGAAAGGGTCAATGTTAAAGAGGTTTGACTCAGACTTCAATGAGTATTTGATTCTAACATGATCAGTGTCTTGTTTGTCTTTGTCTGTAGCATTCACTTTCCCCACCACGGCCCCTGAGATAGAAAGAACAAGCAAAACGGACCTTTGTAGTGTTTATTGTGAGGCACGGTCAGACTGGTGATGTGTATTTGACCATCCTTACCTGTGGTTTGCTCCGGCACGGTGAACTGCAGCTTACCAACAAATTCTGGAGGATTGTCATTCTTATCGTCAACTTTTATGACAAACGTCATAGGGTCGTCTGCTTGCTCGTGAGAGTCTTTTTTAAAAACACTGATCCTAAACTGTAAAGGCACAAGTACATTGTTTAAAGATTTTTTTAAGTCAAGGACACATTTTCATTAAGAAGATGATGAAACAGAATTAATTCAGACTCTGTGGTGGAGCAGGAGAATCCCACTCCACAATTAGAGGTAGAGGTAGAAAGTGGTATCACATTAGTGTTTATGTAAAGTAAGTGTGTGTAAAGTATAAGTGAAGTAAAAAAAAATCAAAAACAAAATCTGAATTATGGTTTCTATTTCTTTCATGAAACAGTCAAAATTAATATTTAAAATATTTATATGCAACTCTGAGCATAAGGGTTTCAAAGTTGGATGATGGCCTTTTTCAAACACTCACTGTATACTCTTCTATCTCTTCTCGATCCAGAGACTTGTGGACTTGTAACAACCCAGTGTCCTTGTTCAGGCTGAAAACTCCAGCTGGATACTGATCCGCTCCAGGTCCACTGATGGTGTAATACACATCGTATTTGCGTGCAGCATCAGAAACGAGCTAAAGAAAACAGAAAAAAAAAAGATCTGTATAAACTTCAAACTGCTTAACACAGCTAAAACAAACCTCAGTTTTTGTCTGGTCATCTTATCAGGATGCATTCTGTTTTGTTTTTTTGTTTTTTTAATAGAAATATAACATGTAAGAACAATTAGCTAGTGGATCACCTGGACAAAGTTTTAAATACATAGCTCATGAAGGTTACTACGAGACAGGAAGGCTTTGTTTTGAGTCTCAGGGAGCACACTGATGCTAGTTACATCAGATTGGGGTAAATATTGATCAAAAACAATCACAAATTCAGCTTCCGTCAGGAACATTACCGTTTCAACCTCCTTTGGGAATGGACCTGGGTCGTTCTCCAAGATCTGGGTTGGTGGAGGCTGCCAGCGTCTTTTGGTTCGCTTCAGGAGGCCTTGGCCTTGGAACTGTGACACAAAAATAAACCCAAATAATATTTTTTTAAAAAGAAAAAAAAGAAAAGAAAGGAAGGAATGCGTTTGTTGAGGAGAAGTAGGGGTGCGCTGCAGACTTACGTCTGTTTGAGGCGCTCTGTTGCAGTAAAGGTGAACTTCCATCGCACTTTCAGGTCCATTCTGGTCCTGGGCTTTGACGGAAAATGTCCGCTCCCCGTTTAGTAGAGACACGGCGGTTGCGGCCACGACTTCTCCGTTCCCGCTGATGCTAAAGCTGGGATCCTTCAGGCTCAGCTTCAGGGTTTTAGGGTCACAGTC
This sequence comes from Oryzias celebensis, assembly GCA_014656515.1. NCBI lineage: Eukaryota > Metazoa > Chordata > Actinopteri > Beloniformes > Adrianichthyidae > Oryzias > Oryzias celebensis. Next base: position 77,790,605 of record BNCR01000001.1, read on the forward strand.
GGAGGTTTGAACTGAACAACGCGGAAAGGAGTTAGCAAGCGCGCGGGGCTGACACAAATTAAGCTAGTTTTGTCAAATAACCGTTTTTCCCACCTCCCCTCCTGTAAATACATTTATAATCACCTTTAGTAATTCGGTAACCGACAGGGATGTTGTCAGGGACGAGGACGTAGACGGAGCCAGGGAGGTGACACGACTCCACGCAGAACGTGACCTGGTGGAGAAAACCGACCTTTAAAACGGCCTCAACGCGAACTATAAGCATTTATGTTTAATTCACGTTCCCCCCACAAAACATTCGACCAAACCGACCCCAAAAAGTTAAAAAAAGAAAAGGGAAAACTTACCAAACCGATGACAAAAAATAGAAATGTCGCCATATTTAATTTTTAAAAAAAGAAAAAGAAGAATTGACGGACTTTGACCCGATACAAAGATGAGGAAGAGTCCAAGTCGGGTTTCTGTCGCAGAAACACAAACGAACTAAGTGAAATTCAACTCTGCTGGTTTGGTCAAACCCTCCAATTGTTCGACCTCCTCCTTAGGGTTTTTTTTTTTTTTTTAATCTGTCGTTGTAGCTCCTCGCGCAGAGACAACAGACACACCTAGACACACCCAGAAAGCCTCGATTTGGATCAGTCTGTCCCACCTTTGGCAGCAGCGAATGCTCAGAAATATGCAGGAGGCTGCAAGTTTGTAGGAGGCTGCAAATTATTGGAACCAGCAGGGGGCGATCTTGCTCTGGACTTTCACCAAGTGGGAACACCCCCCACCCCCCAACTTACCAATAATAACAGAGTACACAATGCAATGACACAAACAAGACTTACAGGTAAATGTACTGTTACTTCGGTTCAAATGTCTTTCAAACCGCAGAGAAAATGACTAGTCTGCTTTATTTTGAAAGACCTCACCCATGTTGACCCCTGTTGGCTCCTCCTCCTCCTCTGCAGCTCTGCTGGAGCAATCTCCAGGAGGAACAGAATTGAACTCTGCACTGAAACACCACAGGAATGTGGGCCCAATGTGGGGGAGGCTACGCTCTCACAAGAGGAGCGGGGCTATCTCTGTAAACTACTGATAAACGTGAGGGTCACTGCAAACACGTCCCCGCTGAAGCCACTGGAACCGGCAGGCCCTGGTGAAATATGTGCCTTGGGAAGTGAGACCGTAGGGGGGCTGCAACAGGAAAGGTGAGAAAAATGTCAGGAAGGCAAAGCTGCTGCGGATCGTGGGTGTGGAGATAATGAAGGGCGTGGGGTTGGGAAACACTTTCAGCACTGCAAACTCACAACAAACTTCCAATTTTCACAATTTGAGTCACAGTTCACAAGCAAAACTACGAATTTGTGCCTTTTAGACGATTCCACACTGTCCACAATCAGAGTTAAGTCAAATTTGCCATAAGACACAAATATAATTTAAAACCTTTTATTCTGCTGATTGAAACATTTAATCAAAACTGATCACGTGTAATGTCTCCTTTTCATATTGAACTTAAAAAATTGTCTCATGTTTGATTTCAGTCACCAGGCAATAAAAAGAAAGCTCACGTAATGAACACACCTGCTCTGTAACATTGTTTTCACTTCAGATGCGTCAGATATTACACAGTGCAGTGATGACTTACTTGGATGCGCTGGGCGTCATCTGGCCCCAGGGTTAAAACAAGATGTTCTCCTAAACCTTGTTTACAAAAAAAGTGAAAGGCGTTGTTAAGTTTTGTCGTCTGCATTTCTTGACTGTATACGCCTAAATGTTTCATTTTGCCAATGTGACAGGTGTGCTTTTGCATCAGTTTGGTAATTTATGAATCACAACTGCCTAGGTGGAGTATGTATTAGATTTCCAATTAATGGATATCTAGTTATTATTAACTGTGAGTGTCAAAAAGAAGATTGGTCTCCCACCATGAATACACCTATTTTACTCATGTACATTCATACTTGGACAACACCTGTGGAGAGGATTAAACGGCCAGACAGAACAGACGAGAGTGAAACAGAACCACCTTCATAAGGGAAACTGGCATTTCTGCATGTTAGGGCATGATTGTTAGAAAGAAAATAATGAGAGAAATTTGCATTTTTCTCCAAACATATGGATTTATATATATATATATATATATATATATGTTTTCGTATACTTATAGAACTGCATAAACAAAATGGCAGAAAAGGTAAATGTCTGACTGAAAAATGAGAAGTCTGTTTCCACCTGTATGTTCATGATCCCACTGATCAAGCATGAATGGGACTCCAATGAAAGCACTCTTTCTCCTCTCAGCTCTCTTGTTGTTGTGTAGGTCATAAAGCTTCAGAGTAAATGTTTCACGTCTCATGGCAACGCTATGTGTGCCAGTATCAATCTCCCTCTGTCCCTTTCTCTCGTCTTACTCTGGTTTGACTCGGAAACCGATGCTTGCAGATGACCCCAGTCTAGTGTGCAGTTTTACATGGTGAGCCCATTGCTGCTCAGCCTAGGAATTTCATGGGTCATGGTGAACTTTTACACAAAGGTGTGAAACTACGGGTCAAGAAGCAAATTAAATATTGTCTGCATTCACTGTGAAAAAAGGACAAAACCTAAATTTTAACCTGATACAAGTCCAGTATTAAGAAACTGCTTGGAAGACAACTCTGCGGAATAAAGTTCGATAATTGCAAAAGAGAAAAGTAATAATCTTAATTCACAGCAGCTACGCAGCAATGGTTATCCGCCCAGTAAAGCTCAAGACCGGTTAGCCTTTGTCAATGGCTGCCACACCTTGCAGTGCCATAATGCCAGTATTACATGTTTGGATTACGTGTCTGGGCGTCCGTGAAGCTTTGAGATGAAACCCTTCTAGTGCTTTCTGCAATAAAAAAACACACCTTTTTTCTATTTATTCTGATTTTTTTGGAAGTTTAATTCTAAAAAAAATCTTCTAAGATTTTGATTTAAAAATTGTAATTTGTTGTTTTTTTTTCTTTAAATCTGGTTGATCTTTCAGCCAGTGACAATTAGTACTTGCATTTCCTGCAGAAAATGAATCTATTTGACTGCTTTATTACTGAAAAATGTCCCTGCCGCTCTGTCAATTAATAAGGTAGAAACAGCAGATGCTCAAAAAACTAGAAAAGATAAAAGGAAGTTGCTTGACAATGAATTAGGGTTTAGCTGAAATATCAGCCTTTTAATGAATGGATAGTAGAGAAAAGTAAAGTAACTTTGGCCAATTGAAATCAAATTGCAAATAGTTGAAGAAATTGGTATTATACATTTTGGGAATAAATTATTGTTAACAAAAAGGCCAAATGCGTATTTAGTTCTGAAAAATAATAATGCTCATATTAGAATAGAATAGAATAGAATAGAATAGAATAGAATAGAATAGAATAGAATAGTATTAATCCAACAAAGGGAAAATTAGTTTGTTATCATAGTGCTATAAAAACAGCAGATGGATAGTCACTACCACTAACAAAGTAATAACAATAACAATTATTGTTCAGTATCTATGAGACATTGTAGTCTAACAAGGAAGAAAGAACTGCAAAAGTGGAAAAAAAAAACGTATTACTCAAGGCATTCCCTAAATTACCAAGAATTGGAAGCAAAATTAAAATTCACCTTTTGAAAACTGCTGGCAACACATCCAATTCTCGTCCATTTATTCACGAGTTAATTAAAGAAATAGTCCCTGCTGAGAAAAATCCCATTGAGAGCACTGCAACAAGAGGAGCTACAAACATGTCAGAGATATCATTTTGAAGAAATGCATTTTTGTTTCTGTGCGTGAAATAACTTTTAATAATACTGACATGAAAACTAACATATTGCATTTGCAGAATAGAGTAGAATGGTAAAACTATCCTTATAACCGTGACTTATAACATAAAAGCCAAAAAGAAAAAAATGCAAGAATGTTAGCTGGTTATTTTAGCATTAAGGTCTAAAGTTGATTTAGCTGAAAATAAGAAAACTTAATAGCTTAATAGCCAAAATAAAACCTTAACAATTAAAAAAAAAAACAGAACCACAATGGATCATGTTAACATGGAGGATAAATGTTGGATCTGTAAAGTAAAGAAAAGCCTTTTTAGTGACTTTTAGATTTTTATTTAACTTCATGCAGAAAAAAATGAATTCTGGGAAAAAGATAACATTTTAATATGCTGATAAAGGATAGTCTGTGAAGAAGGTCAGCAAAAAACCCCAAAAGAACAATGATATTTAAGGTGGGTGTGGGCCTGCTCCTCATTGAAACTTGGGCAGCTACGCCCCTGCTTCCCTCTCCAGCGCCTCAGGCGCAAAGGTGACCAAACTGGACTGAAGAGTTGACCGTTCTTGGTTAAAAGCCCGTTCCAGTCCACCTGTTTTCTTTACGTCTTCTTTTAGCTTCTTTGCAGACAACAATGTCTAGATAGAATCGGAATTCAAAAGTGCCGACAGCAAAACCTCTTTTTCTGTGCGTTATCAGCGCAAAGAGGGCCCGCCCCGTTATAAAGCAACTCCCTGGATCACGGCTGGGTCGAAGTCTGTCCTCAACTAACAATAGACAACAGAGGAAGTCGGGCTGACTTTCTATTATTAATTTATTTGTTTTACATTTCTACCAGAGGAAAAAGACTATTTTTTTCTTTATAAAGATTCCTTTTAAACGTCCTGCTGCCGATGTCTCTCCTGCTGAAATGCAGCCTTTTGGCGCAGCTGGCTCTCCTCTCTGTAAGTACGCGAAAATGGCACCGATTTTTCTCTTTCGCTGTCGAGGTAAATAGCACATTTGAAGCAGGTGTGGCGAAACCAGCAGAAATCTTTTGAATGTTACGCAGTTCTGGGGATAAATGCGCTGCGTCTGGGTTTACGAAATTCAAGAGAAAGTTGGAAAACTGCGACTTTTGGATGATTTTACGCGACTCCATCATAGCTGCTTCATTTGAAGATTTGTTTTCAGACACGCTTAATAAAAAAATAAATTACAGAAATGAATTTGTGAGACCACTTCTGAACAAAACTTACAACCATAAGTGGGAATGAAAACTATATTTACGCATCGTTTTGTCTACACTTTTTCCTGTTTATCTGCAGATTGTTCCTGTGGGGGCTAACTGGATTGTAGCCCCCAGACGGATTGTTGAAAATCAAGACTACACCACGTATGATTACATTGCAAGAGTAAGTTTTGCTGGGTGTCTGTCAGAAATGTAGTTGAGTTCCTCTGTCACTGCCTATTTGTTCTTTTCGTTTGCAGCATTTGTTCCTTTAAAAGTCAAAGTAGCAACATTTTTGTAGACTGTTAGTCATGGCACATTCATACTAGTGACTCATTGAAGTTCAGAGAAAAGTGATGATTACAAAATTGTAATATTCTCACTCATCTGGTAGCTTCACATGTCGAAACCCTTTTTTTTTTTTAATGTTTAAAATATTTTATTCTTAAGGAAGAGTCCTTAATCCCCTAACTCCAGCTTGTTTTTTGTTTCAGATTCGTTCAGATAAGGAAAACTATACAAAAATTAGATATTTTTTGTCTGGGAAAGGTTATGATGAACCCCCCTATGGTGTGTTCAGCATCGAAGAAAATACAGGCAACGTGAAAGTTCATCAGATCCTGGACAGAGAGAAGTTCAGCAACTACACAGTAAGACGTCTTTACAGCAGATTCACGGAGACCCATAAAGGCTGTGTGCTGAAAAAAATCAGACCACCGTCATTTTTCTTTTTGTGTTTTCTAGTTGAAAGGTGTGGCAAAATATTCTGACGGGACCCGTGCTGAAGTAGATATTGACCTTGTGTTTAAAGTTGAGGATGAGAACGACTGCAAACCCGTCATTGAAATGCAGCAAGTCGGTTATGTCAAAGAATCCAGTGCAGCAGGTACACAAAAATACCTGCAAGGTTTCTCATTTATGGTTTCAAAAAGTTGTCTAACCTTTTTGGTATCTTTTTTTTAGGGACTGTTGTCATGAAAGTGAAGGTTACTGATGATGATGAACCAAACAAACCCGCCTCGCAAATTTACTACAGAATAGATCAATCGAGCAACGCAGCCGGGATGTTCTCCATCAACTCCGTGACTGGGGAGATTTTTGTCCAACAGACCAAACTTGACAGAGAGGTAAGAGGTCTAGAACAGGCAAAATGTTAAAACATTTCATTGTCTACTATATAACATCTGCTTTTCTTTGTTTTTAAGACAAAAGACACATACAGATTGACAATAATTGCTTCTGATCTAAATGGGCAAAGCGGAGGCAACTCAGGAACCGGAGAAATTGAGATTAAACTTTTGGACATAAACGACAATGTTCCGACACTGGAGAAAGAATCGGTAGAAATATCACTGCAATTATGTTCTTTTTTGCTTCATTAAGTGTAATATTGTCATCTCATGATAACTTCTGGTTTCATTGCAGTATGAGGGAAGTATAAAAGAGAATACAGTAGGTATGGAGGTCATGAGGATAAAAGCCGTTGACATGGATCTGGTTAATACGGACAACTGGCTGGCTGCCTTTGAAATTGTTTCGGGGAATGAAGGCGGTTATTTAAACATCGCTACTGACCCTGCTACCAATGAGGGGGTGATCACTGTGGTTAAGGTGAAGAGACTTGCTTTGTTTTGTAAAGCAAAAGAAGCCAGTGAGATTAAAACTCCGTTCAAAGCCATAAGATGTGTGTCCTTTAATGTGCAGGCCCTGGACTATGAGGAATTGAAAGCGTTAAATTTGGCTGTGAGGGTTTCCAACAAAGCCGAATACAACTTTGGTGCGGCAGGGTCCTCATCATCGTCGTCGTCATCGTCATCATCATCATCATCATCATCTAAAACTTACCCCATCAAGATAAATGTGCAGAATGAGAAAGAGGGCCCCCGCTTTCAGCCAAACGTCAAGGTGGTAGCTGTGTCTGAGGAGGCTGGATCCAGCATGAACCGAGTCATTGCCACTTACACCGCTATTGACAGTGACACGCTGCAGACTGCCACCAACGTAAGGTACGAGACACTTCACTGGATCATGGTGGAAAACAAAAACCCATGTCAAACACAGATGCAGTAAAGAAGCTTGTGTCGACTGTAGAGTGTTTCAGTTTAGAGTTTAAATTAGAGTTCATTCTAGGTGCCAACAAAGATGATAAAGTTAATGTTATTTTAGAGTTTTGATATTCCAGTAAAAAAACAATCAAAGCAGTTTCCAAATTTTATTTTTTAATTTAATATCAGCCAACATAGAAGTGTAGTTTGACCATCTTGATCTGGTTATCCTCATACTACAAACAACTTCAAAAGTTTGGTCTTAAGTCCCATGACAATGAAAATAGTTTTTTTTTTTCATTTTTAACATGGTTTTGCAGCATTTGCATAGTGCTGGAAGCCATGTATATAAAGAAAATTAGGCTCAAAATAGAATATCTGAGTGTTTCTTTATTCAGTTTGTTGTTAATCAGGAGTAGATGCAGAAGTGTTGTCGTAAAAAGCTTGTAGCAGTGGCATAAAATCTTCAACGGCCTGTTGCAACAGTCGCTGGTTGCTTCCTTCTCCGCTCTATTTTATAATACAGATAAGAATACAGATTTGCTTTTTATTTTTGGCTAAAATGGCGTAATCACAAATAAAAGACCACTGGGAATGCTTTCAAAAAAGATGATCAGAGTGGGACTTAAATTTTTTTTAAAATAAAGACAAATTAGTCCAGTTTTAAATAGAATGTTTATCTTTAACTAGGTTTTTATGAGTTAGCAGTTACTCCTTCCTGTAGTCTGTTCATTTGTAACAACTTTTAACAACGCTCAGGATTTATTCATCCTTTTGTTTTTGTATCACTGAAGTAAATTAGTTTTGTTGTATCTAATCAAATCAAATGTTCATGTAAAGCTGACACAAGCATATCCTCGTGGTAAATATCAAGATGTATGGCATAAATATTTATCACCTTGTCTGTATATTTATCTTCTTGTTCTCTCAGGTATGTTAAGCTCTATGATGAAGACAACTGGCTCTCTATTGATGAAAAAACAGCTGAAATCCGTCTAAATAAAGCACCGGATCGAGAGTCCAAGTTCTTGATCAACGGAACGTATTATGCCAGAATTTTATGCATCACCGATGGTGAGTCCAGTTAAAGAGATTTTACTGGATATTTATCAGTCACATTGTTTCAGAAAACAATCATAGTTCACAGCAGGCTAAAAATGTTTGTATATGGCTTTTAGACGCTCCATCCCAAACAGCAACGGGAACCATAGCCATCCAAGTGGAAGACTTCAACGATCACTGTCCCCAACTGACCTCTACCAGTCAGACCATGTGCTTTGAGGACAATGCCATCTTTGTCACTGCTGAAGACAAAGACGAGTTCCCCAATGCAGCACCGTTTGAGTTCACTGTGATTTCTGAGAGCAACGATCAGAAGTGGACAGTTGAACCTCTCAATGGTTAGAGCACCTGAACACAACACTATGGAAAGCACAAATGTAAAACTGACTTGCAGTGTAAACCCCTTTAAGATTTACATTTCAAACCATTTCATCTCCAACTTTTAACTTCATGATTTTCAGCATTTTGTCAACAAATTATTTAGACTTTGAGCTTATTGCATTTGCTGTTTCTATAGCAAGTGAAGGAAACATGAAAGATAAAAGCATTTTAAAAAATGTTTAAAAGCAAGATTACAAGAGAATTCAGAATAAATTGTGAATGGGGTTTCTTTCTTCAGGAACTTCGGTCATTCTGCGAGATCAGGGCCACCTGTGGCCGGGCATCTACAAAGTGGCAGTGCAAGTCAAGGACCAGCAGGGAAAGTCTTGTGATGAGTTGCAGACAATAGATCTAACAGTGTGCACGTGCCTGCAGGGTTCTAAAGCCTGCTTGGCCCGTAATTCCAAATCTGCTGTTTTTGGGGCTGCTGGTGTCCTGCTCATGCTGCTGGGGCTGCTGCTATTGTTGTGTAAGTAAACACATTTTGCTCTCTTGGTGGAACATTTCACTGAGAATCATGAACTTTCTCTTGCCAAACACAGCAGGCTGATGCATGTGTAGACAGATTAAGATGAGGGGTTTGGTCACAGATTGTTGCGCAGAAGGGAAATCATGCCTTCTGGAGGCTTTCCATTCGCTAAAAAGTATTTCTAATGTCAGCAGTCAGTTATACAACCCATAATTCTATAAAAACTTTTCCGATAAAGTTGTAATTGTGTATTTTTTTTTTTGTAGTGTTGCCTCTTCTGCTGTTGTTCTGCCTGTGTGGAAGCGCAGCGAGGGATTTCAAGGCAATTCCCTTTGAAACAAAGGAACACTTGATTCAGTATTCCACAGAAGGACAAGGAGAAGACAAGGTACTTCTATTTGGATTGGATGGATTTCATAAGTTACTGAAAAAAATGGGCCTTAATGTATTTTTGTACCTTTTTTATAGGGTGTTCCTTATGTGCAAATCCCAGTGGAAACTGGTGATATCCAACTGGGTGTAAAGGACATCAATTCTTATGGCGGACAGGGATACCGGCAAGGTGGAGGATCAGCTTTAGGCGGGGGTGTAAATATGTCCACCTTAACTGCAGATAACAAACATCATTACAGCCAGTATGGGCAGTCTTTTCTGCATGATCAGACAGACTTCATGAGCTCTGGAATGACAGGACAAGAGATGAGCTTCTCCAGTTACAGGGGAGGGGCCTTCGATGGGATAGCTCTGTCTGATCGTTTCTTGGAGGAATACTACACCACGGTGAGTTTTCTTGAAGTGGAAGAGAATTAAGTTTTGGATTGGGACTTATCTGGTACTTTTGGGTAGTAATCTATAGCTATTGTGCTTTATATTGCAGAAATCAAACGACGCTTCAGGGCAGTTTCAGGTGAATGACCAGTCCCTGATCTATGACCATGAAGGTCAGGGCTCACCTGCAGGTTCTGTTGGCTGCTGCAGCCTCCTTGAAAACGAAAATGATCTTTCATTCCTCAATGACTTGGGGCCTAAATTCAAAACCCTGGCTGAAATATGCCAAGGATCAACCCTGGTGACTGAGTCTGTGGATGCAGGAGTTTCCATCCCACCCATCAGGCCGCCGTCTGCTGTCAGGCCTTCCATCTCAACCCATGAGCACATCCACGCACACACGGAGACGGTCAGGGATCACGTTGACTCCATCAGGACTCCAATGTACCCTCTGGCTCCTCCGCCATGGTCCAGGAGGAACGGTTCACTGAGAGAGTGCAGAGTTCAGCCCCAAAAGTGCACGTCCAAGATAACATAGTCATTCCCAATCAGACGCTGTACATTCAGCAACCTGCCATTTACTATGCTGCCACACCAATGTATGTAGTTGAGTCCAATCCCCAAATGGTGCTCGTGTCTGGGGAACTCAGCAGACGATGGGTCAGGTGAGTCAAGTTGGGTTGAGTCAGGGCATGATGCAGGTTGGAAGCATTCAAGGATCTCAGGGTGTGGTTCTTGTTGACGGGCAGTTAGGAGCGGGCGGGGTTACAGCACAGGTGGCACAATGCGGCTCGCAAGAAACCCTGCCCAGGTCCCAAACCATCTCCAGGTCCCAACAAGTACTGATGGTTGAGAACGGGTCCTCCAGGGAGGGTTAGGTACTCAGGCAGCACAGGGCTTAGTCCAAACAGAACGGGGATCTGCAGAGGCTGGCTTCCAGTTTAGGAGTGCAGGTGTGCAGGAGAAGTCTTTTTCAATAGGATCACGTGGTTCAGCAGGATCAAATGAGGATTTTGCCCTGACAGCCATGCCCAAGGTGCAAGGCAGGCAGAGGGTTGTTACTCAACATAAAAAAATCTCAGTAACTGAGAGAAACATAGATTAGAGCGTGAACGGTTGAGCCTGTCAACAGATAAAAAGATCTGTTTTTGCACAGTGAAAAACAGCACACCGATTGTGTTTATTTTATTTGGGAGGGGACTTTCTGGATCGAGTCTTTCATCTGTTTCAGCTTATGGCCGCAGTACAGTATTAGTGTTAATAAATCTGAGAACAAAATTTGAAGAAGCATTACATTGTTTCTGTCGCTACAACTTTGCAAACATAAATTCTGGTAAATAAACTATTTCTCCCTCTCTTGAGCCGAGCATTTCCCATTCAGATGTCCTGTCTTAAAATAACTGTATTTATTTAAGGTGAGGCTCTAACAAAGTGCAAAACGGACAAACAAATTGGGCAGCATAAGAAAGTACATTTTTAGACTATACATTTTGTACAGATAGCAAATGACCAAAGTGAAGAAAATATCTTTTTATTCTTCTTGGCAGTAGAAAGTATTTTTTTAGTAGTAACAAAAATTGAAACTACACAATCAATTAGCTTTTTTCCTCTTTTTTTTAAGAATGAAACTGCTAAATGTCAATACTAACAGTGTTTGTATTGTTTCTACCACAGCTGAGTTTGTAAAGCATTAGTAAAAGCCTAAAAGTAGAAACTGTTCTTTAACATGAAGTTTTTTAATGCATCATGACTTTTTTTTTTTGCCTTTTATTAGGTTGAAGTTGTGTTTGTTTGAATGTAAAAAGTGTAATTTAACTGTGCAGATTGTCAGACCTGTTTAAAATGAGATGCAATGCACTGAAAACTTTTTTCTAAAATGATACTGTATGAGAAATATGCATTATATTTGTCACTTGCAGTAAGAATATACAGTAATATACAGTAATTGCGTGGTTATAAAATGATTAAAGATAAGGATGCTTTCTGGGTTTTTACATTTTATTTCGGAATTGTTTTGCTATTGCTGAAGTAAGTAGAATACATGTTTTTGTACATTAAATGCAATTTCTGATAGATTTACAGCCCTATAGGAACACTTAAACTAAATTTGCTTATATGTTTGGGCTTTTCACAACTGTAAAGGCACTTATATGAAAAGTGTAAAAGGTTAGAGATTTTTTTTTAAATAAAATGTTTCATTCATCTAGATTTTGTTCACTTGTATTTTTTTAACTAGTAAAACTTCTTTGAAACACACAAGATAAAAAAAACATACACACACACACAGAGACTTGAAGTGTTATAACATTTAAAATGTCCTTAAAAGAGAACTGCTATATAAAAAAAAAAATCAAAAAAGAAAAAAAACAAATATTATTATTATTAAATTATTTGTGTCTTCTTAGATAAATAAAAGTTATTATATAAAAATGTTTTTTTTTAAAAAGCAGTAAAACCTACTTGAAAAAGATTTGAAAAAACGTACAAAGTTATCAGCGAGTGTATCTATTGTTTATATAAAATAAGAAATTAAGAAATGTTCTATTTTTAAAGAACTATTTAAAAGTGAAATCCTATTTCATACAAATACCATTTAAATTCATTTTATGTAACTTTCATAGATTTCTTTCTTGTTTATTTAGATTAAGAAAAAAATATTGTTCAAAATTGTTCAAAAAAACAGGTTGAAATTTCTGAAGTACATGGAAGAAAAAAAGGTATGCACTTCATAAACAGGAGCCCTAAAAATGTCAAAAATCCCTCAATTTGATTTTTTTTTTAAATAAGCAAAAAAAAAATTTGCCTTTGTGGTAAGAAAAGTGTTGTATGTCTGAGTTGATTTTGCCAGTGAAGAAATTCTTGATAAGATTATTTTTCTTGCAAAACAGAAAAAAAGACTATTCTTGAACAAGGCTCTTTTTCTTTCTTAAGATTCAGTTTTTGCATTGTAGAAAATACAGATTAAAGTATCCTCTGGAAATAAAAGTTCTCATTTAGTCTAAAGTTCTTTTACGCGTCTCTTGGCAGAAACAACAGGTTGTTGGGGTTCATTTAGTGTCTCTAGAAACAAATGGGAGAAGGAAGAAAATCCAGTTTCAGTCTGTACATGACGACAAAACTTCAACTAAGATGGAGTCATTTGAACGTGCAGTTACAGGCAGGTAATGCCCTGTAATTTCCATTGTTTGTTGACATAAGCTAAACTTGTATGGCTTTTTTCTCATTCAACTGTGGAACACAAGTCTATAAATCACTTTTTAGAAGATTAATTTACTTCATTAAAGCTGTATTTCTTTTCCACAAAACAAATATATATATATATATTTTTAATCTTTCTGCCTTAGTATCTAAAATTTAACAAGTCTGCACAGAAGCTATTTATTCCGTGGGCTCTGCTTCATTTAAAGTTTTTGTACTTTACTGGTAACTTCGGATCCGCAAGCACAACCTGGTTTTGTTGCACTTTGCAGGCGGTAATGCAGATCAAAGTAGATGTTTTCCATTGCCACATAGAGAAAACAGACCCAAACAGGGTGGGGCCCGGCTTGTGAAATGTTTACGACTAAAAACCCTGAGAAAGCTGCTTAGTGACAAGCTTCCACCTCATCAGTCTGACACGTTTCTCTCAAGCCAGATAAAATCACTCCTACCATCATCTTCTCTCACATTGTGTACTTGCAGTAATCAATCTGAGTTTGACAGCCTCACAATTCTTTTGCAGCATTCCTTTGGAACAGTCTGTTAAGATGCTGTTCCCCAATGTGGAATGCACACCACCATAGCTGCTGAAACCCCAAGGCTTCATTTCAGCTGGCTTTTATTTTTGTTTCTTATCTCAAACATTGAATTTACTAAGACGTTTCAAAAAATTTATATATCTTTCAAGCAGCTCAATAGGGATCATCATTTACTGTAAACAAGCTTTGGAAGGTGCCAAAACAGCCAACCACTGTGATTTTACCTGGAGAAACAGTCAAAAAATGTTTTGCAAAAAAGATGAAGAACAATCCTCACCTGTGAATATTGTTTAAGATAGAGCTGTGCAAACAAAGAGCGACTCTTTGATACAGTTTTAATAAGCTTGTTCAAATTAACCACAGGAATGTGGTCTTCCTCATTTAACAAAGCCCTTTGGTTAATAATTGTTCTTTTAACAAAATATTTCAAGATTATGGCAAACCTCAATAATCTTCAGCTGCCATAAACTGTGAATCCTTGTCAAAAAGAGAATTTATTGAAAAACAAAAGGTTGTCTTAACCAAAGTTTGGACGTGTATGTGGTTAGGTTTTTGTTGGAATGCAAAACTTCCTGCTCAGGATTTAAAATGAGGCTTCACAGAATACGAAGTAAACAAGTTTTCACTCTAATGTACATTCAAACCTTCAAAACCTACCGTTTTGTGATACACGTTGTGGATTTGTTTCTATTACATTCACACCTTTAAAGACCCACTCCATTGAAATTTTTGTTTTTTGAGTTTTTAACATGTTCTTGCAGCATTTTTCTCATGATGGAGGAGATATCCATCCATTTTCTAAACTTGTTAAATGCCTTACAGGGTCAAGGGGTTGCTGGAGCCTATCCCAGCTACTGTTGGGCGGAGGTGGAGTACACCATGGACAGGTAGCAGGGGCTACAATCACACACCCCTACACTCTTAGGGTCACCAATTCACCTATGAAGCATGTTTTTGGACTGTGGGAGGAAAATTGAAGAAAATGAAAATTTATTCATGAAGAAAATTAGGCTTAAAAATTGCATTCTGACCATTTTGTTTTTTAAATTGTTGTGAATCAGGAACAAAATGACAAAAATGCCTTTGAAAAAAGATTGCAGGTGTGACGTAAAGTTTACAACGGCAAGCAGCTAGTTTCCTGCTTCACTCCATTTTGATGCATCACTTGCAGACAAAAAGATCCATGAACGTCATTGTTTTCCTCGTCTGAGCTGGCATCTTGCTCAAATCTGTACGGCTGGATAACCCCAATATTGTTCCTTTGGTAATGTTAGATTGGAGGTGTGAGGGGATGTAGTCGAGTGGGAGAGAGGGTAAACAAAGAGATGATGTGAACTGAGGGAAGGCTTACTTTGTCCCAACAGTCCCGCCCACAACTCAGAGGTGAAATTCAGATAAACTACTGCGCTCTGCAGAAACTAGAAAATGACACGGATTTATAGATACCTGTAGATTTACCTAAAAAAGACATAATCGTAATTAAAAGACCACAAGGAACGCTTTTACAATCAATCAAAAGATGCTTGGAGTGGGTCTTGAATTGCTGCCAAAGAAGCTTTGCTTCAACCAAAGAAGCAGCCAACCATGAAGGGAGGATAACAGCAAAAGAAAAAAAAAGAAAACAAAGTCAGATGAATGAACAGATCACCCTGATGTGTTTCTTTAAGAAAAGAGTGGAACCAAAAGTTTAGATTAAGACAACAAAATCACGCTTCACGCTTTTTGAATGATTTATTTGAGACTACAGACCATCAGTGCATGATGAAACAAAACTTTGTCACGAACAACACTTTTGTCTGATGCTGGCAAATCATGGTTCAGAAAAACGCTTTTTACCTGTAATTGCCTTCGTAAGCTTTGTCAGTTGAAGCAACTTCTACAGAAAGTATTGTTTTTGCTAAAGAGTAACTATCTTCACAATGCAATGTTGGCTAGCATCTGGATCTCTGGCATTCCTCATGTGATTACTCACATAATATCTACAACTATTTCAAAATCTCATATGCAGTTTTGGATCAGTGGCGAGGATCATGATGGACTTCATCTTCGTCTTCCATTTCGTCTTCTTCATACTCGCCCATTTCGTCTGCAGTGCATCCTGGTACTGCTGGTACTCGGACACCAGGTCATTCATGTTGCTCTCCGCCTCGGTGAATTCCATCTCATCCATTCCCTCTCCGGTGTACCAGTGCAGGAAGGCTTTGCGGCGAAACATGGCGGTGAACTGCTCAGAGATCCTCCTGAACAGCTCCTGGATGGCGGTGCTGTTGCCGATGAAGGTGGCAGACATCTTGAGGCCTCTGGGAGGGATGTCGCATACTGCGGTCTTGACGTTGTTGGGGATCCACTCCACAAAATAGCTGCTGTTCTTGTTCTGCACGCTCAGCATCTGCTCATCCACCTCCTTCATGGACATGCGGCCGCGGAAGATAGCTGCCACTGTGAGGTAGCGGCCGTGACGGGGGTCGCATGCTGCCATCATGTTTTTGGCATCAAACATTTGCTGTGTGAGCTCGGGAACGAGAGAGCGCGGTACTGCTGGCTGCCCTGCTTGTGAGGGGAGCAAACCCCGGCATGAAGAAATGCAAACGGGGGAAGGGAACCATGTTGACAGCCAGCTTCCGGAGGTCAGCGTTGAGTTGGCCAGGGAAGCGTAGACATGTGGTGACCCCGCTCATGGTGGCTGACACCAGGTGGTTGAGGTCTCCATAGGTTGGTGTGGTCAGCTTCAACGTGCGGAAGCAGATATCGTACAGAGCCTCATTGTCAATGCTGAAGGTCTCATCAGTGTTTTCCACCAGCTGGTGCACAGACAGTGTGGCGTTGTAAGGCTCCACCACAGTGTCAGAGACTTTTGGGGAAGGCATGACGCTGAAGGTGTTCATGATGCGATCAGGATACTCCTCACGGATCTGCTGATGAGCAACGTGCCATCTCCAGAACCTGTGCCTCCACCCAGGGAGTGAGTGAGCTGAAAGCCCTGGAGACAGTCACAGTTCTCCGACTCCTTCCTCACCACATCCAGGACTGCATCCACCAGCTCAGCTCCTTCCGTGTAGTGCCCCTTGGCCAGTTGTTTCCTGCTCCGCTTTGACCTGCATGATTTAAGATTGATAAAAAACATCTTTAGGGTTTTAATGTTGATTTATTTTGACTTCATAAATCATTAATTTTCATGGTTGCTGGAACCTTTTCCATCTAATGTTAGGCGGAGGGAGGATACACCCTGGATGGGTCACCAGACACACACAGTCACATCCACACCTAAAGACAATGCACTAATTGGCCTAAGTTGTGTAATTTTTGGACAGTGGGAGGAATTCAAAGTGAGAACTCCACACAGAAGCTCCCAGTCAGGATTAAAACAAGGTGTTTTCAATGTGAGACCTGAGGGCTAACCACCGTGCAGCCCTCCTTCCTAAATCTTTGATTTATTTTTTATGAAAAGCATGAAGTGAAAAATGGCCTTGTAGAACAGAGAGAACATCTAACTTTTAGAAAATATGTCAGGTTCTGGCTTTGGTTTGTTTGCAGTAAAGATCAGGTGATGCTGATCTCACAGCCTAAGAAGTCTTCAAACTCCAAACCTTTTCTCAGTAGTTGCTCGGTCTGAGCACTTCACACTTGAAACTGCTGGTGTGTACAAATAAGGCACTGGGTTGGACCTTTACCTCTCACTGGTCAAACAAATAAAGAAAACAAAGATGCTTCTTCATTTGTAAGATTTATTGTTAATAAAATCATGTATCAGAGCTCTTTCCTGAAGGCCTCGTGGTCTAATCTATCAAAGACTCATCAGAGCATTTGCATGCTACAATAATCTAAAGGAACCTGAAGGAATGAATGCAAATTTCACTAAAAAAGTCTGCAGTGATACTTGCCAAAGGGAGTGTTGCTAAACGTTAACCACACAAGATTAGCGAAGGATAAAGGACACTCCCTTGGAAAAGAAAAAAAATAGAAAATCCTGCAGAAAAATTGCTTAACTTTTTAAGAATTTTTTGTTTTTTTGACGATTATCTAATCTTTTGGGTCGTCTACAACTCAGTGAAATGGTGGGTAGGACTTATGTGTGCCACTGTACAGTTTTGCAATCATCTGGTAACATTACGACCAAAACTGAGCTGAGCTTGAGTTTGAGAACTAGTGTTTAGTGACTTAGTGGAGAAATGACAGTTCATGAATGATAGGAGACCGCGCCCTCATGGGGAATGAGTCATCTGACAGTTACTGTGCAGCCCTAAAATGCTGCAGAAAAAAGTCTCTGCTGTTAAATATTAACACGCTGACCTTAGCATGGCAGGCATGTTACCATGCCAACACTGGCACTCAGCTTAAAGCACCAGAATGCATTAGACTTCACAGATGTACAGTATATAGATACCTAAGATTCAATTTCATCTGACAGGTTTTCAGTATTTCCATGCAAGTAAAAAAAAAGTCTTTCTGGCTTCTGAATATTCCTTTATAATCAGCATAGCCTTGCTTTTTTCTCTCTTTTTTTTTTTTTTTTGCTTTGTCATTAGTGGAGCTTGGCTACCCTGACGCATCTGCTTGTGGTCCATCCATCACTGTGTTGGCACATCCCTGAGACGCTGCAGATGCTTTGTGCCAGCAGCACACAGATCTGTACACAGTTATGCGCAGAGCTGTCAGGTGAAACTGAGCACAGATTTTCAGAAAATGACATCACTGTGCTGTTGTGGTTTTGGGAGTGCAGCAGGGTTAGTATGAAAGAGGTGGCTCCCTAGAAATAAGCGAAAAAGTCCTACCCCATAGGTAGATTTTCTTTAGATAAAGAAAAATCTGAAGAATCCATAATTAAAGAAAAAATTCTAGTCACTAAAACATGTTTCTCAAGCTAAGAGATGAAATATTGTTTTCTTATTTTACTTACTTAATATGGGGGTTTTGCATTGAGATGATACCTGGACTTACTGGGAACTTACAAAGACAAAGTTGTCAGGCCTGAAAAGCTTGTCCGAACGGGCCAGAGCGAAACTGAATCCATGGTTCTGGCTCCAGGTCCACTAAGATGGCGCGGGGCACAAATTTGCTCCCTTTGAACAGGAAAATGGGAAATTGTAATTTATCAATTAGAAGTGTATTTTTCTTTAGCACCAGACCCAATAAAATCGACTAAGAAATTACCCATAAGACCCTTCTCAGATGTTTTTTGAAAGAGTGAGCAGGTCAGCTAAGAGCAATTCTTTGCTTTGTTTCACCCTTTTTTTTGCCTGTGACTCTTCTGCTGAGCAAACTGCTCTTGCTGCATTGCTACTGTAGACCAGTGGGGGCTGTCAAAGTGCTTAGCTCTGCAGAATCCTTTCAAAGGAAAGCTCTCTGCTGTATTTGTTCTCTTTCTTTTTACGTCTTTGCTATTTTTCAGGTTTAAGAATTTCTTAACTTTGTAAAAAATCTGCTAATGCACCATTGTTTTTTATTTGTGGTGTAAAATTATTTGCATGCTTGATCCATATGCTACAGTGACCCACATGTGATGCCGATTATAGCATGCAGCAGGAAGCAAAAGATCAATAATGCTTTCTGCAACAAAACAGTATAGGGGCAGACGATCAAGCAGATCTTCATTTAAGCCAAATAAAAGCACAGCCTCTATCATTTTCTGAAACTTGTGAATGGAAGCTGATGGATCGCATCCTTTATAACATATTTGCTTTAATGCCGAAGCACAACAGTAAAGCTTTCATTCTAAAGATTGGCGTGCGATTCATTACTGAGCAGAAGCTGTGAGCAGATGACCTTAATAATCCCAAAGCATTAATATTAGATTTTGAGACGACAAAGAGGCTCAATAATAGCTGTGAGACTGCAGATAACTGCACCCCATGGAACAGGGATGGATGAAGGAGGAAGGGACACTGAGGAGATTTTTTCTGCTGGTTCACTGTCCTAATTTTTATTTTCTGCAGTCGTAGTGGGACCTACTTTCTCCCGCTAAATTAGTGACATACATGCGGGTATAGAAGGTCAGGTGAGGATAAAGACTGAACTTCATGCTGTTTTTTTACGTCATGTTTTTTTACCTGATGCCTCATTGTAGTAGACATTTATCCTCTCCAGCTGCAGGTCACTGTCGCCCTGGTAACTGCCCGTAGGATCAATGCCATGCTCATCACTTATCACTCCCAGAACTGATTTCAAACAAGCAAAATCAGATTAGGCTTTGGTTTAGAATTTTAAAAAAGTATTTTTTAAAAGTGTTTTGCTTTGTGACAAAGTGACATGATGCAGTGTGAGTCATGCAGCTGCTGCCTCCAGGGCCGAGGACTGTGAACCCCACCTTGGACCTTCCGGACCACCGATAGAACTGATAACTTATTATTAATAATAATATAATGATTATAATTTTTATTATTTCTACTAGTAGTAGTAATTGAGAACACAAAGTGATTTCCTGATTTAAAAAGAACAAGATTTTAAAATAAGTCAGGGTAAAATAAGAAGGTAAAATCGCAATTTTTAAGCAAACTTTGATGCAACAACATGTTTCTCACATCTGACCTAAAGTGTGCAGATTTATGAGATTGTGTCTGTACCTTGGCCCCAATCTGATTCCCGCATTGTCCAGCCTGGATGTGAACGATTTCCCTCATGGCGAGCTGTGGATTCGAGCGCAGAGCTTCCTTCCTCGTCCTCACTGCTGTCCACTTTTCAGTCGGTGCGTTTCCCCAAAATCAGCACTAACCTCATTTCTATGGGGTGAGCGTTCAGCCGGTGAGATGCGTAAAAGTGCAGCCAGTCGGATGACGATCGGCGCAGCGCAACATCTCTGTCAGCCAATCAGAGCGCCGCGCTTTGATGCAGTGGAGCGGAGGACGGTGCCGCATCACCCCTGACATCAGCCTGTCCTGAGCACGCAGAGACACTTTTCTGATGCTCTGCTGGCTCTGGGATGTACAGTAAAATAGACTTGTACCAGGGATGGAAAGACTCAAAACAGAACAAGATGCTAAAACAAAAAGCTAAAAAGCTAACAATCAGTGAAAGACACTTAAAAAAGATTAAAATAGCAGTAAACTTTCATTGGGACTAAAAGAAAACAATCACTGTCATTGATATAAGACATTAAAAAAATCTTCAAGAGTTCAATATATACAGATTGTAACTGTTGTATATCAGAAAGTAATAACTGCGTGCGAGAAACTAGCAATTTTTTTTATTTTGATGTCCCTTTAGGGTCTTTATAGAAACGATTCTGAAATGCTCTACTAAGTGTTTACTCTTTTAGAATATAACTTAGCTCACCTTACTTCTGGTGTGGGACTAATTTTTAGGTTATCGTTTTGTTATGACCAAAAACATTTTTGGTCATAACAAATACAACAATAAAAAATATTTGCTGAAGAAGTATCCTACAAAACTGGTCAGGTTTCGTTCGAGGTTTCATTAATTTGCAAAGGAAGTCACAAAGGTAAACCCAGTGATGATTCAACCATCCCTGTGTGTTATGTTTAAGTTTTTCACCACTTTTTTTTATTCAAATAAAGGAAACAAATAGTTGTATAAATGACTTTTGTCCAGTCTGCAGGGGTTTACTAGTTGGTGAACAGGCAATCATTTTTAAATTAGGACCTGTGTGCTTTCAGGTAAACGTTGTTTTTCTTTGCCCCATTCAACCGGTTCGTGATTGCATGAGAACAAGAGCCAGTCTCACCAGCAAAATGAATTACAGGGTGGATAATAATCCTGACAGATGAGTGCCACACCTCATTTATTTAATAGCCCTGTATGAAATCTACAACACTTTAATATTATGTAACAAAGCAGCCATGTCCTTCAGTGAGGTCAGCCGCTTTGGTTCTCATGAACATCAAAGATCAAATTCGGCTTTTGTCCTTTATTTGTAAAACTTTGATACTTTTAACATTATTGTTGTTCTTTTCTATGTAAAATTATAAGTGCAAATAATCGCAATTAAACATATCCAACTGCTTTTTATGTCTTATCATTTAACAAAAGATGCAAATGTGCATTTACAGTACTTTAAACTGGTTTAACAAAGATTTAGAAATGCCATCTTTTCTCAGTGAAAGAACGGTTGCAGTTGTCAACCACAGTGGACATGTACTCTTTCTGAATCAATCCGGTGGTAAAGGAAATGAGGAGACAGGTCTTCCCCAGTCTTTAAAAGACTGACAATAACTTAAATATTGGATGTACCAATCTTAGACTACATATTTTGTTTTAACATTTTCAAGAAAGAAAGACACATTTCCTAAAGTTTCTGAGCAGTTTTTTATGCCGTAGCGTATTAAAGAAAACAAAGATTTGCTACCCTCTGTTTAAACTTCCTTTGCTCAGACGAACAAAGTCAAGAAAGATGATTACATTTTTTATATTTGCAATGAAGTGGAGCACTACTGTTAAAGATGAGAGGTACCAATTTATTAGCAGTCTAGCTTAGTTAGACTCCCCTTCAAACATCAGCCCATTCTTTCTCAACAAATGAAATGTTGAAGGTTTTTCTGCTCAGTTTGTTTTAATCCACATTCAGTAAATGAAATGAAAGGTTAGCATGCAGGTCAGAGAGGAAGGTGATGACCTCATTACCGGCAGCAGTTGCTCATGGCGATGCCTTTGTGAAGGAAGCATCTCGGACAGGATGGCTGGCGGCCGTTTTCCTTTGTTGATTGTAAAGACTTGTAGGAATTTCTTTTAATGGGACAGAAAAAAACAACCCTTCAAAGGCACAATTTAATCAATAAATAGTGGTTTATTTTAACAACAGGTATGGCTTATGTACAAGTGCATTATGTCAGTTAAAACAACAACAAATTGAAACTAAAGAAGTGAAACTTAGAATTGTACAATCTATGATTTTACATTCATTCAGTTCTCCAGTTCAGGAGATGTTAAGTCAATCAGCAGGGTAAAACTCCATCACATTATTTCTGAACATTTCTTATCTTAAGAAAAGTGGATGAACCCACATTTACTATTTACAACAACAAAACCCATCCTCGTCCTCCTTTTTTTAAATTTTTTTATTTTGCTTTACCAACTATAACAGAGTAACAATTAAGCCCATGGCTGGTGCTAACTGTGCTTTCACTTAAACAGCACCAACTGTGCGCACACTAAAGCGCTCTTTTCTCAGTGAAAAGAGCTGCAGGTCAGAGATGGAAGTAACAGAACTCAGACGTGACACTGATTGTGTTGTGCTGTGTCACTGGCTTTGCACCGATGATTCTAGAAAACGGAGCGCGGCGTTCACAGAGAAGAGTGGATGCGCACCCACTGAAGGTTGCAGGCAACGCACTCACATGCCTTTCACATTTAGATTGATTTAAAAAAAATGATGAGGGTGTAACTAGCAGCATCCAAAACTCCTATCCATCTTCCCTTATTTAGTTTTTTTATGTTTTAATCAAAACTCGATCAAAAATCAAATCAAAACAATGTTTGCAGTTCATTGTGCTCTGAGGTGCAGCAGGATGACAAACATATTGAATTGCTCGACATGAGACAACAAAGTGAAACTTTTTTATTAAAAGTAATAAAGATGGGTTACTTTTAATTTAAAAATAAACTGAATTCATTCATCAACAGAGCATTTATTGCTCCATATTTGCTGAGTTTGAGCAAACTACCTGCTTGATGAGTCGATTATTATCAGTGCACAAAGAATGCGAGCGAGTTAAAGGTTTTCAGAAGAGGACCACTAAAACTACGAGAACTCCCTGGATTTACAATCTGAGTATTATCACATTTGAAATGACAGGACATAATTGCATTGGCTTTAGTTTTACAGTACTGGATTGTTATTATCTTATGCAATAATTTGGTCTTTTACAGGCCTCTTTTTCATCTTCATATAGTCATGATGGAGTCGATCCCAGCTGTGTTAGCAGTCTGCTAATTTATCAGAGAGCCAGTCATAAACATCATTATTTGTTTCAGAGTAAACTTCCTTTTAAAGACAAATATTACAACTTTAAACATAAAAAGTAGAAGTTTCTGACATGTTTAAGTCAAGTATGTAGACGTCCACAGGTGGATGTGGAGTCAAAGAAAAAAAAAAGTGCTTCTTTATGAAAGAGTCTGTCACTTTACCAATAAATAGGTTCATTTATAGTTCATTGAAATGTCTTTTGACAAGTGTATTGCATTTTTTTTTAAATATAGCTGCAGCTGTGTGTGAATGAATGCATGAAAATGATTTGAAAAACACGCAGAAAGTTGTTGGTGCAGCAACAGTTGGCAATACCATCAAACGTATTGGAGTCTGCCGGTTTTCTTTCAAAAGTAAAAAAAATAATAATAATTTAAATTTGATAGCTTTGTTGACAACTTCACAATTAATTTCATGCTTCCCCCCTAACTGCACAAAACATGCCACCACATTAGGGTGCCACAAATACTGTAAGGAGGATGTATAGTTCTGTACATTAAGGAGAGATTTTTTTAAAATGCCTTCAAAATAATACTTTGAAACTCCAGCTCAATTATTCATTTACTTACACTTTTACATGTACAAAAAAAGGTGTTGCATTCCACGGATTAGGATTACCCTAATAAACAATATTGCTTTTTTTTCCCCCCGATATTGACGCTTTTACACTAAACCACATGTTGAAAAAAAGCTTTTTTTTTACTTTTTAGATGGCCAAACACCGACAAAGCTTGCATTTCTTTTATATTTATCCAACTACTGAAAGGGATTTACTGTGTCCTGCTGTTTCCTCAAACAGGGAAACGCAGTACCGCCATGGACATTTTGGCACTACTTCTACATTTTGGTTTTGGTCAAAAGAGTTTTGATAAAACAGGGAAAAAGAGGGGGATACTCTAATTTGGATCATTTGAATTAGCAGAAAAATACTTTGTAACATTCAGGTTTTCTTTCTTTATACAAGTAAGGCGAGATCTTTGTACAAATGTGTAAGAGAAATCCAAGCAAAAGTACCACTTTTTTTGTTGCTTCATTTGCATTTCTTTACCAGAGCTGATGGCGAGCTTTACTCTGTAATGGTAGGTACCATCTTCAAAATGACACAGATTTCCCACGTGTGTTTACATCCAAGTATTTTCCGCGCTGGTGACATTCCTGACGAGTGGAGGCTCCGGTCACAAACCAGCGTGTGGCACACCTTCACTCCTGCAGTCTCAGTTGTTGGCTAAATGCACATAGAGGGGATCGGGGAGCTGCAAATCTGTTAGTTGACCTGAAGTGGGAACATTTACCAACTCCCACCCCCCGCTGTAGTACCAATATGGGAGGCTGCCCCCTCTTCCCTTTGTAAAACACTTAAAGCTTAATTTCCATGCTGCAGCAATGGCTCACAAAGGTATCGTACCGTTGATGGAGTCGTTTTCTGTCGTGGCACTCTCCCCGTCTCTGGCCAAGGGAACACCAGAATCTATGGGGGAGGACACCGTGCACTCTATTAGAGAGGCAGGAGCCGGTCCTGAAGAGTCTGGATCTGTGACCGAACGTGATACCGAGTCGGGCTGAGAGTCTGTGAGAGTCAGTGAATCTGGAGTTGAGGAGTGAACAATGTCTGTGACAGGAAGAATAGAAGGAGATGATACGGGGGCGTTGATAGTTTGCGTTTTTGAGGGAGGGTCAGGGTCAGCTGAGGGTTCGTGATCCAAGTCAACAGGTGGAGAAGTTGAGGTTGATACAGAACCAGGGAGCAAACTTTGAGGAGATTGAGAAGATGCATCTGGAGGACAGGGAGAAGAAACATCTATCGGAGAGTCTCCTGCTGGAGTAAATGTGGATTCATCTACTTTTTCTGACGGAAGGGAATGTCATTGTGTTTCAAAGTGGTAGGGGGCTCCACCATGGAGCTTGGAGGAGCATCATCGACCGGTGTGGTGCACACCAGTGAAGAGTTGGAGACAGTTTGTGCCGTGACATGAGGAGGAGGATCTGTTGAAGCTGCAGGACCCGAGTCATCTTTAGTTGTTGGGGACTGTGTGTTGCTCTTCAATTTCAGAGGGATGTATTCTGCCTTTGGCTCAACAGAATTCAAAACTATTGCAAAAGGTTCTTCATCAGATAAAAGAGGGTCTGTGGCACATGGGGCTTTGTGTAAAGGACTGGAAGACAGCAGGGGATTTTTGCTGGCACTTTCCTTACCCAACTCAGCTGCAGAGGCTAACAATGAAGATGATACAGAGTGACCGTTGGGGTCTTTTGGCTCAGATTTGCTGTGTTGCACCTCAGTGACCATGGTGGCAGTTATGTCGCCGTGCATCTGAGCAGTCAGTTCAATAGCAGACGAGGCGGTGGACTCCATGGTTGACACTACAGCTGTGCCCACCTCGTGGAGTGGAGTGTCACACACTCGACTGTAGTCTTTGCCACTTTGTGACTGGGCAGCAGATGGCTGTTTTCTCTGTGTCTCAGCGACTGGAGAAGGGGTTCACGAGTGTAGCTCTCTCCATCTGGCAGAGTCTCCGGGAGTGGCTTCGAGCGTGGCTCGGGCAGCAGAAGAATGCAGATGATGCAAATGAGAGTGCAGCAGGCAAAAATGATGTGGTGAAGAAAATAGCCTTTCTGATTGTGCAGCTCCATGATGGGTGCAGTGAGCATGCCAAAGCCTGCGCTGGCCAGGACCAGACCCACACCACCCCCCTGCAGGAAGACAGAGAAACAGCCTCATGACTACTCTAGTGCTCACACTTTTCATTTGCATTTGTGACATTTTATCAGACAGCAGCAGAGGGCGCTGTAATGCCACAAAAATCTTTCACTAAATGGTTCCCAAAACTTTGGCTTTGCACAAATCTACCACCAGATGTCGCCCTTGTAAAAGTTTCATCAGAGTAAAGGTTTTATTTTTTTCCAAGCAGGGGCTATCTAGAGAAGTGTCATGTAATCTTAAAGGGATACAGTACAGGTAATTTCCACAGATTGTGGGATGCTGATGCTGGGGGGAGTTGTTAATCCATCCAACATCTATATCATTTTTAAGTCTAATTAACAAGTCAAAATCAAATCTAAAAAAATAGCATTTCATACCTATTTTTATTTTAGCATCCGATATATTTAACATACATTTCTATGAGGACCCCAGGTGCTGATGGTACAGTCCAAGTCTTTTCACAGAGCTTACCTGATCACGGTGGGCGTGATCTCAGCACAGAAGAAATGCTCAGGTTGCTGACTGCGTGGGAGGAGAACATACCGATGATGGAGAAGGCGATGGAGAAGTTTTTATTCAAGGTATCTGAGCTCTCGCCTGGAGAAGCAGCAGACAGAAACCGATTAAATGAAAATCCATTCATTTGTAAGACAAATCTAGCTCTTTTATAAACTTATGCCACACTAAAAAGGGATTTTGCTTGTAAAATCAAAACATGGCATCATCAATATATCTAAAACTAAACAGGAAATTTAATTAAAGTTATTTCATGAAGTCTGGGTGGAAATTAAAAAAAAAACATTACTGTCCAGTTACTTAACTGGATATCAAGCTTGTGTCAAATTTATGACCACGATAACAGACTGAGATATGAGTTATTTAGTATAAACATCCCACATATAGAAATATGAAATAATTTAGCTTTGGGTCAAGTTTTATGTTAACCCCCAAGTCTTGCACTGTCCTAATTTATATTAGCAAACCAACCTTTATGAAACTTGTCTTGACCGTTCCAGAACCAATGAACTTATGGCAATCAGCCTCTTTGGTGCACAGCTTTATTCTGGACTCACTGGTTCTAATCTCACGGTTAAACATTGCTGGGGTTTATACAAATTCGATTTCTTTAATCAAACATTGAATCCTTTTAAATCCAGGGTACCACGCAGTTTCACAATCTTCCTTCTTATTTTTTGGTGGGTTGGTTTCAGGCTCAAAAACCCAGTTTGGGTATTTTCAGTGTGATCTCCAGCAGGTTTACTTGACGTCGCCCAACGACTGGACGCTTCTTAAGCAGAGCAACATCTCTCCACAAAATGTCTGAACCTTTCATCAGTTACTGAGGCATAACATTTTAAATGTCATCATTCTCCTTGTACGATGTCAATAAAGCATTCTATTTAACATGTTGTGGCCTTTCTGTTTCTGCAAGTTTTCAAGAGAACATAAAGCCTTCTGCTCTTTATTGCCTTTCATGTTTAAATAAAAACAAGTGTTTTATATAAAAACAGTCAAGGTTTGACATCTAAATAAAAGAAATGCTGTGCGTTGCATCAGGTCATTGTGGGTCCATCGCTGCAGCCCTTTTTCAGCAGAAGGCTCTCACTCATTTGCATAGTCAAATTCATCTGGTTCCTATTTTTCTCTCTCTTCATCATGCCTTGCACGAGACGCAAATCCTCATAATAACTTTCTAGCTAAAACTAGCAGAGTTGCAACAACAAAAATAAGACCCTTGCTTACCAGCAATGTTTAGTTGAATGTTCTACCCAGAAATAGACGTGCAAATAAAGGACAATAAAAAGCTATTACGGTTTGAATATTGAGCCTTATAAATAAAAGATGTGGACTGAGGCACAGAGATCGGAGGAACTCAATCTGAACATTGGGGAAAAAAAACAAACAAACAGAGGGAACGCAACACTGAGCAGCAAAGAGCCTCACCCTGTTTAACACTAGAGAGGTAAATAAATGAGCACGACCATAATTAGATCTAAGGACTTCATTATGGCCATCTGCAAGGCTTGAAATGGCCAAATAAAATATGGGCAGTTTATTTTCTAAAAGCTCAGAAAGAAAATGCAGCCACTGTAACTGCATGAGTCATCTGGATGTAAAACAAACCTAACAATCTACATAAATAACTATAATAATGCTATAATAAAATACTAAAAATTGCTGCATGATAAAATATGAGGAAGCAATGTGACTCCTGAAGAATCCAGATCCACCTACCAATATTCAGTTGAGTGCTGTACTTCCCCAATACTGCAGAGAGAAACAGACAAATATGCATCAGTGAGAAACACTAGAAAAAAAAATCAATGCAGGCACTCAAACAACAGGAAACATTCAACACTAAAATATTTACTTCATTGGGTCAAAAAGCCTCAAAGAAAGGCAAATGATCGAAATTTATGTGTCAACGTGGGTTAAATATTGAGTCTAACTCGCTTGTAACTGCATAACAGCGATGTACTGTTGTGACCATGCAGTGGACTTTTGGTACACATTGACTAAATCTGTGTAATGGTGTGGGGTTAGTCAACTCCAAACAGCTAAAAGCCTCCAACAAGTGTGTTTTAGAAGAAGCAAAAACAGCTTTTATAGTTTCACATTTGAAGGCAGTGAATGCATCTCTGCCTTTCTCGTTTGGACACTATTCTAAAATAGGAGTTCCTAAATCAGGCTTAGACTTTTTTTTTAAAGAGAAAGGATTTTGTTGAACATTAGATGATTATATTTGCTAAATGTTTCCAAAGTTTCTGTCAGGGAGTGACTGTGTTAAAACAAAATCCGCAACATTACATAACCTAACTTCCAAAACAAAAACCCGGAAGCTGACACTTGGTCATAAATGTCCAATTTGATTTCTATTATTAATTCAGAAAGAAAAAAACAAACATCTGTTGTCTAAACAGGAAAATCTGTTCCTGACTAAATAAAATGTTTGCCTGGCATCGGTTCAGACGAAAGAATGCCCATAACAGTAAAATACAAGTTTTAAGGTCACCTGCCAGTGATTTGACTTAATTATTTCCAAAAGATTTTGTTTTTTGAAGTTTTTTTTTTATATATAATACAAGGAAAAACATTTATATAATATATTGAGAAGATCCATGTATTCAGTGTTGTAATGTTAATATTTCAAAAGAAAACGTTGGACTTAAATGGTTTATATTTTATTGTCTCATAAAACCACAAACAGAAAAAGTTAAGAGCTGAAACTATGAAGTAACTTGATCTGAGTCAAGGCTGTGTCAGGTCAGCTGGTTCGTCTTCATAGGTTTTATGCAAATTTAATGACCTGATTGCCCTTGTTTTATTTTTAATTAACTGACTGATTTTACACTAATAGTTTTCCAATAAAATATATTTTTTATAATCTCTAAGATCTTCCTGAGAAAAGCTTTAAGGAATCCATAAGTCTACTTCCTGTCACTGCTCCCTCATAATTTTTCAGGGTTAAGGGGAAATTTGGAGAAATTCCAAGTCTTAAATATGTTTCCAGCATTAACTTAATTTACTTTTAAGAAGTTATGTAACGTTAAGGACTTCCAGCCACAGTAAAACCATGCCAGCTACACTAGGGGGTGTTTCATTGACCAGGAGAAGGAGATGCGTTTGGCGTGACACTCACAGTTAAGCAGCCCCAGCTGCAGCAGCGACGCCAGTGCAGTGATTATCATGAACATAAGAAGGCCTCCACGTCGGCCCATCAGGCCAACAGCCGGGCACAGAGCAATGCACGACGCCACTGCAATACCCGCCATTATGTAATAGTTTGTATAGAAGTTTTGGAGAATAGGTTCTTGGATTTCCTGATCCATCAAGCTGCGAGCGAAGCAGTGGTGGATCCCATAACCTGTTAGCCTGGACAAGGAGGAAACAAAGAAAGGAATGGTTAGCAAACAAAATGATATTGCACAGTTCCACAGACAAAGAAGAACATGTTGGATTTAAGACACTAAAAGGATGTCTCGAGTGTGAAATAGAAGCAATAGAGAAAATATAGAAAGTCAAATATACACAACGGTTGAGTAAAGAGAAAAGAGGAAACGACTCTTTAATTTCCTGCGGCTTGTCATCACCACGTATGCCTGAAACGGCTCATAGGTAAACAGCCTGAGGTATCGAAAGAGAAAAAAAATACAAGCAAACATTCACATCCTGCTTCGTGATAGTCTAATGTTTCCCAAAGACAAAACTCATGAAATATGTATGTTGACTGAGAGAGGAAGGGACACAGGGGTAAAGCTAAACTGCATCTGCCGAGCTGCAGAGCCAATCTCAGAAGGAGGGATGACAAGAGAGGAGATCCATCTGAGATGAAAGGAGAGAAGAGAATCAACATGGAAGAAAGGCCTAATGATCAATGCTGTATTGATCATCCTGGAGAATAATAATGGCATCTTGACGGCGAAAAAAAATGGCCCTAAATACTCATTTATGAGAATGTACGAGCACATTCAATATTTCATTCCTCAAGGTTATTTTCAGCTCATCACTCCGATTTAGTAGCAGCTTTCTTTATAGTAACTGAGAGGATTAACACTTACGAGTTAACGCACAGAACAACGATGTTCTTCCACAGGTTTCTTGTCCCAACCATCTTCACGATGCACGTCTTCTTGGGTTTCTTTTGCATATCCTGCTGTAGCTCTGAAAACAACAAGAGAAACGGTTTTACATTTTTTCCTTCAAGGAATGTTTACTATCTATTACCTGCTACGGTTTGTCGAAACGAGTTCTTTTCAAACCCGCTTAGATCTAAAGGAAAAAAAGAAGTACAAAAAGGAAGTCTCATGTCTAAATTATGAAGGAATGTTACCTGAAGCAAGAATAGGTTACAATTGTGTTGTTTCTTTCCAGTAATCAGCTCGAATATGAAGGAGAAGAGATAATTTCCACATAACAGGGTTACATCGTAAGCAGACATTTTAAGCCATTTTAAGTTAAAACATTTTAAGTTAAGGAAGGTATTTATATTTTATGCCTATCCTTAATTATTTAGGCCTCAGTGCAATACATTAGGACTTCAAGATAGTTAAAACACATATATTTACTGTGCTAAATGTTCAATGAATTCAAAAAGGCAGGTTTGTTTCTTTCTACTTCAGAAGAAGTTCTATGTTCTGAATTGGATGTCAAGAAATTAAGAGCACTTTTAAAAAAAAGCAAATGGCTATTAACAGGAAATGTCAAAATAAATATCTGTTGCTGACAAAAATGTATTAATTAAGTATTATTCATGAGATTGAAAATAGAAGAACTGCTTCACTTCTATAAAAAGGAAGATGCATATTTATCTTTTAATTTAGGGAAGAGCGGATAAAAAAATAAAACTAATGTTGTAGGCATATTTTTTTTAACCTTTTTTTATCTAAATAAAACCCCAACTTTTTAAACTCCTAATTAAGTTAATTATATATTATTTAAGCCTTTCATATTTTACTTCTTATGGAAAAAAAAGCAGAAATTCACTCATTCATTCATTTTCTGAAGCACTTTATCCCTTTCGGGGTCACAGGGCTGCCAGAGCCTAACCCGGAGCCAGAGCCCACCTGGATGGCGGGAGGAAGCCGGAGCCCCATGCATGCACGGGGAGAACATGCAAACTCCACACAGAAAGGTCCCCCATTGGTGACACTGTTTCAAATCCTCCAGCCAGGACTCGATCTGGGAACCTTCTTGCTGTGAGGCAAGAGCACTAACCACTGCGCTTTTCTGTCAGTATCACCAATTTTCTTAATATTTAAAAGAAAATCTGGAGAACTGCAACCTGCTTATTTACAGGAACCGATATCTTTAGAACCTAATCTAAGGTGGGTGTTTATGCACGATCTGCCATGATGACACATGGAGCTAAAAACCAAACTACCTCTTTACTGAAATTCCAGAGTTACACTCAAAGGGACCTCTCTAAGCCACTAAACCTGCTATGTAGTAAAGACCCTACTTAACATGTTCGCTGGGATTCATACGGCCAGCAGAGCACAGTGTTTGCATGCTTCATGTCAGGCCGCCTCATCCATCTGCAGTCTTTGGAAATTATGAATCTAAATCAGCTGTTGTTGCAATTTGTAAAATCCCAGGCGTGAGACACTCCTTTTTAGATTTTCTGTATTTATATTGTGTCAGAGAACAGTTTAGTTTTCATATAATGATAGTTTGTTGGAGTCCTTTTGATTAAACCATGTCATTTCTAAAAAATTAAAAATAAAAATGTAAAAAGAAATTTATGTCACATATGATCACTATATACAAGTGATTCTGTAACAACTAAATATAGTTTGGGTCCAAATAGACAAAAGAAAAGAAGTGAGAAAAAAACGGATTCTAGAAGTTAGTAAATATCAAATGGAAAGCTAACAAATCTCTAAAAGTTAAAAAAAAAAAGAAGTAAGTTAGTGGTGTAAGTAAAGATTTCACTCATTATCATCATTAGTTACTCACTGCCTTGTAAATGCAAAGACAACACTCACAAAATTAGATTTCCTCAGACAGAAACCCAACTGTTGCCTGGAGGTAAGGCGAGACAGACGGTGGATGTTTTGGATTTGGAATGCAGGTTGCTAGAGAAAACATGGCTCTTTTTTTCTTTTTTTTTTTTTTAGTACTGCATCTTCATGCAGACCCACAGACATGACGCAATTCCACACCCCAACACTCATGTGTGACTGAACTGAAAATTCCAGGCTTTTCCTGTTTTTTTTTCTGGCAAAGATTCAAGCTGTCGAGTAAAAGAAATCCCCTTAGATCTATGAAATCACTCAGTTCTCTTTTCAGCTGGGGCTCACACACACAAAAAAACTGAGATGGTAGGAGATAACATTTCTAATGTAAGAGCTGCGATTCACGATAAAAACAGGAAAAATAGGCGAGCTTCAATTTTTTTATTTCATTTGGATTTGTGGTTCTCTTCAAGACCCATTCTGATGAAAATTGTGGGCTTTTTTTGGTTTTTTTTTACATGTTCTTGTGGCATAAATGAAAGAAATTTAAATGAAAAACCAAATTTCAGAGTATAATTTAATCAAATCGTGGAATCTGTTTGAAAACGCTTTTTTGTGACATTGAAAATACGCTGGGCGGCCACAAGCTTCCTGCCAAGACCTCTCAGCAACTGGGAGGGATAGAGGGCTGGGTAGCTCGGCGCCAACAGTCCCGCCCACAATTCAGAGGCAAATTTCTAATAAACTACGCCCACTCTGCAGAGACTATGTTCTAAAAAAAAAAAACATTATTTATTGCTTTTAGCTATTACCTTCTTTTAACCTTAACTTTTGCTTATTGGTACTCAGGAACAAATTCCAGCACAGAAGCGATTGTAAAAGATCAATAAGCGAAGCCTTCGGTGATTCTGGTAAACCTCCTGAGTTTGGACGGTTCACCTGCAGTCTGTCTCCCCGATCTGCTCTTTCCTACACACACAGCAGCTCGTCCAGGCAACAATCAAATTAACAGGCACTTGTGAGTGCTGTGATGTAATGTCCCACACCAAGTGCAATCGCTGGCCAAGTACCGTTGCCATGGCAACAAGACAGAACATCAACTTGGCTTTATTCATCTGTTCGATTTAGGGAAAACCCAGTCAGATAATTAAATACTCTTAACAATGTAAAGGAAGGACAGCACAATAATCTACTCCCTCAAAAGGTTATGGTTTCAGTCCTGCATTTTTAATGATTATGTTAATGAAATTCTTTGGGGGGTTTTTTGTCCTTTACCTGAGAAAATGTTTCCACTATCAAGCTTCACGTCCACGCTGTTTTTCTGCACGATGTCGTCTATGATTCGTTTGGAGCGGTGGTACTGCTGAGTCGCGAGCAGCCAGCGCAGTGACTCAGGGAAGATCCTGGAAAAAAAGATGGGGGATGTCCTCGTTAATGTGACAAGAAAAATGAATCAGGATGAAAAGAACCTAGAGCCTTGCTGTTGAAAGACTGATTGAATCACACTCAGGTGGATTAGTCGGGCTACAGTAAATCTTGCCTTTTCAACCAGTATGCCATTTAAATTCACCCTTTCTGGAAACACACAGAGGAAAACGGCAATTGGTTATGGGATAGAATAATAGATGGCATCCTGGGGAGAAATGAGGGGAAGTGAAGTGCTGCGCATAAACTACATTCTGGTGGTACTGTCTCAGACAGTGTTACCGCTGTGTCTGTTTTCATCCGATATCCTCCATTACCTGCTGTTTGCATTACCCCACGAATGTTGAACAAAAGATTGGGAGGAGTTTTGCATCTGCTCGATGACAGGTTTCAGATCAAATGAGAGATTTTGAGTGAAACCTGCCCTGCTTTGAAAAACTGCAAGGCATCTTTTCTGGTCGTCCACGTTTTCTTTTCTTGCTATTTTTTGTGGCAAACAACAGTGCCCATCCAACTTTGCCAAGATTGTTGACATGGCAGAACACTGCAAAAACAGAATCTTAAGACAGATATTTTTTCAAGAAATAAAATTATATTCATACTATGAAAGTCTTTCAACAGCAAAATAATGTTAGTTTAAGAAAATATTTCTTGGTGACTCATTTTTTTCCTTAAAATCTGAGTTTTTGGGAAGCCTTTTTTGCTGATTTCCTGCTTATTATTATTTTTTTTTAATTTCTAAGAATTTTGACTTATTTTTAGAGGGTCTGTTTTTCTATTGAAAAAAAGATAAAAGGTGACATGGCGTAGGAGAGGGTTCAGCTTACACTTAAGAAAAAAAAGTTAGTTTCCAGTTGGCTTCTAAATCTGACACGGCCAAGCAACTGACACAAAACCAATCCATTAAAAATCTATTAATTTTGTCTTTAGCCTCTTTTCTAAGACCAATTTTGTTTGGTACAAAAAATAACTATTAACTAGTGATTCAAACTAGAGAAATGTAGTTCATTCACTGAAAACATGTTTTATCTTTCTTAACCAACAGAAATACATTTACTTTTCCTTGAAAAAAATACAAGAAAATGCTTTAGAGGTAAACCCAGATTATTGCAAACTCATTGAAGTTAATTTTTATTAGCTTGAGTGGAGAGAAACCAAGGACAGAAGATTAATAAAAACCAAAATTTAACCCTTAAGATTGCCCTTGCTGTGTGAAATCTTAGAAAAACGTCAGCAATACCGGAATGTTGTCTTTTACAAAGAAAATTCACAACTCAATGAAAACTTGTGGCCATTGTTTAGGAGGTTTAAGTCATTTTTCAGCTCAAACTTCACAATCAGAATGACAAATGAATTATTTAAAAACATGAGAATGGAATGAAGCCATTTAAATGAATGAATGAATGAAGATACGACTGTCATAAAAAGGGTTGACACTCATTTTTCCTCCTATTCTAAGTTCAACCTAAGCACTAAACTTTGCTCAGTCTTGTGCACAATCCCCCACTGAATGGACATATTTATTGGATGACTGGCTCAAATGAACTACAGTGAGCAGCTATGGATCGCACTGATTTGACCACAATGGTGGTTCAGTGAGTCACATTCATGTGCAACTGACCAAATGCGCTCTATATGGTCAATAGAAAAAGAAACTAAAGTGTCATTCAACCATCACATGTTAACAAGACAGGATGTTGATGATTAGCTGAAAAGTACCTGAAAACCATTACAACTACATTTCACTTCCCAACAGCAGAAACACTTCATCTTTTTTTTTTACAATTCATTAAAATCTGCATAAATTATGTAGTTTGTAAAGCTGTTAGAGAACAAAGCTCTGAAGCAGCTATGGTTCTGTTAACAGATTCAACTGTTGTGGGTTGTGGTTTACCTCATTAACAAGTCAGACTTGTTTTATAGCAAGAAAAAGGAACTCTCAATACTCTCCAGTTATTCAAGTTCTTTCATTAGTTCATCCTTATAAACAATACATATGGTGCCTTTAAGAAACGCATATGACAAAGTACATGTAATTACGAATGCTTTTATTTTGAAACTTTAGTTGTGTGATAGTTTAAAAGACAAAAGCTGGACAAAAAGAGGAAGTAAAACCATTTTTTTGGCTTTAAGCGCAAAAATCCTTCTTCCTGTGGTTTCTAAGCCCTTTATGTGACTTTTTATTTCTGTCTTGGTTTCAGTAAAAAAAAAAAAAACGAAATGTCAGCAGCTACAACGGGAACATCCAGCTTGAAAAAAAGTGATGATTCAGGGTTGATAATTTAGCGTGATCACTCAAATGTCATAAACAGAACTGATCATTTTAATTTAGAAACTAGAACCAAAAAATGTTAATCAAATGTCTAATATGATCATTTTTCATCAGCAGATTAGTCTTTTTTGCAGTTTGCTCTACATAATTATGCTTTTTTTTTTTATCGCAATTTTCTCAGCTCAGTCACTTGCAGAACACCGCACAGGTCTTTTTCTTACCAAATGTAGGACAGCATAAGCAGCAGGGGACAGACGATGACAGCTTGAAGTACCTGCCAGTCTCGACAGAGGTACACCACAAAGGGCATGAGAAGCTGGCCACCCAAGACCACAAAACTGGCGACCATGGTCATGGAAAATCGCCATTTTGGCATGCACAGCTCAATTCCTGTAAGAAGAAGGAGGAAATGATCAATGGAAACATTGATTTTGGTTGGTTCACCAGATTTAATCGTCTTAATATTTGTAAAATCATGTGAAATTATATTTTTAATAAAAATTTAATCTCTAACAGCTTTTCTTCCTCACACATAAATTAGACAAAAAACTGTGGCAACACTTGGCATGCTGTTAAAATGAACATGTTGAAATTTCCAACTGCTGTTCTGTTCATACAAGCAGCTTAGATTAAGGGATATATTGGCAATTTCCTTGGAACAAAGCGAGAAAAGCTGATAAATCCATCACAAAAGAACACACCTTAAGGTAAGGCAGACATGTCAGCACAAGTACTCTGATGAGATAAAAGTCTCAACAAAAGAGTTCAAACCAGACTGTGTACAGTTAAGTTAGTTTCATTAGTTTCAAATTTTAAGTTTTAAAATAATAATAATAATAATCACACTTAGACTGGATCCTCTTCATTTTTTTTTTTTATTTCTAATTTAAGAATTTTCATTTCATATGCGTTTACAATAACCCAACAAACCACTGCGCACTCTGTGGCATTGTTCCGAGACAGAGGACGAATGAGAAACAGTAAGCAGCTGTGAGGCTGAGCTAGCTAGAAAGAAGCTCCTTGTTCTCCTTTCTTTGCTATCAGAATGGCAGCGATTCATTCAACCGTCATTAACATGCACACCACGCTAGCGGCGAGCAACTGCAGACAGCCCAGCCCTTCAGGAATGTCAGAGAACAAGTTTGCATCAAACTGCAAACAAATCAACACTTCTACAATGTCATTTGCTTGTATAAATCTATTGCTATTCTTTGTAAATCACATTTTCTTTAACCGTCTCTTTTTTCTACTTCTTTTCCTTCAGTCCAACAGGTCTCCCCCACTGCACAGGAAAGCAGATGGGTCAATCAGGGTGATGAGGCCAGCATAATACAGTGGGTGTTGTCAACCCCACTTCATTCCAGTGGGAAAGGCTGGAATCTCAATTAGGATTTCCATCCCTCAGCCCCCCACCACCACCACCACTGTGAACATGAATAATGCTTTGTGTACACACTATTGCAGCTGGAATGACAAAGCCAATGAGTGGAGAGCAGGACGATGGGTGCAAAACCCGCTGAGTTTGAACCAACTAACCTCGAAGGCCACCGCTCTGGGCAGCGATGGGAGAGAAAGTCTGTCGGAAATCCATATGGGATTAAAAGTGTTACACAGGCTCTGCTTTGTAAACAAACAAAAAAAGTCCATGTTCTGGTACAATAAACGACCAGTCCTCAACGGCAGTAAAAATGTAATGATTAAGTGCAGAACGTGACACTAGTGACTGACAGCTAAAAAGAAAAGGGAAGACAAACCTCAGAAAACAATGCTCTTATCCTCGATGCATCATGAAACCATGCAACACCCTAAGATTTTCCTTTATTTATACAGTGTCTGTACATGCAGAACAATTCAACTTTACTGAACTAATGATTGAGGAGCAGAGGCAATGAAAAAGAAGCCTGAGCTACTTACTCCTGGTGACCCTAATCCTCCAACAAACCATTGTATCAGCAATCCCCAAATGCTCTGCTGCTGCCTCTGTTATGTTGACATAAATCTGCCAGGGACTAATCTGCTCCAACTAATTACCATTTCTAGGAAGACTTGAAAAGTAGAAAATGTCAGCTGAAAAAAAAAGAAAAATAAAAACCAGATTTGGAAAAAATAGTGGGCATAAATGTGACATCATCAACAATCAGGATAATAACGAATTAGTTATGATGATAATCTTCAAAGAAGCTTTATTTCTTTTGCTGACTTTGCCAAAGCAGATATTAGACACACTCTCCAGTGCAGCACTTCAAGTTGGCACATGAAACACTCTGGGTTGACTTATCACCAAAGGCAGTCAGTGCAGCCACTCCTTAGGCTAATATTAGAACCTGTTGGTCACATGACATCCATGTGGCCCCAAACCATAACATATAAAACTAAGAATCTGCTCTCAAGCTGATAAGAAACAGTTTTGATAAGGAGGAGAAGGTAATTTACAACTCTGACTACAAATATTCACTGACATAAAATCATTATTTGTTATATTAGGGCTTAGAAGGCTTTAGGAAACACTGTTAGTGATAATCTGAATTCTTAAACTAAACTTCCTGTGTCACATCCCAAAACTAGATTTCGTAACTTTATATCGAATATTTATAAAATTTACAGCTTTGATGGCCTTTTTTGGAAAAGTTCTCCACTGTCTTTAATTTTGGCCACGGCTTGTTTAAGTTCAAAACTCTGTTTAGTGGCCTTGTGGCAGAGTGTCTGCCCTGAAAATGGAAGGTTATGAGTTCAAATCGAGTCATATTAAAGACTCCAAAAATGGGACCCAGTACCTTCCTGCTTAACAGTATTACTGGGTTGGATTGGGGGGTCAAACCACCAAATAGTTACCAAGCACGACTGTGTCTGCACCTCCTTGTAACTAGTAAGTAAATGTGTCAAATGTGAGACAAATGGGTCAAATGTGAGACAACTACTAGGACAAAATACAAATATTTACCATGAAGGCAAATAATGAGGTTGTCACAGATGAGTCACAGCTTCAGTCAGCTTGTTTTTTGGGGGGGGTTTGCCATGGGGCAAAAAAGCTGCTGTAGTGAAGGCTGGCTGATCTTCAGCTTTTCTAAACTGGATGTTGGAAAAGGGATAATGGCGCTCACACGAACTGGTGATCGACTGAACAAAGTTCAGAACCCCAAAAGCTTTACTGCTTTCAAGCAGCTGCCGAATAGCATGCACCTCATTCTACATTTTAAAAAGTATTTCCAATGGTATAAGTTAAAGTCCCACAAGAACCTGTTCACTCACTCTGTTGGTTGATGGCTCTGCTCTGATGCCTGACTAGTATGGGTGCAAGTGGCAGCATTTCCAACACATTGTAAACGCTCTAAACCTTAAAGCAGAAGTGCTTTCAGGCATGCAGAAAGCTGCTGCTGATGTTTTCGTAGCGCTTCGTCTGAACAGCAGACCAGTCCTGCACCATCAGCAAACAGCCATTTCCCTGCTTAGCATTCACTGAATCTTAGTCTGTGTGGCTGTCCCCTGATTGAGGAGTATTTTTTTTATGGATTTCGTTGTGAGGAGCAGCGACTGTTCAAAAGAAGTCATGCACTTTGTCACAGGTTGCTCCCTGCCATAAACATATAGAAAAGCCTTAGACAGCAGGGGACAATACTCTTAAAATGTCCTTCAACATGAAGGACACTATCACCCTGAAGGCCCTGAAAGTCAGCCAAAGGACTAAAGGAGCACGATAACACACTGAAAGGATGAAAGGTCTTTGTCAATTTAAGGCATGATACATTTGCCTTGCTTGTTAAATTGGATTTCTTTTCAAATTAGAAGGCTCTAGAGTTGATGTACGATTACTGCAGTGTATACTCCTGAGACGGCTCTAGGTTTTCCTCTCTTAAATAGTGCAGTTGTTGTAGCAAAAAGAAAAAAAAACTATGGGTATACTACACTTTTGCAAGTGCCAAAAAGAGGTTATAGACTTAAAATAGAGCCACACTCATTGATTAGTGTCTCATCTAGAAGACCACAGAATGACGAACAGCTCCAAATGTCTTCAGGCATTTTCCTCCCAGCAACTAATGTGGCTTTGTTCTGTTTGAATTAGACTATACCAGGGCTCTGCAACCTTCAACACTTAAAGAACCATCCAGGTTGATTTCTAACTGACCATTCTGACTTCACTCAAAATAAGACACTGATTTGCATGTATTTACTATTGGGAACAACATTAGCGGCTGGATGGCTCAATTGTATGACTAGTGCATAGGAAACCAGGCTTTGTTTTCCACGGGACACAATGAGCTTAATCCAGTGTGGGTCTTTAGGCAATGCCCGTCAAGCTACTGCCAAAGTGGGCAGCCACAAGCGGGCCCCGAGTCTGTGTCTCCCTGTGCCTGTCCCCAGCCCGGGTTTGACACACAGAGTTGTGTCAGGAAAGGCATCCGGTGTAAAAATCTCTGCCAAACCAAATGTGCAAATCAGTGAAAGCTGCTTAAAAAGCCAAAAGGTGAACAACAATGTTTCTGTTAGGACTAATATAAATGACATGTATTTTTTAGCATGAATAAAACAAAAACTTAAGCAAAAATATCCTTTTTTTTTTCAAAATATGAAATAGTTTATAACTTTTGAGAGGCTCAAATGACTTTTTTTTTTTTAAATAAAAGACATACCTTTACCGCATAGAATCATCTCAGTGCAGCATATAGGTCATGCGATGTTAGCAGTGATTTAAAAAAAAAAAAAAGAAACATACACAGCTGATTTTACAGTTGGTGGTGCATCTCTAGCAGAAATTCATGAATCGAACAAACTAAAATTAAATCAGAGCTACTTCAGGGAGTGACACGTTACCATATTTTTTTGGACCATAACTAAAAATCCTTTATTTTCTTTTTCAAAAATAGAAAGTTTACCTTATAATCCGGGGAGCCTCAAGTATACATTCTGGTTGATGTTCTATGGTACACAACGCTCTGTCTAAATGTTTTAGTACAACTTTTGTCTACTACAAAGCCACACCGCTTGATGGATCATTGGAGCATTATGGGTAGTCAGGAACCTGGGGCAGTGGTACAAGTTGGTAATGGTTGCAAATGAGTTGGATTGACTTTTGAGTTTTGTTTTACTTGATATAACTTGTAATCTGAAAAATGTGTTACTTTTAATATTAATTGCATTATATATTTTTCTTTAACCAAAAGGCCCCAATAGAGGGGGTAAAAGAGCCTCAGGTTGCAGACCCCTGAACTATCAGAACTATCCCTCCACTCACACCCAGTTCCTGCAACTCGTCTGCACACAACCAACTTTTCCCTCTCGGGAAGTTTCCATCTGTACACTGGGGCTGAAGAAGCAGCTGGTCTTTGAAAAAGCTTTTCTCAACATATAATCTGACAAAAAAAAAAAAAATAGATGAAACAACAGTTTTTTTGTGTCGCACACGATGGGAGAAAGTGCAAAGTGCCACATCTGTGAGAACATTGGGGGGTTGAAGGAACAGTCGTGACTAAAAAAGTCATGAGTTTATTCTTAAATAAGAAAGTCTACATATAATAGTAATAAAAAATATCTTTGACAATGAGGAAGTCTGCTAACCCACACATGAACAAATCTTAACTTTAATCTGCTAAATTAAATATAAATAAAATCACATTTGCGCTTTTTTTTCTGGAGACAATTGGAGCAGATTATAGAAGAAGATAGAGAATAGTGCACCAAGTATTACTTTGCATGTATCAACTTGTTTTTTTGGAAAGTGGAACACAAATACATGTATCATGCTGCACAGAAATTAAGCATTTTTAATTAAAGTATGTTTCTTCTAAAAAAAATAAACACATTTTTCGCTTTTGTATTTTTTTGGATTTTACTTCCAACACTTTCGGTCCCTACTTAGTAGGTGACGTTAAATAAAACAATAGTAAATACGTGCTGCATAGATCTCATATGTACATGCACTAAAATATGTAATCAGTTGAGCAAATAGTACTAAGCAGACAAAGTATGAGTACAAAAGGAGCATCAGAACAAAAAACCATGTTAAACTCAATAGGTGTGTCAGTATCCATTTTAGTTTACAAATATAAACTTATCACGCTTTGCTTGCTATTGCAGCCTCCTCCAATACCTGTTTCCTCTTGGCCCCTTTGCCTCACCTGATGTTTTTGTAATTATCATCATCAGACTTGGATGCTCAGTTACTGTTGAGTTTAAAGATCTACTCCAATAAAAAAAAATTGTGTTTTTTGTGCTTTTAACATGTTCTTGTAGCATTTTTCCTCATGATTGGGGACATATTTTACAAAAACCAGGATTAAAACTGCATTGGCCACAAGCTTCCTGCTCTACTTCAACCCAAGACATTCACTTGTAGATGACTAGATCAATTTTCAATGTTTGGATATCTCCGATGTTGCTGGCCATTTTTGTAACATCAGTAATGTTTGGTTGGGGGTGTGAGGGGCTGTTAGCAGAGTAAAAGGGTTGATGGGAAATGAAGGCAGGCTCACTTCATGTTTACAGTCTAGCCCACAACTAAGAGGCATATTTCTAAACTCCTGCCGCTCTGCAAAAACGATGTCCTAGAAAATGACAGTTTCTCTCGCGCACATCAATGAAACTCATCAAAATTCAGATGTGATAAGTGATGAGTAATGCACTTGGTGTTTTTAAGCTAGTATAATGCAGGTGAAAGATTTTTTTATTTTTTTTTAAGGCAAAATCAAATAAAATTCCATTTGATTGAGTTGTTTGATACGATTCCAGGGGCTATGGACCACAGCCACAAAGCACAATCACTGTGTCTGGAGCTGATCACAAATTTCACACACAAACACCTCGTGCAGTCAGCTAGCATGACTCAGCTGGCTGATGTGTTTATTTTCTCTGTGCCTGTTTTTCTGTTTTCTGTACTTTGCATGCGGTGCAGGGATCTGATACTTATGGGGGGAAAAAATGCTCTAAACAGCTTAACAGAAGTGATGCACCGCAATGCTGAAAGGGTTACCTTGCAATAATGGTGCTGCACAGTATAAATAGCTGCTCTGGTCACATGACTTTATAAAGCTATTGGCTTTGCCATTTAGCTATACTTGGGAGGTAATCAACTGTATTTCAGTCAATACACAGAAGAGCTTTACCTTTGTTTACATAAGATTTGACTTACAGGTTAAGTGCATAAACTCATTTAAAATCTGAATCAGTTAACAATAAAAATTAATTGACATGAACTAAATGACAAAATGGCAGTTTTAAAGGAAACTTGTTCAAAACCTCATCATCCATGAGGTCTCTAGTGTGATGCATTCATGAAAAAAAGGAAAAACATACAAATGGAAAATAAGGCTTTGTCATTGTCAATCTGGTGTGTATGCTTGTAAAGCTTTAGATCAAGTTTAATTTGATGCGCCACATTGATGACATGAAATGATGACTTATGATTTCCAGTCATAAAGACCCACTCTGTTGAAAATTGTGTTTTTGACTTACAGTATTATTTTGATAATTGAGGACATATTAAGAACAATAAGGTCAAAATTACATCATAATTAATTAATTAATAACTGGTTGGTTATTTATTACAACACTAGAGTATTTGTTCGAATTGTTGTGAATCAGTAACAGAAAAAAATGCTGTTTGAGAAAGAGCTTATATATGACGCAGAAAATAAGCGGCTCTGTAGTGTGTGTAAAATGAGGCTCATCTGATAGAGGATCCACTGTTCAAGTGTAAACACTGTTAAGATGTGGCTCTGAAATTCCTTAATAAGAAGAAGGAATCAAAGCAAGCCACAAAAGACAGTCATGTGGTCCACGGTGTCACAGGTCACATGACTGCCAGTGTCAAGGCTTCAGTGATTTTAGGTTCCTTCCACCACATTGGACTTTAGACAAAAAAACATCAGAGGGAGCAGCTCTTTCCAACAAGGTGATATTAAAGTGTGTTCATGGAGTCGGTCTGCTGCAGTTTTGTCAATAGACAGAAGCTAAGGGACAAATATCATGTGATGGGGGCCACAGCAGGCTGGAAATGAGGGTGAAGGTTCAACAGTCATTCAAGGTGTGCACTAAGAATGGAGAACCTCATATCTAGTGCAATGTGAATACAGTGGAAAGAAATACAGCATATTCCTCATGTCTTAATTTGTTTTTTTTTATTTGAATAATGTGATTTGGGGGGCTTTTATTATGGTCACTATTTTTACTATTATTTATACTATTACCGGTACTTTATTTTATATAAAGCAGTTTGAGGTGTTCTGTAACAGGAAAAGTGCTCAATAAATAAAGTCGAATTTGAAAGATTC
Source organism: Oryzias celebensis (assembly GCA_014656515.1). Classification (NCBI taxonomy): domain Eukaryota; kingdom Metazoa; phylum Chordata; class Actinopteri; order Beloniformes; family Adrianichthyidae; genus Oryzias; species Oryzias celebensis. The sequence continues at coordinate 77,835,073 of BNCR01000001.1, forward strand.
AAAAAGCACAGCAGCTAAAATGTAAAATGTTAATGATTTTCTGATTACACAATTGCATGAAGAACTTTGAAAACAGCAAAGCAGTTTCACAAACTTCACTGATTGGCTTAACTCAAACTGAAAAACCTGTAATCAGTTTACAAACTGCTGCCTGAAGCGACTGAAAGAAAACACTGCTTTTTCCTACAGCTGCTGCAAAACAATCAGCAGGGTTGCCTGACCTGGATGCACTGCTCCAACATTGGTGCTTTCAGGTAGAAGACTGAACCCTACATCGGAGATATAGAATATTCTAGATATTCTGGACAAAGTTTGGCTCTGTGATCTAATACTTAGCCGACTCCTCGGGGTAAACTGTAGAACTAATCTTAGGTATTCAGATAATTTCAAAAATAGGAAAAACTTCATTTAGTGTCATTCACTGATTTCTAGGTTTATTGATTACAATTACACATAATGCCCGTTTTTAAAACCTTAATTATAAAAACTGGATAATTAAATAAAAAAAAAAACAATAAAGTAGAATAAAGAATCTATAGAGGATTTTTTTAATTTATTGTTTTACTATATTATTTTTGTAATTTTACAACTTCTCTTTTCAAATCTTAAGAATACAACCTCAAGCAACCAGAAACGGTGTACTAAAATTAGATCACTGCTACGGATTGTGACCTTTTTTTGTTCTCAGCGGTCAAATGTAAATCAAACACTGACCAACCTCCTTAAAAAAAAATGTGCATTCAAACCACAAGAAACACGATTTGAAGAGACAGAAAGTGATTTAAGTTCCAACTGGTCTCAGATGGCTTTTTATAAAAAATGTCATCTGATATTATTGTTAAGCAAGAAAAAACATTATTTAGAAAAAAAAAGCTTCTTAACTGAACCAAGTAGTGTTTTTTTTTCCTTCATAAGCATTGACTGACAGAGGTCCCAGCTAATCCTTTAATTAATTAATCGATTAATTCAATTTGTAATCAAAGTTAGAGTAAATCTGAGTTACATCATAAGATTAAAAATGTTAACTTAAACACAAAAATAACATAAATCTTAATAAATTAGCTTAAAAGTGTTAAGCTTTGGTTCTACACAATGAACTTTAGAAAAACCTTTTTTCCAATTGATTTCCTCTTCTTAGTCTTTACATTTATATCAATTGATCAGAAAATTTGTCAAATTAAGAATCATATAGTTTCTGCTAAAAACACTCAAAAAAACATTGCTAAAACTGAATCTGAAGAAAGTGAAAAGACTCTTTATTCAAGAAAAATAGTTTGGTTTTCTTACAAAATCTCTTAAGAAAAATGTATCATTAAGAACGTTTTTCAATAGTAAAATAATCTCAATCAGACAGCTTGTTTTAGTGAATAGCATTTTTTCCTTAAAATAGGAATTCATGGGGAGACCATTTTTCTTACGCCCTTGTCATTTTTTTTATAAGTAAATAAGAATGTTTGACTTATTTGTAAGAGTCCAGTTTTAGCAATGAATAAACAGCAGAACTGTCTTCTGCAACCCATTCAAATCACCCATTCAAACAGCCAAACAGAGTCTTTGATTCATTTAACCATAAATAAAAGTCTAGTATGAATAGAACGGATCTTAAGTTATATTTCAATGAAATTTCAGATCTAACAGTCGGTCTATTATAAAGCAGCAAAGATTTTCAAGGTAAAGAAGGAGGAGTGAATTAGGTTGACAAGGGCACTGGGGGCTCCTTCCTTTGTCATCATTTCTGCCTTGCTCCCTGTCTGCCCCCCCCCCCCCCCCCCCCCCTCTCCCCCCCTCTCCAGCCTTCCTCTGCAGTGGACACTTACTGTGGCCAAATAGGCTTTTAAGGATCAATTGCAAAGACCAGAATGTTCATCGGCTGTGACGGCAATTATCAGCACACTATCAACAGGTCGCCCTCTTCCACACACACACACATTCAAGGTTAATAGTGCCGTAGAACCAATCGGTCAGTCTTTTTCTGTCAAGAAAGAAGGTCGCACAAATGGAGTGGATGAACTTAAAGAAAATATTATCCTTGCTGAAGCTTCATCTTGCAGTAATGAGAGCAAACAAGGTTCAAAAGATGTTACTGCTCCATCCCAGTGCGCCCCCACTCTGCCTTTCTAAGACTCATGATCAGCTGTGCTGTGACAACTAAAAACTCACAGACGGGATACATTTGGAAAAAAAAAAGTTCATTTTAAAGCTGATTTTATGGCAGCAGGCAGTCTTGTGAATATATAACAAGACAAGTATCCTTTTGAATAAATCAGTTTTTTGTAATCCAATTCTCAAACTGACAAACAAGGATACTTTTTATTTGAAATACAAATAGTAAAAAAGCTGGAAGACACAATAAAATTCTGAACTTTCTTTAGTAAAATGACAAAAACATTGCTGTCGAAGAATATACATTATAAACCAGGCGTTCACAAAAAAAAGAGTCTTTGGGATTTAAATGCTAATTTGACCAAAGTAAGTTTCTGCATGTAATATGCAACACATTCCAATGACCCAGAATATTGCCATCAATTTTAGAAACGACGTAATTGGTATCCTGACCAAAAATCCAAAAACAGCAACTTAAACAGATGGATAGAAATTAAACACTAATTTAACCATGCTCCATAGTTTTCCACAACTAAAAATATCTTACATAACCATCATTCTTTTGTTTCAATGATTCATTTTTCCACAGTGTTTACATTAATTTTTATTTTAAATGCTTAATACTACATTTTTATGAATTTTTACATTTTCCAATAAATTGCCTCTGTTTCTACTTGGGGGTGTACTTACAAAAAGAAGGATCAACTTTTAAAACTGCTAAGGAAAAACACCATCTAAAACATAAAATATAACAAAAACAGTGGAACATTTCAGAATTTACACAATGAGGATTTAACTGAAAATTAGCATGAAGCCTCAGCCTAATGTTGTCACTAAATGTTCAACAGTCAGCCCCAAGTGCAACATTTGCTGTTTCGGGTTTCCCTTAAAAGCTGCCGAAACTGGTTTTACAAAAATGAAATGCAAGTACGTGGATCAACAGGTTGGAAATATATGAAGAAGAAGAAGAAGAAGAAGAAGAAGAAGAAGAAGAAGAAGAAGAATGGTTTGCTTTGCCGTTTTAGTTATTTATTTATTTTTTATATGGTATATCTAATCAGTGAAAAGACTAAAGGTGTGAAAACTGACATATAACTGAAACCAAAGAGCTGCCTCAAGGATAAACGAGCCTTCAGGGTCTGAAGATAAATTCCAGTGTGTTGAAAGGCCAAGTTTATCAGCGCCTCTAAGGACATGCTGGAAAATATTTGCACAAGAAACACAGTTTTTCCATTTGACATAAGTGAGGCTGCCACTCAGAAGCAGATCCAACACTAATCTTTCCATCCAAATGATTGAATGAAACACCTTTAAGAATTTTACTGGTTATTTAAGGAATTAATGGCTTTCAGAAAAACGATAGGAAATGAAGCGCTTAACTGAGTTGATTAGCATTCCTAACAAGCTGATGAATCCATTTGACCTAATAACTTAAAAAATCTTTAGTACAACAGTTTCAATGCTGTTGGAAATGCTGTCCTGCAGGCTTTTGTTTTGTAGACACTTCTCATAATCAGGTCAACTGGAAACCTGAAAGTTTACTTCTAGAAATTACAATGTATTTGGAAAAACAGTGTTGTTAAATACTTGTCTTGTCAAATATTCCCATACATGCATATATATATATACTTAGAGTGTTCTTTTACAGACAACTTGCAAAACAAAAAGTGTGCTTTTTCATTGTTTGGATACAATTACACCTCCACAACCAAGGAAATGATCATTTATGTTTGTAAACTGCTTGAACAAAAATGCTGTGGCTTTTTGTTCAGGAACTTGTGTAATCTAGCTAGAACAGGCAGAAATCTATGGCAGTTAGTGTGACATTGTACTGCTATCAGTTTGGAGCCTTACTTCAAGATAATGGAAATACAGACCAAGAAAAAAAAAACAGATGAGGAAGGTAGAGTCATAATTTGGCGTTTAAGACACCACGGTTCAGAGTCCTGGTTGACTCTGAAATTCACCTAGAGACCCTAGGATTTGAGCAGGTTAGTTTATCTGACAAAGGATTGAGGGCGTTTGAATTACTTACGGAGGACGTAGAGAGAAAGGATGATCCCTGCAAGACAGAAGCCCTCAAAGAACCGCAAAGTGCTGAACATTGGGACGTTCACAGAGAAAGCCACAGATAAACCAAATACCAGCATAAACATCACCGATATGATCAGCACTGGATACCGACCAAACCTACAATGACACAAAAAAATGTACATTGGTAATATGGAAGGAAAAGAATGTTTTCATTCCAGCTTTTTGTTCCCACCAGAAACCTTACCAATCTGCAAGAATTCCAAACACGAGGTATCCAAAGATTGACCCCACCAGAAGAGAAAACTTTGCAATGTGAACTTCTGATGCAGAGTCACACACCAGACTCCACTAGAAAAACAAAAGAACAAACATGTCAGTTAGTTTCTGTGAAAGTGGAAGATTACATTTCTGTTTTTAAAAGTTATGGCTACAACAGTAATAATAATAACCCAGCATAGATTAAAGGCCTTGTAAGGAAAGAAGGAACAAACATTAAAATAAAAGACATATAAGAAAAATTAAGATTAAAACTGTGTTTCTGAGTATTTCCTTCTTCAATTCGTGTTGGATCAGGAGCAGATGAAAACCAGTGGTTTTAAAATGCTCAGGTTCGTGACGCAGTAAAATGAAACCACAACCTTTTATTTTTTGTACTTTGAGAAAAAAATGAAACCACATCACTTCGTAGTTTCTGACCGTCTCCCTACTAAGGCGATGTATTGGCTAGAGTCTGGTGATACAATACATATCCCAATATAGTACGACAGAGACCGAGACATTATATTAACAAATTCTCAGAACTTTAAGATTTTCAACTGGATCTCACATAAAAGTTGCTTTTACCCAAGCAAATTTCAATTTTTTTTATTTGGACAAATCCTGAAATATTTTTCAACAGTTCTCTGGTTCCCATGGCAAAATATTTTTCAGTCTGAAAAAAAGAAAAACTAAGCTTAAATGTGCCTTAACAAATGAGGTTCTTTAATTACTAAGAAAATAGAGAGCTATTAATTTCCAACAGAGCTTAAATGTACTTTAAAAGATAGTAAATGAGTACTTTTATTAAGCAGCCAAAGGAACAATGAACAGTCTCCAACAATCTGCCCATTTCAGTTGAAACTGAGTTTCATACGTGACATTGAGCTGTTTAGAAGTAATGGTTGATGTAAGATCTTGTTTTGTTGTGCTGCAGAGAATGAGGCTCGGTGGGGTGTGCTGCCAACTAGAGGTCAGTGGAACAAAAAAGTAAGACGCTGAACTAAGTGTTTACATAAAAATAATTAATGAAAGATCATTTCGCCAGCATTTGAAATCGATACCATTGCCAAATGAAATATTGTGATAAGTCACAGAATAGCAGATTTATGAATTCTGCCCCCATTCGTTTGTTCTCGTCTTGGTCTTCAACACAGACTCTTTCCCTCTAAACACTAGGAACAAATCGTTACAAATGGACACAAGTAATGCTCTAAAAGTGACAAACATGAAGTTGAGACGACAGACCTATCTGAAACAACTACAAAGCTCACTTAAAAGGAACGTCTTTTCTCAGATTTGAACTAAATATTGTGAGTGTTTTTGTTGCAGAAGGTGGAGCAGACATGATTCACAGCAACTGTACCGTGTGAGGCTGACCTTAAATCTCTGTCATGAACCTGCTCTCTCAGCCTTAGAAAACACAAACGCATGTTGAAAGTTGCCAAACTCTACGCAACAACTTCACCTCATTTGTGGTTTATTTTCAGTTTCCTCTAAAGAGCTCCAACCTCTCATAACCTCTACCCACAGTGACCTGTGCAGAATGGAGCGCTCCAGGGTTTCGCAGCGTCACCCTGCCATCACATGAGTTTGGTATGCTGCTCACTTTGGGTTTCAGTGTCAGTGTCAGCAGAAGAAGATAGATGAGGAAAAACAAGTTCCTGCTGTGTTTCTAAAGACAGAAAAAGCTTTCCCTGAAACTGACTGTGATTTACACACAGGGGGAAACCTACAAGCATGTGATTGTGGTGACGACGCAGAACAGACGAACCACAGACGGATCACCTGGGATGTAAAACATCAACGCAGCATTAACGCATCACTTTCTATTTGCACAACGATCTCAAATGCATCACCGTGTTAGGAGAATATGGCAAATTTTAAAAGCCACATTTCACTACTCTCTACTCACTACTCTTTTTTTTTTAAAATAATGATAATTACATCAATTATGAGCTATTTTTGGAATATTTCTATCAGGGAAAACAAAGCTTTGAAAAAAACAATCATGAGGCTGTAGCTTGTCTAGCTAATGTTTAATTTTATATAGCACTGTGACTTGCAGACACAAAAGAGTTTATCATCTGACTAAAAGACAAAAGAACAAGGGGCCAGAACCAAATCAGTCAAATTCCTGTGAATTGGTTAAATCCTCTCAAGTGACCCTGAATGATCAGTGTGGAGCAGCCTTCAGCCACAGCTGCTCGCCTGCACTCACTCAACCGCAAAGTGGTGGGCGGAGGTTTGAAGGAAGAAGCATGAAGGAAAGGAAGGAGTGGAGGAAAAGCAAAAAAGATCAAAGCTCTGGGGAACAGAACGCACAAGGAAGATGAATACAGGGAATTTAATGATATGGCTTTGACAACAAATTGAAGAAAAAGTACGAGATAAGAAAGGATTAAATATTGTTGGGAGAAAATGGAGAGCAACACGAGCAGAGGCTGCTGCACAGCTACTGCCTAGCAACAACCCATCACTGAGGTTATCCCAGTCTGTCTGCTTCCAAGTTTAAGCTCAACTGCTTGGCTGACAGTGACGCTTGATAACATAGTGGATTTCAGGAGGATAACCAGCAACGGCTATTAAGAGAACGCTAAATGACAAATTAAGACATTTCGAAACCCAGCAAAAGTCGAGCATCACATGAGGCCCACGTGTTTGCAAAGTTTCCTGATAGTTTAGGTTATAGAAGCTGCAAACACAATCTGCATTCCGTTGCACAATCTTAAAAAACAATGTTAAACCATGACCAAGGGTCGGACACCCCGCAAGGCTGCCGCTTACAAAACAGCACTTATCAGAAACAAGCCTGCAGCACACACTGCCGTTGCACACACTTGCTTAGCCTCGTCAGAGTTTTATCTTCTGCTCACACAAGTGCCTTTTGCTCCCAGCTGATGCTGTGAGAGGCTGTCACTGTGTGTTGACTGGGTATCTGCGGGGGAGTGGGGGGGGGGTCACCTTTTGACAGCTGAGACCATTTCAAACAAGTCCCACATCAATCCAGGGTCTGTGGAAGAAGTCAACCAGCTGGGTAAACAGTTTGAGGGACACAGAGAAGAGGCTCGCCGGGGTTTGAAACTACACATGATCTTTCAGATCTGTGGGTGTGCAACGACATGCACATTGATTTTGGGGCATATGGCAGAGGGTTGTAGGACCTTATCAACTCTTTCAAAAGATAACATGTTAGGTTTACATATAAGGGGCTTCAAAGTCTCCGCTAAAACACAAAAAAATGAATTCTAAATCATCTGAAAGCGCTTTTTCAAACCAAATTTGTCATGAAAATAATACTTTAAAGACCCAATCTGATCAAAACATATATGTTGGTGTTTTTACCATGTTCTTGTGGTATGTTTCTGATGGAGGACATAAATGCTCGTAATCTCTGAGAAACTATGTCAGAGAAAACAAGACAGGTTTTTTAATTTATGCTAAATATTGAATAATAATAATTAAAATAGTATGGAGGACACTTGTAAATAAATTAAAAGATGATTTAAATGCTAAAAGGTGAGACAGTAAACCCTAAAATTTCACTGCATCTTAAATAGCGTTGCTGCATTGTTTGCTAGAAGTGAGTGGCAGCTCAGGTATGACTGAGTTCTATAGGTTGATCTGTATTTGAAGATATTCTCTAGGCCACATCAGGTAAGAAGCTGCTCTGCATAAGTATGAAATGACATGTTGCAGGGGACTGTCTCTGAGCAGCTATGATACATTCTCATTTCTAAAGCTCAGCTCAATTAAGAGGGACCCTGAGGAGAGCTTCATCTCAATTAGAAACGATCTCCACATTAGCCACTTTAGATCCTTCACAACGACTTGTGCCCCCAATCAGGCTTTCACTCAGAGCCACCTTGCGAAAAAAAGGCAGAAGGCCTGCTAGCATAACAAGACTGAAAGTACCTAAGCTGCATGTTGGCTCCGTGAAATGAAAGTGCAGGGTTAGAATGTGTTCGTCTGGTGTCAGTTTTCTCTTCTGCTTTTTAGGGACCGAGTGCTGCAGATGGTTAAGCTCATTAATGTGAGAGAAATGCCAGCTCATTGCTTCCTGCTGTGGTGTCCCTTCCCTATTCCTGTGCTGCAGTGGGAAAAGGAGAGTCTTGGAAAACAGAGGGAAGCTGCGGAAGTGCACAAGACCCATGGCAAGTTTGTGGGTCAAAGTAGGAATCCGAGTCATGCAGACAAATCCCAGGGACGACCTTCTCTGATGGTGACCTTGTCCATGTATAGATGGTGGGGGTCAGGGAGGACAAGCAGCGCCTGGCACTTTAAACAGCTGGTGAGATCAACATGACATACCCAGGATGTGTGCAAAGAAAGCTGTCATTCCTCCAATAAAGTCCTGTTTTTTTCCGCTTTAAAACAAAAGAGAACATCTGATGGTACGACAGATCCACCCAATGGCATTCCTCACATGGGATCTCATATTCAGCTGCATTTTCCGATTGTTGTTTTCTGTGTTTGTGAACTACTCCATTACTGGGAACTTTGGAAACTCACCTCCCCCAAAACAGCTGCTGACAATCAATAAAATATGGATAAAACATTGCAGCTGAACTTTGTTTTATTTTAAGGACCCTATCCAAGGAAAATGTTTTACATGTTTTTGGACATATACATAAGAGGTTAAGGTTTAAGATGTGTTTTTGAGTATTTCTTTAGTCAAATCAAGTGGATCAGGAGCAGATAAATAAAAAAAAAAACTCAGTAGTGATGCAGCAGCTGAAATTGGTTGGGTCAAAGTCTCATTCGGGTGCATTAACGTCTTAATTTTCCTCATACGAGCTGGATCTGCCTCTAAAACTTCATAACTCTGATACTTTGTTTCTGATGCACTGCTAATGTTAGCGTTGGGTTGTGAGGGGCTGGCAGCTAGCGAGAAAGAGAAAGCGTAAACAATGGAATGATGGGATATCGGTGGAGACTTACTACTTCCTACCATCTCACCCAGAGCTCAAAGGGTGAATTTGGTTTTTTTTGTTTTTTTAATTTGTCCAAAAAATGTTTAATCATAATTCAAAGAACACTTGAAACACTTTCAAAATAGATCAAAATATCATTTGGAGTGGGACTCAAATGTCAGCATTTGTGAGCAGAAGGACTGCCTGCAAACACTCAAAGCCTAGGATCAAACTTTATTATAAAATACACCTGAAACTCTTCATTGAGATGCGTTGTTTGATATCCAACAATGCATTGATGGATATTAAAGCTGACCCTGTTTCGCTAACCTGTGACCCCTGAAATTTTCATAAACTCCCTTTAATTCTGCTGAGAGGAGGGACATCTCAGTACTATTTGGTTGGGGTTGAGGTGGGGCGGGCGCTGTTTGAACAAGGATGGAGTTGTATTATTATAGAGAGAATGCCTGATGACCTTTGCTCCAAATCAGAGGATCCGTGTCTGATCAGCAAATTCCCCCCCACGGGCCGATGACTGCGTCCGTGCGCGTCAGGTGACCCGAAGCGTCAGCTGCTGGATGAGTCAGTGTCAGCCTGGTGCATGCTGTCACTTTGGGGGGAATCCAATGAGAATGCTCCCAGAATGATGGAGGCTGTGACATAACTCTTTATGGCCGGCATGGTGTTAATAATTGTCTATTTCAGTCCCGTATGTGGGATATGGATGCGTGCGACTGCATAACAGAGACCCCCCAAAATGCACCGCTTACCTTGGTGACCACGTTCTCCACGAGTCCTGTGCGCGACTCGAAGGTCCACTCAGTGCACATGCAGTTCACGTTGGTGCTGGTGTTGTTGTGGACGCTGGTATTTCTGCCCCTGGAAACATATTCTTGCGGAGCTCTGGTGTTTTTGCTGCCATCCGACTGCGCGGAGTAACCCGCTTTCTGGTTAGTCCAGTTGAACAAAGGCTGAACGCATGTGCTGTTCGGCTGGGCGAGGAGGAACATGTCCGAGTACTGACTGAATCCGATGAATAGCGCAGGGATCCATGTCAGCACGATCAGCTGTTTCTGGTATCTCCCAAATCCCCCGAGAAACGGCAGAACCGAGTCGTCGACGCGCGTCAGCTTTCCTGACCACACGGAGTCGGAAGACACGAAGCCGTTCTCCGGGTGATGGTCCCCCGATTCGAGCTGCACCACGGCCATCGCGCTCTCAGTGGATGCCTCCGACGTGTGGCGAAGCCGGGGTTGCACTGCCGCCTACCCCCCTGTCGGCTCCACAATGCGTCAACGCCGCCAGCTCAGGCGCCGAAGCCGTGCGCAGTCAATCAGTGGAATGGAACGAAGACGTGCCCTCCTGTTATCAGGAAGCGCTTCCTCTCAGACTGCAGACGCAGGCCGACACGCAGGAGACTTATAGGAAACCGACAAAAGATAATGAAGAGGAAAACTACTCCCTAATATCGAAAGCTCATGCCTGCTGTCGAGAACAGTCGCTTCCTGATGGAGCCACAGGTGACAACACCTGCCCAAAAGGTGCTGTCCCTACCCCAACATGGCCACCTGTTTCCACTCGGAAAACAACATTTTGTTTGCTGATAGGGCGAGTCAGATATTACGCTTATTTTCCATCCTACTTCCAGCAATAAAAGTGACACAAACATTTTTTTATCATCTCCATTTTGGCAGTTTAATGTTTTGACATATTACTGAACACACCAGACACACATTTGATGGAATATTACGCACCTGCCCTGAGAAATACCAAACACGGATCAATGGAAGACTCAGATTATTCTAAAAATCCAAAGAATGAACGCGCAATAATCCCCAGGTATCCATCCAGTTGCTGCTGGATCTGAGGAGGATTATTTTATAAACCTAAACATAAAAAAGATAACAAAGAAACTAGTAAGTTAAAACAAGTTTTAGCATTTTTAGGTGATTTTAGCTTTTTGAACAAAAGGTGGAAAAAAAAGTTATGTTTGAAATTTAAATTCATCTGCTGAAGTCTATCCAAGGCTGGATATAGGCTTGGGAGGGACCCAAACCCCCAAAACAACCAAATAATAACAAACAGAAAAAGCAAAGACGAACAGACATAAAGACACAAAAAGAGAAATGCAGCTTTAACAGGTCACTGTCCTGCTTGTGCCTGTCCCCAGCCCAGTAAATGAAGAGCATTCAACATAAAAATTACAAAACATCTCAAATAGATCAAAGGAGAATATAGATAAACTGATATGATAGAAAGGTTCTCTTGACAGTTTAGGGACTCGGAGGGAAATGACCCTCCACAATATGCTATCTGCACCCTGCATATGTCCTGAACATCTCCATGCTGACCACCAGAATCACCACTAAACGAAATAGGAATGTTTTAGTTCCAGAGTCACAGATGAAAACATCTGCAGTTGCTGAAGCACAGATGTTTATTTCTTTATGTGTGTGGGTTTTTTTTTTTTATTGGAGGAAAAAGAAACATCTCTGGGAAAAAAGGGGAGAGACAACTCATTTTTGTTTTGAAAATAGCAAAAAATGAAAAGTTACAGTGAACCGAAAAGTTACTGAGCTTTAATCATCTGCAATGATGCTTTACTAAACAGACTGTATTCTTAAACCAAGGCACTCCCGTGGACTAACATTTGTAGTGATGACGACCTTCGATGCCATGCTTCATTATTCATCAGCTGTTTGCTAAATCTGGACTTAAAAAAATACCCAGTGACTGATGATCCATGGCTCTCAAAGGACAACAGAGAATAAACCATAACTGATCATTTTTGTAAAACATGACAACATCCACTGAAAGACTGAGCACATTGCACATTTTAAACTTTAAAGGTGTGCTTTTTAGACATACAGATGACATGTCATTATTAATAAGCACCTCCACATGGTGACTTCAGCAGTTACTGATATTTTCCATCTTGTTTTGTGATTCCTTCTTTTTAAATCTCACTCTAAATGAAGACTTATTTTTGACTTTTTCCACTCGTTATTCCACTGAACCTGCTTTCATACTGTCACTGAAGTGTGCCAGGGTTCACTTTGACGAGAACCAAACCTAGTTTTGATGCTGTCCAGAGTTTGTTTTTGATCCACACCTGCATTTATTGGAGCTTTCATACCTTTAGCCACATGTATGTTATTACATCAGACAAATGAAAATTTTGCTTCGTTTTCCTGCTTTGCATTAATGTCCATTGTTTTATTAGAAAAAAAATAATTGAAAAAACAAAATAAAATAACTTTCAGCTTTGATCTCAGCTTGTATTTACAGTTACATATAGTTACATTCACAGAACATTACAGAAACTGAAAACGCAGACTTCAGTATCTGCAAGCTTTGAAAAACACCCCAATAACCTACATTCAGGAACACATGACAAATGCAACCACATGTTTAGCAATGGGTCCCCCTTGTGGTCATAATTTGTTACTACATGACTTTTTGGGCTCTTCAGCCCTGTCAGTCCTGTAATTTTTTTCTTTCCATTTTAAGCCCTTAAAAAAATGAAAGTCAATATCGGATTATTAATTTTCACAATATGGAAGCGCCAATTGTCTTAAAAATAAAATGACAACTCAATTCTCTGAACGTCTTTTTCTCTTTCTTCGCCAACTCTACTCGTTCTGTAACGTCATTAAAATGATTTTTAAAGAATGGTATTTGACATTTCAATTTCAAAAAGTTCTCTAGTAAATTCAATCAATTAGAAATAACTGTATACACACACACACACACACAAGCAGGTCATTATTGTTGCATGGAGTGCGAACAAAGGCCCAGGAGTCAGTTTGCAACACACTGATGACCCCTGCAGGCAGATAGCAGCAATAACATCAATGTTTAATCATTTTGGAGATGATCTTTTTAAACGTTTGGAAAAATGTTGTACCAGTGCAGCATTAGTTATGTGTCAGCAAAGTCAGAAAATATGAAGTGTTAAAAACAGCAACGGTTACACTCCAGCAGATCCCAGTGGCTCTGGAGGATGTAGGTGGATGTTTTTTTTTGACTCTGTTTACATATCACTTTAAATGTACAATTTTGTCAGTTAATGACAAATAAAAGTCACTTCTTATAAATAAAACTGTTCAGCTAGATAATTCCAGGATTTTCCTCTTTCATCAGCGGCTGCATGTAGTCAAGAGAGATCAGTAACCAAAACACATAAACGATCAGACATGCTTCCTGTCATTTTCTCATCCATTATTCAGACAATACTTTTCATAACAGAGTCTTAAATAAATTCCATGAATGTGCCAACAGAAACCATTGAAACGTTGTTGTTCTGTGGCGGTGAGCTGTTTGTTGTCATTCAAACCTTTCTGTCCCTCCCTAGCAACTCATACAGGTGTGGCCATGCAGGACTCAACCTTTTGTCATGTGATGAGTCAGTGCTGCCTGCATTCGAGCTTGTGTACACAAGCATCAACATGAGAGGGCTCTCCTGTCTGTCTGTCATAAACCGGTCGGTTACACTTGAGGTGTGAAAGCTGAGGCGTGCAGACAGCTTTCATTTTGCAGTTCAATGTTTCGATGTTCCTTTGGGTGGAAAAAAGGAAAAAGTCATTTTCACCCTCCGGTGGAGAATCGTTTTCAACAACTCGTTTGGTCCCAATCAGAAACTTCTGATCGTTAGTATCTTTAGAGAACAACAAAATTATATTAGAGCTCATCTAAAGTTTTAGTAGCGTTTTCATCCAAAGTCCAAGCTGATAGTAGGGTTTATTGCTTTTAATGGTGGTGCAGAAAAACAAAGAAAACATGACATTGACTGGTGTTGCCTTTGAAAGTTAATAGTTCATCTGAGCACAAAGATCCACTGTTATGCTGAAACAAGAAGGTTTAGTGCAGATAAGATAATATCCCATCAAAAGTCACTTTGAAGTGAAACGACAATTTTTTAAAATCAAATTGTATAAACGGATGTGAGAAATATGTTGAGATCCACCAACATCAGCTTTTTCGCCCATTTTTCACTTTTTTTTAATAAGTTCTCAAACTTAAAGAAAAAATAAAGTCACATTTTTGAGAAAAAAAAAGAATCAAAACGTAGATATCTTTTGCATTAATGTTAAAACAACCACCTGGATCTGTGTTCCTAAACCGGATGCTGTGAATCTGCCAAACCAGATGTCAGTTTTGGCAGCCGACTCCCTCTGTACTCAGAGCATGATGTCAGGACTCACGTCTGGGAAAGATATCCTGACGTGTGTTTCATCAACTCCACGTAAGAGTCATGACTTAAGCATTTTTACCGGCTGTCGCCTTCACTTTGCAGCTGGTTGATAATTTAATTATTTCAAAGTTACAGTCTGGAGTCGGCACAATTTTATGAGTCAGATTTTTGCTACAAATGTTTATGACTTGATGCATATAAGCTTGAAAACACAGTAGACATCCCCTCCTTATGCCCACACGCCATGAGAGAACTGAATCAGGGATATGTGCTTGAAAAGCAAATATTTAGTCAAATATTTACCTCCAAAGAATAACTCAACAAAGCAGTTGCTTTCACCTTCAACTCTTCTATCCAAAATGAAGTCTCAAAAGAACAAAGCAAAAACAAATCTGTGTTCTCTGCACAGAAAAGGTTTTTGCTGCGTTTGCATTTTTACTGGAGAAGTTTAGATTCAGTGAACTGAGATCAAGTCCTGAAGCCCTACAGCTGTCTGTTTGTCTTTAGCATGAATCTGTGTTGGGAATGTCAGAGCAGAAGAAGTGGAGATAAACTCCGTGGGGCGTGTCTCCATTCTAAAGTGACAGGCTGTCAAAGAAAAATCGTTATGTGACATATTCCCTGCGCTGGTCAAAAAAAACAATTTCTTTAAAGTGGCCAAATGATTAACCTCTTAATGAGAGGCTAACTAATGTTTACGTAATAATCAAGCAACGGTTTGCTTGTTAAAGGACTCTGGGAAAGGCAGACCTTTGTCCAAAAACTTTGAAGATTCCAGTTTAGGGCGTTGGTTGCTTTAAGCCACCGGCTTAATCGTTAACATCTTAATCTTCATCTCTTTTAAACTCCCATTGTAGCTGAAAAAAACAGCAGAGGGCACAGTGTTTCTACCAGCAAAGGACACGCCTGTGTGAGAGGGACAGAAGGAGAGAGTGAAGGAGTGAAGAAGTCACTCCTTTTCTTTCTTTCTCACACATTTCACTTTCCAGACCTCAGGCCGGCCGTAAATTCTGAGTGCAGACAGTGGAGATAAAGGAAAGCTGGGAGCAGAGGAAATAAACATGATAAAAGCATCACACGAACAGAACAGACAAAACAGAGGTTTTTTAAATAACATTTTTAATCTCTTTCACTCACTTGTCAATTTAAACAACACTCAGCTTTCCAATGGCCTGCTTTTGACCGCAGGAATGTTGACCTCTGCATGGCAGATTCTTGCTGTCTCCTCACACTCCCATGGGAATAAAAAGTGCTGGTTCCCAACATAGTGAGCCGCATATCTCTCAGTTGACACAAAGTTTGTGTGTAATCATTGTGGTACAATCGTGTCAGGATTGAAAGCACAGTGAAGGTTCTTCAGGTAAAAGGAAGAATGTTTGCTCCAGAAAGAGGAGGAATCTGAACAATAGGTGGAAATGTGGTCTCTCCCTTTGTTTGTTGATCAGGGAGGAAATAATGTGTGTGTGTGTGTGTCTGTGTGTACAAAACACAACACATAGTAAGGAGGCATTTAGAGAAGGACTTTGTTTAACGCAAAAATGATCAAATGATGGATGAAAATGTAAATACATCTAATTAAATTCACCAGGGAAACGTAGCTGCTTTTGCTCATGTTAGGTTTATTCTAAATAATAAATTTAATTAATACAATAACAGCTAAAAGGCATTTTTGCCCATTAAAATGCTGTTTTTGTCTTGCTGTTCCACGCAAGTACAAAAATCATGAAAAGGAACACATACAAATGAAAACCAAAGATTATTTTTTTTCCTGACAGACCTGAAGTGAGACAGGTTAAAAGAGACTGCCTGAGGTGATCTTGTGAAACAAAAGCTCGGCTCTCGCAGCCCAAAGTTCGTTACTCGACGCACATTTTTCATGATTTTGTCGTCATCTTTTCGAATAATTATTGCCACATAAGGCGAGTTCTGCTGAATGAAAATAATAACACGACCCTGCCCAGAGGCAGGAGTGTTTCGCAAAGACAAAGGTGTGGTTTCAGTCCTAAAGCGACCAGCTTCCGTAGATCTGATCAGACTGCTTTCTGCGCAACAGGAGACGGACGGACGGGGCGGAGAGACGCGCCGAGTCCTCTTCCCGGACAGCCTCAGAACTGCAGGAA
The DNA here is from genome assembly GCA_014656515.1 of Oryzias celebensis. NCBI lineage: Eukaryota > Metazoa > Chordata > Actinopteri > Beloniformes > Adrianichthyidae > Oryzias > Oryzias celebensis. The sequence goes on from BNCR01000001.1 coordinate 77,851,692, forward strand.
AACCCACAAAGTATAATCATGTACGGTTCCGATCCTAAACTGTATCCATTGGGCCAGAGAAGCAACTCCCGGCCGGATTTGATATCCTATCGAAACGACATGCACGGTGGAAACGGCTTCCCTGGGGATTACGCAGCAGAAGGCGGTTACGCACACCAGTCCTTCTCCAGACATACCGTGCACGGTGTCAGCGGGGGGACCATGAAGGTGCCGACCTCGACGGCTATGGGTGGAAGCGCTGGAGCCAGGTAAGACCCCATCACCCGTCTGGAAAAACTTCCCGGAAACCCAAATGTCGTAAGAGTTGAGTCATGTAAGAAACGACGGCCTCCAGAATGGTCATAGTAAAAGTTTCAGAGTGAATTTTCTGCGTAAAACTAAAAAAACGAGCCACAAAGATTTGTTTTAGGTTATGTTTAGCAAGACAAGAAGTGCACAAAGCTGAAAGCAGTTCACCTTTGAATGCGTCAAAGTCCAAAATAAACGCACTTGGTGATACAGTGATAGTGTATCTGAAACAACTGGGGCCCATTTGGCCTCATTTTTTTAACCCTTAAAAATCATTTAAAGTTATTTTAGTGGTAAATCCGCACAATCTTTTTGCCCCATCAGAGTTCAGAAAAACTGTTAAAACAAAGGAAAATATTGTAACATGTCCTCCCCTCACTGCTTTTGGCTTTCACTTTCAACTGTTTCTCTTTTATGGGGTTCAAAAATCTTTCTGTTTAAGTGTTTAATAAGAGGTTTAAGTGAAATAATAGATGGCAGCATTAAGTTGTTTAACCCCCATATATATGTGTGTGTGTATACATATATATATATTATTTGGGATTCACTTTTTTTTTTTTTTTATTTAACTTGATTGAAGAAAAAGAAAGTTAGGGATGTCAATCTGCACCTGTAATGTCTTTCTTGATTTTACAAAGCTCAAAAATAACTTCCTGCTTTCTTCTCCATCTTTTTAGTTCACAAATACTTCAACAGAGATCTATTTACCTGGAAAACCAATGCGTGGACTATTTGGAAAAAGCAAATTTTTTATTTGGGAGTGTAAGTGAAGGACACGTGTTGCACACAAACCAAACAAAGCGACATGTTGATGTTAGTACGCGAACAGAAAAACCATCAACTTCTGCCCTGTTGTCTTTTATAGGGAGGTTCAACCACAGAGGCCAGTAAAATGTTGGAAATGGCTGCTGAATGCATGAGGCACCTTCATGGCTGTGCCAGAGATCTGCAGCAAATGGGCATTCAGCACGAATATTTCAGACGGTACGACACACGTGTTTGTGTTCTCATTCGCTCCATCGTGTTTGTTCACATCTGACTGTTTGTGTCTTCTGCTTAATTGTTTTCTCTACAGTTTGGAGAACCTCCAGGGCTTGCACCACTCTTTACAGCAGAAAATTTACAGCAGTGGCACCATGAAAGGGAACAGAGGCAGTGTTGGCAGTGATGGGGGGCGCTTGTATCAGGATGCTATGGCCTGGATTGCTCAAAAGAAGGTGAGGGCCACTGTATTTCTGATTTCAAATGACGAAAAGTCCGAATGTTCGTTCATTCACTTGCAAATGTCTCTTGAAGTTTTTGCTTGAATGCACTGGGCTGCAGGTGTCCTTATGCAGGAGGGTTTACGTTTACACTATTCCCCGTCCTAACCTTTTGTAACCAAAACCTTCTGGGCGTGCAGCCAAAACCTGATCAGTCAGTGAAAAAGACCGAGAGGTGATGGAGGGCTGTAACAAAGAACAAAGAAGACAAGGGTGTCATTTAGGAAAGGAGCTCAGGGGGAGGAGAGCAAAAACGGGAAGGGCGGTGGGCTAGCTGTTTCACTCTTCACTGTGAGGGTTGTTGTGCGACCGTGCAGTTCAGTCGACCTCTAGCATGTTCATGGGAAAAGGCACTCCCACTCTGCTACTCCTCCAGGTTCTCATCCTGCAAGAAACACTCCCTGTCATTCCATTACCACTCTCAACCCCACCCTTCTGTATCACTACTTCGTGTACATCTGTCTTACATCAAAAAAGTTGCATCATTTCTTTTTTTAGCTAATGTACAAACAAGATGTTTGTACTTGCAGACAGTTGAGGGCACAATTTCTCGGTTTCAACCACAAAATTTAACTTTATAATTATTGAACAAAAAAAAAAAAGAAGGGTGTGGTTAGAAACAAAACCCCTGAGGGACAAAACAGACAAGAGTAGAAATGCAGGGCTGGGCTGGGGTTGTAACCTGCAGAGCTCCTTTCAAAACCAAGAGCTGCAACCAAAGAGGGGCATAGCTGAAATAGTTCTCTGCTAACAATAACCCAGTGATCTCATGCTGACACCTAGAGGGCAAAAGGAAAAAGCACCAATTTAGGAGGGGAGTTTCCCAGAAAGAGCTGAATCTTGGGAGGTTGAGCAATATTTTTTAAGGCTTAAACCTAGATCCATCTTTTGTTTCCTCAGCTTTTAAAGTAATATGCATAAACAGTAATTTTGTTCCTCAAAAACAATACCGGTGTTCGCCCAAGCTTTATTTGGACTGTTTACAAATGTATGTCATGTAATTCATCATAGGAGTGTGAAATAAATGTTTTCTCTGGATCTTTTAGCGCATGATCGAGACCGCTCCATGGGGAGAAGACTCCCAGACCATAGAGAACCAGATTTTATCCCACAACAAATTTCACAGTTCTATTCAGAGGAGTGAAGAAGTGAACCGTGCCATGGATGAAGTCGTGAGTTGCTTAGATTTGCTTTTTCTACACACCAGGCCTGTGATGCGTGTTCAAGAACTCGCATTCAGCGTGTTCTTGACAGCACTTTTAGCATATGGTATTCACAGTGGACTGTCGCTACCCAATACTACCGGATGTACTCATAGTTAAGTAGTTGGAAATGTCAAAGGGGTGCAAATCTTTGCTCCAAACTTTTTCTTTCAAAGAATAATTTCTATATTTAGAATACTTTTCAGATAATTCCAGTCGGACACAAACTGCAATTATTAAAGGGCCTGTATTGTGTAAAATACTTTTTTTTAGCTTTTAAATGTATTATAATATTAAATCCTCATGAAAAACAACCCCAAAGGGGTATTTTGATCCATTCACACGTCTGAGTATTCCTCTAAAACCCTGCTCTCTGAGCAGCAGTCCCTCCCAATTCATGAAAACGAGTAGGTCCTCACATTGGGACGAAGATATAATATCTTCCACGGAGAGTCTGGGGTGCCAGCACCGCCTCCAGGCTAACACACACCCCCGCTTTCTCCACTGAGCTTGAGGTGATCAGCAAAACGCTTTCATTTTAGATGCACAGTCTGCACATCCAATCTTTGCAACAGTTTAGAAGTTGTTTGTTTTTGTGGGCGAGAAACACGCTGCCGAGGCCGTCTCTAGGATGATGTCATGAAATGGGTGGCGCTTCAGTAATGGAGTCGTCTTACTTCAGAGTAGAAAAAGAGCTCACAAAATAACTAATATTTCTAAGTGTTCCAAAGGTAATATATGATCGTATATATGGATCTAGTTTACTGTGAAATGCTTGAGAAAAGCAGAGTATAGGCCCTTTAATTTCTTTATGATCGATTTTCAAACGGTCTGCATTTCCGTGTTTTGAAAAGGACGCTATTCATATGTCAATACTATCAAATCCAACTCCAAGTCACGTGAACGCGAGAGTTTTGAACACAGAATCCCGAAGCATGCATACAGTAAAAGCATGTTTACACTGACTTTTCTTTAGAAGTGGTCACTTGAGCACTTGTTTCTGGGCCCGGTGTGATCATAGCATTAGCGATGCTCTCATGTTTGTTCGTTCGTTGATTTCTAGACAGTTCAAAGCCAATGTTTGTCAAAAATCCTCTATTTCAGATGAGTGACAAGAACCTCTGCTTTATACTGGAACAAGAATATGACAGCCTCAAGGTAGAAAACACAAATATTCAAAAACCTCTGTGTGGTATTTCTCCTGAGCTCCTGTCTATGATGTTGACGCATCCACCTTGTGTTTGCCTCAGAAAATGTCTCACAATCGGCTGATTCAGCTGCGGGATCTTCAAAACATCATTGATGAGATCTTCAAAGCCATTATGTGGGTGAACGAGAGGGAAGAGAAGGAGCTTGTGTTTGACTGGGGAGACAAGAACATCGACCAGTACATCCCCAAGAAGCAGGAGAGCTACTCTGTACGAATCCCCACTTCGCTTTCCTAACATCAAAGGGGCTGTCATCGTGGATTAATCTTTAAAATTATCTTAATTTTGTTGATCTTGCAGAAGCTGATGAGAGATTTGGAGGAGAAAGAAAAAGAGCTGAACAAGCTGAAAGTGAAAGCAGACACACTTTTGAATAACGGCCACCCCGCCTCAGATAAGATTGAGGTATTTTTCTTTTCACTGAAGTGAAACATTTTCTTGAATTTGGTGCTGAACTTATGGAATCCCACAGGCTTACATGGACACCCTCCAGACCCAGTGGAGCTGGCTTCTGCAGATCACAAAATGCATCGATGTTCATTTGAAAGAGAACTCTGCCTACAGCCAGGTAAGAGCTGAGCCCTAGAGCATTATTTTTCTGATTTAAAAAGAAAAATCCATAGTCGTGTTTTCCTCTCTCTGACAGTTTTTCAAGGAGGCCAATGAGACTTATGCAAAGCTGCAGAAGGAGGATGAAATTATTCGAAGCAAGTTTATCTGTGACAAGAACACTCCACTGGAGAGCCTCACCGAGCTCCTGAAAAACCTGGAGGTATCATCAGACGTCTGTTCCTTCAGACGAACCTTCATGTTTATCTCTGAAGCTTTGAAGCAACTTAACAAAATTCTGTTTTTTGATGCATAATATTTCCCAACGAGCTTCCTTAGACGTGTCTGCACCAATCCTGCGTTTATCCTTCTAAACGTCTTTCTGCTATTTCTGTCATAGAAAGAGAAAGAACGAATCATGGAGAACAAGAGGCAGGTCCAGAGTCTGGTCAGCAAGTCCAAGTCCATAGTCAGGCTGAAACCAAGAAACCCTGAAGAGAAGAGCAGCAGCAGCCAAATCCTGGTCCAGGCTTTATGTGACTTTAAACAAGACCAGGTGAGACAAAACAAAATTTTTTCCATCTGTGCCATAGATGGCCAAGCAAAGAAGAAAAATGTCTCCATGTGTGTTTGGTGAGCACCTTAAGGACATTTGGTTGTGAAACGATTGTCATTAATAAACAAAATCAAACCTAAATCAAATTAAATACAGACATTTAAAGGAGTGATGTTTGATTTGATTGACATTACAGTTTCAAAACTAAAAATGTAATATCTGCTCAAGTACCTAGAAACTACTATTACTGTAAAGTACGGGAGTAATACTGCAAAAATCTAGTTTCTTTCTTTATATTTTTTTAATCCCTGAAACACAACTGTGAGAGAAAAGCTTAAAAGGATAGGATAATGAACCCTTCAGTTAAAGTAAACTAAAGTGCATAAAATCAAGTGCTAAATCAAATGATTATCAAAGGTGTAAATGTGGGTTTTCTGCTGCATCTTACAGAAAGGTATTCTGAAAGGAAACGAAGGCATCTTGAAGGACAACTCGCAGCGCAGCAAGTGGCTTGTGACGGGACCCGGAGGTCTGGACATGATGATCCCTTCTGTCTGCCTGCTCATCCCGCCACCAAACCCGCTCAGCATTACCCTCGCCAACAAGTAAGAGAAAGATCCACTGGTGCAGGCCTAACGTGGCTGGAAATATTTCCACTCAGAACCTTTTGTGGAGTGACTGATCTCATCTTGTTTTTAGAAACGAGCAGTACTATGATGCCATCATGAGCATTTGGAGTCAGCTCAACATCAACATTAAGAGCCTCATCTCTTGGCAATATTGCCTTAAAGACATCAATTACATCAACTCTCTCACCCTCACTATGGTAAGATGACAAAAAATAGACTGATTTTCAGAAAATCAACCACTTTCTTCCTCTTTCAACTGTGTGTGTGAAAAACAAAACATCTTTGTCGTCTCCCAGCTGTCGAAGATGCGCCCTGAGGAGTATCGCAGTGTCATCAAAAGACTGGAAACGACATACCAGGAGTTTTTGCGTACCAGCCAAGGTTCTGAAATGTTCAAGGAAGAAGACAAGAAAAACCTCCAGGGTCACTTTGACAAAGCTCAGCAGCACTACGACACACTGCTCATCCAGCTGCCTTCTTACAGTGAGTGCATTTCTATTTGCCATGATTTTCTGTGCAAAAAGAAAAAAAAAATATGACATTGCATTTTAAATGTATTTTTTTTAGTTTGGTTTAAAATTTCGTTTTGCCTCTTGCATCCTTTAACCAAGCAATAGCTGTCACACTCACAGCACAAGTCTTTCCTTATCTCATGAATCATTTACAGACATTAGTAGGAGTAACCAGTTTGGTTTCACAGTAACTTCTAAGGACAGAGAAAAAATATTTGCATGTGTCAAAACACATATTCTTCAAATTGGTGCTGTCTGCAATGCTAATTTAATCTTTAATTACACTGCATTTTTTGAAGAAACAAAATAAAAACATGTGAAATTTAAGTACTATTCCTTTTTTTTAATAAAACGTGGAACAAAAGCTAGAGAAATGTTTAATATGTTGCACATCATTAAACTAATTTCTTTTCAAGTTTGTAAACTTCTAAATGGCTGAACTTGAAAATCCTTTCTTTAATAAAGAAGAGACTGACGTGAAGATTCAACCTTCAAAGCAAGAGCCTTCCAAAGTGACTCAAGAAACTTCAATCAAAATCAAGACCCAGCCTCCTGCAGCCACCATCAATCTCACTCTGCTCAGCAGCCTGCAGGAGCTTCGCCAAAGGCTTGAAATGACAGAGTCCGGTCTCACTGGCCATCTCCACCTCCCCATGGGGGACAACAGTCTGCACCAGTGCTCAGTGCACATTCAGAAACTGCAGGTATGAGGCCTTCGTGTGACTTCTTAGTGTGTGTTGTCACAGCTTAGAAAGTTTGACAGCGGTTTTATTGGAAAATACTTTCTTTTTTAAGGATGTGCACCAAGATCTGGAGTCCATTCATGATGAGTACCTGCGTCTGAGGGAGATGATCTCAAAACAGCTCAAGGGGTTACCTGCAGACTCTGAGCAGGCCAAGTTCCTGCGTTCTGAACTGGGAATAATCAACCAAAAAATTGGAACCCTTCAGAGTCTCTACACCGTCTACCTTCAGAGGTTTGCTTTTCTTTATTTACTCTGTCCTGTTTACATTTTTGGAACAGAAACCATGGGTGTGGGTTTACAGTATTTTGTGTGTGTCTGGAACAGACTGTCTGCCACGAAGGCCTTGCTACAAAGCCTTCTTCAGGCTGAAGATACCATCAAAGCCCATGAGGCTCGGCTGACTGAGAAGGAGACCAGCTCCCTTGACCTTAGGGAACTGGAAAACCAGCGTGGGACACTAAAGGTTTGACATATCTCCAGTTTAACCCTGACTCAGTCGTCAAGTGCTTAAATATATTCTTTTGCTGTTAGTTTTATTTTCTTCTGTAAATGATTTTAAGTGATCTACTTCATTGTTCAATCTTTTTTATTAACTATCTTTGCATTAAAAAAGGCAAAGTTCCCAAAGTTTTTTGTTGGATGAAAAAATACAGTTTTGATTATGATCTATTTGCACATAGGACTAACAATCTTTTACCATTAGATTATAAAACCAGTTTCTTATATTTAATATCTGAAGTTTTTGCACATTAGTGGTATACTGTAATTCTAAAAACAACGTCAATTTAATTACTTGTAAATAAAAAAAAATCTAATTACTCAAAGCAGCAAATGGATGGATGGCTCAATTTCTGATTTCATTTATCAAAGTAAAGACATTTTTTAAACTTCCTAACTTCCATACTTTGTCATTACTTCAGCTCAGATTGTAAAATGTATAACTTTTATATGGTGAATGCTTATAATGCTTATAAACAAAAGCTGTTTCTTGCATGTTTTTTTTCATTAAAGCACATGAGGAATGATCTGGAGCAAAAACGGGGCCTGCTGACCGCCATGGACTCAGACCTGGCTAAAGCGATTCACTGCAATAGCCAGATTACTGAGTCTTTCCACAGGTGTGATGTCGACTTGTCCAAGTACTCCGATCAGGTGACCCAGATGGGTGATCGCTGGCGCCGAATCCAAAAGCAGATTGACAGCAGGTATGTTTAGATGGTTGTTTGCATTTGTCATTGCTGTTAAAGAAGCTAAAAACACCCTTTATCTTCTTCCTTTAGGATGTGGGACTTGGACAAACAAGAGAAACAGTTAATACAATACCAGCAGAGCAGCTCTGCCCTGGAGCAGTGGATAGACAATGCCAGGAAACGCCAGGATTCACTCCAGCTGGTGAAGCTCAACGACATCCAAACACTTATGAATCACCTCAACCAGCAAAAGGTAAGCGTCACAAATGTCAGCTATGACTTATTATTGGCAATATCTTGAAATGATCTATAATTATCATTTCTTTTGGACTTTCTGTATATGTTGTATACATATTAGTTCAACAAAAAAGAATTCAGGATTTTGTTTTAGACCATCCTTTAATAATGTAGAAATACAAACATTTTTTTGGTCAGTGCATCAACTTTATATATATATATTTTATAAACAGGCACTTCACAATGAAATTAAAGGCAAGAGGGAAAAAGTGGAGGATGTGCAGAAAAGTGCGGACACCTGTGCCGCCTCTATAAAGGTTAGTTGTTGGTTAAGTTGTGGTTAAAACGCAGCCATGTGTCTTGTCAAAATTGTGCCATAACACAAGTTTCCAACAATGTTTTACAGGACTATGAATTGCAGCTTGCTTCCTACAGTTCAGGACTGGAAACTCTGCTGAATGTTCCCATCAAGAGAACCATGCTGCAGTCTCCTGCTTCTGCAGTTCGACAAGAGGTAGGACTTATTCTAATTCAATAAATTGTCATCCTTTTCATATTATAAATTAAACCACATCATTAGGTTAATCCCTCATTTGCAAATGTCATTTAAATTTGCAACAGCTTTAAAATGCATGTCATACATTTTCATTTATCCATATTAATTCCTATCAGGCTGCAGACCACCAGACTCATTACATTGAGCTCCTTACCCGCTCTACTGATTACTACAAATACCTTGGGGAGTTGTTGAAGAACATGGAGGAGATGAAGGTTTTTTTATATTATTGTACACAAATAATATGGTTTTTATCCTAAAGATACAAAAATATTTTTTTATTTTGAAATTGGGTAAGAAAAGGGATTAATGAGCCTTCTGTTTTTGATGTTCTTCTCAGTTAAGAAACACAAGGATTGAGTTGTTGGAGGAGGAACTGAGACGTCTAAAGGAGGACCTCCAGGACCGCAATGAGAGGAACAAGTCGCTGGAAGACACTTTAGCCCGCTACAAGCTGGAGCTCAGTCAATCAAAAGATGAACTTTGTTCATTTGAGGAAGTAAAGAGAACCACAGCAATGCAAGTTAATGCTGCCAAGGAGAGCCTGGACAGCACACAGTGTCAGATTCAGGATCTGAATGAGCAGTTGACTCGCATTAAATACCAGCTGGAGGAGGAGAAGAGGAAGAGAAGACTGGCTGAGGAGCGTTATACCAGCCAACAAGAAGAGTATGAGACAGCTGTTCGCCGCAGACAAAAGGAGCTGGAAGAACTCAATTGGCTTAAGATTGATTTGGAGAAGTCAGTGAAAGACAAGGAACGTGAATTGGAGAGGTTGAAGATACAGCTAGACGATGAGGCAGCCCGTCGAAGAAATGCAGAATCAGAAATCTCAAAGGTAAGAACACAGTGCACCCAGGAGATTAGTCAACTTAAGCAGAGACACGAGACAGAGATCCACGTTACCAAGACCACTATTCTGAAAACCACACAACAAAAAGAGGAAAACGCTGCAGAGTTGAGGCTGCAAATTGACAGGCTGTCTGCAGAGAAGAGAGATCTGGAGGAAGAGCTGAGGAGACTGAAGGAATCCGTCGCTCATGCAGAGGACCAGAGAAGCAAGGCAGTGCAGGAGATCAACCAGCAGAGGGCGTCAGTAACTCAGGAGAAAAGACTTCGCACTGAGCTGGACTTGCAGCTGAGAACAGTCATGCAACAGAGAGAAGAAGACGAGCTCAAACTGAAGGAAGCCAACAAAAACAACCAGGAGAAGTCCAGACAAATCAACACACTAACTTTTCACTTGGAGGAAGAAAAGAAGAAGACAAGAGCTCTGGAATTAGAAATCAATCATCTTAAACAAGTTGAAACAGAGCTGAAGGCAAAGAACTCATCTTACCTCGAGGCAGTAAACAAGCTCAAAGTGACGGAGCAGGAAGTTCGAATCACCAAAGTGGAGCTGGAAAAGCAGACGAGTGAGAAAAGCAAGGCTGAGCAGAGTACTGCCAGGCTGCAGAGCCGTATTCGAGAACTTCAGTGCTCTTTGGATGGTCTGGAAGCTGAGTTAGAAAGACAAAAGAAAGCAACCCAGGAAGAGTTCACTCGCAGAAAGCGAATTGAGGCTGAGCTGGAGAGGATGACACACACCTGCAGGGAGCACACTACCACAATTACTTCACTGAAATCCATTCAGATAGAGGCCACAACCTCTGGGAGAAAATATGAACAGGACCTCAGGGCTCTCCAGGAGGCTCTGGAAAAGAGCCTCAGAGACCACAAAACCACCAAAGAGGAACTAGCAACCATGACCGAGGAGTTTAAGAAACTAAAACAGAAGCTCCAGCAGGAAGTGGTCCGAAATCATGAGCTAAATCAACGCAATGAAAGTCTGTATAAGACCATTGAGGAAAAGAGTCGCCAACTTAACGAAAATACCACAGAGATCGAAAGGCTTAAGACTCTGACGCAGAACCTGACAAAGGAGAGACTCAAGTTAGAGGAGGAGCTGAGAGCGGTGAGACAAGAAAGAGACGATCTGAAGAGCAGCAAAGATGCTATTGACGGAGAGACTGCCTCTCAAATCTCTGCCCTGCATGTCCAGCTCCAAAGTAGCACCAAGAGGACAACGGAGCTCCAGGTTCTCATCAGCGATCTGACCAAGGAGAGAGAAAAGCTAAAAACGGAAATAGAAAAATTCCAAAAGCAGTCGATTGAGGTATTTTTGAGCGTACTGAAGGATCACCTCATTTCCTAGTAAAACTAATCAAAATTCTGCTTGCATGGTTGACTAAATGTGCTTCATTAGCTAAGTTTTGATTTGAAAGTATCACTACAATATTTTTACAGCTAGAAATACTCAGTTTAAATTTGATGCAGCATGGGATTTACTTTTTTTACTTGCTTTTTCTTTCAAAATGCATGTAGTTAACTCTTTTGCACAGTGTTTCACTGATAGCAGCAGTCACACTGAAAAACACTGTACACTAACGCGTTAGGAAATTCTGAGAATTGCCCTGACAAATGCAGGACGTGTAAGGGGGTCTTAGATTTCACATGTGGATGTTAAATATGTATATCTTATAATCTAACACTGGATTGCCTTTTTTCTCCACAGACATCCATGATGGTGCACATGTCCCAAAGTCAATATAATGATCTGCTGCTGGAGAAGGATAGCTTAGTGGCCAAACTTAAACTGATGGATCAGGACAAAAACCGCCACAAGCAACTAGAAGAGGAGCTGGCCGCTATTAGGCGCTCTCTAGAGATGGAGATTCGCAACAAAAAGCGACTGGAGGATGAGAAAATGAACATTCTTTCTGAGTTCAATAGTATGAAGATTCAGTTTGAACAAAAAAACACCCAGATCAGGCAGACTGAGTCAGACAGGGAGAAGGTTGATCGAGAGAGGGTTTCCCTAAAAACCGAGATTGAGAGGCTCAGACATGAGCTCAAGTGTCTTGAGGAGAAATACAGGAGCAAGCTCATGATCTCTGAAAAGGAGGCATCAGAACTGGCTCTGAAGATCAATTCCCTTCAGAGAGAGATCCAGAGATTGCAGCAGAGACCCCCCACTCTGTGTCGGCAGACCCAGACTGACGAGAAAGTCGTTACAATCGATCCATCAAAGCTTGTTTTTGATGGTGTACGCCGCAAAGTCACAGCTCACCAGCTTTGTGACTGTAGCATAATTAGCAAAGCTACCCTCGACGAGCTCCTGAAAGGAAGAAAGACCGTGGAGGAAGTGGCTGCAGACATCCAGCTTAGTCTAAAGGGCTCTGGTGTAATTGCTGGAATGACCACAGGTTCACAAGACAAAGTGTCTTTCACTGAAGCCAAACACAAGAATCTCCTCAGCCCTGAATGCGCTCTAAAGCTTCTTGAAGCTCAAGCAGCAACAGGCTACATTGTGGATCCTGCATTTAACATGACAATGACTGTGGATACTGCCTGTTCCAGAGGGCTTGTAGACACAGAAGACAGAGACACCTTGGTGACTGCAGAGGCAGCAAGTACAGGATTTAAAGATCCATACACTGGCAAAATACTGTCTGTGGGGCAGGCTTCCAAACAAGGCCACATTGACAAGACCACAGCCATTCGTTTGCTCCAGGCTCAGGAGTCTGTTGGTGGCATACTGGACCCTGTCCTTAGTGTGTTTCTCCCAAAAGATCTGGCCTTGGATCGCAATCTTATCGATGAAGATCTCTACAGGTGTTTAAATAAAAACCCCACCAGCTATCTGGATCCAGCTACAAACGAAAAAGTATCTTATGGTGACCTTAGAAAGAAGTGTACTTGTGAACCTGTGTCCGGTCTTCTCCTGCTGCGCGGTGAAGAAAAGTGCATGACAGTGAAAGGCATCCGAGGGAACGTGCCTGTGTCAGAGCTTGTCAAAGCTGAGCTGCTTAATGAAAGTGACATGAAAGAGTTAAACCAGGGGCGACTGTCTAGCAAAGACATTGAAGAGAAGCTGAAGTCCTATCTGCATGGCTCCACATGCATTGCTGGGATCTATGATGAGGCTAGTGACAGAATAATGCCTTTCTATCAGGCAATGAAGAAAGGTCTGCTCATGAAAGGAACCACTTTGGAGCTCCTTGAAGCCCAAGCTGCATCAGGATTCATTGTTGATCCCGTTAACAATGTCTTTTTGACGGTGGAGGAAGCTGCACATAGAGGTGTCATTGGGATGGAGTTTAAAAATAAGCTGTTGTCTGCAGAGAAGGCAGTGACTGGATACAAAGACCCTTCTACAAGAAAAACAATCTCCCTCTTCCAAGCCATTGAGAAAGGCCTTATTGAGGAAGGTCATGGAATTCGGCTTCTAGAAGCTCAGATTGCCAGCGGTGGAATTATTGACCCTGTAGAGAGCCACCGTATTGATGTCTCTGTCGCCTACAAAAGGGGCTACTTTAATGAAAAGATGAATGAGATCTTAAGCTATGATGGAGATGACACAAAAGGCTTTTTTGATCCTAACACCAAGGAGAACTTGACTTATCTTCAATTGAAGAACAGATGTATGACCCATCCCAAAACAGGTCTAATTCTCCTGCCAATCAAAGACAAAACCAAGCCCGAAACCTCCCTGGAAGAGCGCACCAATATTCTTCGCAAGAGGCGAATTGTAATTGTTGACCCAGACACCGGGTTAGAGATGACAGTCAGAGAGGCCTATCACAAGGACTTGATTGACTATGAAACTTTTCTGGACTTGTCGGAGCAGGAGAGTGAGTGGGAAGAAATTACCATCAGGGGTCCAGAAGGCTCTGCCCGCTTGGTGATTGTGGATAGAAAAACAGGAGCCCAATATGATATTCAAGACTGCATAGACAGAGGTGTCATTGACAAAGTGTTCTTGGATCGGTATCGCAGTGGGGAAGTCGGCCTCACCCAGCTTGGTGAGAGAATTGTCAGTAGGACCAATAACCCTGGAATGACCATTGCAACCAGCAGTGTTGATGATGTGGTCACCTGCAGCAGTCCTACCCAGATCAGACCATCATCTCCCACTGTCCGTAAACGCTTCGACAGCATATCCATTACAGTCTCTCCCCCAGAGATGTTTGATGACCACAGTCCTGTTGGAGCCATTTTTGATACAGAGACCTTAGAAAAGATCACCATTCCCGAGGCCTTCAGAAGAGGCATAGTTGACACTCTCACAGCACAGAGGTTGCTGGAGGCTCAGGCTTGCACAGGTGGCATCATCAATCCTGCCACTGGTGACAGATTGTCACTGGAAGATGCCGTCCACCAATGCATCATTGATGAAAGCATGGCTTCCAAGCTGAAAGCTGCCCAGAAAGCTTATGTTGGTTTTGAGGATGTGAAGACCAAAAGAAAGATGTCTGCTGCAGAAGCTGTAAAGGAGTCGTGGTTGCCCTATGAGGCTGGACAGAGATTTTTAGAATATCAGTATTTAACAGGAGGCCTGGTTGACCCTAGCACCAGACATCGCATCACCATTGAGGAGGCTATCCGTAAAGGTTGGCTGGATGGGCTGGGGGCCCAGAAACTGCAGGATTACCGGAGCCACCAGAAAAACCTGACCTGTCCGAAAACTAAGCTGAAGATCTCGTACAAAGATGCCATGGACAACTGCATGGTGGAAGAAAGCAATGGTATGAAGATGCTGCAGGCCTCCTCCATTTCTTCCAAGGGAATCAGCAGCCCCTACAATGTATCTAACCCAGGCTCCCGGTCTGGGTCCAGGTCAGGCTCTAGGAGTGGGTCACGAAGAGGCAGCGTAGATTACACCTCTTCTTACTCCTTCAATTTTTCTTCCAGCAGTACTTCCTACAGCTCCAATACTCATTCTTAATTTGTGTATCATAAAAAAAATAGTGAACATAGTTGCTACTACCAAATGCTAAAGTTTTACTTTTTTTAATAGTTTGGTCTCAGCAAAGGTTTCATTACTACAGTAGAAATTTACAGACTTGATTGTTCATATGCTTTATACAGTTTAAATGGATTCTTTTGATTGTTATAAAACTCCTGCTTTTGATGAAAAATCCTGAGCATTGTTCATACTTTCAATGTCAGAAAATAGTATAGAACTTTTATTGCAGCTTTGTTGCATTTAACATTTTTTATTTTGCTTTTTAGTTGTAAAACATTTGCTCTCCAAAGTAATTCTCCGGAGCAACAGCATTTTTATTCATAGTTGAATTCAGTTTTTTTTTTTAAATAAACTTCAGTTAATGTTAGCTTTTGTTTTAACTGCAAATGCTCATGTTTCAGTTTGTGTTTCACAAAAGTTGTGTTTTGATTATTGAAATGCTGCACCTTTTTAAATGGTTTGTTCTGACTAATTACAAATAAAAGAAAGTAGAAGAATCACAGCTGATTTGTTTCTTTTTCTAAGCTAATAAAACATGCAGTGTTGATATTTAATTTAATTTTTTAAAAAAATATATTGTTTTCTGAAGACAAAAATCAAGCCCGTAGATTGTACTGAGCAGCCATCCTGCTCTGATCAACCCATAACGCCCTACAGAGTATAAATGCTGAACAACGGACATCTGCTCAGTCTGCCATTTCCCAATCCTGCAGAAAAGAACTGATCTCTGATCAGAACACTGTCCAATCAAAGATATTTACAGAATTAAAGAGATCTATGCAGTTGGTTGTTTATCTTTTCTGAAAAAAATATATACACTTTTAATCTCGCAGAGCTTTTTTACAGTACGTGTTGGACAAACATCAACGATAGATACCTATTCTTTAGTTTAAAATAAAAAAGTGGATTCTATGATGGTTCAAAGCTTCATAGATTAAAGTAGGTGTGTCCAAACCTTTTGCAAAAGGGGCAAGATTTGAGAGATGTGAGCACCAACTATTTAGCCTGAAATTCTTTAACCTATTTTACTAACATTGAATTCAAATGAACTATTTAATGAACATTTAATTGCAAAATCATACTTTTCATTTATTCCCATAAAACAAGTACATCTTAATATATTTTTTCTAGAATCCCTGACAATTTGAGTATTATATATCTGTTGCATGATGTGTGATTCATGTTACTGTTTACCAAAATCATGAAACATTGTTTTCTGAGGACAACCAATAAGCACTCCGTTTTGTTACTTAAAAAATCTGCACTTGATTTGATCAGAACTGTATTCTGAAAACTATGCAAATCGATAAAATGAAGTAGGGATGGCATTATACGTATAAGTTGGCTTTTTCCCACTCCCATAATACATCTCCCCTTGAACCCAATTCTGCACACAACCGACTTCTTGAAATGAAATCTTAGTTCGCCTCAAATGTTCTAAAATTAAACAGCAATAAAACTTAGCACTAAATTCGCTCTAAATAAAATCCAGAACTTTTTCATTCCGGTTGACAATACTACTATTTTTTCCTCCCTTCATGTTAAAAGTCAGACAGTTCTCTCTCATTCACCTCCCATGCAGAGTTGTAAAGTACTTGAGTAAATGGACTTCATTACTTTACTTAAGTATGTTTTTTGGCTACTTTGTACTTGTACTGGGTATCTAAAATAAAATATAAGAAACTTTCACTCTCTCCTCGACTACATGTTTTGATTGAATATTTGTGATTTTTACTCCACTATATTTGAACGGAGACTCACATTTACTCATTACGTTTACTTGAGTAATTTACTTAAGTAAATGTAAGTCTCCATTCAAATGTGGTGGAGTAAAGAGCTCAAATATTGCATGTAAAGAGAATGTCCACGTATGCAATAATATCTAATCAATACCTAAAAGTCTGAGGAAAATCTGTAAACTAATCACTTGGTAACATTCTTTACATCATGTTAACTATAATGATAAAGTCATTCAAATCAACAAAAAATAAAAGTATGAAATTGTGGGAAGAGTTAGAATACAATGTACAACGTTGCTTTAATTTACTGTGATATTAAACTTGTTTATTAGAGGTGTTGTTATCCCTTTGCCCAAAAAAAAACATGGTATTTGGGGTAATTAATAAATAAGATGTCAAATGTTATATCATTTGAGTTGATGCGTTTAAAGTCTCTAAATAAATGAGATATTTGATCTTTTTTACTGCATTTATGTTTCATTATTTAGAATTACAGCCAAGCTGTAGACCAAATAGTTTACAATGTATTTTTCTATTTTTTGCATTTATTGGGGGGCCCTGCGCTTGTGGGGGGGTGGCAGGAAGTGCGTGCGTGCACGCGTGCGTGTGGGAACAAATGGACTGAGGCAGAGGGAGGAGGCCGCGCAGAGGGGACGCACAGGGAAAGGGGAGGGATCAAGGGAGACAATCTCCGCCGCGCACGGAAGACCATCCCATGCGAGAAACTAGTGCTTTCAGCAGCAACGCAGACTGGAGAAAGTTCAGAAAAGACTAAACCGAAATAGCAGGAGCAAAGACTTCAGCTCTACAGAGCCGTAGTTGAAGACAAGCGTCAACAGAGGAGGACGCAGGGAGCCCACATTCCAACACGGAATGCGCCTGTGCGCCCGCAGCGCGCATGAATGACGGACTGAAGACTGCGGACTACCGTTCCCTCATTCAGAAACTTTCGCATACAAAGGAAACCGAGGAAGGTGAAAAGAGGAAAAACAGAAATCATCTACTTTCAGCTAAAAAGGTAACGAAGTTTATGGAGTTTTCTGGCTCAGTTGGGTTTGGAGTTTTTTCCACCTCCAGCCTCCTCCTTCTCTCCTCAAAACTCTTTGATTTGTCACGTGTTGTTGAGTTTCATTTATGAAAACAGTGAGTTTTTGTGTCCTTTTCTGACTTAAACTCTAAACAGAAAATTCATTTATAGCTCAGATCTTTAATCATCTTTCTAAACAGTTTTTGTAAACTTTTGAACCTTTTTTTGGGTGATAAGGTTTCTTCATTACTATGAGCCAAAAGTATTTAGAATATCATAAAACTTTTTGTTATTAAAGTATTTGTTCATTTTGTCCCCCCCCCCCTCAATGAATATTGAACAAACACTATGTGAGTAACACAGATCAACACAACAAAAGATAAAATAATAATAATAATAATACAGATTATCATAAAACTGGACACAATTACAGAGTAATATTCTGCTAATGACACATGTCTTTTTAATCAGTTTGAGCTGCAGCTGCTTGGCACTGTTTCTGTCTTTGCCTATCACGCATCCATTGTTGATGACAAGCCCAGACGTCTTTGCATCACAGCTGCTTCAGCTTTCCTTCCCTGGATTTTTTGTCTCCTTGATTAGCAGACCCACCTGCACCCACACCCTCTTGCACACCTTACATAAACCATGCAGTTTGTTCTGAACATTTTGCAAGCCAAACTCTTTTAAGATTAGCTGTAATTACAGAGTCAGGAGAAGCAGTTTGGACTGTGGCAGTTGCAGCTTTTGTTGGTGGTTCTGTCTTGACTCACCGTTTTCCGTCCACATGAAAAGATTAGAAAACCTGACACATCTTTTACATGATTCCTATTGGGTCAAATCGCCATAAGAAAATAAGTTATTGGAGAGTTTGGGTACAATGGAGTTGTGTACTGTGTTGCTGCATGGGACAGGGCATTCGGGCATTTTATTTTGTCGCTGCCACAGGCCCTTGTAAACATGTGTAAGTCATTAAAGCGGTGTATAGATGGGAAGAAGGATGGCGAATGAAGCCGTAAGGGAGCAAACATGGCAACAAAAAACAAAACAAAGAGAACCAGAGTGTAATGGCAACATAATCCATTTTGAACGCATTCCACTATGACCTTGAGTTGGAATATGATAATTAGGGGGTCAAAGCCTTAGATTTGCTCAAACCTGAGACTCCTAAAAAAAAATCTCATAAAACCGTGAGGCAAATGCACATGAAGATTGCAAAACAGACTTGCTAAAAATACCTCTCACCCACTTCTGTGGCTTTTTTCCTAGTTCTCATGGTTTGTTTATTTCAGGTCTTCAGCCGTGAATGAGTGTGAAAGCCACCACATAAACATACAGAGCCCCTGACAGGAAAAAGCCAGAACAAACTGTGGCTTTGTCCTTCTTTAGACTTTTATACCAACCTGTCATGTCACTTTGGACATCCAGCAGCAGAGGACACACACTTGAATAGGTGAGAGCAGTTTGGAGCATTTACACTGTTGATATCAGGCCTGCTGGTGGCTGTTAGACATGGATGCCTACAGTGTGATACAGTCAGATCGCAAAAGCATGAAAGAGATCTGTTCTGCCTGATGAAATCACGTCATTTCATACAGTAATAAACACTCACAAAAAGTTATAATAACACAGTTAACAAGAGTATTAATTACATTTTCAATAATATTTAGAAATATTTAGATTTTTAGACATTTTTCTCTGTCATTCACTTGTAGTTTAGACGCCTTGATTTTTCTTCATGTGTTGGCTCAATTTGCAAACAAATAACTTCACTCAATAATTAACCGGTCCAGAATAGAAGAGACAGTAATCTACTGTGTATTTAGCTGGTTTTATGCAAACGGGGTTGAGATCATGCTGACACTGGTAGAGACAGATCGTTGCACCCTGACTGCAGCTGCAGTCTGTACCATATTAACCATGTGGTGCATCTGTATCTTCATCTCGGCGATTAACATGTTAAACGCATTTAAAGCAATTCATTGTTTTCAGTCATGTTGCAGAAAAAATTGCCCACATGAGTGCTTCAGTTTGCTGTTGGGTGTGTGGGGGAAGGGGCGCTTGATTGCTTTCACATGTGAGCGGGCGTAATGCTTATGCATTTTGCCCTTTTTTTCTTCTTCTATCCATTTGAAGCTGTAAAGGTAAACAGATAAATAGGAATCAGCTGCTGCAGTAGTTCTGCTTTGTGTTGATTCTGAGAATTCTCCTTAAAATACTATTATTAGGATTATTATTTCTTACACTGGCATCTTCATGCTCATTGAGTGAGAGACTGCCCGCCAAACAGTCCAGCACATGCAAAGGCCACACAGAGACTACCATTTCCACTCATATTCCCTCCTACAGGCAATTCAAAATCACTAATTACCTTGAAATGCATGTTTTTAGACTATAAGAGGAAACTGGATTACCTGGAAAGATGCTCACAGACTCAGCAAAGACATAAATACTCGAAAGAGCCTCCAAATAGTAAGACATTGATTGAATTTTTCTATATTTGTTTGCACAAAGCGAGAGGTAACCACAAAGAAATAAGAGTTTGATCCAGTGAAACATAAGGAATCTGTTTAAACCATTGCACACAAATGGATTGTTGAGGGTTTTTTGGTGACTTTATAAATGAAGACTCAAGAATTTTGGCAAAATTTAACTCAATTTACCTCAATGTTAGATTATTTTTAATGCAGAGTTACATCAAAGATTCAGTTGTTTATGCTGGATGTCATGATGTCTACATTTTTTTGTCTTTTTCCAAAGATTCGCTGGCCAGGTAAAAATTGCAGCTCGTGAAATAGAACTAGGCTTCATGACAGCGCCTCTCACAAATCTTACTCAAGTTTAGTTTGAATCTTTTTTGCAAATGGAATGTTTGATTAATGCATTTTAAGTTCTGTTCAGGGTAATTGGATGGAAGGCATTTGGAACAGATTCCAAGTAATGGTCATGCAAGTGTAAACGTGGCTGACTGCGCCAAGACAGCATTGTCAAGCAGTT
The DNA here is from genome assembly GCA_014656515.1 of Oryzias celebensis. Lineage (NCBI taxonomy): Eukaryota > Metazoa > Chordata > Actinopteri > Beloniformes > Adrianichthyidae > Oryzias > Oryzias celebensis. Next base: position 77,872,178 of record BNCR01000001.1, read on the forward strand.
ACCTGCAGGGGTTGGAGCTGAAGCAGCCAGAGCCACGCTAATCCCCAGCATCCTGACCCTATGAAGCCTGTTGCAGCTTGTTCGCCATGGACCTGGCAACCTGTTTCCTCCAACCTCCCCGCTTGCCCCACTGCTCGTGAGCCAGCCAGCCCCCTCAGTGCCATGGGTGGGCTCTGGATTTGAGTGCCTTACCACTACTTAATTTTCCTTTGTGACTTAATGTTGTGCTTCAAACCAAGAACAAAAGCAGTAGATGCAAATTAAAGACCAATTATCTTTGGTGCGTGCTGGGGCAAGTCGGTCATGTTGGCTTGAATGATTAGTGAGGGAGGTGGAAGGTGGCAGCAGGAAAACGAGGCTGATTAATGCAGAGTTGCACATGAATGGTTTGTGAAATTAGGTTCACTGATGTATTTTATAATTTCATGTTGGTTGGGATGTGATTTATTCTGAGTAGTGGAAACCATGGGCAATAAATAATATTTTGGGAGGGGTCCGGTTGCAGAGTTTTCTGTAACTTAAGAGTTGACTTTGGATTTTGATTCACTGGATACTATAACCATTTATGCTTTGACAAAATAAAACATACTGGCTTTACTTGAACTTTGCAGAAGTGCATTCAGTGCAGACGTGTGAAACTATGAGTGAAGATTGCTCATGCCGGCACTAACAGTGGTGACATTGTGTGAGCTGCTGAAGTGCAGACTGTCTGGCCAATCAGATAATGGAGTTCTGACTTCCAGGAAATGCTCAACACACCTCAAAAAAGTTCCCAAGTTAATATTTTCTTTTAAACATTTCGCATCTTACCATTGATATTATGTTATAATTGTATATTTTTCATTTTCTTGTTAGAACTGGTCATGTTACTTTGTTGTAACTGGAAATATAAATGTATGTATTATGCTCATTTATAATAATTCTAATTTACCACATATATAGAAGGGGTGTTTTGTGATATTTTATGGAAGTAACATTATCTTTTGGGCCCAAAAGCAAATTGAAAATCAATCAATTGGAAAATCTAACTTTTGTTTTATTTCTTAGTAATGAAGAGGGTATATTATACATTTGACTCCATCTCCATGTAAAAACTCAGTTTAGTTTCCCAGATTGATGGCCTCTTCATGCGGCCTATCTTTCATTTTTGTACTGATGGTCGGTTTGGGTCAGGACTGCACAGTCCTTGGTTTGTGGCTCCCTTGCTGTTTCCCATCAAAACAGTGGACTGTGGCCTGGAGGCCTCTCAAACTCAAGTGACAGACACATTCCTGACTGTGGATCATTTAATCACAGCAAGCAGCTGAGGTCATTCAAAAGGCATATCTGAGGAATTCTTCTGGAATGTTTTCTCTTCAAAAATGTGTTTGTGTTAAGGGAAAAATATCTAAGATTAATGATAGGTTGTAAGTTACTGCAGGGGGTAAATACTTATTGTGTTTATGGAGCAAAACATTTTGTTTACTTTACATGTTCTGACTCATATTCCAAGATATGAATGTATTTAACCATATACGTTAATGAAAAGGTCAATAATATTTCGACCTTTTAAGTAAACAAGTCTGCTAGACATTATAAGATGGCAATGGTCGCTCACAGGAGATGGGAATTTTTAGACTGGATCTACGTTTATAATATGCCTCCCTTAGATTTAGCCTAAATAACATGAAGAAAAGGAATGCAGATGGGTATCATGTATGCAAACTGTGAACCAGTTGCCCTTTGTAAATCCAAGGTCTAGAACTTGTAAGAAGACATTTACTCTTGAAATATGCTACTACAGTACAAGTTATTTATGATGGGAGACATAAGAACAGCTGAAGTTAACCTTGGAGATAACTGTTGTGAGATTTTTAGTGTGTCTGCTTGTGTTTGTGAGAAAACCCTTGGCCTTTAAACCACAAAATAAACTTTTGGATGTCAAGCTAACAAATACAGTTAGCTACTCCCATAAGTAAAATATCCTTTCATCTCTTGAGAATAAAGTTTTTTTTGTGTGTGTTTCAAAAAGATCACTTGTAACGGGTTATTTTTTGCAATCAAACAAAAGCACTTTGTTCTCCAGGGGGTCTTGGTCAATACAAATGATCAGTTGTATTTCAGTTTGGGGGGTTTGTCAGGTTAAGGCACTGTTTATTCCTCATTAAACTCACTACTCACTATTATTGAGTATTTTTGTTGATAATGTCTACAATTAATGTATGATTGCCTTTAAAAGTTCACAGCTTGGCTTTATGTTGAAATAACATCCCCAGAGAGTTAGGATCCCATGTTTTCCAGCAGATCTTATCAGCTGCACAAGGTGATCAGAGTTATGTTGAATGGTTCCAATCATTTCGCTTCATTTTGTATTTAAAACTCTGTTTTTGGATTGTTTTTAGTCTTCTTTAAATATTTTTTCATCAGTACCGTTAATTCTGCATTTACATAATTCTGAGATTTAGATTTGTATACTTAACTAAAAGTCTTTTGATTTTCTATTTGTTTTCTTTTTACAGTTTTTCTGTGGTGACTAGATTGATGTTATCAGTTTCTTAATAAAAAAAAATCTATTCAGTTGCTGTTTTTATTTTAAAGATAAGTAGCAACTATCTGTCGCGTGCTTACAAGTCTTTGTATTATTTCAGTCAGTACAGTTTTTCATGGCACCCTGTATCATGTAAAGCAAGTAGTCTATCATAATCTAGAACTGAATTCATGCACTAAAGATATTTGGGTCAAACTTGGACACAATAACCAAACCTGAGGACTTTGACCATCAAATATTGACTCAGTTTAAGTTACCTGCTCAAAATGGAAATGGTGTAAAGGAACTGAAGAGATTAACTCTCCTGAATGTTTTCTTTTGTACTTTTTAACAGGAAACTATCAAGATGGAGGAAGGATATGAGCTAGACCTTACATACATCACGGAACGTATTATAGCTGTGTCCTTCCCCCGAGGCTGCTCTGACGAGACCTACTTGCACAACCTGAAGGATGTCACTCGAATGCTCAAGTCAAAGCATGCAGATAATTACCTGGTCAGTGGTGTTTGATCATGTCCTGTTCTGTGCCCTCCTTAAGAAGTGTTACTTCTCAATGCCGGAGGGTTAATGTCATTGATCTCATCTCCGATTGGCTTATAGACATATTGATTGATTCTATGGTTTTGCTTTCCTTCCTATAGACTATTAATCTGTCAGAGAGACGGCATGATCTCTCTAAAATGAACCCCAAGGTAAGGATTTGAGATCTTCTCAAACAATATTGTAGTGGGGCGTAAGTTGGAACAGCCACGTTTTCACACAGACCCATTATGTTTCATAGACGCTGGACACCGGTTGGCCGGATATGCACGCTCCACCTTTGGACAAGCTCTGCACCATCTGCAAGGCCATGGAGAGCTGGCTCAATGCGGATCCTCTACATGTGGTTGTTATACATTGCAGGGTGAGCTTACTAGCTGTGCTAAATCAACTTTTACTTTTTCTTTACTCTTTTAGTCCACATGGGCCGTGTTCACATTGAAGACTGTTTTAATTGGTTTCTTTTAGACCGATTGGAAGGCAGTTTTTCTTGCTGTGGTTGTCAGAATCTTTTTTCGATAAAACATTAGCAAGATCCAGTTTTTCCAAAATTGGGCACAAGGGGCCTGACAGTTGTTGTAAACACAGAGATGCATATACTAGATCAGTAATCACTGGCATATAGGATTCTGAACAACCAGAAGTAAGTTGGTCATTTTGATTCACATATTTTACCAAAAAAGGATTTACACCTAGATGTAAATTAATTTACTTTTAGTGGAAAGTTGAACTGTTTAACATAGGAGTCAATGGGGATTTGCTCCCTTTTGAAACTGGCCTCCAGTGGTCAATACAGGAACTACAGCATCTAATACTTGGATTTGTTTCAAATTTAGAAACAGATGGTTGGGGATAGGCTGTAACAAAGGCCAGCCAGCTATAATATTTAGGGCAGGGTGAAATAACTGGAGCCAGGTCAGTTCAACTGTGTAACCTCTAGCTGGTTTGTCACTCAAGCAAATAAAGTTAGATTCAACACAGTATGCCAACATGCTTACACTTGTGTTTTGAAAAAAGTGCCATGTTTGTAGTTAGATTAATTTTTGACAACTGCATTATGGCAACAATTTTTTGGTGCTCGTCTTTATTTCACAATTGATTTTAAAACTCAGAAAAGGGTTGTGGTCCTTTGATCAATGGGTGAACATTGAATTTTTAAACTTAAGAAAGAATATCCCAGCTTCTAGGAAATAAAAAAAAAAAACTAATTTCAGATCAACTCAGATCAATCTGAACTGTCCAAATGATATAAAACCGCAAGTTTTTTGTTTGGATTTTTTGAGGATGTGGCTGTAGACTTGAATGCATTCCACTCTTTTGTAATGTAACCTCAGTCTGTACTGGCAAGTTGATGTTATCTCAGGGTTACTATATTATTAAGTTTTAGGTATAGCAAGTATTCAGGAGGGCCTCTATACTGAAGCAAACCACCAAATTAAGCACTAAGAGTTGTGTCAACGTGGCCATCATTGCAGTTACTCTAAATGACTGAATAAGAAACAGCCACAGTTGGGGCAGAAGATAAAATGCAAAAGTGTCCAAGACGACTTTCTGTCGTTTTTCAGAAGAAACCCTGGCCAGAATACATCTATAAAATAAAAAAAAAATGTGTAGCAAAAATACTTTTCAATCTTTGATTGAAAATACTATGTTTATGAAAAATCATGTAATAAGAGCTCTGGGTTCCTAAATGGTGTTCAAACCACAAGTGCTGCATGGTTATTTACTCATTGTCTGTCATGTCTTGTTTTTGCTTTTCTCAGGGGGGAAAAGGTCGAATTGGTGTTGTCATTTCATCCTTTGTGCATTTCACTGACGTCTCTGCCAGGTAACCATTCCAGAGTGTCGCAATTCTCATGCTGTGCTACCAGAAATGTTTTGATTTTGTTTGTCTGACTGCAGAATCCACCACTATAAGGGTGCACCCACACACATTTGGCAAATCACAGCAAACCACAGAAATGCATGTTGTCTCATTTTTAGAGACCATAACCAACATCATTGCTCAACCATACCTGATGTATTCACTTCCTATAACTTGGGGTTCTGGTGATTCAGAAAATGAGCCAAAGGAAAGTTTTGTCTTGACTCAGAGAAGTAGAGTATTTTGCTATGAATCATCCAGTATTCAATTTCATGATCAACTTAGAAGCGTGGCATTCATTGCATGGCCGCTGGCCCGAGCATCAGTTTCAAGAAAGGCATTTTTTGTTAAGAGAACCCATTCTTATTTTTAAACCATTGTCAGTCAAGCTAATCTAGAACTGTTTATATTTGGGAAGCCATGAAGTCATGTTGAGAAGTAGTTGGCCTGCTGATTGTCTTTGCACATGACATAGCATCACAGCGTAAGCACAAATCATTCTGTTGCGTCGCAAAGAGAAAGACCAGGTCACTGGCATGAATGTAAAAGACAGAGGCCAAATAAAGGATTAGAGGAAGACATAGGAGAACAATAAGGCAGATTTATAATGGTATAGATTTAGGGGGGAGCAGAGAAAAATGACAGATGAGAGGGAAACTGCTGAAAAGCCTACAGCGCCTGTTGGTTTTAGCTCTGTCTGAATGGCCAAGCTGTGCACACACTCCGGCCTCTCTCTGTCCCCTTGCCTCCCCATGTTTACTTAAGGCTGACATTCTCTTCCTCTCTGTTGGAATCCTCTGTCTCTCCAGTTACTTTCCCTCCTGTCTATTTTGTGAGTCTTTTGCATGTGTATATGTCTGGGTGACCCTAACTGAAGAGTGGGTTTATGCTATTCAATTACTCTTCAGAGTGTAATCTTTCTCCTGAGTTATAATTACCTGAAGTATTTAACATGACTCTATGTCTTCTTCAAAGTGCTGATCAGGCGCTGGACCGTTTTGCAATGAGGAAGTACTACGATGATAAGGTCTCAGCTCTGATGACACCTTCGCAGAAACGGTAAGACCTAAAGTATTAGTGTGCACTTGTCTTCTGTAACAGAAAGTGTATGACCTCCCAGCATTCAGGTCTGCCTCCTCGCTCAATGGAAACACTATAAAGTTAACTTCTGTACATTCTTTTAACCTCTTAAGACCTGGCGTCCACATGCATGGACATCACACTGCGGGTTATATTACCACAGTAGTTAATTCTACTAAAGGGGGGCTCTATGACTATGATAAAAAACACAGAAATAAAATAGAGCTTGGGTCTTAAGAGGTTAAGTCAAAGTTTTGTCATTTTTGAGTCTCCTGGGGTTCCTTAACAGGTTAAAAATACTGGCAGTTGTGGCAGAGGTAGTTAAGCGTTTGTTTGGTGCAGTTTATTTTCAGTTCATCCTGCTCTTTTACTACTTAGGTGTCAACAAGCAAAAGGAAGGGCAGTTGGTGCTTCATTCACCTTTCACAGACATTGGTCAGGTTTTAGTTGAGAAGCATGGCTTTTTTAATGCAAATTTATCACAATGTTATTCCATGTAATACGTTAGAATTTTAAAAAATATGTTAGTGTAAAATGCATAAGGAATAGAACTGAAACTGAAATGGAAGGCTTGAACATTTTTGTGAAGAAATGCAGAAGATGTTTGTTTCTTTGGAGCTCTTTAGGGATGCAATGTTTATGTGCAGGGTTTTTCCATTAGTTTCTACCAGAGTTTTTGTAATTTTGTTTTAAAGCTTTAAAAATAAATTCCTTTTTAAACAATCAATAAGTCATGTTTAATTTGATCACACTACTGGCCTGCAATGTATTCTATTTTTCCTAAAAAACAGTATTTCACGCCTTTTATTGGGTATTTTAGCTCATGTTCTATTGTGGGAATGTGTGTAATAATCTTGTTTATGTTGACCTGTGCGCTTTCCTGTCAGGTATGTTTGGATCCTCAACAGTTTACTGAGCGGATCCATGAAGATTAATGCCTCGCCCTCGTTCCTCCACTGTGTCATCCTTCATGGAATCCCAAACTTTGACGCCACCAGAGGTTCAAGTCATATTGTTTACTACTCTGCACAGCTGCTGCTCTCAATAAATGTGGAGGAAAAAACATGAGCCACAAGATACCACATCAGAATCTGAGCTGGAGCCTTATCTGAACTTAATAGGGTCTCATTTTCCAACTCACACTTGCGTTCTCAGACACAGGGTGGTTGTGTACATAAACACAACTGAAAAGAAGACTTACCCAGTTCACACAAAGCCATGGGATATCACATCTAACGCAGAAATTGCTGTTTTCATTTTTTTAATCCCAAATTTCACATCTTGCAGCTAAAATCTCTCATGACAATAGTTCAATTTTTCTGTGATGTAACACGAGAAGTTACATCAAGCTAACAAACCACAGTGAAAAAAATGTGTAAATGATTTGTTTGTCTTTCGCAGTTTGTCGCCCATACATTAAGGTTTACCAAGGAATGCAAGCAGTGTACTCATCTGGAGTCTAGTAAGTAGCTAAAGAAATGTAGTAACTCAATAATTTGAACATAACCTATCACTTCAAAAGAGTTTTATTCTGATTTATGGCAATTTTTCATTCAAGTTAACTGAGTAATGATTTCATTGTGAGTTATTGCTTTTTGTAAGGATGTGTAATTGCTTCCACACTCCGACTCTTTTTGATCGTCTTCTCTGTTGTCTGCTAAAGTCACATTGGTCCGGGCCACAGGGATCGTGTGTGCATTGCCTTGGAGCCCGCCCAGCTCCTGAAAGGCGATATCATGGTAAATTCGCAATGACAAAGTTTGTTCTTTCACATTTCAAGATCAGAGTGATCATTATAATGTTTTTGGTCTTTTGTAGATTAAATGTTATCATAAAAGCGACGTGACATCGGAGCGTGAGGTTATTTTTCGGCTGCAGTTCCACACGGGAGCAGTGCAGGGTTATAACCTGATGTTTGAGAAGGAGGACATGGAGGTGGCCAACAAAGGTACACCTGCAATAACTCTGGGAGCAGGCCTCAACTTGCAACATGTAGTCGGCATCGGCTCTTCCACTCCACACAGCGTCTACAGTCTGGACTCAATTTGGAACTTTTAACCAGTAATCTTCTTTTCCAAAACATGCTACGTGTACTGCGGGAATCTTAAGCTGCAGACCAACAACGCCAGTCATCTTTCTAGTTTGAATTAATGACATTGGTGGTTCTGTCATTTCAGATCCCAGATTTCCTGATTACGGTAAAGTGGAGCTGGTTTCCTCAGATGGGCCAGAGAAGATCCCAGGTACAGATTTCTACCTGTTAAAGGTTTTTACTGAAAGAGATAATGTAGACTTTTATTTTTGTGCTTTTCCCCCTCTACCCCCCTGGGGAGGTATGCTGTAGCGAGGAAACGTAGTGTGAAGTGTGTGCTGACAGAGGAGTAAAAAAGCCCAGCATGTGCTGCCCCAGATCCCTACAGAAAGGAAACTTTTCGGGTCTTTAATTTTCTCCTAAAGTCTTCTGCATCAGCAAAACAGTCGCATATTTTGGCGAGTAGTTTTATTGAAAACCCTTTAATAGTTAAAAAAATAACTTTTTTTCAAGAACTTGGTGCAAATGTAAAATTATTTGTAAAAAAAACAAGCAAGCTTAAAGACACACTGGTGACATTGGTGTTTATTGTGTTTTAACGTGTTCTTGTGGCAGTTTTCTGATGATGAAGGGCATATATTAAGAAAGTTAAGCTCATAGCTGCATTTCTGGGTATTTCTTAATTAATTTGGATCAGGAACAGACAAAAAATGCCAATTAAAAAAGCTTATTTGTCATGTAGAAAATAGTTTGTGCTGACCACAAACTCCTTGCTCCGCTCTGCAACATGAAGGGGAATTTCTAATAAACTACTGCTGATCTGCAAAAAATATTTTCTTGAAAATGACACAGGTTTTCTGATTTTGACATAACGGCATAATCAAAAGACCACTAGGAGCGCTTTTAAAATAGATCAAAAGATGATCAGAGAAGATCTTTAAGTTACTATAGAACTGAAATCAAAAGTTATTTTATTAATATTTTATTTTTTTACATTGTTAACCAAAATGTTCTCTTCGGCTGCAGGTGCTGACAGGTGGCAAAATGGTCCAGATGTTATTGTGGATTACAGCACGACAGATCCTCTAACCCGCTGGGACTCGTACCAGAACATCTGCGATGGTGAAGGTAAAGCCCAAACAATATTGCACCACTGCAGTGTCAAGTCCTCTGTTAACAATTTGAGAAAAACGTGCTGTAAAAGATAAATAGCTCTTTATCGTTGGTTGTCAGTTTGTTTTGTTTGAAAAATGTCTACAGTGTGCCCTCGTTTATTGTGGGAGTTGCGTTCCAAGAATAACCCGCGATAGGTGAAATCTGCAAAGTAGGTTGTTTCTAAGCAGTAAAACCCTTTACTACACACTTTATATACTTTTCTCAGACAGAGATGAACATTTTCACAATTTTCTATCTTGCTAAACTCTTAAAGTTCAGTTCTTTGTAAGAAAAAAAGGCCAGAATGATAGAATAAAATCAAGAGTTATTTTAATTCTGGCAAACTGAACACACTCTATAAATACGGGACAAAGGAGATTAATAAGGTTTACAGCCATTATGGATGCAGAACACAGTGCCTTGTTAAATAAATGTTCAAAATTGCACAGGAAAAATCTGTGAGAGTACAAAAGTTGCACCACAATCTACCGAGGGACCACTGTATTCGAAGCTTACGCAAAGTTCTGCTGGTCAAGTTTATTTCTCTTTATTTTTTTTCTAGCTTTTGTTTTAGGACACATTTCCTTTGTCAAAATCTAAAATATATAGGTAATCAAAGTTGCTATTGCAAACACAATTTTGTTTATGCGTAGAAACTTTCTGTTAGTGTGCAGTCTGAAGTGTTGGATGCTGTTTAGACTGAGTTCAGGAAAAGATCAGATGGCTCCCAGGACATTTCAGTTTTGTTTTCTCATCAAATGAGTAGGCATTCTTCAGCCATCCCACACATTACATACTCTCACTAGTGCCCACACACATCTAGAGACTCTCACTCAAAGCCACCCTGTCGGGGCGTCTCGTCCTCGCTGTGGTTGTTGCTCTCCACTGAACCACACAATTCACAACAGCCTCCCAGAATAGAGTAACGTGGTGGCAGCGCTAAAAAACGGCTCCACCCTTTTCCCGTATTCTTTCAGCCTTTTTATAAGCTGATTTGAGCTTGATGTAAACATGTTGCTTCTTTTGGTTACTTTATAAAACTCTCATTTGGAGTTTTACACCCTTTTTTTACACACTTTTTTTTAGGGAGAAAGCAATTGAAACAAAACAACCCAAATTACATTTTTCAAAGTAAAGCAAAGACGCCAAGAAACTTTTCATCTCCCTGATTGCTCGGCATTCATGTGGGAAATTTACTGGTTTGTTTTCTCGTGTAAATATTGCACGTGAGAGAGAAGACATGAGCTTTGTTGGAATTCTGCATCTACTTACCAGCAGCCCTTTGGCTGTCCCAGGCCACCCTCCCCTTTGCTTAGGGGAGGGTGTCACTCAGAGCAGGAAGTCTAGAGACTGTTTGGCACTGTAGCGTTAAGTCTGTCAAAAGAAAACCTCATTTACTTTACAGTGACTGGTCTTCAATAAGGACAGTGTGCATTTATCCAAACGTGGGAATTACCTCAAAGACCTGTCTGTTTATTTAAGATTTTTGTTGAGGAATGCTGATGCCTTTGTGTGACGCAAAACGGTAATAAGTTTATTTCTTGTTCAATGTTGGGGGTTTTTTTCATTATAAATTCATGACCTTCAACCATTTGTAACCAAAAGGAGTTTTGGCTGTAACTGCTTAAAGACATCAATAATTTTTTCAACTATTTTAAAAGCATTCCTAGTGGTCTTTGAATTCATTTTTTTGCCAAATATAACAATCTTTGTTGTTCTCTAGAACATAGTTTTTGTATAGTGGCAGGAGTTCATTAGAAATTTACCTCTAAGCTGTGGGCGAGTCTTGTTAGTGCAGAGCAACCCCGCTCCCTCTTCCTCTCTATGTTGCTGAGAGCTCAGAGCAGGGAACTTGTGGCCCGTTCAGATAAATATATCTATTTGTAATCTGATCCTGGCTGATTCATTACAATTGGAATAAAGAAAGACTCAGAAATTCTATTTTTTGAATAATTTTCTTAATATATGATGACATAAAAGAAGTAAATCCAAATTGATTAAAAATTGAAACTATTCTGAACTTATTCCAGATTCCCTTCCTGACTCAACTCTGTATTTTTCCAGGCTGGGGACCAGCACAGGGAGACCCAGATTTGGGCCCCCTTGTGGCTACATAGTTAGGCATTAGCGTGAAGGGTCTTGTCTAAGGATCTACACTGAAGCTTGTTGCGCCCCCTGGGAAGTGAACCCAGATTTTTGCGAACCAGTGCTACACCCAGTCAATTGAACCATCCAGTTGTAACTTCGGATGTACTATATCATCAGGCCCTATATCATGCTAAATCAAATTTTTGGAATTTGTGCTCACAAAGTGCTTCAGAGATCGAGTCGTCTTACTTCCAGGTAGAAAAAGAGCTCATGAAAAGAACTCAAATTTTATTTAAAAAATGTTCTTTAGTGTGCCAAAAGGAAACATATTATTATATATATTAAATATGGATATAGTTTACTTTGAAAGGCTTAACAATAGCATGTCATAGGCCCTTTAAATGTATTGTGAAAGGGTTCCTATCAAAATGCATGCATGCGCTTTGTTGGTGGACGTGTAGAAGCCAGAGCTGGTGAAAATAAGGAGCATCGACTTTCTGACTCACATTTTCGGGTTTTGGGTGGTGGATGGTGGTAGTAAACGAGGCTAAATAGAAAGGGACGGGTAATTGCAGAGCCATACACAAGAAGACCTCCAGTTATGGGAGAGTAGCTTAAGGAACTGTTGCGGTCTTTCTACTTTTTGCACTATAATTGGTGGATTTCGGGTCTGACCTTACCATAACAGCCAGTGTGATGAATTCCAGATAAAAATGCTTTGACTGCTTCTCCCAAGTTCACAAGCTAAGAGCATAGTTGGTAAACCAGTTTTGGTTTGTCAGTGTAATTCAAATAGGTAAAGCTGTTTTTTTAAAAACAATTCTTGAACCCCATAATTGTGTTTTGGGCACATCTGTTTCTTTCTAGTTTTGTACATAAATACAGCAAGCGTATAATTTTTTGACACACTCAAGTGAGAGAAAAACATCTTGGCTGCCACTTCTCATGAAAATTGCCCGGGCTCCCGGCAGAAGTTAATGATTGCTTTAATTAAAAAGCATCTTTTTACTGAGTGAGAACGTCTTGAGCTGCAGGAATGTTGTTTTCATCTCATGCTTCTCTTTGGTCCGCCCTCTTTTCCCTGTTTTTTACCCTCCTTTTCCTCCCTATTGGGTTTGTCCCTAATGTAGAACCTGGAGGTCAGGTTACCAGCCTCCTCCACCGCCTCCACCTCATAGCCACACCTTACTTGTTTACATTCCTCTATCCTTATTTGGAGACCTCAGACCCCGACTCCCCCTTCATGTAGAGCGTAAATGCACTTAGAAAGCAGAGCTAACTTATTCTTCCAGTAATCTGCTGGTTCCGTCACAGAGTTCTCTCATTTTCCACCGGATAATGTTGTTTTCTTGTGCATTTACGTGGCAGTGACAACAAAGGTAAGATCTTTTAGTGATGCAAAATTGGTGGCCATTGGGGGGAAAATGATGCACGATTTCAAGGATGATTGAAAGAAAATGAAGTTAGAAATGTTAAAAGCGAATGACTGGTTGGTAGAGAAGCCCCTGATGGCTCTCACCTGTGTGGAGCTCTGAGCCCAAGCTGCTCCAGAGGGGATGCAGATTTGTGTGAGGAGAGGGGGGCGGAGGAACTCTTACCATGCATGTCTGGTATTTGGATTCTCTGCTGAGGGCTTTACTGAAAGGCGAGTACTTAAAGCGGTGCTTTTAAAGGAGAAGCTCTGGAGTCATGTTCCAGCTCTTTTGTTGAGATTGACAGTGAAACTGCAGGTTCATTTGCTCCAAAGAACTTTGCTCCATTACTTTTGAATTCTTTTCTTGCTGAAGTCTGCCCGGCTGACCCTACATCCATCCAATTTTCGGAGCAAGCTTCATCCTGCTTGGGGAGGGGGGTCACAGGGGTGGCCTGGAGCCTACCGCAGTTACACAGCTTTTTTTTTTTTAACTGTCTACTTGGTGATTCGAAATTTGACAAACAAAAGAACTGGCATCTTTTTTTAAGTTATGTTTGAGGATTAAGGAGGATGTTTGGACATATGCCGGGGGTCAAAGGGCAAGTGAGAGTGAACTGAGTGGCTTTATAGCAGAAAGGTGAGGAATGTAGGGGTCAGAAGGGATGCACGGCCGTCTGACTCCTGTAGCAGCATGCAGAAGATTCAATGCTTTAACTTGAAGAAGAAAAAGATCCTTTAGTGTTGCACATGTTAAGCTGCCATAAGCAAATTCACCTTGTGACCTAATAGGAAACAACGAATCATTTTATGGCAGTTTTTCTCTGGAACATCCAATGAGGTCATTTGTCTCAGTTAAGTGAAATGACTAACGTGTTTTCTCTCTCTTTAAATTCTCTGGTTATTTGTTCTCCTTTTTGGTTGGAATGTTGTTATTATGCGCTGGGGTGTGATAATAAGCGACCCTGTCCATCACTTTGAACATGCTGGAGTTTGTGGGATGGCATGATTGTGCATGTTAACAGTCTTGCCTTTTGTCTGTGTGTGTCTTTGAGTTTGTCCAAACCAGCTGACTGTATGAAGCGCTGCATCTCTTCTATTTTGCAGCGCCACGCTGTCAAGGCCTAATCCAGGACAAAGCTGCTAGCAAAAGGAGCCTGTTCATTGGGGAGGCCACACTTGGGCGAGGGGCCAGCACAACCTCCACCACCTCCAGCCCGGACCACAGTGACCACACGCTCTCTGTAAGCAGCGATTCGGGTCTGTCCAGCACGTCTTTGTGGGCGGAGAGACCTGTGCCTCTCAACTCCAACGCCACCGCTGTCAAGACGAACCAGGGACCAAGTCAGCAGGAAAAGGTTCAGCTGAAGCGGCTCCTTAGTGGATTTGGGCTTGAGGATACTTCACTGGAGGAGATGGATGATCGAGGACCCAATGGGGGCATTCAGCAAGTAGTGTCAACGAAATCGCAGGTCATTGGAGACAGTCGCCCCCGAGAGAGGGAGACGGACATCCTTGATGATGAAGTCATTGCAGGCCACGATCTTCACAGTGTGGACAGCTTGGGGACTTTGTCATCTTCGTGCCACAAAAGCAGTCAAAACTCCCTGCTGTCTGATGGATTTGGTAGTCCTGGTGGAGAGGAGCATCAAATCCAGAACCACCAACACAACGCTACACCTCCTTCCGTAGAGGACTATGAGAGATCCTACGCAGATCCTAAAAGATGCTTTCTGACCTCCAGGAGCAACTCTGTGGCCTCCTCTAACCCCAGTGCTGTAGCATCCAAGGACCATGTGTACAGACAGGAAAGCTATTCCACCCAGTCCTGGGTTCGGCAGCAGCAGATGGTTGCCGCGCAACAGTTTATCTACATGGCAGATGATCAGAAAAACACAGAAACATACCCTGGGAGCAAACCAAGAAGTGCACCGGGGTTACACACTGAACCGCAACAACCTGTCACCAATGCAGTTGCTGATGCAATCAGAAGCACAAAGGATCAGGCAACGATAAACAACAACAATAACAACAAACGGGATGAAGAGTTCAAATCTCTAAAGATAGATATCGAAAACTCAATTGATCAGCTGAATCAGCTGATCATGGACCTGGATCCCTCTTTCGTTCCACTGCCTGGAGCGTCCCAAAAGAGGAACAACGGGACTCATGTCAATGGCTCAATCAGCAAATGTTCAAACGACCTCAATCTCCGATTCAACGATAGTAATGCAGCAGCTCTGAAAAACGCACAGAAGACAGGTAAGAACTTCAGACAGTCTGGGTGGGGTTTGCTTCTGTTGTCCAGGGAAGGAATGTGTTTTCACCAAACTAGAGAAATGAGCTACCTGGTTACTACAAGCATAACAGATGAAACATGACCGTTCTAACTTGAACGGACATTTCTCTCCAACAATTTTAGCTTTATTCCCCCTCGCTGGAGACTGAACATAACAAGCACGTCCTCTCTGACTCGCCCCTCTGACATGTTTTACTGACAGAAAAAGACGGCTGTTTGCCAAGTTTTCAGATGTTTTCAGTGTGCTTCTGAGGAAAGATTGCAGTTGAAACTTGTCTGTAAAGCAATCTGAGCACAGGATCAGTGAACATCTTTTTTTTTCTTGATCTTTACTCTTATAGTGAAACAAAAAAACTCTTGATTGTGCTGATTTGAATAAAAAAAGCTTTGAAAGGTGTAGAGCAAAGAGATGTAAAACAACTCAAAACTAGGTCAAATATCTTGAATGTCTAAAAACAAGGTTTTAAATATTTGCAAATAGTTTGCAGCACACATCTCCTAAAGTGTCTGGCTGCAGAAATCCCAGCGTGAGCAAAGTGGCTGAAGGGCACAGAACGGGAAGGCTTCAGAAATTTCCAAACGAAGAACAAGTGAGCCTTCAGGCAGCGTTTTTTTTTCCATTTGATCCCAGTGACTTACCTGTCTGCACATATCAATACAGACACTGCACTTCAGCTACCAAACACAAAAGGCTATGCAAACAAGCTGTAGAAAAGACAGGAATGTTTGCTTTTGATGTTGATTTTTTGATTTTTCCTTCTACAGTTAAAACGTAGAATTTTATGTTTATTTTACGTCAAAAATTGATCAAGTTTTTGCAGTTTTATATATAAAAAAAGCTCTTTTGATTTCTGTTTTAAATAATGTGCCAAGACTTTTTTAAGCTGTTCGGTCATGCTTAATAAGCTTGTACCTGCATGTTAGCACTGATTTAATGCTGCTGGCATCAAAACAAACCTTTATCAAAATATAAAATAACAAAAAAAAGGGTATTTGTGCTTTACTGTTCTTCACTACTCTCCTTATAGTCAGGGTTAGTGGTTGCTTCCTTACAGATTGTTGTTAATTGTGGAGAGGTTTTGCAGCTTCAATGTGGAAAAAAGGTAGTTTGAAACAAAGGGTAGGTGTAATTCACATTTGAACAAAATAAAAAGGAATATCCTTGGGGAGGCCAAAGGACTTTATCATTCCAGATTTTATGTTTTTCTGGTGAAGTGTAAAAGTTTTCTACGATTCAGAAATCTGCTGATGCAGCAGCTGATCATCTTCAAGGCTAAATGAGCTGTGACTGTGAAAGTGGATTTCCTGTTGTGGGCCTCAGATGCATTTCTGATGTTTTGTTGCTACGTTTGGGCCTCATAAATCAAACTACAGAACTTTGTGCTTTGGGAAAATCTGAATTGTTGCAAGCATTCGCGCACCGTCTGGATCCGATTACTTGTTGCATGCTACACATTAACTGTTTTCCTATGAATGAGTTACTACTTATATAATTTCACAAATTCCTTTGGGGGTTTTTGATGTTACTTTCTGAATAATGGCTTTTACAGTTAAAGATGAAGATAGCATTAAGCCATTACCCAGATGTTTTCATGCAAAGCAGCTTGAAAAAACTTTCCTGTAAAGGGTATTAGGGATGAATTAGGATTTTCTTGTCTTAAGACGCATTAGGATGCAGTTTTATTTATAGCCTAAACTCTTTTTGGAACAGTAGATAGTAAAAAGAACAAACTTTAAATTTGCATTTACTTAAATTTATAAGTTTTGGGAAATTGGAAATGTTTTTAAAAAATCACAATTTGTAGGGTTTCTTACTGTAAACATCACTATTTTGAAGTGGTTAGAAGATTCTGTTTATTTCTTGGTTAAGCAAATTGCCTGATGGTTCTTCTGTGAAAAAAGAAGAGCTTAGTTAAGAGTTTAAGGTCTGCATGGTTAACCAGCTCTGACCCAACCCTGCAGGTTTTCAATCAGAAGTTGGCGTGAATCTTTGGTCTTCATTTTTCCCAAATTTGCAAGCAGTTCCTTGATTTTTGTCCAAGTCGAGCAGAAGTTGATCCCTGAAATCGTCCTAAATGCAATCATGTTTTTGTTGTTAACCTCACTTGTGTACAGCACAATTATGCAAAGTTTTAATTATATGACAGCATGTGAATGAAGGAAAGGATGATTATAGTAATCATGTACTTAAAAGGAGCAGAAGCGGAATACAGAGAAAAAAACTTAAGCAGAACTTAATGCTTTGATTGATACTTTTAAATATTTTTATTATAGGTATATTTGTATTGTGCTGTTTGTCAATCGTAATTTAGGACATTTAGGTTAAGACTTTTCTGACAATGCTGAGTTTCATAGTGTTTTAGTCATGATTTGTACAAAGCAGTTTTAAAATATTTTAATTATGCTCTTGTCTTACTAATAATTGGCTTTTTTTTAAAAATACACACACAGACACACACACAAATGGTCCAAAGTTTAACTCAAATTTAACTAAGACAGATTCAGTTAGGAGTAAAATTCCTCCCGGATCCATATGTTCATCCTGACTTGTTTGCATTAGTTTCTGCCTTTAATTTTGTCCCAGAAGACATTTTTACCTAGACTGTTTCCTTAGATAGTTGTGCTTCATCTGGTTTCAATGCTCACCTGAACTCTGGTTTCAAAAAGTTGGTTCACTTTCAAGTGAACTCTGGTTTGATTTGACAAGAGTGTGAATGCAGAAGAATTATCCAGCAGAGCAAAGAGGTGAATAAAAAAGATTTTCAGTCCAGTCTGAAGAGATGTTAAAGGGCTTAAAATGTATCCAATTAAAAAGCAAAAGCACATATACATTTATAACAGCCAGAGCATTATTGGGACTAGATGTAGTTGTTAAATCATATTCCCGCTCGGAAGTGGGAGGTGTCTTTATGGATTTTGGGACATACCATCCAAGAAAGAACCTAATCACTGTATGACATCTTCAGGCAGGTTTATACTTTTTTATTATGGGTAAAAACAAACAAGTTAAGGTGCAAAAATGCTCACTATTCTGCACCTAAACGTAACAAGTTTGTTTAATTATCTAAAAGTGGCACGGAAGCAGGTAACCAGTTGCTTATTCATGTTGATGTGTGACAGGAAAAAGTTAAAACGGAGGAACAATCTTCCTGTTTTCGTCTGGTTTCTGACTTCACTCAAGGGGTTACTAAAAACAGCTAAGACTGTACTTTTTAAACTTGCGTGCACAAGCGCATGAGTGCACCAGACAAAGCAAGTAATGATCCCAGACATTAGCACCCTCGCGTCATTAGCATTCTTCAGTATTAGGAGCTTGCGGCTCATTGGGAGGTCCCACATTAACATCCTGGTGGTAAGTGACAGCACTCGCTCGTCACAGAAGTAATAACATCCACACACACAAACGCACACACACCCACACACACTATAACACCCCCCAAGCTAGGCTGCTGGCATTCCTCAGCTGTCCTCACAAAACATTCCAGGAGGCTAACCTTAAGTTAGGAAAGTGGCCACTGAACAGATTCAGATTATGTCAAGTTGTAATTCCCTTTTTTCTAGTCTTTAAAATAAATCCAAGAGTAAAGTTTCTGTTAAATGTGTTTGCTGCTGTTTTGTTTTCAGTGGAGTTTTTTTGTCCTGACTTCCTTGAAATCAGTGATGCTTTAAAACCGGTTAACATTTAATGACCTTCTGGCTGGTTTCTATGTGTGTACATATAGACATTGAGTCCTGCAACGGCCAAGAAAGTGTCACAAGAAATCCAAGTTGCCAGGGAAGGGATTTAAATGATCACCCAGGTTTCTACAACCCTGGGTGGGGTAAAACGGAGGATTTCAGGGGTCATCAGACTTACTCACGTTGTGTCCCACAATCCCAGGTAAACTCAGCAGACATGTTTGCACTTTAAATGACTTTTCTCTACAGGAGTGAACTGTAGGGTTGCTTACTTGTTCTTTTTTTTTGTCAGCATTCTGTCCTGTGTAGAAGTGAAACTCTGGAATACAGGGACCAGTGCCCTGATATAGACAATGTAGGTGAGGCTGGTCAAGATATGACTCCACCCACTCCTGCGTTTCCCATCTCCCCTCCAACACCATACGGTAAGTTTTGTGTCCATCCATCTATCCATCTATCCATCTATCCATCTATCCATCCATCCATCCAAATGAAGACATACACAGATCTATTTGTCTGCAAGTGGATGCATCAGAATAGAGCTAAGCAGGGAGCTAGTGGCTTACCGTAGCAGCTTCAACATCACAACTACAGGCTTTTTTCAACTGATTTCTTTTATCTGCTCCAGATTCAAAATGATTTTAACATAGAAATACTCAGAATTGTAAATTATAGTTTAACTTTCTTCATATTTGTATTATATCTTACTGCAGCAAGAACATGTTAAAAAACACTATTGGAATGGGTCTGTAAATGCCTTTTTTTTGTTTTACAGTAAAAAACATGCCAGAACTGGCTGACTTCAGGCTAATTCCATCACCTCTACAGTCTTATGGAGGTTTCAGCACAAACCACGGTAGGTTCTGGTTCTACAATAAGGAAGATGATGTGTTTGTTACTTTTAGAAAAGAAAAGGTTAAATATCACTTTTGTAAAAATAATTTTTGACCACCATAAAAAAGTGGATTTTAAGTGAAACTGCAGAGATCAAAACCTTTTTTTTTTGCACAAACCAAAGTAGGTTATCCTGTCAAAAATAACAGAAAACATCTGTTTATTTAATAAGAATTTCATGTTTTCCCCTCAAATACAAAAGAGAATGTTGTCCCTGACAGAGTCTTCTTTCATGTCTACCTTGTGACTGCCTTTTTGGATCCTTAGTCATTCCTGAAGGGCTATTGTGGTTCACCTTTGGTCAGCTTAATAAAGGCAACATTGTTATTGGTAACATTTTAGTTCATTTTTGAAATAGAGACTGAAACAAAAGATATCCTGTGTGCAAAAGCAGGGAGATTCCTGACCCATCTTTGCTATAGACAGAAAAACCTGAGCTGCCGTGATTTGTAAACTTAAACTTTTTAAAATTTAAATGTATTTTTAATGCACTATGTTGCAGTACTTATAACATATGTTTTATTGTTTTTTTTATTTGTCACATCAATAAAACTACATAATATAGTCATTAAGGGAACTTTGTTGTGTTTTGTTCCCATTCTTTTTCTTCTCACTGGCTTGTTTCCATGGAAATCTACAGTATTTCTAAAGGCCTGAGAAAAGTTCTGTCCCCCCACTGTGCTACTTACCACCCAGACATTCAGGCAAAAGTCCACGCATTCACTGCAGCCTCGTTTCCATGGTTACAGGAGGTCATGCAACCAGACCAAAAAAAAAAAAAGACTTTTTTCTTTGTATTTACAAAGGAAAATCAAAATTGAAAAAAAAGTATGTATTTCTAACATGTATGTATAAAAGTGAAAAATATTCTTGTAAAGCTTTAAAAGTTTTGTAATCACCTGATTTAGATAAAGCTTTTAGGAAATTGTGGCACATATTGATTAACTCCATAGGTTTTAATTGTTAAGGTACATTCAACTTCAAGGACTTTACAAGATATTTTAGCCCTTTAGTGGGAATATTGAAGCAGAGATTTTTCAACTAGAGAGAAAATTCTTTAAATTATTTCAGTAAATGTTCTTTCCTACGCAAATCTTTCATTTTAAGTTTGATTCCTAAAAAAGAGAAAAATCTTTTAAGTTATGTTCAAAATCTGCTCATATTTGTTGCACAGAGGAAATTCCCAGAGGATATTGTGAGATCAATGGTGTCGGAGGAGAGAATTTTCCAGATTCTAATATTAACTGCCAAAGGATGCTGATGTCTACGTTCTTGGCCCATCAACCGACTGACAGGTGAATGTGAATAGAAACATCAATATTTTTTTTGTACCGCCTGAGGATAAAGACTCAAGATATTAACCAAATGGTTTGCTGTCAGAGATTTATTGAAACAGATTTTTTCCACACTTAAAATTCAGCAGGAACCAGTCCTGGCCAGAGCATCCCCCTTGAGTCGCCACTCCTCTCTTAGCAGCTACCCCAGTGCCCGACAGCCGCTGCAGCACTCCATGTCCATGGACTACAGCCATAAACCCGCTCCAGCACACCACCCCCACATGCACCACATCCCCAATGCCCACAGCTCTCCTCAAAGCAATCAAAGAAGTCGTATGGCTTTCTATGCCCTCAATCGTGGCCCCGCTCAGGCCTTTGAAGAGCAGGACGACTCGCTCCAGTGCTACGGCACAAACGGTCCCAACTTGGTGGTTCACAGAGATCTATTGGCCTCTACAAATACCCAGAATCGGTCACAGACTCCCCAGATGCAACCCCCACTGCTGCCAGAGAAAAAGAGAGCATCCGATGGAGATCATTCCCTAGGAACAGCTTCTCCAGCCCACAGTGGGTTTTCAAGCCCCCACAGTGGGAGCTCGCTCAGCATCCCGTTCCCTAACATCCTGCCGGACATGTCAGTTCAACCTCCACACACAACCTCACCGCTGCCAGGTAATATTGTTGGATTGTCATGTCCAGAAAATGTATGTAAAGAAATTACTTATATGTACAGCCCTCAAGCAAATTAAAATTTGGGGTGGCAGTAGCTCAGGTGGTTGAGCAGGTTGGTCACTGATCAAAGCCAACCCTTGTTGTGTCCTTGGGAAGGCACCTTAACCCTCCTTGCCTGGAGGTCACCTTTGTAAAAGAGATTCTGTTTTCTATGGGTTCTACCTGGTTAAATAGCAAATTCAAATGAAATATGATAATTACAATTCCAAACATTTTGGTGAAATTTTAAACTTTTAGTTCTTGTAACACCCTCGTATTTGAATGCTAAAGAAGTAACTATAAAGCCTTAGACATTAAATGTCTTTTCCAGATGTTCTGGCCAGCAAACAAGTTACTGTGAAGTTTGTCCAGGACACATCCAAGTTCTGGTACAAGCCCGACATCTCAAGGGATCAAGGTGGGTGTTAATTTTTGCTCCACAGTTACAACTTTTGTCATTTTGTTTTCATCTTCACAGTAAATGTTTTTCTTCCCAAAGCCATCTCAGTCTTAAAGGACCAGGAGCCTGGCAGCTTCATTGTGCGGGACAGCCACTCCTTCAAAGGGGCCTACGGTCTAGCTATGAAGGTGGCGACTCCTCCTCTCACCGTTGTACAACAAGGCAAAAAAGGTATTGTTAATGTGGTTTGTAGGAGTTATAGTGGTTTGAAAATTAATAATAAGATGAAAACATTGACTATATATGAGAACTGGAGCGAGTGAGTGTGACGTCAACCATAGAAATTGGCTTAATTTCTGCTCCAACTAAATTAAGTCAATTTTTTTAGCCAATAAAGAGCTTCAATGGCAGGTTGGTTGGAAAACATGTAAAACACTGGCGCTTGAGGCTTGGATGTGGACATTGAACTATGGAGAACCCGGATGTCACACCCAAAGCAGTCTTCTGTTTCAGCTCACTGTACTCCCCGTCATCATGAGGGAACCGGATATACTGACTTTGCGTGAATTCTCATCATTCTGTGTATTTCCTGGGGGAAATCATGACAAAACAGCCCAACATCTACCGGATAACGGAGCAGCTAATGTTTCACACTTCAACAAAGAACGTGTTTCTGATCCCAGCACATTCTTTAGAAATCTCCTCAACCCACATAACTCTATCTGATAAAAGGAGGTGATATTCCACAACTTCAGGTCACATAGGTCCCTTTGATACTGCTTACTATGTTGTGTGTTTTTTATGTCACATTGGAGACAGAAGAGAGGATTTTCTTAAGAGTTTTTTGAGGAATCCAGCTGGGATGATTCCGGCCATGTTTAAGCGTGGAAACAAATATGGACTGAGTGATGACAAAGATCACCACAAAGTCCTATGTTTAATGAAAACAATGGATAATAATACAGTCATGATATCATATGATAAAATAAAACATATGTCATATGCTAGGGATGCAATGATTCAACTTTCCCCACTTTCCCCATTTAGTTGGATATATAAATAGTTTATTACAAAATTACAACAAAGAAAATTCAGAGAAATCTCCTTTTTGTTATTTGCTAATAAATGAGTAACAAGGAAGAACAACTTTTCAGTTGGCTTTTAGTAATGTCCTTTCATAAAACAATAAATCCTTCTTCTGCATGTTTGACACATTCAACGTAAACACATATTCACGTTCTCCTTTATGTATTTTGCACACTGTTGCTACTGTCATGTTTTTTATGTTCTGGCTGGAGAGCTGTGTTAACTGAAATGCTGTTGGGAAATTAATTAATCAATCAGTCAGTCAGTCCATCCGTCTGTCAGTCAATTAATTTGGATCAATGATGGGACATATAGTTGGGTTTTTAAACCAAGAACTGTGGCAATCCTAGTATATGCACACTATATTTTTGCTACAGCTATTAAGACGTACTAATAACACTTGGAGAAAGGAAGCCCCTTTTAGTGAGTCAGGAAATATGAAACTTGAAATCCCACAAGAAGTTGTTTGGATCATTTCTGTTTGGCAAGAATTCAACAAACAGGACAGCCTTAGTTTTTCCCTTTTGTAACATTCAAAATGTACTGAAAAGTATTTGCAGGAGGAGAACTGGTGAACTTGCATGAACATGTTTAACAAGCTCTAAAAAGTCACAAGGTGATGCCTAATAGAAGGACATGCTGATGGATGAAATCCTATGTGGAGCATTTCAGCACGGCTCACATTGAACCCTGTTATTATCCAGGCCTGATAACATTGACATGAAAGAAGCACAGACATGCAGGAAGTAGATCATGACACTGAACAGTCCCCCACCCCTCAGCTCCCTTCATTCTATCCTTCATTTTTCCCCGCTCACACCTGTCCTTTTGTTTGCCCTCTCCGCTCTGGCGTTTGGGGCAGCTAAACTGACACCATGACACAGTCCAGCACCACACAGAGCTCGGGGCATTTTAACTCCTTGAAAGCATGAAACCCAACACATTCTAAAGAAGAAGGTTTCCTTAAACTCCTGCCTTCCAGAACTTTCAGAACTAAAGATCAAATCTGATCATCTATTGTGAAAGTCTTCCCAGTGATCTTTTAATTATGATGAAAACTTCTTTCGGAGTTCATTAGAAATTTCGCCTCTGAGTTGTGGGGGGACAGTTGTTGTGGAGTAAGCCTGCACCCATTTCCCATCATCCAGCTGTTGACACGCTCTCCCGCCAGCTAACAACCCCTCACAACCCCAGCCTAACATTAACAGTAAAACAAAAATGGCGAGGAATATTGGAGCCTATCCAGCTGGACAGTTTTGAGCCTGATTCCAGCTCAGATGAGGAAATGAAGGACATAAATTGATCTATGTGTCTGCAAGTAGATGTATCAGAATGGAGCAGAGCAGGGAGTTTGTGGTCTGCTGTTGTAGGTTCTACGTCACAACTATAAGCTTTTTCAAACAGCATTTCTTTGTCGGCTCCTGATTCACAACTATTTGAATAAAGAGAAAAATGCCACATGAACTTGTTAAAAACACAAAAACGCCACAATTTTCATTGGAGCAGATATTTAATAAACTGAATTTGGAGATTATTTGTGCTATCACAACTTCTGAATAAAACCTATGGTTTGGGGTTTCAGGCGGTTAAGGAGATTTTTCCTTTTCATTACATTTTTTTTTTGGTAATAAAACCTCTTTTTTTTTTTTTTTAGAAAAGTAACGATTTAAAATGAGAGAAAAGTGACATTTTTATTATTATAGTAAGAAAATCTTACATAAAACTAACAGAAAACTATTTTTATACCTAAAATAAAGTAATTGATTTTGATTGATGCATTTCTAGGTTCAGATTTGGTTAACTCATTAAATCAGTGTTTTAAGCCAAGTCTAAATAATAATCTTTTTTTTTCCCTTACAGGTGGAGATTTGTCCAATGAATTAGTGCGGCACTTCCTCATTGAGTGCACACAAAAAGGAGTGCGGCTGAAAGCTTGTCCCAATGAGCCTTACTTTGGTGAGTGCCTGCTCTCTTCAGCGCCACCACCTGGATATTTCATTAAAGCATCACTTAATGACCAACACTGCCCTCTATTGGCAAAATATGAATTGTACTAAGTAGTTTGTAAGAAGTTGCCTAAGCCTCAACTTTTAAATGCACAATACTTGTTTCAATGGTTTAGTCGGACTTGATTTTGGTTCCATTTTTGTGCACTTTGTACTCTAACTGCTTGTTTGTAGTTTTATTAAGAACAGTTCATTTGCAACTTTTACGGCCGTTGCATTTGGATTTTAAAGGCTGTACCTTTTATTTATTAGAATTTGTGAGCTTTTCTTACTTTTTGTTGTTGGTTCATGTCTCTAACATTTAGTCTTTCAGCCGTGGTGCATGAAAAACAGCAGTCTGTGTTGTGCACACTTATCCTAAACTATAATTTTGTTTCCCCACACTATTGTTTTTTGCAGGAAGCTTAACCGCGTTGGTCTGCCAGCATTCAATCACCCCCTTGGCCCTGCCCTGCAAACTTATTATACCTGACAGAGGTAAACGCACGCTCTCGTCAGGCTCCATTTATTGGAGAATAAAATAGAAAGTAGGCATTATTGACGTTTCGTGGCTTCCCAAACCTACTATTACACCCGACTGCTTTCCCAAGTGACCATTTGATAATCATACCTGTGAGTGTAGTTGCTGATCTCTTGTGTTTTTTGTCAAAGATCCTCTGGAGGATCATGTGGAGAGCCCCACCCATTCTGTCAAAAACTCAGCTGCTGAGCTGCTAAAACAGGGAGCAGGTAATAAAGCTATTAAAATTACTCTGTGAATCAGGAGAAAACACGATGAGGCAATACCTGAACACTTCATTGGGATTCTGTTGCAAATCAGTCATTGTTTTCTTGATCTATTACTGTCTCAATGAAAACACCCTGTTGTTATTTGCTCTTTGCACACACGACTTGTCCTTAAATTTATTTGCTGCAGCCTGTAATGTGTGGTACCTGAGCTCGGTGGAGATGGAGTCGCTAACCGGCACCCAGGCAGTGCAGAAAGCCACCACTATGACCCTGAACCTAAACCCACCACCAACCTCCACTGTGGTCCACTTCAAGGTTTCCTCCCAAGGAATCACCCTCACAGACAACCAGAGGAAGTCAGTACGGCACATCCTGTTAATGTGGCTCACACAAAGACAGATATACCTCTATCAACCAAACATTCCTATTTTTCCAGACTCTTTTTCAGGAGGCATTACAGTGTCAACACCGTGATATTTTGTGCGCTGGATCCTCAGGATAGAAAGTGAGTTTCGCTGATTTCAGGTTTGAACACTATATGATTTTAAGTTTAAAAGATTTTGGCCACTTGAAGGCAAGAGATGATCTGGGAATATGACTGCTGATCTGCTGCAGACAGAGAGATGGCATGATGTGATCAAAAAGTTCTGATACTAAAGCTACAGTCACCAAACTTTCTCACAAGTATCGCCTTCCTCTTCTGCTGCAACAAATATTTTAGGGAAAAAAATCACTTTTATTTTTAAAGAAATTTTCATGTTAACATGGATCAAAATGATTCAAAAAGACTAATTTCAATCAAAAATTTAATCAAAAAGATCATTCTAAAGAGACTCATGCTATGTTTTCAAACTTTCTCACACGATTAATTATCTCCTATTTTTTACTAGTTTTCAGTTAATTTTTCTAGTTACAGTAATACAGCAACTTTATAGAAGTGTTCTTTTTGAGTGTTAAATGAAAAAGAAGGTAAATAAAATAGAAATATGGATCAACATGAATCAGTTGATAATTTTCTATGTCTTACAAAAATGTTAGACCAGAACTATGTATCAGTATTAAAATCAAATGACTTTGATTTGGATTGGAGACAAAAAATTGGGACATTCCTAGTTTTTTCATTGTGAAAAGCTCTACAAAAGTATCGGTATGCAGTCTTTTTTAAGGGTGATCTTTACCTTCTACTGCAGGGAGCCAGTGCCTGAATGGCGGTGCTTTCAGCGGTACTTCCATGTCTTTGTAACCCAATTTGATGACTTGCTGTCACGTATTAGTCCGAGAAAGGAAAAAATAAAAACAAGAATAATGTCTTGATTCAAATAATAAAAAAAATATCATAACGTTCAGAAGGAAAGCAATCATTTTCTCCTCCATTTTTGTTTTTGGCGATGCTTCTTCTCCTGCGTTACTGTCAGTGGCAAATACTGATTCTCACACCTACAGTGACCCCTAGTTGTGTTTGTGAGATACGACCACTAAAGGCCAACAGGTTGTTAGTGAAAAAATAATGAATATTTATTTTTTGAAAATCACATATAAGTCACTTCTGAGTAAAAGAAGGCCAAACCACGCACAAAAAAACTGTGACTTAAGCTTAGAAAAAAGTGGTAGTTGTGGAGAATTAAAATGCACTTTAAGCCAATACTGTGGTTTGTTACTGCTTATAGGTGGAAAAGAGATGGCTGCCCCTCAGCAAAGTAAGTTCATAATAATAATTTTCAGACCTCCAGTCAGTAAAAAAAAGATCAAAACAAGTCTCTATTTGTGGTAGCAAAGTACTGACTACTTTTCTCTGCCTTTTCAGGATCTTCGGCTTTGTGGCGAGGAAAACTGGCACTTCTATGGACAACATTTGTCATTTGTTTGCAGAGCATGACCCTGAGCAACCAGCAAGTGCCATTGTCAACTTTGTGTCCAAGGTGATGATTGGTTCTCAGAGGAGCAAGTAGGACAGAGCTGAAGACCTGGACATGCAGCAAATGAAAGACAGAAAAGGACTGCTGGGAAAATGAGGAGGGAAGTGGTCGCAAACTTTCAATCCTGAATAATAACTGGAATTTCCAAAACACTAATCATTAACATATTACCAATCGGTGACTAAAAATATTTTGTATAAATACATGTATTTTTGTGAAGTTTATGACTTGTAGATATAATAGGGTAAAGTAAAAGAACACAAATGCTTTCCTATTGGTTTAAAGCAAAAAAGTGTGGTGCAAATTTATATATAAATTTTTTTAACACTAAAATTGAACTAAAAACAAGCTAGTAACAGTTGTTGATAATGGAGAAGGACCTTTTTGTTGCATCTGGTCAGTATTTTTGGAGAAAAAAACATGAAAAGCTGTTTAGAACATAGTGACTATATTTGAACTTTTTGTTGTTTTCATCTCCGTGATGTATATTTGCTACTCTTTGGTCTTGTGTACATGTTTCGCATGCATGAAGCTCATTTTGAGCAGGGTTTTTCTGGAAATGTATTTTACCGTGACCACTTTTAAAGCTGTCTGTAAGTTTTTTATGGGAGTGTGGGTGTGCTGATTGTGTGTGCATGTGTTCTACTGAGAGAACGTTTTCAGAAGAAGTCTTAACTTAACTGTAATATATACCCTCTGAACATAAACTGCTAGAAAATATGCTGCATTTGATACGGTACATTTGTTATTCCACTCCCAGGTGCCAAATGATAAAGAAATGATTGTTTATTAATCGATACGATAAAAAAATGTAAAGTCGAAAACCAATAAAGACCTATAAAGCTTTGTGCTGGATAAAGGAATATGTTTTTAGAATTTACATGAACTATATGTTATTGATATGTACTTGCTCAACAAAAGAAAATATTCTTACTTTTGACTTTGTTTGTTTGCTTGTTTACCTAGAAAGAAGCTCTAACTTGCAACAAAAGCTATGTAGAACAAGTTAGACTTGAACTACTTATTTGTGTACTGCTCTTGCTTTTTTTCATGTATTATGTAAATAAACGGTGAAACTTAAAAAAAAATTGATGCTTTTAAGGTGTCACAATCTCATCCATTGGTAATCCCAATTCTGTGCACCCATGCACCAACCTCCAGTTTTGCATCATAAAATAAACCAAATTTTTAAATTGATGCCACCGTTAACTTCAAAGTATCATGCAGATGTTGTTGTTTAACTGTTGTAATGCTGGCGCAGCATCATCTACAAACAGAAACACAGATGTGTGGGGGTAAATTTGTCAAAAGGTTGGAAAGACTTTAATTAGACTCAATAAACTTTACTTCCATGATGATACAACAGCTGACTTACAGTGGAACATTTGTGTGACCAAAGAAGATCCCATTTTGTCATTGTTCTGACAGGTTCTGACAGAACACACTGTGCCGTAATCTTCTATCTTACATTGAGGTATATTGTTGGTAGAGAAGACACAAAAAACTTTTAAAAACAATTATACCTAGATTATTAATAAAAAAAACGAAACAGTCAAAATTGTAGTGATAAATGGCATACTTTCTGCACAAAAGTAATTATCTCAAATAATTACGTAATTTAAAATAGAGATATCATCTAAAACGTTTCATTTCACATCTGAACCCACATTTGTTCAATACCAATATTAATGAGCAGATGTTTAACAGTTTTTATTTCTGTTAAAAACTCATGGACTTGTCATGAAAAAATTGCAAAAGTGGGATTGAAAGTTATTTTTTATTCTACATTTTAATATATACTGAATTTTTAAAAAAAAGATGTAAAAAAAGCAGTGACTTATGTTGTTTTATTTGTTTGTTTTGAAAAGCTCTACTGTCACTTTAATTAGTCAGCCAGCAGAGGACACTGCTAACAACAATAACGGTTAAACACGCTACAAATCAAGAATATGAAGCTTTAGATTACATTTCCTTCTTATCCTTTGTTTTTACCTGTGAGGACAATGAAACGTTTTCATTTTTAACAAGCAAGAAGTTAGGAAGTCTGAAATTACACTGAATTTGTTAAAGTCTAATATAGTAAACACTTTTTGATATTTATAAAGAGGAAAATGTCAGGGGAGTAAGTTTTTGAGGGCTGGTTTAACTTTAACACCAACACCCCATTAAAATCTTTCACTCTCAAACTGGGCTGCCTTTGCTGCAATTAAGAGAAAAATCTCTCTAAATTGTTTTTTTGGTTTAACTTTAGCATAAAATTATAACAAATATGTATTTATATCTAGATTAAAAATCCAGTGTGTTGTTGATGTTTTACTAACCTGGGTTTGGACAAATGGCATGACTTTATACTTTTATACAAAATTATATCATTTAACGGTGTGTGTACGGCTTGACACGTACACACGACAAATATTATGCATGAAAACAGTTTAATTAACACAGTCTTTACCAGGCTTTCTTTTTAATGACAGTTTTCAGCTGATGTTGAGGAGAAAGGTCTTGTTTATTAGGCTGACAAAGCTCACTGTCATTCCTCGACCACTGTGGCTCTGCAGCATCTTTATGACCACTTAATTAGAGGGGCAGGGTTCAACGTTTTTCCTCTGAGGCAGAACAAAGCCTGGGGACAAAAATAGAAAGTTTATTCTGGCATGGATTTACAATGAGGCCTCAGAAAAGCACTGCAAGACAAAAAGTAGGCTTTCATAGCAGAAAACATTAGGTTTGAGCATGAACAAAGCTCAACACACTTCCAAAGTTGCCCAAGCTTCACTCTTCTGTGGCTCACAGCGAGCCCAAGAGTTTCCCATAAACCTGGTAGCTTTGGTGCTTGTAAATATGACCCAGTAGATGATGGGTGGTAGTGTGTCTGGTGTCCTCAACTCTACTGTTTTAGCAGAAAAAGCGTCTGCTATCTGCTATTCAAGCACCAATGGAAGAGAACTATGATCATGCAAAATAAATGAGTTGAAATATATTTGTTATTTCTGTCTTAATTTAAGCCGAGCATGTCTAATTGTACCTCTAAAACTAATGGATATCAATGATTATGCAGGAGAAAATCCCAATATATGATCATTTATGTAAAGAAAATTAAAAATAAAAAGCTAATATTTCTGTTTGTCTTGTTTTGTATTAGTTTTGCAATAAACCATTTCAAAAGCACTTCTCACTATGATGTAGGATCCAACGCGCTTGGAGATGAATGATTATAAATAAAAAGTACAAGTTTTTAATAGGCATGCATATTATTTTTTATGAGTTGAGAGATTGTGAAGGGAAAGAACTGAAGTTTAAAAAATAATATTAGATATGCTGCTCTTAGAAAATCCTGAAAAGTCCAACATGTCCAGGATATAACTGTAGTGTTACCATAGGGCGGGTAAGATCAAAGCCAGAAAAAAGTGGCACCACACTCAGACTAATCAGGCTAAGAGCCCCACTCGTTTCTGCTCAGACCTAATTACGGCTCAGGACTTCCTCAAGGGCCAAACCTTCAGAAACCAGGGCCATGACAACTTCACAGCCAGACTGCGGCAAGAAATGATTTACTGACCCTGGACTCAGATGAAAGGTGGCCTCCTGCCTCGTGGCTCTTTATATTGTTCATTATTAAAACCTCATAATCAGAACAATTCTGCACAGGTGCCAGTTATAGTGGAATCAAAGGGGGCTGATGAATGTGTTAATCACTACTGCTTCCCTTTCTAGATCTGCTCAAAATACAATAGATGCAGACAAGAGAACTTACTCAAAAGATACAAGCAGTCATAAGTGATTGCAAAGATAAAACAGATTTTCTTTGGCCTTCACTTCTTCTCCAGCAGGCCTCTACAATGTGTAATCAGTCAGTACAAACTTAGAGCAGGAAAAGGTTTAGGTTGTGTTTCAGAGCAAGTCAGACGTACTTTGCTCACCTCCAGATGGTTGGAAAATTGGCTTAAAGGGTTTTTTCTTGTCCTTGCATTAATACAGTTTAGTACGACCCCCAAAAGTGATACCAGAATTGTAGAAATGACTTAAAAAGGGGGGCTTTTATGATTGTTTAAAACTTTTATCAAAGTAGTGCACCTATCCTTTGCAAGAATAGCTGTGTATCAATGACAAAAAGTTAAACCCTCACAGATTAAAGAGAAAACATGAACATCCACACGTCAATAAAGATTAACAAACGATTATTTGCAACAAAAAAAAGTGATTCCTACAGTGAGAATTCCAGATCAAGTCAAACGAATTCTATGGATCACTTTCTTTTAAAGAACAAAACTTTTGTCACACACCTTTAAAGACAAAAAAAAAGCATCCTACTTGTTTCTGCAGCAACATTTCTAGTTTGCATCAGAACGTATGCAAAGATGAAATCTGTGCTGTTTCCAGAAGCAGCTACTGATTTTACTAAATGTTCCCAGTCAAAATTGGTTGACAGTATGCTAAAGCTTAGCTTCTGGAGCCCACAAGCCCCACTCAAAGGGCTTAAGCAAGTATATCTGATTTGCTCAAATCACCTTTAAGCAGTGGAAAATTGCCACCAGATTAGGACTGACAGGCTGTTTCGGTGGACCAGGAACTGCCACTGACAGCAGGTTATGTTAAACATATGTACAGTAATATCCTGTGTGCACAAAAGCACATTCTTCACACTCCCTCTTTATTGAGGATCTGCTCTGTGGGACCACATTCCTCCCGTACATTACTTTTGTTCTTCTTTGCTATGCTAAATATGCACAGGTGGCTTGGAGACCCCCTTCCAGAGAAGGAAGGGAGCAGGAAAGGCAGGGAAATCAGCATGCCGTACAGCAAATGAAAGAAATATTTGGCATTCCTGGGGTACTGCTCTGCTGTAGGGCTGTCTGTTAGCAGGTGGCAGAGAGCCAGGCCTCGCCGGCAACACGTTTGACTTTTTGGAAATTTTTAAAAGCAAGGAAGAACAATTCACCTCAGTCTTTGCTCTATTTCTAGGACGTGTCCTTTATGTGATCTTTCATCTGTGCCCCAATTGAAGGTGGTCAAAGATGAAAGATGAGTTTCTCTCACTTTTAAGAGTGGTATGTTTCCTGATTTCAAAGTCTGGCAAATATGCAAACCAGCCAAACTATGTCACACTTTCTAAACCGAACAGTTATGAGACAAATGCTGTTCTCTGTGCATGTAGACATGGGTAGAATGACTGCAGTTTCATACAACTCCAAAACAACAAAGTACAAAAAAAAATCTTAATTAAATGTGAATAGTTTGCTTGGATTAGGTTTTTTCTCATCAATGGACAAAAACTTTCTTTGTGTCAAAAACAAACATCATTCCTTAAAGTCATTATTTAAATGATTTCATTCAAAATAAATTTTACATTTTTGGAAAAATATGGTTACCAGCAGTTTTTTTTATTTAGAACAGTAAGCATTTTAGCAATAAAACACATCTTCGTATTAGACAAACATAACTTCCAACATCAACATCTATTTTCCCATATCTTCATTCATTTCTCAAAAATTAAACAAGTAACAACAATGTACCACTGTTTAAGCTTAGTTCTGGTCAATGTTGATCCAGACTAGTATTGCACATCACTTTGGATTTTACTGTTGAAAATGAAGAAGCTTCACCTGTTGTGCAGATGGCCCCACATTTCCTTCTAGAAAACTCTTTCAAGTTGTGGTTTGGGTGGCAGTCGAAGGCGAGTGCCTCTGCGACTTAAACCCTGGTGATGGAACTTGGTTTTTGGGACCTTCACCTCTCTGGGAGGGAAGGACCCTGAGCTTGTGGTTGAAAGGTACCAGCTTGATATAGTTGGGCTCACCTCTTTGCACAGCCTGGGCTCTGAAACTCAGTCACTCGAGAGGGGTTGGACTCTCTACCATTCTGGAGTTGCACATGATGAGAGGTGGCTGGCTGGTGTGAGGTTTCTCGTGAGCCCCCAGCTCAGCTGCCAAGTGTTGGAGTTCACCCCGGTTGACGAGAGGGTCATGTCCCTTCGCCTTCGGGTGGGGGACAGGTCTCTGACTATGGTTTTGGCCTACGGGCCAATCAGCAGTTTGGAGTACCCGGCTTTCTTGGTGTCTCTCGAATGGGTACTGGAAAGTGTCCCAACAGGGAACTCTATTTTCCTCCTGGGGGACTTCAATGCCCATGTGGGTAATGACAGCAGCACCTGGATGGGCGTGATTTGAAGTATTGGCTTCCCTGATCTGAACCCGAGTGGTGTTTTGTTTTTGGACCTCTGTGCTCCTCATAGTTTGTCCATAACAAACACCATGTTTGAGCACAAGGGTGTCCATCAACACACTTGGCATCAGGACATCCTCAGCAGGAGATCAACGATAGACTTTGTAGTCATTTCAGGTGACCTTGGTAGTGTGTCTTGAACACTCAGGTAAAGCGTGGGGCAGAGCTGTCCACTGATCACTATCTGATGGTGAGTTGTATTCGCTGGTGGGGAAGGAGGCTGAAAAGACTCCAAACATACTGTGAGGGTCTTCTGGGAACATCTGGCTGAGCCCTCTGTCAGGAAAGTCTTTAACTCTCACATCCAGAAGAGGTTCAAAGAGGTACATACGAAGGTTGGTGACACTGAGTCTGAGTGGTAGCTCTCCTCCTCCATTGTCTCTGCTGCTGTTAGGAGCTGTGGTCGCAAGATCTCTGGTGCCTGTTGTGTCGGCAACCACTGAACCCAGTGGTGGACACCGGAAGTAAGGGATGCCGTCAAGCTGAAGAAGGAATCCTATCAGGTCTGGCTGGCTTGTGGGACTCTAGAGGCAGCTGACAGGTTTCTGCAGTCTAAGTGAGCTGTGGCCTGGGCAGCTGAGGAGGCAAAAACTCTGATCTGGGAGGAGTTCAGGGAGGCCTGATTTGGCAAACCGTCTGCAGCTCAGGAGTGGAAAGCGGTTTTCTGCAGGCATTGTTTTTAGTGCAGGTGGGGAGCTGCTAACTTCGACTAGGGACGTTGTCGGGAAAGGAAAACTTTGAGGATCTTCTCAATTCCGCTGACAAGCCTTCTCTTGAGGAAATAGAGGCTGAGGACTTTGGAGTGGGGCTGTCCATCACATAAGCTGAAATCACAGAGGTAGTCAAACAAACTCTTTAAAGATCTACTCTGATCATCTTTTGAGCTATTTCAGAAACGTTCTCAGGGATCATTTAATTATGATGATGCACTTTTTGACCGTCACCCATTACTGAGGTATCTGTTTACACACTCTTCTGCTGGCTTACAGTCCCTCAAACCCACAACGTGACACAACTGGTGCAACAAAAATGGCGAACAATATTGGAGCTATCCAGCTGTACAGGTTTGAGCCAGATACCAGCTCGGACAATGAAAAGGAAAATGTTTATGGATCTTTTTTCTGCAAGTGGATGCATCAGAATGGAGTAGAGCAGGGAGCTTGTGACCCACCCAGCATGTTTTCCACAATCAAAATAAGCTCCTTTTCAAATGGCATTTTTTTGTCTGCTCTTCATACACAATGATTTGGATAAAGAAACACTCAAAGATGCAATTGTGAGCTTAATTTTCTTTATACTCAGGTGAAAGAAAGCACAGGCTTTACAACACACAAACAATAAAAACAAGAAATAATTCCAATCCACTCATCACATACGTTAAAAGTGAAAAATTACAACCAGGCAGGGAACTTTGTTTCTACCTTTTTGCACCAAAGCATTTTTTACACTTAATAATTCTCTGAAAATAATACAGAAAAAAACATCTTACTTTTAAATGCATGGTGTGTGCAGGAATAAATGCTCAGAGAAGTTGACACATTTGCTTCAATTGCTATTTGACGTCACTTGGTAAAACATTGCCTTTGGAGGCCGGAGGTATTTGTTTCATGCTACCAGAATTCATTCTGAATGCTCAAATCGCCTCAGTTGAGAATAAAAATGCCAGATATTTGTGTGCCACAGAAGCACTAACCTCAGAAGAGACAGTCCAGGATTTTATTGTTGGTTTTAATCTTAATAATTTAAGCCGAGAAAAAAAATAAAGATGCAGGAGGATGAGAAACTGCCAATAATCATCTTCAAAATCCAAACTTTCCAACAAGGAAAAGGCATTGACAGATTAGCAACAAGCACTTTATTGGTTCTGCGCCACACAGGTGAAGTCTCTCAATGCCTGCTATCACTTAACCCACATGGGCAGAACAATTAACGGGCTTTAGGTGGTGCCCCTTGACAGCATATCGGGCATTGTAATCAACCTGCCATCATGGGTTCAGATACAGCAAATGGATACTAACAGCTGAGCGACTCTATTTTTGAAATTGAAACAGACAAAACAGAGTTGCAGAGTGCACTGAAAAAAGGGAAGGAGGCTCTGGAGATTGCATTTGAGAGGGAAGTGGTTGGAGTTGGAGAAGACATCAGCTGCAGTCTTGCTCTAAGGGTTGTTGTACAAGAGGATTCAGAGACGAAAAAGCCAGGGTGGTGTTTGCCGAGTCGATTTGAGCTGCCTAACTGCCAACGTCACAGAACAGCAACAGCATTTGTTGCAGTGCTGTTTGTTCTGGGCTTGTGATCAAACCAGCACATCAGCAGTGTGATAGACCTGGGAAAGAACACACTAAGTCTTTTGAAATTATGCTACTCACACAAGCCATACTTTTACCATACTTGTTGCTTTGAAGTAGCAGTTCCGAATAAGGTAGAAATATGGCCTGCTAAATTTACATTCTAAATAATGTACACGTGTACATCAAACTCAACCCAATCATTGTGCTTTCATGAAAACGAAAGTGCCTTGATATTATTAATATTATAGTAAAGGAAAAAAAAACATCAAAGATACATGAGCTTTACTTGTAAAGTAAAAGGAAAAGCAAAAGGTGGTGGTCTTGCTCTTTTCATAAACAATTAATTGTGCCATTTGGGTCACATTGCTGTAAAAGACAATCGCTCTTGTTGAGATGGGGAGTTTCTTGTGGTAAGTTTGAGAACATATTATGCGCCATGGGAGTTTTCCCACGTCATCGCCATTGCTGTTTACATCCCACTGCGAGCAGAGGCTTCACTCGTGTGAGACGTCATTAAACTCTGGGGAGGTCGCTGCGTCGCGTCAACCAATCTGGGACTCAACTTTCGGGCAGCTGATGTTTTCAGTGACAGCGGGTAGAATACACATCCAATCCACACATCCACATCGGATTTCCTGAACTTCCATTCATTTTATTAACCCACTACATCCCTTTCGGGTTAACGGGGATTCCTGAACCAAATGCAGTGGACTGTATTTAAACATAGCTAAGACAAAGGAAATGGTCCTGGAGTTTAGCCGGAAGAAAAGGACATCAGCCTGTAAAAAAGTCTACAAGATCCTTCAAACGTTTCATCAGACAGTCGTTGTTGGTGCAATATTTTTTGGCGTGGTTTGCAGGGGCAAATGCATCACAGCAAGGGACACTAATCATCTACAAAACCTGGTTGATAAGTGTGCGTCAGTGATGGGCGACAGGTTTTTTTTCTGTGAAGACTTTAGTGGAGGGAAAAACAAGAAGGATTCTGGAGACCATTCTTAAGAAGAACAGAAACCTGCTGCACATGATCCTGGTCTCGCAGAAAAGCATTTGCAGTTAGAGGTTCATCTCGCCCGGCCCGGCCACTATTAGAGACCGGCGTCTATTATAACTAGCACCTATAAGACCCGGGTTTTATTGGAGACCAGCGTCTATTGGAGACCCGCCATTATTGGATGATAAACAGTAATGTCACTTTTTACAGCCTTAAAACCAGGCCCAGATTTAGCCAGCCCACCATGGGGTGCAGGTGGAATATTAGCCTTTTAAAGCAGAATGTATCATATTTGATACATGTTTGTCAGCCTTCCACAGGAGCAATGCAATGAAAATACTAACGTCTCATATTTATTTGGGGCTTAGCATGTTTTTGTTAGCTCAGGAAAAAAGATATCCTTGAGCTGTGTGACCTGATGTATGCAAAAAATGTTTGTTCAGAGGGACCTAGAAAGGCTCCAAATTCAAAGAATTTGAATTTTCTGTCGATTCTTTTATGTCTCAGGCGCTACAGGATTGTGGTGGTCGGGTGTGGGGGTTCTGGATGTACTGATAGTTTGAGGTGTCAAAAATACTTCAGAGCCCCTAAAATGCTTAGAGAACCATGCTATCCTAATATGAGTTCATCTATTAATATTCTATTTTCTCTTAAGATCTATTTGTCCTATAAGCTTAATGTTGAATGCTCTTCCTGACACTCTTTTTTTCTTTTTTTGTCAGGTTTGGGACTGGCACAAGCAAGCCCCTGGTTCGTGATCTTTTTTTTTATGTCCGTCTGTCTATTTATCCTTCTTTTCTCTCTCTCTCTCTCTTTTTTTTTTTTTTTTACATATTTATATTGGAAAAACAGTTTATTGAACGTTTCCACAGCAATATTAAGCACTTTTTTCCCTCCTGGAATTTTCTGTTTTTGCATAAATTTATATTTAGTGTGTAAATTACAACATGGAAAAATGACCAAAAAAGTTATTGCAACATAGATGAGGTTGTGCTGATTCAAATGATAAGCAATCAAAAAGTCTTTCAAATTGAAGATACAGAGGTAAATTCAAAAGTAGACAAAAACTGAGATTTAGGCCCTAGTTTCAAAATCGTCAAGAACATTGTTTGAGAATTCTAAGTACTTCTTTGAAATTCGACCTTTAAGGTTTGGGAATTAATGTGTGCATTTATGAAAAGTTATATTTCCTGAGAGACAAACTTTGGAAAAATGTACATCCCTGTGTTCATATATATATTTTTTCTAACATATTTCAAAATTGTGCTGAAATTTCTTCAACCACTCTTTCATAGCCTCCTAGACACGTGTTTCATAGCTTCCTAGACATCTTCCTATGCAGCTGGTTATGTAGACCGATCTCGTTTTTTTTTTAAAGAATTTAAAAGTACACAATCATTTGATCCTATATATTTACTAAAATATCACGTTTACAGCCTTAAAACTAAATGCGTAAAACATTATTTTTTTTATTTAACCATTTTTTAAGCAGGAAAAAAATCCCATTGAGATCCACTGATCTCTTTTTCAAGAGAATCCTGATCAACAGGTAAAGTTACACACACCCAATACCTTTCCTAGGAGTAAAATAAAGATAAATAAAACAGAATAAAAAAATATTTAAATGAGTTTAAAACAGTTACAAGTTAGTGATGAGAACAGGAACGTCAGGAAGCAAATAAGCGGTTTATTCTAAAGTCGAACATATTGGCGCCCTCTAGTGGATTCAAATATTACTGCACGAGCGCTCAGGTTAGGTTTTTATTTTTTTTTATTTTTATTTTTTTTTGGGTCTTAATTGGGTGCATTTTTTAAGACAACAAAGAACAAAAAAAGATGCCTTAGAGTTTGCATGCTGCTAAGACATTCATATTTTTGTAGTTTGAAAACATATCTTTATTGAATTAAATTGAAATAAATTGGAGGTGCACATTCTGTGCGGGGGAGGGCGAATCTGGAGCAATTAGCAGATTCGGGGGAATTCCTCCGCGCACCACAAGCCGCTGTTCGGGGGTGTGACTACAGTTGCTGGGGTCTATATATATTCAGATGTTTTGTCCGTTGGCTCCATGTGAATGAGTGGAGCTGACCAGTGGAACGTCGCCCCAGCGGGACGCCTCGCTCTTTCCTATGATGGATGTCTACTTTCGAGCGCTCTGTCTGGCTGTTCTGGCGGCGTCGTTGACCCGGAGGTCAGGTGCGAGCGGACCGGTGATCCGCTGCGAGCCGTGTGATGCTGCGGCGCGCCTGTCGTGCAAGCCTCTCCCCAAAGACTGCGCAGAGAGGGTCCAGGAGCCGGGCTGCGGCTGCTGCATGACCTGCGCGCTCAGCCTCGGCCGGAGGTGCGGCGTGTACACCGCCAGGTGCGGCTCCGGGCTCACCTGTCAGCCTCAACCGGGTGAGACCAAACCTCTTCAGGCTCTGCTGTTGGGACTCGGCATTTGTGCGAACAGCAGCAGCGGCAGGACGCCTGTGACCGTCCAGCCAACACCCGTGGTCTGTAAAAGGACAGGTGAGGCACTTTTTGGATGCATCTGTGCGCGTGCAATGAAAGCTTTAAGTAGGAAAATCTGGTTTTGTGGACCTATAAACTCACGTACAAATATGATATATTACGTACTAGTGACAAAAGTAGTACACTTATTAAATATACTTGTAGTATATACCACGTGCAGTGGAAGTATACTATAACACTTCTTCAGAATAAATTGGAACATTTTATGTTGAGGGTAAATAAAAAGTAATGTTCCAGTGCCTCACTTTTAGCATGCTTGTTGAATGATTTTTCTAAGGGATGCTCTCTTTTTAACCACAAAAGAAGGTCTTGAAGTATGTGTCATTCTTTGTTTGGCAGTAACATTTCAAACATTCTGTAACTTTTATTCTAGTATTTAATCAGAAAATAGCCTCTAGAATAAAACCAGAACAATTTGAAGGCAAATGAAAATCCTTAATTTTCATTTGTGTGACTTGTTTGCAACCAACTGTGCAGAAATTCCAGACAAGGAGCAGAATCCCACCAGCTCGGGTCCTCAAACTTCCTACAGCACCAATAGACCCACAGGACCCCTGAAGCCTCTCCTCCACCCTCTCTTCTCCTCCACAAAGTCAGATATGTTCAGACAGGCGCAGCAGAAGAGAACCCAGAGCTTTAAAATGGGGGGTCTCCCTGGACCCCTCATCACCGACCCACAGAACTTCTCTCTACAAACCAAACAGGAGCTGGAGTATGTAAGTAACATTTCTGAGTGCCTTCGAAGATGTTTTTCCCCTCTTTCTCTATTTTCTTTCCTCTGTGGGTGATGACATGTTTTGGGTAGCGGTGCTGACGCTTTGCAGGGATCTGGCTCACATGAGTGGTATGGTACCACGGCCCTGCGGCTGACCTGGGTCAGGCGGTTGTTTGGCCACAAGGCGTCCGCGTGCCGGGCTTACTGAGATCCAGTGAATGATGGATTGGCCGTTGTGAGTGGCTGTTGGGAAGCCCTGCTGCTATTTTGATCTTTCTCTGGCCAGGGGAGTGAGCACACTCCAGTAATGGGCTTTGACTGGCTGCTCTGATTAGTAACTGGAGTACTTGGTCCTGGGGACAAGCTGTTGGGCTCCATCTTTGAGCAGCTTGGACTCCTTTTATCCGCCCTTTGTGTTACATGTATGAGTTCTAAGCTGCTTTTGCAAACTGCTAAGCCTCTAAATGTCAGATGAATTCTGCCACCTCTTTCATATCGCCGACACCATTATGATGGAATTAGAGCTTGTAATGCAGCATGAGTCAGCTTTGTTTTAATCTCAAAAAGCGCTCGATAAAAATGCTTTTCCCCACAGAATTAATTGAATTGATTTATTGTGCTATCCCTCATGTTTAGGGTCCATGTCGCAGAGAGATGGAGAGCATCCTCAGCAGCCTCAAAATGATCAACACCCTCAACCTCAGAGGCTTACACATACCAAACTGTGACAAGAAAGGCTTTTATAAGAAAAAACAGGTAAGAGAAGTCAAATTCTCAAGTGTTTGATATGTTAAAACTACAGACTCAAAGTTGTCCTGCAGCACAGTTACTGCTCAGTATTGGAGCTTCATCACATCACCACCACACCAGTGAGGTAGACCCCAGCCACTGGCAGGGGAACACCAACCACAGGGGCCAAACCCCAATGGACTTGATGGCTGGGAGTACAGCCTTTTTAACGGGAACTCCCCCAGGGAGACAGACGTCAAGGTGGCCACCAGCACCCCATGTGCTCACCCCATAATTGCTGGACTTATGAGAGGCAGACACAGAAATAGAGCAGCAGCCATCCCTGTGCTCACACCCACGATCGGGTTGTAATAAATGAGGGGTTTGATTCATTCATATGGAGCCACTTAAGGCTGCTGTGCCAGTGCTGGAGGCAGCTTTTCTCATCGCTGCAGTCCCTCCTGCCTAACGGAGATGTTCTCCTTAACCTGCAATCAGCTCCTGCAGCCTGCAGCGCCGGGCTTTGTTTGTGGAGAACGAGACGAGCACACTGAGCTCAGCCGTCCGGCACTCGAGGCGTGGCACACTTTTCATGTCAGCCAGTTTCGTTTGGACACTTGCGTAACTATAAACCAAAATAGCTCTAAGAATGACTGAACTGCTCTCAGGCGACACCTCTCGTTTGTTTACTATTCAGTGTTTTGGCATTAATTAAAAGTCCTAATTTTGTTCCTTGTACCATACAGGTGAAAAAGTTGCCTTTAAATCCGGATTCATACAGAAATCACCTTTCAGCTCAAGTTTGGCTGAAAGATGGAGCTAAAAAAGTTTGGCCGGCCCTCCGGATCAGCACATTCTCCTCTGTGGAGCAGCGTCACGCTTGCTTTGGCTCCTGAAATGAATAGCTGCATGTTTTACTGGAGTGGAGGTTGACCTTTAGTAAAATTGGCTGTAAAATAGCAGGCCTTGCGTACCTCCAACTCTAACTCTGTAAGTCATTTGTAGTACCCATAATTTGGTGCTGTGGGATATAATCAGCAACAAATGATTCGTACCGGCCACCAGCTTCTGAAAATAGATGTTGGTTCACAGTTGTTCACAAATGGTTCTCAGCCAATATGTTTACCTTTAAAGCCTAAATGTGTGTGTTAGAAAGAAGGTAGACCACAAACTTGCATCTTAACTAACGTGTCCTGCTTTATGGAGAAATAAAAGTCTGTAGCTGAAAATGTTTTGTTTTTAGTCGGATTTCTTTTCGATCCTTTCACTCTGGTCTTCCTGTCATTCGCAGTGCCGTCCATCCAAAGGCCGAAAGCGGGGCTTCTGCTGGTGTGTGGACAAATATGGGCAGCCTTTGCCAAGTTTTGGTGGGAAGGAGCAAGGAGACGCCCAGTACTACGACTTTGAGAGCCAATAGGAGAGGAGCAGGGTGAGAGGGAGGGAGGGAAGCTTTGAGTTAACAAGAAAAACTGTAAACAAATGGAGACGCTGAGGATATTGGAAAAGAGGTCAGGAGATGGTTTGGTCGATATATGGATGTTTGCTTCTATTTGTTGCCAGTTGGATTTTTGTTGTTTTTGAGGCATAAGAGAGAAGAGGAGAACAGGAGGAAACCTGGACTTCTGTGGGAGAAGTTATTTCTTCTTGTGGGAAATGATGCCTTAAAGTGACCGTGAAATCGAGACGCCGCAAAAAGTCTGCTCTTCATTTACGCACAATGTATTGAGACTGCATGATTGTGGTTACGAATCATCGTATGCTTGTGATTTTTTTCTTTTTTTTTTATCTATTCTAGTTTTTGCGTGTCACGATGACCATGAAATGTACAAATGAGTATGGAAAACCACGTGGAACAAAATTTGGCAGGGTTTTGGTATGGTTTTCTGCTCCGTTTGCACAAAACGTGTGGCAAGAACATGCCTGAGGTAGTTAATGCACATGAAAAGCCACACCTAATTTTGTCCCACATGGGCTTCCATAATTGAACAGTGTAATCATGCAGTGCCTAATGGAGATTTCTGTGCAGCTCAAATGTTTCCAAGCACTTCCAGTTTTTAAGCCTGGATCTCAAACTCCAAAGTGACACACGGTCCTTTTATCTGTCGCTCTAGTATTACTCCTGTGTTGTCACATTGCATAAGCTAAAAAGTGATATTTTTCTGCACTTGTCTGAAAAACAAAAAAAAAAGGGTAGATGAATATGTTTGCATGTCCAGTGTGACCCTCAGAAGTCTATTTTTACTTAATAAAGGCTGTAAAAGTGTTTGTTCTTCCATTTTTGATCAACAAACTAAACAAATGACACAATTCCATCACAGTCAGATAATTTAATCACACACACATGAATAATTGAAATATGTACATCTTTCATAATTTCTTCGACAAAATTGCAGCATTTGTTTTGCAAAGGGCATTGACGGAAATTCCAGTCTTTAAGAACAAACATAAAAACAAGCAAATAAATACAAGAATAGATACAACAACCCAATATATATATTGAAAGATGAGATGAACCCTCTGC
Source organism: Oryzias celebensis (assembly GCA_014656515.1). Lineage (NCBI taxonomy): Eukaryota > Metazoa > Chordata > Actinopteri > Beloniformes > Adrianichthyidae > Oryzias > Oryzias celebensis. Next base: position 77,915,859 of record BNCR01000001.1, read on the forward strand.
TCAACCAGTGAACCTGCATAGACTAGCAGAGGTAGATAAATGTTGACCAGCCCATCTCAAAGCCCACAGTGGTTTGGATGAGCCTTGACATGTTTGTGCTGAGCCACTGTGCAAATACTTGCGGCACTTTCATTATTTCCCCCTAATGTCCACGGAGGAAACAAATACATTCAGACATTGTCAACAGTATGGATGAAGGAGCTGCTTTGTGTTTGGTTTAGCTTCTGCTTCACAGAATGATGATGGCATTAACGTTAGTGGAATCAGTGGTTTTGAGCATTGGAGTTATTTTGTCAATAATTCATAGTTGTACTGTCAGAAAAATATTGAAAATGACAAAAAAATTGTTGTAGGAGACAAATGGTGAATGTGGACAGAAATATTCAAGTAGAGAATAAATAGGATCTGACACACAAATTATGCATTTTTTGCACAATATTTTACATTATCAACCTAATAGGAACTTAAGTTAAAAAAGAAAAAAAAAACAAAGTTGCTTGCTTTGAAAGATGGTCTCATTGCGTAACTTCTTGCTGGCACTCTGCATCTCCAAGAAGATCACCTGAACCTGGAAGTTTCTTTCCATTCCAAGAAGATACGCACCAGCAGCGAGCAGGCGGTCCCACCAAAGAGGACTCGCACTGAAACCGAAACACACGCAGTATAAATATTTTCTCCTGAGGGGTGAAAAATTCAGTTGGCCTAAAAACTCTGAATACTCCCACCTGTTTGGCCTTGTAGAAGCCATGCTTATCGCAGTTGGGCAGATAGAAAGTTGTAAACTTGTCTCCTAGTTCCTGTTGAGAGCTGGCTATCATATCCAGTGCTGCATGCAGTTCAATGTGACACGGACCCTGTGAAAAAAACAATTCCCTGATTATCAATAACAGTTCTGTCGTTTTCATTCAAAATCTCCTCAAAGTCCTCTGGTGAAAAGTCATTCGAAATGTTTTCTTACCTGCTGGACCAGTTTTCCCCGAATGGCATTGACCTTGGCTTTGATACTCTCATGACCTTCTGCGAAATCTTGATACTCAGAGGGAAGATTCATTCCAAACAAGTAATGAAGAGAGCCTTGATCAGAAACGCCATCGGCTTCCTCTGTGGAAGATTTTTGAAATCACAATTAGCATTCTTCGCATTTTAAAAAGCCCTAAAAACAGCTCAAAGAAAAATTGTACCTTGTCCGTCATCTTCAGTGCACATGCCCTGCCCTCTGGTCAGAGCATGGAGTGGTCTGGCCTCACCGGGCCTGGGAGTGCAGCGGAGACCCCGAGCACAGGAAGCGGTGTGAACCCCACAGAAAGCCCCTTTTTCCAGCGCGCAGGCCATGCAGCAGCCGCAACCAGGCTCCCGGAGGATCTGCTTGCAGTCTGCTGGGACCGCTGGACAGTCGTTCAGTTTCTGTTGCGTGCAGGGGGCACAGCGGATGGGCTCAGGACCCACCAGTGGGGATGAACTCACCACAGCCAAGACAGCCAGAGCCACTGCTGCCACAAGCAGCTTCTTATGTAATCCAAGCATCTCCAAGCTTTTTCTTCTTCCTGAAACTGCTCTGTATCACCGAAGGTTTTCCTCTAAAGAGAATTCTGCGAAGCTGCAGTATTTGTAAAAGAATCTGGCCTCCAAAGAGTTAATGATTGACTCGGTAACCGCAGATGTAAATTATTTTTGACAAAGGTAATGTAAGCAGTGGGTGGCCCTGCTTGACGTGAGTGGATCCAGGGTCACAAAGTCTGTAGTCAATATTGATCTAAGAACATAAAGGCAACAGACATCAAAACAAGCATGTTTTCGGATGGATGTCACTGATCTCACTGTGATCAGAAAACAGAAATGCTCCTGTTCTGTAATCACAATAAAACATAGGAATACATTTCTTAGCCCCATTTCTAAAGAAATGCCAAACAACGTCAGAAAACTGCTCCACAGTCCTGAGACTGATAACATTGGCTCATTCTATTATAGGCAAAGGTGGCAAATCCTGGGATGTTTTTGATCTTCTAACATTTGCCTTCGATATTGTGAAATCATTCTGAGAAATAATGTCTTGACACAAAATTCCAGTTGTGTTTTTAGACCTTTTGGTGACCCCTCTCTTGTTATCAGGCAGACAGAAAAACAGGATCCTTCTTCTCTCTGCAGTTGCATCACACTAACATTATGGATCCTGTTGCTAGAATCACAACATGTTTGTCTAAAGAATACGGGCAGTAATTGGTTGTTTCTCTGGTGTAGTATTTGTCATAACTATGGTAAATGTCATGCTTCTGATGCAAAGGCCAGCATCATGCATTTATTGTGGATCTTTTGTAACCCCAAGGCCTGTTTTTGCATAAACAACTTGCTAGTACAGTTGTGATGTAATGAGAAATAATTAGCTTCTCAAATTGAGTTTTTTTCCCCAACTTCATACAAATATGACTTTAAAACTAGCTTATCTAGTGAAGCCTCCTGTGAGCACTTAGAGAAAACTTTTAATCAAAGTTGGATGTTTTTGGACTGCAAAAAAGTTGGCCACTCTGGACTGTTTTCAAACAGAGCAATAGATCCATAACTTCTGTGGAAGGACAAGAAAGATATGAGTCCATCTCTCCTGATTCTAGCTTTCCTAGGGTCAGGGTTTAACCCCATTGCTGGGGTCAGGGTTTGAACTATTGGAGCTGACACGGTCAAAGTGGATACTGAAGGTAGTTTAAATGCCATTGTACAGAATTTCTGTGTAAAATGCTTGTCTTTTACATGAAAAAAATTACTGAGCTTCCAAAATTGGATAACTTGGAGTTTTGTTATTACAGTAATTAATGCCAGTGTTTATTTATCTACTTTAAGGATGCTCTTCTCTGTGGTTCAGTACATTTTGAATCCAGGAAGGAGTCCTGCTGCTGCAATTAGCTCAGGGTCTTTCATCATGTCTTCAAAGCATTTCTGGATCCCTTCTTGGAAAGCATTAACAAGAAGTTTAGATATTTTGATAGATGACCCCTTAGCTTTGACTGTACCTGATAAACTGCAAGAAGCCCAGGAGCACCGATAACTCCCTTTGGAGGTTTTTAAGGTCAGGTTTTGACACAGCGGTGTATCCTGTCAAAAAATGCAAATCAAGACAGTTTCTTGAAGGTTTCATTTGTAGTTCCTATGGTGCACACATATTTTGGTGTCTTGGAAGTTGAATTTAAAATTAAAACTGTTTCTGAGCTTGAAGCTTGAAGTGCTCAGCTTTTCAATAATTGTGCTCTTCATGTTTATATCCCTGTGTTTTGAAGCCTGTTTTTCTTGTAACGGTACACCGAGGTTGCAAAGTGCAGCAGCAGGGTCCATCGCCATACAATAAAGACTTCTTTTTCACTTTTTTCTGTCACAGCCATGGTACTTAAACAACAAATAAACACAATGTGGTGAAGTTTATTTGGCAAAAGGATAACTGAGTCATATTTGTGTTCACTTTTTAAAATTTGCTTTATGGAGTTTGACTTCCTGCTGCCTTGCCTGAGGATCAAATAGGCGGGTGGGGGGGCAGCTTTTTCACCCCTCATAGAGGCGGAAGTTGGATCATAAATATGTATTTTTTGTTAATTTATTAACCTACATTTTAGGTAATTGTTTTTTAGGACAATGCTGTCATGTTGTAATGTCTTCTCTCAGATGTCTCAACCACCATATAACTCTGATGTTTTATTGTATTTGTGTTTTGACTGTTTCTTGTTTAGTCTGTTTAATTTCCATCTCAGCTTATGTTTAAGGTTAAATACTAAGTTGAGACTTTTTATGGCCCAACAGTAGTTTTATAAATTTAATCAATTTTGGTAAACAATTTTGATTCATCTCTGGATATAAATAAAAGATAACAAAACCACAATTTTGCTTTAGAACGAGGACACAAATGTTGAAAAAATCTTAAATAAATATCTTATTTTCCCCAATACATTCACATTGTAAATGACCAACAATATTTGCCAAATTTATATAATTTACAAACTCAAATCACTAATGTTTAACGGTGTCATCTTCATAGCAGTTGCATTCTGCTTTGATCCTTGATCTTCATCCCATCTGGGGAGGGCATTCACCGTCCTTTCCACCATTCCATTGATGACTGTGCAGTCATGTCTGCTGCGTCCCGCATGTTTGACATTCCACTGGGGAGGCCTACAGTGATGAACATCACTCAACAACCAGTTGATGAGATGTTGCCTCTTCGATGTTGATCATTAGGTTCACAACCCACGGAGGAAACAGCTCATCCTTGGAGAAATTGTAAAAGTTCAGTACATTTTTTAAAAACTAACCTTCCAGAAAGATTTCCTTTAGCAAATCAGCTAAAAGTACCTTAAACGTATTCTTCTTTTTCTTCACTGGTGGAGTATGGTCTGACAATTTCTGCCAGTTAATCTTGGAGGCCTAAGAGCAGACTAAAGGTGTAAAAATAACATAAAAAGAAACACCAAAAGGCAAATAGAAAGCAAATGCTGAATTATTCTTACTTTTAACCTGAGACTTCTGCTTCTTATCTGTTCTCTTGAATCTGACCATGGGAAAGTTTTACTTCCATCGATGGTATTAATGCTCAAGTTTGGCAAAGAAACATTTTGAACTTCTATTTTGCTGGTTTGGATGTGACTCAACTTTGATTTGCTTAATCTTGAGCGACCTCTGGGTCTCATAACTTGCAGTGGTTCATCATCTTCTTCACTTTCTTCTTCTACCAGTACCACCTCTTCCTGTGCATCTAACTGGAGTGGGCAATCTTCCCCTTCTGACGATCTTCCGCTCTCAACTTCCTCCTCTTGCTCCGACTCTTCTTGAATGGCCTCCAATGGTGGCCTCTGTTTAATGAGGAGCATTCATGTCACATTAGAAATAGGAGAACCATTACAAAATGCAGGCAACGGCACTCTTCTGCATGCTGTCATTTTCAAACTTACCCTTTGTTGTTGGATGTCCATGACTAAGATCTCCTGATCTTGGGTTGTGTGCTGCAGTAGCTGCAAGCTGTTGGTTGTTTGATTAGTCCAGGTGAGGATGCTTAATGATCCTCACACCTGTGATTTGATCACAATTAGGTAAAGTAAAAGGAAGGAAAACACTTTTGATTTATCACAAAAAAAGGTTGATGTTATTCGCATGTATTTACGAGCACAAAAACTAATGGAAATTCATGTTGGCTACGTTTAAAGCCGAACTTATGCTATTTGATACATGAATCTGTCAGTCCTCGGCAAGAGCAATGGAATGAAAATACAAATTTCTTGTATTTTTGTTGGTCTTAGAATATTTTGCTTATCCCAGGAAAAAAGATTTATTTGAGCATTGTGACCTGATGTATTAGATATGGTACAAAATTCAATTTATTTTTTTGCTTGTTTGTTCAAAGCGACCTATAGAGGCTCCAAATCCAAAGAATTGTTATTTTTATTCTTTAATTTTTTTAATGGTTCAGGCTTTACAAGGTTAAGTGTACTCAAGACTAAATGTTATTGTTGGTCGCATGTATTAACCGTGACCCTAACCCTGACTCCTTCCACGGGTCTGTGTGGCCAAGAGAGAAGTTCATCACAAATATTTAGAAAATGACCTGTAAATAGTCACTTTAAAATTGTGTGATTGTGTAATCTGTGTAATTCTACTGTTTTAATATATATATATATATTTTTTTTTATCATAGTCAAGTGAACTCTTTTGATTATTGTATTAATATAACATATCCATATTAATGAAAAATCAGCATGCATATCTCAGAGTTTATGTTGGATAAATTTAGTGCTAAAAAGAGCATATTTTAACTGAACAGCTACTTATCTAAATCTCACCTGGAGCCATTCTGTTCGGAGTGTGAGTGTTCTCCCTGTGTGCGTGGGTTTTTCCACATAATCCGGCTTCCTATTACAGCGCAGACTCATGCATGTTAGGCTAACTGATGTCAGGCTGTAGTTGTTTGTCTCCTGTGTGCTCTTTGATGGGCCGCTGACCTGTCACTGGTTTACCCTGCCTCTTGTTGCAATGCCTGGACAAACTCTAGCCTTGAACAGGATAAAATGTGCAGTTAAATAGATAAACAAATTAAAAGGTATGTTTTTTTCCTGTTCAAATGTATTCTAATGTAAATAAAGGCAGTCATGAATGCAGTAACATAATTTATCTGTTTTGGCCTTTTCAAACCTGATGACATGTGGAATATTTGATGACCTCCATTAACCCAGGTTTCTACCTCATTGCCTAATGTCATATGCAGCTTAAAGTCTCGTGAGCTGACGGGTTTGTTTCCCCTACTTTCTGAAAAGATCCATTTCCATTTGCCAACATTTTCTGCTTGAACATCATTTGTTTCATATACCAGCTATTCTATATTCTCTATTTCTATTCTATACTGTAAGAATGCAGTTCTCTCTGGAAAACAATTGCACAAGATGTGTGTTTGCTTGCTTAACTGTTACACCGAGTGAACTCTAGACAAACTATTGGAGCTGGGAAAACAATTTTGGTCATCGTTCAGTGCTCGGGACGTGATCCCATTCTGGCTGACCTGTCACTTTCTACAAATGTTTTTGCCTAAACAATTGTTTTGAGGGCTTAATAACTGAGGTGTGAAGCAGAAATGAGCACAAAGTAGAATTAAATAAGAAAATAGCCTCTGAAAAGGCTATGTTTCTTAGTTTTGTGGTAGTTGCTTGGAAAGTGGCTAAAAATCAGTTTTGGAACAGTGATATATGTTGTCTTGCTTTGTTTTGGTCGTATTACTCATTTTATAGCCCATTTAGGCAAGAAATATTGTAACTTGTTCCCATTCACAGTTCCACAGACATAATTTATACACCAATAATGTATTTATTACAAAATATTCAATAATCCAACTTTACACTGTACAAGTTACAACATAGTTTACAACTTTTTGCTATTTACAAAAAAAACCTTATCTGCATATCAAAGTGATTAAAAATCTAAAAAGGCAGTTTGCAATCACTGTAAGCTGAGTTGAGTAAGGCAAAAAATTTGTTACATAATTTATTTACACTTTAGCAAATCAAGTGAAACGTCTGTGAGATTAAGACTAGAAATACACGTGAAGCCCCACTTTTCTGCAGCTGTGAATGCTTTAAGCTCCTTTTTATATTTTCTCTGTTTTCCACTGAAATCTGAAACCGCAGCTTTAATATAATGAGAAGCGAGAGTACATGAATGTACAAATGCCTGAAAGACAACAGCAGTCAGACACGGCACTAAAGTTTCTGTGGCCTTGAGGATTTTACTTAAAGCATTTAAAAGTCATGCATGTGTGGAAGTGGCGTTCTCACCATCAGGTATGTGCTTCTTTTTTATTTCTCTGTGTTGTTATCCAACTTTTGGCATAAACTAGTTTAAGTAGCAACGCTCATCTTATTTTTTTTCTTCAGTAATTTTTCTCTTTGAACATCCTGGCTATTTATGCTTCAAAGTGAGACCTCAGCTCTATGGAACATATCAACCCATGGATGATCGATCAGCTGCAATGCCCATCCAACCATTTTCTAAACCCGCAACACTGTATTTCCTTCAATCCAGTGCGGCAGTGCGAATAATTAAACTCAAAATCTAAGAAAGTACTTTGGTTTTCTTTAAACAGGAAAGTCATTACTATGGCTGTTGACATTTAAAAAAGTCATGCTCTGTAATAATTGTAAATATGCATCATCAAAAGCCCGGCATAACTGGCAAACGAAAAGGGTTTTGTGCTGTTTCGTTACAAATCAGAGTAAACCATACATGCATACGCACATACTCACAAATACACGCATGCATGCGTACTACATACACCAAATGATTATTTTACACATTGCAATACATCCTTGGCATAATTAGAAAGACAGTGCAAAAGCGATAGCATGATTTTCAGTGTACATGTCTCTTGTAAATTTGTATGCACTTCTTATAAAACAAAAGAAAGAACAATAGACTTGGATCTGAAAGAGCCCCAAAACACTACAAATCTATTTATCTGTAAGACAGACTTTAGAGGAGATGTTCAAACTCCAGATGTATCCCCCCCCACACAGCTTGTTTTGTAGAGTAGCAAGCAGATAACACTTTCAAAACATGGATGATTGTCCATTTCATTATTGTTCAACTGAGGAAGTTTAAATCCTGAATGAACACTCGTTCAGGTCAGCAGCTCAGGATTTCTCAGATCTCCAGGCCTCCATGCAGCATCTTTCAAATTGTCTTTTTTTCTACACTGCTACTTCTGCAACAGCTGCCACAGCCTGAATTTGTATCTCCGTCACAACTAAGTCCTCCTCCTCTTCCTCATCCCCCATGGCAGGCACGCAGGGTGAAGGCATGCATGTCAATTGGCTGTTACTGCTGTTGGCAACATTCATTTGAATATTGCCGCTCATGCTGGCGTGAGCAGTTGGACTAGCAGCAGCAGACACACAGCCTAAGTTGGTGGGGACACTTGTCTTGCCACAGGAGTGGATCCGACGTGCCAGGCTTGCAGAGCGCATCACCGATGAGGTGGTCACAGTTCCGATACCCTGCACCTTCCCTTCGAGGAAATAAGTCAACATCTCACCTTTGCCCTTTACGCTGATCTTGCCGCGGCAGACCAGGTCGTAGTTGCTGTTCAGAAGCCGGTAAACATCCTCAGTCACCTGGATAACAGAAGCAGGGACATCCAGATTTCTGCTTTCATTTGGATGAGGAGATGAACCCTTTGTGAAAAGATTTTCATCTGTTGAAGTCCCACTCCAGCTATATATTTTTCCATTGTAAAATAAAAAATCCTTTGTTTTACAAACCCTCCAGCTTGCTTATAGCACCTCACAAGCCCGGCCAGTAAAATTAGTGTAGCAAAAAAAAAATAATAATAACACAGCAAGCAATCAGAGCTTTCCAGCCTTACAGTTTGCCCTCGGCAGTTGCTGTCACAAACCCGAGCTTTTTCAAACCATGGGCTTTTATCTGCTCCTGATCCAACACGATTTGAATAAAGAAATAGAAACACAGCTTTAATCTTAAACTATTATACCATTGTCCTTCATCATGCGGAAAAAAACACCAAAACACCATTTTCATTGGAGTTGCTCATTAAGACACTCATTTGACCTTTGTAGTGACTTATTTTCATCAAGAAATGTCAATAACTTTTATACATGGATTTTCAAGCAAAATAAGTCTTCACTTTTTTGACCATCCAAGGAAAATAATTAGAATCTATAACAATAACATGTAGATATTCCTTAAATGTTTTTGTTTAAATTCCCCATGTTTTTATGCCTTTAAAATATATATATCATATATAGTTCACCCCTGACTTTTGGGAAAAATAGGATTTCTGTTGTCATGAAGTTTTACTAGAGAAGATCATAGTGTAAACAAAGTGAAGTCAAGACTCAATTTGAGGTTACAGAGAAAAGGACAATTGCGCAGCCGCTGGGAGAGGAGCCCGGCTTCTATCAGTCATGAGTTGCTGCATGTAAAGAGAATAAAGTGCGTTAAGGAGGGGGCTTAGCTTTTGGCATAGTTTCGTGCTGCATTCATAGACTTATTCAAGTCCAGCCCTGAAAGAGTTTCTGTTCTGTGTGGTTGTGGTTCACTTTTATTGTGTGTGAACTTTTACAGTCATGACCCATGTAGTTAAAGTGACTGATAATAGTGTTGACACATTCAGACTCAGCACAAACAGCGATGAAGAAGCTCATATGACACAACTCATCAAGAAGAGGTTGTTTTATTTTATATGAAGTTATTTTCTCAGATCTGTGGCCTGTTTGTTGGATTTTTTTAAAACAAAAACCACAAATTAAAACAGTTTCTTTAACTAAAACTGACAGAAGAATAAACTTCTCAACAAACGCAACTGTGTTGGTTGAACCATCACATGTTCATATGCTATCTTATTGTTTTTTCAGTCAAAACACTAAAAATAGAAGCAGTGTAAATTTATTTGGAGATTGTCAACACAAATGAAACATTTGACCCCACTGTCCCACTACAAGTCATTAGAATGAAACTACGTTTGTTTGACATAGGTCTGCAATACAAATGTTGATTTTTTTCCTGCAGGATCTAAAATGTTTTACTCAATATTTAAAAAAAAAAAAAAAAAGTAGTCTAACAAAGCTTCTTGAGCTGTTTCAGTACCTGTATTTTTCCAGGAACTCCGGTGCTGTCCATTCGACTGGCCACATTGACCGTGTTCCCCCAGATGTCATACTGAGGTCGCCGTGCTCCAATCACTCCTGCCACAACCGGACCCACATTTATGCCTGTGGAAATATCCAAAATACTTAATGCAAAACAAAATCCTTTAAAACTTGGAATCAATTAGAATCCACTTTGACTTACCCACTCTCAGGACAAACTCATTGTATGACTGGTAGTTGATTTCATCCAAGACGTCAAACATCTCAATGGCATAGTCTGCTATTGTGCTCAGATGGTCGTGAACAGATTTTTTAGCCTGAATAACAGACATTTAATACATTGTGTCAACATCTATACATCAATTTTACAGAAAAAAGTAGGAGAACCGACCTTGGTCCCAATGGTGGGGACGAGTCCCACAGCTGCCATATATGTACTGCCAATAGTTTTGATTTTCTCAATGTCCTTGTAACACTCCTTATCCATGAGCTGCAACATCCAAATAAAAAAAAAAAGTAAATATCATTCAACTGTCAAAATGTAAAAGAGAGAAAATATCTCCATCATACCTCATCAAAGTCAGCTATGATCTCATTCAGCAATCTCAAGCACTCCACCCCCATATTGTTGCCATCCAGCTCTATGTAGAAGTCGTTAAAATTCGGAATGGAGGCAAACAGGACCCCAACTTGTGCGTAAGACTGATAGTAGAGATCCTGATGGAAAAGACACGACATAAAAAAAAATATCCTCCGATGTCATAAGGTTGTTCCGTTTTCCGCCTTTTTTCTCTACCTGTTTGTCTGTCTGCATGCCTGCCTGTCTATTAGCGTGGCTCACCATGTTTCTGGGGTTTGACATTAGGAAGTGCTGAGCCACATGTGCAGGCAGGAGGTTGAAGAGGATTCTTCTGTTATCCAGCTTGACTTTCTCCATCCCATCTCTTTCCTCCTCCGCCTAGAGGCACAAAGAGGATGCATACAATGTCTGAAGCTCTTCCACAATTTCTCCACATGGGGTCAGTAAAAAGCTTCATTAGTAGACTTCTAGGTAGGACTAAACAGATCTTGAGTAGCTTATATAACCCATGCTGCTAGGTAAAGGGTAAATAGCGTTTATAATTCGCTTCAACACTTCCATCCCACTAAGGGAAACACTTATTCTAATGTAAAACAGAGCCAAACCAAGCTTCTTATCCTGAGTTTGCCAGAAAACAGACTGTTGGCGTTGAATGCATTATCTTTATGTAACTCATCACATTAAACCTAAATGGAAGCATTCCAGTACATTTGTTAAAGCTTGTATTACAGTTGCAGATTAAAGAGTTTCTCTCATTCTGACCTGAACAGCCCATAGGAAGTCCAAGCGCAGTTTGAGGTCAAGTTGCCTGGAGTGGAGGGCCAGGGCGCTGACAAAGAGCAACAGAGACAGGATGGGCTCAAAGCCCCGGATGTGGAAGGACCCCCCACTGTGGAAGAGACCAAACACACAAAGAACAAATGAACCAGACCACACAGAAAACTACAGTGGAAAACTGACTGGACCCCCCACTGTGTTCAAAGAGGTCATGAATCAAGTTATTTTCTCCATTTCTTCCTACTTTCCAACAATCTTAAAACAAATTTTCTTTGGAAGAATTACTTTAAATGTTGCTAAAATGACATTTTTAAACCCCAAAAAATGAAATCAATCACAAGTATACAATGACACTTAAACAAATAAAGTTTCTTCCCCCGATGAAAAATGATTTCAAAGCCCTTTTTTTTAAAAAATGTGCACGCATAAAATTGGCCAGGTCCATTGGTTCAGTCAGTGCAGTCCATCATCCAGCCCACATAGTCCTTTAAGGCTTCTGGTTTGGAACTAATAAGCATGTGTGCTTCTTCAAAGAGTGGAAAATAAAAGAAAGTGTGGGCTGAAGATAAGCAATGAGTCATGTGCATACATCTCAGCTCATGCAACATCAACAGTATTCTAAATTTTCTGGATCAAACAAGCACAGCGTTCAAAGCCGGCCATTGCCTTTATTGTCACAATGATTCCCACAACACTTACAGTTCAGTTGCTTGAAGCTCTGATACAGAGAGAGCATTGTTCTCCAAATGGCAGAAACTCAGAGTGCCTGCTTTTGTGTGTGTTGTTGCCGTTTATTTTCGTAGACTGCTGTAAACCTCACCCTGCAGTCCTGCGAAAGCCACTGAGCTCCAACACGGTGACATACAGCACCCCCAGAAGAAGCAATAGCGCCATCTTTGGCAGCCAGGAGACTCTCAGGAAAAGGGCCAGAGTGAGAGTGCCCACCACGCAAGACAGGAAGGCGTAACGGGCGCCATCGCAGGGCAGCTCTTCCATGGTGTAATTTGCTCCACTGTCCACATCAATAATGACAATAGAGCTGTTGGTGTTGGCACTTCCCCACATCCAGGGCATGCAGCCCACCTGCCACAGGATAAAGGGAAAGAAAGAGGCCATGGTAATTGATCTGAGAGAACAGTTAATCAGTGCTGTCTGATCAGTTTTAAATTAGCTGAGTAAAATAACATTTGAAAAAGCTTTAATAAATGAAGTTAATAATATTATATATATAACATGTGGAAAAAAATGTCACTCCTATAAATTAGTAAAAAAAATCGGATCTACAGATATTTCCTATTTCAGGAGCGCAGCACTTTCCACACTTCTTTGAAGATGCTTGTTTAAAGATTTTTTTTAGATGATCAAAGGAACACGATGAAATCTGAACAAAAAGAGGCAAAGCCTCTTGAATCCCTGGCAAGAGTCAGCCTTCATTAGACACCTTTTTAACAACTGATGAGAGCTAATATAGATTTTTTTTTTTTTTGCCAAATAACGTTCTCACTTACCACACAGGCCTGGGCCACGGCATAAATTAAGAGCACTATGAGAATGCAAAGAGCAGTTCGAATCTGGATGGTCAAGCATCCCGGAAAACACTGAAACATCACACAAATACAAATGAAGAATAAGTCAAGAACTATGTATGTGTTTGTTTGTTTTTGTAGCATTGAAGTTCATAAAATGCAATCAGGTGTTAACATATGAGAGAATAACTTCACGGAACATATCAAAATCAAACAACAATGATGCTGAGACATCATCTGGTAAGATGGTGGAAAAAACATAAATCAGTCAAACGTTTATTAAAAATTGTGAGGATATTCTTTAAAGAGAGATGAAGAGACAGAACTTTATGTTCTTGGTATATTTAGACCCTTTTCTACTGAGAAATTAGCACTCCAAAAAGCACAAACAAATGTCGCTGGTCTTTTTACCTTGTCACAGCTTAACCTTTCAGAAATGCCAGTCTAAACCAGATATATTTGACATGGCTGATACAAAATCTGGTAAAGTTGATGGCATTTTTGTTTTTTATTTATGATGCTCTCATCTACAGACAGAAACACTGGGGTGACCATGCATTTTCTGTTGCCAGCCCCCCAGTTATGGAATAATATTCCTTCAAAGTTGTATATAAAATCAGACCAAAATAGTTTTAAATGTCTACTCTGATGAACATTATATTTTTGATGTTTGAAACATGTTCCTGTGGCATTTTTCTGATGATGGAGGACATATATAAAGGCAATTTTGGAGTATTTCTTTATTCAAATTGTTGTGCATCAGGAGCACAATGAAAAAATACCATTTGAAAAAGAGCTAATTTGAGTGCATCTGTTACGCCCCTAACAGAGAGCTCTCAGCAATGGGCAGTGGAAGGAGCGCAGGGTTCAGAAGTGAATTGTTCTGTGTGGTTGTAGTGAATTGTTAATGAACTACTACCGCTTTGCAGAAGATGGGTTTTTGATTTTGGCTAAAAATGGCATTATCGTAATTAATAAAAAGGGATCGACAACAATATTTGTAAAAGCTAAAATCATCGTCTAAATTATATGCCAATAAGACTGTAGACCTAATGTTGTCAATGGAAACAAATCTGTTAAGAGGCAGGATAACTACATTATATGTATAAATGCAAAGATTAACTTGTTAGCTTGTTAAAGGAGAAAATTAAAGATGATAGGTTAGAAAATGTCACTAAGGAAAGGTTCTCAGTGTTTACCTGAACTCTTGTGATATGCAGGTACATGATACAAGCTACTAGGAAGCAAATGCAGAAGACAAGAAGAACAAGTACCACCATGCCTCTGAGGGAAAGAAACAAGAGAAAGAAACAGGAGAGATTAGTGAGTGAGATAGGAAAATTTGTAAAGGAGGTATAAAGTATAAAAGAATCATACTGTGGTATGATGAGAAGATAAACAAGACCAAACAAGGCAGCTAGGATCAGTGAGAGGACCACTGCGCTGGTGAAGTACTCATCCGGAAGCTGGTGGTACTAATGCCAGAAAGCAGACAGGAGGATGACAGTGTTCACTAACTGACGTCTCACTGCACAGAATGTCTGCAGAATCTTAGAGGCCTCACCCTCTGCTCGCGCTCCGAACATTTATACATAAGTGTCAGGAAGTTCAGGTCTGCTGTGTCCGACTCGGTCTGCCGGGCTTCGATCAGTCGACTGATGTAACGGTTGACCCGGGTCCTGGGACTGCTCGGGATCACGTTAGCCTGGTTGGCGTTATTGCGGTTTCTCAGCTTTTGGGGAGCAGTTCTCATGGCCCTCCGCTGGCAAGAAGAGAAGAAGAAAGTCAGTTCTAATGCCTGCTTTCTCTGCTGTTTGAGTAAAGCCAGACAGATATGGTTGTGTGTGTCTTTGAGTATGCATTGATGAAGGCAGTCCTTCACTTGGCCTTCTCGATGCTTTTCTAGACTCTACGGTCCATATTTCTCTGCACACCTAACCTTATTTGACACCATCCTATTTTTTTTTTGTCGCTGACGTAATATTCTTTTGTGTTTTCCTGAATCTTTTATTCATTCAAATATTTTTATTTTTACCTCTTGTGTTGTTCAGTTCATGCATCACCTTTGTTGTTTTGGTTATTTATGAGGTTTTAACCTATTGCACTTCATGCAGCCTGCTTTGCTGCTCCAAAAATCCTTTTACTGCATCACTTCTCTCTCACACAAATCTTATCTTCACATCTCAAGTGAGTGTGGACTAAATAGAAAACAGGAAAACTTCACTTGCTCGATCTCTCAAGTCATGTCATGGCGAAAACTTGGCATACATCATAGACTGATGTGTTCCGATGAGCGTTCTGAAGAATTTTGTATTCCAAAGAAAAACCACTTGATCAATGGTCAACAAACATCACGCACATAAAAGGGAAATAGCCCATAAAGAAAATCATGAGAAGAATCTATGTGGTTTTCTTGATGCTAAAGTGCAGCAGCTGAAAATGTTGGAAGCAGCTAATGAACATCTTTGGACATCAACAACAAAACCTAAAAGCAAGATGTAAGGCTGCACAACAACGTATTTCCTGGAGTCGGGTTGCATGAAAGAGCGACAACAATCAAACAAATAAATATAAAAAAGACAACAAGACACATTTCCTTACATTCAAGCGTTTCAAACCAGGCATGTTTTGGACTCTAGACACCACTTGCTTCACGAAATCACATCACGGACAAACACATAAAGGTCAAAGACAGACACTGAGAGTTTATACCTTATCCCCGTCCTCGCAGTTCATGACATTGGAGAAGGGAATCTCAGCCTTGAACATCTTCCTGCAGTGCATAAGCTGCACTAGTAAGTAGCACACGGTTTTGAACTTCATCTTTTTGGCGGGCTTTATATCCGAAAGAATCAATCCTGGAAATATCTGTCACCAAGTGAAAAATGGGAACAAAGAATGAGTCATCATACCCCACACAAACATATTTATTTCAATATTTTGCACGGATCTATTTTTTCTAACTCATACATTAACATTACACATGCACGTGCACGCATACATTCTTTATAATCATCGTCAGGTGTTAAGATTTCTCTAAGTTGAAGCAGATTTTCTAGATGATTGATGAGAAGTTGCTAATTTTTTATAGATAATTTATATTTTTGTGACTAAATGTTTGTTTTTATATTTATAAGCAAAAGTAACAGAACCTTAAAACTTAGTACTTCAATTTCTAAATGTCGTTGACATAAACTTTATTAAGAGGATCAGCAGAGTAATAAAAATGATGAAAAATGAATAATTTATAACAGGTATATTTAATACTGGAATACGAGAGATTCATGCATGTATTATGGTATTCATTTTCAAAAGAAAAAAGGGGAGAAAAGGGAGAGAAGGTGTTAGAGAGATAAGACTGAAATCTCCTTCTCCAGCTGCTTGAAGCACATCTGTCTGCCTGCTTCTCTGCAAGTGGACTGTGCAACTTTGAGATGAGGCTGTAGGATATTTTTATCCTTCTACCCCTGGATTGAATAATTAAAGAGTGAGACTGGTTCAACAACAAACATGTGTGAGCTTTATAATATGATGTGGGACGCCATAACACTTTACTTCTATATTAAGAGTATTTAGCACAGAGGTAAGCACTTACTTAACCTAATCCACTATCTCAGTAAAACCATAATTTAGGTCAACATGCGGCAAGAGCTGTAAAACACACTTTCTAGGGATTAAATTAAAGAAAATCTGCTAAAATGTGTCATTTGAAAAAGAAAAACAGTTTTAGTTGTCCAAACAGAGCTCTCACTGCTCTCACCTTTCGTCGGTGAGATGGCACAATAAAGAAGGTTTCTATTTCATGTTTTTGGAGGAAGGCGCTCCTTTCATGGCCATTTCCAGGCTCCACCTCATAGTCTCCATTTAGGCACTCAAGCGTAGATCTGGTGATGTGAACTTTCCTGGACACACATAAGACAAACTTTACTCATTATGGTCCCATAACGGCTTGGTCATAAATTGCACAAAATTCAAAAGTATTCCATAAAATATTGCCACCTATAAATTGATTTGATTGATTGTGAAACAAAACCTTTCATGATAAAAGTATGAATACTTACATTAAAAACTGACAAAAAGTTTAATTTTGCCAAAACCTTTCCGAGTTGATTTATTTATTTGCTTTTGTACATTTTATCTTGAAAATTAACTTGGTTTGATTAATCAGAAATTTTAATTCAATATAAATAGTTTTCCCTTCTCTACCCTTTAGATAAACACTAAGCGGGTGCTTTAAATTAAATGATAAAGTTTAAACACTACATACAGGAAAACATGTTTCACAAATAAAAAAATATATGGAGTGCGAGAGTATTTCCACTGCACAATGGATTTAATTTACAAAAACATTTATAATACCTCCAAATTACTCTGAAATAGGATTAAATGTAACATCCAAAGGGGTTCACATCCACAGAACAACTAAAACTGCAACTGGAATGTCTAAAAACTTGAGTACCCTGGCAGGCCTCCAGCTTCCATCACATTGGCCAGGGTCACATCGTTTGACCAAACATCATACTGCCATTTCCTGAGGCCCAGCACGCCGCACAGCACTCGGCCGGTGTGCAAGCCCACTCGCATATTAAGGTTGACTTCTGTGGCCTCTGCTACTGACCTGATGGGACCAAACGCAGACAAAGGTGGTGTGAAGTCTCAAGAAATAAAATACTTATTACAGTGCAGCACAGACGGCAAGGACAAATTACAACCTATAAGAAAGGGCAACTTTAACCTGTTTAAGAGTAAAGGCAAATGTTTAGAACAGTCTCTAAAGTGAAACATTTTTAGTAAAAATTCTTGAAACCATAGCAAAGTAAACAAACTGAACTGTTTGACACTGAAATAGACCTGAAAGACAGTCATTTTTCCCATTGAGTATTGAAATAGGAGCGGAAACATAAGTTAAAGACTTCCAACCAACCCAGAAAAGTATCCTACTTAAGTTTGCATCTGTCTCATCTGGAACGTCATTTGAGCCCTTATTTCATCTTAAGCAGTTCATACAAGAAAGTAAGGCCTTTCCAGCTTAAAAACATATCTAATGTCTGTTTTGCTCCCTGCTGCTAAAGCTTTGCTCAGTATCTAATGCGTTTCAGAATTTACATTAAACTGTGCTTTCAGTGAAGCTAAGGTTAAAGGTAATCTTTGCCTCTCAGTGCCGACAATCTCAAAGAGAAAAAATACTCTTTAATCACATAGTTGTTTTTTTTTAAAAAAAGCACAAAAAGGAAAAAACTATTAACAGTAAAAATGAACTCAATTATCCATGCTCTCACGTTATAGTGTCGATCATGTCTAAACCCATCTCAACACAGCAGTGAGCGTGGTCAGTCTTGGGCTGGGTCAGTCCAGAAACGCAGTAGTAACAGTCTCCCAGGATCTTAATTCTGCGACAGTGGTTCTCCTGTCAATCAAAAGATCGAAGACAGAAGGCGTTACCCCTTGTTCGGATGGATCAGTCTGAACCCGAGAGCAAGAAATGCCGTGATACAGCGACAGAATGTCATCAGGAAGCAAAGTGCTTTACATTAAGAAGAGAGATAAAAAGAGAAAACTAAAGATTGAGTAAATTAGGAATAAAAATAAAATATCATAAAACAGTTGAATAAAACGAGAAAACAAGATGCCACCAACTAGTTGTTGTTCACCTTTTGGCACATAAAATCAGGGGTCGCCACAGCGAATTAGCTTTTTGACTGATCTGCACAGGTGGTTTGGCGGCCCTTCCTGACACAACCCTCAATGTGATCCAGGCTGGGGACTGGCACAGGGATACCCAACTTTTTAGACCTCTGTGGCCACCTAGTTAGGCAGTGGTGTGAGGAGTCTTCCCTAGGGACCTTCAGTGAATTAAGCACATTGCACCCCCTGGAAAACAAACCTTAATTTCCTGTGCCTCAGTCTTACACCCAGCCAACTGAACCATAAGACGCTTTTTGATGCCTCCAACCCGTGTTAAAAACAATTCCAAAAAGATAAGTCTTTTGCTGATGTTTGAAGACTCACTTCGATAATCTTTTGATCTATTGCAAAAGCTTTTTAATCATAGGTATTTTAATCATAATTATGCTGTTTTTTGCCAAAACATTTTTTTAAATCTGTCTTCTTCTTGGACAGTTTCTACAGAGCGGAAGTAGTTCTTTTGAGATTCTCCTCTGAGTTGTGGTTGGGACAGTTGGTGCAGAGCAACCCTGCTCCCTTCTTATCACCCATAACTGGAAGCTCTCTATTTACACTCTCTCCCACTAGCTTACAGCCCCTCACTCCCCCAGCCCAACATTTTTGGTGCTATTGGAGGGCTGTTGGGCCAATCCAGCCGCACAGTTTTGCCAACAAGGAAACCAAGACGTACGTAGTTGGGTGTATTTTCTAAGCCATAAAAAAGCACTTTTTTAACAGTATTTTTCTGTCTGCTCCTGATTCACAACGATTTCAATACAGAAATGCAATTTTAAGCTTAATTGTCTTAATAGGTGTCCTCTATTGCCAGACAAACTATGCCAGAACATGTTAAAAACACTTTTTACTGGAGTTGGCCTTTAAAACTGATTAGGGCTGATGTCATGATGCATAACTGAAAGCCAGCAACTAGAAAACGCGTGGTCACAAAACTTTTTTTGTTTGTAGATGAATGAATGTATCATAAATAAAAAACAAAACTCTTATCAACATTGCTATGTTTTCTCTCAGTCATGTCAAATATATCTGGTTTAGATTGGCATTTCTGAAAGGTTAGGCTCTGACAAGCTAAAAAGATTTGTTTGTGGCTTTTTGGTAAACTTCTTTGCTGAATTCTCAGCAATGCATCTCAAAAATTACTATTTTAATGTCACATTCACATGTGCACATATCTTTTCTGATGCATGTTATTGCTTTTCCTGTTCTCCATTGTGTATTATTTCTCAAATTGAACATTTATTCACTTTATTTTTAAGTTCAAAGCAAGACAAGACAAAATTCACCAAATAAATTAAATCTGAGGTTGATAAATAATCCAAGATCTAAGTATTTATTTGATTGTGGAAATAAAAAATATTAGAAATATTAGATAAAACAAACAAAAATAACATTAACAAGATTGCAAATACACAAAAAAACAAGCATAAGAGCACTAAATCTCTTTGACTAAGATTTCAATTTTTTAATTATAGCTTTATGAAATTTTCTTTTCTCAAACTTGAAAGCCGCATTCACAATAAATGGATCCAACAGTGCAACGGATCAGTCTCAATTTAGGGAATAAGGTGAGTCACTCACTCTGGAACAATAAGCTGTGCCATGAAAAGACAGCTTACAAATATAACCCATCATCAGAGGATATGAGCAATAGATGTTCATTTTACCAGGGAGACCAGGTTACTGTGGGCGCTTCCTCATAAACCCTTCATTGTTTCCATGGAGGTAATGGGATTGCTGCCTATGCATGTGAGGAGTACAAAGACCCATAATTATGCACATCGGTGGGCACTGGACAAGACGGAAGCTCTATTTTTAACATGGAAGCCATGTGAGTTCCAGCATAACAGGATAGCCAAGGCTCGTTAGTGGAAGAAATTTGCACACTTGATGGTGGAGAGGCTGGGAAGAATATTTTATTTGGGTGAAGGAAAGAATGGGAGAATTGGGAAGTATTTATTTTGTATTCAACCACCTTGGATTTTTTTTTTTTTATAAACAAAATGTAATCAATGAGCAAACTTTTGTTGATGTTGTTGAATCCTTAGCTATCTTGTTTCATTTGAAAATCATCCTGAAAATTAATCAAAACTCTAAACTGTTCAAAATAAAATTTTTGTGAAAGTATTAAACTGTATTAAAAGTAGAAAAAACACAATTCAAATAATTGTTTCTTTGAAAGATTTTGTGATTTATAATCACAATTAAACTATTACCTATTTCTCATATTTGTTAGGAGAAGATACAAATTTGAAAGTTATGCCAAAGTTTCTAATGCTTTCACCAGTTGTTAGTGCCCATTGATCCCTGTAAGAGGTTAACTAAAATATATAAATTCATCACTTCTTGTAAAGTAGAATGAAGCTACAGGAACAGAACAAAAACAATTGAGGTTGACTGATTAGGAAACCCAACTAAAAGAAAATAAAATGACTGCTTTACTATGTAAGATTATTGGGAAGTTGTAAAAGGACTGTACTTTTTCCTGTTTCAGTAAGCTTTAATATTCATGCAAACTGAAGTAAAACCTTTTTCTTTTGTTGTCTTTATAGCTACTTGAATTTGATTCTGCTTCCCAAAGAAACAGAACAAGCTTTGGAAAACGAAGGGGCCTATGATGTAATTACCATAAAGAAAATACAAATTAAAAAAAGTTAACATGCAGAAAAAATGCTTGGAACAAACTGAAAACATAGTCAGACTGGTAAAAAGTTTTTGATGTTCTACTTTCTCACAGGGCACTTTTGAAATCAGGGCTTCGTGACACAGGGAGTTTGCATTCCAGGAAAGTGAAAGCTGACTGTTTTCCAGACACCAGACTAGAGGATTAAGATGTCTTTAACCTTGAAAGGATGAGATGACGAGCAACTGCTTGACTTCTTTTGGTGTAAAGCTTAAATACAGAAAGTTTAGATGTAACACACATCATTTCTTTATCACTATTATGCTGTTTCTGTTCTATAACAATTTTTAAAAACTTCCCCTTTTTACTCTTTTTATTCCACAAAGAAACACACTTGTCAATCCTTCTATAAAATAAAACGTCCTTTAGTTTAGCAATTTCAAATATTGTTTTTGTTTTTTTTGCTGGTTCAGATCCCTGTTGGCTGAAACAGAGTCCACTTGTATTGTGGCGGGGTTGCAGAACTACTTCCTGTGAAAGTCTTTTTTTTTTTTCACTGTCACCCACCGCATGCTAGTCTATGGAAGAAGATGGAAGAAGAGCCAAAAAAAAAAAAAAAATTGCTAAACAAATTTGGACTTTGATTTCAGATTTCTGACTTTAGTAAAATAATTCTGATTTAAGGAAGTGGCTCACATGCACCAGTAGCTCACATTTCCGAAGTTAAAGTCAGGCTTCTGAAAAAGAAAAAGTCCAAATCCTAAGATTAAAGTAAGAATTTTTAAATTAAAGTCAGAATTCTGAGTAAAAAGTCAGAATTATGAGATTAATGCTTTTTTGGCCCTTGATGTACATATTTATTTATTACCGATTTAATTTATTTACTGTATTTATTCATTCTGTATGTCCCTAATCCTCTTCCATAGTCGATGGATTGCACTCTAAAATCAACAAATAAGTTTGATGATCTCTTAAAACATAACAAATTAGGTAATAAATCATCAGAAAGAGCACATGTTGTGATAAATTACGACAAATTTAGTTAATTAGACATTTTACTGATTGCTTTCCTGTTTTTCACCTGTTGCTCCTTGTACATGCGTGCATATGTATCAGGGATATGTTTCTGTGTGGGGTAACTCTGGGGCAGAACGCTGCAGTAACAGATGGTACTACAACTGAAGCTACAGGAAGCAGGGAAAGCCCTGCAACTTAAAGAGACTCTTACACTGTATTTTTCCTTCGCTAATCTTCTGTGTGAGGGATTAGGAGCTGATTCAGACCCAAGCAGGATTACCGCCGTCATGTGACTGCAGCCCTGTAGGCAATCTGAGTGGTAGGTATAGGAACAAAGAAGCAGCAGAGTGTCTCAGGAGACATGTAGAGCTTCAACACCTGTATGAATGTCGCTCACAGAAGAAACGGGACAAAGTTTGGGACATAAACGTACCTCTTATTTCCAGTAAAAACATTTTTACACTCTGTTAAAACTCATTTTCTGATCATATTAATTCATTTGATGACATTGAAACTTGAAAAACAGAGGGGAGACCAAAGTACAAATTACATGAATGCATAAAGAGGAAAAACTAAAATATCTTAGCACCAGTTCTATTCAAAGTGTTAAAAGTGTGTTTGGTTACAATGAGAATTACAGCAAAGAAAGCTGTTTAGGAAAAATGTATGTGCGGTGCCAAAAACGGAACATTTATTTATTATGTATTCATTGTCAGCTGACACTTTACCTTCACCAACAGCTTTTTGTAAATTATTTTTCTCAGCAATGAAAAAAGGAATCAGCCGTTTCTACTCTCACTTTGCTGTGGTGGATTGGATGGAGTGGGTGTGTTTTTAAAAAGACGAGAAGGAACTCGGCAAATGTGGAAAACAGAAACGGCTCAGTGTTCCAGACCAGTTTATCTCCAAAGATAAAACTGGCTTTTGCTCAGCGGCTGATCTCTCTGAAAAAGATGAACACTTCAAATAATAGAAGAAAGTTTAAATGACTGGGTGGCTTGTAATTATTGAAAAACAAAAGTGTCTTTAACATTAACAACTCTATTTTCATGGAAAATTTTGTTCGTCATCCCACTTGTTGTGTTCAACTCAAACTCAAAAAAATTCACTCTTATTTGATGTTTTTGACAAAAACTGTTGCTGTAACTCCTTTATTAAACCAGTTTTTAATCAGATTTTACACAAACTACATGATCAAATGGCATATGATGCAAGCAAATGGGCTTAAAGTTTAAAAGTGTTTTCTTAGCTTTTATGTTTTACTTTGGAGGTGGGAGGTAGCCTAAAACCCTTTTGCCGTCTCTGTTTTTTGGGAAAAGCGAGCGCGGTTTTTTCTTTTTTTACTGCCTCATATAAATGAAGTAAAGTGTGAGCTGAGGTTGTTCACGCTGGCAGTAGCATCAGGTACAGTCATGGCGCTTTTTGCTATTTTTGTCAGAATTATTTATCCTTCTTAGTCATCTGTCAAAGACCCACAATGCCTTGTTTGGTTTGGGTTTTTCGGTTTACAGTTTTTATTAAGTAGGCATCTTCCGGAAACAGCCAGACTTCTGAGTGATCCTAGCATCTGCGCATGAAGCAATCCTAGACATCATTGTTTGGTGGAGTAAAAGAGTACAAGTCCAGGTTTTTATTTTCCGGATAGCAGCTGTCTCCATGCGGACAATTAACAGTTCTTGCTCTCAGTTAATAAATAATAAAGTTACATTTGTGAGACATTTCCTGACATGGAATTTTAAAGTTTTTTTTTTAATTTTAAAACTAACTTTTTTTGGTCCATAATGGTAATACAAACAACCATAAACATTTGTTCATAAATAGATTTGTTTCTGGTGTTTGGAAATCTGCAAAAAAATCTGGAGAAATTCAAATTTTCTCTGTTGCAAACAAAGAAAAAGAGCAAAACAGTTTAAAGATTTACACTTTTTTTTTCAAAGAGATTAGGTGAAATTGGTTTGATAAAAAAAGTTTTTCCTGTGGAATTAAGCGACAGTAGATGAGACATCAATGAGCCAAGCTAAAAATAGAAACATGAAAAAGGAGAAGAGCGCCCCCCCTCCAAATAAAAAACAAAAACAGGGCTTAAAAAGACACAGCTGAAGGAAGTAGGCTGCTGCATGTCAATCAAAAAGCTGCGAAACAAGGAGCGGAGGAGTCTGAAAGCTGTGATGCATGGAGGTGTTGCAAGAGCAAAAAAAAACAAGGACAAGAATGAAAAGCTTTGTGACACTCTGCCAAGGAAATACCAATGGTACAGGAACATATATGGATGCAAAAGCTCCTCCACTATAAAGCTATTAATGTTACATAGCACAACAGCCACCATAAATTAATCACAGATCCTTTTCTCAGCCAGAACTGTGTTTTTTTCCAGGAACAGGACAGGCTGTTGGAGATTCTGCCAGAGAAAGGAAGTCTTTACAGAGAAGGGGCTTCTTGAAAACCATTTGGTGTGTCATTTAGATCTAAGGACGGCCAAGCGGACTAGAGCACCGTGTGAAAAAGGGAATTAAGATGTTAATATTTGTTAATATAAGTCTGCTCTGAAAAAGGACTTACTTGTCAGCTTGCACCATGAAAGTACCTAAAACCATCAACTTCTCAAACAGAATCAATTTACTATTAAATTAAAGATTTGTCTTTTGGGATTAATGTCTATATAAACTTAAAACACAGCCGAGTTCTTTCAACATCACATTCCCAACTGACATCTTGAATCAACACAAATGACTTGGTTTGTTTTATAAAACATTCTGATTCCCTGAGCCGGCATGTTTTTCTGTTAACATCTCTAGAGCAACGGTGCTTTGCTGTTTTCCTAAGTAAGTCCAGTTTTGCTTTTTTCATTAGACTGAAATGTAAGGAAGTCATTCATACAACCAGAGAAAATGTTCTGTTTTTAACAGGCAGTACATGTCAAGATTAGCAAACAAAAACAAGCTTACTCAGCCTTTAGGTGTGAAACTCAATGGAAGTTGTCTTCTTTTTTATTGTACACATTTTTGGGCTGGATCTTTGTTCATTAATATTATTCTGTCACCATTAGTACCTTTTTAAAGTCATATTTTATTGTCGTGTTATGTTTCAGATTTTTGTTTAAAGACGCACTTGAATGAAAATCATGTTTTTAACATGTTCTTGTAGCGATTTTTCCAGTGATGGAGGAGAATTTTAAGCTCAAACGTGAATTTCTAAATGTTATTCAAACTGTTGGGACAAAGGAGCAGAAAAAAAGCGGAGTTTGAAAAAGAGCTACATTGGAATACTTTTAGAGTAGATCAAAACATGATCAGAGTGGGTCTTTAATAGTGTCAATTTCAGGTTTTTCTTGTGTAATGATTCAGGCTTTTGTTTATTCCCATTTGTTCACACTCACAACATTTTGCTCCTGTTCAGCAGTCTTCT
The DNA here is from genome assembly GCA_014656515.1 of Oryzias celebensis. Classification (NCBI taxonomy): domain Eukaryota; kingdom Metazoa; phylum Chordata; class Actinopteri; order Beloniformes; family Adrianichthyidae; genus Oryzias; species Oryzias celebensis. Next base: position 77,941,587 of record BNCR01000001.1, read on the forward strand.
CTATCACCTCTATTTCTTACAGTCGTGTATTGTAAGAAGTCAATTTTTAAGAGGATTGGAAGGTCACATTCCTTAAAGAAGTCATGGGTACAACACACTGTTCAGAATTTAAAAATGACAGAAAAAAAGGTGACTTTGGACAATGTGTACAAATGTCCTCACTATTGCTTTTTTGTTGTAAGCTGTTCTTGTCAAAAACAGTAGAATTTGTGTTTGTTATTTTCCTTTCTCTAAACCCCAACACAACCATTTTGTAATTCAGTCAAGAGTTTGAATTTTACAGCTACAATAAGTCAAATGTGGGCAGCAATACAGTTTTAGGATTTCCTCTATTAGATTTAGTGTAAAATCAGTTCTTTAGAACTCCATTGTACACACATTTTTCTATAAATAAACAGACAACCTTTTCAGCTTTTTCCATTTTATTTTTGGTTTTATGACTGCTTTCATGCATTCTGGGGAACTTCTTAATCTAAACTCATAGTTTTGCTGAGGACTCACAATTTTCCAACAGTATGGAATCTTGAATGGGATCCCTGCCTTGTTTAAGCATAACATTGCACGGACTTCTGTTCTGATATTTAGAAGTGAAAACAAATTCACTTGGTAAAACTACGATGAATTATTAAAGTAACCATTTAAATTGACAATAAAATGAATAAACAAGAAATTTGAGGCTGCTTTCAAGCAGATCACTCAGCTGTTGGAAGGAATCATTAAGGCATTAACAAAATCAATTGTGGTTTGTACTCCAACATTGTTTGGATGACTACTATTTGTACCATTGCAAATAAGATATTCACAAGTTGAAATGTCTTTAAAATCATCTACAACCAGCTCCTTTCTTCATATATTTGATCCCAAATTTGATCCTATTCTGGCTGATCAGAAAAGCTCTATCACATGACAGTGTTCAAACATTTACTTATTAGATGGGACCATTGGGGCAAATTTTAATCAAGTCACTAATATTTTCATAGGATTTTTAACAACTTTACCCCAGATGTTCAAAAATGTAACTCCATACAGCAAAAAAAAAAAAAAAACTTGAAATAGATGAGCTTACTTGGTACGTTGGCTTATTAAATGCTGCATTTGTTCTTGGATTTCTTTTTTCCTTTAAGCCAGTGCAACAGTTAGTACGCCTCATTGCTAATATAACAACTGCAGATTCAAATGTGCTAACGTGTCATTCTCAGCATCTCCTCAAATTCCCTCCCACTTATCTGCTTTGCAACAAAAGCACAGACAGTCTTTGTGAAAGTGATCTTCCTCTTATTTCACCTCTCAAGAACAGAAAGAACATGTGGCATCCACATGTGTTGACGTGCATTTTTGAGCTTCTTCTCGGCCTGTTGAATCGAATTCATTTGACTTATTTTTTACCCAAACAAAGAATTGTACGAGGCCAACAAAATTGTTTTAAAGTCAACTGATCTAATACTTTTCTTTTCATTTTTTTGCTAATAAAAAATTATCTTATAACCTAGATTTAGATTTGTTTTTTTTTTTGTATCGAAAACTATTCAAGCACAAATTGCTGTTTTTTTTTTCATTATGTCCCGCAATAGTCCTAGACTGCAAGGAGCAACATTTCTTTTGTAGTTCTTCCTTCTTACTGTGCTTTTGAGTGACAATTTTGCCCCTGCCACATTCTGAAAAACTCACCAAAATTTGTCTACACCTCGTGAAAATGAATTGTGCAATGAATGTAAAAGGAATTTAAAAAGGAAAATAAGATGAGATTGCAGAAGAAGAAACTGTCAAAAACTGTCAAAAATGTTCATAACATTTCACGCACAGGCCACCAGGTAAAGTCTACACCCACAATCGCAGTTTCGTTGACCTTTGACATTGGGAAGAGATCTTCATTTTTTTAACAAAATCTGCTTTAATACCTTCTGCAGATTTTAATGTATGGCCTCGAAACTCATCGAGCATCTTTGAAAAGCTACTTGGGAAAAAAATGTTGGAATTAGATAGTAGATTTTGAACGGCGGTGGCGTGGCAAGCTTGCAAAAGTGGCGTTTCCTTTGTTGCTCGTACTTTTTTTTATCAGAATATTGTGAAAAAGTAATACACGAATCCTTAGCTCAAGCTGAACAAGTTGATATAACACACGATGGGAACGAATTAGAAATGTGGGCGTGGTTAAAAAAAAACATCTGTTGCTAAAGGAATTCCAAAAGTATAATTTTGATGACTCTTCTAAATTATGACAGACATGTCCGTCACCCCCAAATAACCAAATAATAAAATGGTTGCTACCATATAAATAAAGATAGATAAAACCATGAGAAATGCTGTCCTTTTGAAAAAAAAAACAACATTTTTTTTAATGATTTTGTCACATGCAGCTCAGACCAGGGTGGCAGGGCCAGTGAGGGGTGTGTAGCAGCCTCTGAGCCAGTGAGAGCGGTTCAAAAAGAGGGAGCGAGGGTGGGTAGCGCCTGCGGGCCATACAACACTTGTGCCTTAAATTTTGCTTATTTTTAGTCAACTTTTATTTTCTCATACAACACAACTGCCTGTGCCTGTACTGGCACAGTTACAACAAATTCTTACTTGGAAAACTAAGGGTATAGATTATGGGATATTTCTTAAAATAATAAATACATACAATTCTTCTGATTAGGGTTATTTCATACAACTAAAACAAAAAGGTTTATTAACATAAATTACCTTCCCTTCAGGCCAGATGTCACTGACATCATAAAAACATGTCAAATCAGGCTTTGGTGGAAGGTAGAATCATAAAAAACAGAGGTTACCTGCCTAGTAGAGCAATATAAAGCTGACCGTCTCACACAGGTAAGAGCTGGTGTGATGAGTCAGTAATAAACGTACATTCCCCTGTGGTCCTAAAGCCCTAAAGAAAAGATAGCGTGAAGCCTTAGGTAATCCACAAACAGCCTGCTTCTCATTAATCCATGCATCTGAAAGCACACATGGAAGGACCGTGGACCAGTTCACATTCTCATCTCCAAAGGCTTGACTTAACGAATTAATGTGAGGATAGGGTTGAAAATAACCACCTAAAATAAAAGCTGAAACGCCCAATCATTGTCCAGATTCCATTTATAGACTAACATCAAGTCAATTTTAGAAATGTGCGGCGGCGTGTGTTTTAAAAAGGAAGGGAGACAGAGTGAGAAAGCCTGCAGAAAAGGCTTGGTTCACATTTATTCTTGTTAAAAAATTTAACGAGAGGAAAAGCGAGGAGTCTTGGTCTGCTAAATCAACAGCACTTTTGGAGAACACTGTGTTCCTGGCCCTCTTCCCATGCAGCCTGACAAGTCCAAAGAGTGGACAGGTGGTGTGGGGATGGTGCTGGAATGGTATAATGAGATGATGCCCAGTGGCCATGTGGCACCACTAGCGCTGCGTATGGGGCGAAAGGGAGCCTTCGTGCCCACAATGACCACAGCCGTGAATCACTGGCGTTGCCCCTACCTGCCAAAGTGAATCCGAACGAGTGGGCATTGGGTCAGGGCAAGAGTGGAACATTTGATGACTGGTTTCAGAACTGGGGATGACCTTTTAAATTATGATTAGGCTCCAAGCAAGCATTTAACATAAGGTCAATAACATTAAGACACACGTTGACGATAATGTTGACCTTGGGTTTGAGGAGAAATATTAGCTGCACCAGTAAAACAAGCCAATAAGTGGTATTATTCTTCGTTACTTAGTACTAAATTTGAGCCGGTAAACAAACAGGTTAAAAATAGAAGCTCCCGACAGGGTTAAGTGAAACCTTCTGCAGAAGCAAAAAAGGTTAGTTGTAATCCTGTTGTGGATTTGTGGATTTGACAAGGGCGTGTTCCTACTGTAAGTAATGCAAGCCAGAAAACACGTGGATGGAGATATACTACAAACAATGATATGTAAGTCAAATTCAGAAAGAAAAACATACTTTTTTTTAATGGTTGAAATCCCTTTCACCTTAATTATAATATTTGTTAACAACCTTAAACATGAAAGAAATATCAGGTGTAGCTGCCTGTTCTTGTTAAGGCTCAAGAGTCTCTTGTCAATGCTAATATATTCCTGCCCGTCAGGTTTGACAAAAGAAAAAAAAAAAAGAAAGAAAATTGCAACTTCTGCACCCCTAAATGTCCTGAAAAACCAAGCAACGCTTCACGGCACATTTATCGATCAAGTTAAAGCTTTTTCAAGTGGATCAGGAATTTAAAGACACAGTGGAGGAGAGTCTGAACATACCTGGAAGATTTAAAAGTGACCCATGCTGCAGTGTGTAGATGCTATGACCTCTAGTCACTTCACTATTACTACAATCTCTAGGTTTACCTATTCAAGTGACTCAAAAAATAAATTATAACAAGGGAAATGCATAAAAACAAAGTTCTTTTAATAGGATCTGGTCATAAGACTATTTTCTGCTCATTCTGAAAACAAACAAACAGTCCCTTCTCATGTAATCAGGCCATCTGTCAGTAGTTATAAAATTATAAAGACCCACTCCAGGGTTTTTGGTGTTTTTAATAAGTTCTTGTAACATTTTTCTGACAACAATGGACATATATATAAAGGGACATATATATAAAGAAAACTAAGCTTAAAATTTCCTCTCTGAGTATTTCTTTATTCAAATCGTTTTAAATTTGGAGCTGGTAAAAAATGCAGTTGAAAAAAGTTTGCAGAAGTGACGTACGACCTAATGCAGCAAGCCACAGGTTCCCTGCTCCAATCTGATGAATCCACTTGCAGACAAACAAATCCATGTAGATCTTTGTTTTACTCTTCCGAACTGGCATCTGGCTCAAAACTGTATGGCTGGATAGCTCCAATATGTCTTGCCTTTTTTATTACAGCAGTAATTGTGAGTGTGGGGGGCTTTAAGCTAGAGGGAGAGAGTGTAGACAGATGGATGATGGGAAATGAGGAACTTATTCTAACAGTAGGTCTAAAACCGACAGTGTCGCCCACAACTCATAGGGAATATCTGATGAACTCCTGCCACTCTGCAGAAATACATCCTAGAAAACAACACAGGTTTTTATTTATTTATTTATTTATGGCCAAAAACGACTAAATCATGATTATAAGACCACTGGGAATGCTTTGAAAATAGATCAAAAGATGATGGGAGTAGGTCTATAAATCTTGTTTTGAGGCCATAAAATGTGATGCCATGCAGGAAGTCGGCATCTTTGTGATACATTTTCACAATTCAGTAGGAGAAAAGAAATTTTGAAAATCACACTTATCAGAGAGTCTGGCTTGTTGTCTCTTGGACTCAAGCTTTGGGACACGTTTTTTAAGCTGTTTTAGGTCCTATCTATTCTTTTTTTTTTTTTTTTTTACCGTTGTTCATAAAAGCCATGGGTGCGTGCACAAAACAATCCCTACACTTGAAACATCACATTCTGCCTCTCCACAAGGAATGAAGGAAAATCCTTTTTACATTAAAATCTGTGCACAAGCAAAGAAATTCTAGAAAGTTATTGACTAATTTTAAACTTAGTTCACTCAGATCTGTTTTATAAGTCATATGAACCGATCTGCTATCATTTTCCGTATTTTTTGTTGTAAATGTTGACTGATTTAACAATAATGTTTCTGTGTTTCAACAAAAAAGTTTATTTTTCAATGAAAATGTTTGTACTGTGTTGGGGTTTTTTTGTACATCACAACTATAAAAGAGCCAAAAACTTGAATAAGGTAAATCAATTATAAAATGTTGTTCCTGTAACACTGGCGCTGAAATTGCCACATTAGAAAGCAAATAGATTAACTACAGCAGCAAAACTCACAGTGGAAGCTGAGCGGCTTTCAGCCCTGAAGTCATGCGGAGAGAAATATTGACAGATGGGAGAGCTGAAATCTTTTTCACGAGCATACCAAGAGCAACTGGGGATGAGTACAACTCTGCAATCCCTTCGCCCGGCTCATTCACACAACAAGAGAGGAGGCGAGGTTTAGCTGTGGGTAAATCTGGCACAGATTAAAGAGGTCTGTCAACTCTTCCTCAAATGAAGAGCTAGATAATCATATTAGGCATCATATGGGCTTCCAATATTCACAGACGTTATTCTGAAACTATAAGCAAGCAATGCAACACACACAGACACATACATTCCTCTTGTGTCAGAGTTTGCACTAAGCAGTGCAACGAGAGACTCCTTGAATGCTAACAGTGGCTGTAATTGAGGGATATGAAGAGAAACAGACTCACCGTGGCGAGCTCATCAAACTTTCCAAAAAGCTCATTTAAAAGCTTAACGAGTTCCTGTGCCGTGCACTGAGAGGCCAGGCTGGTGAAACCAACGATGTCTGCAAACAAGATACTGTAAGAGAGAAGAGAGTTGGGTCAAATTTCTCTTTAAGAATATTGTTAGAAAAAAAAACAATCATTGAGCTTCTTATCTGATTAGCTTGAGTGTTTTTGTCACAATAATATATTTAGTTAATTGCAAGATCATTTCAGACAAAATGCAAAGCTTAATGAAGCTTAAAGTTCCACTCTAATTTTTTTTCATCTTCATTGGGAAATCATCTTTTAATTATGATTATGCAATTTTTAGCCAAAATCTAAAAACCTGTGGCATTTTCGTGGACATAGTTTCTGCAGAGCGGCAAGAGTTCATTAGAAATGTGCTTCTGTGTGGGTGGAACTGTTGGCGCAGAGAAAGCCTGTCCCCATTTCCAATCATCCATCATCCCGCTACCTTACAGCCCCTCACAAGCTTTTTCCAACACAGTGTTTTGTCTGCTCCTGATTCACAATGATTTGAAAAAAAACAGCTCAGAAATGCAGAAATCTTAAACTTAATCTTTTTATATATGTCCTCCATCATGAGGAAAATGCTACAAGAACTTGTTAAAAACACAATTTTCATTGGAGTGGGCCTTGACTAGCTGGCAAAAAAAAGAAGCGTAAGAGAAGGAGATGAAAAGGCTGCTCCATTCTCTGACTGATTTGCAGCACAGTCAAGAAGAGCAACTCAAAATAGCAGCAGGAGTATTCTCATGGGCTTCAGAGACATGTCCTGTTAGGAACTGCAGAGGAGCCATTCTGAGACGTAATGCAACCATCAAGGTGCTGTCATGATCTCCAGGTGAACGAGTGTTCCCTCACGACAGGCTACACATACGACTGACAGGGCCTGAACTGATACTAAAAAAGCCTCTGCTGCTTAAGAAAACCAGCACATGTGCATCCTTGGTCTTTGGGTTTTATCAAAGCTGAAATGATGAAAAACAAGCACTGCTGATCTTATCAGAGGATGACGTCAACTATTGTTCTTTTATTGATGTGTATGCTGATGGATGCTGAAAACTGGTCCTCTGCACTCTTTTAGGAAGCTGTTTACCAGCTTGGGCAATAATAAAAACATGCGGCACTTTATCTGTTCCATCTTTGATATGTGCACGCCAGCATCTCTCAGGTTCTGCCTTGACTCTGCTTTTTTGTACAAGGGCGATATGAATCAGGAATACTGGACGGAGGCTGATGCGACCACTTTTGACAAGTTTTCAGTTCTGAAGAATGAACAACAAAAGAAGAACACAACAGAGACAATTTGAATACTTCTATACTAAAATTTACATTTCATTTATAAATTCTTTGTATGTGCAATTGTGACTTATGTCATGTTGAAGGACTCACTCTGATAAAAAAAATATATTTGGTGTTTTTAACAGGTTCTTGGGGCATTTGTCTGATGATGAGGACACATTTAAAGAAATTAAGCTCAAAATTGCATTTCTAAGTATGTCTTTATTCAAATCATTGTGAAATTAGAGCAGACAAAATAATACAGTTTGAAATAGGGCAGGCCACAAGCTCCCTACTCCACCCACTAATACTCAGGTGTGCATGAGGAGTAGAGAGATGATGGAGAATCTACACCTGTGTGCTGCAGCAGGTTGCAATTCTGAGAAGAGATATATACAGTGGCTACGGAAAGTATTCAGACCCCCTTAGAATTTTCAATCTTTGCTATATTGCAGCCGTTTGCTGAAATCATTTAAGTTAATTTTTTCCTCATTAATGTACACACAGCACCCCATATTGAAAAAAAAAACCCACAGATTTTTGCAAATTTAATAAAAAAGAAAACTGAAATATCTCATGGTCCTAAGTATTCAGACCCTTTGCTCAGTATTTAGTAGCAGCACCCTTTTGATCTAATGCAGCCATGAGTCTTTTTGGGAAAGATGCAATAAGTTTTTCACTCCTGGATTTGGGGATCCTCTGCCATTCCTCCTTGCAGATCCTCTTCAGTTCTGTTAGGTTGGATGGTAAACGTTGGTGAACAGCCATTTTCAAGTCTCTCCAGAGATGCTCAATTGGGTTTTAGTCAGGGCTCTGGCTGGTCCATTCAAGAACAGTCAGATTTGTTGTGAAGCACCTCTGGTTACTTTAGCTGTGTGTTTAGGGTCATTGTTTTGCTGGAAGGTGATCCTTCCGCCCAGTCTGAGGTCCTGAGCACTCTGGAGAATGTTTTGGTCCAGCATATCCCTGTACTTGGACACATTCATTTTTCCCTCCATTGCAAACAGTCGTTTTGTCCCTGCAGCTGAAAAACACCCCCACAGCATGATGCTGCCACCACCATGCTTCACTGTTGGGACTGTATTAGACAGGTGATGAGCTGTGCTTGGTTTTCTCCACACATACTGCTAAGAATTAAGGCCAAAAAGTTCTGTCTTGGTCTCAGCAGACCAGAGAATCCTAAATTCTCACCATCTTGGAGTCCTTCAGGTGTTTTTTTTTTTTTTTAGCAAAATTCATTTGGGATTTCATGTGTCTTGCACTGAGGAGAGGCTTCTGTCAGGCCACTTTGCCATAAAACCCTGACTGGTGGAGGGCTGCAGTGATGGTTGACTTTCTACAACTTTCTTCCATCTTCCGACTGCAACTCTGGAGCTCAGCCATAATGATCTTTAGGTTCTTCTTTTCCTCTCCCACCAAGACTCTTCTCTCCTTTATAGCTCAGTTTGACCAGATGGCCAGCTCTAGGAAGGGTCCCCGACATCGTCCTGAACATCCATTTAAGTATTATGGAGGCAGCAGTTATTTTTTTGTAACCTTGGACAGATCTATGTCTTGCTACAATTCTGTCTCTGAGCTCTTCTGGCAGTTCCTTTGACCTCATGATTCTCATTTGCTCTGTCGTGGACTGTAAGCTGTAAGGTCTTATATAGACAGGTGTGTGGTTTGCCTAATAAAGTCCAATCAGTAAACCCAACACAGCTGGACTCAAATAAAGGTGTAGAAATATCTCAAGGACGGTCAGAAGAACCGGACAGCATCTGAGTTCAATATATTTGATACAGCAAAAGGTCTGAATACTTAGGACCATGGGATATTTCAGTTTTTCTTTTTTAATAAATCTGCAAAAATGTCAAAAATGCTGTGTTTATTTTGATTTTTTTGTCAATATGGGTTGCTGCACACCAGTTGTCCCGCCCACAATTCAGAGGCAAATTTCTAATTTTGTAACTACTGCCGCTCTGTTGAAATGACGCCCCAGAGATTGACACAGGTTTTTGATTTTGGCTAAAAATGGCAAAATCATAATTAGAAGAAGCTTTTAAAATACATCAAAACATAACTGAAGTGGGTTTTTAAATAAAAAAATGTGTTTACTAAATATGAAGCTCCAAGATTGTTTTCACATCTAAGTAGAAGTCAGATTTACTCTATTTATGCACAGAAACATTTTTTACTTAGGTACAAAAAACTCAATTTTTAGAGTTACTAGACAAAAATGTATCACTTCTGAGACATTTGTTATATTCTCCGGGTTTGTTCCATGTTAATTTCTTTTGCAAATGTTTTAATATTTCAACCCTGCATTCAGACAGAAAAGAAACTTTTCTCACAAAAAATTTAACACGAATGCTGGTAGCCGCGGATGGTGTGAAAGGCATTAGTCATCGAACTGTCCCGAACAAGTCGCACGTGTCCAGGTCTTGTTCTGATGGCAGACTGTTGCTATCATGTGAGTTTTCACAGAGTGACAGAGTGCTGGATCTCTAAGAGAGAGCTGCTAAATGTCACTTTGTTCTCTCGCAGATGTCACCGTTGTGAGGAACGGTTATTCCATTTGTGTTAAATATTTCAACTGTCTGCCATCTGTAGATGACAGTGATTTAGAACTTTATTACCACGTTTCTGTAAGCAGCTCAACCTGTACTCACTAAAACTCTCCGAAGACATTAGCACTAAAGTACCAGGAGTGGTGTTAGCCTTTTTTTTAAAAACAGTCACAATAATACTGTAAAGAAAACTGAAAAACTGTGTAACTATCAACCCAAATTCATTTTTATTTTAAATGTGGTTCAATAATCAAGCATCTTAGTGTTATTCCACCACTTTTGTTATTTGATACCATAAAACCCTGCAACTCCCAAAAGAAAAGTAAGAGTATTTTACATGCAAGTAGTTTTCTTTTGAATTTTCATTTTAATCTTAACAGCTTTAAACAAGAAAACTTACATTTGTACTTATATATTACAGACATCAGTGTGGAACTGAACTACTGCAAAGAGGGAAAGAAAGATAAATCTTAACGGGTTATTTTAAGAGAACAAATTTTGCTCATGACTTCTAAATGTCAATCCTACATATTTCAGAGCCCCGCTTTTGAAGAAAGCTCAGGAAAGCAGGGTCTGCAGAAGGCTGTCTGATCGCTACGTCTCTGTGGTGTTATGCAGGCCAGCTGTCTTCCTTATGTTTTCTCACAGACATTTCCTGTTGACAATTTTAGATCTTTGTTGAGAGTGTAGATCGCAGAATTATCTAAGTCTCGTATATTAAAAAGTTTGGATTTCAAAGTTGCTAAGTTTCATATTTTTTTAATTTTTGCCACATATATAAAACCAAATATAGGTAACAAAAAATAAATATTAAAAATTTGATTTTGTCCTTAAAAAATATTGTCAACTTTAACAGTACTGGGTGTTTGTCTTTTTAGATGCCTTATATTTAACACATTTTTGAATAACCAAACATAAAGTCCCACTCTAATCATCTCTTTTATTTGAAAAGAGTTCCCGATGGTTTTTAAATCACGATTATGCCGTTTTTAGCCAAATAAAAAAAAACTTTCTGTGACATAGTTTCTGCAGAGCGGCAAGAGTTTATTAGAAATTTGCCTTTTGAGTTGTGGGTGGGACCGCTGACATGAAGCAGGCTGCCCCCATTTCCCATCGCCTATCTGTTTACACTCTCTCCAGCTAGCTTACAGCCACTCAAAACCCCATCCTAACATTACTGGTGCAGCAAAAAATGGCGAGCAATGTTGGAGCTATCTGGTTGTACAGTTTAGAACCAGAGGTCAGCTCGGACGAGGAAAACAAAGACGTACATGGATCTAATCCTCTGCAAGTGGGTGTATAAAAATGGAGCAGAGCAGGGAGCTTGTGTCCCGCTCATTGTGTCACACATGAGCTCTTTTTCAAAAGTCATTTTTTGTCTGTTCCTGATTCACAACAATTTTAACAAAGAAATACTCAGAAATGCAATGTTTATGTTAAATTATTTTTAAATGTCCTTCATAATCAAAGTAATGCCACAAGAACATGTTAAAACCACCAAAAAAAAAAAAAAACAATTTTCATAGGAGTGGGTCTTTAAGAGCACAAAATCACAAATTTCCGGTTTTGTTTAACAAAAACACTTTATACCAAAAGGTCAACATTTCCTCAAATAGTCTAAAAAGGGACATAACGTTTTTGGCTTTTGAATTACATCTAAGCGTTGGCGTTCAAAGTGTTTAGCAATATTTTTTCTGACACTAAAACGATAAACTTGTTAAAGTACATCTTGACAAATGTGGTCAAAACATCCTTCCAGCTTCAGAGACTTTGCTTCTTTTTAGTAAACTTGTATAATTTACAGTAGCTCTGAAATTCAGTGGAACAGAACAGATAAAAACCTAATCATGTGGTGAATGTAACTTTACAAATCTCCCTCACACACACACTCAGACACACTCCCTCCTGCTCTCCCTCACTCTCTCATCATTTCCTCCTTAGTGGCAATTATATGAAGAGAGTTATTATTTCCCCAGTTATGCTAATTTCTTCTCTCCCTCTCTGGAGATACTGCTACTCTGGCAAATGTGATGTCAATTCAATCACGCAGCCAAAGACAGCAGCAAATGTGCCAGCTCAAGGGTTAACTTGAGATGAGCCCTTCCGGGGAAGCAGCGTGGGCTGCGAATGTGCTGATGCCAAGTCAATACGTGTGCAATGTGCTTACAAATAATTTTTGGACTGTTAACTTGCAACTCCTTCAGCATGAATGAGCATCTATAAAGACACCCAGACCTTCTGTCAATACTCCAAGTGGGTCATCCCTGAAATAACTTTAACTGTTTGAAGGCTTGATCTTTACTCGTGAGCTAAAAACTAATATTTCTGGATGATGAAGTGGATTTGCGGGTGCTGAGCTGTTTATGTCTGTGCATTTACTGTTGGGGTTGGATTAAAAAAAACAATAAATCTAAATCAAATGGGTTTTTTACTTAAAAAATGTAAATCAAGTTATTAAATCTATGTTTCAATTTTCCTTAAAAATAATTTTCTCTTTTTTTTTCATTTAAAAATGTGCTCCTATTTAATTGTTATAAAACTGATATTTTTTCCCATCCCATTCTATTTTATTTATTACAGTTCCACTTTTGTTGGGTTTATACCACAAGTTAAGCCCAAAATCAATCATAACCTCAGAAAATGTTGACTTAAAGTAACTTTTATTCAACCAGTACGTTTTGTCTTGATTGAAAAAGACACAAGCTTCTCCTAGGAATATAACAACACAACCTACAAGAAGCATTATCAGCGTTTCTTGACATTTCAGTCAAAAGAAGCATGTTTAAAATTTGCCATGGAGTATAAAAAAATGTCAACTTCACTGTATGAGAGAAGAGTTTTTCATGGGGGAAAAAAAAGTTTAAAAGGAAATTGTAAAACAAATTCAATATTGATTTAATTACAATCATAAATCAACAAATAATTTACAATAAATTTAGAATTTTTTGAGGCGACACTAAACTCTATTGATTTCATGTGCATGGTTGCAGGACAACAACGTAGAGACAAAACAAAGATGAAAAACCTTCTAACAACGATACCGCTCTAGTAAACATGCAGAAAATTAAGAGTTTAAATTGCACAATCAGTTTTTTAATTGCCATCCAACCATAAGTCATACCCATTAACCCTGTTTGCCAATCATCTCCACTGAGAGGATCCTGGAGTCCAAATGTTTGAATGCACAAAAAACAATCACCAGAACGCCACTGAGATTTAACCCAAGTGTGCACCTACAAGCCAACAAGCTCACACATAGAGCGTTACGCAATGACAATTTAGTCTCCATTGCATTTAATCCCCTGTAGCAACTTAATCCTGGAGCTGAGCAAACTCTGCTTCTCAAAACTCCCTGCTGCTTTGAAAAGCACCAAGGAAAGAAGGAGGAGCAGAAGATAAGACAAAAAAAGAGGAAAAGCTGGAGCCGAAAGGCCAGACTTGAAAACCAAATCACACAGGAGGAGCAGAAAGGGGACAGGGAATAAAGAAACTGTGTCTGGTGCAGACAATGGAACTGTGATTGCCCTGTTTTTGTTTTTCTTCCTTTCAAACATACTGGAAACTCTTTTTTTTTTTTTTTTTAGCAAAGGGTTGACGGTCAAACAACAAGCACTCTATCTACAAGACTCACGGGAAATAGAAGCACTGCACACCAGAAAAAATTGTTGGAAAGACAAATACAACATTAAGAGTTGTTAATGTTGTGCACATTTTTATTTTGAAGAAAAATGTTTGTTTTTCTTTCTTTTTTCTTCAGAATATATTGTAGAAAATTTGAATTCGCCTTGTTTTTTCCATTCAATCATCATACTTCATGTTCATACGAGCACAACTGAATATTTAAATTACTGAGAAAACACCTGATAACCGAGCAACACATTCAACATTGAAGTGTCGCTGCCCTCCTCTGTTGCAAAAATCCCCCCAAAAAATGTCCTACCATCGCAGAAAAGACTAATGTTCTGAAGTCTCTTTCAAAAATCTGATGTGAAAACCTTTTGCTCAGAAAGAAACTCAGTGTTTCTGCCTCTGCAGTCTGGGGGGCTGTTGATGTTTTAAGACACAGTTGGGTCAGATCACAATACTTTTTATAGCCCTCAGTGTTCCTTCCGAAGGACATGCTTGGTCAATTAATTCAAATGTTTTTTGTGAGCACTTTAATGAGCTGAGACAGTGTTTATTCTGTGGTTTCATATAGATATTTCCTCACAGGAATAATGCTATTTCTCCAGACTATATTAGTGCCAAAAAAAAATGAGTCAGCCTGCAGTGTAGGAAAGTTTTAATGTTATGTTTGCATGATGGAGTCCTACCTGACATTGTCGTGACGCTGGATGTAGATTTTGTGAAAGATCCTTTCAGGTGGCTTCAGGAAATCCTCTTTCATCTCCATGGCTACGTTCCTGGGTAACAGACTCATTAGCAGGCGCTCCTGAGTGTACACATGTGTGCAAAAAAAAAAAAAAAAAATGAAAAAGGAAGGTAAAAAAACAGAGGTACAATTTATGCACTGGAAAAAATATTAAAGTTATCAGCAGATGAGGTGTTTGTGGCTATAAAAAAGTGATAGACTAAAATAATTCAGTGTTGAAAAGAGTTACGTATGTGCTGCAGCTTGTAGTTCAGAAAAAAATACAGGTGCTGCTACCTGTTTCTCGTTCTCGTCCTCCATACGAAGTCTCTCTTCGATGCAGTTGCGAGCCTGCAGGAAAGCTTTCCTCTGGGCTCGCTCTGTCAGAATGCGCACAAACAGGCCTGACAGGTTGACGCTGGTGAACAGAACTGTGTTGGCAACCAACTGGAAAAAAAGAGGAAAAAAGTTCACAAAATTTCACCAATTCTTTGGTACACGTTTTATGTACAGAATAAAGAGCAGGTGTTAGGGGGGAAAAGCAGTTATTTAAAAATGTTGTGTTTGCCGTTTTTATTTCAATCAGGTTACCAAGTGGATACAACTCCCTGTCCTTTAAAATCAAATTGTAATCGGATTTAGTATACAATACTTATATTTAAAATATAATTGCTGAACAAAAAAGGAAAAACTTTCTACAAGGAAGTTTGGTGGAGAAGGCATTGGGAAAATGTAAAAAACAAATCAAATTAAATATTTCACACATTGATTGTCTGCTACAATTCAAACCCAAAGACTGAACAGCAGATAGACTTTCCCAAAATCATCACAGACAGAAGAATAGGGGACAGAATTACTTTCTGGCTGCAAAGAAATTAATGAAGCTGGTTTTATTGCATACAATTACCTGAGGAGCAAGCTCTAATTGTTTTAATTAGGGGGTGTACCGTTTATGTCACTGAATCTTTAGAAAATATGTTTTCTGTTCTCTGAAAACAACAGCTGCAGCAGCACCAATCCTCCTAACCTTGTGCAGGACACAGCTTCCCTTTACTGTAGCGAGGCCGCCTGATCCTGACTGATGAAGCAGTCATGGTCCTGTGATCACCACCAAAATTTTCACTCCATTTAATATCTAGCGCAAAAGTAAATAATGGATTCTCCTGCAGGAAAAAAAAAATTACCTGCACTGACACAGAGTTTAAAAATGTCAGAGTCAATAGGTTTTGACAAATCTACTCTTGCTCTTATTTAATAAGATGAAAGTGTTTGAAACAGTTTGAAGTAGAAGCTTTTATAACAATTCTGTAATTTTTTTAAATCAATGCCCTCACTGCACTATTGTTTTATTTATTTGACTTTTTGTGTTTTATTTGAACAAAATGTGTTTTAAAATCTGGGAGCGCCGATGTGGGTGATTGGTTCAGGACCAGGATGTGTGGGGTCATGCCACGCAGCTCATCTCTAAGCTTAATGGATTAGCTATCTCTGGTTGTCCAACTAATGCTGTCCTTCACGAGGCTATAGCGTCATCATAGAGCTCCTGCCATCCTGTTGAAGGCATGTTGGATCGATTAACATGGGCTTGCCATTTAATACTCAGTTCCTCACAGCTGATGACAGTCAGGAATCTGTGTAAACATTGTGCAGAAAGTGGTACATTGTTGTAAAAAAGTGCACATTTTTGCCCTCTTTTCCAAAATCTGAATCAGATAGGATGGTGTATCTGCCTCCTGTGAGTCCCTGAAGTCTGCCCTACTTCCTTTCTTTGAATTTGGAAATCGTTGTGGCCTAGCTCACTACCAATAGAAACTCCAAAATACTTTATGTGCAAGCGTCTACTTTGGAAGGAGGCTGGAGGGAAAACGAAATTAACTGTGTCTAAAATGTGTGGGTTTTTTTTATCTAAAAATATGCCCAGTGGTTCACGGTTGTGTTTGATCCTCAGATGCGTTTGTCTGTTTAGGAAGCAGAGCAGCTAGTTGGCAGAGCAAAGACTTCGAAAGTCGCCACAGCAGGGAGCTGTCCTTGGTGCTGAAATGAAGTCAGAGTTGTGTCCCTGTGCCAGCGCGCACACATGCAAAACAAACCATGATTCCAGGGCTGATCACTGCGAAACAATACGTACCGTTCTCCATAGTTTCTGTGTTTTCACTGTGACAGAAGTGGCGGTCACAATTAGGTGCGAGATGGAAACCATCAGTCCAAACACCACAGCCAAGAGCGTCCGCACAGGCAAAAGAGCGTAGGCGACGAAGGTGAACAGGATGAGCTGCCACACGCCCTGCTCCGGGGAGGTCGGGGGCTCCATCCCCATCGCTCCCAGCGAGAAGGGGCAGCACAGGAAAGAGAAAGTGAAGCCGAAGAGTAGTGTGAGGTTAACGATCTGCTGGAGCTGAGTCACTTGTAGATACTTGACATTAGTTACGATGAAAAGAGAGAGGAAGATGACACAGTGGACCGGGTGGGACCCCTTAGAGATCGTAAGGCTGGGGCCGGACAGTAACTCAACCACGGCCAGCGTGAAGGACGTGAAGATGAGGACCGCCAAGGCTTTGAGAGTAGAAGTCTGCTCCAGTTTAAGGTTGTAGTTCTGGAAGAGAGACTCGAGTTCCTTGCAGTCGAACTCGTCCTCGCACGCGATGGTAGTCAGAGGGACGCCCGGTGGACAGTGACTTCTCTTCCTCCTGGTTTTGACTTTCTGAAACGGTATTTCCTCCATGTCAGTGCCATTCATAAACTGAATACCTGCACACAGCTTAGCTCAAACGGAACACGAGGGATCTGACGCCGACGCGGCTCTGGAGACAGAGCGTCCCAGACAGCGGCGGCCGGCCGGTGGCCACGGACGCGCTCCGCACTATCCACAGGTTGGACGGTGCTTCCCGGAGAGATCAGCTCGCCAGCAGCTCTGCATCTCCACTGTTTCAGTGACGGAGCAAAATGGATGTGGCCGCTCCAAAAAATGTCAGCATAGGTTTGAGCCCAGAGCGATGAGCAACGCACGCCACGCGCAGTTCTGATGGGAACAGCTTCTTTTCCTTCTTCTTCTTCTTCTTTTTTTATGAGGGGCTCAGATTGGATCACGCCTGCGCATGAAGAGGAGAAGATAAGACACGTCCGAGCTACTCGACAATCAAGAAGAACTGATGGGCACAGGAACAGAGCTCCCCACGCCGCACAGAAAGCAGCACATCATCACCCTCATCATCACCCTCATCATCATCATACATAATGCCTTCTCCTTTTCCACCTGTACATCACAGGTTTCCATCATTAAAACCTTTGCAAATGTTCTGTCTCCTCCACTCTGTCTTGCGCACTATAGCACGACAGGAAATCCCTTCATTTGGTTGGCACGGACGTGCGTGCCATCCACACTGAAGCCACCCCTCATACACCAACAACCTTTTGGCATTCAAGGGGTGGTGTCTCATTCATTACCACGGATAGATTAGTCATCCGTCACTGGCTGCCATTGCCATGTCCTGTTCGAGCCAGAGAGGGTGTGAGAAAGTGACAGGTGGACGGACAAAGTCCAGCTCCTGACCATTCCAGGTTTGCCATGTCCTCCCAGCAATACATCTCACTCTTTTATTGGTTTTGGCTCAGCTTTTTTTTTCACTGATCTGACATTTCTACTATGAAAGTGTCAGATAAAGACAAAGAAAACTTGTGCTTAAAGCAAAATAGAAAGTTGTCCTTTATGAAAAAAAATTAAAAGTTTCAGGGCAGAATCTTACGGAGCCCCTTAGGGGACATCGACAAAAAAAAAAACCAAACAGTTTCTGGTGAGCACCAGATACTAACTGGTGAGCACCAGATACTAACTGGTGAGCACCAGATACTAACTGGTGAGCACCAGATACTAACTGGTGAGCACGAGATAATAACTGGTGAGCACCAGTTACTATCTGGTGAGCACGAGATAATATCTGGTGCTCACCAGTTATTATCTCGTGCTCACCAGATAATATCTGGCAGTATCTGGTGCTCACCACTTAGTATCTGGTGAGCACCAGTTATTATCTCGTGCTCACCAGAAACTGTTTGTTTTTTTTTTTTTCGTCGATGTCCCCTAAGGGGCTCCGTAGAATCTATATGATTTTTTTTTTTTAGATACTTTTTTTTATCCTCAGAGGTGTGCAGCACACCGGAATAACTATTTAAACGAGCAGATCAAGTCTGCCATGTCTTAATTTCCACCTTTCTCTTTTGTATGCCTGCCATGTCTGTGTTGTCTGCCTCTGCCCCCTGAGAGAGAGATGTGGGTCACAAGATAGAGGTCACTTTGTTCCAAGTCTTACACTGTAGTTTACCTTCCAAGTTTTGGCTCAAAATAGTTCCGAAGCAGAATTGTGTTGGCAATTGTGCTGTCATTAAAAACCACTCAAGTGCACAAGAAAAAAACAGGCAGCTGTAGTTGCCAGTATAAATATGTAAACATATGATCATTGTGTCAACAACTTTGCAGGAACACTGTAAATATTAAATTATTTATTTTCTTAATTTAAGAAATCATCATTACAATATTTTTTGTTTTAAATAAAACTTTGTGCACATTTGCTGGAATATGATGCTACTGTAAGAGTAGAATATTAAAGAATATACCAAATCTTAAGGCTTATTTTCATTAATAGTTAAAAAAAATGTTTCACATGAAATAATGACTTAATTACAGCAGCACAATGTTACATGATGGTGGCACTTGACTGTATTGTTCTTTAAATGGCAGATCTGTTGTGTTTATTTTATTGTGACCTGTGTATTTCACAAGGAAACATTGTTAACACATTTTATGATTAAAACAACAAGAATATTTAATGATTTTAAATACTAAATATACAGGTAAAAAAAAAAAAACAACTTTTCGTTAATTTATCTATAACAGTTTAATTATGTTGGCATTTCACAACATTGTACAGTAGATTCTACAAGTATTTCTTAGATTGTGGATAGTTAAACAAAAAACATTTGTTTCCTTTTGCCACAGATTTTTCATCATAGAGTTATTCTATTATTCATGTAGCACCGTCTAAATGTATCTGACAAGTTGTTGCCTTTTTCTAGGAAAACATCTCATTATTTTACTTACGCAAACTGTGCATTCAGATCAAAACAAACAGTTGCATATTACATTTCTGTTAGGAATGCAGTGAAACACTTTATCCAAGATTCAATTTTTGGGTCACACTTTTGTTTAGGTTCAATATATGATTTGTGTATTACTAAAAAACAAAAAAAAAACTTAAAATTCAGTAAATTTATTTTTCTAATTTGCTAATAAGCAAGTAACAATGAAAAAAGTATTTTGGTTGGCTTTTACTAAACCTGGTTTAATGCAACAAAACAATTAACAATTAAACAATTCCTTCCTAAATGTAACCGAATATCAGACTTTAAGTTTCAGTGAATTTATGACTCTGAAATTCACTCTAGGTGCTAAGGTGTGACCCTGGCAACAGAGATGGCAACTTTTTCAGGGGGTACCATGCCTTCGCCCAACAGTTGGCTCCAGTCACCCCGTTAACCTGAAAAGAGGTTCGGCGAGTTATGAATGGATGACAAAGACAGTGATCTTTATTGTTATGCGTAAGTATACACCAAATGCTTCAAAAATCAAATACAAATTTTAAAGTCTCTAAAATATATGATAAACATCTGATTCTGTTTTTGACATGTTTTTTGTTGTTCACCTTTCAGCAAATCTCATCAGGGGTCGCCACAACAAATCAGCTTTCACCGATCCGCACACCTGGTTTGGCAGAAACTTTTACTCTGGATTCCCTTCCTGGCACAACCCTGTGTTTTATCCGGGCTGGGGACCAGCAAAGTCAGACCCAAACTGAGGCCCCTCCTATGGCTATATATAAGGCAGCAACGTGAAGGGTCTTGTCTAGTTTACAGTTTGAAACTGCTTTTTGAGAAGCAACTTGATGATAAACAGCTGGTGCTGTCAGGAACTGGTGGTGGAGGACCTAAACTGCAGGAGACTGGGCTTGGTGGTGGAAACTCAAACATTTAATAAAGAAACTTCAACAAGACAAAACCCATGGAAAATCAAAACAGTGACGCAGCAGAGAAGATGACCTGACACAAAAGAACTAAAAACCAGACACTGATATACAAGGTAATTACCTAAATGAAAACAGCTGTGAACCTAACCTGGTCAGACGAACAGGAAAAACGGAACATGACAAAATCCAAGAATCACAAAAATATAGACCAGAATCGTCACAGTAAACCAAAAAAACAAAGGACTCAATCCTCACATGTGCTCTCTGAAACCAAAATTTGTATTTGCTAAACATCAATCGTAGTTATGGTTTTAGCTGCTAATATAAAACAAGTTCTTAAGTCTTTAACGCAAAAGCAAATTCATTGCAACAGCAAATAAAAGAAGGAGAAGGAAGATGATTCAAATGTGTGGCTTTGTGGGGTCAGGACTTTATTCACGTTATCAAGTGATCATCTGAAACAACAACCAGGCAACTGCAAGTCCCACCAGTGCGCCGGAGTGCTGCTGGTTGTATAATCACACAATCATTGGCTCAACACCAGCAAATGAAACAACAAAGAAAACCCCAGGCGAGACTCGCACAGCGCATGCTGTGAATTATGTAATTTCAGATGTAATTACAATGTGTTAACACTGGGAAAAAAAAGTTGTCAGATACGGTGACAAAACTCTAAGATCCATATATTTAAATTTTTAAAAAAGAAAAAAAATTAAGACACATGGATTAAAAAAAAAAAAAAATTAAAAATTAAATCTGGCTGAAGCCGATTTCACACAGACCAAAAGCAGAAGGATTTAACCTCTGGCCCTCAGCAGGAACCTGCAGACGTCCATTTGTCAAGCCTGAAGACACAACGTGTTCATAATTACCACATCAAAACTGACCTCGGGGGTGGGGGTGAATGTGATGATGGACATCCTGAACTTTTACTTCATCAATCCTGAACAGAGTTATTTGTCTGCTGCAGCGCATGTCCCTGGGGGATGAGAATACTGACCTTAAAGAAATGCAAGAACATGATAACATGCAGTTCTGGTCATAATTAACTGTGTGCATACCTGTTTCTCCACAATGTTATTGTCATGCATTGATTAGTTTTTTTACTCATTTTGTTTTTAATTAAATGTAACTATTTAGTCAGATATTTGTATGCGAAGAGACAACATCAACGAATAAAAACTTTTGTTTGTGTCTCAAATCCCACTCCGATCATCTTTTGATCTTTTACAAAATTGTTCCCACTGTTCTTTTAATTATAATTGTGCTGTTTTTAGCCTAAATGAAAAAAAAAGAACTGTTGTTTTCCAGGACATAGTTTTTGCAGACTGGAAGAAGTTGATAAGAAATTCTGCTCTGAGTTGTGGGCAGGACTGTTGGCGCAGAGTGAGCCTGCCTCATTTTCCCATCATCCCTTTGTTTACACTCTCTACCCCTTGCTTATTCACAACCCCAACCTAACATTATCGGTGCAACAAACTGGCAAGCATGAAGATGTACATGAATCTATCTGTCTGCACGTTGATGCTTTAGAATAGAGCGAAGAGGGAACTTGTGGTCTGCCAATTATCGATTTTACGCAACAAGTACAAGCGTTATCATTTTTTGTCTGCTTCTAATTCACAACATTTTGAATAAAAAAATACTCAGAAATGCAGTTTTAATCTTAATGTTCTTTATCATCATGAAAAAAATGTAACAACATGTTAAATACACAGTTTTCATTGGAGTAGGGCTAAAATGTTTGTTATAACTGAAGACGGGCTGAATGTTTCTTGTTTTAAGAGTGGCACAAAAAAAACAAAACAAAATACAGAAATGTAAAACTGTTCATGTTGGGGAAATGTTGCAGTAATCAAGTTAAGTCGATTCCTTTGCAGTGCACATCCTAATCAGCAGCTCGGTAAAAGCATTCCCTTTCCCGCCTGACATTACCGTGCTTTCTCACCTGACAGCTTGCTGATTGCAACCTTTTGCTTATCAACCAACTCATCTGAGTGACTGAGAGAACAAAAATTTACAGATGCATTGCTAATAGGGAGGTTCGTACTGTACCCAGCGGGCACCTTCATGTCGGTTTGATGTCAAAATTGAGTTGATATTGGATCCAATTATTGGACATTAATTGAACTTGTGTTTTCATATCATTGTGCTTGTGTGGGAAACACATGAACAGTAGAAATTCAATCTCGCACAAAAAAAAATAAAAAATTAGAAAGCCGTTTAATATAGTTTACGTTCATTGGATATCAATTCGATGGCTAAATGTTAAACATCAAACTGACGTCAATTTAATATCAAATTGACTTCCATGCTTCTTCTGTTTCTGAAGGATTTAGGCTTAATTAAATTAATTTAAGCTTAATTAAATCTCAGCATGTGGCTTAAAATTATTTTTTATGTTTTCTTTTCAGTTCAAGCTGAATTGGAATGGACCCTATGGAACGCTGCTGCTGATCCCAGCAGTCGCAGCAGGGAATCAAGAAATATACCGGATGCACCCAGTGGACAATTGATATTGAAATATCATTAAATCAACATCAAAACTCGACATCAAATTGAGATCAAAAAACAAGTTTAATGTACAAAGCAAATTGATATCAAAATTATCAATTTGACATCATGATATTTACCCCTTTTTGATGTCATGTAAATGTTACAATTGGATCACTGAATTAACTAAACTGATAACACAGGTATAAAACATACAATAAATGGTTTATAAATATATATATATTTATATATATCTTTTAAAAAATAATTTGTTAGGTGTACAGAAAAACATTTTGGAAGGTATTTTCATCTAAATCAAATGTGTTAAAATAGCAATAAACATTTGTGTTTATGAATGGATCTGAATACATTTATGTTAATGCAACATCATTTATTCATGTTGCTGTAACATGATGATTAAGGTGCAGTTTAACCAGATTTGCAGAAGTTATGGTAACAAAGCCAGACATAATCTGACATCATCTTGTTGAGTTACCTCAACTTGAATTCTAATGTTAGGTATAACCTAATTTTATAGGGTACTTCTCCAAATTAAAATATGAATAATTCATGCTAACCTAGCAAAACCAAGTAGATTTGAAAAATTTTCTGTTTAAATTTCAATTTTATGTTTTGTGAAAAACATTCATAAAATAATTTAGTCATTTAAACATCAGTCCAGTTCAACTCCATCTGGTGTCTAAGAGAAAATGCAAACCAGGCTGAAAAAACACCAAGTCAACTTGAGTGTTTAAAATCTTGTGATCACAATGCTGGGAGCGTGGCGGCTCCACAGGTCTTCTGAAACGATTAGATCCCACTTTGAGAGAATCACCAGTTCTGAGGTACTTATATTTTTTTATTTGCATCAGTTTTCTGAAAAGTACAACCCCTGTCATGGAAAAGAATACACCACAAATAACATCAAGATTCCTTCAACCAATTATTTAGGAGCACAATTGTGCAGATTCTGTGCTTTAGTTTGGGTTTTGTTATATGTGGTCATGTTCTAAGTTGTCCGTGTCAGTCACACCAGTTTCAGGTTAATCATCCACAGCTTTTCTCATTTAGTTCATCAACCTCATTGTATTTAAGTATCTGGTTTTGCCTTGCTACCTTTTTGGTTCTCCAAGATTTTGTTGTGGTTCAGGGGTTTTATTTTATTAATTAAATGTCTTAGTTTCTGCCACCAAATCTGTTCTCCTTCATTTCGGGTCCTTCTTCACCATGTCCTGACACGGGCAGCAGGGTCAGGTCATCTGCTGCAATCATGTTACAGCAACAATAATTAATTCTCGTCATTTCAACATCAATTGCCCACTGGGTAGAGGCAGATTTATTCAAAATGTCGTCTGAAAGGAAACTGTCTTTTTTTTCTCTCTCTCTCACTTTACCTCGTGCATTTGCACCTCTTCAGGTGTAAATGAGTGAAATCATTTCTGTTTGACAAACAAATCTCGTAACCTGAGCTGATTGGAGCTTTGCTATTTTAAGGTGCTGCTTCCAATTTCCGAGTTTAACCAACTGCAACTGCAGAGGGGTGAAAAAAGTGCTAAAAATATTTCAGAAGCCAGTTATGGGTCTGTTTTGAACATTTTGACACCTTTATATATGCAAGAGTCAGATGGATCAATGGCCATCAGGTGTGTGAGATTCAAGTGCAGCACCCCACCTCCAATGCGAAATCCTTTCAAAGCTTCAGATAATTCTTGTAATCTGTGAGAGCCAATGTGTGTGAGTGTGTGTCCAGTCCATGTGCTTTGCACCCTCCCACATTAGTCGTCTTCCAAGGTATCACATGCGTCACTCAATCTGAGTGCTTTAAGTGTACTGAGCATGAGACAGGAAAGAAGGAAACACAAGGTGAAGCTGACAGAGAGATACAGGAGACAAATACACACTGACAGATGTGAGAAGATCTGGCTCATAAAAAAAAGTTGTTCACCATGGAAATGAGCATTATCTCAGCATCAAAAATAACTTATCTGAAGACGTATCTGCATTAATATAAAGCATAGTAACCTTTTTATTTATTTATTTTTGTCTTCGTTGACTTTGAGTCACAAAAAAAAAGCGAAAAAAGAAAATCCTGACCTGTCCTGTTTGCAACATGCTACTTTGGTTTGAGCCACAGTGACAGAAGGAAAACCTTGTGGTTTCAAGAGTGGAACAAAAAAACAACACAATCCTTTATGCTACTTGTGCAGTTTGTTTGCAACTATGCGATTAACGGCCATAAACATTTATTCAAGTAATTAATCATTGTTGCTTCATTTTGTCACATTAGACTACATACGTGGACAAAATTGTTGGTACCCCTCAGTTAAAGAAGGAAAAACCCACAATTCTCACTGAAATCACTTCAAACTTACAAAAGTAACAATAAATAAAAATTTATTGAAAATTAAATAATCAAAATCAGCCATCACTTTTGAATTGCTGATTAACATAATTATTAAAAAAAAAAAAAAACTAATGAAACAGGCCTGGACAAAAATGATGGTACCTCTATAAAAGATTGAAAACTATTTGACCAGACTGACATGATTAACTCAGGTGTGTCCTTTAATTGACTTCACAGGTGTTACCAAACTCATAATCAGTCAGTCTGCCTATTTAAAGGGAGACAAGTAGTCACTCTGCTGTTTGGTTAAAAGGTGTGAACCACACTGAACATGGACAACAGAAAGCCAAGGAGAGAATTGTCCCAGGACATCCGAAAACAAATGATAGATAAACATCTTAAAGGTAAAGGCTATAAGACCATCTCTAAACAGCTTGAACTTCCTGTGACAACAGTGGCTCATATTATTCAGAAGTTCAAGACCCACGGGACAGTAGCCAACCTCTCTGGACGTGGCCGCAAGAGGAAAATTGATGACAAATTGAAGAGACGGATCGTTCGAATTGTATCCAAAGAGCCCAGAACAACCTCCAAAGAAATTAAAGGTGAACTCCAAGGCCAAGGTACATCAGTGTCAGATCGCACCGTTCTTCGTTGTTTGAGCCAAAGTGGACTTCATGGGAGACGACCAAGGAGGACACCACTGCTGAAAAACAATCCTAAAAAAAGTCAGACTGGAATTTGCAAAAATGCATGTTGACAAGCCCCAAAGCTTCTGGGAGAATGTCCTTTGGACAGATGAGACCAAACTGGAGCTTTTTGGTAAGGCACATCAACTCTATGTTCATAGACTCAAAAACCAAGCATACGAAGAAAAGAACACTGTCCCTACGGTGAAACATGGAGGAGGCTTAGTCATGTTTTGGGGCTGCTTTGCTGCATCTGGCACAGGGTGTCTTGAATGTGTGCAAGGTACAATGAAATCTGTAGACTATCAAGGCATTCTGGAGAGAAATGTGCTGCCTTGAGTCAGAAAGCTTGGTCTCAGTCGCAGGTCATGGGTCTTCCAACAGGACAACGATCCAAAACACACAGCCAGAAACACCCAAGAATGGCTGAGAGAAAAGCGTTGGACTATTCTAAAGTGGCCTTCCATGAGCCCAGATCTGAATCCCATTGAACATCTGTGGAAGGAGCTGAAACATGCCATTTGGAGAAGACACCCTTCAAACCTGAGACAACTGGCGCAGTTTGCTCATGAGGAGTGGGCCAAAATACCTGTTGACAGCTGCAGAACGCTCATTGACAAATACAGAAATCGCTTCATTGCAGTGATTGCCTCAAAAGGTTGTGCAACAAAATATTAAGTTATGGGTACCATCATTTTTGTCCAGGCCTGTTTCATTAGTTTGTTTTTTTTAAATAATTATGTTAATCAGCAATTCAAAAGTGATGGCTGATTTTGATTATTTAATTTTCAATACATTTTTATTTATTGTTACTTTTGTAAGTTTCAAGTGATTTCAGTGAGAATTGTGGGTTTTTCCTTCTTTAACTGAGGAGTACCAACAATTTTGTCCACGTGTGTAAATCAATTCTGATCTAAAATACTTCATAATTTGTAATAAAATACAAATCTGTCCTTTTAATATTTTGCCACTATTGTTTTGTCAATGTCACACGATAAGCGATTGACGCACATTTTCAGGTGCATGTTTTTTTCTTTTCTCTGATTCGCATGGCATTTTTTTGGACTACTTAAATGGCCAAAGTTAGCAGGAATGATTTTGAAAACCTTCTGAGGTGCTTTCTTTTGTTACATATTTTTATGTTCAATTAATAACATTGAAGGACTTTCTTGGCCAAGAATTCTTGTGCATTGCAAACAATGGACCTTCCTGAAGGTCTCAGGGCGACTGGTCAAGCCAAAGAGGTGCTGTCAAAAATAAAAACATGGGATTAACTTTAAGGAGTTTCATCTGATATCTTTTTAGTTTTAATAGGAAAAAAACTTAAAAAGAGAAAAAACATAAAACAATTTTTACTCCTCATCTAAGACAGAATCTGTGATCTGACATATTTTGCCTTAGCCATGAATAAGTTGCGGGAAGATCATAAAAATGTACTAACACTTCCAGACTTTTATTGTGAAGCTGCAATGTGATGGATCACCATAATGCAACATTGAAGCCACATTAATAAAGTGAGAAACTTGACATTTTTGCACTGTTCTCAAGAAATTAATTGGTCTTTGGAGTCAGATGATTTGTTGCACAAGTGACTAGTTTTGGAGGTATGACTGTCATCTGCATGCTGGTGTCAAAACTACCCATAAAACAAAATTCAAGCAAGAACATTTTTTAACCAAACTATTTAGTTTGTTTCCTTGTTAACCTTGGTCTAAACTTACTGAAGAGAGCATTCCTGGAAAGATTTGAGACCTTATGCTTTGCAGCCTCTCAGTCATGAAGGTCACAATAATCACAAGAGCTTAAATTAAAGGCATCTGAACTTCTACCCCAAGAAGAGAAATTATGCTTTTAGTTTATGTTAAAACGTTAGGTGTTTTCCCTCTTAACTAAGAGCTTTCTCTGCAAAGGGGTGGACTAAAAATTGTGTTAAAACAGCAGTTTTTTTTTCTCTGTTTAGGAGAAACTAGATTTTACTTTTCCTTCTAATGCAAACTTTTGCTTGGGCTTACATTAATACTCTATCAATCAAAAACAATCTTTTGATAGAAATCATTGTCAGTTAATCAAAACTATAATGAATTTTTCATTTTAAAATAATTGATTCGTTTTTAATTAAATATTTTGTCATTTTATTATTAAACTTGAGATTTTGTTCAGCTTACATCCCTTGTTTTGTGAGGTTTTTTTGTGACCAAATAATATTGATTTTAAAGAAAATTTTGAACAATAAAATCGATATTCAATCCCACTGAATCGGAAACGAAATTGAGTCATGAACTTGTATGTCCTAAAGGAACTAATTACATTTTTATAAAATAATTTTGGCAGTAAAACTCTCTTGGAAACATGTGGTGTACTCCAAAGACAGGAACAATTCTTTATAAGAGACAAACATACAACTTCTCACCTGAAGGAAAAAAACAGAGCTAAGAAAATAATGGTATGAGACAGAAACCATGATGTATTGAGACAGATGAAGGAGTCAGTGAAGCTACACTAATTACTGAACAGAGCCGATCAAGGAAACAGACCAACAGAGCAGCTTGATTTAAATGATAGTCAACAAGTCCTGGAAAAGCCTGGTGTTGAATAGGAACTGGTAACTGAAGAAACAAACAACATTATGCAGGCAGGGCAGACACAACCTCCTCTAATCTGCACCTCTGTGCTGCTGTTCTCATAGGAGCCTCCGCACAAGGCGGAGCCAGTGATCAATAACCAGGAGAAAGTGGCCGTTAGCCTTGATCTTAATTAGTGCAGCGTCAGAGCAGATTAGCTTGCACCTGAGCCCCCGTCTCAGCCTTTCTGAAACAACAACTCCTTCTCAATAAGGCCGGCAAAAGGCACTGGCATCAGCAAAATCTGAGTGGATTTTGTGCTGCATCTTCACTTTTTGTCGCTGTATGCAGGACTGGTTAAAGCTCACTGAGGGATGGCTGGTTTTTCAAAGCTGATTATGCAGCAGTAAAAGGTTGACAAAACTGCTTCAAAATTAGGAAAGCCATCATGACAACAGAGAGGGATTAAATGTCAATCAATGTAACAGTAGCCAGGTCATGCAAACAAGCAGAGTTCAGAGAAGGGTGAGGAAGGGGAGACCATGTGGAGATTTGTATGCAACGCTGTCAGTGTGTTTGGGTCCGTATGGATGTGTGTGAGTTTGCATGCAAGCAAGAGAAACACCAGTCTGCACTCTGGAGTTGTGAATTGACAGCAGCTAAAAATAGACAATACCTAAGCTTTTATAAGCTTCTGATGTCCTGTTTTTGTCTAAACTGCACAGCCAAGGTAGGTTTTGTGAGTAAATGTACTCCTTTTTTTTTCTAGTTCTAGGTTACAGAGCAGCTCTGTGATCTGCTTTAAATTGATCTACATTAAAGAGAACCAGAAGTAAAGGAGTCTCTGATCAGTAAACAGACTTTTTATGGAAAACATCTTCAATCAGCAGGTGAACATTTTACTAAAACAGCCTTAAACTCTCTATTGTTGTATTATTCAAACATAAAAGTTAAAGATAAAAAAAAAAAAATCATTAAAAAATAATATTTACCAAAAGTCCTAAAAAATTTTTTAAATAAAATTATTTAGTAACTACTTTTATATCAAAATATAAGATATTAAAACTGTCTTGATCGTATCAGACACTGTTTTTATGGTGTCACCGTGAAGTCCTTTGAGCATTCATGTCATGGACAATGGTATATTAATTGTCCCACAAAAATCTAATTTAAAATTATTTAAAAAAAAATAAATCCTGTATGAATCATATTTGACTTAATCGATAAATGGTAAATGGTGAATACTTGTACAGCGGTTTTTTACCTTCCTAAAATAAAGGAATCGGATCAATCGATTTGTATTCCTACCATCCAACCAGATAGATCTGTCTGAGGTAAGTTGTTAATCAAATCGACCTGTACAAATATAAAATGTTGCTTCAAAATTATTTGAATTGATAATGTTGATACTGGAAAATACCATTTGGACTGAGACATGGTAGGTTTATTTTACTATAACATAAAAATGACCACGTGACATCACAGCGGACAACACACATGCGATGCAGCAAAAAATGACCAAGAAATCATTACAGTCCAATGTGTGGAAACACATGTGACCATACAGTGTGGTAGAATGTTCTACTAATGTTTCGTTTGCATCATTTTTATGTGGAAAAACAACAGTGGGGTGAACTTTATGAAACTAAAGTGTTAATGGATTTACCATTAATTCTTCTTTTCTTGTTTGTTTACATATTTAAATTACACTTGATTATCTTGCAAAAAAAAAAGGTTTTAGCTAAAGATGACTTGGATCCATTTTAAGTCAGTGAATCAGATCAAATCGGATTGTTCAAAATCAACCAATATCGACTATGAATAGTATCAGCAACCACTAATTATGACATAAATTGAATTGTAAAAACACAATGTAAAAACACCACTGACGTATTTACAAAGAACATCTTACTAATCACTGTTCAGATATGTGATGCTAACAACTCATGCACATTTGCACTACATGGAAACCTGAGTGACTTTTCCAAAAAAACATTTGGAAAATTCATAAAGTTTTAGTTAGCTTTGTATTATCTCGCGTGAGAAATTAGAGTGTGAAGTCATTCTTCTCTCAGCTTAAAAGGCCAAAATCTTCTTAAAACTCTGAGACTTTCCACAATTCTTCCTAAATATTGTGGATCGTTGTTTAGGATCGACACTTATCTATTTAAAACTGGTATCGCTTCCTAACAGTTTCCTTTTTCTGGTTTAACTGTTTCTTGACAAACTGCCAGATGCGTCTGGAGTATTGTTTTGATGCATGACCCACTTTCTGCTGAGATTTAGTTCACAGGCAGACGTCCTGACAGTTCCCTTCAGAGTCACCTGCGATCATTCACTTGCCATTCTTCAGTCATGGACAGCATACGGGCCTGTTTACATGATCTTCATTATCAGACGCCATGCTGCTTGTGAAGATCAGTCCTACAGTCCTGATCCTCGTTTCCATTGTCAACTCGTGAATACCATTTCTTATTTTTTTTATTTCTTTTCATTTCCACAAAAAAACAAAATAAAAATATCTTGCTCATTTTTTTTATAAGGTAGATGAAAGGAAACAGGAAGAAAAAAAAACGTGGGTTTTTTTCCCAATTTTTCATTTTTTAGTTTTTTAAGGTGATTTCGTATTTGTTTTTTTTAATTGATTGTTGTAGATTGTTCCATACCTTAACCACTTTAATTGAAACCTATCTTGCCTTTGTTTTTGTTTTGAATCTTGGCAAAGAGAAAATCAAACATCCTTTTACCAATATAACTTATAGTTATATTTTAAGTCGATGCTGTGGACTGAAAGTCTCCATGGTTCCCTCCTGAAGGTTGTTACGTTTACACACCTGGACATTATTAACATTTAGACCTTAAAAAGCCACTGTTTCTTAACCTACACTTGTGTTTTAATCACCATTTATAAGAACTGGAAATATTTTATGGTGTGTCACATTAGCATTACTCTATTATCACTGCATTTGAGGTCTTAAAAAAAGTTAAAAACTGTACTAAGACCTTTATGTTGCTTACAGACCCACTCACAAAAGAGGGTGTTGTTTGTGCTGGCTTTATTCCCTTAAGAATTTGTATGTGAGTAGGAAAAAAGAAAAGTAAACTAATGAGTAGTGAACTACTTTTTGAATCAGGAAATTACTAAAGTGATGAAATTGCAATTTCATCCAGCAACTAAAGTAAATTCATCAATTACTCTTTAAAAGTACTTTACCCAACACTGTCTATCGTACATATAAAACTAAAGAAGAGTGTGTCTCCTGTTGCTTTAACAAGTCACAGCAAACCTCCAGTTTTATCAACTGGCCAACTTGATAAATTTAAATTAAAAAGTCACAATTTTAAAAGGAAGAAACACATTCTATCAACTGGGGTTTTTTTTCTGATTTAGAAGGTTCTACAATTTTGCTTGTGTCAAAAGCACACAGAACTTGACAGGATCTGTTCGAGATCAGCTGTGCAAAGACACCGAGCTTATGTTGATTGATTTCCACTTCAAACTGCATCCATTTTTAGCAGCCCTATAATTGAAGCGGATGTTTGCAAAGCTCATCTGAACTGTAAAACTGTACCAGTTCACATTCAGCCAAGTGGTATTTCAATCAGATGTTCCTCAAACTTCCGCAAGGAGAAAAATCTGAGAAAATGCAGATTTTTTAAAGGGTTACCTAAAAACAGAGGTTATAAAAAAAGGCATTAAAAAAATAATAAGGAAAAAAGCATCCATAACTTGTTTGTGTCCATTTATTATTTTATTAGGATTTTTAGAATAACTGTACTGGTAGCATTAATACAATACATCCTTACAAATTATTTATACTGTTCATAGGCAATTAAAATGGTAAAAATAATGTTTTGATTTTTCTTTCCAACCAAAAATCACTTTCCTAAAAAAATAACACTAAATAGTACATCAGTATATTTCAAATGTATACTTTTTGACTGTCATTATCTTAAAACAGTTAAAATAAAAGAATGAGAAGTGAGTTCTGCTGATTCACACAACAATGGACTCTGAACACATCAGTAACGTCGATTGGTTTACACTTAGGGTTTAAAGCAAGCTTTTGGTTAAAGTTGTGTAAACAGGAAAGGCACAGGATTGCTTTTTTTACATCTGTTATATGAGGCACCATGAGTTGTGTTCTCCTGCATCACCTAATAGTGTGCTATTTCAGTATAATCTTTTACCAGCATTTTAGCAGAAGGAGAAATCTTCCTACACATGAC
Source organism: Oryzias celebensis (assembly GCA_014656515.1). Taxonomy (NCBI): domain Eukaryota; kingdom Metazoa; phylum Chordata; class Actinopteri; order Beloniformes; family Adrianichthyidae; genus Oryzias; species Oryzias celebensis. The sequence continues at coordinate 77,974,343 of BNCR01000001.1, forward strand.
AGCTTTGCTTTTTTTCTCAATCTGCATAGTTTCTCCTTAATTTATTGCTGCAAACGTGGACGATTGAGTCTTCCTTTAACATTATTCCAGTCAACAAAAATGTAGGTTCAAGTAATGTGAGATGTTCCCAAGAGAGACATGATTTAAAATGTTCTTTCTGCAACCCTTAAAATTTAAACAGGTTATTTCTCCTACTATTAGAAAACTGGTGGTGAAACCCCACGGTTTTGGCAGCAGTAAGCTGGAAGGAGTAACAGGCTGACATTGGAAAAAAGTTACCTCAGTGGCTCTTAAAAAGCCTCTGACTCGTGCTGCGCTAAAGCAAAAGGCAGCGTGGTTCCACACGGACCCTGGAAATGATACCTGGACCAGATCACACACATGCAAAAAAACAGCAGGTGAGCATACAAACGCTTCATTTGATCTAATCTTGGGAGTCAAGAAAGCCCAGAGTTCACTTACGTGAAATACTCCGTTTTTGGAGTTGTGCTCATGTTAAACTCTGCCACAGGAACGCCTCTGGATGCCACCCTAGGGCCAAACATGGCAGCAGGATATACGATAGAAGACGTGCCCACCTGGAACATTTTTAAAAGACCATCTCAAAATGTCCAAAATTATATTTCAGTCTTTAGTTCATCCCGCAGAAGTCCTGCAAAGTATCAAAATATTTCAAATGACAAACTGAGCTTAATATGATAGATAAACTCACCACAAGACAAAGATCACAGATTTCTATTTCGTTTTCCACTTTGGTAAGGATGTGGGAGTCCAGAGTCTCACCAAAAAACACCACATTTGGCCTCAACAAACCATGGCAGTCTTTTTCATCACACCTTGACAGAAAAATGACACATTTTTTGATTAACTATAAGAAAATCAAATTTTTCTTAAAAAGCCATTTTGAGCAGCTTTTAATCTATTTCAAAAGTGTTCCCGTGTGGTCTTTTAACTATGATTATGCCATTTTTAGTAAAAAGAAAAGGACATAGTTTCTGCAGAGCAGCAGTAGTTCATTAGAAAATCACCTCTGAGTTGTGGGTGGGACTGTTGGAACGGAGCAACCCCGTCCCCCTTCCCTTCCCTGTAGCTGAGAGCTCGGAGCAGGGAGTTTGAGGCCTGCCCAGCGTATTTTCTACGTCACAAATAAGCCTTTGTACGACTTGTTTTAAGAAATACTCAGAAATGCAATTTTGGGTTTAATTTTTCTTTATAGAAAAAGGCCATAAGAACATGTTAAAAACAGCAAAAACAAATTTCGTCAGAGTGGTTCTTTAAAAGAATCACATCAAATTTCATTTTGCTTCTAAGAAACATTCTCAACAAGATTTTCATCAATTAAAACAAAAGTGCAGCACTGCCCTCAAGTGGCAGAAGTTAGTCAGTTGAGTTTCTCCAGGAAATGATCCACAGAGAATTTTTTACATTATTGTTCAGCCGTTTGCTAAAACTACATCATTATTTCCCTCTCCAACAAAACAATATTTAATTTATCGATCTGTTAGGACAAGCACTTTCAAGGTTGAAATTTGGTTTTGACATTTCTATGATTTTTTTTTCTGATTGTTCCAAAACACATTTTATTTTTCAGCCTCTCTAACAACAGTAGGAAATGTTTTGCAGAAAAGAAATGAATCCCACCTTGGCAGTTTGTCCACAGGAATCTGAGCATCAGCCACATTTGAGCCTGGTGCTCTGCAAGTAACAAAAATGTCCCAATTAATGTAGGTGTGAAGCCTTTTATTTTTATTTATTTATTTTTTTTTTTGTAGAGCTGCTTACCCTTTGCCCTTTAAGGCAGCACATATGGGGCTCTGCTTGTTGACAGTCACTTGACCACAGCTCATGCAGCGCGTCTCCATCAGACTGCCTGCAAGAGTTCACAGAAAACTGTCTGTTAGTGCGGATACCAAACTGACATTGTCTCTGTGAAATAACCAAAGGGGTAGAACTGGACGATAGTGAATTTTTTTAATCACAATATTGTTTTTTTTAATATCAGACGATAACGATATATATGACGATATAAACCAAAAAACTATGTCTGTCAAATTTGAACGCTCTGTGGCTCCTTAGAGAAATGTGTAATCATCAGCAGATTGTAGATTCAACTATTTATTTCCTATCATACTTTAAACATAACAGATGCACTGAAGGAACATAAAGCAACACCCCCCTCCAAAAAAACTAAAAAAAAGGCATAAATATTACAAACTAAACTGAAAATTAAAGCAAAAACTTTCAAGTTTAAAAAGAGAACATACATAAACAGAACACTCTCCATGTGGTGACTAATCCTCTAACTTTTACTCGGAACTGCAGCAACATAATGCAGTTTAGATTAGAAAGATTTTGAGCAAATCAGATCTCATGCTGTGTATGGGGGTTTATTTGTGTAACTGCGCTGTGTTTCTCACCGTGAACTTTCAGCACATGCTTGGAGCCGGCCTGTCGGTGCAGGTCATCGATGCACTGCGTGATCACGACCACAGTACGGCCCTGCTTCTTCAATCGGGCCTCACATTCTGCTATGGCCACATGGACAGCACTGGGTTTTTTGTCCAACACCAGCTCCCTTCGGTAATGATAAAACTCCCAGACTCGAGATGGGTTGCGGGAAAAGGCCTCTGGAGTCGCAAGGTCCTGAGAATTCAACCACAACCACATATACTGCATTTACGGGATCTCATAAAAGTGAGTACACCCTTCACATATTTGTAAATGTTTCTTTATATCTTTTCATGGGACAACACTGTGGTAATTACTCTTCAACACGACAAAAAGTAGTCAGTGTTCATCTTGTACAGCAGTGTAACTTTTTCAAAATAAATCCCATTTCAGGCATCAATAGCCAAACACCTGTCAACAAAAATAAGTACAACCTTAGATGAAAAGGTCTAAATTGAGCACAATTATTCAATTCCTTTCCCAGTGTGATGTGACTCATTAGTGTTACAATGTCTCAGGTGTCAATTAAATTTGGTATTAAAGCTCTTACACTCTCTCAACATGGTCACAGAACGTTCAACAGGGCACCTCATGCCAGACGAAAGCGTTTTTTGAAGATGACACACAAGAATGAACAGAAACAGTTTGCTGGAGACAAGCAGAGATGGAGTATTGGAACCATGTCCTGTGGTCTGATGAAACCAAGATAAACCTATTTGGTTCTGATGGAGTCAGGCGTGTGGCATCAACCGGGTGAGGAGTGCAAAAAAAGTGTCTTTTGCCTACAGTCAAGCATGGTGTTGGTAGAGTCATGGTCTGGGGCTTCATAAGTGCTGCTGGCATCGGGGTGCTACAGTTCATAGAGGGAAACATGAATGCTAACATGAATTGTGACAAACTGAAACTGGGCAGCAGGGCAGAATTTCAACATAATGACCCCAAACACACATCCAATATGACCACTGCCTTGCTAAAGAGACTGAGGGTAAAGGTGATAGACTGACCAAGCATGCCTCCAGATCTAAACCCAAATGAAAATCTTTGGGGCGTCCAAAAAAAAGGTGGAGGAGAATAAAGTCTCTAATGACCACCAGCTCCGTGAAGTATTCAAGGAGGAACGCAAGAACCAGTGAAGCTCTGGTGAACTCCATGCCCACAAGAGTTAAGGCAGTGCTGGAAAATAATGGTGGACACAAAAGATTGACACTGAGCATTTTCATTTAGGGATGTACTCACTTCAGGTGTGTGGCTACTGATGCCTGTATTGTGATTTATTTTGAAGGACAAATACATTTACACTGCGATACAAGATAAACATTGACTTCTTTCCATTCTGTCAAAGAGTCATTTCTGCAATGTTGTCTCATGAAAAGATAAAAAAATATGAATACAGAAATGTGAAGGGGGTACTCACTTTTGTGAGATACTGTGTATATATAGCTGCAGCCACATATACGGAAAAATAATGATCAGAGGCAAGAAGGTAGAGAGAGAAAGTACTCGTAATTTGTAAATATTTCCTGAAGGTACATTTAGAAATGGCCAAAATAAACTGATTCAACACTTAAACAGCTCACTAGAAGGCACAGCAAAGAGTGGAAAAAGCACAAGAAAAAGCACTTCAGATGTGTGTCTAGATGGCCACCTTTCTGTTTTTACCTGAGAAATCCACCTCCTCCATTTCTCATGTTCTCCCCTGAAAGTCGGCACTCCACTCTCGGCACTCACGCCTGCACCTGTGATGATTGCTATGTGCTTGGCTTTGGAAAAGACCTTGCGGAACTCAGACATGTCTATGAAGGAAAAGCAAAGGCTGACACTTCAGTGTTTGAAGTTCGGATCAAATGGGATCATTTGTAATATTTTATGATAAAATATTTCCCCTGATGAACCCTAGAATTTTAACTGCATAAGCAACCACTATAATTGATTGTATTATAATCAAATGTACTTTTCTAATAACCATTTAACTTATGATAGAGTACTAGAGCCACCATAAAAATATATAAGAATAAAGTCAAAAGTTTACAGGAATAAAGTTGTAAAACCATCAGGGAAAAAGTCAAATCTCAAAAAAAAAATAAATAATAATAATAAATAAATAAATCACTTTTTCAAAAGTTGAGAATTTCTCAGATAAATTAATAAGGCAAAAGTTAGTTTACTAAGGAAAATAGAAATAACAAAAAAGAACCACTATTGTAATTCACTTTAGGAGAGGTAGAGCGCATTGTAGCTGGTTACTTTGGTACAAATAAGGAAAAACGAAGACTTTTAGTGAGTTAACATTGTTTTATAGTAACTATAAAGAAATTGACAAGCATTTGCAGAACACTGGGCCTTTTCAGAAGAAGATTCTTGATCTACAAATTTGTGGAGGTTCAAATGCATTATGGGACATAGATTCCTATGATAAACTAAAGCCTTGTTGCATCACCATGAAAGGGCGCATCGATAGATTTATAGAGCACGTAATTTGGGTAGAAGCTTCTTCAACCAACTTTGTTTTTGCAAAAGCATGGCCTTTTCTTTTTAAAATACAATTTTTTTCCTCATAATTTGACAGTTTATTCTTATAAAATTAAGAGTTTTTCCTCATAATTGTATAACTTTATTCTAGTAAATGTAAGACTTTTTTTTCTCATATTTTACCAACTTTATTCTCATATAATAGTATTGTATTAATGTTAATTAAGTTAGTATTATTATGTTAGTTAGTATTATGTTAATTACAATTTTAAAGGTCTTTTTATCTTTTATTTATAGTAAGTTTCGATGTGCATTTGTTTCTGATATATTACTCAGGATTTTTCTTGAACAAACAAACATTAGATTTTACCTGAACTGGGTTTTGCAGACTGGACCGCCGTCCCTGTTGTGACATGGGTGGAGCACATTCGAAGGCCAAGTGACAGCATGGCCCGATTTTTGAGAAGCATTTTTGCTAGAAGATCAGATATAAACATTAAGGTCAACTCTCTGCTGTTTGCTTAAAAAGTACTTTCCTTCAAGTAGGAATTGATCTTTACATAATAAAAGCAAAAACGTTACACTTGTTTGTTCAAAACTGTTTTTTTCCCCTTTACGGTAAAGGTTTTATTAACATTTCTTAATGGCTCAAAAATACTTTAAACATTTTCTTAAGAGTTGTCATTCTCTGAATTCACTCTTGGAATTGCTACCCTCACAAAGTGCAATAAAGCAGAGTGAAACATCACTATGATGTATGTCACTGTGTTTAACATTCTGATTATTTACAGATAGCTGATCTATGCGGGAGGAGATGAGTTACCATGACATATGCATGTGATGCTTTGTTTTGTTTTTACTTGTCTAACTATATCCAGACGTTGAGGGCAACACTTTACTTAGAAAAGTTACTTAGAAATAAAGACAAAGTCCAGCTTTGTTTTTCAAAGTAAAACTCTGAAGTGTACAAATAATAGTAGTTATATGATGCTAAAGATACTTAGAAAACCTTAAAGCAGGATTCTGTAAACTTCAACACTTAAGAGTTATTCTGATTGAATTCTCACCAACCCAGTAGGAGCCACGAAGTTTGACTTTACCCCCCCAAAACACAGGACATAGATTTTTATTAATGTTACTGTTACTATTTTAAAAAATATTAAAAAAAAACTATTATTTTCTGAATAAATAAAACCAAAACATAGCTCTTCTTTTCCCCCAAAATATAAAATAGTTTAGAATTTTAAACAAAGGTTCACAATACTACCTTTCAAAATAAAAGACATCTTATGCCACATAGGATCATCTCATTGCAGCAAATTAGTAGCAGGCAGTGTAATTTCAGCAGTAATATTAAAAATAAAAATAGTTTGATGTGCGTCTCAGCCAGAAATTCATAAATCTAAAAAACTAAAATTAAATTGGAGCTAATTAAGTGACCCCATACTGTATTTTTTTCAACCCATATAGCACATTTAAAATCCTTGAATATATTAAAAAAAAAAAAAAAAATAGCTTTATAATCCAGGATACATAATGCATGAATTGTGGTTCAAATGGATTCTCTTTGACACACAGAGCTCAAAAATCTGTCAGTGTTTTGGTACAACTTTGGTAAACTATGAAGGACTGATGAATTGTTGAGAGTTAATGCAACCTTAATGCAATAATTAGGAACCGTGTGGAGTGATACGTAGTCCTTCAACTGTTTGTGAATGAAAGTTTGAGTAACTTTACTAATTACTTACTTTTTAAGTTTACTTTTTTTTTCAACCGGAAAGCTGCAAAAAAGAGCCACGTGTGGCTCCAGAGCCTCAAGTAGCAGGAATTTTCTTTTCTTAGTTACCTTAAGAATAACATGAAAACATTTGTTCCATAAATAATTACCACATTATAATTTATCAAAAACAAATCTAAGTTTATGGTTGGGTTTTGTAGAGCATTGAAGCACATTTAAAAACATTTTTTGTTGTAGTATTCTTCACTTTTGAATTTAAAGTTGTTTTTTTCCCCCTATAAAGTTATCGTGGTGTGAAAAATAGCTTTTATCACAATATCTTATCATAACTCACGCCAGAGAACATTTTTACATGGAGTTTTCAGTCGCAACAAAGCAGTTTGAGTCTTTTGCAATCCTTCTTTAGAGACTGATAAGGCCAACAATGTGCATGTGGTCCGATTTTCCGAATTGAGTAACTGGATAACAGAAGAAGAGATGGTAAACTGCTAACCCAACAGGCCTAACCAATTAGACACATGTGTTAAAACGGGTTTGAGGTAAACCTGTACTAACAAGGATCAGACCTCATGTAATCTGTGGTGCAGACAGTCTACGCTACTCTTGTTATTTCTCATCTTGCTTGAAGAACCTTTTCGTGCACGAGGACCGCGCAGCCACCGAAAAACACAACAAGAAAATCTGCTTGAAACCAAACTTCACATCGACGCTACGTTCGTTCAAAATCGTGAAGTACGTGACTGCTGAGGATGAAAAAGCTCTCTGTCACATTCAGGGAACAACCTTTGACTCTGTCCGTTACGATCGCATCGACAAACGCACATGTTTGTGAAGCAACGTCGATTTATAGCGTTTTTATACTTACTTCTCTTTGTATTTTTGCTTAATTGTGAACTGGAAGCTTCGTCGATGTGTTTTTACCTCTTGTTTACAAGAGATGCCGTAAATGAACGACTATGTCGTAAAGCGCTCCAAGGACGCAGACGCAGTGGGATCGCAAATCAAGCGCGACATCTAGTGGTCAGTTAAGGTAACTGCTGCCCATTTTAGGGCGATTCATTAATTTCTTGTTTTTAAATGTGGTCATAAACCAGCATATATTACTAAACTAAGCGTAAATAAATACATGAAAAAATAAATAGAAACGTGATAAACTAAAAATGCTATGGAAAATGTTTCACATCTATTGTCTTTATATTTGTATATTATATGTGTATAATATTTTTTTTTCATTTCCTTTTGCAAGAATAAAATGGTTTGGAATACAGTGTGTGTGTGTGTGTGTGTGTGTGTGTGTGGGGGGGGGGGGGGGGGATGAGGAAAGGCTGTTTTTAATCATATGGCCCCAAAGGATGTGTGCGTGGTAACATTCTTTTTCTAAGTCTCGTTTGGATAATTTTCTAAATGTTTAGATTTTCTTTGCACTATAATATTTAGATTTTTGTCCTCTCTTTTTATTTATTTTTTTGTCCAAACGCCTTCCTGTCTCTCCCATCTTCCATGTGGGTGCGCGCAGCCTCCTCCCCTTCATCAATCGCTGCCTCCCAGCGCGAGCGGCGGTGAGGATCTGCTTCTGTCCCCGGTCGGCCAGCAGTCTCCTCCGGACACTGGCTCAATTTGATGGCGACCACTCCATTCCGCAGCTCAGACCGAAGACCGATCAGGAGGCTGCGCTCCAAGAGCGATACCCCATATCTGGTGGAGGCTCGCCTCTCCTTCAACCTGCGGACAGGTAGGAGCAGGTCTCTGTTGAGGCAAATGTCTGCATCTGGGAGTAGAAAATGACCCTCGTATTGTCAGCCTAATGATACGTTCTTTTGCTGAGAACTTTAATATTTCCAAATGTGTGAATGTTTAGCTGTGGACACGCGTGGAATGTGCGTGGAATTGATGCAACTTTGCAAGCCTGGAGCTGCTGGCCTCAGCATAGAGGAGTTCATGAATAATCTCAGTTTAATTGCTCTGCTCCTGCGTGGATTCTATAAGATTCTGTAACTGCCATCACTGTATTGACCGCTGTTACATAATCTGAAGAAGCTCCTACGTGACCTGTAGTAGCCCAAGCTTTGGCTGCTCACGATGGTGCACCAAACACAAATGGTCATCTGGTGCTTCTTTGCTGCGTTCTCATTTTCTCACAGCCAGAATTCACACTTAAAATAAAAATAAATAAATAAAAACAAACCCATGATACTGATGGTGATTTTTCTTCAGCCTCCGTCACTAAGCATCCCCTGTTACCATGGTGACTCTGTTTTTTTTTTTTTCCTTTTTTTTTGCTGACTGGGATGCAAACCTTGAGGACCACAGTGTAGTAAAGATGCATCTATCATGTCTGCATCAGTATTCCTGGCTACTCACCGAAGGGGGTCTGTATGGCAGCATCCCTGCCTCATTCTCAAACTGCGCCTTTCCTGCATCGTCCCATTCACAGAGTAGATCAAAACCCGCCTACTTGCACTGCAAATGTCATCGCAAGACTCGCTGCGGTTACTTTTGATTCTTCTCCTGCCTCTTTTTTTTGTTTTTTTCCATGGATTTTGTTGTTTGTGTCCTACAAAGAAAAGTAAAGAGCGACCCTCTGAATGTCAGACCTAATGAATGAAAGATTCTCAGATGGGCAGTAAGCAGGGCTCATCCTGTGTCAGATCAGGACAGTTAAGGATTCCTAATTGTCAACAAGAGCTTCCCAGCTGTTTCGGCTGCTCAAATATGCAATGCAGCTCCAGCACAACACACAAAGACTTTTCTTGGATGAATGAAAGAAAAAAAAGATTCTTCTGAACTGTTGCCAGTGAGTGTTTGGCCTGTGAAGACAGGCTTGTTGTCCATGACAGCAGACTGCCATCTGTCTCTATGTTCCTTTCTGTTAGTTATCATTCCTCGACTTTACTAAAAGCTCAAACAAAGCATGAGTGTGTTATGGGGGCGATTTGTACAACAGCTCTGTTGACTCACTTCCACCTGAAGAAGTGGAGCAGGATTTAGCTTGCTTATTGCCAGGGAAACCAAAAGTCTTGTGGCTGTGTGCTGCGATGCTTGATAATGATAATAAACAATCTGCCCTGCTTTGGATTTGAAATGTGAATTCAGCTGCATTTTATACCGGCAAAATCACCTTTTTTGTTGTTTAATTTAAAGCTAAACTAATCAAATAATGAAAGCCCTGAGATCTCGCAAAATCAAATATGTTTGTGTGCTGCAGAGGTTTTAGAGATCCTCCAACAGCTACATTTACCCAATGAAAAAGAACTTTAATGAGCAATCATAAACCCACTGTACTCTGGCAGCTGCCCACCAACATCTTTCCTCATACTTTACAGTATTTTTTAATGCTGAAAATGAGCTTAGTCAGCAGAATTAAAATCAACCCCTCAATTTTATCGCAACTTTGACATTCAGAGTTTTGTTGCAGGAATCAGAGCTTCCCTGTGGGTTCCTAATGGAATTAGAGGACATGGATTTATGGCGCTAGCCTGTTTTGAGTCTGCGCTAAACTGATTTGCTCCACGGTTAAACGGGAGTGAAATGGCTGTGCGTGCCGTCCCCAAAGGCAGAGCAGTAATGGGTTACTACACAGCTGTCTAATATCATGTCTTCTGCTATTAAAGGGCTGGAGGTGAAGAAGGATGGCCTGCCTGACATGCTTTATTTCATTCATTATTGTTTGTTATGACTGTTAAATTCATTAGTTATGCACACACAGAGTAACAGTGGAGACCTGTCAGTGCTTGTAGAACTACTTTGGTTTTTTTTGCACCTGGGATCAGGTCTCAGTATTTTCTGTACACAATGTAAACATGCAACAAGTTTGGTACAAAAAAATCTACTTCTAACATATTTCTGACAAATGGATCAGCTGTCTTTTAGAGTTTCTCATAATTATTGCAATTCACATTTTTTATAGTCAACTTTGTTGCCAAAACTCATTAGATGTTTTTATTTTCCTGCATAACTGTTGGATCCATTTTATTAGATATCAACCGTTTTATTGAGACAATTTTGTCTTGATATTGGGGGATTTGTGCGTTGACTGCTGCACATTTATGGGAAGACTTAATTTTCCATAAAAAAATTATGTAATCTGTCTCAAACTGTACCATTATTTGTCACAACTTTCTTTTAGTATGATGTAAGATAAGTAGTAAAGGTTGTACATTTATTGAAAAATAACTTCCAATTTATTAAAAATAAAGCCGCTCTTGTAAAAAAAACGGGTTTTGCACAAAGTTGACATAAGTCTACAGTTTTTTCAGTCACTATGCTGGAATAGCACGCAGGTTTAGGTCACCCCTTTTTTTTATATAAAGATTTTTTTAATGCATACTGCATTTCTGTATATGACTAAAAATATTAAAATAAATAAAATAGTTGCACACAATAAATGTTATCTTTAAGGTAAAATAAAAGAATAAAAGTGCATTTTGGAAAACTTCCAAAACTGTTACACATTTTAGGGATTCCATGTATTACAACAACAAATTTTACAAGAAATTGCAACAGAAAATGGAACAAAACATCGGGCATGTTTTGCAAAATAATGTTTTTTGTCACATTCTATAATATGTCCTTGTGGTGTTTTTATAGTATTGCTATAAATCTGAAAAAGAAATTAGAGTAATATTTCGAAGTTTGATGTTTATTTATTGTGTTATTATAATAGGTAATTATGGCTAGGATATTCTCCAGGCAGAACATGCCTTCAGATGGCAGTATGGTTTATTAAAATGACTATAAATGTGCACAGCCATCTTGGCAAATATCTATTTCCTGCATTTTGTTCGTACAGGTTAGCTCCTTCCTACAGCTTATTGCAAAACGTCAGTTTCACACAGCACATAAAGGACTGCAGTTAAATCAGATTTTTGGAGCAGGTGCATGTTGTGAGGTGGTATCCGTAGTCAAAGTAATTAAAAACTTGCAAACAGCTGCAGACTTGGCTGCATTGCAGATGTTGCAGAAATATAGGGCTTTGGCTCGTACATTATATTTGCACTGCATTCACATTCTGCTATCCAATTTATGCACGCTTATGAGTATGTAAAATATGCCTCAACATTTAGCATGTTTACATCAATGCAAAAAATACAGAGCAATGTTACAGCTACATTGCTATGCTGCAGAAAAAAAACAGCTAAAAATGAAACAAGTAAAAAGCAAAACTCAACTCATTCACCACCCACCTCTCCCTGCCTTTCTCTGCCTTTTGCAGTTCACTGAGCACTGCTGTCTGAAAGAGAGCAATCAATACACAGCAGATGCATGGTAGGACAGGGCAAAATTCTGCTGCAGAGCTGTGTGTGCCAGCTCAGGATTTACAATATGTAGAAAAATGTTCCAGGAGAATTGAAAACCTTCTTAAAGAAAATGTTTTCATGGCTTAGCATTTCAAAATAACTTGTACATTTCCATCTCAAGCAACAAATTGGTCACTCTTCATTTTTTTATAATTGTTTTTATCATTTTTTAATTCCAAACAACACTTGGAAGTTTATGACCACTAGACTCAAGCTGTCTGTTTTTGCTCATGTGAAATAAGTGAGGAAACAGCTGGGGAGAGGCCAGCGCAGAGGTTTTTAATTGTCTAATATCACGCTCGAGGCCACTAGCAAATGTGTTAAACAATAAGGGTGATTAGTGGCAGGACATTTACTGTTTATCAGCCCTTAGTCCCTTGTAGCTGTGACTCCTCTTTGAAAATCCTAATCTAAATTCCAATAACACATGGAGCCGACTCACAGGAGACATTTCAGACACAAACAGCATTTGTGGAAAAAAAAAAATATAGATATATAAAAGGGCAGCCAAGTCTTCAGCGTCTTCTGTGCTCGGTTGCAAAAAGTCCTCCTTGTGCTGAAGCATCTCAGGTTTGAATAAAACATGAGGGAGAAAATCAGAGAAAAAAATAGCAAACCTCTATATGCAGAACCCTACTTTATGCTGGTGCTGCATAAAATTTCAATCAGCTATCAGAGTCACCTGGCCAGAACACCTGCCATCCTCACAACCATCTTTCTCCACCTCTTTGGGAATGTTGGAACTGCTTTAGGGTTGTAATGTGCTTTCCGTGTTCCAGACAGGAAATGTTTTTCTTTTTTATTTCTTAAAAAAAGCTGAAGAAAGGCATATTTATAGCATGTGTGAATGCACACTGAGGACAGAATGTGGAGACTCCACTCCAAAAAGAAGCAATCGTCAAAGTTTAATTTACTCATGAGGGGAGAATGCTTTAAAGAGACAGTTAGTTACAAGAGAAACAAAAGTCCCCATGAGACATGCTGATGATAAAGCCTATATGTACAAATTTAATAGATATAGTTCCAGCAGAATATGTCAGAAAGTTGGCACAAGCTTGTGTCCATCAGGCAGTGTCGATGAGTGCTTAAAGATGGGCCGTAGTTGCAGATGTCACTAATGTAATTCCCATAGTGCAGCAGCTCTTTAGGACTTTTTTTTGCTGAGTAAGTGTCTTCACAGGTTCAGACTCTCCTCAGCACTGCTGCAAACCTGAGTTTCAGTTCAATCAAAGCTGCATTGCACCAACAGTGCACCTTGAAAAACAGTATTTAGAAATCCCCGTACACTTTTTTAAACCCAGAAAAATTCTCATCATTTAAATGTAGAATGAAACATTTTATAATGAACAGATTTTAAGAAATTTATAACTGAACAGGATTTGCATCTAATGTTTAGATCAGAACTTGCAGAGGGAAAAGAAGGTGTTGTGTTTGCTCTAAAAAGAAAAAAACAGGATCATCCTTGCCAGTAAACCTTGTTATTTTCCTCTTGTGAAGATGCTTTCTAAAGGAGACCAACAGTTGTGTTTGAGGCCAATTGCAAATTGAGTTAGGCCAGATTTTCAAATATGAGGTTGAGCTGGGCCACACATTCTCAGAATGTTACAAAAACAACTCAGAGGGAGTAATTGTTTGTTTTCCAGAACAGCGTTGCGTCTGCAAACAGCACTTGTGGCTGGATAACTAGGGATGCAGATCTTGGCAGAGTAAAAGTGATGCTTGCACCATGCAAGCCCCTCTCCCTCCCTTCCTTCCTCCCCACCTCTCAAGGATTTTCATCTGCGTGCACCTTCATGAGCATACGTTGTTGCCAGCAGAACTTATGGAAAATAACTATCATGATAAGAAAATAATAAATGCAGCTTTAAGTACTTAAATCACAACAAACCTTAAAAAAACCTTATAAAATAATCTTAATGTTCACGATACCTGGGACAATCTACAATTACCAAAATAGTCAGATTTTTATTGTTATTTCCGCTTCCATTTCTATTTGTACTTTGAGTTTTAGTCATAAGTCACTCCTGTTTCATTATGTTGGGTACACTTTGTATTTTATCATTTTGTTTTTAATTGTTTTAAGCCTATAAAGCACTTTGCATCACTGTTGCATGAAAAGTGCTTTATAAATAAAGTTTGATTGAATTGAGAACTAAGTTTAACACAAAACACAGATGCCTCTGAATGTGCATTGAATGGTAATAAGAACAAGAACCAGAACATTATAATCCCAAATGTAGACAGAAGTTACACTTTTTTTCATCTACAAATAGTTTTAAATAGGAACAACACCTTTGTTAAAACAGTAAACATAACACTGCACTGGATTCTGGGTAAGTATTGCTATGATAAGCAGGTTTTATAAAGTAAAAAAATGCTTTGAATGGCATTTTATTTTGAAGAAAACATGAAATGACTTGTTTCTTCTTCATGGGTCATTTGATGATTGTTTGCTGCACTGACCATTTGGATGACAGTTCATTTAGAGAAGCATGTGTTTAAGTTTTTTATAATAACACTGTACAGGTAGAAAACACAGGCTTATCTAATCTGCTGCATTCAAGGACGAAACAAATTTGTTTAGTTCTTGAATGCATGTGTGGAATTATTTAGTAACACCTACTTCAAAAATAGGTTATTAGAATTATTTAGAATTTAAATTAGAATTAGCAGAAGATTCTTCTTCATGGTATAGTTTTTGTTGACAAAGCAGTGTAGAATGTTTTCTGTGGGATTAAAATAATCCTTGTCTTTGCCGAAAGAGGAAAGAACTTCCCGAAGGCCTCGTCCACCTACCAGAATGTGCAGCAGATTGCTGGTGGTTGCTTTCATCTTGCTGTTTCCTTTCTTTCAGTTTTCACTCACCTGCTGTCTGACTGCTGCACCATTTGATTTGTGTTGAGCACACAATCTGGCATGTGCAACTTTTTCTGCTTTTTCACACATTTGCATTCCAAGATATGAAGGTATAATTATTTTGTCATAAAAGCAGAATTAACCACTGAAATGGCTTTGGGCCGACAGCTCCAACAGACATTTTTGCTGTGTCGAGCTGCTGCTGCCGCCTGTGTTGTTATTTATAGGCACAACATCACATCTACAGATTTGAGCCAATGCAGAGATGTATTTCAAAAGGTTTGATGCCTTTAGCTCCAACCTGCATGGACTCCATAAACTACAGAAACCAAAAGTGAAGATTCAGAGGAGAAAATCTGCGTCTTTGTCCTGCTTTGCAGTGTGGGTGTTTATTGGATGATCTGTGGGTTGAAAAAAGGAAAATAGCACAACTCTAGCACCACCTGTTGACATACCTAGAGAAGAAAAATGGCAGAAGTATGTAAGAGTGTGTCATACTAGATAAATTCTTTAAATTGCTGGACACATGACTTTCTTTTTCTTTTCCTTCACAGAACCTTCTTTTTTGGAGCCACTGTTTTTAATTTTTTCTGAATAATTAGCTTAATGTCACATTAATGTCATGAGTGTGAAACATTTCAAACAACAGTTATAAAATGACATACTTAGGAATAAAAGTTAATTCCACATTAACGCATTAAGCAGATGTAACAGAACAAAAAGATTGAGCATTTTCTGAAAACTAAAAAGAAGCAAATGAATATTGTCATTTGCAAAGGGAGGCTTCTGTCTTTTGTTCTTGGTTTTATTTTTCTCTGATTTGTTGCTCTCAAGTTTAGTAATGTTCATTTGTTTGTTAAAAATGGGATTTTGTGTCTTAGGATCTCCAGCTTTTTCCCCTAAAAGCTCACTAAACACATTAAATTGGTAGACATTGTGTTGGAAAAGTCATTTGTAATTTTTGCAAAGAAACATCCTCAAGAGAAAAGCACTTTGAAAGGAGAGCCAAAGGTAAAAGTAAAACGTTGGTCTCACTTCTGATTGTAAACAACTGGTTAGGAGTAGATGAAAATAATATAAAAACATATAAACATTTGTTTGAAAGGCACTTAAAGGGGCTAAGACAACAAAACTGTCATATGTATTTAATTAAGTTAAGATCTGATCTTTACAGTTTTTAAGCAAAGTTTTAGCTTGACAAGTATTTTACCTACATATTTTCTGTTCAAACTCATCACAAAAGGAATTTTAAATAAGAATTTAAGCCATAATTATGGGTGGCTGCAGGTGGTTAATTTCTTTTTCTTTGTAACATATGTACAACATATTTTATTGATCAGGATTGGCCAGTAAAAAATGATTAGTTCTCACCAGCAGAGTGAGATGTAATAATTATTGTAACAAACTTTACAAATCTTGACAAGTGTTTTTAAATATCCACAAAAGAGATATTGTCAAACATACTGCATCCTTGCTTTATCAAAATCAGCCATCAGTCAAAATCTTGTCAAAAAGCGATGAGATTTTCTTCCTTATAGTGTCAGTAAAACTTTTTTTTTCGTCAATTATGTTTTTATTTATCTATTTATTCATTTTTGTATATATGACTTATTTAAAATGTATTTGCATCTAGAAACAGGAGAATGTGCACATTTCTTAATTTTGTTTTTCTGAATGTATACGTTTTGGGTTATCAAGTCGTTATGCAGCAAACGTTACTACGTACCCAGTAATTTGTCAGCTGCAACTACTTTACTCTTACTTGATTAAAAATTTTTAGATGACTACTCCTACTAAAAAAAATTATTTTTAAGTACTGCTACTCTCACTTGAGTGCACTTTCTTGGTATTCTATTCCCTTCTAACAAAAAGCACATTATATCAAAAATGAATCACTTTCATACCATGTGAATCCACTCCTACACAGTAAAAAAAAAAAAAAAATTAATCACCAAACATAAATATTTAAATTAATTGTTGATACTAAAGAGAACTTTAGCAGTAAAATGTCTATCCCTTTCATACAGAATATTGTGCATCTGCATCATTATGACGACTGTACCAAATATAACCACTAGATGGCAGCATTTAAAAGAAAATGTAAAATAATTCTGGTTTTCTTTGCAGTGAGGACTCTTTTAGACTGACAGGTTGCAGAAACAGCCTCAGATTATGTACACAGAATATTCTCGTATATATTCATTTTTGACTTCTTTGATAACAGTTAATTAAAATTGTTAAGATAAGTTAATTGTAAAATAAAAACAAGACAATTTTTAATTTTATCTGGGGGTTTTATAAGTGTTTTTAATGACCCTCTTAGTCAAATTTTAAAATAGAAATGATTCTGTGAGTAGCATGCTTGAGTACAGTTTTGTAAACTTCTAAAAGTTGTTGTTATTAGTTAACAGTGTACCAAAAGGTTTAAGTCTTAAACCTGGGATTTTTGAATATCTATCCACTATTCAACAAAACAAACTGAAGCATTGACAAAAGATTGAAATGGAAACAGATGAATGTGCCAAGTTGTGCAAAAAAAAAAAAAAAAAGGGAAATGTTTGATTTAACAGAAGAGAAAACATTTATTTTTTACATCCTTAACATGAAACACATTATGTTGAGATGTGGTACCAAGTTACTAAATAGGATGTAAAGAATAAGTGACAGATGGGAAAACCACAGAGCAGGGACAGAGGGATTTGTAGCAAGAATCTGTTCAGTCGGAAGTTATGAGATTATTTCAGCCAAAACTGCAGCAGAACCATGGAAACCAGTTTGAACTGGATCCAAAACATCCAACCTGGCACAACTGATCAAAACACAACCAGCTTTACAGTCTAGTGACTAGGGTTTGGATCCTAATGAAGGCTCAGAATTTCTTTCTAAAAGGAATGGGAAACAATGAAGGTATATTTAACACAAATTGATTCATTGCTGATTTGAAGCAAAATATACATGATAGTGTCCTCCAACAAAAAGGAGGTATTCAAAGCTGAGCAATAGCTCTGTTCTGGAAAATGTTGCTGGATAAGAAGACTTTTAGATTAAACTGTATTTTCCAGAAAACATAACATTCACAACAGAAAAGCACAAGGGGTGTTGATGCGAGTTTAACACTATAAAATTCTTCATGTGCTTGAGCATCAGAAAAACTGTTTTCATATATAAGGATTAAGAAAAGGAGCATTGATGACAAACAATAGCCAACATCACCAAATTTTCATCTGATCAAATCCCACAAGAACATGCTAAAAACACAACTTTCATCAAAATGAGTCTTTAAACTAACTGAACTTTGTTTACCACAAGTGACCTATTGAAACTAGTTGAATTGATGGACAAGGGGTGAGAAAAAGGCAAGAAAATAATGAAAAAAAAGTTCACCAGTTAGAGCAAACAAAACAACAAAAAAGTGGATTTTATATGATTTAGTGAATAGATCAATACTTATTACCATTTTAAACCATTAAAAAATTCCTTATAAAACTGAATCAGAAATATTTTCAAAAAATAAACATTGAAGAGGAAGCGATGAGAATGTTTTCAGTTAATTACATTTTAAATTAATGAACGGAAACCAGCACTAAAGTTAACCTCCAAATTTTTAGCATTCAGCAATAATTCAAAGTGTGAATTCGTGCAGGGGATTTTGAATGAAAGTCAGCAGCAGAACATTGCCACCTGAGGGCATGTACTGCACGAGAGGAAACCTGTGAGCTCCTTTCAGAGCAGGGCTTTGGTACCAAAGCAGTATGGCGCATTGATGAAACATCAAAGTCACTTCCTCCCATCAACTCCCCAGTCTCTGCTCTGCAAGCAACGGCTTTGGAAAAGCTTCAGGGTCCTCTGTCGGTTTTGTGATTAACGGTTCACTGAATTGGCATCAATATTTGTAATCATATCAGAATGCGGATAGTAACTTTAGGAGTCAACAGAGTGGATTAAAAGAACAGGAAAAAAGGAATATTTAATGTCACTTTAGGCTGAACTCAATTAGTCATCTCTGATGACTGCTTTCTTTCTTGTGCTACTTTGATTTTAATTCCTGAGCTTAATTATTTTGTACAAATTTCAAAGGATTAATAGTTTTCCATTTGTTTTTACTTTACCTTTAAGTCCTACCTCACCTTTTGTTTTTTCAGAAAACAGGGAGGTTTTACCTCAAAATAGCAAAAAAGAGTTTTGATTGACCAGCAACTAAGTCACCAAAAGATTGATAAATCTGGATGCAAATAAAATGATTTTTGATACTCCAATTAATAAAAAAGATTTAAAAATGGGAAGGAAATGCTTTTTAATGCATCATTAAAACAAAACAGGAAATTTCCTTTTCAGTGAGATGCACAAATTTGACTCATGCATTTAAAAGGTAATTCCTGTGAACTTTTCCTAGAAGCATTTTCTAATCCTGTTTGTATTGGATTTGCTTACTGGTTTAGCTCTTCTGTTTAGACTTTCAATTTAGCTTTTGTGGGACACTTGCTGTAGTTCCTTAAAGCTATGAAAAAAAAACAGCTTTCTGACTGGTTAAAGAGCCATGTTTGCTTTTTAACTTGATTCAAACCTCAGCAAGCCTCAGAGCCTGGAAACTGTCTCATATATCTTATATACTAACTTATATATATATATATATATGTGTGTGTGTGTGTGTGTATATATATATATATATATATATATATATATATATATATATATATATATATATTTAGAGAGCCTTCTGGCCCTCCAAGACATTTAAAATACTCAGTGAAAGAGGAGCCCCTTTACCCTTTATAAAAAAAAAAAACCCTTGCTAATGAAAAATGACTGCAGCTTCAGCATATTTATACTTAAATAAAAGCTTAAGACAGCATGGTGGAGGGAATTCAGGGAGGATCCCGGCATATATTGGAACTCGGTCTAGATACTTGCAGACCAATATATTCATTTAACATCTTAATTTTCCTAGTCTGAGCTGTCATCTGCTCAAAACTCTACAGCTGGATAGCTTTGATATTGCTTGCCATTTTTGTTGCACCACTTAGCGTGGGAGTGTGAGGGGCTGTAAGCTAGTGGGAGAGTGTGTGAACAATGGGATGATGGGATATCAGCAGAGGCTTACTTCCGTGCCAACGGAATAAACGCCTGCTGCTGGTTAAAACCAACATAATCATAATTAGATAAATGATTTAACCCTGGGAACGCTTTGACAACAGATCACTATGATTGGAGTGGGACTCTAAACTAAGATTATTTTGCTTTTGAAAAACTTTCACCATTAGCGCATTTTTCTTTTCTTTTAGTTTCTTAAAATTCTGTTTTTACTGCAGCAGACAGCCAACAAGTTAAATGAAGATGCATTTCATATGTTTTCCTTTTTGCAGTGGTGTTTCGTGTTTACAGGCCTATTTGTTTTCCATCATCACTGACCCGTGGTTGCTCCTGTGCAGGGTATTTTAAGCGCTTTGTGACTCAGATACACTTTCTGCTGTCCTCTGAACCGCCAATAAGAGCCGTGTTTTCCACTGAGGTGCAGCACTGTTGCTCCTGCAAAATTTAATTTAGTATTTGGCGCACAAGTAAAAAGAAAAATGTAAATGAAAAAAATGGTCTTTATCAAAAGTATTATTACAATTTGGCAGCACAGGTAGAGTTAAAAAACAGAGGTTTAGCTGCGTCCACGCTGACCTATTAGAGCGCTCTCCGCGCAGCCAATCACAGCCTCTCACTGCGCAGCCTCACTAATCGTGGATTAGCCACAACTGACGGCAGTCCACAGCTCCAGGAGGAAGAGGAGGCTCAGCCTACCATCTACTACTGTCTTTTGTTCAGAATGTCCCTCTCCAGGTGTGCCAGGTCGCTTTTTTCCTGAGCTGCTGCGCCACAAAGTCTGCTGTCCACAGGTAAAGGTGCGGGAACGCAGAAGAAGAGCGAGCGATTTGCGCCAGTTTTGAGGGAGAAAAGCGCTTGAAAAAACGCCGCACTGCTGTTGCAAGAGCCCCCATGTTCAAAACGGCCAATTACCCGACGGTGGATCCTGCTCCCCCCATCATGCACGGCGCCTGGCTCACCACGGGTGCAGAGAAAACACGCCCGTGGCCGTGGAGAAGCCCAAGAAAAAAGCCTTCAGCCTGGTTAAGATCATGTCCCTGAGCAGCAAGAAGGGGCACGGCCAGCATCCGCACAACAACAACACCATGCCGTTTACAATCCACTGCCAGATCGGGAAGGAGATCAAGCACATCTGCAGCAACTGCAGCCGCGGAAACGACACGCAGGACGGTGAGTAGGTTTCCGCGCGTGGCCCGTGGAGCTTCGCCGCGCGCCGCGCCGCTCGTGCCTTCGGGCTGCGTCTTTGCGCGTTGGATTAGCCGAGATCTCCTCCCTTTACTCTGATGCGTAATTTGGAAAAGCGACATTTGCTTTTGGGAGCTTCTGACTTAGATGTTGGTCTGCAGGAAAAAACGAAACCATCTGATGAAATCAGAAATGTCTTCCTGGCTGTTTTTGTTTACAGACTTAACCCACAAATATCATGAATGTGCATGCAGGGCGTCATTACATCATCATTCGGCCATCTTGCTATGCAAACAAGTGTTTCTAATTAAGTAGCAACAGGATGATGAGCACAAACAACAAAGAAAGTTTTAATATGAAACCTGAAAACTGCAACAATCAGATCAGAAATCGGACTATTAAAAACTCCAGTTTACATGCAGCATAATCTGATTTCTTTCAAAGTTTTTGACCAACTTGAAACTTAAGACGCCACTTTCTGTAATCCTTCCCTGATGGATTATAGAAAAGCATTCAAATCAGAGTACAACTATTGATGTGTGAATGTGTGATTTAGGTTTGTCAAAATCCCAAAACTTCCATTCTCTGACATATTGATGTATCAGTGTGTTCTGTTTATGTGATCACTTAAAACCTGATAACTCAAGAAATCAAACAACAATTTGATTTTTGGTGTTTACAGATATTCTATACGCTGCACATATTCCCGAAGAAAGATTTTCACATTTGTTTTTTTCAATAAAATATTTATTTATTATCTTGGGGCAAGATATACGTTTCTGTCTTTACCGATTTAGTCACAAAATTTACAACAATCTGTCTCCAGAATGTTAATGGAGTTTTCAACTTATTTTCATTCACCTGTCAAGTTTTTCATCAAGTTTGGATGCCAGCAAGACTGTTCAGACAGAGCTTTCCTGCATTATAGCATTTAAAAGTATATGTACAGGATGGATATCTGCACTGCTTTACTGTCTAAATACTCAATCTGTTTTCCTAGGAGAAGATGATGCTTTGTAAAGAGATGATGCTTGAGGTAGAAATGAATAGAACATTTGCTTTAACTGGCAGTATGTTGGAAACAAATCATTCACGTGCATTGACTCTTATAAATAGTCATGGAAGTCTCAAGGCTCAAGGTCCTGATGATGATTTTCATGATTTTCCCAAAGATCTCTCCTTCAGAGTAAAACCTTTTTTCAAACTTATTTTAATAGATATTTTGGAGAAAAGCAATACTGTTGATTTATTATAATGAAAATGGTTTTTGGACCTGATGAAATATGTAATTTTATAAAAACAGCCTAAAAATAGCAAACAGAAAGGAAACATAAAGATTAATCAGGATGTTTAATTCTTTTTTTGTCTGCCAGTTTGTCATTTAAAAACATTATATTTCTATTTTTTACCCTAATGTCAACAAGTCTCTTTGAGAACAGTTAAACTTTGAAATTTCATTTCAATTCCTTCTATTTTTGTCAGTTTTGTTTCGGCCATGTTTGTTTATGGGAGTGATTTGACCCATTTAAAGCATTTTGCATTTGCCTCAGCTCGTCCATGTAACAGCAAAAGACTTTACATTCTTTGCTTTTGATGTCAGACAGTAATTTAAAGTCAAAAGGGAGGGCTTTGTGAATATTTCATGAAGAGTTGAGATTTCCCTTTAATGAGGTGCTTATCAGTCTGTTTAGTGTGTTTTTTGGCGAGTAATGCCGGCTGCTCAGCGCAAAGCAGCATCAAACTCTTTAACTGTGTTTACTCTGCATAATGATATGTGACATGTAGGCTTGTTTGTGCTGTTGGTTCAGCCTCATTGAGTTACAACAGAAACCAGGAGGCCACTTGGCAGGGATTCATACTGCTGGGATGTTTTGACAGTAAAAATGTTGTGCTGCAGATTAACTCCTCTGCATGTTTACTTTTTAAAGAGACTCTGCTTTATTTCATTTTATTGTCTTTTTTTTTTCCTTTACAGCTGAGGAAGTAGATAGGCTGGCAGCCATGCGCTCTGAATCCTTGCTCTCCGGGGCACACACTCCACCCATCAGTCATCGGAGCAAATTCGCCACTCTGGGAAGACTCCTCAAGCCGTGGAAGTGGAGGAAGAAGAAGAGTGAGAAGTTCAAGCAGACATCTGCTGGTACAAAACATTTATGCTATTTGTATAAATGCAAGAATGCATATGCCGGCATTCCATCTAATGCTTGTCTGTTATTGGCATTGAATGCTTTCCTCATGTTAATAGAAAATGGCAGCGATGGAGTTTCGAGGTCTTGAAAGAGTTCCTTTGATCTCACAGCCAACGGTTGTCAGGGGAGAGTGAAGGACATGGTCTCCTCAGATGTGGCTCTGTTTATTTTCCTTGGCTGACACATCCTGAATTCTACTGTCAGCCGGCTGGGAGGGAGGAGGCAGATTGTCAGACTGTATGTCTCAGCCTGGAAGCAGAATGCCAGTCTATGTAGAGGATGAGCAATTACTTAGAGACGTGAATCCAGCTCAAACAGGACAGGATGTTCTGATTTAGTCATATCAAATTAACATTTCTTCGATGGAGATCGTGGAATAATTCAGTGTCTGTCTGATGTGAGAATGTGGACTGGGTTCATTTTGATCGTTTCTGTCTTCTGCTTTTGAAAGGAACTAAATGTCTGCAGCATTTTTGTTTGCTTTGCTTCTTCTCATAACTGTTTTTTTATTTGTTAGATATGAAAAAACTGTTGTAACTTCTCACCTTAAGTGCTTGACTTTTGACGATTACGTGAGGCACTGGAGTGTTGTTGAAGCAATCACGGAGTTGCTGTATTGTCTGTGTTATATGGCCAGTGATCTACCTTTTGTGATGAAAGACAATCAAGAGCTTAGCAACAAAAGATGCCTTTTATTCTGGTAATGACACGCTGCAGAACCGAGGGAAATGGCTGTTTTCGTTTGAGTCCACTTGATTTGTTTGCCTAATTCAATTTTTTTAATGATTCACTAACCACCATTTGTGGATTAAATATGTATGTATTTTGTAGCCACTCATAACTTGCTTTCATCCATGGATTGCCTCTCATTTTTGTACTGAGGTTAAAGGTTATCTCACTAGCATCTCCGCTGTAGCAGAAGCTGCTCTCGCTATAAAATGTACAATTTGCTGCTTCCATATTAATACAAACTAAGATATATCAAAATCATGCCTCGGATAAGTTAGAAGTTCCCCACAGCTTTACAGAAGTTAAAGCCAGCGTAGATAATTTATTTGGCAGGAAGCAGTGCAGAGAGCTCTGCAGCTAAATCAACAGCATTTCTGAGGAGATTCAACGCTCTGATGCAAACAACAGTGTGTGCGTCTCACAGGGACGGGCCCTCGAAGAACTGCAGCTAAATTCCAGCTCCCTGGAGCTCCTCAACAGTTTCATCTGAAGCTTTTTTGGTTCTATGGCTGTTATCTCATTCATAGATCTTTATCCTCCTCAGATCCATTGTTCCAGCAGCTATACGCTGCCTGCTCTGTCTCTGATATAATTTTTGTTCTGCCTCTGTGGTTATCTGTGAAATCTAAATACTGATGATGCACCACGGGAAGAAGGCGAGTTATTGGGTAGGCAGATGTTGTTCTGGAAAATTAGGCGCAGAGTAGCATAGAGGATTTTATGTTGAGCAGATGAATTCCAGATCTGACAGACAGCACTCCTCACCCCTAGAGAGTTGGGCAGAAGACCCTGATAATTGTGCATCTTATCACACTGTCTTTAATGCACCTTGTAAGTTTTTAGATTTTATCCTGAACAAATCAATCGCAGGCCTTTTAGCATTCTGATGCTATCGTTACGTGTATTTTTAGCTTCTATCAGCAGATCTCTCCACGTGCAGCAGTCATTAAGCACAGTGTTGATCAGAGGAGCAGATTTGGGTTTTCTTGTCTCTCTTTCTACTGTTTGAATGAGAAATTTAGTATTTGATGTTTCCTCTGCAGGTGTTGAGGTCTTGCGTTTTAGCCAATCCTGCATGGCTGTTATAGTCCCAGCTTCTCATTATCTTTATATAAAAAAAAAGGGAATCAACAGAACTTGAATGTTTGAAAGGCTCCACTTTGAGCTGCTGAGCCTCAGGGTACGTAGGATGAGTTTTCAGTATCTGGGTCACTTCACACTGGATTTTTTTCTTGTTAATTCAGAATAAAAAAATTGCATTGTTGTCAAATCAACATAGGATGAGCACAGATCTACCCATTTTTTTTTATTATGCTCTCAGCATTGTTTCCCCCAATGAGCGTCTACTTTTCTCATCTTAATTTAATTGACTGGAATATTGGACCATGACCCCTTTGAGCCAAAATAACCATCTTGGATATATTTTATTTTAGAGGACATTTGCAAATTAACTTCTTAATGTTAAATAAAGGGTTCTTCTGATAAAAATGACAACTAATCAGTGGGATCCTGTCCATAAAACTGTCATTTCAAATTGTGTTCTATTCTAAGTCGTACTCATGCTCAGAAGGGTACGGAGAGAACCTTCTAAATGAGGATAAAATGCACTCTCCTTTCTCTTCATCAAATGATGCATTGGTCAAACGGTGTCCTGTGCTTTTTATTAGCCCCATGTGCAGTCTGCAAATGACATGTGCCTCCTCAGTCCAACCATTCGCCTCTTTTGGTTGAAGAAAGCATGTCTGTCAAATCTGAAGACATAATATTCTCATTAAAGCTTTTGAGTTAATGGTGTTGCATAAGTGTCCACATCCCATGGCATGACAGTTATGTCATAAAGCTTTGAGTAATTGCTTTTCATTTTCGCTGAAACATGCATATAATCCCTGAACACGTTGCCAGTCAATCGCTGACCTCTGACCCAGGGCTTCCCCATGCTGCATCGGCTAAGAGGTTTTACAGTTTTCTCAAGCAACTTACAAAAAAAAGAACGTTTGATTCTAATTCATGTTCCAGACGCAAGATTTGTGCGACCATCATAAACTTAAAGAGATTCATGAAATGACGCTCTTGATTTTTAATATCAATTAACTTTGTGCTTTGAGACAATAATTGAATGAAGCTGCTGCTTTCACTGTCAGTCAGAAACCATGCTGTGCTAATTTGGTGCCAGTTCTGTGATACCTCTGTTCACTGCCCCACGGATATACATGACCTAATGCTCATTTTGACTCATCTTTGAAGGGTAGAAATATACACTTTGATGTGGCTGGCTCCCCAAGTGGCATCTAAAGATACATTTGGATTTCATTCCAAAACTACTAGCTACTAAACTTACTCCTGGTAGATTTTTTAAATGTGCAATTTTTTTTTCCTCTAGAATGTTTCAATGATTATTTATGTTCCATAAAATTAGTATGATGGTTTTATTTCAGTTCATTTCATTTTATTAACTGATTTTATATCAAGACGCCACACAAGCAATGAAAAACATGAAACCCAGCTTGAAAAAAACATGAACAAGTAATGCAATTACCAGTTATAATGAAATAACAGTTTATCATAAAAAATACCAGTTATTAATATTATTAATAATAAACATTATTTTATTAAGTTTTTTTAATAGAGCTATGGTAACAGCTCTTTTTCTATAGTGAGATCAGTTAAAGTTCTGGTCTTTAATCTAGTTAATTCCAAATTATTCAATTAGTTTTTATTTAAAATGTATTTGAGCAGGAACAGAGAACATTAATAAACATTCCTGTAAATGTGCCAGTGTTAGCTGCAAATCTAATTTTCAGCTATAGTTTTTCAGAAAACAGTAAAAATGATGAGTAATTCAAAAAGTTTGTAAGAATTTTGTTTTAGATCAAGTTATTCCTTAAGAGGCACGTTTCTTTTGGCTGTATTTTACAGTTGACTGTTACTGTATAAAGAATTTAAGTGAAACTTCACGAACTGAATAAGCAATGGGGTGACTTGAAGAGAAGAGGAAGATGCTTCCAGTGGAGTTGGTCAAAATTCATGCTACTGTAAACCCTTTTTTTATATATACCTTAATAGATCAGCAAAAAATTATTGCTGAAGTCTGTGCACTGTCTGCATAATTGATCATTTTTTGCAAACCTCATCTGGAGCTTCTTAAATCAGGGTTAAACTGCTGAGTTGCTTTAAGTTTTATTATTAGATTTTTTTTTTCTGGATAAGTTGCAAGCACATCTTTTGACACACTCCTTTTGTTACCCTCAGCTTTAGAAAGGAAGATGTCACTGCGACAGAGCCGAGATGAACTCATCAAGCGGGGAGTGCTGAAGGAAATCTTTGAAAAAGGTGAGTTAAATGTATGAGCGTGATTCTTTTTTTTTTTTTTTTTTGGTTAACAGGATAGGAAACAGCCTTTAAATGTAAGTGGAAACTTCAAGTAGAGATATTTTGGTGCACGAACTCTTAAAATTGTAAAATCCCTCATTCATCTCCTCATTAATCAGAAGTCTGATGTGCACTCTTGAAGGTTTGACACAGGGCATGCACAGATAGGATCTTTCATTACAGGAAATGTGTAGCATCTCAGATGTTAATTTAACATGGCACATTCAGAGCCGCAGCAAAGTATTTTTGATTCTGATAGCAAAGGGCTTCAAGCCTCAGGATATGACAGAGAAAAAAAATCAGCTGACTCATTTTAAGATGTAAAGCAAAGTATAAAGAAACGCATGGCCTTTTTGGATAATGTATTATGTAAGATTACTAGTCAAATTAAGGACTGCAGTCTCAGGAAGTGAACTTGATTATAATCTGTCCTCAAGAATATCCCTCAAAATTAACAGGCTTTTAAACTCTTGCTGCCATTTTTTTACCACGAATAATAATTTTTTAAAGAAAAGTAATTTAAACAAAAAAAAAATTACAAATAATTATCATTTGAATAAAAAGTAAGGATGCCACAATTCTTGTTTTTAAACCAAACATTATATTACACCATTAAAAGTGAACCGTTGCATCCCCACTGCACACGTTTGCATATCTGTACATTGAAAGTGTCACACACGTTACAGTTGCATTTCTGGTCGTCTTTTAATTATAATGATGCTGTTTTTACCCCAAATAAAAAACCTACATAACAACTGCAAGCTTTTAGAAAGGCATTTTTTTTTCATCTGGTCCTGATTCACAATCATTTTAATAAAGAAATACTGATTTGGTCTTACATTTTTTCACATATGTCCTCCATCATGAGAAAAATGCCACAAAAAGTTCCCAATCGAGGTCGCTCACATTGGTGTGTGGGAGCGATTAACTGCAGACACAGCCGCGCTTGGAAACTATTTGGTGGTTTAACCAAACAATCCAACTCTTTAAGGATGAGTGCCATACAGGGAGGTACTATGTCCTATTTTGTGTCTTTGGTATGATTGCTGGATTTGAACTTACATCCCTCAAGTCTTACCAAGCGAAATATTTGCTGGAGTGGGTCTTTAATATATTTATTATTTTATTCCATTACACTAGTGAAAGCCAATTGAGAGGTTTTCTTCATAGTTACTTGCTTATTAGCAAATTGAAAAAAATATTTTTCCTAATTTTTTGTTATTTTATAATGCACTAAGCAAATATCGAACTGAAACAAAACCACAACCCCAACATTGAGATTAAAATAAACTAACTAAGCTAAACTGACTTCCCTTCTTCTCAGTGAGGAAAAACTAAAAAAAAAAAAACCTATCTTGGGGGAAAAAATATGAAACCTCAGAGATGCACACATGAAGGAGGGACCCTCTTCCATAACAGACAGGCTATGTGCTAGAACTGTTACAGAAGAATTAGCTCATTGAACTCTACAACTACATGTTTAAATAACAACTGCATGTTATCATTTAACAACCTAATTCAGAATTAGAGCTGCGCTAAACGCACCTAATAAATAATAATAATAAAAATAGTAATAATGATACATTTAATTTGTTTGGCGCCTTTCTTGGAACCCAAGGTCGCCGTACATAAAAATACTTACTATTTTATTGGTGACAGCTGTTCCCTTTGTCTCCTCCTCTTTAGCGAGCGTGGAATTCAGATCCCCAGTGGATGCTGGGATCTGCTCTCGGGAGCCATCAATAAAATCATCGATGGTCTTGCCTGCGAAAAAATCTGTCAGTTTTCCAGGTGATCATCAAGATACCCCTGTGAAACCACCTCTCTATCAGAAACAGCCCCCTGCTCTCCCTCCAAAGCCTTTCTCAAGGATCCCAAACCACAGCACAGGTCAGTGGCGTGTTCTCCTGCCTCCAATCCCAGCCGGGTGGGATTTAAGTTTTCACTGCACTGATTATTATTTAGATTTTTATGTCTCCCAGAGTTTGAAAAACTGCTGATGAGCTGGGATTGTGTCTCCTATTAAATGTACCTCTTCTGCAACAAATCTTAATGGGTCTATTGGAGTTTCATTAAACTCCCCTGGGATTGAAGTGGCTTGGTTCTCGCTGTCATACTCAATCTGTCAGCAGACGGGAAGTAGCATTACTGGAGCCTAATTCCAGCCATTCACGCTGACGTCTAAGCCACAGTTGATTATTAGTTTTCCTCCTCTGCTGGTGAGCTGCAGCTGTACAGACTTTAGAATCTGTGAATGAATATTTCTGCTGTTGTGTTTTCTGAAGATTCACGGCAACCAGTGAAGTTGCCCTGCTTGCTTGGAGGAAAGCACTCTCCACCTCTGCCTCCCAAGAAAGTGATGATCTGCGTTCCTCCAGGGCTTGACTCTCCAAACCCTTTGAGCACGTACCCGCCAAAGTGTGGCCCTCCAAAGGGCGTGCCTCCTCACCTCAGCACCCTGCTGCCCTCCCAGCTCGCTGGGCTCTCCAGCCTCCACCAAAGCCACGGTCACCCGCTCCAGCTTCAGTACGGCAGCCTCCACGCTCCCAGTCGCATCATTGAGGAGCTCAATAAAACCCTGGCACTCTCCTTGCAGAGGTTTGAAAGGTTAGGAGCCATCAGTGTTTGGGTCATTATATCTAATTTTGCAGAGATTAAATGGATTAAGGATCCATCTACTAGTGTACATTTGTGTCTTGGTTCACCAGATAAACCTAATCTATATGTCACTACCAAATCCCTGATTGGTCAAAGTTCGACCTGGTTTAACTTGCAACATTGTGTTCATTTGGCTACTGATTTTTTACATAGAGCTCGAAAACGGTCTTAAAAACTTGCAAAGCTACGACCGAAAGCGAGAGTTTTGAACGCCGAAGCCCGGTACGTGCATTTAGATAGACTTTTCTTTAGAAGTGGCGGCTTGAACACGTCACAGAGGTCAGTGTGAATGTATACAACCGTGTTCAGGGCTCTGCCACGTCCAAAATGTGGTTCTTTCATTTGTTCATTGTGTCTCTTTGACTTTGAAGAAAAATGCTAATGATTTAAATAAACTATGGCTTTGCAGTTGTGGTTAATTTGTTTTAGTTAATTAAGTCTTGTCATTTATGTTGACATTTTTGATGTGACAGATAACAAATTGACAGTTAAAAAGGTTTAACTTTTAGAGGGGTTTATAATTTTTTATTCATACAATTTTGTAGTTTTCTGAGTTATATTTTTGATTCTACACCAAAAATGTGATGTTTAAAAATAAAAAGTGAAAAAAGATGAAAAACCACAAAAGTCATAATTATTAAAAATGTTGTTTGATTTTTAAATCCAGCTAATCTGCTGCAACAGTAGGAACTTATTTGACATGTATTTTATTTTGAAAGGAACTGCATCTGCTGCTGTCAAAATAAAAAAAGTAATATTTTTATGCATAGAAAATACAACATGGCTATAAGTCAACTATTCAAAATATTATAAAAAGCTACATTTTAAAAATAATGACTTAATGGCCACCAAAACAAAATAAAATGTATTTATTTTTTTTTTTAAACAGCAAAGAAGGTTTAGGTGGTTCTCGATGGGATTTGGTCTCTAAGAAATGACTAGTTTAGCTTGAAGGTTGCAGATCTATGGTCTAAAAGAAGGTAAAAAAAAGTCCCAATGCCACGATTCACCTTCAAGACGTCACCTGGATGACCAGAAATTTTCTGCAACATACATTTTTGTTTACATAAACCAAGAATCAACACCATAAATACTGAAAATCTGATTTGCATGTTAGCATGGAGCAGCTTCTGTAAAGGCATTGACTTTGCAGCAAGTTACTTTTGAACATATCCTGGTTGCTTTTGAGGTCGCATCCTGCCAGCTCTGTAGCACTGTTGTACAGGTCTAAATCGGCACACTGCCTCACAGGGCAGCATGGCCTAATTTTGAAGTAAATGTGTGTTTGTGTGTGTGGGCACAAGTGCATGGAGTAGGCGTCCCTCCAGCAGTTGGCCTGACATAACATGACCAGCTGCTCTTGACAAGAGCAGAGTTACTTAGAGTTTGGAGGGAAAAAGCGACTCTGTAGCGGATTGGGCATTATGTAAGGTCTTATACTAGGATTTCTTTTTTCACCGAAGCTTTTGGGGCAAAGTGAATTAGAATTTTCTCACAATTGGTTTAAAAAAAACCAATGGCTGCAGACCAGTGATTCATCATAAGTAGCTTTAATGTGGCTGATGTTTATTGATCTTCCAAACATGTAAATGTTTAAGTAGTGAGGACTCCTGAATGTGAGTCTGAATTCTGCCAATTTTATATCGATTTGGCTGTTTAAGGAATGTTGCAACATTGTGCACAGAATACTGCCAAGTTTGTACTGTTTATTGTTCTGGATGCCCCCCTTCTTCCCTTTAAATCTCAACTAAAATCCACTAAGCCATAATTATGTTCTGGAGAAAAACCCAGAAGCCCATTTATTGTTCTAAGCTACTTTCAGCCTTTGAGCTAAGAAGGTTTTTGGAGGTTATTTTATCCAAAGTGTTGACTTATCTTTATTCAGAAAATCACTTTGTATTCAATCTCATCCTTTGAGCTGGTCTATGTTGGCACATAAATGAAAACCAATTTTTGAGTAACAGTGGGGTCAACCAGTGATTCACTTTCCTCCTTTTTTTTTTTTCCTCCTGCAGCTCTGCGTTTCACAGCAGTGTTCAGTGCGCCCCCCTGGACAAGAGAGAAGTGCCATCCGTGATCATTGACTATGAGGATGACAAGGAGAATATGCCCAATGAGTCTGACTATGAAGATCTACCCAGCATGTATAAAGAAGAGGAAGAAGATGGGGATGACGATGATGATGACGATGAAGATGACTCAATATTTACTAGTAAGTGGCTGCAGATGAGGTCATAATCTAAAAATGAATGAATCACAGCATTTATACGGGTCTGAGTCTTAAAAGCAATTTTACTTTAAATATTTACAAACTTTTTGACTACTGGAAACATTAGTTCTTGTCAAAAACCCATTTGGACATGGAGTAAATCAAATACATATAAATATCTATATATCTAAATACATAGATATATAGATCTTTACTCTTGATTTGAAATAGTCAATATTTTCAAAATCTAACATTAAATATTTTCATTCAATCTTTTATTTTGTAGTGGTTAATGGTTCAATGTAATTGAACCAAAGTTCCATCCTTGATTAAAACACTAATTTGCTACAAATATATTTCAATTAAACATGTTTTTGGACTGATGAGTATATTAATAATGAATTTAAATCTACCGGAACATCTAATTATGACTTTGTGCGTTCAATTTGAATCAATCAGGTAAATTAGTTTTGATTTCCTGCTCTAATTTTGACATGAAATATGTTTATATTGCTCCTGTTTTCTGTATACATGCAGTCTGGTATGATCAATTTCACACAAAATGTTTTCTTAATTAATTATGCTGTCATCCTTGTCAACTGTTTATTGAGAGGAAGTGAGAGAGAGATATCAGGAACTTTCACTGCATCAATTTCTGTTTATTTCTTAACTTTTGGGGGTTTATATGCTTATATGCCTGATCTCTGCAAAACTTTGCCCTTTGTGTTTACATCACTAACAGAATCTATAACAAAAAGTTATTATTTCTGAAAAATAGAATCTGCATTTATTTATTTTCAATTAAAGAATTACAAAACAATACAACAAGCAAGTTTGTTTTTTTACAATTGAAGAGGAACAAAAAGAGAAAAAAATGACTATTTCTTTTTTACCTATTGAAGCCATTGGTACATGTTTCCCTCTTAAAACAATTTAGAAAAAGGGGGAAAAAAACCATAGCTTGGTAAAAAACAACAAATACAGCCAACAATTCTTACTGTTCATATTTTTGGAATAAGACATCCTTTTTAAATGTTTATTGATTTAACCTATTTGAGTTGTGCTCAATGTATGTTTTGTAAATGTTTGTTTTGTAAATGTATGTTATCTTTGCTCTTATAATGTTCCCGTTTCCAGGCACCCTAGCACAGAAAGTGCTGAGAAAAGATTCTCTGGCCATCAAGCTGAGTAACCGTCCATCCAAAAGAGAACTGGAGGAGAAAAACATCCTCCCCATGCAAACAGATGAGGAGAGGCTTGAGTCCAGGCAGCAGATAGGCACCAAACTCACCAGGTGAGACATTTGCGGCTCTTTCTCTAACATGTCCTTGATACAGATAAATCATAGCCGAGTCCTTTTGGTGAACCCGACCAGTGTTGGTGTAACCAACTTTTCAGTTGTTGATGGACAACTGCAGTGGCTCCTCTCTGTCAAGCCAAGCTTTTTGTTTAATGCTGGCTCTATGGAACAGTGAGTCACTGCAAAGCTAATGCATTTTTTTCCTCTTCACCATTCTCTTTTCTTTTTGTCTCTCTCAAAATCCGAGAAAGATAAGCGCTTTATCTTGTTAAAAAGGGAGTCTGAAAAGGCAGCTGACCTAATTTCAGTGATGCGCACCCTCCCTTCCTTTTTTTTTTCTTTCTCCTGTCTTCTCTCTGGTGTGCGCTCGCTATCTTTCTCCTCTTTCCTCCTCCTGCCCAACTTCCTCCCTCGCTCACTGAATCACCACGGTGATGCATGTGCCAAACTATCTCCTGCTGACTCCTCCACACTGCAGCACCACACAGGCCTTTTTCTACCAGCGTTTTCATGTGTTCTCGCACCGCACTGATACTGTACATGTCCACCAGATGAGGTCATACATGAGGAGTAGTAGCTTGGCAAGTAAACAACATAATGTTTTCCCATCTGTATTCAGTCGCCTCTGCTTTTTTCCTTTGTTTTTAAATGACCTGTGATATTTTGAGATGAAAAATGACCACCAAATGTGTGGCTAAAAGTGAACGCCTGATCTGCTTTAACAGATGATGGAAACATGGCTGCATGTGCACACATAGGGCCCTAGGGGTGCCCTTTTTGCCTCATATTAAAAAGTGCCTAAGTGCACTCTGCTTTTTTTACTTATTTTTATTAACATTAATACATTCTAGATAGAGATACGAGAAAAAGAAACGTTGGTACGAAACTGCCCCACTATTATATTATACCAATTTTCCTGTAACACGGGGGTTCTGAGCTACCGCTTCTGTCTTTGCGGCTCCGCTCGGACTCAGGGCTGCCAGAGAGAGTGAGACATTGAGGAACATCGAGAGAAGCTGCTGCCCCACAGAAAACTGAAGACATGTGACACACAAAATACTTTTATTGGTTTGGATGCCTTCCGGTTCTATGATAAAACGAATGAACTTATGTTGACAACAATTTGTTTACAATAAAAAATCACAGTTGCATCACTTTCACCTGCACGGGTCTCATAACTGAGTAGTTATTTCATAGTTTCATCTTTTAGTCTATATTGTTTAAAAGACAAAAATAATTCTTTTGTTGCTCTTTTCTATTTTTGAACCCCTGCCCCTCTATGATCCTGTGCATGTTCCTGGCTGCAAGGGACAAATATTATCCTGTAGAAAGGCTCACAAGCCTAGTTCCTCCCTGATTGGAGGGCACAGAGTGTTCCCAGAAGATCTGGCTTTGTAGTTTTCTTGTCCCCAAAAAGCTAAGTGACCCTGTCTTTGACGCAGTGTTATTGGAAGAGGACTTATTCCTTCGTCCCAGCGGCATTGTGTCCTTTAAAGTGGTTGCGCGTGCCAGGCTGATCAGAATTGATTGTGATAATACTGTTCCAGGACACGTCGACCTCGGCTTAATTCTGGAGCGCGGTTGAATAGTCATTTTTGCTTATGCTCCTTAGTGGAGTGAAATGAGCCACAAAAATCTGCATGGAAATCTCTAAAAATCTTATAAAAGAGATTCAACAGATGCCCTCACAGCAATTTTCTGTGAGGATGAGTCTTCACACAGTTTATTAAATGTATTTGGCATTTTCTTTCTTTATTATTTCTAATTGCTATTTAAAATGCTCAAAGTGTATTTGTTGTGAATTTTGAACATCTGGACCTTCATGCTGCATGCCTACACCACAGCTCAGAGACAGGATGGTTGTAGTTTGTGGTTTCTTGGTAACTGCATGCATCAGATGGTTTGTCGCACAGAGCCATCTGGGAGGTTGATCATGAAAGCTACTCGGGAAAAGGGCAGCCACTTAAAAACTACTTGGCGGGTGATCGGATAAGCCATCTGTAAATCAGCACTTATCAGTGATGGATTTCAGTCCGTTAACAAAGGTCTAGCTTAGGAGGTTGGTTGATAAATTCTAAATCTCGCCAGAGCGAGTCAGATAAGAGAGAAAACATGTTTCAATTTGAGCTTTGGATTCGTCTTCAGGCAGGGAAGAAATCCTTTCAGGTGCCTGCAGAGCAACGATCCTCTTATAGCATTTGTGGTTTCAAACTCAAATAGACTATTATTGTAAATGATCTAAAGCCTGTGGCTGCTATATTTGAAACATGACTTAAAACCAAAAAACAAATTCTCCTGTGATTATTAGTATTTACCCTAAAATTTTGATTGCATACAATGTTCTTTCAAACGTTTCTGGTTGTTGTAGCCCTCTTACAAACCTTCTCTATTAAAAGAAACACAACTCCTTTTATCACGTGCTGCTGCTGAGAAATACAGCACAATATATTTTAGCTAATACAAAAATCAACATAAGCAACAATGGTGTTACTCTTGGAAATACAAAACTTCCCTTGATTATGCACCAAACCTATTGGCAAAAAAAATGAATTTTGATTCTTCTACCAACATTTTTCTAAACATTCAATGATCAACAATTGAAAAGTTCCAGAAATCACTGTTCTCAGCACATTGACAAACACATAAAGACCCACTCTGATGAAAATTGTTTTGGTGTTTTTAACCTGTTCTTGTGGCATTTTTCTAATGTTTGAGGACATATAAAGAAAATTATACTTAAAATTGCATTTCAGAGTATTTCTTTATCCAAATCGTTGTAAATCAGGGGCTGATGAAAAACTGTTTGAAAGAGTTCGTATTTGTTATTTAGAAAATACACTACCTGCTCCGCTCAATTCTGGTACATCCACTTTTAGACGAATAGATCCATGTACGTCTTTGTTTTCCTCATTTGATCTGGCATCTGGCTCAAAACTGTATGGTTGGATAGCTCCAAAATTGCTCGCCATTTTTGTTTTTGCTAATATTTTTAGGGTAGGGCTGTGAGGGGCTGTAGGCTAGTGGGACAATGCGTAGAGCGCATTCAGCAGCAACGAGTCACAATTCCGATTCGAATTTGTAATGAACTCCTGATGCTCTGCAGAAACTATGGCCTAGAAAAAGTTTTTTTGTCAATATAATAATCATAAGAAAAGATCACTGGGAACACGTGAAATATTTGACCGTAGTGGATCCTTTAAATATGTGGTAGATCTGTTTAGGTTTCAGTTGGCCCTTGAAGGTGATAGGAAAGTGGAGTCCTCAGAACTGCCTGGCTTTTGCCAGCTTAAAAAGCTGAATTACTGAGGCGGATTGTTCTGAAATCATTAACTCGGTTGAGGATTGGTGATCATAGCTGAGCGATCTTTGCGAAAGTGCACCTGTCAAGCTGTCGTGAGACAAAAGGCCTCTCTTTGATCCAAAAGGGAAAAGGCTCAAAGAACTCCACTCATATAAATAAATTGTGTGCCAGAACAAGGAGGAATGCTGAAGTAATCTATATTTAATCACGTTTGAGATAACAGAAAGACAACATCAGGTTTTATTCTGAGCCCCAGAGTTGTCAGTTGCAAAACCACTTACTCTGTGAACCAAAAATTCCATTAAAGGTTTGCTCAGTCCTAACCTAAAAACATGGAAATGAGTCCTGGGATGAAATACGGAAAGAAGTTGTTAACTTTTCCTCAACTGTTCTAGTTGAGCCTTTGTTTTAGAAGTACTTGTTTAATAAGTAGAAGGGTTTTGATTTGATTTTTTTCTTCTGCTTTTAAATCACAGTTTCAATAAAGAAATACTCAGAAATGCTGTTTTGAGCTTATTTCCTTATACATGTCCTCCATTATCAGAAAAATACCTCAAGAACATACTTAAAACACCAAAAGCACAGTTTTCATTGCAGGCGATCTTTAACCCTGTAACTTGAATAGGAGTTTTGAACATCTCTGCCTCTTAACTGACTGAACTTATGATTGTATTTGTGTTTCTCAACAGGCGCTTGAGTCAGAGACCTACAGTGGAAGAACTGGAACAGAGGAACATCCTTAAGCGTGAGTGTGCTAAACATTAGCATAACTTAATCTCAAAGAGATGACTGAACAAAGTATACTGTATGTGAGGTTACATTTCTGGCATATGTTTAGCTTAGCCTTTTGATAGATGCTTGCTCATTGTAATTCAGTGTGGTGGATCAGAAGTCATAACTGACATGCATGCCTTCTATTATCTGTCCCTGTTCTCCATTAAACGTGGGGGAAGAAAGCTGCGGGGCTTTCTCAGGAAAATGTCCACAGAGAATGGTTTCTTTGCTCCAGCAGATGCTATATCTATGAAAAGCCATTTTTCTTGCCTGAGACGTTGCAGCTTTGACATCAAAGGCAGAGTTAGCAGCAGTTCCTCCATTCCAAAGAGCTTCAGTTCGATTGTTACCATTCAGGGCGAAAATGCACATCCCTTATGCCTATACCTCACCAAGGTCAAACAAACAAGGTTTTATTTTCTAGAAAAGA
Source organism: Oryzias celebensis (assembly GCA_014656515.1). Classification (NCBI taxonomy): domain Eukaryota; kingdom Metazoa; phylum Chordata; class Actinopteri; order Beloniformes; family Adrianichthyidae; genus Oryzias; species Oryzias celebensis. The sequence goes on from BNCR01000001.1 coordinate 78,012,386, forward strand.
CCCATTTATAATACAAAACTGCGAACTCTGATGGCAACATAAGAAAATTCGACTTGGTACATGATTCATTTTTAGCTCAAATAAACTAAATTACAACTTTTATCAGATTAATTTAGGGTGGCGAAAATAACGTGATTAATTACAATTTAAATCTGAGAAAGGCAGATTTCTCCCTAAGTAGGTCGTTTTCAAAGCTACATTTACAAACGTAAATGCATGGAGAACAAAGCAATCCCTCCTCCCCATACCCATCGCTAAAGGCATTAAACAGCCCATAATGGAAACTATTTTAAGCTCAGAAAAACAGTCAGTTTAGAGTGAATCTAATGAGCAACGAAATGCAAATGCGATGTTTGTGCCATTTATGAACATTTCACAGAAGCTCACTGTTTGTGTTTGTCTGTATTCAGAATATAAACTTATTTCTCTAACTTTTGCAGCTCGCAATGAGCAGGAGGAAATGGAGGAAAAGAGGGAGATAAAACGTAGGCTGACACGAAAGGTGAGTCCAAAATAGATCCAAAAACTGCAAACACACACTGGTTTTACCAGCATCTGGGGAGAGACGGCGGGAGGGGGGGGGTAAATTGCAGACCCGTATAAACAAACACGATGACAATGCTTCATCCGTAGTGAGAAGTGATATCCAATCTGGCACAGGGCTAGCTTTGTGCTCCGCAGGTTTCCCACAGGAGACACGCATGTCCTCTTTGCCCTTGCCCATTTACCATGTTTGCTGCCAGTTCTCCCGACCCCTTGAGGAGGTGTGGAGCATGTCCCTGTCGCTGCCGCCGCAACACTTTCTATTCACCCACAAGCAAATTCCAATGCGGCTGGTGTGTGGGCTAAGTGAAAACTGAAGAATAGTGTAATAATCTCCCTGTTCTTGAGTATTTATGAACTGCTTATGCAGGGATTACAACTCCTGTTCCATATGTTATTATTGTTATTATTACAGTGTTAAAGCATTAAGTAAAAGTTATTTTGCTTGTGGGTGCAGACTAATGCCAGGATGTACCTGGTATACAAAAGCATGCTTTAATCAGTAGCCTTAAATCAAAATCTTTTTCTTCTAAAAACTAGAGTTAAAGGCAAAAAAAAAACCAAGGATCTATGTTAAAGGATCAGCCTGTTCATATTCCAGTAAAATATTTTAAAAAATGGATAAAATCACAAATTTGGCATAAAAGTATTGTTGGCGTCTGTTTAAAACATGTTTGACCTACAACTACTGTATCTCCATCGAGGGCAACCTGGCATCTTGTGATTCTAACTTTAAGAAACCCTGGGAACCACAAATAAGCTTTCACCCAAAGACTGAAATGCTCTACAGGGATTAGATGGTACTTTGAAGTCTTTAAAGTATGCAGGAACGTAGGTAGAATTTAAATTTGGCTTAGAGCTTTACAGGAAACCTAAAAAGAGGAAGTGAACTCCTGAAATGGACTCTTGTGGCAGCTTTCTTCACTTTTCTTACTGCGGCATTTGGATTACCTGACAGTCTTTTAAAGTATTAGAGGGGCAATAGAAAAAAGAAAGCACTGAAAGGCCAGACTTTTCAAAACTGCATTTAGATGCCTGTAGTTTGAACGTAAAAAAAAAATCTGGTAAAATGTGTAAACTATATGTCAGTAAAGTTGATGCCTGTGTTGCACAGCAGCGCTGCTCACTGAAACAAATACATTTGCAGAAATCACAAGCTGGAGCTTCATTTAGGCTGTAATTTTGCCTGAAGTGGACTTCCCTAATTATGGAGAGATGAACCTGAGGCTACGCAGCCAAAAAATTGAATACAATGTATTTATATAATGCTTTTATAAAGCTGTTAACAATTAAAAAATGAACACCCAAATCCCATGAAACAAAGTAAGAAAATAAAAATAAAAGGATATGATGTCCAATGTTTATCTCCATCAGTTAAAGGAGTGGAAAGTGGGAGAAGGGTTGGAGGTTGTCTATGTGTTTGTGTGTTTGTGTGTTAGGGGGGGGTTTCCATTTTCAAAATGAATTTACTTGGTTCACCCTTTTTTTTACATTTGCGTTTTTTTGTTTTGGTGCAGATGCGTATTTCCACAATCATTAGCGTATTAAGTCATACAAAGATCTCATCATTTGTGGAGCAACTGAAATATAAAAAAAAAAATCATTCAGATATTTTGAGTTGTGTGATGTTGGCTTCTGTTTTGATATACCTAAGATTTGCCTGTTTTTTCCTGTACACAATTATTTCACAATTCAAAGAAAACATAAACTTGGACTTCTGACTACACAAAGCGATGTTCTTCAGCTCCCCATTTGTCTTTGTGTTCTAGCTGAGCCAAAGGCCCACAGTAGAAGAACTGCGGCAGGCCAAAATTCTCATCCGATTCAGTGACTATGTGGAGGTGTCAGACGCCCAGGACTATGACAGGCGAGCAGATAAGCCCTGGACCAGGCTTACAGCAGCTGATAAGGCCAGTACAACTTTTAATAATCTCATGGGTAAAACAAGGTAAACTTTTATTTATTTATTTATTTATTTATTTGAGAAGAGCAGCAATCTTTAGAAAAGTTTAAGCTAATGCACCCACAATGCAGGTGAGAACTGGTAGATTGTGTTCTGCCTGACAGCTGTTTCTGTTTGTGAGTAAACACCCCGGAGCTCCTGCTGTCAGCATCCAGCATTTTAATGAGAGTTAGTCAGACTATTACCGAGCAAATCCTCTGCTGCCTGTGATTTGGTGACGTGGCCCCAAACACTGCAGGTCATACCTGAGGACCACTCGTGTGAAAATCATTCAGAGCTTGATTACACAACAGCCTCCCTTACATAAGGGAGTAATTTGATAAGCCTTGCTTCAAGGCCCCTGGCCACAGTGCTGTTAGTTGGCTTTTTTTTTTAAATTTCATTTTGTTATCACCCGCTGCAGAATTGTGTTTGTTCTGCCGTCATCAGCGGATCCTCCCTGAGGCTGCGGAGATGAAGATAGTCAAAGCAGTGACCTAAGTGCTTGGCTGCTGTCACAAATGACAGTTTATAACCTGAAGCTGTCCTCAGTTCCAGAGAGACTTCCGAGGCCAAACATTTACCGGATACAGGCCTGCTTGTTTCTTCCTTCAGTGTTGTCTACAGAACAAATATTTAATTTTTCCTTGTTGGAAAAAAAAAAAAAAACAAATGTTAGGATGGAGCCTGTATTTACAGATACAGTGTTTCCTGTCAAATCAATCTAAGCACTACAGACTTTTTGACGTGATTTTTTAGCTTTTCAATGCTCCAAGTTTTATAATCAAGCACTTAAGGTGGCCTTATTGTGATCAGATATCATTCTTTGTATTTACTGCTTTTGTCCCACAGTTTCCTCATTCTACAAAGTAAACTTTTGACCTGTATTTTTCTATTTTTTGAAGTGTTGCTAAGCTGTTATTTGCCTGGTTTTTAGAGAGGAAAGAAGTGAAGGCTGTCGCCATGTGGTGCAAATTTTGCTCTGGGTTTTTTCTGTCACAGCTCTATATGAAAGAGTAATATTATTAAGGTCAGACACAAACCACAGTTAATTTCTGCTTTATGATTGATTTTCAAATAATTGGCACTTCCATGTTTTGAAAAGGATGCTACCCATATGTCACTACAAAATCAAAGTCCTGGATAGGTCAAAGTTCAACTGCTTTAACTTTCAGTGCACATTCAGTTGCCGCGTGTTTTGTACGTAGACCCTACAAACGGACTTAAAAACTTGCGTAGTGACATGTGAACACAAGAGTTTTAGATGCGGAGGGCCAAATTGCCCATTTGCGTGTATTTACATCGACTTTTCATTGGAAGCATGCGTTTTTGAGCTGGTGTGAACATACCATAATAGAAAAGGAATCAAACTGTTTCTTACACCCTTTCTTATGGTCTTTTACAGGCAGCTATAAGAAAGGAACTCAATGATTTCAAGAGCAATGAAATGGAGGTGCATGAGTCGAGTCGCCATTTAACCAGGTGATGTATGGAATGATCGAGTATAACCTCTGTGATGTGTTTGTTGGATCTATATTAAGCTCTCTATGTGTTTGATCATTATTTAAATATTTAACCATTTTTGTCGCTTATTTTTTTGCTAGGTTTCACAGACCGTAGTGGACCATCACTGTCTTGAGCTGTGCCTGGCCTGGTGCGCTGCTCAAATGAGAACCTTAAGTGCTGGACAGTAAAATGGTGCCCATTTCTACAGCAAGGCCATGTCTTCTGAAATGCCTTTTTAGGACCCACACAACTGAGTCAGTGCTGATCCACAAAATGTAGACACCCCTGCTTCATCCACCGTAGTAGCACATAGTGACTCTTCGTTTACATTGCCCTCTGAGGCAGTTTGTCTCCACAAAGCATCCGCTGAGCTCTCAGACAGATGTTTGGTTCTGTGGTGACGGAGGGAGGAAAAATCTTTTATTTGCAAATATGAAGACTTTATGGGCATATTTGAATCCATTCTCACAGATTTCCGTTTATGGACAGAGTTATGTGAGAATGGAGAAATTAAAATCCTTGTTCCAGGAGCAGCTCCAGCTTTACAACCCCTGCTTGGACTTTGGAAACTGAGACTGAAAGGGAGGGAGGCCTCCAACTTTACAAGTTGTGCAATTTGTTTTTCCTCTGCTTTTCATTGACTATAGCACCCCCTGGAGTTCCCTTTTGCCATGACTTTCTGTTGTCCTGACCTCCTTTTTATAAATGTGCAATTCTGACTGTACCAGCATTGCTGACATCTAGTTGCTAACTGTGAATCTAAGAGTTTGGGAAATTTCCTACGCTCTCTCCAAATGTTCACTTTGCTTTTACTTAAGAGAAACTTATGACATTAAAAGAAAGAAAGAAAAAAAAAAAAAAGGAAATCAAAGTTTCAATCATGTCAGAGTCTTATGTAATCAAGGTGAAAACCATAAGTCACAGATGTGTTCTGGCTCCAGAATGTGCAACGATTGTCTGTTTTTGTATAAACTTGTGAGTTTTAGAAGCACTTAATTTAAATATACATTCTAGCACTTTCAACAGAGATACATTGAAATGGGTATCAAGAGATGACTCACTGCATTTTTGCTGTTATCTCTTACTTTATTTGTGTGCATTTGATGCAATAGGTTTAATAATCTGGGCTCATAGCGTGCATTGGATTCAACTATTTTCCATTCATGTCACTCAAGCTTTTGACAAAGCAATATCCTTTGTTTGTAGTGAAAGGTTTGACTGCAGGTGAATTCCCCCAGCCACTGTTTTTTACTGTGCATATACAGGTTGTCTGCACTTCAGGGTTTGATATGTTACTTTGAGAGGCTTTATTCTGGAGGGATTGTTCATCTTTTCATTGTTTTCTTGACTGAGTTACCTAAAATCTGCCTGTTTAACAGCTTTACCAACATGTTTAGATAAAATCTTAGGAAATTATCGTTTATTTAAATGTATTGTAAAAACCCAAAAGACAGGCACAGGTTTTAGCGTATTCTCAGAGTCTACATTTTTGAATATTTTTACTGCTTAAGTATTTTGCACTGTTTAAACCTTTTTTTTTTTCAAATATGTAAATTTCTTGTTGGATATTTGAGCTGTAAACACCTGATAAGTACTCTCACACCAGTATTCATTCCAGTGAGCACATCGGAAGCTTTATGTGCACAGAATATTTCTATTATTTTTTACTGTATTACTTTCAAAGTTACAATTGACACTATCAGATAAGGAAATTGAGTTGATGAAGGAGGCTGATAGCCACCCGCTGGAATCCATCTGTCCGCAAAGGAATGTGTTTTCCCTTCTTCCCGGGTTTAATCTGGGAATTATGTCCCAATAAAATCTGGCAATGAACAACAAAAAACCGGTATGTGTGATTTGTTGATGCAAGAAAAGTACTAAAAAGGGCTCATATTTTGAGGTTTCTCACCACATTTATTATGACTTTTCACCACAAGCAAGGGGAAAAAAATACATTCATGTTTTTTGTATCGAATCCAAGTCCTTTATGGTTAAGGGATCTTTGTTGTTTTGATTTATTTTTACTTAATTACAGATGTAGTTCTATGAATCAAAAAGAATATTATTTTTCAAAGCATTACACTGAGGATGAGTTTGGTGAGATTGATTTTTCTTTGTGCTAAAAAGAATTAATATTGAGTTCAGAAATAGGATTTGCTTATGTGTCAATGAAAGAAAATGGGTTCTAATTTTATTGTAAAGGCAAAAGCATTTAAGAAAACCATTTTCTACTAAATTCTATTTCTGAATGCATTTAGATTGTATGCCATATTGCCTTAGAGATATTGAAGTTTGCATGTTGTCGGAATGCTTTTCTTTTTATTTGACAAACCTTGCATATTAGTTGAACAAAAGAGTCCCTAATTATTATTATTATATTAACTAAATTTAGCCAGCCTATTTTTCTTAATCCTGTTTTCCATAAATCTCCCAAAGCATTACTCTGATTAAATATGACTTGTAGCTGAGGCTTTTGAGCAAAACGACAAAATAATGAGGCATTAAAACAAGGCTTTTTGTAGTAATGGATAGCAATCGTCAGTCTCAAGAAATGTGTGCTGTGAATGTGAGAAAAGGTGACTAGTTGTCACTGTGAAAAGTGGACACTTACTGGGCTTGTAAGAGACCACATCCCAGTAAGATGTGAGGTACACCGTGGAAATTAGGAGGTGATGAATTCTTTAATAAGAATTACAATAGAGCTCACAGCAAAGATAAGAATAGTTGATAGAGGGGTTAAGTGGACACATACTTTAAATAAAGTAACTAGATTAAATGTAAAAGGCCTTTAAAGGCCCTTCTGTGGCCACTTGATGCTGAATTAATACCCAGTTTTCAGATCATTTCACAGCAATGCTGTACAGCAAGCTTCAAATATGTCCCATGCCACTGGTGTCCGCCAAGTCGTGAACTTCCCCCAACTGGACCATTCTATAGGAACATTTACTGGGGGTGTAATGATTCATGTTAACAATGATTTAATATCAGAATTTGTGGTTGCTGATGCAATTCATAACTGATATTGGTTCATTTTGAACGCTCCGATTGGATCTGATTCACTTACCTGAATCAATCCCGGACGTCTGTAAGCAAAAATTCAATCAGCATGACTCAAAGATAAACTGAACAGTGCAGGTTAAGTTTTCCAGGTTCCTTAAGTTACTTGCAAGAAATGGCAAACCTATTTTATACAGCTATATACAGATTTTTCTAAAGATATAAGTCGATTCAATTAACAGCTTGCCCCTGACAGATTGATCTGATATGATCATATACTGTAAAACGATTAAGTCAATGAATTGTTACACCCCTAACATTTACTAATGCTAACCTCTTTGAAGTATAGACATTTCAGATAAATTAGGATGTATCACATTCCACTTTATATTAATTTTAAACAAGTTACTGAAAGAAACTTAAAAATCTGCAACTGAAATGCCTTATTTAGGCTAAAGTAGTGAGATACCTTTGCTTTTCTTACAAGAATCTAAGCAAATTAAAACTTGGGATAAACATTTGCAATCACGTTTATGTATTGGATGTGTATGTTTGATGATGAAGTCAACTCAGAGGCAGACTACCATACATCTACAAAGGCAGGTGATTGTCAAGGGCCCCCATGTTGTTGGAGGCCATGAGCTGAACACATAAAATACTTCTAAAACAATGCATTATTATTATTGTTGTTTAAATATGTCATAAAAAACCCCAAATCACTGAAATGGCCTGTGACTGCTTATGTGAAAGGTTTTGTCCTTCCCAGTCCCTCTCCAGCAATTGATCATTCCATCAACAGCAAGTTAGCAAGTAGAAAGAAACTCTTTTTTTTTTAAGTGATAAACTGCAGCATAGATAACAAGACATTTGTTGCCACACTTCCAAAAAGTGCAGGAGAACAAAACCAAATGTGCATTAAATAAATTAAATGTTTCTTTTTTTACAAGTGAAAATAATGTGTACAAAAGACATTTCTTTAACATTTCTTATTTCAGTTTTTAGATGCTTATCAAAACATCTGGATTTCTGACATTGATGCCGTCTAAAAGTGGACCAGTGAAGAAGTTATTTGACAGACGTTTTACCCTAAGTAATGATTGAAAAATAAAATCGCTGCAGAGGGCCCAGTTTTATTGTTTGCATGGGGCCCTCAAACACAGTCACAGAGTCAACTCAACTGTCAAATATTGTTGGTACACGATTGATTTATAAATTGATTTTTATTCTTATGATCTAACCAGATTGGACTTTATGAAACTAAAATGTGAATGGATTTGCCATTAACGCTTGTGTACTTGTTTGTTTGTACACATAGTTAATTTAAATGTGATTATCTTGTAGTAAATATAAGGAATCTGGAAATCTTCACATTTCAGTACCCAGGTAGCATGTTTAGAAACATGTTGAAACATGACCGAAGTCATGAAACATGTTTCGACTATGAATCGGATTGGCATTATATAAATAATAATAAAATAATGCTATGAATAGAATTGTTAAAATGAATCGTTACACACCTATTTATTATGCATTCATTATGTCGATTATTCAAAAAAGCATGTTGGTTCTGTACTGGCTCGCTTATGTTTTTTAAAGACCTGTAGTAAATGTTTAATTGCAAATTTCTAAACTGGTTTTCACATTTAAAGAAATCAAGAAAGAATAGCCTCACTTGATGATCCTGAACAATGACGCCGATTTTCCACTAGATGGCGCAAGGTCCAAAAGTTTTGGAGTGCACGGGGGCCTGTGTGGCCTTGTGAAATGGCGTCCTGATGAGATGGTGTCGAAGTTATTTCCCTCGTCGCCACTAGTCTAAAGTAACTATAGCTGCAGCCAAATCTTCACCAACCGCGTTGTAGAAACGAGTTCGCATGTAGAAATGATCGTTAAAGGAAGGATAAAGTTCGTTTTTCCACGTTATCTGATGCTGCTAGCTTGTTTCTAAACATGTATTTATTTAAACATAGCCCTGGATAATTATTTATTTCAACCTCCAGGTTTATTGAAAGCGAAATACAGACGAGGACGCTTTTTTAGAGTCTCCAAACATTTTAATGGAGCTATGTTTACGCCTCTCAGTTTTTCGCCGCCTACTTCGACGGAAACGGGAGAAAGGCCTCTTGGGAAATGTATTTCATGTGGGAAACTGTTGCCGCCAACACCCGCCCGTACAGACGCCTATCCCACAATTCACCGCGTTGTTGTTAATTCCCCGTCTTCGGTCCTTCTCATGAATATATATCAGGCAGCATTTGCGTAGGAGGTCGGGCGACGTTCATTTAATATTCTAGCGCTGTATTTTGGTCCAAATGGGACGCGCAGCGCAGTCACGTCTCCGCCCTGATCCCTACTTTAGTGCCCAGCCTCTTCACAACGAATTTTTAAATCAGCAAAATGTTTTTTTTTTTCCTTCGGGAGCAGCGGAGGGGACTTCGACAAGGGAAAGAAGGCAAGAAGTGAATGACTACTAGTGGAATAAGTAGGAAACACCGCCCAGTTGGCGGACATTTGTCGCGTCAGGAACGTTTTAAGGTTTCTAAATGTAGACGTTTTAGTTCTAACCCTCTGTGCGCAGTTGTTTATTTGGAGCGGAGGACTTTTCATTGGCGGCGATGGAAAGTGTGCAGGCTGTCGCCGTGGATGGAGGCGCGACTAAGTTATTAAAGAAGCCCGGCGGACTCTCTGTTGCCCGGGGGACTCCGGGGGATGATGGCGGTGGTCAGTCGGCTCCCTCTCGCGTAGAAGCAAAGAACGGAAGAAAGCTTTCTCATTCCGCCTCAACAACCGCGTCTAGTGCGTCAAACAGAGCCGCGGCGGCGTCTAATGGCCGAAGCAACTCTAGCTCTCTCCTGTTGCGACGGCGGCGCTTGAAGAGGAACCTCTCCGCCACAGCAGCAGCAGCAGCAGCAGCAGCAGCAGCAGCAGCAGCATCATCCTCAGCTGTCACCGCTAAGATGAGCTCGGCCCTGTCCTCCGCGTCTCTGCACACACGCAGTCTGGACAGGAAGACTCTGCTGAAGCACCGGCAGAACCTGCAGCTGCAGCCCGCAGACCGCGACTGGGTGAGAGCGGATCTCCACCGCGGCTGCATTCACGTCCATCACAGACTGACAGCCTCGTACCCCAGGCCGGTTCTGTGCACCATGGACACCACCGCCGGCGAGGTGGCGCTCCGCCTGAGCATCAAATCCCACAGCAAGTCGAGCTCCGTGCTGCGCATTTTTGCAAGAGATACCTCCAAGATTGACCAAAATGGCAACTGCAAGGTGAAGTATGGATATGATGAGAGCGCGGGCAACGCAGAGGACTCGAGCTGCAAACACCTGGATTCCGCTGAAGTCAGGGGCCGTCCGAGTGACAGGTTGAGACTGCTGCTTATGGAAAACACCGGCGACAGGCAAAAGCAACAGGACGCTGATGAGAAACTTTTCAGCCCGCAGTCAGAGTCGCAAGACAATATAACCTGTTCATTATCCGACTTAACCTCCAACATCGATACGCCCAACGATGAGGACTCAGAGCACAAAAATGGCACGGATAGCTTTGGATTGAACTCTGGCTCAGATGTGGAGAGCAGTGCATTTGACGACCTCAGCTCTGGGGCCCAGCTCAGTGAGCACAGAGACTCCCTCAGTGATGATATGATTCTGGGCACTGAGGCATCCATCCTCAGTCCTTCTTTTGATAGTGCCACAGAAGGCCATGACATGTATGGGAGCTCCTCAGACGAACTGGAGCTCGACTGTCCTGTGTCCAGTACAGGCTTAGGCTCTGTCCCCCAACACCACACCAATGGCATCCGCTCTACCACAGCCAACTACAAGCACTGCAGTGGGGGGCTTTTAACCGACCCCTCAAACAATTTGGGTCAAGATATCAGTCGAAACACACAGAGTTGCCTGCACACCAGCAACAGCGCCGGCTCTTTGTCAAGAGGCTGTTCTACAGGTGTTACAACTGATAGCCAAGATCCAGACAGCAAACAAGATGCTGTAAGACTGGACCCGACAGAGCACCAAACTGAAGATTCTTCTGATTCCAGCTCTGCCCTGTATGTTCAGCTGCATGGTGAAACTGTGAGGAGGCTCAGCCCAGATGAGAGGCCCTTGCAGATCCAGAATGACTTTCTCTTTAAGCTTGGATTTAAGGATCCGTGGAGAGTCCAAGAGGAAGGCCTTGACACAGAAATTGGCTCCTTGTTGCGCTTTTATGCAGGTAATTGAAGAAAAAAACAGATCATTGTGCTTTTGCAGTTGTGAGGTGGTATTTTAATTTTTTGTTTCAAACAGGTTGTCAACCTGTGTTTCAGTTGGATGCATGCAATTATGCAGTATCTTTCATAATGGGTAAATCAGTGAGTTCTTGGTTTTTGGCCGGAGTGGAGGATGGATTGATCCACCATCAATTGCTTTGCAACATTCATACTGTAAGGAAATAGAAGAGGGTTAGTTAATGATATGTTATCTGTCTTCTTTTTATGATTCTGTTCAGTTATAAGCAGATCACAGAGGACTCATTATTCAGACTGCTCATCCAGTTTTCAGTTTATGTACTCTCGTCTCTCCTCTTCCGGCATCAAGTGTCTTTTTTGGCCTGCACTTGCATACTTTGCTCACATGGACACGCATGACAATGCCACAAAGCCATCACCACAACTTATGGTGCTCAGACACGGGGGCCCTTTTCCAGCTTTTGTCCCATTATTATCCAAATGAAAAGCCTGAATGCCTTTGAGGTTGGATGGAGAATAGGGGTGGGAGCAGTATGGCTGGGAAGACCATAAACCCCTTCTGTGGACTCAGTGAATTCTGGTCATTGAAATGCTGCACAGTGCCTGTCCTACTGGCATCCAGCATGGCCACTGTCACACCAAGTGCCTGCCAACTGTGGTTAGAGTCTTCCGCTGAAGCTTTCAAAGCCCTTTTCGTCACCACGCCACTGCTTCAAACGCTGCTGCTGGTGATAACGTGGGCAAGTGGGAAGCAGCGAAACTACACATTTACCATGCATTAGTCATTAGTCACATGACTTGTTCTGCACTTGAAACTCGCATACTTTCAGGAGTGTTTGCACTTGAGATTGTAGATGTTTATTTTGAAGAAGCGCCTGTGCAGTCAGTTGCAGAAGACGTTGACAGTAAAAGTTCTGAATCACACGTGAGACAGCTTAACTGTGGTCACCTGAGCTCTCTTTCAGCTCCCCCACGGTCAAATTCTGAGCCTGCAGCTTCTCACAAGAGGCTTAGATTTTCATTCAGCCGTCCATAGCAAGACAATGAAGAGCAATTTTACCCACACACAAGCGCTCACTGTTAAAAGTAGCTGTAATGCTCATGTGACACAGCCTGGAGCTTTACCATTTTCTCATGTGGAGGAAGCATGTGAGGAATGTAGGCTTGTTCTTTTAGAATGTCAGGCATGTCTTCTGAGGAGGAAGTGGGGGCAGAATAAATGAGGGGATATTGTGCTGACACATCTTAAGTTGATGGTTTTTTCCAACTCAGACAGAGGAGATAAGAGCAGCTTCAGCTGACTTGTTGGCTGTCTTTTAGGCACAACTATAGACCTCAGCCACGTTAAAGGCCTCTCATGTCAGCAGGCCTGTGCAGACTGGCTTTTGGATATTCAACTTTCCGTTACCTAACAGTTAAAAAGCTGTTTAATCAAAGCACAAAGTAATTGTGATAGCAAAATAGTTATTAAGTTGTTAGAAATGGTCTTTTGCATTTTGAAAATGACAGATGAGCTGCTCTGTGATTAGAGCAGCACCAGAATAATCGGAAGAAGCTATTAAGTTCAGGAGTTGTCCTGGTGCATCACGCTATGTCCCGCGGACAATAAAAAGACCAGTTTGACTTTGAAGGGGTCAGGTCATGCTTTGAGTGTGCAGATTCTGCAGTGGGCAGATGTAAAAAAAAAAAGCACACTTTGCCCCACTAGGCACACAAACGCACACACATACACATGTATGGAGGGCTGCCTAGATCAAAAGGCCCCTGTCCTCTTTGGCAGCCTGATGAGTGATCCTTTCAGAGCTGCCCACACAGAAGTCTCTTGTAATACCCAGCACACTTTATTAGAGTTTTAATGTGAGGGAGAAATTCTGTTAAAGAAAAAAATAGAGACAGAGCAGTTTAATCAGTGTATTCTGGTCCAGGCAGAATGTAAATGCTTTCACTGGCACCTTCTTAGACCTGGGGTGTTAAAGAGCCTTATTAAGCAGCGGTTTGATATTCTGACTGCCAATAGAGTCTGTCCGTGGTTTGTTTCCTAGCAAGATGGGTTTTTTGTATGGGAGAAGCCAGGAGTTTTGCACAGAACAGTTGATTCCACACTGTCGTGAGCTACGCAAAAACAAAAGTTCTATCCAAAGACATTAGACTGGGTTTCAGGTGTGCTAAAAAAATCATTGGATTGATATGCTGTGTTCCCTCATTTATCGCGAGAGTTATGTTAAAAAAAAACAACCTGTGATAGGTGAAATTTATAAGGTATGATTAGAGATGTTTTAATGCTGTACAAGCCCTCACTTTATACATCTTTGACAAACAGACAACATTTTCATACTTTTCTCTCCAGTTTAAGCTCTCAAGGTTTAAACCTTTGTTGAAAAATAACTATAAAACCAAAGATCTGCTTGTTTTGGGAGATTTATGTAGATTTAATAAACTGAACGCATTCAAGACGCAAGACATGACAAGGAAATTGATTGATAAGGTCAACAGCCAACCAGCACACTGAACACAGTGCACTGTAAAAGAAAAAAAACATGCAAAATTACACTGGAGAAAACAAGCAGTCGCAGCGAAAGGTGAACTGTCAAGGAACACTTGTATTCTCTGAGCCACTGAGGCAATGACAAAAAATGAGAAAAAAAATAGCACAATGGTTCAAAAGCTTCCACTAAAGTTCCATAAATGATTAACAGTAGATTTATCTGCTAATTCAACATGTCAAGCATGCCCATTGATGCTCTACTTTACAATTTTATTGGTCTTAATATTTACTTTAGTAAAGTTGTAATGTGTTGACATGCTAACTTATCCCATTTTTATTTGGTCATGGTGGAGAGGTTGCAGTCTGACTCGTTAATGGTGTGGACATGTGTCTTTTATACAGATAACCAGCTCAAACAGAGCCTGGATTTTTTATAAATTCTGTCTCTCACAGTTGAAGTGAATCTATAATGCATATTACAGACCAAACACATCTGTTTAAGTTGGAAACTTGCAGACTTAGAGACTGACAAATACTATTTTGTCCCACGCTTTGGTACTCCATGAACTCTGTTCCTACCTGAATACTTTACACTGTTGGAAAGCCTCTATGGCATTTTTGCACAGCTTGTACAAGTAGTCGTGTCTGGGGTGGTAGACCCCATCATCTGTTGTTTTTGTTCTAAGCTTTAGTTGTTTTTGTTAGCATGATTAGGGGAACTATGCAGTCTTTCAGACCGGCTTATTCTAGCCAGTGACAAGCGATCTCTTTATCATCCTTTGTGTGCAGCTGATGTGCTCCGTGATGACTTCTCTTTTTTACTCTTCTTTTTTAGATGTCTTCTACCTCAAATATTTAATTCTGAGTTTCTTTCTGGAATCCAACTGCAGCATCAGGTCCTTATTGAGTACAGAGGAGCAGTGCTAACAAAGCAGCTCACTGGTAAAAAAAAAAAAAAAATGAATGGTTTGAGTCCCCCTCTATCACAGAACCATAAAGTTTGTGATGAAGGTTCTGATGATTTTGTTGTTGCTGTAAAGCTGGTACAGTGTGTGGCTTCTAGTCTTGGACTTTCTTTTCAATCTAGGCACTGTACAAATTTGATAATCTAAAGTATGTAATTTAATCTGTAAAAGCTACTGAAGTTTTGTTTTTTTTTCTAATTTGTTTTTGGAAATTTATTTTGCGTTAAACCTTGTGTTTAAATACATTTTGGCCACCATAATGTCCAACAGCAACTTCAGTGTAGTGCTGAGGGAAGTCCCCTTTCTCTTCTTTTCTATTATTGATAGTTCTCAGTAAATCCAGGACATGGACTGGGAAGATTTGGTCAGTTGGCAAAAAGATGTTAAATTCTTTAGAACAACTTTAACAAAATGTAAATTAATGCTTGTAACTTGACTTTATGCTTTTTTTTTTTCAGAAGATTGTCATATTTTTACTTCTCAACCTGGCAGAGTACATTGTAGTTGGTACCTGTACTTTGTACTTCATAGCAAGCTTCAGTTTGAAAAATTTAGGATAAAAAAATATGTGAATTTTCATTTAATCACAAGAACAAATAATTCCCGAAAACAGGATTGCATAGTGTTTCTTATTTGTTATATTATGCTTTCATTTTCAATAGTTCACCAAGCGAATTGTAATTTCATAGTTATTGGCTGATTTTTAATGAGTCATTCATTTAGAAGATTATAACGGTAACTTTCTAAATTATAGCTTTGAGTTTTAGCCACATATGCACAGCTAATAGGGTTTATAGGTTAGTTTCAAAGTAATTTTGGTTTTCTTGACATTTTATCATAACAGAATAAAATTAAATGGTACTTGAGCAGAACCTGCCGATTTCAGAAGTGGAGTTTTCATGTCGCTTCATTAATAGTAACAGATGTATTTAACAGATGGATAACCATAGTTTTTAAAAACAGTTGTACACAGATTTATGACTTCAAGACTTTGTTTTTAGGAGTTCTTTATCTAATAAAAAAAACCTCTGTCAGCATAAGAAGAATCTCAGCAAAGCAAATTGTGGTAAAAGTATTTCTTCTAATAATAATCTAGTAAAATTCCGCCTGAATGCAAAAGTTTAAAAGTTAATTATTTTTCAAAATCACTTGAATCTATACATTTTTCAGTTTTACCTCAGGGATTGTCTGACGACTCAAGCAGTCATCACTTAAACTCTTTGATACTGCAAATGTTGCCAGTAACAGGAAATAAAATGTTCATTGAACTGTCATAATTCTTCCACTGTTTATACAATTAATGTAATTTTAACAGATTCTGAAACTGAGAAAGCAGCCTTGTGCTAAGCTAAGATACAACACTTTAATAACTAAGAGTTACAGTAATTCTAAAAAATGGCATTATTGGACCAAAATCTACGTGCTAAAGAACTGGTTTCAGATCTTACTGAAAGACTCCATATGTTTCAAGTGTCTTCCAAAACAGCTATTGACAAAAACACAAACTCTGCTTTGTCTTTGTCAATTTGCACCTTTTAAACCATTACAATGCCAGATTTCTTCCACTCTCAGATTTCTTTGAACAGTTTTCAAAGACAGAAGAACAGGCTCTGCAAATGTGTTTTGTTGCCTTGTTGTGTTAACCTGTTATGGATTTTAGTGAAAGCAGAATCCAGTTGAGTTTCCATGAAGTTTGCTATTAAAATGCTTCATTTTTGGCATCATTTGCTAAGCAGTCCATCCAGGATCTTGCGGCCATCTTTTATAAGTGTTGTGGCTCAAAAAGTTACCACTTTTTTTTTTAGAAAACTTGCAAGAAAAGGTACGACATGTTTCAAAGAATTTTCAGTTAAATGTTGTAGGACGAGGTGCACATTTAATTTTTTTTCTAGTTTATTGAAGAACAAATTTATGGAACTCCTCAAGAAAAGCACAGTATTGAAGAAGTTCCTTATAAAAAGCATTGATTTATTTATACTTAAACTTTTTTGTTTTTGTGCAAGAGCAACTGTAAAACCTAAATAATTTAGCCGCATGATTAATACATTTCATACAAAAATGACCAACATTATATTCATGTTGAAAAACTTCATTTAAAACAAAGCAAACAAGTTTGCATTTTGAGATTTTATTTGCTTCCTATGATGTTCATGCCGGCATACTTTGTACATGACTTGCTGACATTCTCTGCATATGTTTCGTTGTTGTAAAATATTCACCAACATTCTCTGCATACGTTTTGTAAAGTAGTCTTCAACTGTCAACTTTTGTTTTGCTCTAACGCAATGTTACGAGGAGAACATTTCTAAAATGCTGAGCACCATCTCTTGCTGTGGTTTTTGTCGGAACTGAAAGACTTTATTGCTCATTTTGGCATCTCCGCCACAAGGAAGCAGGGATAAAAAAAAACTGTGATGTTGGGCCAGTTTGATTGTTTAGATGAGTCAAAGGTTTGAACCTCTAAACTTGATGGCCAGGGGTAGTTGGATTGACGGAACTTAGAACAATTGAACAAAATTTTAACAAAATGATTGAACAAAGTAACTGTGTTGAGAAACAATTTGCCAAAAGTGTGTTTAACTTTGCAGCAATTGGTGCAGTTGGAAAGTCTTGGGAATGGTTAATGCAGTATCATGTGAAAAATGACTGATGCTTCTTTCTAGATTACCCATTGCTATTTTATTATGTAACTTAAATTTAATGTTTGTATCCGTCTGCTGTGTTGGTGCATCATAGTGCTTTTGCTTTTCTAAAACAAGGAAAGAATTTATGTCTGTATTTAGTTCCTACTTTCTTTCAGTTTGATTGTCTTCTTTGCCAGCACCTTTTCTCTCTTCTCACACCCTCTCTCAATTTGTGTCATCATCGATCCTCCACCCTATCCTCTTGCTGTCTTCTCTTCCATTTCCTCCACCCTCACACCATCTGACAGCTTCCATTTATCTTCTCATATATCTTACTTTCCCTCCGAATTGACTTAATTCCAAGAGTTATTTGGCATTCTTATACATCCAAAAGTTAAAGCAAACAACCACAGGTGTATTACACATCAAATAACCCATCCTATTGGATTTCTTTATGAGCAGATTTGCATGCTCTAATGTAGATTGCATGCAATAAGGTTGCAGCGTCTGTGAAAGGTAGTTAAAAAGCAAAAGCAACTCAAACTGAAATTACTGTTGTTTTGCTTTAAGGAGCAGGTTTCATGAAGGGCAGCTTCAGGCATATATGCCAGTGCTGTCTGCCAGCAGGCGCAGCTTAGAGAGGGAACTGGGAACTGGCTGAGAGGGATAGTACCTTCTCCTGCTTAAAAGGGGAAGATTTAGCCTTTCCGTTGCCAATCAAACCCTCCTTGTCAAGTGTTCTCATTGTGCGGTTTATTATTGTTGTGCCATCCGGCAAAAGCAAAGAAAAAGGTTCTTCATCATCAGGGTCATGGAGGAGAAAGACTTTCCCCAGGCTGATCTCTCGCCCCAGTCCCAAGCACATGCATACAGAAGGATTAGAGGCCGGCCAGCGGGAGCTCACTATCCAGAGCTTTGATCAGCAGCAGCACAGCCTAATGCTAAACAACATCTGCAACTCTCAGCTTTAAGGAGGCCCACAAATTCTGATTAGGGAACACATGGTCTGTCTGCCTGCTTTCTAATGTACGGAGCTCAATTGTGTGAATTCCTGGTTTTGAGCTCTTAAAATACCAGAGCTCCAGCCCTGCGAACACAGATTTGATTTAGAAAGCCCGAATCTCCAGAGAGGGAATTTGGAATTTGTCTTTGGGCATTTAACTTTTTTCCAACTTTCATCAAAGCTTCAAAAAGATAGGTCCACTTGCTTTCAAAGGGACCACACATCAACATTTTTGTTGCATTTCTGTAACAGAGCTTCTGTATTTCAAACAGAATTTCCCCTGATATTAGACGATAAGCAGATTGTAGCTGGTCTCAGCCATATAGAATATATTAATAAAAGAGCTTACATAAAATTTTGTAACACAAAGAGACGGAATTGTAGATATGAATATGGGAAGACCAAGTGATACTTCCCTTTCCCGTTTGTAAAGGTTGGGATGGATCCGACATGGACAGACATGCCTCTTAAATGTGCAGCAACAATTTCACACGGTTGTTAGCTGCATAACCTCGCAACATCCTGAAGAAAACATTGTACTTAGTCTATATCAACAGTCATACTTTTTTTTTTGTCTGTAAGACACAACTTATGACCAGGATGGGCAAGACTGCCACGTGGCATTTCAGCACAAACAAGTTCTTATAATCAACACCAACACTGTAAGTCACATCAAAGTTCAGTTGTTAAAAGCTTGACTGATAAAAGCCAGTGCATGAAGAGTAGTTTATTTGCAGTTGCTACCAGTGTTGATGCTGCCCAACACAATGAAGAAAAACAAAAAAGCCATAATATTTACATTCAAAGTTAATCAAGTCGTCGAGTTCAGGCGCAGTGTTGTTGTAGGTGTGGACTGGTTTGTCCAAATCTTTTTAAAGTATCCTTCCAGTTGAAATAAACTCAACTAGGAAGATTCACATCAAGATTTTCTTAATGTAAAAATGTTGTGGTGGGGAGTTAATATATTTGGATGGTTTCTAGAAAGACAGTTTTATGAATGTAGGGCCTTAGCTTTAAGCAAAGCCAATCTTAATTTTTTTTCCATTTATTTACCTTTTTTTGAAACAATTCACAATTCTATACAGGAAAATGATAGCTTATACTCCATAATTTAGATAAACATTAATAAACCATGTTATTGCTAGAATATTAATACTTGGGTGCTAAATATCAGGATTTTTAACCAGTAAGGTAAGATTTTTTCAAGCCTTTGTCTCAACTACATTTATAGGTGGAGAGAGGCTTTCTGTGGCTGAAAAATGGGTAAACCCACAAAGGTGGAACACATTCATCATCAAGGTTGTAGACTGCTCGCTGAGCCAATATAGTGAAAATGTTCATTCACACTTTTTTTGATGGGGATACTGTGAACAACAGGTTGTAGCGAACACTTAAACGACAAATAAGAAGGTGAGTGGCAGGCACGTTGAATGGATTTGTTATTTTTTTTACCCCAGCTTCAAATCCTGCACACTGGGTATGGAGCCCGTTAGTGGTGTTCACGTGACCATTGTGCGCTTCTTGTATGCAGCCGGACTGTTCAAATTTAGGAAATCAGACAATATGAGTGTAGTTTACGTGGGCACTGACGTTTCACTTGCACACCTCGTTCATGCAACATTTGTGCACGGTCAGTAAGGAGCCAATACGCTCACCTTACAAACAACTAGACTGCAACATAAGATCACCGTACAAAAGCATCACCTCTACATCATTAGTGCGAGCAACTTACATTAACGTGACGAATACCTCACGATATACTTACGGTAGAAGAGAGTGTAAACAGAGGGATGGTGGGATATCAGCAGAGGATTACTCCTGCACCAACAGTCCCGCCTACAATTAGAGGCAAATTTCTGATTAACTCCTGCTGTGCAGAAAATATTTCTTAAAAAACAACACAGTTTTGTTTGGTTTTATTTTTGCATAATCCTAATTAAACGACCACTGAGAATGATTTTACAATAGAAAAAAAATATAGTTGGAGTGTGACTTTAAAAAGTCTTTAAATAAAATAGTTCCTTCCATTGCTCAGTTTGTGCAGGTACATTTTTCTGGTTTTTCTAACTTGCTTTTTTACTATCACCTTGTTCGAGTTAAGAGTTAAAGCCTCCTAACTCTGTAGGTTGGTTCCTTCTTTGTCAACAATATGTTTGGTGCCAAGTTCCTATCATCAGTCAGAGAGGTTGGTATATATTTTACAGACAGGTGGGGAAACAGCTGTGTTTAAAGCAGAAGGTTTGGCAAATCTGCTCTCTGGCTGATTTAACATCATTTATATGCATTTCCTCTGCAGCTTTGTTACCGTTTTCCACCAGCTAAACACTATAAAATGTTCATGCTGTGAATATGTGCTTAAATCAGGGCTCTGGTTTCAGTATTTGGTGAAATTATGTTCAGTGTCCTCAATTTGGTCCTAAAATTCACAGCAGTGGGTCTTAGATGTGTGGGATGGAAGCTCAGATTCTGCTTAAAGGGTCTTTGCAAATAGAACTCCTGCTGATCTCAGTTATAATGTCAAAATTAGCAGTTTTTTTTCCTTGTTTTAAATTTTGCTTGGCTTAGAAAAAAACTGAGGCATGGTTGTCTGCTATACTGGAAACTCATCCCTTCCTCCCTCCTTTTCTTTTGGATTTTACCCACTTTGTTGTATTTACTTTTGTCATGTTAAAACATTTATTTTGCAGTTTTGTGACATTTCCTCCCTAGATGCTGACACTTTTTTTTTCTTCACTTCAAGTCAGGCACAACTTACTTTTCAACCTGTTTTCTGCCTTTGGTTGGAAGGCTTTCCCTCTTTAGTTTTCTCACTATTGCTCATTCTTACCCTCCCTCCATTTTGCTGCCCCCCCCAGTGCCACTGTTTTCACATGGCCCCTGCATGTGACATGACGCTGAGCCAAAACACCCCGGATGCCCGTTTCAGCCCTCCGCTGTTCCAGACCTTGTTACATTTTAAACAAAACAAAAGGAAAGGGAAGGAGGGAGACAGGAGAAAGAGAAAAGTGAGCACATGGGGCCAATGTGAAGCAGCGGCACAGTCTCATTCATCCGCTTGTTGGGTTTCAGTGCATCATCAGGAATGCTTTAACTCTGCCGCTTTCAGGCCATCTTGGTGCGAAAGTCCTGATCTTGCCTTTTTCTTTTTTCTTCTCCTTTTATTTATTCTTTCTGTTAATGAGAAATCATAGAGGTTAAGTGATACAAAAATGAAAACAATTTCCTTGTTTTTGGGGGTTTTACCTCTGTGGAAAATAAATCAGTCTGGTTAAACTTCTCTCATCTCAAACTGGAAAAACACATGTTACTAAGTTATCTAGAAAACATCACATTTTCTGAATTTCTTTTAACAAGCTGCCACATATTTGTCATTTCTGTTTTGGATGAATTTGCTTATTTTGATCAAATTCAAATGTTTCTTCTGTATATTTGTTGAATATTCTGATTGCTGTTGTCATTAGAATTATGTTTATTTATCTGTTGCAAATGAGACAAACAGAAATACCACGGCGTCGTTTCTGTTTCATTCTTAATAAAGTCACTCTATTCAGCTATTCTATTAATGGGGCTATTAGTTCCCTATTTTCCGCTAGAGCACCGAAGCCTAATAGGCTCTAAGGTTTTCTGTTGGGTTTATTAATACACTAAATACATACTTTTGCAGTTGAATAATGTTATTAATTTAACATATAAACAGCTGTAATAACATGAAATTGTGTTTACACATAACATGAGAAAGTTTAGTTTTTTATTAATGAAGTTCTGACAGGAAGTTTTCAGTCAGTCCAGTGTTCCGTTCATTCTAGCAGTCACACACTCATTCCATATGATTTGACAGTTTGGTACTCTGGTTTAGTGTTTACGCATTCTCTTAGTCATTCTAATTCTATTCTAGTGCTGCATGTATAAAAAAATGCTTGATGCCACCCACTGAAATCTGCTTTTCCACCACTCAGGAATCTGTCTACTCTTTGGCACATGCTGGGCACACACAGCACACCTACATTTGTGCTTTTGATTGTTACCCTCTTCACTTCTATTTAAAACCCTTTGTTAGAATTTAATATTTCAAGCATTCTTAAATTGTGTTTGAAGGAATATATTGAACAGATCGTTTGTGCGGTGGCTTTTTTTTAACCACATCCTTGAAGCAATTCCAGCAGAAGATTAAAGAGCAGCAAAGCAGGTGCAATGAATCTCCATTTCAAAGTTGGATGTAATTAGTTTTTGCCTTTGTTTGAGAAGAAACATGTGACCCTGCAGTTTCTGTCTGGCAAAGCTTGAATTATTTCATCAGGTTTGACTAGTTGGCTGCTGAGATAAACACGTGGCCCCACACAGATTTGTTTTTAAGAGTTTTATTGTAGATAAAACAAACCTGATGTTGTTTCTGTGAATAAAGGTGCTCAGATTTTTGCTGGATTTTCATTGTCAATAATAGTGAATCATTAGAAACCAGATTGCCTGCATGTCAAATTATATGAAACTTTGTACATACCTTTTTTTTACAGAGAATATTTGTCAAAAATATTGCAGAAAAAATTTGTAAAGTTTGTACTTTTTTTTTAATATATAAAATGTGTGTTTTTTTTTTTTAAATCCATTCCAACTTTAGGACTACAATGTCATTTCTGCAACAAAGTCATGAGATTACTCAGTTGATATCATTGACTATACAAGACAGAACTGGACATAGTGAGTGTGATGTCATCCATAGAAAATGCCTTACTTCTGGTTCCAACGAAATGAAGTCAATTCAGTCGCCATTTTTCCTGCAATACGGACTTTGCTTGGTTGGAACCAGACAACATTAGTAAGCAGTGATTGGTCCAAGTCGGTCTGAGTCATCATTTCAATGGCAACCACTCTTGCTAATCAAGAGGGAGCTTGTTTGAAAGCCACACCCCATCCACTGAAAGCGGGCGCAGGAGAATCTGTCAATCAAACTTTTCAAACGTTCAAGGTTAGGGGTCAGTGGGCATCACATGCTTTTATTGAGGCATCTGATTGGCCAGTTTATAACTCGAATAACTTGCGGTAAATAAAATATATGAGTAAAATATTAGGATTACCAAGAACATGTTAAAGGGGAGTATCAGAACAAGAGTGGTTATTCTAGCTAAGTAATGTCTGTTTATTTCTCTAAAGAAGTTTTTGGCTTTCGGGGACCAGCTGGTGCTTCCTATTAGGAATCCCAGGGGAAAGGGGTTACTCAGTGCAGTTCACATATTCAGTCGATGGTTGATACCAGTCTGATTTACTTGCAGGTTAGTGGCAAAATAATCATTCATTATCTCGAATTGTGGTTTCGGAATCAGCCTGTCATTAAACTGGGATTGTTTTTTCTTAAATAAAGTTGATGATTTTGGTCATATATACTCGTATATTAAGAAAATTAAGCTTAAAGTTGTATTTCAGAGTATTTCTTTATTCAAGTCATTGTGAATCAGGAGTGGACAAAAATGCCTTTCGAGAAAGAGCTTACCTTATTTATGACCTAGAAAATACGCTGATGGGCCTCAAGCTTCCTGCTCCACAAGCTTCCTGCTCCACTCCATTATGATCCGTCCACTTGCAGACAAATAGAACCATTTACGTCTTCGTTTTCCTCATCTGAGCTGGCATCTTGCTTAAAACTGTACTAAGGTGCTTGGTAAGGTACTGTAAGCTAGTGGGAACGTGTGTAAACAAGGACAGGAAGGGAGGGTGGAGTTGCTTCCCGCCAACAGTCCCGCTCACAACTAAGAGGTGAATTTCTAATGAACTCCTGCTGCTATTCAGAAACTATGTCCTAGAAAACAACACAGATTTTTAAAATTCTAGCTAAAAATGGCATAATCATAATGAAAAGACCACTGGGAATGCTTTTAAAATGGATCAACAGGTGATTGGAGTGGGTCTTAAAGCAAATATTTTAGGATTTCTTATTAATATTGTGATCAAAAGAAAAAGGTGAGTTTGGTGTGATAAAAATATATCTGTAAACCCAAAATAAGCATTAAGTGTATAATTATATAACTATTTTCTTACAGCAATAGCATTAATATTGCAGGCAAACAAATGACCTGTAGTCCTCTGTGACAAATGGGTTTGTCTCTGCAAGCTAATTAATCATTGACATAAACACTGACACATTCAAGTTCACATGCAGAGAGCACTCACTGTCCCATTAAGCTGTAGCATTTTGCTTTGCATCAAAACCAACCTTTCAAATTTAGAGGTTGAAGTTGTTGCTGTTTTACCATCGCTGCTCTTATCTTTCTCAGTTCTTGATGAATGCTTGTTTAATAAGTCTAAACATGTGTTTGGAAGGGGGCAATGCTCATCATTCACTGTAATGTGTTTAACTTTATTAAAGCTGTGTAATTAAGACTTCTGCAGACTACTGATGCATTCAGGCTGTTGGCAAATGCTTAATGGCTTAAGGTTGAAGCACCACAATAAAGTTACCGATGAGCAAGCAGTCTCATGAATGAAAAGATGATGTAAATCTGAGGAACCTTTGACGTCTCAAGTTTTCAAATTTTATTTCAAATCCTATTTTTCCTTTATGATATTTATATATTGTATACATTATTTTCTATATTATTTGTATATTATGTTATGTTTTATGTTAGACAGCACAATCAATAATTAATTCATCCCTTGATTAATTTCGTCCCTTTATCATTGGGAACGGTGTTCATATGTTTAAACTTAAGCTGGGGCAAAGACAAGCGCTGCATTATTCATGAGTGAGTGCCACTCTGTGCCTGGACTGCAGTGACCCCGTCCCTGTCAGGAGTCTACCCTTGAGCATGACGGCACGGCAGTGCTGAGGACAGTGCAGGGCTCATTGGAGTGTGGATGTCCGTGGGCGGGGCTTTGGATGGTTCAAACAAATAGTCTTTGTTGCTTGTGAACAGTCCAAGTTAAATGATATGGAAATGGCATGACAATTAGCTGTTTAAATCATTGATTGACCTCTTTAGTATACTTGTATATTGGACATGGGAAAGGACTTTGGCCTTTAGTGAAATTTCTTACTCCCACACAATTTTAGGAGATATTTTGCTGTTTTAACTCTGTCTGTATGGGTACATTTTGATGGGGTGGATATGAAAAATCCAAATAGAATCAATCATTCCTTACAATTGAATATCAATGGATCAAAACCATGAATTCATTTTCCTTCTAACTATTTCTTGAAAATTTTCATACATAGCAATGGTTTCAGTTCATTTTTTCCATCCATCCATCAATTTTCTTCCGCTCATCCGAGACCGGGTCGTGGGGGCAGCAGTCTAAGCAAAGATGCCCAGATGTTCCTCTCCCCAACCACTTCCTCCAGCTCCTCTGGGGGTACCCCGAGGCTTTCCCTGGCCAGTCGAGAGACGAAGTCTCTCTCTTAATTCTTTATTGTTTTTTTTTCTCTCTTTACTGTGTTGTCTCCCACATGACAGAGCCTTGTGGTGGCGTAAAAAGTGTGTGCTTGTTCTGGATTTGAACCCAGGACTTTTCACACCCCAAGCAAGAAACATATGTCTTGACCAAAAATATAATGAAGCCAGGCGCATTCATTACTAATCGTGGTTTTATCTAATCTGTAAGGAGGTTGAAAAGCTTAAACTTAACCAAACTTCACCAACATTTTACTAAGAATAACTTAAATTTACAGGTTATGTGGATGGAAAGCTGAGGTGGTGGGAACTAAAATGACAGAAATTTTAACTACAAGGAGTGAGTCAGAAAGACAGAAAGTATGGAGGAGGCAGAGAATAGAATATGCATAAGGGCTAATGTTGCTAAGTCCTGATGTTACATGTTACAAAGAATTCTAAAACAGCATATAAGAAAAGAAATGAAGACGATGATTGCTGCTGAGACCTTCGCTACCCCCTCAAGCATTACTATGTACACACACATTGTACTAAAGTTCTTCCAGCCGTAACCTGTGTGAGCAGGGGAGTGAAAAAGATGCATTACATAAGTGGTCACCGGTTCTCCTGCCAGTTCACCACCACAGTTACTCAGCTCAAACATTTGCAGGCTTGCATACAAATGTCTGCCGCTCTCTAAGCTGATATACAAACTCTAAAAGCCGTAACGCCTTGAAAACTCTTGGATAACCTCAAAAGATCAAGCAGCTATTTTGTACTTTGTAGAAAATATTTGATCGTTTCTGATAGGGATTGCACAATTCTCGGTTTAAAACGGAACCATATGTTACACCATTAAACCAAATCATGGGGAAGTGAATTGTTTCATCCCTACTACTCGTATATTTACGTTGAACATTTCAAATAACTGTGCTAAATTTAAGAAGGATTTATTGTTTTATTTTCCTTAATAGGCTCCTTAGGCTTAGTATAAGCCAGGTGAAGGTTTTTCTTCATTGTTCCTTTCTTATTAACAGATTAAAAAAAGATTTTTCTGAATTTTTTGTTTTGTTGTTGTTGTTTTGTAATACATGAATCATATATCAAACAAAACTGTGCTGTGACCCAAACATAGAGATTTTAACCAAATCGTGGGGAAAGTGAATTGTTGCTTCCCTTGTTTTTAGAGCTATCTTGTTTTACAAAAAGACATTGCTTTTTCTGTCACTAAAAGGCTTAAATTTGCTTAATTTTAAAAGGATAAACACGTTTTTTAAAAAAATGATTAAAATAATTTTGCTTAAAGCCGTAATGTCATTATGTATAATTCACAAGATTATCCCAGAGCTTCTAGCAGTGACACATTTATGTCACTAGGAATAGTAAATCTGACATCCTCATAATTTACACATATAATGAAACCTTACATTCTGGTATAAAGGATCATAGAGAAAAATATGTTTAGTTTTCCATGATGGGACAGTTTGAGACCGAATCTCAATTCTTCCCCTACACCTATGGCTTCTCCCTGCCCCTCCAATTGAATGGGCATTTGGAGCTGTACGGAAACCGTAGTGACTTAAGGCTCGCTATTCCTCCGCCAATAGAGTCTTCAGTGTTGAGCTGTGCACATTTCAGAAACACATTTCTTTATGTGCTTGTGCTCTGAAGCACAAAGGTTAACATTTAAATGGAAGTACCGGTAGCGACTTTTTTTAGCATGACTTATGAAACTGATGCTGATATGTATTTTCCGATCACTGATAGCTGCTCGCTAATGTAGATGATTAAAGAATTGAAGAATTTGGATTCTGCCTAAATGTTGTGAAAGCGGTGGTTCATTTTAGTTTTTCTTTCAGCTTCTATAAACTTTGGTTATTTTTTTTCTTTTTTTTCACATTTAGGAGGGAATGCAGAACAATCTGAACGCTTTCATTTAGTAATAAAGACAAAAATAAATTAATATACCAGTAGTTTTCTTGGTGGGGGACTATATTTATTCAGCAGCCCTGACCATTATGAGAGTAAAAGATCAACTTCTTCCTCAATATTTGCTAACTTTGTATTATTTTGAAGTCTTCTGCTGTTGGGATTTCTACTGGGATTTTTACTGAACTTTTTTTTGGTTTGTTTTTGATCTCCTGTACAGGGCTAAGATTAACCCCTTCATACCTGACTTTATTGGGAACTATATAAAAGCATATTCTTCTTTGTGTTTTTTTAAGAATGAAGTCCTGAATTTATTAGTACGTTGGGAATTGCTGACATACAAGCATACAGGGTTTAATTATTCAATAGCTTCATGAATGCAATATAATCTCTTGAAATATGTGGGAGTATTACCCTTTCTATCAAAAACTCTTTTTATTTTACATTAAAAAACACAAATTTTCAGTTAGTTTTTAATGTTAGGAAATTCAACGTTGTTACTAAGTTTTATATTTCTTAAATTTAAATAAATAGGTACGTGAAAACCAATCAAAATTGGTTGGTTTGGAAAATTGAAAAAAAATCATTTTAAGAATGAATAGATACTGTGTGTAGAGAAATTGTTGCCTAAATCATTGCCTAAAGGTTTATCATTATAGTTCTCACATCTAGATGTTTACCAGAGGGGCTTGGGGTGTCCAAAGACTTCTTGATTTTAAATTTTTTTTTTTTTAATTAGGAGTGATATGTCCAACCACTAAAGAGTCCACGAGCATTCACGTCTCTGTTGAACCACATTTGTGTTCACCTGCAAGTGAACACACATCCAGATTTAGCTTGTTTTCTGCAACAGAATTCAGATGAGCTTTTCTAATGAAACAGCCTTTCTCAGGAAACTCTGTTGCTTTTTCAAACAGCTCAATGTGAAAGTGCCCTTAGACCTTCTGGCAGGCGCTCAATGGCGTGCATCAATTGTAAACCAACAGATAGAGGAAATGACTCAGAGTGAATGACCTCATCTTTAAATAGACTCAGAGGAAACCCCATTTGAACAGATACACTGTTAACGTTCTTATTTTTTCAGTTTAAATCTACAAAATACAAGAAAAACCTGCCGTCTTATCATATTATTTTGCATAGTTGCCAACACATTTCCACAACTTTACATTTATTTTTGTCTTTGCAGACCAATTGTGTTTCTTCTCATGCATTTGATTAAATTGCTGTAGATTCTAATGCACACAAAACACTTTTCAGCATTTGCATTCTCTTGCTCAAAAACAATGGGCTATGAAACAATCCCCAGAGTTCTTGTGTGTCTGTGCATGACTGCATGAGCTCAGAAGTAACTGATCAGTGAGCCTGTGTTTTTCACTGAAAGGTTTCATAGCACACGCACACATTACATAACAGAAGCAGTAACACCCCTGGAGGTGGGGAGGGGGCTCACATCTATGTGTGTTGCATGGGGAGTCACAGTGCATATATATTTTACACATCTTTGCAAAAAAAAAGTGTTAAGCTTCAATAGCAAAGCAAAAAAAAATCCTTCTACTGTCTGGCCCTGATTACTTAATATTGTTAAAGCAGCAAAAGTTTGCAATCCAAAGGCTATTATGTTTAGGCTTTTAAGAGGATGCAAATGTGATTTATTTTAAATATTTTTGGATGCAAGGTGTGACTATGCAAGCATTGAAAAGCCCTGTTATTTTTTTTTCAGCTCTCAGAGATGTGACTTATAATTGCATATTTATAGATGATTTGCATTTGCTTCTGCCTCAGCTGCTAAACTCAGATTTGCAGCAGCTTAACAGGACCTGCTTTGAAATGGCAGTATTGACTTTATATTGCTGTATTGAAATAGGGAATAAGGAGGAACTACCAAGTGTTGAAAAACCCAAACAAAAACTATATGCTTCCATGGAGCTTTAAAGAATGCCAAATACCTTTTCATTTCACAGTATTATGCAGCTCACACTGCTTCTATGAGCTGTCAGTGGTAATGGTATGACCTGACAACTGGAACTGTATAAAGCCTTTAATAGCAGAGGGTTGTTTAGTTCCTTTCTCCCTTGAGGCAAAGGGTAATAATGGTGTGATAGGGAGGATACTGTAAGCCGTGACCTCATTTGGATTCAGGATGTGTTTCACTAGTGAAAGAGAATGCTTTTTTATGGTGTCTGAGTGTGCGCACACGTTTCTGTGTGACTGCATCCTTCATGATGACATGCCTGAAAGACGTAAGCCTTTGGAATTTGATCATCCATCATACTACTGTTAATTGTCCACTCTCTGGGGAAAGTGAGATGTCACACAGTCACTTAGCCATGGGTAAAGCACCCTTTCTCTTAGAGCCCCGTCTCCTCGCCTCAGCTCTGTAATCCTGACTGTGCTGTCTGAGCTGAAGGATGCTCAATGTTTGACAGCAGAGAGGAGCGTGGGGTGTCACTTAGCTGTTCTTTCAGGGACTGGAGGCATTTATGACTCTTCAGAACAACAATTAACCAAACAGACTAAGATACAGATCCAGAACAGCAGTCTTTCTAATAACTGTGCACTTGCATAGCTAGGGCTCTTGATTGTTACTTAAGGGGCGATTTGATTTGATTTACAAATCAAGCTAGACAATTCACTAATCAAACCACAATTCTTACTGTTTAATATATTATGTTTAAATGGTTGCTATATGCATGTCTTTTTATTGGATGTATGAAAATAAAATATGCATTTAATCACCATCATTTTTACATGTATTTAGATCAGAATCAACATAACAGATAAAACCACAAAGATTTTGAAAGAAAGAAATTGTATTTGACACTTTAAACAATGTCAACCTCAAAAAAGTTTTTTTCTGTGAACTTCCTTATTATACTTCAGCAGTAAACAAAACATAAACATCCCTGTTGCCTTGTATCATCTTACAACAAATCTTTTTTTTGTAATCCACAGTTTTTCCAATCTCAGTTTTCCTGACAACAGTAATAGTAGATGGATGATAAGAAACCAGATGAAGACACTGCAAAACCTAAATAAATTAAAAAAAAAAAAATTGTAAAAACTTGTAAACATGCGCCGTCCTTAAGGCTACATTGACAAAGTTGTACAACCTTTTTGGGAATACTAAAAAACTCCAACACTTAAAATTAACATTTTACAGATGTTTTCTGATGTGGCTTCACCACAGTACTTGCAGAGTCAAATGACAATACATAACACATCTAAAAATGTTGGTATTGTTCTTAATTTCATATTAATTATATATTTTCTTTCCAAATTGTTGACTACATTTAAAACAGAATTACTTCTCATGAACTTATTTTAATAACATGAAATTCAGTCTAATTTTTTGATACACTGGATACTTTTACTTTCAAAACTATAACCTTCACCAATGCTTTACATTTAAGATTTTTTACTTCTGGTCACGGTAGCACGTTCATTTAGTTTTGTCTATATTTAAATGTCAACATTATTCTGCAATTTTAGATCAATATTTACATTCCTTGAGGTGTATTTTTTTACTACTCTACTGTATTTCTTAAATCAGTGATCTTGGACGTCAAAGAGTATTCAGATACCTGTGACAGCCCTACAGTATTAAAATATTCATAGCCTGTAGTTATCACAATAGTGGTAATTATATTCTAAATGTATGGAACTATTTTTGAGAATACATCAAAGCACAAACAACCATAAAAATATGGTGGAAAATATGGAGGCCCAGAAGAGACAATATGAAATAAATATATACGTCATTAAATTGTTAAATAAAAATGTCAATAATTATTTAAAATTGGCATTACATAAATTAAATTGGATATCAATGAATACATATTTAAATATATGTGGCATTAAAATATAAAAATAACAATTTAAAAGCACA
This sequence comes from Oryzias celebensis, assembly GCA_014656515.1. Lineage (NCBI taxonomy): Eukaryota > Metazoa > Chordata > Actinopteri > Beloniformes > Adrianichthyidae > Oryzias > Oryzias celebensis. The sequence continues at coordinate 78,043,858 of BNCR01000001.1, forward strand.
TTTAAATATTTTATTATTTCATGATCAGTGTGTGGGGTGGAAGAGAAAAATTAAAATACATATATGTAATATAATATTACTAAACAAATGCGTCATTAATTATTTAAAATTGGAAATACATAATTAAAGTATCATTGAATGTCTCAGTATTTCATCAAAATTCAATATTAAGTGATCTAAGAAACATGTATTTTTTTCAGGATTTAAAGAATAATTTAATAATTCGATGAAATCATGGACATGAAATAAGTAAATATGTCATTCAATTTTTAAATGCGCTTTTTATTGTCAATTTTATTTTTTTTTAATGCCTAATATGTTTAAATATTTATTTATCTATTTCCAATTTTATGTATTTAATGTAAATTAAAAAAAATAATGACACTTATTTAATAATGTATAAATTATATTTATTCATTTTGTGTCTTTTGGACCTCTACAAGGAAAACCAAAAAATATATTTTTATGGAAGTCCAATTCCAATTATTATCATCTGCTGTGAAGTCTTTATGTCAAAACGATTATTATAATACTTTTGTAATTGAAACCTAAAAAATATGAGTTAGTCTTGATTTTCTAATTTTAACACAAGCCTAATATTTGTTTATAGACATTCATAGACTATGTCATGTCTGGGGTGTGTTTTTGATCCAAACCAAAATGTACAAGACATAAACACTGCATAAAATGCATCTACTGCATTTCTTTACAACATAACAAAATCAAAAGAGCATTAAGGCAATTCAAGAAGATTCTCTCTGTAGCATGCCAGCAAAAAGTAGAATGTCTTTGTGTAAAGTTTAGACTGGTGCACACTTTGTTTAACATATCTTATCTGGTATTCAAAGTGTTCAAACTTAAGCCATGTCCAACATGTTGAACACTAGCTCGAGTAAGAACACACAAACGATGCAAATTTGAGGACACACCGTTCATGCATGGACACTTGCTTTGCATTGGAATGGACCTGATCTTCCTACCCATTTTACTACCAAGTACAATATGACGGTTGTCAAATCACCACATTCTCAGTATTTATAAAACATGAATGCTTTAAAGTGTATCGATTATCAACTGTGAGTGAATTTTTAATGAGGGTTTGAACTTTTTTTCAATTAAAGATGAAATATTTGTTATACTTGGGTTTCTAAATGTGTCTTGCTGTGTTAATCAATGTTGCATATTCACAGTTTGGCACTTGTGTTGTGCTAAAAGGTACAAAACAGGAAAAAAGTGGAGCAAGAAGGTGAGGGCAGCGACTCGCCTGTCATCTGAGATGTCCTTTGCCACCTTCTAGCAAAACTCATCACCCGCTGTAAGGCAGTTAGCTTATCACAGCCTGTCACTTTGAATCTGAGTAATCACCCCAAGTCATTTTCAGAGACGAGAAGGGAGAAGAGGGCTCGCCTGTGTTTAAATCAGACAGACAACGCAGCTATTTGTGTCCCAAATATACAACGGTCAATCTGTACTTTTTTTTAAAAATACATTTCTCTTATCTCTCAACAACGACAAATAAAGAAATTATTTAATGAGGGAACTGTCATTTAATATCCCGTTTTTATAAAAGAACAACTATTTTCAATGAAAAAGAAGCACGCACTAAATTTGTAGACGCCATTACTAAAGATTTTTAAAGATTTTCCCTTTTATGTAGATCACATCTGTCATTCCCCAAAGAAAAAAAAACATGGAGTGTCTTTACACGCTCATGTTTTGTAGTGACTTATGTGGGTCACTGATGCCCTACGGTACCGCATGCCCAGTCTTAAATGAAAGGTGTGCTCATGTCAGATTTCTTATCCAGCAGGGCACTTTGATTAGCCACTGCTAAGTTGTTATTAGTACTGAAAAGATCTGCAGGAAAGAAGTATTTATTTGGGAATTCAGAGAAAGATGAAGAAGTTGTGCTGTAGCAGCTGTTGGCCACTTTTTGTAGAATGACCGGGAAGATGACAGCTGTGCAATGTTGAGCAATCAGAGGTTGTTTCTTCCAAGTCAGGGTGGCCATTCTTGCAAAGAAACAAAGCAAGGTCTCTCTTCTGCACATTCATTGGTTAAATGGCGTTTCTTATTTTACGCATACAGTTTGAAGGCAGACCCTTAGTTCTAGAGGAAAATGATCATATGAAATGAAAGAAATTAAACTTGTGGTTTGAATGTGTTACACATAAGTTATCCGTCAGTATAGAGCCAGTTCAATGATGGACAGTAAGGCCGAATCCGAATTCATCCCCTACCCCTGCGGCTTCTTCCTACTCCTCCAATTTTAGGGGGATTTATTTATTTATAGGGCCTATACCATGCTTTTCGGCTTAGCCTTTCAGAGTAAACTATATTCATTTATATGATCATATATTATCTTTGGCACACAAACAAACTAATTATTTATGAAGTATAAGTAGTTTATCGTCTAGGATCTTTTTTTCCTATACGGAAATACGATGACTCAATCTCTGAGGCACCACCTTTCGATTCTTTTCCCGCCCATTTCATGACGTCAACCTTGAACCGGCCTGACAGCATGTCTGCGTTTCACCCACGAAAAGAAACATCCACATTTTTGCAAAGATGGATGTGCATACAAAGATACAAACAACATTTCAATAGTTTCTGTTAATCCATACATATAGGAAATGCAATGCAAACCTGATTCATGGTTGTGATTTTATTCCAATCCACAAACAGACTAAAATTTAAGCTAACTGTTACGCTCCTCAGTCCAACATTGTTGCAGACCGCTTGTGGCCGTTTTATAGGGTATGAGCGGCCGGAGCGATCTGGCGGACTCGCGGACGGAAGAAGGCGCACAGTGAGCACTTCATCCATGGCCCCAGAGCAGCAAGGTCCGGCACTGGCATTTACCCGGGGGGTGACAGCGCTGGGCTGGAGGAGTCACATTTTTCAAGTTAACGATAAATTACTTGTCCAAATTCCTTCACTACATAGTGCACTATACAGTGTGTTTACCATTTTGTAGTGCTGTCCGAATATAATTCCAAAACCGAGTTCCCTAGAAATATCCCAGAATTCCCTGCGAAAAACCAATGTGCATCGATGCTCATTTGATTGTGGAATATGGACCACAATTCAATGCGTTTGAACGATTTCAATATAAAAAAAAAGGTTTTTAAATGTATTGTTTTCAGCAAACCATTAACTTTTTCCATCATCTGAACATAGTTGACTTATAAATAGGCTATTAAGTTCAAAAATCCAGGGCACTAGATAGTCCTGCACTATATAATTTTTTAATAGTTAGGGATTAGGGTGGGAATTCAGACATAGCCCATGTCTTGTCTTAGCAAATTTTCTTTAAGTACTGCAGTCTGCTTTCATTGTCGTGAAATAAACAACCCAATAAATTAGGATGTAATAAAAGATGGATGTTGTTGTCGGGCCTCTCCGTTTCTGTGCTCATGAATCCCTGATTTTGACTTTAAATGCTCAAAGAAATCAGATTAGTGCTTAGTGGAGCTCATTCATTGACCCTGTGAGTGTGTGTATTTGTGTTTGTGTTTGTGCAGACACAAGTATTGGAACCCAATGTCGAGGGGAAACGCCTATTTCCTGAGCCAGGGAAAAGGAAGGAAACTATTTGTAGTAACAAACAGACACTGTAGTACTCCTGTACTTTCCTACTGTAGATCTAGGAATAGACCGGAACACACCCACCTTGTAGGCTGTGACTATTTTTAAATCTCCATCTTATGCATTCCACACAGATCATGGGATGAGAGACGATCATGACGGACTTCATCATATTTTATTGTTGCGTTGATGACCTTTAGTTCATGGCAAATATATCTTGTCTTGCTGTGTCTTACAGGGGGACCCCTGCTGTTGTCTGGGTCTACTCTATAAACAGGATATTTTTGTGGGATTTACACCCATTTGCCATTTTGTCCTTCATTGTGCATTCCCAGGGCCGTATATGTAGGTGTGTGTCTGTATCAAACTGTCCAATCCAGATCTAACTTCTACACTGAGGGCATCTTACTCCTATCACAAACTCATCCTTTCCTTAAAAAATAAAATAAAATAAAATTCCTTTATATTTTTTGTCAAAAGTCTTGTTTAAGATAAATTAAAAAAAAGAGTCAAAGGATGATTATTTTCTGAGTGCAGGAACCAGGAGATGGGGTATGTGTTTGGAGCATATGCTTGTTTGGGGAGAAAACTTGCTTCAACAAAAGACCTAAAAATAGTAGGAAATTGCCCATGTGACACATTGAGGCTAAAGGCTTGTGAATAATTTGTCTAATGCAACACATACTCTCTTCCCAAGCTCAGTCATGCAAATGTGCTCCTGCTGGTTACTTCTGCCAGCCAGTACATTGGAAGGAAAGGGGGAGGAACCAGACTGCTCCACTTCCCCAATTGGGCTTTGAGTTGATTTGCAAGTAACATGGATTAGGAGGACATTTGGTGGACAGATTGCTCTTGACATATGAATGACATAATTTTATGTAGTTTAATTAGTTGCAGTTGATGCTTATACCACAAACAAGTCAAGTATAAGCCTTTTCTTTTGGTGGGATTTAAGAAACGTTAAAAGGACAGGTTTAAAATTACCCATTTGGTGCATCATTCTTTAAAATTCTTTATCTATTGGCCCTGAGTATTTCCTCCTGAAGACCATACTTTAACTCACTTATCTAACCCCTTAAAAATATTCTGAATTTATTAATTTATTTAATATATTAAATATATTACTTACAACTGAAAATGAAAGCAATGTGATAAAACAGTCCAGAGTTGGAATAGTATTGAAACAATGTTTGTTTGAAACAAAAAGTACTGCATTTGTGGTATATCATACTTACAGCAGTAGGATTGGATATATCAGAACAAAACACTATCAGTATTTCTAAGAACTTGACAACCATGAAAAAAGGGTATGCTTTTGGCTTATTCATCTTTTGTTACATGATGAGACAGGACCTGAGTAACTTAATGTAAGTTAATTCTGTGATGATGCTTTTATCGCATGTAAAATTAAATGTTTTTACTTTTTCATTAGTTTGCTAATTATAGTAATATGAATTTTTCCGCATTTGGACAGCGTTATTATTCTGTTTTTTCATCCACACTAACTGGGGTGGTGATCAGCTGTAGTATTATTTTAAAATTTGTTCACATTTCACATTGACATTTGGCAGAACAGAAAAAATCTGGGTAAAATCTGATCTTGCTTGGTTATTATTCAACAAACTGAACAATCATAAACGTGTGCAACAGCTCATGGATCAGCTTCACGGTTTTCCCACTTGCGCACATGCGCTCACGTTCCATCCACAGACACGCACTCATATCGCCCCATCGGTTAAAGAGAGAAAATACTCATCCGATTTGTGTGTGCGTAGCCTAATTCTTGATTTGCAACTTATGTCTGCATTTTTGCGTGTAACTTTGGAGTTGTGCGTGCATATTTCTCAAATTCTAACAAATACAATACATTTCGTGCATAACTGTGTATTTGCATTTGTGTATTCACATTTACAACAGTTACAAACTACAAGAAAATACAATGTACACATGCACAACTTTAAATTGCAGCAGTTTAAGACTAAGGACACACAGAAATCTTAAAAAAATTCTGCACAAATCGCCTGATATACACTCACAAAACCGCATTTACACACAAATGTGATTTGAGACCCTTTTCATGTTTCCAGGTTTGTGCGTAAAGGATGTGTCTAAATGCTGCTAGAATGCTGGGTCCTCAGTTTTCTTTTCACACGCTTTGTACTTAGATTGTGAATAATATCTGCTGAAAACTTGACATTTCCCCACTTTCTTAAACAGATATGAGCAATATCTGAAGGAGGGTGTAAGGGCAGCGTTGTGGGTCGATCAGCCCTGCGTCCCGCTTTACTCCCTGGGTTTGGAGGGGAGCCTCGAACTACCGTGTTGTTGTGGCTGGGGGCCGCGCTTTGGGGGGAGCTCCATGCTTTCGCTGTATAGGGAGCGGGGTGTGAGGGAGTGATGAGTTCTTCATCTTTCAATGCTCGCACACTATCATTAGAAGACAAACTCCCTTTTGTTCATTACAAAGTTAAAAAGCCAGCAGCCTATTTTCTACTTCCATGCTCCACTTGTTTCAGGTGTGCAATTAATTGTCTATGAAGACCAAAAAAAAAAGGTGAAAGGCTAGAAGTTTGTGAAGATATTAAGGAAAAGGCACAAATAAATCTTATCTATTGTATAGATATTGAAGGGAAAGTTCTTATAATTGGATTGGTTAATAGGATTTTAGTTTTATTTAATCATTTATGCTACAAATTTGGCATAAAACACCCTGATTTTATGGCTTTCTTGAATACCTTGGTAGTTCATTTCATATTTTCTCCTCAAATGCAATACTGACTTAGCCATTGCAGTGCATTTGAGAATAACTGGCAGAGGATATGTGAAAATGAATATCCCAAAATGTTTGCTTTAAGTCTTAAGGTTGTGCTTGTTAAAAACTATATGAATTTTCATACAGAAAGCCACCCCTTCACATTTCACAGAGGGGTTTAAATGCCTCGTCTTTTTGTATCTTTTTTTTCCATACTCTGAAGACAGCTTATCACCCAAATATGTTAACCTGAGTATGAGCTGCAGGTTAATCTGACCTGAGTCTTACAGCTGTCCAAAGAAATCCAAGGTGTCGAACAACCTTTCCAATGTGCATACATTGCATGACCTCGGATTTAACCGCACATCAGCTCATACATGAGGATTGCTTCTGGCTAAAACGTTTTGACTATTTCTGAGAATATGCTGAAAGAATTTCTGTCTGTGTTCACTAATGCATTAAGCTTACAGTCAGCACGGGAAAGTTCTGAATTATTTAAAGCTATGAGAGTGTGTGCAAGTTCACACTTGTATTTTATACTGATGGACTCTCCACCAACCTCCCGACTTCCCAACATCATCTTCGCTGAAGCACAAGAGAGGTGAACCAGTTTACTGCTAACTACAGGGCAGAATATTACCATTCTTTTAGCCATCTCATGTTTGGAAAGAAAATCTGCACAAACAAGCCTTGAATCCCCAAGTTAAGGGAGAAAACAATGCAGTTAAACGTGCTGTGAGCAGGAAACAGAAAGACAAAGTGAAGATATTGCAAACCAGGCTGCCAGTTAAGAAGAGGGAAAAAAGAGATGAAGGGGAGGAGGAGGAGGACTATTTGTGCTAGCCCAGGGAGGTTTATGCGGAGGTGGAGGCAGACAGAAAGCAGGTGGATATTTAGACAGAATGATAACGGAGCCTGGCTGACAGAATGCCTGATAAGTGGTGTGACTGTTGGGTTTGGCGGGGTGGTGATGATGTTCAAAGATCCAGGCTAAGTAAGGATGGACTTGGACAAATGAGAAAAAAAGCTCAGAGACTTCATTTGGTAAAAAAAAAAAAAAAACAACTTGATGTTGAATTTAACACTTTAATAACGTGAGCTGCACTGCTCAGAATGAATAAAATCCTGACAATTGAGTTTGTACTGCAAAAGCAGAATATTAGTGCTTAACATAAAAAGACACAGTGACCGTCATTTGTTGTTTTATTTATCTTTGTTGCAGGTAAACCCCAAACCATTGAGAACTCTGAGCGGGTGCAGCTGTCTGGAACCTACAACGTTCGGAAAGGGAAGCTCCAGCTCCCGGTCAACCGCTGGACCAGGCGCCAGGTCATCCTGTGCGGCACCTGCCTCATCGTCTCCTCTGTCAAAGAGAGCCAATCAGGAAAGATGCACATCCTGCCGCTCATTGGAGGAAAAGTATGTAAAAGTCACAGAACCGTAACACCCTTATATAGATTTGTTTTTTATTTGTTTATTTTGTCTTTTATAAGGACGTTAGATAGTAAGCCTTCGCAATAAAGTGATATGGTTTTGTTACACTCTGGAAATGCTTATAAAGTGACGACAAATTATTCTAAATTTTTATTTCCTCTTTAGTGTCATGTCCCGCAAGGCTTTCTGCTCATTTCAGCCTCAATTTAGGTCACAGAGAAGTGATAGTAGCCATGACATGCAAACTGCTTGTTTTTACCAAGCATGATATTGTTCACTTCTGATTTGGAATCATGACCCACTTTTACGTGATAGATCACTATAAAGATTTAGAGCGGTTGTATTTACCTTTATCATTTTATGACAGCGTGAGTGTATCTGCAGGATTCTTGCGAAAGCAATATGCGATGTGTACCTAACACTAAAGGACACACAATACCCCACCACACCCGCTTTCTTAACCTTTCACTCACACGTGACTCTGCATGTGTTTGCAGGGTGTGTGTGTGTGTGTGTGTGTTTGTGTGTGTGCTCTAGTGTTCTATTCAGTCTCCTTTAGCGATTGGATATTCATTAAGAGAACATATGCTAGACTAGGACTTCCAGTTTAATAATATACCTTACTAGTATTTGCTTGTGCCCTTCACAGGTCTGCACAGTACCTATATTTTTCTATTGATGTGTGTTATTTAATTAAAGTTTTGCCTTGCAGGTATTACAATTCTTATTTACCCCAGACCCCCCCACCCCCATCATGTGGGAACGATTTCATAATACATCAGTTTGTCAGCAAAAGCACCAGCTTTTTAGGTGTATTTTGTGCAGGAGCAGGGATGTCAGAATTTCAAACTCAGATGTCACTCTTGTGTCTGTTTGACTGCAGGTAGAAGAGGTGAAGAAGCACAATCATTGTTTGGCTTTCAGCTCAGCAGGCCCTCAGAGTCAATCCTACTACGTCAGCTTTGACAGTTTCACCGAGCACCTGCGCTGGCACAGACACGCTGCCAAGGTATGGTGTGTGTGTGTGTGTGCTTGTGAGTGAGTGTGGGAGAGTCAAGTAAGAGAAAAGAAACCCATGCTTCACTGGCACTGCTCAGGTCTCAGTGGCTTAAGGAAAAAAAATGAAGAACACCCTTTTTCGGGATTAAGGGGTTCCATTTTTAAAAGATCTAGTGGTAAACAAAGATCATCTGGACTTTAAGTTGGTCGTAGGGTGTAATTTCAATCTTGCGTTGACAGCATGTCATTGTTTTTTCATTATATTGGAGAAAATCCAAATATAGTAAAAAATAAAAATAATAAAAACCTTACTATACATATAACTGGTAATAAACATTGGTTTGTCAAATACTTTTTAAAAAAGTATTTATTGTTAAAGACGCTATTCCAATGAAAACTGAGTTGTTGGTGTTTTTTTCTTTTCTTTTTTACGCTTTCTTGTGGCATTTTTCTAATTATAGAGGACATATATAAAGAAAAATAATATTAAAATGTATTAATTTTCTTTATTTGAATCATTGTGAATCAGGAGAAGTTGTAAAGATGCAGTTTGAAAAAACTTGTAGCAGCCTGCTGACAGTAGGTGCTACGGTCAGCGGTCCATCAGAATGGAGCGGAGCTCCCTGCTCCGCTCCATTCACTTGCAGACAAATACATCCATGTACATCTTTGTTTTCCTCATCTGATCTGTCATCTTGCTCAAGACTCCATTTCTGTTGTACCAATAATGTTAGGTTGGAGTTGTAATGGGCAGTAAGCTAGTGAGAGAACGTGTAAACAGATAAATGATGGGAAATTGGGGCGGGCTTGCCAACAGTTCCGCCCACAACTCAGAGGCAAATTTCTACTTTTTCAACTGTTGCTCTGCAGAAACTATGCCCTACATAATGCCACAGTTTTTTGATGTTGCAGAATCTGAGATTTTGCTCTGAGTTTTATTTTGGTGCAACTTAAATAAACAAATAGATAACAGTTCTTGCTGTTTATAACTTAGGAAAAAAATCCTTAAAATATAATATTTAATCTGGAACAGTGATTTTTTTTTACAGTTGGGGAGTTTTGTTTTTGAAGAAACTGGGACAAACCAATTAGCTACATCTCAAACTCTATAAAAGCCTAAATCAGGATGTCAAACATTAAACTTGCTAAAGTTACCAGGAGGAAGACCTAATTCTAAGAAGACTACTTTTTAATAATTAGCTAATACATCAATAACTCACATTAACTAAGTTAAATATCAAGACACTGAAACTGACACTGAAACAATGTTATTCGGTGGGATGAGCACTAAGGCAGGTTTGGTGAGGAAACAATCTGGTTTGGTCGATGAATCAACTCAAACTCTGTATGTCCAAAAATAATTGGCCCAACTGAGAAAGTACAGTATGCTGAATTTGGGTCATGCAACAGCAAAAGGCAAACAAACCAGGGTAAATTCATAAAACTCATCCGTGCAATACTTTTGTTTTAATAGATTCCCAGCATTGTTTTTACCAGAGGAAACACTTGTGAGTTTTGTCCTTGTAAATACTTGGTTGAGTTTTTCCCAAGTAACAACCTGCCTTTTAGATCCCACTTCACTTTATCAAACATTTTATGGATTGTTTGAGCCAGAGCTTTTAAACATAGTAAACTGCTCTCTTCAGATGGGTGTCTTCTTTACACAAACATGTTCATGTCAGAGTAAGTGGACAAAAGCTTCCATGACTAAATCAAAATGATGGTTTTTGTAGTTTCAACTCCTCTAAGCTTCTAAAGTCTATGATAGATTTATTTTCTTTTAGAGGTGTCTGCTGCTGTGAACTGGCCTTTGATCAAGAACAATGCTAAAGGGCGTGAGGCTGGAAAAGGCCACACATATTTTAATTACCCCCGATCCTATCAGTTCACAGAAAATAACTAATTGGGTACAAACAGAAAGAATTCAGGACCTGCTACTGCTGTGTCTGTTGTGCACAGTGTGCTGTCTTGAAAGTAATGAATGTGAACTTATGGAGACCAGCAGAAGTCCAACTGAAACAATTCATGTGTTTGCTATTCAGAAAACATTAAATGGACATTTTTGTGATGGCAACATTTGTCAAATAAAACTATTGAATAGTTAGAAAAAATATTCACACCTATTTCAATGTTTGTACAAAAAGGACAAAAACTTTATTTTAAGTAATTCCTTTGCCATTATGTGTCACTATTTGGCCAATATAGCACCTGAAACTAATAGATGTATTTATTTATTGCTGGTCACATAAAGATTAGAAATGATTGGAAAAAGTGACAATACAATGAACAAATCTTAACAACAACCCTTCAGTTATGATTTTACCCCAAATCAAAAACCTGTGATGTTTTCTAAGACATTATCTGCAGGCTGGCAGTAGTTCATTAGAAATTCATCCTAATGATAAAGTTGTGGGCGGGACTACTGGTGCATAGTAACCTGGCTTCCCCCTCCCATCATCCATCTGCTTACATGTACTCCCACTAGCTTACAGCCTCTCACAACACTAGGACTTTTTTCTACATAACAAATGTTTTCTTTTTCAAATGGCATTTTTTGTCTGCTCCTGATTCACAACGATTTTAATAAAGAAACACTCAAAAATCAATTTATTGTTTAATTTTCTTTGTATATGTTTTTCATTGTGAGAAAATATCACAAGAACATGTTAAAACACCAGTAACTGTCAGAATTGTGGACTTTGATTTGGCCTTTGTTGAGATTTTTTGATCATGGTCTGTTTTGAATTGTCCCTCAGTCACCAGTTTCAGGTTTATCATCAACAGCTGTCTTCATTTCTGTTAATTACCCTCAGCCCATTTAAGTGTCTAGTTTTAAGTTCATCCTTGTCATGTCATGTGTTCTGCCGCCGTTTTGGTTTTCCATGGTTTTTGTCACGTTTAAGTTTATTTGTTAAATGTTTTACTTTTCTGTCACCAATCCGGGTCTCCTGCATTTTGGATCCTCCATCACCACTTTCTTGACTGTAACACAAATTTAATTGGAGCAAGTCTTTAATTAAAAAACAAGGGGATCAATTCTATTGGAATGGATTGAACCGAATTGAGATTTAATATTTCAATGAATATAAATCGATTTTTGTGTTTATTAAAATATCTGAACTTAGCTAAGAACTTAATGGTCCCTTACAGCTAGAATGTAATGTAACTAGAATGTAAAAAATACAATTCCAAAGATGAAATTTGCATGGCACCATTGTCCAATCTGTTACCCAAATGTCTGCAGGTGCACTCATGCAGCCTCCTGTTTGAACTCAAGTAGGCCGTTGCCAGAAAACCTCTTTTCTAAATATTAACAGGGACATGCATGTCACCGTCACCCAGAGGGACACTCAGAATAGAAGGCTGGCTCGAGGCAGCACGTGCCCTAGTGATAGCTGCTGAAGCTCAAGCTAATCTCACTGTGAAGCACTCCAGTTCACTGACTGTACAAGAAGAGGGAGATGTTTATGCTGTCATTTCATGTCTGATTACTGTTTAGTTCTTTCTGAAACACTAATTGCTTTGTGCTTTTGCTTTTAACTAAATTGCTATTCTAGATCATTAACCACTTGGATTTTTCCTCGAATTCTTCTTACTCTCTAATCCTAAGAAGATTGCCTGTAAATGGCATTTGACCCCCTCAGCACTGACTCCAAGCACATACTGCAAAACCAGTCAAGTCTTTTGTGGTGAGAGTAATCCCCTTGAACTCTGTGCTTGCGTCTTCTTACCAATTCCTCTTGTCTGTTTCAGATGGTGTCACAAAGGATCAACTCAGTGGACCTGTCCTGCTGCAGCCTGGAGCATCTTCCTTCCAATCTGTTCTATAGCCACGATCTCACTCATCTCAACCTCAAACACAACTTCCTGCCAGCAGACCAGCGCCTTCAGCAGCTACAAAGGTAACCCTTCATCACAAATCAACCACAAACACACCTGAGGCGAAACATGAAAAGGTACAGTTTGCTGAAAAATTATCAGTAAAGGGTTGAAACGGCCGGAAACACTGCAGCTGCTTTCATCATGCTCCAAAGAGTACTTGGATGTGTGAATGCATAACACAGTCAGACACCTGTACAGATTAGAAGTTACCCAATGGTCAGTTTACAGTGTAAGACTAATGTGAGAACAGCAAAAAAAAACACCTGTCTAATAGAGGTAATACGAAACCAGTCACTTTAAACCCTCCATGGCTGTTGTGACACTACCCATCGTTTCAGCCAACAGATGTTCTTTAAGAGGTTTAAAAACACTGCAGTCCAAGATTGTGTAGAGGAAATAAATCATTAAAACAGACAAGAGCAGTGTCCAAATTCACTCACTATCCCTTAATCCCCTAAAGACTTCCAGTGTAGGACTATCCAGCGCCCTTGATTAGAATGCAATCTGGACACATGCTGACTACCTTTTTTTTTTAAATGCCAAATATGATATCACCCAATAAATATGTAAAAACCCAGTAAATATGAAGACTTTTCTATGCAGTCTGTTCTGATGATGAAAACTTAGACATTTTATACAAAATAAATTTACACACAATGTGATTGATTAAAAAATATATATTTATTTTTTCTAAATGTATTTACCTTTATTTAACCACAGACGTTCTATTGAGGTTAAAATATATTTTTCAAAGGAGCCCTGTTGAATGTTTGTGTAAGCTGTTTTTCTCTTGTGAATTTGTGTACAAGTGGAAAAAAGTAAAGTAAAGTAACGAGTAGTGAATAACTTTTTCAAATAGGTAATGAGTAAAGTAATTTAAATCACAATTTTGATCCAGTAACTGAGTAAAGTAATCAATTACTTTATAGAAGTAACTTACCCAACACTAGTGATATATGAGAGTACCAAGGTTTCTTTGAGTTCAACTTATTATTCAGAAATAACTTATCTCACGCTGTCAGCTTTAAATGTATGAAAATTGAAGTTAAAAGTCACAGTTTCCTCCTGACTCTACATCTGCTTGTGTCAATTTGGAGTGAAAGGCTTGCACAACCAGCCTGCAAAATTTCTAACTTAGATTATTTATTTCACAAAGTCTAAAATGTAATTTTCTTCTTGGAAATAGAGTTTGACCTGTTGCTGTAGCTAATGATTGGGTCTTTGACAGCTGTCAGTAACCTTCCAGATCATGTTCACACAATCAAAGTAAACCAGCTTAACCAGAGGGTTTGGTTTTATTTGATTTAAGGTTTTGCATCCTCTTGAGTTTTCTAGAAAATAACCTAATGTTTTTCTACTCTTTTACTGCTTAAAGGCTACAAGGCTAATGAAGGCTGGGATGCAATGTTTCTTGGGGGTCAGAAATACTTTCCTGAGAAGTCTTGGTCAGCTGTTACAGACGCGCTGAAACCTTTTAGGAACAGGAACTGACTATGAGCCAAGGGACAATGTGCCATCGCAGTGAGGCTTCACTGGGAACAGCATGTCATGGCTGACTAGCTTGGTCAAGTGAGCTTTGGCCTGCAATAGCAAGCCATCTATTGGAGAGGTGTAGGACTCAGGCCATCAGCCAGAGCAGTAGTTGACTGGTCAAAATGAGCCCAGAAGGGAGGATATGCTTGCAGGGAAGCTTTTAATGTGCCTGGCCTTCCTTACTCATTCTCTCTGCGGGCACCATCTGCTGCACGCTCATCCTGGTCCCAGATTAAGGTCTGTGGGCATGATACTGTATTTATACAGTAGTTGTAATTGTGTGTGCAGTTATGTATAGTTTGTGGGCTTTTGTCTCTTACTCAAATCTGTTGGTAGAAGAATTCTGCCGTGTACTGGAGTGAACCATGTGAACCTGACGCCTGTGTATGTTATCTGTGTGTGCATAACAGAGCGTGTTTCAGAGAGGAAGAGGAGCTGGCATGCATGCATGCAACTGAAGTCATGACTTCAAGCTACAGATTTAGGGTCAGCGCAGGAAATATTTTGGTGAAGCATGCCATATATTTCTTTAAATTCAATGAAAGATTTAAGCTCTGAAATAAATGTGCATGTCTGCATTTGAATTAAATAATAACTTATTTAATTTAAAGCACCTTTCTGGTTATTCAAGGAAATATGAAGATTAAAAAGAAATATTCTTCATTATTTTATAATGCATGTAAGCACAGCTCCCCTGCTGGTCAAAGGGAGATGACATTAATTTAGCTTTGCCAAACATAAGTAGGTTCATCCGTATTTGACCCAACATGACAGAGAATGAGGTCAGTAATGAGAAAGAGAGGAGTACTTCAGCTGAAAATAGAAGGGTTTTGATAAAAACGCGTAGCAGAGTTTTGTGGCTTCTTGCAGTCCCCTGAGAGATTTTTGTCTGAAGAGCTGCAGAGAAGCAGCACGTCTTCATGCGGCGCCTCTTTGAGTTTGAGTGTGCCGTGTTTTTTGGTGTGGAGCGGTTTAAGCATGCAATTAAACACCTGAAGGTGAACCTTCAACCTTTTTCACATTTTCCCCTGTGTGTTTTTTTCTGTTTTGAGCGATCAGAAATGCAGAGTCACTTTGTGCTCTTTTCTTCTGGCATGCGATTGCATTCCCAGCATGCATTTCCCTGTGAGGGAGAGGTCACCACTCACTGAGGGTGATGGTTGTGATTCTGTGCATCCAATAAACCTTTAGCCTTTTTACATAGTTATGGATATTTTTAATGGGTTATGAGAGACGCTAACGTTACAGAAAAGAAATGAAAGGAGCTTAAGCATTGGGTTGTGGCATTTAAAAAGTGCAATTATTAATGAGAAAGGAGAGTGAAAAGGAAAACGTTGCGCTTTCATCAAATTATCCGCAGTTTCCTCCAGTGTTTGAGGATGACTGGGGTCTCTTCTGCAACTGGATGTTTTTTGTTTTTTTTTTTTGTTGTTCAGTCTGACTGTGTCTGCTGTTTGTTGCCTGGCAGCTTCCGAGGATTTATCACAGCTTCAGACAAAAGATAACAGCTGCTATAAATAAACTTGCTGACTATGTAGTTAAGTCACTTTTGGAAAATACGGGTTTCAATGGAGGAAGTTACAAACAGAGAAGTGAGTTAACATAAACATTATAGCCAGAATGAGCATTTTCAGTCTTTTAGAATCTGTCCAAACCAAGGAACTGCAATAGTTGCTTGTTTTTCCTCTGATGCGTTCTGAAGGTAAATCTATGATGAGTTTGTTTTTGTTGAAATGCATTTATCACACTTAAAGAGATGGTTTGCTTTAATAAAAAAGAATAAGGACCTCAGTTGACCAAAAAAGGAACTTTGTTATTTCTTGCTTACGTTGAAGCATCTCTTTTTAAATTTCCACTCCGATCATCTTTTGGTCTATTTTAGAAGTGTGATATTTTAGTCATGATGATGCCAAAATCAAAAAACCTGTTTTGTTTACTAGAACGAAGTTTCTTCAGAGCAACAGTAGTTCATGAGAAATTTGCCTGAGTCGTGGGCTGGACCGTTGACACGGAGTATATATTCCTGTCACCCCTCTGTTTACACGCTTTCCCGCTAGCGCACTGCCCCTCACAACTGCAACCTAACATTACCGGTGCAGTAAAAATGGAGAACATTTTTATAGCTGTCCAGCCGTAGATTTTTGAGCCAGCTTGGATGAGGAAAACGAAGACGTACATGGGTGTATTTATCTACAAGTGAATGCATCAGATTTAAGCAGAGTGGGAAGCTTGTGGCCTGAAGAGTTGCAGAGACCCTCTTTATATGCATCCTAAGTAATGAGAAAAATGCATCAAGAACATGTTAAAATATCAAAAGAACGATTTTCATTGCAGTGGTCTTTAAGCACTTTTTAGACCCATGTATTGTTGGTGATTTTCCTAAGATAGCTCTACATTTAATTTGCTTCTATCTTTACTCTTGTCTTTACTCCTCCATACAGAAGAACACAAGAGCATTGCAGCTTAGTGACTTGTTTCACTTAGATTTGCTGAATGTGGCAAAAAAAATCACAAAAAGATTAACCTTCTTGTGGTCTATAAAATGTGCTGTGTCTTGTGACAGACTTTCATAAAAGAGGTACCACTGTATCTAACCTCCTGTGATGTCACCCATAGAAAATGACTTACTTGGGCTCCCCTCCAAATTAAGCCAATTCTGTCACCATGTGTATTCATGAAACAGGCGCCCCCATGTTGGAGCCAGACGTCGTTAGTAAGCAGTGATTGGTTCAAGTCAGTCAAGGTTTCTATAGCAATCACTCTTGCCAATCAGGACTGAGCTTATTGGAAGTCCACGCCCCTACCACTTGAAATCAGGTTTAGGAAAATGTGTCAATCAAATGTTTTAAACCTTTGACATAAGACCACCTACTTTTATCGAGGCTCCTGATTGGCACGTTTAAACTTGAATACCTTGTTTCAGAGAAAAAAAAATATCATGAAAAATTAGATTAGATTGGGATTAGCAAGAAAATAGGTAGCAGAGCAAGCATGTTTATTCTGACAAATACAGTGCCTGAATAATAGCAGTTTATTTTTCAGTAGAAAAAGAAGTAGAAGGAGGGGTTACTCAGTCCAGTTCTCATATGTAGTCAATTGTAACAACTTGTGACAGTGGACTAGAATGTATGTATTTATTTGTCTCCAAGCAGTCTTAATTAAGTTTTATAGATTACTAATTTCTCACAAAGATGTCAAAGAAAATAGATCAACAGATGATAAAAGTGGGACTTTAAACAGTTGAGATCACAACAGATTTTTATAAAAAGTAACTGATACATGAAAAATGTAAATATCTGGATAAACTGAGGTGCTTTTGAAACCCCCCTTGTCGTCAAGACTTGCTGCCCAGTGTTTGTCTATCAGTAAGTAACTTTCCCCACAATGGTTTGCCGCAATCCTGGCTGATCTTGTGTAAAATTCCTCTATCTCCAAAAATGAATGAAATCTCCTTCATTGTGGCCTGCGGCTTGTTCTTTATCTCCTTTATCTCGAGCTGATCACACTGACTGCTCAGCCAGTGTAAGAACATCTCCTGTTTGCTGAGTTTTGTTTCATAAAGATTAAAGCTGCTTTTTTTTGGCTGCTTTAAATGTCACAGTAATTACATTTAACATGATCTAATAAGGACACACTGTTGACTTTGTTTTTATGCACACATACGAGCTGACATTTATGAACAGACTTCTTGACATCTTGAGGTCTTTGTGAGCCAAATGTAGTATTTCCAGCTGTTGCACTGGTCAAATTAAAATGATGCTTTAAAGAGGGAGGTGAGGAGGGGGTATGAGCATTACTCAGCACTTTGCAGATGCTGTTTTGAAGGTGGAATGTCATTTTACCAAAAATGTTGTTCCCATGTTAAATGTTTTCAGCCTTCCTCATCTGTCACATTTAGTTTTACTGTCATGATCCACATGTGCAAAGGTGTGCAGCACCTGAATGTGTACCATCAAGAGTATAGCATTGTCACCACTGATGTGACTCACTGTTTTCTCAGTGTCTGTGTGCAGTGTGTGCATGGTTAGATGGATAAATAAAGACAGTGTCATTTCCTCTTAGTTCACTTTGCTTCTTTGGCTGCTTGAGGGTTCAACCCCAGTGAAGGTCACAAACATGCCATAGAGGGAGCGCTGAATTCCTCCGGTCTCTGGTGTTTAAACGAACAACACAGATGCTCGTGCTGTGTCTGTTTACTCAACAATCAAACCTGTAGGCTGTGCCTCACTTGAAGAGTGTTGTCTGTGAGAATCTGGGTGTGTGGAATCTTTTTTTTTCCTTTTTCCAAAACTAAGTAAATATATGCAAGCTCCGCTCTGCTTCAAAACACAAATGTATGCATTTTTGCAAAAGTAATGTTCACGCGATACAAAGAAATATAAAATTATCATAAATTGCTGCTCTCTTAATCTCCAGGTTTTCTTGCCTGCGAAGCCTCAACTTGTCCAACAATCACTTGGGTCAGTTCCCGCTGGCCATCTGTGACATCCCCTCCCTGACAGAGGTCAACCTCAGCTGCAACTACCTGCTTTCTGTCCCCAGTTCTGTGGGCGCCATGACTAAGTAAGAGGAACCTAACATCCATGCTTCTACTAGAATTTCTTTAAACAAGTACAAAAAAAAGTGAGAGGCTTACACTTTGAAATATTGAATGTAACTAGTGTATCATGTATATAATGTCCTTTGAATGTATCTAAAACTACCAAAAAAGGGTTGTTTCACAAATGAACTGTTGCTTCTTTACACTGATGCCTCCCTAAAGAAATTCAGTGGTTTTTTGGGTTTTTTTTTTTTTTAGTAACAAAAAATTCAGTTTTACTACAAAATGTTTGCATATTTAAATGTAAGAATGACCTCAAAGTAACAAAAAAGTTTGCTTGTTTAAAAAAAAAAACACCTTTCTGTATTTGTTTTTTTATTAACCTTCTATCAAAACAGGAAGTTAGAACTTCCTTTCAGAGTAAAATACCTGACCAAGACAGCAGAATTTAATGATTATAGTAAATTAGAGTTTTATGAAAACATGACTCTTCACTTTGCAGTGAACCAGAAGAAGTCATGACCTTTTTTTTATAGAGTGCTCCAAATTTTGTATGCTTCTGGCTGAGGTCCAGTTTAATCCTCAGAATATTTGGAAACACTGACTCTATCTGTGAGAGTTTCAGAGTCTCAATCTATCAATTTGGATCTCATGATCAATGCATTCCAGTGATTTTTAAGACAACTGTAAAATTTGATGAGTTATGATAAAGTGTGACAGAACCTGCAGCTCAAGCAGTGCATTTCATTCATTCAAAGCTAAATATAAAGGTTTGTAAATGTGAAACTGGGCAAGATGAGAAGATAATCTGCAGGATTTATCTTGTATGCCTTTAAATTCCTCAAGTGGCCAGCAGGGCATTTGTGTTGCTACTGCCATCTGCTGGGCAAACCCTTTTTTAAATGTAGCTGGAGCGAGTTTTCAGTTGTTTTAGTTATTGCTGCATGAATAACTGTTTTAGGATTAAAAAAGCAATTTGTTCATGGAATTCTTCTCTTTCTCAGTTTGCAGACATTCCTATTGGATGGAAACTGCTTAAGCGACCTGCCCTCTGAGCTCGGTTCTCTGCAGAGACTCGGTTATTTAGGCCTTTCCTTCAACCAGTTCAACCACGTGCCCCAAGTGCTGGAGCGTTTGCCCTCCATGGAGAAGCTGTGCATGGCTGGAAACTACCTGGAAAAGCTCACCCTGCAGAATTTCAGGCTGCTTCATGTCAAACACATTGATCTGAGGTACAAGCATTCAGCAAAAAGTATTTTCTCTTAAAAAGAAATAATTAAAGGTAAAAAAAGGAGCAAGTTAAGGAAACAATTCAAAATTAAAACGCGCATTGTTACATCTGTTTGCTTGTCAACAGTTAACATTTTGTTTATTATTTTCACTCACTTTAATCTATTCCTAAATGTGAGGTCACTAAAGAAGAATACATGTTCCACTGCACCCATTGGTTCCTTTATTCCACCAATTACAGAAATATAAATACCAGGACAAAGTGTTGGTTTGTCCACACTGTGAGACTGCACGAAAGCAGAAAATCATTCACCATCAGGTGTTTTCTCATTGTCTGAGGAAGCACAGAGCTGGAGTGACTTGCAATATTTTCTAGTTAATGCATCACTGCCTCTGTCGTCGCTTAAACAGGGTTTGTAAATTAGTTGTAGTTATTTCAGCGTTCTAACTCATTCAGACAAAGATCACCTGATCGTCTGAGATAATTTATTTTAAACATTTGCTTTTATAAGAAAACTATGGTAAGAAGAGATTTTTCTGTTAAAAATGATTGATTTTCTTAATTGGTTTTAAATTTTGGGACATTGAAGAATGTTTAAAACTTTTACTCAGCTATCACTGAACTACTTAAAAAAGTATGTTTTGCTTTTTAAACAAAAAATTCCAACCAAAAAGTTAAACATTGTAGTGGGTCATGACCGTGACAAAAAGCGAGGACTACATGACCAACACCTTCCTTGTCATGCAAAGGTTTAAGATGGTTTTCCCAGACTTTATTACACACAAAGTAGGACACTTTTAACACTCAGTCATTCCTGGAAAACTTTAATATGGAAATCTCGCAGCTGTTTTTATGCTCTGCCTTCCATGACTTTCGGGGAAATCTTGTTTAACAAGAAAAACACTAACAAGTAGATCTATATATCTGCATAAACTTTACACATAAGAATGCAGGGTTTCTTCACATGCCTGAGGGGTATTGCAGAAATGGGTTTTATGTAGTAACGGCAGCAACTAGCACCAAACAGGACTTGTGTGTCACATATGCAAAAATACACCTGTTGAGGCTTGAATCAAGTATAGATGAATGAACTGAAGTAACCTTAAACAGCTGCTTCTGGTTCAGGCTAAATTAGCTGAACAAGTGAAAGCGATAACTGCTAAATAATTATTTGGATGCAGTTTAACCGAAGTATCAAAAAGTGAAAGAATTAGTGAGGTTTAGATTCTAAAGGGTTTATTTGATGTAGTGATATCTGATGCAGCCGAATAAATACTGTAAAAGCTGAATATAAGTGAAAAGGGCCAATCACAGCAGACTTTTTAAAAGTCTTAGCAGGTTTCCATCTCCTAAAGAGCTAGTTTGAAGCTTTTTCTGTTATGTTTTAATATGAATTATATTTACCATTCATAGTTCCATAAAAGCTATAAAAGTGAGCAAAACCACATAAAAGTTTGCATGTCTTGCTGAGTGTTTTAATTCAAGATCTTTGCCCCATCCGCTAAACTAAAACTTCATCAACAAATGTGCTTTTCCTGACTAACAAGACATTTTGGCATTATCCACTGGAGATGTGAACTTTCTCCTTCTCTCCCTCTTTTGTCAGGTTGAATAAAATCTCCGTCATGGTGCCGGATGAGCCAGACCTGCTGAGACACGTGACCCAACTGGACGTGAGGGATAACAGGCTCACAGACCTTGATGCCTCTGTCTTTCCAAGGCTGGAGATGCTTCACTGCGAGAGGAACCACATCATTAGTCTCAAAGTCAAGGGATGCTCGCTCAAAGGCCTATATGCATCCAACAACGGTACGTCGGGCACACAGTACTTAACGCACAATAAGGTTATCACAACCTCCTTTTAAATGGAAAACTGTAACACGTAGCTGCTGTGTCTTCACGTATGCATGTTTCTTCATTGTCTTCATCCTATCCACCAGCTTTTTTTGTATGAAAGCGTCCTTCCTGGAGGTTAATGTGTCTGCATGTCTCCTCACAGAGCTGCAGCAGCTGGATGTCAGTCCTGTGCCCTCCAATCTTAGTTACATGGACGTCTCAAGGTGAGGAAAGAAGAAAAGTAATATGAGCCAAACAAGAGCAGAACACGTTTGAAGAATGACAGAGCACCGTGTTTGCTGTAAATCTGCTCTGCCTTAGAGAGCAATAATTATGGTGGAGATGTTGTTTTTGTCTTTAGTAAGGGGGGGTGGGGGTATATTATTCAAGTGATTAACAAGCACGATGTATCTTCTGCTAACAGCCTTTCTCCAAAAGAAGTTTTGTAGGATGCAAAAAATAAGGGGGGGGTTGTTTTCTATTTTTGCTGAAAATATTACTTTTGACATTTAGCCTTGAAGAATGTCACACATAGAGCAGGTTTTTATGAAATGTCTCAAAGGCACCACAGGTTTGGGACACACTGTCTTTGCTTTTTACTTTTTTTTTTAACTAGAATGCTTCTTTGCTTCTGCCTTTTTTGAAGTGCCTTAATTCACTCACTGAGCATCGTTCGTTATTCCAATACTCGTCCCTTTATCTTCCTCCAGGAATAATTTAGAGTCTTTGCCAGACTGGCTGGTTGAAGCAAAGAGGCTGGAAGTTCTGGACGTCAGCCACAACCTGGTCACTGAGCTCCCGGCGAGGTGAGTCTCCCTCTCAGATAAAGTGCTTGTAAATGTAGAACAATGCCGCATTATTCTCCATGCCCTTTGTCAGGCAAGTCATCTGTCCCAGATAAAGCCTCATAAATCACTCAGATAGCCTGTAACCTCTTCCTCTCAATATAGCATTTTAGAAGGTCAGCTCAGGTGCACCTCTTCCTCTTTTGTGTGTCCTGTATGGCAGTTCTGCTCCCTCAGCTTCTCATTCTCTCTTCCCTTTTCCCTCATTTTCTGCATAAATATAAATATTTTTTTACCCAACATAGTGGAAGGATGAGTAATCCCAGCTGCAGGCTCCACTGGAGGCACTTTCATCTCTCCTCACTTGCAAACCCATCACCTTTCTTTACTCTCTGTATTTCCGTCCATCCAGATTTATGCGAGTCCATGTTTTATTTTTCCTCTTCTGGTTCTGACCTAGCCATCTTTATGTTTTTCCTGTGCTGAAGGTTGTTTTGCAGCAGCAGTCTGAGGAAGCTGAGCGCAGGACACAACCGCCTGCAGAAACTGCCTGAAAGAGTGGAGCGCCCTCTACTGGAGGTTCTTGATGTCCAACACAATCAACTAGTGGAGCTTCCCTGCAACCTGTTCCTTAAATCTGACAGGTAGTATTAATCATTGTATGGATCTTCCATTTTTTATCTTTGTAATATGCATCCTAAACTGAAAGCTAAATCAATTGGATGGAAACTGCAGGGACATTAAAAAAAATTATGAGCAGTCCTTTTTATCAAGGGCAAGATAATGAAGGGTGAGGATGAAAGGTAAATGTAGAACAGCCAATCTATGGAGGGGAGAATGTTTGAAGGTTAGCAGTAATGTCGAATGATGTTTGATTTAAAGCAATTTTACAGAATGAAGGGCGCTAAGTTTGTACTTTTGTGGGGTTTTTTTCCAGCTTACGGTGTCTGAACACGTCAGCCAATAAGCTGGAACACTTGCCACCCTCCAGTCTGTCAGAAGAAAGCCACAGCAACCTGCAGGAACTGTATCTGACCAACAACTGGCTGACAGACAAATGTGTGCCCATGCTCACTGGCCACACACACCTTCGAGTTTTGCACATGGCCTATAACCATCTTCAGACCTTTCCAGCGAGGTACAGAACCGTACGGAGGGAGATGCTACATCCATACCTGTGTTCAGCTTGTTCTCCCCTGTTGTTGCTCTCAAATCTAAATCCAGCTGTAATTCTTTGTACTTCAGCTCATTCGTTTCTGTTCATATCCTTTAGTAAAATGGCCAAATTGGAGGAGCTGGAGGAGGTGGATCTGAGCGGAAACATGCTGAAGACCGTCCCCACCACCATCATGAACTGCAGGCGAATGCACACTCTGATCGCCCACTCCAACACCATCGAGGTCTTTCCTGAGGTCATGCAGCTGATGGAGATGAAAGTAAGCCCACGGCGGGGACTCATCTGTGCACTCCTGACAACGTGCAGCTCTGCATGAACGTTAATGAGATCTGGGATTCTTTTTTTGTGTCAGTGCGTGGATCTGAGCTGTAATGAGCTGAGTGAGATCACTCTCCCAGAAAACCTGCCTCCAAAGCTTCAGGAGCTGGACCTGACTGGAAACCCTCGTCTCAACTTGGACCACAAGACTCTTGAGCAGCTGAAGTATGTACACTGGCCAAAAACACAAGGAGAACTCTACAAAAACACATCCTATAATTGAAAAAATGAAATATTCTTTTTAAATGCTTTTTTTTTTTTTTACATATTTGTATGTGGTGACAACACAACCACACAAAACTATTCATGGAAATGAAATGTATCAGCCTATGGAGGTCTGAATGTGGAATCATTCTCAAAATTAAAGTGTAAAAGCACACCATAAGCTGGGCCACTTTTGATCAAATGTCTTTGAAACAAGACAAAACAAGGCTCAGTGGTGGGCGACTGGGCGTGGCCCCCATGTGCCCCTATGACTTCTCTGCATGCCTGGGTATGCTCCATCCACCAACGCAACCTGGCGTTGCTAGACATGGTGTCCCAGATGTGCTCAATTGGATTCAGGTCTGGGGAACGGGCGAGCCAGTCCATTACATCCATACCGTCCTCTGACAGAAACGGCTGACACACTGCAGCCACATGAGGACTAGCATTGTAGCATTGTAGCCAATCGCACCAGCATATGATCTTACAAGGAGTTAGAGAATCTCATCTCTGTACCTAATGGCAGTCAGGCTCTGCTGAGCACATAGAGAGCTGTGCAACCGTCCAAAGAAATGCCACCTCAAACCATCACTGACCCTCTGTCAAACCAGTCCTGTTGGATGATGTTGCAGGCAGAAGAACGTTCTCCACAGCGTCTCCAGACTCTGTCTCGTCTGTCACGTGCTCAGTGTGAACCTGCTTTTGTCTGTAAAGAGCACAGGGTGCCAGTGGTGAATTTGTCAGTCTTGGTGTTCTCTAGTAAATGCCAAATGTCTTATGGATGTTGGGCCCTCACACCACCCTCATGAGGTCTGTTTCTAACAGTTTGAGCAGACACATGCACATTTGTGGCCTGCAGGAGGTCATTTTACAGGACTCTGGCAGTGCTTTTCCTGTTTCTTCTTACACAAAGGAGGAGGTAGTGGTCCTAATGTAAGGTTGGTGCCCTCCTACAGCCACCTCCACATGTCCTGATGTACTGGTCTGTCTCTTGGTAGCGCCTCCATGCTTTGGACACTATGACAGACAGTAAACCCTCTTGCCACAGCTCGCATTGATGTGCCGTTCTGGTTGTGTTCCACTAGCTGAGCCACTTGTGTGGGTTGTAGACTCCGTCTCATGGTACTGCTGGAGTGACACCACTGTCAGCATTCAAAAATCCCCCAAACTTCAGCCAGAAAACATGAGGACGGAGAAGTTGTCTGTGGTCACCACTTGCAGAACCCCTTCTTTATTGGAGGGGTCTTGCTAATCACACATTATTTCCACCTGTTGTCTATTCAACTCTCACAAAAACATGTCAAATTGATAGTCAATAAGTGTTGCTTCCTAATTGAAAAGTTTGATTTCATAGAAATGTGATTGACTTGGAGTAACACTGAGTTGTTCAGGTGTTCCCTTTATGTTTTTGAGCAGTATATTTACAAAAAATTTCAAACTTGACTTAGTGAAGTTTTCTTTTAGTCTTTTGTATGGCCTGAACAGAAGATGTTTTTTTTTTAATCGTCCAGTAATATTCGCTGCTTTCGTATTGATCCGCCTCCGACCTTCTCATCGAACGAGGCATCTGGTGGGCCTGCTGTGTGGAGCCATGGTTACACAGAGGCCTCGGGCGTCAAGAACAAGTAAGTAAACACCATCCTTCTCGTCCATCGCAGCCTCAAATCTGTTTAGGATTCGTTATCGCACAACTCCTATAAAGAAAATATTAAAACAGAACTTGATCAGTGCATACAATATTTATGAAGAATTCCTGCAGTAGAAAAAGGTTGCACAACAATTCCACCACAGCTTTTACTGGCCTGCACGGCAAGATGAATCATAGTTTTTTTTTTTTTTTTGTTTTTCGTGTGTGGGCTAACAGTCAAAAGGTGGTCCTCACAGATAGCTTCTTTCTTTTCTCTTAGACTATGTGTCGCAGCTCTTTCGGTCAACAGTTTCTGCGGCACTCGTGAAGCTTTGTATGGAGTCTTTGATGGAGACAGAAACGTGGAAGTGCCCTACCTGCTTCAGTGCACGATGAATGACGTATTAGCGGAAGAACTGCACAAGACGAAAAGCGAGGAGGACTACATGACCAACACCTTCCTTGTCATGCAAAGGTATAAGATGGTTTTCCCAGACTTAATAACACACATAATTTTTTCTGACAACTAAACTGATTTATATCCACATGTGTTATGAGAAAGGGTCTATTGTTCCAGTCAAAACAGATTTATTTATGATTTTTAGAGTGGCCCTGAAGTCCAAATCCCTGAAAATAAATCACTCGACGCAAAAACGTTTTAAAGATCACAACGACCATTAAAAAAACAAAACAAGTATAATAAAAAAAAGCAACAATACATTACAGAAAAAACACAATTCCAGAAACAGAAGCAAAAACGAACACAATTAGAAACAATTAGAAACTGGAAAAGGTAGGTACTGGTTGGTACATTGCTGGTTGGAGGATGATATCCAGTATCGCTTCATGTCCAATAACTTTCAGTTGAAATAATGGACAAACATCATCATTCAATCATTTCTGGTTTCCAACTGTTTTTCTTTTTTTAACATTTCATTTTGTTTCCTAAAAAGCTAGGTATTGTGGGACATCACTGATTGGACGATGACGTTTGTCCATCATTTCAACTGAAATTTATTAAAGTTACATCAGTGATGTCCCATTATAACTACCTTTTCCGGTTTGTCATTTGTGTTCTTTTTTTCAGTTTTTTTTTTTTTTGTTTTATGTTTTTGTTTTTGGAATTTAATCCCTTTTTTTTAGATATTTGTTTTGCTTTTTTAATGGTCGGTTTGATCTTTAAAGTATTTTTGTGTCGAATGATTTGTTGATGTGATTTGGACTTCCGGGCCACCATAGTTTTTGTTCAAATCTCATGATGATTTTGAAAGACCCACTCTTGTGAAAATTGTTTGTGGTGTTTTATTATGTTCTTGTGGCAATTTTTTGATTATAGAGGACAAATATTAAGAAAATTAAGCTCGAAATTACATTTCTGAGTGTGACTTTACTCAAATCGCTGGGAAGTTCCCTCCTCCCAGCTCTCAATCGTATTAAAAGACCACTGGAAATGCTTTTACAGAAGATCAAATGATGATTGGAGTGGGTCTTTAAAAATTGCTTTGATTAATTCAAACTACTATAGTTAATATTGTGTAAAAAAAATCCCCTGTTTCTTTTTTTGACATTTTTAAAGTATATATTTTTAAAACTTTAGCTACTACAGATATAAACACAAATGGAGAAAACACCATTAACCCTTTAACGCCAGAGCTGTTACACTTGAAAATCACCCGCTCTTTGATATTTCTTGCCTGTTTGAATGTTAATGCGCCGAACAGCTGATTCTGAAGTGGAGAAAAGTGTCTTTATCAGCTTTTTGCTCCAATATACAACATTGCTAACATTAAGTGTTGCATAACGACACAGAGCCGCTTTTCACCACAACAGAATCAGCTGATTTATGGTGAATTCACAACTGTAAAGTGTTGCGTATCGGCGCGAGGTTGCTTCAGACTGCTGGATTCACGATAATTGCGCGAACAGTTGAAGAGTTACGGTAGTATAAAGAATATAGAATATAAAGAATTGTCTAAAGAAACACTGGAGCTAAGCAAAGGATTATAATTTAAAAATATATATATCTAAATTGAATGGCCTGTGTTTAGAAAAAAGGTTGTAATTTTTTATCCTCAGGAAACTGGGAACTGCAGGACAGAAACTTGGTGGCTCTGCAGCCTTGTGTCACATCCGCCACGACCCCACCGACCTGGGGAGCTGCTTCACCCTCACTGCTGCTAACGTAGGAAAGTGCCAGGCCATCCTGTGCCGTGATGGAAAGCCGCTGTCGCTGTCGCTGCTGCACAACGTCGGGCTGGAGGAAGAGTATCGGAGAGTCAGGCAACACAGAGCCATCATCACTGAGGTAGAGACCCTGGAAGAGACACCAAGTACATGGAGGAGAATGTGATTTATATGTGTGTAGGTGTAGTTATGAATTGTATTGACCAGTTATTGATTTGTCTTTCCTGTAGGACAATAAAGTGAATGGGGTGACCGATTGCACTCGAATTATGGGATACTCTTTCCTTTACCCTTCGGTTGTCCCGTGTCCGTACGTGAAGACGGTCACTCTCACCCCCCAGGATGAGTTCTTCATTCTGGGTAGCCGTGCCCTGTGGGATGCCGTGTCCCCCACCGAAGCCGTGGAGGCCGTTCGAAATGTCCCTGATGGGCTGGCCGCCGCCAAGAAGCTGTGCACGCTGGCGCAGGGCTACGGCTGCACCGACAGCATCAGCGCGGTTGTGGTCCAGCTCAGCGTGAGTGAAGATTGCTGCTCCTGCTGCTGCTCTGAGCCCCAGCAGCCTCCTCCCAGCCCCGGCCTGGGGGCCTATCCCCCATCAGCTTCCTCCATCAAGGAGAGGCCCTCGGACGGCTCCCTCCCTGTGCCCCCTTCATCTTGCAGTGAGATCAGCAGTGAGATCAGCACCAGCGAGATGAGCAGTGAGGTTGGTTCCACAGCCTCCTCCGATGAGCCCCCGCAGAGCTCCCTGGTGGTCCTGCAGGAGCAGCCGCACCAGCCTCATCTGCTGTCTCTCCAGCAGCAGCAGCAGCAGGCCAATGCAACAACCCAGCCCTGCCAGTATCTCCTCCCGGGGTCAGAGTTGCCTTCTGCTCGCAGCTGCTGCACCCTCCATCCCGCCTGCTTGGCCGGATCCTTTCAGAGGCAGCTGTCCAGCGCCACCTTCTCCAGCGCCTTGTCTGATAACGGCCTGGACAGCGAGGATGAAGAGCCCATTGCTGGGGTTTTCTCCAACGGCAGTCGCGTAGAAGTGGAGGCAGACGTCCACTGCCTCAAAACTGAGCTGCTGTCATCTCCTCAAACATCAGGATCACCCTCTATCCAAGAGCGCAACCTGCTTACTCTTCCCCCGCCGCCTCCTCCACCGCCAAGCACCCCAGAGCCTTTAGAGGACGGGGTGGAGATGAACCAAGCAGACTCTGAAAACGGACTCGAGAGGGATGAGCCCTGGCAAGGGGTCGGGGCGGGAGATGTGGCAAAGCTGTCAGCAAAACGGCGAGCAAATGGGTCAGTGGCTCGCCAGGAAAAAAGTCACAACCTCATCGAAGTGGCGGCCGATGCGCCTTCGAAGAAAACGGGAGGTTATTTCACAGCTCCCGCCCAACCGGATCCAGACGACCAGTTCATCATCCCGCCAGAGCTGGAGGAGGAAGTGAAGGAAATCATGAAGCAGCATCAGCAGAAACAGCAGAAGCCTCCCAGGACGGATCAACCCACAGACTATTACGACACACCTCTCTGAAGAGCATCAGCTCCGTCTCGTCTTCTGTGGTACATCGTCATGTGAAGAGGTTCCTCCCAACCTCTTCTGCACAGATCCCTGTGGTGAAAACAGCCTGAGAAACGTGCACTGAAGCTTGCTCCACTCATGCAGTAAAACAAGCAAATGAGCCCTTTAATGATACTTTATCCTCTTGAAAAGCCTGTGGACACAGAGCTCCGTGTCCGTGAATCTCGCCCTTCTTTATTGTTATTTTGCCAGTAGACAAGCAGCTGAGTTTGTAATGAATAGAAGTATATTTGAAATGTCACAGCACTTGCTCTTTTTTTGTTTTATTTTGTAAAAACTTACCATATCTTTTGATGTAAAAGCAGACAGAGACTTTTAGATGCAGAAGTTTAATCCTTATATTATCAGTGAACTATGTTGAACGGTACGCCATTAAAACAACACCTAATTGTTGTAGATAGGGCACTTTACAAATTTCTTCAGTGAATCATGGCCCCTGGCCTGTACAAATGATATAGAAATTCTTTGTAGAAATTTGCAATACTAACTCCTAGGAGTTGCATACTCTTTACGGTGACTCAGTCACTTTTTACTAATCTTCTCTGAGAGAAATGGCTTTTTTAATGATTGTAAATAAGAGAAATGTTGTATACTGCATACCCGTATGTCGGTGAAAGTTTTGTTGTGGGGAGGTTGCATTGTTTGCTCTGTTTTCTTTTTGTTTGTTTTTTTACCTGACAGCCACTACATCTCACACAAATCTAAACACGGGACAGAAACCAATATAACTACGTGAGGTGGCTATGGTTCGTTGTGATGTCCCTGTAGTCATCACTATATCTGCTGAACACTAATAGATCCCTGCATGCACACACGTCGAAAACACACAGACTCAGATTCTCACAGGGTTTATTTCCCCCACCTCCCTCCTGCAGTAACTGTTTTCACCGGCATGACTGTGTCCAGGTCAGTAATACAAACAACTATATCTATTTGGAAAAAAGAACACCACAAATGTTTCTGTCTTTTGGTATAATAAATTTTAAATTTGTGTAAATAAGTGATGTTTTCTGGGAATTATTTCAGAGAATCTGCTTTTTGAATCACACGTTTTTATTAGAAGTTTCATTGATTATTCCATCTTTTTAAGATACTTTATTTTACCTATAATATTATTATTATTTATGCCTTGTCCAGCAGATGGCGCTCTAGCACAAGGCATGAGCCTGTGCAGCTTCTCTGCTGATCTTCTGTTGACATTGTTCCATCATGTCTCACGTTAAAGTCTGACATTTGACGCGTTTCCCATGACGAAGCTGCTGTCCTTTATGCTTTTCTCGTATTTCTTCTTCACGCAGATGACACTCACAGCTGTAATGATCAACATTGCTCCCAGTACAGACAGAGACGAAGCCAGTGCCAGAGTGGTTTTGTCCTTGATCGAACCTTTGTGCTGACAGTTTCCCCCGTAATACCACCAGTCCTTACCCACCACACACCTAGAGAGCAGAAGAAATGAGATGCACATGAGGGAGGGAAGTTAAAGTAGATGTTTCAAGCATTCAGGCAAGTAAATCATGGTGCCACATCACTGAAAGCGAAATTTAACTTCCATCCATCTATTTTCTTAACCTGCTGGATGGCTTTTGGGGTCACTGAGCCTTTTTTAACCTGGAATTTAACCTCTTTGACATGGTGTATACTTACATAGTGCTTTACTAGCTTCTTAAAAGGCCCAAAGGGCTTTACAGTCCCGTTCACCCAAGCACACACACTCCACTACCAAACACTGGTGGCAACCCATAACCACCAGGAGCAATTTGGGGTACAGTGTCCTGCCCGAGGACACTTTGACACATGGATTTTTAGTGAGTGTTTGTTTGCACCAAACCTCTAGCACGGAAGCAGGCAAACTACGGCCCAGGGGCCATATGCTGTTCATTAATCTATTTAATCTGGCCCGCCAGATTGGATTATATTATATTTATAATCCTTAAAAATGTTTTATTTTCCCTGCAATTCTGGTGTCTCCCCGTAGGTGGGGCACTACAAATAATAGACTTTGCTTAAAGGCACAGGAAGTTATTCTGCATTCATGTGGAGATGGAAGATTTGTTGTTTTTCTGACATTCATGTGTATTTTCCAAGTTAATATCACAAACAATCAAATAGCACAGAAACGCAACATTCCTCTACGTTTAAGTTTTTCCCTCAGGGACATCAACCCGTTGGTGACATTGACTCTAAAATGAGAACAGTAGCCACTGTTTTAAAATAAAAACACCCAAAATCTTCCGTATTCAAACAAATCTCATTTTTTTAATCAAAACTAAAGCATGTTTTTGTTCAGATTCCATGTTATTTCTTTCTTTCATGACTGATTCACTTGGGTTACCAAAATACTAACTCCACACATCTACTCCTGCTCCAGGACTTCTGTCCAATTTCAGATGAGATCCCCTTTGTGGCCCACGAGTCAAAACATTTACCAACCCCTGCTCTAATACGCTTTTTAAAAAAATGACGAACAGATTTCTACATTCTTTGCTCAATCTGATAATACTGAGACTCTTTTTTTACCTGCTCGACATATTATAACATTAAAAAGTTTTTATCTTTGCAGATTGTAAAAAAAAAAAACAGAAAAAGTTATAAACCTAAGACAAGGAATCACAATCTCTTTTCTCTTTTTTTGAAGAAATGAATAGTTTCTTTGACCTGTTTTGCTTCCAGCAGTTACTTATTGCAGAGATGAGGTAAAATTCTACAGAATACGACTGATCAGTGCAAACAAGCCAAAGATATTTAAAGCGAGAGACCTCGGCATATTCTCAGGGATTAACTCTCCTGTTTAAAGGTTACTTCTCCATACTTTTTATATCTGTGTTTATTGTAGCAGAGGTGATGTCTATTGCGTTTTCCAAACTATTTTGTGAAACAGTGGTTTACACAGTGGTTGGCTCTTCAAGATGTTTTTATTAAGTGGAAAAATGTTTTGTGTTTTTCAAGTTTCTTCTCTAAGATTGTTTAGTTTAAAGGAATAGTGTGATTTGGAAGCTAATATAGAAGCATTCTTATTTATGCTGAAGGGAAAAGCACAGATTTGCAGAATAATTTGTGAAAATTCAAAGCCTGTCTTGTGCTCACCTGCATGCAGGCTTGCCTGCATCAATAACACACACTCCTCCGTTCAGGCATTCCACGTTGTTGCAGACAGACGGGTCAACGGTTGTAGCCGTTGTGGACTGTGAGGTGGTGGGAGGCAAAGGCTGTGATTCTGTCAGATGAGACACATCTAAACAAGACAGCAGAACAGACATAGGGAGCCATGGTGAGGAGGAGTGAAAATAACAAAGCTAAAATAATGAATAATTCAAGCAGGTTTTCATTTTTATTTCAATTAATTGTTTTCTTTTATCCCTCATACAGGAGTTGATTGATACTAAATTTAATGAGGTTTTCTATTAATTATGAATTTGAAACAAACATAAATAACTGATTTTATTCTTCCCTCTGATGCAAAAGAACATCATTGATTTTTTTTTTTTTTGTAATGTTTCTTTGAGGATATTTAAATACGAATTGAAGTTGAGTATGTGTTTGTTTTGAGCGTTTACCCTCCATGGTCAAAAGAAAGATGGCATCTCCTCCCTTAATGAAATCCCTGCTTCTGGCCCTGAGGTGGGTGAGGAACACGGCGGTACCAGCACCCGGACCTCTGAAGTACTTGGATCCATCCGTGTCTGTGATCTCCGCACCAACCTTCCGAGGATCGTCCCAGAAAAACTGGTCAGAATCTGCACAAAAAAAACCCCAACATGATCTTACTGGAACATGTGTTAATAAAAAGTCTTCCCTAACGGGCTTGGCACCTGCTGCTTTCATGGTGGGGTCCGTAGTGACGCTGCGCTGATTGGACATTCTCTTCTGGATGTGGGGGTGCTGATCCATGAGCATCATAGTTATTTGTTTCCATGGGCACGGCCATGTCTGACCCGTGTCCCCCTCACGGGCTACTAGATGGGAGTAGGCAGACAGCTCGTTGGGGTACCCCTCCACGCCGTTGGGGTACAGCTGCATTTGAAAGGTGTAGCCTTGCTTAGAAGTAAATGGGGGGCTAAAGATGGATTTGTTGGTTGGTGTGTTTTCCATGAGGTGACTGAAGTTTTTCACTCGCCAAATAAACTCTGGACAGGAAGTCTCTGAGAGGTTGATGTCATCCAGGGAGAGCCCCCCTGCTGCAGAACCAGAACCCCCCTTTGTCCCCTGAAAGACTACACGGAATTTTGTTTTGACGTCGAGGCTCACGTGGTGAAGTTGCCACAACTCCTGAGGAGGTCCTGGCCAGAAGAAAACAAAATAAATCAGCAGCAAATACAAGCAAAGATTCAGAAGACTTGACCGTCAGTCACCATCTATGGTGGTTATGAAGCGCAGCGTTCCATTAGGGTTGGTTCCGTCAAACTCCCTGACGTGGATCTTGAGTGTGTCGCTGGGACCGGCACTGTTGTAGTAGAAGAACTGCAAACACTGGAATCCTCTTTTAGGGTAAACAATCCTGCTCTCCAGTGTAGCTGTGTCTCCACTGTTGGCAGCACCAGTGTTGAAGTGCATGAAGTATCCAGAGCCTAAAGGTCAGAAATAGTACACATTCAGTCTGGGTACATTTATGAAATCTGTCAATAGAATGATCCAGCAGATGATCTGACACAATAAATGCAGTTAGAATGACATTTTTGTACATTACTGTGAAAAAAAGCACATTTACTGAACACAAAAAAGTAAAAGTTTGGTGAGTAGACATGAAATAAGCTCACTACTGTATAAATGATTTACAATGATACAAATTAGTAATTGAACTCCCTGTGATTTTGCAAGTTCTCCAACTTAGAAATCATGGAGGGGTCTGACATTTTCATCTTAGGTTCATGTCCCCGTGAAAGGCTTATTCTAAAAAAAATCTACATAATGCATTTGTAATGAGTCATCATTCTATCTCGTAGACAGGTGTTCAAATACTTATTTGCAGCAATAGGGTAAAAATAAATAAAAAATCATTCAATATTATTTCCAGAATTTTTAGGTTGTCTCTCACAGGGGACATGCACCTAATATGTAACCTTTCCATGATGTCTAAGCGGGAGAATTTCCAAAATCACTGGGTCTTTAAATACTTATCTGCCTCACTGTAGTTAAAAATGGAAAAATCTGGTTTCAGGAAGTTCAGGACCGCCTTGAGTCAAAAAGGAATGACTCCTCTGAGTGCACCTTGGACTTTAGAACTTTTAACCTGTAAATGTGATGACCACTGTGTAAAGAAACTGATGGAACCAAAACTTTTTAAAGTTTCCACAGGGCCATTAATAAGTTGTGAAGCTTTTGCTTCATCACGGTTGCTGGTATCATTTTTAGACCCTCCTCACCAGTGCATCTGCCGTTGTTGGAGTAGTCCATGTCTGGGCCGCTGGCAGCACTGGTAACTCGGATCCAGTCGGCCTTATCGTCGTGTCCCTGCACCATTCCACAAATGTTCTCTCGTTCAAAGTCGCACGAGTCCAGGAAGGTGGAGCCCTGCGCTACAAGACAAGACAAACAGAGATGAGCAGGTACTTTGGACGGCAATAATCTAATTACACGTTGTGGCAAATGTTTTGCTTTTGCACTCAGAGTCTGAAAGTGTATTTATATTTAAGTAAAATTCATCCTGATAATCTTTTAAAATGAGGAAAGTAGAATATTGAAGTAATGGCACATTATAACTGAGATTTCACTTTTTTAACAAGAACTTTGTGTCTTTTAAGTTGTAAAAATGATGTTTATCTGCACTGATCTTAAAGAATCATTGACAATTATCAGTCTGAAAATTCATCCAAAAAAGTTTTCAAATAGAAGTGCATTTTGTCAAAAGAAACCCTTCAGTCTGGGTGCTGACTCTTACTACAGTTGTAGAGTCGGTGCAGCTTGAGCAGGTCGCTGTCACTGAACTCCATCCGCTGGCCTATCACATCGCTGAAAGCGGGGATCTTGGTGACAATGGTGGGCTCAGAACCATTACGAAAAGCATTTTTGCTGTAGTGCATCATGGAGTCGTAGTCGTATGGCACCCCCAAAGAGCTGGAGGTGATGTCATTGTAGGTGTTAAAGTTGTGTTCTTTTCCTGTGCGTTAGACATTTTAGAAAAGTGGTCACCACTCAATCTCAAGAATAACTGTATTCATTATTTCATCAAGATGTCCCCTAAAGATTAGGCATTGAAAATCTTCCCAAAAGAATGGATTAAAGACTTTTTCCTCCTTAGACTGGAAGTTTTAAAGAACTTTTTTAAAATGCTTCCATCCTTTGCTTATCTCGTTAGGATGTCGCAACAAGCAGAACAAAACCTGCTTATCACATATATAGTAAAAAGTTGTGCTTACAGCGATGTAAAATGTTGTAAAAACACATACCACCCTTCAGAGCATTTGGACTGAAGTAAATGATTTGAAGAAGCATGATCAGAAACATAAAGATTTACTCAAATGTCTACTAGTGTACTATTAGTACATTGCATAAGCAGGCCCCTTAGAAAATTCTTATTAGATTTTCTATTAAAAAAGAAAAAATAATCTGCCCATGGGGGAAGAAATTCTTGTCTTAAGAAAAGAATTCTAGTCACTTGATTTCTCTCAAAATAAGGGTGTTTGTACTTTCTTAAGAGCAGTGTATGGACGTTGCGTACCATCCAAGATGCGGTCCCACATGATGTGAACATAATCATCCCGGTCTGATCTGGACTGCTCGTGCCAAAAACCCAAGGCGTGAAGGAATTCATGTTCAATGGTGGCAATGCGATCACAGTTTGTTCCTATGGATAATCTCTGCTTCCCAACTCGGCGATTCCCAACTGAGGAGAAACAGCTTTTTGGGGAAAAATCAAGTATTTCGTGTGACATCACACAAGAAACTTCAATGTTGCTTTTATTTTTGAGATGTTCTTCTTGTTTTACCCGTTCCCTTTAAAGATGGAAATGTAATTTTCTTCTCCATTCCATGGTTTGAAGTCGATGCAGGACTTAAGGCGGTATTGCTCAAAGGCCTTAAGAATCACACCTTTTGCATTGATCTCTGCAAGGAAAACAATGAGTCGAGTACATTAAAGATTTATCTGACAGATTCACTTTTAGAGTGAATTCTGAAATGGCTCAGCTTTTTCTGTTTAGGTTTACAACATACAACACAGTTTCTCTACTAAGAATATTCTGAGATAGATTGGCATATCACCATCTGACTCCTTAACTATGTGGCAATAAAGGGATTAGTGGGGCATCCTATAAAGCTACAGGAGCAGAGCTTTTTAAAACGACTTTCATGAGCCATTTGACATACAGAGTGTGGGAATCTAACAAAACGTTGTCAGGTAAAAGCTTGGAAAGACTTTAAAACATCTTCAGCATTTCATGAACGCAAAATAATATGCAAAAGCTTTTGGCAACCATCAGATTTTACCTAAGTCATCTTCCATGTAGTATGGAATAGTCTTTGGCCACTTGTACTCGTCACCGATAATAGAATTCCGGGTTTGTTTCTGCAAAAAAAAAAAAGAACAAAAGCAAAATAATGAGGTGAGGTAGACCTCCCCACCCCCAAATTCAGCTGCGCAAGAGAAAATTAAAAGCAACTCAATTAACACACCTCATCAAGCACAATGTCTCCTTCTACAAGATTCAATCCAGATTCTGTGGAGTTTGAGAATAAAGATGTTTGCTTTAGTGGATCATGTGGTTAAAAACCATAAAATGAGAAGCAAATGGCCCTTCTTAATACCCTCGTTGATGTCGAAAATATCAAGATCTCGCCCGCCGTCCACGTCAAAATCTGTCAGATATAAAAAGAAAAAGATGGACACAAATGAAGCGATGGAGTTAAACTGGTCAAGGAAGTTTTTTTCTGAGAAATAAGCTTACCTGAAATCTTTGCGGTGGGCTGCAGAACAGAGAAAATGACAAGAAAACTGTACAGTTACCAAAAAATGTAATGAGTTATTCAAAAACGAATGTAACAAGTCAACGATTCTTACCAAGCAAATAGATGAACCGCAAAGAAGACAAACAACTTGTAGAAAAAACACAAATCCAAATGTTTTTTCCGCCATGTCACTTGGTTTGTGATTACAAAGAAATGACAAGTGTTGGTGGATGATAAAATAGTCCGTACTTGCTGGTCAATAACTGACAGAGCCATAAAAGAGCTGAGTTATTCAACAACTTCAGTTCACTTTATCAGCAAATACTTGCACGTTTTTAAGTGATATGGACTAAGGTGATGCTAATTGTAAAGATCCACTGTGATGAAGATAATGTTTGATGAAATGATGATGATGAAAATACACTAAGAAGATTAACCTCAAAATTGCATTCATTAATATGTATTTATTCAAATTGTTGTAAATCAGGAGCTCTTGGAAAAGAGCTAATTTGTGATTTAGAAAATACGCTAGGCGGACTCAGCCCTGCCTAATTGTGGTCTTCCTGTTCTGTTGCTGTCACTGCTGCATTATGTTGCACATATTTCAGTGTTTTTGTGTTTCTGTTCTCTCAACATGTCCAGGAAGATGGTTGACTTCATTGAGGGCCTTGTTCTAGAGATTTATTTTTTCATTTGTATTGTCATCTTTTG
Source organism: Oryzias celebensis (assembly GCA_014656515.1). NCBI lineage: Eukaryota > Metazoa > Chordata > Actinopteri > Beloniformes > Adrianichthyidae > Oryzias > Oryzias celebensis. Next base: position 78,082,114 of record BNCR01000001.1, read on the forward strand.
CTTGCAGAGATTCATAAGGATTTCACCAATTTTCCTGACTTTTGTGCAGCACTTCAAGTCAATCTCTGTTGAGATGTGGAGCTTTGTAAATAAACTGCATTCATTTAAATTGTTAAAACACAAAAAAAGGGGAACATTGTTGTTCTACAATGTTCAGGGAGACATAACTTTCCAATTTCAGCTCATTAGATGGATATTTACAGATATTGCAGTTTAATGCTTTTTAGGAACCTTGTCAGTATTTTGGGTGTTTGTAGTTATTGTGTCCCATCTTAATTAAACAATTTGAGTCAGAGCTGAAGGTGCGTGCGTCAAAGGTTCAGTCATTTTTAGATGTCATATTAATTTATTAGTAATTACATTAAAAATAATGACTAAAGTATTCATTCATTTTATAAACTAAGTCTTTTTCAGTTCTGAACAAACTGTTTTAAAATCTGCATGGGTGAAAAACGGAACTGGATTCTATACATTTATACTCACAAGAGGTTTTCAAGAATCGTGAAAAAACAAAAGATAAAAATCCTGGAAAAACGTTTACAATGAAAAAAACAACATTTAACAAAAAGTGATTTTTTTTCATGTGAAAAACTAATAAATGTAATTATTTGTTTCTAAACTGTTGTGATAATAATGAGATTCCGTCTTTTTTTGGTGGTAATTAGCTCATTTCAGGCTTTTCAATTGGTGTGTTGGAATTGATCAAGAGAAACAATAAATATTTCATGTTTCTTATGTCAGTTTTGTGAAAAATAATGGATGATAAGCAACAGCTGGGAATAGTTAGGTTAAAATATATGTGGTATTGTAGTCTATTACTTCCATACAAAGTCATTTCAGTTAGGAGTAAAGCTGATGAGTAAATGTGTGGATACCCCACCCTCCTCTAGTGACTTCAGTAGTTAGCACAGGCCTGTAAAAAGCTCCCACTGCTAAATGCATGTCTATTTCTGCAGTCATATGTGTGTAAACCACTTATACTGGCAGATGTCATATTCATTACATTCAACACAAAATATCTTAATGGATGCCAGATTGAAATCTCCGTTACACAACCAAACCCAGTGAGATTTACATGAAAATTACAGGGAGTGAAGGGATGCTCTTGAATATTTTATATAAAAGCAATCACCGACTGTAAGGACGTCATCGTTGTTGACATGCTGTTGTAACTCTAAAACGCCCTGCTTCTGCATACATTTTTAATACAAAATCCTTTTTTTGAAGCTACTAATAAGATGTCTTCATTTTTTAAACTCCCATATCTTTGAAACGTTTGCTGCAGTTCATTTTTCAACACTCCAGGATGTTTCTTAAGATCTCTTTACTTATCTGTATTTTTTTTTTGGAGTGCCTCACAATTAAAATCTCTAAAGCTGCAAATACACAGCTCTCAGGCTGATTATTTTTTTTAAAGAATTTGATCAAAAAGATAGTGAAACAATTTTCCCTTAAAGCTGCATTTTATTTTTCTGAAACTAGGACAAACTATTTCTAAATGATTTTTATAGATAGCTGCACATGCTGTATTCAGCGTTGGTGATTACCTATTGATATTTCCTGGTCCCTGCTTTATAATACTTAAAAAATGCATTCCTGAGATAAATGGAAGCACTGGAGCTTCACTGATGCAGCTCACTTTCTGACTGTACCTTTTCCTGTGATTTTTATGTGATTTTAGTCATAAAAAAAGTAAAATAAATTTCAACATATGTGACCCACAACAGGCATAAAAACTCACACACTGGGGTTGAAATCACACAGTGACGATCCAGAGAGACTTTTAGGCGTTGTGTATGGGCTCAAAATAAGGCCATTTAGATCCGCAACCTGCATCAAAATGATTCCTCTAACGTGTTGTAGGAAAGACGTGTGTTCTCATTTATGTGGGGGTTTCTGCAGGACATTTTCTTGGTACTATTTTGCTGTTTGATGTGAAATCCTGCGACTTTTCCATCTTTTAGAAAGAAAGTCATATTTTATTTGAAGCATTTTTACAAATTATTATAAAGCTCATTTTCTGTGAATTTCTGATTTAATTTATTTCTATGCTTACAGATCATGTAAGTCGTGATGTTACCATATTTTTCTTTTGCTTTGACTCATTTCTTCAAACAGAAATGACATTCTCACTGATAGGAAGATTGTTGTGGTGCTTGATTTTTATTTACATCTTTACTGTAAAGTAAATGTTTCAGAGCAAAGAGAAAATAAAGTCAAATAAACAGAATATTAAAAGAAAGTTTGCATAAAGTTCAAAAGCACAGAAAATGTTTAAGCAAATGAAAGAGTTTAACTCTACTTTCTGCCTCTTCCCGCTTCCGTCTGTTTGGCCACAAATTCTCATCGACATCCCACTCTCGTAGCGCAACGATGGAGGAAACGACGCCCAAGCTGCTATCAACCACTGCACTGTTCTGCTGTGATCTCTTCACAAGCAGGGGTTCTTTGATTCTTTGTAGAACTTCCACCTCCAAGCTGAAATAAACTCCTCTATAGGGATGAAGAATGATACCAGGAAGACATTCAGCATTCTAGGATGTGAGGAACCAGTCTCTGTTACACTGGCCAAGGTGGAAGTTCACATTGTTCACTCATTCATTCATTCATTCATTTTCTGAACCGCTTTATCCCTTTCGGGGTCACGGGCCTGCCGGAGCCTAACCTGGCTACTCATGGGCGAAGGCAGGGGACACCCCTGGACTGGTCGCCAGTCTGTCACAGGAAGTTCACATTGTTCAACACAAATTATGGTAAGTGAGACCCAGCAAAAGCTCTCATTGTCAGGAAGAACATCTGAATAGACATGATCCAGGAAAATCAATAGCCTGTCAGTATTGGATGGGTCAAGAGTGGGGAGGTTGGGGCCACACGGTTCTCCATAATCGCCACACGCATATATACACACATATATGTATGTTTGTACTTTGACACTTTTGAAACGTCTTCTGCTGTCTGACCCTCCAACCTGCTTCCCGTCCTGTTTTCGAACATTGGAATCTGCCATCATGTTTGGGAAACTGTGTGACCTGGACATCATAATTTGCTGTAATTCCAGATAATGATTTGATGTTTGATGCTTTCAGTTATTTTTAACCCTTTTACTCCCAGTTTGAAACCAAACTCATTCTAGTTGTTGATCCCATGACAGAGAACACCATCACTTTACATTACACTCAAACATCCAGCATTCTGCATGCAATATCTTAAGGCTGATGTTCATGGAAAATTGCTTCATATTTATTCAATTTTCCCAGTAATTTAGCAAAAATTATGCTTTTTATTTTATAGTAAAAGCATAAGATTGTTGTGCTGCAGCTCAGATTTCTTTTTTTTATCCAGTTTGTGCATGCTGTTACTCTTTCACCCTTCATTACCTGTGTCCAGGCCATGGCCATGATGAAGCTTGTCAGTGCCGCCCCAACTGAGACTGGATCTGATGCGAGGCGAGGTGCATCTGCCAGCTCCTCACTGCTCCGCCTCATTGGCTTTGCAGCAGCTGCCTATTCCCACACTGAGCATGCCTCATGATGACAGGACAGGAGTCTGTGAAAATGGATGAAGGCTCTTTATAATTTATCAAAAACATCAGAGTAACAGTTCTCCTTAGCAAAGGTCGGCTTTAGAAACAGGACATAAAATTAGGGGTTAACTTCTGTCCCAAGAAATCATCAAAAGGAGGTAGAACACCTTAGGGTGAAATTTAATTTATTAGATGGTTTCTGACAACAAAAATCCCAGTTAAAGAGCAAAATAACATATAATCAAGCAAAGGAAGTAAAGTTAACAGTGAAGAGACTTTTCTGATAATTTTAAATAATAAAGAAGTCAACAGAAATTAGTGAAAAGCCCAAACTAAAATAACTGTTAATCTGGCTCTAAAAATCTTAATCTGTTGGCAGCTTCCTTTAATTTGAGATACAATCAAAGTGTAAGAGTTCCTCCATTAAATCTGCTTTTTTCTCCACATGATTATGCCTTTCTCCTGCTCTTCAGTCAACATTAGTCCCATTTCTACCAACAGCACCGGTGGCGGCTGTTATTAACTTGAACCACGATTGATCCGCCATGAAAGTTTTGCTTATGATTCACGTCACTTTGATTTTATGTTGGATATTGTTCTTGACATGGCACTCTGTACTTCCCAGACTTGGGACTGGCACATGAAAGCACTGCATGGTGCCCTCTTGTGGTTGTATTGCATATGTTTGAGGGATTCTCTACGCCAGTGATGGATAAAGCTTCCTCAGCGAACAGGGTTGTTGTTTGTGGGCATTGTGTGGGCATTGTTTAACACATTTTAAGTATGTGAAGGACTTTGTTTTTGTGTTGATTTTTTAGTTGAAAAGGAATTTGGTATTTAAAGTCCCACTCCAGTCATCTTCTGATCTATGGGAAAGCATTCCCAGTGGTCTTTTAATTATGATTGTGCTGTTTTTGGTCAAAATGAAAAAACGTGTGTCTTTTTCTAGGACATAGTATGTGGAGAGCACCAGGAGTTCATTAGAAATTTGCCTCTGATTTGTGGGCAGAGTAAGCCTTCCTCAATTTCCCATGATCCTTTTGTTTGCACTCTCTCCCCCTAGTTTACAGCCCTACACAACCTCAACCTAACATTACCGGTAAAATAAAAATGGCAAGCAATATTGGAGCTATCCAGCGGTACAATTCTGAGCTAGATGCCAGCTTGGTTGAGAAAATCAAACATGAATCTATTTGTCTATTTGTCCCAGTTGTAGGTTTTGCATCTCATTTAAGTTTTTTCAATCTGTATTTTTTTCTGCTTCTGATTCACAACGATTTAAATAATGAAATATGCAGAAAAGCTATTTTAAGCTTAATTTTCTTTATATATGTCCTCCATCATGAGGAAAATGCCTAAATATTATGAACACAAAAAAGACAATTTTAAAGGGTTTTTAAAGAACATTGTGGTACATATGTACAAAAACTGCTATATGAATAAAGTTTTATTTGATTTAATTTAAGGAAAATGTATTACCAAAAAGCACCAAGGGAGTCTTCAATAAGAATTCTTTGTAACTCACTTTGGTGCAGTCTGCTGTGTAAAAAATTCTCTTACAAATAAATAAAAGGTTTATTTTTTGGAAAAAGCTGACTCATCCATTTTTCTCTGAACTCATCCTGATGTAAAAGGGCAGCGACTTTTCTTCAGGAGTTAAAGTTTCTGTTTAATGCTTTTTCTGCAGTTCCTCGGCACCACTTTGATGTCTGCGTTTATCTAACTGTGAACATTCATTCCTCTGTGGCCATGACAATTATTCCTTAAAAACACCATTATACCTTGAATGGAGCTTTCATCTCGAGCTTTGCCTCAGTTCCAGCCTCTGTCTCTGTTGGTTTATGTGGCTGCCTGTATGTGTAAATTCATTCATGACAGTTGGAGAGTGTTTTACCCTCCCAGAGTGTATTTCTTTTGAAGATAATCCACCCTTGCTTCAAAAGTTGTTTTACTTTTCTGAACACAAATTATTTCAAGTGCCACCATGTGTTGTCTTGACCCCGTGTGAGAGGTCAGGTTTTTGTGAAGATGAGCAATTCTAAGTTCTAATTAAACACAGCATGCCATTGCAGACGTGAATAATTTATTTAAGTGATGCTTTCAGAGGTCAGACTGACACTTTTTCAATAAAAAGGCTCATCACTGAAACATTTTAGTGAAATGTCAGTGAAAGTTGCACCGTTTCTAAAGACAAATTCAACATTTCAAAGTGAATCCAAGAGGAACGCTGAGAAATAGCGTGATAATGTGAGAAAAAAGTGATAATGAACTAGTTTCTTTTATTATGGAAAGTCTTTTGAATAAACATTGGACTTCACATATTTACTTTGCCCTCAAGGACTTTGAATGTTTAAAAAAGCACAGAAATGGGTTCAAATAATTACCTCCGTCTTTGATGTGAAAGTTTAACCAAGTGAATCTCTTTGCGTTTGATAATTGAAAAAGTTGCAATCAGTTGTTTAGTATTTAATTAAATCACAATCTATTAAAGCAATCAAGATTTTCTTTTAAATGTGACACTAAACCTGATACCAGTATGAAACCTGAATAGGGTCAAATATTTCTCCTCCCCAACTTCTTGGATGCCCCACTTTAAAAAATATCTCAAATCATTTTCATGCCCATAATTATGCCACTCTGTCATAAAAAACACAAATCACTGAAATGGCATAAGACTGCTCATGTGAAAGTGTTTCATCCTCCCCCCATCCTTCTGCAGCAATGGAATATTCTATCAAAATCAAGTTAGACAGCAGACTGAAGAGATTTTAAAAAACCGGGAAAAGAAACCAAGTGGTGCTAAAAATGATCATTGTCATTATGCTGATGGTGCAATAAAATAAAATCATATACATTCTAACAATGTACGTTAAACAACAACAAAATAAGGTGCAGAAAGGACAGACAAAACAGGAAAAAGAAGAACAGAATCAAAGGAACTCAATAAGAAGATAAAGAAAGTCAGGAATGAGAAAAGGGACAGAAAACGAGAGAAAAGACATTTATATAAATATGATACATTTCTTTAACATTTAAGTGTGATTTTAGTTTTTAAACGCTAATCAAAGCCTTTGGGTTTTATACATTGATGCGGTCTAATATAGTAACAATGAAGAAGTTATTTGATTAACGTTTTTAAAAAAAATGATTAATAGAGGGCCCCAGTCATTGGTAGCCTGGGGCCCTCAAACTGCTAAATCTGCCACTGAGTGGGAGATCATTGAAAGCAACAACTGGATCTGAAAATGTAGGATCATCTTCAAAGGTTATCCAGCTTTTGATTCATCCACTGAGAGCTTGAACTTATAAAATAAATCTTAGTTTATTCAATTCAGCCTCTTAAAAAAATCATAAAAGTAAACTTCATTTGTGGAAAATTAAATTAAAATTTCTGCTGAAACGTTTAAGATTTAGAACCAGGTCTTCACCTGCCCCATTATTTCAGAGACTTTCAATTTTCTTTATTTATAATTTCCAAAATTCTTAAAATTGCACTGAAACAAATGTCCTATAATCACAGCGACTTTCCACTTTGAAGACAAATCCATGCGAGAGGATGATCATTAACAAAAATATGAGTAGCGAGAGGCGGAGGTGCTTAATGGGGCTGTGCCTCCTCCACCCCCCCGGCTCAGCGCCCCCCCCCCCCCCCCCCCCCCCCCCCCCCCCCCCCCCCCCTGGAGAAAACCAGCCCTCCAATTCGCTCTGATGAATTCTCACCGAAAGGTGACGTCATTAATTGATCCGAGCAGCCAGGAGTTTGGAGCATCTGGGTCTCCAGATCATTAGAATGAAAGCAGTCAGCGCGCATCCAGCGACATCCAGGCTGCGGTGACGCGCGAGGGTCTGAGGCAACCCCTGGCGCACAGAGGGGCTCATGTTCGGAAGGTGAGGAAGTTCCTGGAGTTAGACTGGAGCAGTGCTTTGGACGAAGGTAAATCATTCCACATTAGACGCTTTACATGTCTTTGCAACGCGAAAGTTTGTTTTTAAAGCGACTTTTTGAATGAAATCAGTTGTGCCTTGATCCACCTTCAATTTAAATCAAAAAAGGTTCAGAAAAAAATAACCTGCCAGCTATGTTTGTGTAGAATTTTATGTAATCGCCTGCAAGTTTTTGACACCTTCAATTTTTGAAATGCACTAAGATATTCTTGTGCGTAATGGCGCACTTCTAGAGTTTTGCGCATATAAACGATTCAAGAAACATGCGGTCCTTCAACTTTACATCTTTACATTAAAAACTACACTAAACTTGTTTTAGCCCAAGGCTTTCTTTTCTGATTTGGAAACTTCCGCCTGTGGCTTTAAAAATGTGAAAACAGAGACATTTTGTTCCTTACTCCATGGTGTATGGTTACTCTTACGTTTTTCTTTTAGTGGATGTCCACAAATGTGCCTTTAGTTATAATGTCACTCAGACATTTGGATGTGGGAAATTAGTGGGAAAAAATGGCCAGAATTCAAAAGTTTTCATTCCTAACAAGAAATAAACACAAACGTGAACATCTTCACCCAGAAAACATATTTTTAAGTTCAAAAGCAAAAAAAAAATATGAAAAATAGATTTTTAATTATAAAACTGTAGGCACAAATGACTGATGTTCATTTTTCTCACACAAAGTTTCTGTAAATATCATTCTCATATGTCTTCATCAGGGGCCTGCAACCTTTTATGCTAAAAAAATCATTTGAGCCAGTTTGTCATTGACCAAAACCCAGCGAAAGCCACAAAATCCCACTTTACCGTTAAGAAAAATACACTTGATTTATGTATTTGTGGTAACTATTTCTATATAAAATGTAGCTTTTAAATATTTACAAAAAAAGAAATATAACAGTGTTATGTTTTTCTACATATTACAAATTTAACTTCTTTTAATTTTGACAGCAGTACTTACAGGTTACTTTCAAAATAAAATACATCCTGTGTCAGATAAGTTCTTCCCGCTGCAGCAGATTTATTTGAATTAAAGTGCAAGAAAGTCACAGTATTTTCTATCATTATGATTCTGCACCATCATTCTTTTTCTCTTTTTGCTATCAAATATAAACATGACAACATTGATGTAGAATCACATTTTCAAAAACTATCTGTACCTGTAAATGGTATGAGATTATGGTATCAAACTGATTAATAAACCACTAGTAGATTAAATATTTACCATTATTTTACTCAGTTATAAATATCTAAACAAAAAAATCTCAAACTACAGGCCCATTAGTTTCAATTTATGTCCATTTCTCTTCTAAACCAAAGAGCCACAATGGAGGAACGAAAGAGCCACATGTGGCTAAGAAGCATCAGGTTGCAGACCCCTGCTTTAGAAAAACCTTTTATTGATTTGCATCATGATCAATAGATAAAAATGAAAGAAATTCTACAGGAAGCATATCATGTTGTGCTAAAGCCTCACACATCAACATCAATCTGTTCTTAGATGGGGCTTAAGGCTGAAGACATGGCATTTCACTCCAACATCTCTGTGCCAATGGATATCACTGTGGCTGTGGTGTACTCTGTCTTTGGTAAGCTGCATTTGCAGAATTTTTAAATCATTTACTTACCTTTTAAATTATTTCTGAACAGACCAACAGCTGAGTTAATGACGCCATGAACAAATTTAGTTCAACTGCTGCTGAAAAGGAGGTGAGTCATGAGTTTCATACATTGATGTGTAGGACCACCTGCGGCTATGCCTGCAAGGTGATAGCACCGAAACCAGGTGAGGGGGTCCAGCACTGTGAAAAATCCCACATATTGAGTATTACCCTCTGATAGCTATTTCCTGTTTTAAGGAAGGACATCTTTCATAAATTCATTTTTTTCCTGTTCTTAGTCATCCTCTGCATGACAATATTTGCAGCTCAACAGACTAACTGAGCGATGCTTTAAGGGTTACACTCCAGTGTTTTTTCAAATGTTCGTGCAGATCAATTATTGCAGAGAGGTGTGAACAAAATATGGGTTGCAGATGGAAAATCAATGAATTCAGGGTACTTCTGTAACAGTACTTCTGGGTGTTCATTTCATGCACATTTAACTGTTAAGCTGAATTTCTTGTAGAAATGTCACCTGTGAGGAAACATAGAGTGTCTTACATTTTATTGTCAGCAAAAATAAAAAAATCCAACAGTGTGCTGACATATTCCTTTGCTCACTTTTTGCCTTATCCCTACAGGTGTGGTCACAGCAAACAAGCTTTTCTTTATTTATTCTCACTGATTGGCACAAGCGGTTTGGCAGGTATTGTTTACGCCTGATGCTCCTGAAGCAATCCTGTATTTTATGCAGGCTGGGGACTGGCACAGTCTCCCTTGTGGACATAGTTGGGCAGTAGCGTGAAGGGTATTGCTCAAGGACCCACACTGGATGGAGCTCATTGCTCATTGGGAATCAAACCCTGATTTCCCTTGTACCACTCCTGCCCTTAACCAACTGAGCTATCTACTGTAGCTGCCAAATACTCCTACTTATCTACAATAAAAAATAAAGACAATCTATAACTCCAAAAGGCCAATAATCAAGTAAATGTGTCATTAAATTTAAACCATACTTTTTTACCCATGACAATCAATAAGCATTCAGTTTTTGTTTGGCTCGCAGGATTTCTTAACGAAGTGTGTATTCTTGTAGGTATATGTTCTTTGCTCGGGAACAGCACACTGTTGTATGTCTCGTATAAGAAAAAGCACCTCTTGAAACCTGCTGAGTGCTTCATCATCAACCTGGCAGTCAGTGACCTGGGCCTCACTCTGTCACTTTACCCTATGGCGATAACCTCAAGCTTCTACCACAGGTAAGAACTAACATTCTCATAGAAATAACCCCTTCACTTTGTTTACTGGAAAATCAGAAATACTTTCAGCAAAAGCATGTCACGTTTTCATAGGATATACACTGTATACATTTTCCCTGAAATAGGTAATGCCGATATTGAATGATACATCTATCCTCCATGTCGGTGCTGTCCTCCTCATACCGCCTTCGCACTCCCACACAGGTGGCTGTATGGAAGAACAGTGTGCTCCATGTATGCATTCTGCGGCATGCTGTTTGGCCTCTGCAGTCTAACCACTCTGACCCTGCTGAGCATGGTGTGCTTTGTGAAAGTCTGTTACCCTCTTTATGGTAAGAAGGAATTTCTGAATAGTAGCATTCCTCAAAATGAACCGTCACATCCTTTAAAAGCTGATAGTTCATATGACCACAAACAAAAAGGGGAACATCATCTCGGTGCTTCCTTAAAGTGAAAAGCAAAAGGAGTCACACTCAAAAAGTACTTTTATTTGGATTCAAAGGAGTATATGCAATGTTTATTTATACAAAGTCTGTGTCAGAATCACTGATTAACAATTAGTGTTATGCAACACTTCCAAACTGGAATCTGGAATAGATTACTAGTAATTGTAATTTAAAAGTAATCCTTCACCTTTTAATACTTCTGTCTAGATAGCCATGCATTCTGCATTATTTTTAGTTGGATTTCTCTAAAGATCCTGCAGAAATAGTAAAATAATGCAAACAAATAGATTTGAATTTTTAGATGAGGACAGATGTGGTATAAAAATTGATGCTTATATTTTTAATAAAGTGAAAACTGGACAGAAAATTGGAGCTTTAGTCAGTCCATTTCTTAAATATAAAAATAGAGGCCTTTTACTTTAAAAAGAAAAAAAAAGAGCGAAAACCAAAACCAAATAGAGAACCGAAGACTTGTGTGCTAAAAGCTGAATGTGGTTAAAATTCCTATATAGTACATAGTCTAGGAAGAGCGCTACAGATGCAATATTTAATAACTATTTATATAACTATAGCAATATTTAACTTAATATTTAATATTAAGATGCTGATAGAGAAGCACAGAGAAGGTCAGAGAGAGCTACACTTTGTCTTTTGTATTATATGAGGAAGTCTGGAGTGCCAGAAAAGTGTGTTAGTGCACTGCAGGACATGTATGAGGGTTATGAGACAGTGATAAGTGTTACGATCCCAACCCAAATGAAGGAAAAAGAAGGTGTAAGAAGCTGGAGCGCTGTGATAAAGTGCAGCTTTTAGTTAGCTGTTAGCTGACCGATACTGTGTCACTTAATACTGACTCCTGCTCGACCAAAAACGTCATTGCAGGCAACCAAGTTAAGAAACTCCACTGATGTACTGATTAAATAAACTAGTTTAAACACAGTAGGCCTATTCGTCATTGTCGTGGCTTCTTTATTCTCATGCCTTGCTCTACAATGCCTCAGAATTAAGGAGGTGCTTTTATTTCAGAACAACAATTTAACCTACAAAACATAAAACGATTCATTTCAAATAAGAGTCACTTTGAAATGAAATTGTTTTCTGCCAGATCAAGCGGTCACTGAGAGGAACGGGAGAGGACCAAAAGCCAAAAACACTAGGAAAACTGTTAAATAATTCCACAAACTTAATTCAAAAACCACATTCAACACATTTAGGTAAAATTCAGTAAAGCTCAATTCTCTTAATATGTGTCCACCATCTTGAGAAAAATCCCACAAGAACATGTTAAAAACACCCAAAACAAGATTTTATTCTTTAAATTTGTTAGTCCAGTGGAGGAAAAATACTAAAGATTCTTGATGGTTTCTGACTCAAAACAGTTTTTATTCTCACTTTTACATTGTGTAAAATGAAATAAAGAAACTAAAAAAAGGGGACACATTACCATAGTGGGGAAGGTTTACTAAATGCTACAGAAGTGTTAAATATGGACTTCATCTGCTTTACAGGGAACAGGTTTAACTCTTTTCATGGCCGACTGCTCATTGCTTGCGCTTGGGTCTATGCCCTGTTGTTTGCCTGCTCTCCTCTGGTCCACTGGGGAGAGTACGGACCAGAACCTTACGGAACCGCCTGCTGCATTGACTGGCGTCTGTCCAACCAGCACGCCACAGCGCGCTCCTACACTGTGGCACTTTTCATCTTCTGCTACATCCTTCCGTGCTGCGTTATTGTTGCATCCTACATGGGCATTCTGGTCACCGTGCAAGCATCCCGGAAAACCATGGAGCGGCATTCATCGAGGGAGACGCACATGAGCAGCATTCAAACAATTATTGTTAAGGTAAAATACAGTTTATGACCATCATTTAAGAGCGTCAATATTTCCTTTGTTCCTCAGTATTTAAAAAAAATGAGTTGTTTGCTATGAGACCTTAGATGGATGAGGCTTTTACATTTAAGTCTTTGATACTTCAAAGACAAACACTGATTTGACCATATTTGTATTTTTGTGTAGCACTAAAAATTCCAACTACATCTTTCTGAGCCAAACATAAATCAGCAATTTCCTTTTTTTCAGTGCTCTTTTTTTAATCAAATTTTAATTCTAAAATGAAATAAAACATCTATTAATTTGTGTCATTTTACTTTATTTCTTCCTAGTTCCAACCATTTTCTCATTAACGATGCATGACATTCTTGCATTTTTCCAAATCATCCTCTGGAATCATTTCATGGTAAGTAAATTCAGTGTTCATTCAGTAAATTCTGTTATTTTTCTTTATTTTTTCATTTATCAATGAAAGCATTGCTTTTGCAAACTACAACAATTTCAAAATTCTTTCAAACAACAAAATTGGAAAAAATTGAAGAGAAAATTGATAAGAAGTTAATGCAAAAAAATAATAATTCTAAAGCACTTTTTGCTTTTACAAAATGAACTTAGAAAGTGGAATTTGTGGATGACATCTGACAAAAGATGTCATGCTAAAATTGATCTTTTAAACTACAACACTAACAAAAAAACATGATATATTACATAATCTGAAAAACATTTTTCTTCATGTTTGATTTTAACTCCACGAAGGGCCCAGTGGACCTTCATCCTGAATTTTTATTTATATCAGCTATTATCTTTCCTCATCTTTTTGGTGTAAAAAAGACAAACTTCAATAGACACATTTTATTTGTATTTTAAGATTTTAAAAAAGTAATATTAACAAAATAAAGCTCAACACAACTAATTGATATCTGAAAAAATGCATCTCAAGAGGCTTCATCCTCAAGGTGGGGCTTGCAATCTCTCCCAGCTCCCATGTGGAATCCTCTGGGGGGATGAATAACTACTCACTCTTTTTGGACTGAACCTGCAACTGTATCTGCACCCTATACATGTTCATATCCATCCATCCATCTTCTGAATCCTATTTGGGGTCATGGAGTTGCTGGAGCCAGCCTAGCTTTACTGTTGGGCGAAGGCAGGGCAAAACGAACATGTCACTAGTGTGTTGCAGACACACACACACACACACACACACACATTCACACACTTAGGGGCAATTTAGAAACACCAATTAACCTTTTTTTGGTCTGTGGGAGGAAGCTGGAGCACATGGAGAGAGCAAAGTGACAGGAGTGAAGCATCTAACTAAGACATCAAATGTGTAAATTTTGATTTTTTTCATTAGTTTTAAACAAGACAAAATGCAGCTTTTCTTTAGATTGAGGTGCATTTCAGCTATACACATTTCTACAAATCAATGATTATCTATACCTTTTGGGGATTTCCTACATATAAAAAACCATAAACCAAAAATATTTTAAATACTTATTTTATGTCAAATTCTTGGTTTTTGTTGGATTAAAGGTTTTTTTTTGTTGTTGTTGTTTGAGAAAATCATATATTTTTCACAGATATCGTTCTTTCATTTGAGCTCTAAATGAAAACCCACAAATGAAGCATTTTTGACCTTAAACATTCCACAGTTGGAATACTTAGTGCTGTGAAAAATACAAATAAAATAAAATATGTGTTTCTGCCATTGTTTGACTATAAAACATTAAATAAAGCATAGATTCCCTTCTTAAATCTGAAAAGTTTATTTTCTGTTATAAATTAAAAATATTTAAACATACATTTTGAATTTTTTTTATTGTAAAAAAGAATTTACGATGATTTAAAAGCAGCTTTGGTGTCAGCATATATTTTTTTGACACAAATTTTTCTAATAGATAAGAAATTTGTCACCTTGATCGGGCCGCTTTGGTTTTAAAATACTAATTCAAACCTTTAACAAATAGGAGGAAAATACCTCTCACATTTAAGTATTAGCAGGCACATTTTTACATTAATCAATTTGTCTTTTATTAATTTTTTAACACTTTTAGCCTTAAAAAAACTTAATAATGTAGCATTTGTAGACTTTTGACATAATCATTTCATTTTTAAAGCAATATGAACTCTTATTTAGCTAATTCAGAATTTCCTCTGGAAGTTTTAGCTTTCATTGTGGTGCTTGGAGCACTTATCTAGTATTATTTTGTTTATTATATAATCTTTTTGAGCTCATTAAACTTTTAGCTTTTATTTCAGAATTTTCCTTTTTTTCTTTGCTGCGCCTTTTTGTTGAACTCATTTATCTAAGGTGTTAATTTGATTCAGTTAATTCACACGTATATTTCTGTGGGAGCTCCAGTTGATCTTTTTTCTTCTTCTTAAAGCTAAGTGTGGCCGTCTGCATAGGTTTCTTTGCTGCATGGAGTCCATACGCTCTGGTTTCCATGTGGGCTGCCTTCGGACAAATTGAAAATATCCCCCCACTTGCGTTTGCCATGCCAGCCATGTTCGCCAAATCCTCTACCATCTACAACCCGATCATCTACCTGCTGCTGAGACCGAATTTTCGCAGGATAATGTGGAGAGATGTGGGAGAACTTTACCAAAGCTATTTGAAGGGCTGCTTGTGGCCCAGGGGCCAAGCAAAATGCTGCACAATGTTAAACATCCGGGTAAGACTTCGCACAACTCACCGACAAACCAGCCGCTTCCCTTCATCAGTCTCTCCACCTATAATGACGATAGAAGATCAGAGCTGCCAAAGGTGTGAGGATACATTCACCTGCTTCAGACACTACCCCACAAAGTGTGCCGGCAATGACATGACAGCTAATGGAGACACATCAGTGGAGCAAGAAACGCCGGTTTCCCAAAGGCAGAATCAGACGAGTGAAGACGAGTCCTCCAGGAAGTCTCTGATGGCCACAGTAAGGACTACAGAAACAAACAACTTCCACATTTCCTTAGAGATGATTCCAAGGCCCACCAAAGAGGCCTGGCCCTGACCCTTCAGACTTGTAAACTATATTATGAGCTTCTGGATTTTAAATGTGTCTTTATTTATTTCGTAGAATTTTTTTTATCTCTCAAATCTGCTCATTCTCCTGTGATTTTGTTTAAAAAGTGTTAAAAATGTGGAAGAAGGCACAAACTGTATGCCCAAGCAATGTTTACAGTCCTTTCAAAAAGAGTAAGTATCACTTTCTTTTTTTTTTTTTTTGCTAAAGTTTTGCTCATTTTTTAACACAACCGTGTTTAATCCAATTAAGAAATTTAATAAAATTAAAAATATTAAATTGAAAAGTAAAAAAAAAATAACTGTTCCTACTAAAGTTAGTTTTTTTGTAAAAAATAAAGAAAGAAAAGGGAAAAAAGTATCTTGTTTCCCATTATGCTAAATAGATTTTTCTTTCATTATCTTTTATACAAACAGCATTGTGTAAATCATAAAAAGTTGACACTTGAAAAGCTGTTGGAGTTGACCTCCCGAAGGCTCCTTAGTTTCCTCTTGAAAGCTGCAGATCTTAATTTTCTTGATGTCAAGGTGTGGACTTTGGTAAGTTTTTGTCTTGGTTTTGTTGATTTTGTGTTGAAGTTGTGTTTTCTCGTTCATCTCTGTGTCACAATCACACCAGGTTAGAGTTTGTAATCACACCCGTTTCAGCTGAATGGTCCACATTCACCATGTTTAAGTGCGCATTGGATTACCTGGGTGTTTTGGGGCTTTGCAAAGGTTTTTCAAGGCTCACTCATCTCATGCTTTGGTTCTTTTTTTAATTCAAGCTTTTGCACCTTATCACTGTGTCCTGCATGAGGATCCTCAACCGTCTCTCCTATCATGAAACTTCAAAGAAATCATTATTAAGTGCAAAACTAAAATTTGGCGTTGCCTCATTTCACCTCCAGAATATTAATAAAAAATATGTTTCATGTTTGCAGACATTAAGTAAATTCAGGCTATGTTACAGATGCAAAAGGACTTGTTTGTAAAATATGTTTTTCATGAAAGTTTAGAGAAATATTTGAAAATATATTAAATAAATTAAAATATTTAAAATTTGAAGTTTTGAAGGTTTTTGTTTCTCAACTTGCAGCAGAAAAATACCAAGAACTGGCTGGTCTCACATTTGCACAAATATTCTGTCTTGATTCAATGAAATATGTTCTTTTGTTCAACTTTATTTTGCCACACAAAAGTACTTACCTGTGTATTGTTAATTGAGTCATTAAATCATTTAAGTTTAGTGCTAAGAGAACTGAAATCTTGCCTGTTTGTGACCTTAAATCTTGCGTAGATTGAAGGGATTTAGCTTAGGTTTAGTTTAGATCCTAAAGAATGAAAAAGAACAATTTTGATTTCAAGGAAATATGCAGTCAGCGGGTGTGCAATCTAATAAACATTCTGTTAAAATGCAAGTTTAAAGTGTTTGCAAAAACACATTTATAAGACTAGTTTCTTTCAATTTAAACCTTTACCATTGAGGATTGTTCGCAGACCTGCTGATTCCTGGAAAACAATAGTTTTTTTCTCATTTTGTATCCCTCAGAAGAACTAAATAGTTGTTCTGAAGATGAGCCATTGATCTGAAGTGAGGCGCCGTCTACCCAGACATGGTGTCAAGTGAGCAAAATGCCTCAGCAGGCAGCGAGGCTCAAACCTGGAACGGCCACAGAAAGAGCAGAGGGATCTGGAAGATGTGTGTTTATTTGGATTGTCCAAAAGGTAAAACCACAGCATCACAGTTGGTTTCTGAAGAAGCTTACCTCGCAAGAGGAAACCATAGAACTTTACAAAGATTGGAAGAAGGCACATGTTTAACAAAATAAAATTCTCTCAAAGAGACTTCCAAATCCTTGATTAGGTAAAGCAACTCATAAGGTAGAAGACAATGTGGCATCTGTGCACAAAGTTTTATAAAACTCAATGATTTTTATAAAACTCTCAACTCAAAAGAACATAGCAGTTTTTTAAAATGTAGACCAATCTCCAAAGATAACAGAACAGTGACTGTCTTACAGTATGACCACAAACAAGTCCCATTGATACTTTATCACATTTACATAGAATATTTCTTTTTACTTATAGTTTTGCCTCTTTAAACATAAATTCCCCACTCTGTGACATTCTATATTCATCTATGAAAATAGATTCTGTTCAAACATAACTCTGCACATATTTGATGATTTTTTATATCTTAACGTTTTTGATAAAAAGACGACATAATAAATCCTTTCAATAATTCAGTTTCGGCCCCAAACAGGTCATGTGACGGTACAGAAATCTGAAATACCATGGACTGAAGAACTGGGGTGTGTTCACTCTGTGCCGACAATGAAATTGAATTGTGCCGACAGTCAAGTCACATATAGGATACAAGGCCACAATACATTTTTCCAACTTGGTTAGAAGTAAACAAGGCCAACTGAAGAGCGTTTAGGCCACATGGGAAGGACTGCACGTGTCCAGTATCTTCTGGATGACATCTACTTTAATGAGTCCATCCAAAGCTCTACAGAGCTTTCCGACGGTGCAGCCAATGGATCCTTCTTTCATTTTCCAGCGCTCCAGCATCTGGTGGACCAACTCTGGCAGGCCGTCGCGGTAGTAATCGTGGTCTATGGTTTCGATTTCAACATTGTTCAGACCCAGCCGACGTGCACAGCGTTTCCAGGTGCTACCAATGTTCTCTGTCAGTAAATACAGGTGCTCGTCTGTCACAGCCTGACCCTCTAAAAACAGGAAAAAGAGGGACAAATAAGAAAATCCTTATTGTGTTAGGTGCATCACATGGCAGAAATTGATGATGCACCAACTATTCTGGAAATCTACTCTGGGAAAAGCTGGACAATTGTAATTGAACAAATTAAATCAATACATTGTTTTTTTCTTTTATAAAATGCTTACACTCCTATCTTTTAACATTCATGAATGCTAATACAATGATTGAATTTATATATCAAAAGGATAACAGACAAATTATGACATTTTTTAACTTTTAAACAGCAACTTCCCTCCTCAGAAAAGAGCAATAGCAACTTTTGTGCAGCGGAGGAAGCGCCTCCTGTTTGCTTTAAAACTACAGACAGACCGTTTTTTAAATTGCAATTTCAGAAGAGTCGTAAAGTACTTGAGTAAATTTACTTTGTTACTTTACTTCAGGATGTAAGCAAAAATATATTCAACTATAATAAATATAAGCAACTTTCACTCTCTCCTTGACAACATGTTTTAATTGTTTATTTGTGCTCTTTACTCCACTACATTTGAATGAAGACTCAAGTAAATGTAATAAGTAAATGTGAGTCTCCATTCAAATGTAGTGGAGTAAAAACAAGTATAAAACTCAATATATATGTATAAATATTGAGTTTTATACTTGTTTTACGAGTTTTATATTTTTGTTTCCCCTGCGACAGACTGGCGACCAGTCCAGGGGTGTCCCCTGCCTTCGCCCATGAGTAGCCGGGTTAGGCTCCGGCAGCCCGTGACCCAGAAAGTGATAAAGCGGTTCAGAAAATGAATGAATGAATGAAGGAATATTGTTGTTTTATTAAAACAAAATGCGTTCTGGTTGGAGCGTGTAAGACGGACCGTATCACTCCAATCTTGGATAACCTTCACTGGCTGCCTGTGAATTTTAGACTTCATTTTAAGATGTCCTGGATCAACTTTAGGTCAGTGAATCAGATCAAATAGGATTGTTTAAAATGAACCGATATTGACTATGACCATGACGATAAGACTATGACTATTGATTTTGTATCAGCAATCACTAATTATGATATGAATCGAATTGCTGTTAAAACTACTTTTGCACTTTTTTTTAAACTTGTCCTGTCCAACAGCTTAGCAAACAGATATGAGCAGATTTTACTGTTACAATTGGGGGTTATAAATCATCAAACACACAAGTTATATATTAGTATAAACCCCTTTTGTAATCTAAACTTTATTCATATTAATTATGTTTGTAACCTTTTTTTTTGTTGGACTGCACGGAAAAGAAAGAGGGAGAAGAAGAGAGAAGAGAGGGGGAACAAAGGACGGGGAAGAGGATGGGTTACAGACGTTGGAGGACAACCAAGGGTGGCGGGGATGGGGGTGGGGGGTGGGGGTAGAATAAAAAAAAAAAACAGGCATATGTATGTGTGTGTGTATATATATATATAGAGAAACAACAACACAAAAATGTAACTGACCGTATTTCATAATGCCTTCTTGGATGGGCGAGATAGTGGAGCTGTTTCCAGACACACACAGTGAGGAAGTGGGGCTGTCAAAGGCTCTGATACTCAGAGTGTTGTTGTTTCCGATCTGGATCCCACTGGCATTGTGAATGTACAGAGGTCCTGCAGAAGGTACATGTCAGTCACTGCCACTCCGTCACAAAGTGGATGGAAGTTTTTGAGTGTGTTTTTGACTACCTGGCTCCTTTGCTTGGAAACTTTTTGAAAGGGTCCCACAGCCATTAGCATTTGTATCAGGACCCGGGTAAACTGGCCAGGACTGCTGGCGGTCTAAAGGTAGATGCTGCTTAAACTGTGGCAGAGAGGACGTGCTGGCAGACGCAGTTAAATGGGTTGGCGTCGGTGAAATCATAGAGCCGTAATGAACGGAGTTCAAATTTAAGTAAGGCTCGTCTGAGCCGGTTGGCTGCACCGACTCTTTTGTCCAGGAATGGACAGTGGATATGTTTCTTGCCTGTGGCCTCCAAGACTGATCCGAGGGACTGACTTGGTTTTGCAAAGGATGATTTGTGGCATTGTTGTAGCAGCTGCTGGCGGCCTCGGGATGCATTTCAGAGTTATAGCTGCCATGTTTGTGGTAATGAAGCTCTCGATCCAGCTTCTGCTCCAACTCTGAAGGTTGTCTGGCATCTGCTTGTAAGGAATCCCCCAATGTTTTGTAGCTGTGGTCATGGAGATCCTCGATGCTGGCTTCAACTGGTTCAAGTGGTACGAAAACACTCGAGTCGGAACTCACCAAAGGAGCAGGGGAATCTAACGGATCCAGAAAAATCAAAGGAACTTTTTTAGGCTTTTTAAGAATTTAACAGAAATAAAACTTTAATTTGTACATCGAGGCGTTAACCAACCTTGCTCATTTGCTGTAAAGTGGTCGTGTGTAATTGACAGTAATTTCATCTTCTCAACAAGTGGGCTCTCGTATTTTTCCTGGAAAAAATACATTTAACTATTTAACATAGTAATTTAGTAATTCAGATAAAATGCTGAAATAAATTCAAGCTAAACCCAATTGGTTAATTTCAAAGGATTCACCTTTAGATCGTGTAAATCTTTCTCTATATGTGGTTCCAGATTATTGGCATAAAACAGATAGAAAATGTGGTAGGCTTCTGCAAAAAAAGATAAACAGAGTTAGAGTTATTGGGAAAAGTTACACAACTCACAATAAGTAGGGGTATTGTGAAGCGCTCAGTGGATGTTGCATACTCAGTGTTTCACTTCACAGATATTTTTGGGGAGAAGGAGGCCATTGTATTGGGGTGACAGATCACCTCGTTTAGTGTTTTCCACATTGTACTGTGTACAGTGTTTCTTACTTATAAAGACCAAAACCAGAAAATTCTAAGAGAAAAACCATTTCAACATTCTGTGGTTATAAAAAGATTATTTTGCCAGTAAGTAATTCTAAGGTCCTTATTCAGTCAGCCACGAACACAGCGCCACTTAACGGAGCACCAGCTGGCTAAAGCGCGCCTTCAGGTTGGTAGCAGGCCGTCAGATGTTGCAGGTGAACTTGGTGAGAGCGCAACCATGACCAGTACCTAAGGACCTCTGTACTCAGACATGGTTTTGCAAACGCCACACAGCTGCAGGTTTGTGACAAACCATTCATAACCGCCGCCACCGCTTTGACTTGAATGAACAGACGACCGTTACAGGAGACATCACTGACATCAAGACACCAATGTGAATGTTTGCAGTACAAGACCATGTGACTTAGAGAATGGAGAAATGGTCGACCGTCCTGTTCATTGATGGGTGTCGGGTCATTTTGCACAGAAATGATGGTTGTCACCATTGATGGAGGAGGTGAGGTGAGCAATACGCCAAGATCAACCAGAACAGACAATTCTGGTTCTTCAGGAAGTGGGAGTGCCTCATATGTTATAGTCAATGTCCCCTGAACTGAGCCCCTCTGCGATGATCATATCTCGCCCCCGAGTGCCTGGTAGAACTGGATATAGCACTTGTGGAAAAGCAACATCACGAGGCTGGTAAGGAGCATGAGACGAAGCTATAAAGCTGTCATTGAAGCAAATGGGGGAAATACCTGCTAATGACATGGTCGATTTTTGTTATCTGGGGCTATCTTTATTGTTGTCTTAATTTTTGGGGTAATAAAAACCAAAGTAATAAAAATTGTGTTTCTTCTCATTCATTATTAGTAATATCAAAGGGAACTGTTACTTATTTCCATAGAATTCAGACCAAATAGGAAAAGAATTCATGTTAATATCAAAATCCTTAACTTGTCAGTGTATTTCAAGAAGTCAGATAATTCCAATCATGTTGGAGCCAGAAGCAAACTAACTACACTCTACAGTTTGAATAATTTCAGTGTTGTGTCTGTCACAAAATGCCTTTAAATGTAGGTCGCTTCTTGGGATTGTCGCTCCAGCACCACTTCATAAGCTGAATGATCTCTGAAGGTGTGTCTTTAGGAATGAGGTCCTCTGCCGGTCGGTGTCCGTCACGAACACACTGACTTATTTGATCATCACTCCTCGCGTCTGAACAGAAAGATTTTTGGTTGGTTGAAAAAAATGCAACAGGGACTCACAACTTTATCATTCATGCTGTAAATGCATTTGAACTTGTGTGTGTTCGGATCTCAAAGCTCACTTGCGTATGGCTCTTCACCCGTTAGAATGACCCAGACTACGATTCCAAAACTGTAAACGTCTGACTTCTCAGTGGAGGGGGTGTTAATGCTCCTCAGGTGCTCCGGCGCCATGTAGCTCAGCGTGCCGGCACCTCTAGCCTCTAACGTCTGCCGGCTAAGGCTCTTCCTGCGAGATTCTTCCTTTGTGAGTTTGCTCCATGTTTGACAGGTGGCCAGGCCAAGGTCTGCAATCTGAAAACAATGTTTACTGTATCTCAGACTGCATGAATTAGTGAGCTAAGTGTTGTGACTTTACTTTTTTTTTTACCTTGATGTGGAAATCTTTATCCACCAAGATGTTTTCTGGCTTGATGTCCTTGTGAATGACACGTTTCTCCGTAAGGTACATCATCCCTTCCAGAACCTCTAAGATAATTCTGCCTTTGATTGAAATCGACACGTTGACCTGAGAAGACAAAGCACTGAGGGCGTCAGTTCAAACCTGAAGAACTTCAGGTTTAATGGGCTTCAGAATAAAGGAAATAAGCAAAGCCTGCACAACAAATCAAAAACCATCAGCCAGTGCAATATGAATATTTCCAAAGACAAAAAAAAACGGCAATAAATGGCTACCTTAAAAGTTTATATACATGATAAAAAATCTCATTGCTGCTGTTTATGCATTTGACCAATCAGATAGATCCATTCACGTCATTGGCCAATCAAATGGAGTCTTTTTATGTTAGATGCCTGCCACCTTTGTAGACTTGGGTCATATAGAGTGTAATTGAAATGTTCTTATTTTTCACTTTTTTATGGAGAGGATATAGTATTACCCCAGTTTGTGCAGTTTCCAAAATGCAGTTTCCACATGCACAACTTAGAATTACAACAGCTTGAAACTAACTACACACACAAATCTTTAAGAATTACGCACAAATTGCTTGTTGCGAACACACAAAACTGCGTTTACACACAAATCTCAGGTGAGACTTTTTTCACGTCTTTTAAATACTGCTTGAATGCTGGGTCATCAGTTTTCTTATCAGTTGGTTTGAACTTAGATTGTGAATAAAACAACTGGCAAAACTTGACTTTCTTAAACAGATATGCCCTGATAATCAATATAAAAAAGTCTTTCTATTATTAATACCATAATATACAGTTTATTGTCCCATGCGATCAATCCCCTACGTCCCGCATTAATTTATGTTAACTAACACCTTGTCTGGCTTTATCCCTTACATAACAGATAACAGCTGTGGGATTATGGTTTTCTTTAGAGTGACTTCTGCTAAGAATTACAAAGTCATTGACAGCATCACAGCAGTGACGTGGTGCGTGTCGTGTGAAGGAACACGAAAACCTGCATCGAGAGTGATGTAAACCCCGTTCAGCTGAGCTCAAATAAAACACTCATGCAAGTGAACAGCTGGACCTTTGTTTTTTATTTTTTAGAGAGCATGAAAAAAGCTATGGATTAAAAATGAGATTTTTGAAATTCAAAAAAAAAAAATGTCTGTAACTAATTAAGTGTTGTTAACGTGATCATTTGACTCCCATAAACTTTAGATCCATATCTGTCTTTGTTTTCCTCGTTTGGTGTTGGCATCGGGCTCAAAACTGCATGGCTCCAAATTGCATGCCATTTTTGTTGAACCAATAATGTTATGTTGGGGCTGTAAGCTAGAGGGAGAGAGTGTTTAGCTGTCAGTTATGGGTGACAGGAATGGGGGGGTTGCTCCGCGCCAGCAGTCCCGCGCAACAACTCAGAGGAGAATTTCTGATAATTAAAAGGCCAATGGAAACGCTTTTACAAAAGATCAAATCAAAGTGGAACTTTTAAAATATGTTGACTTTTGTTTAAGTAAAACTGTTGCAGTGAAATGATGTTTTAGTGGTTTCCTGTTCTGATTGGTTCATGCTTCAAGTCGTATCGTCATCGAAATATTGATTGCTAATATCACACATTGCAAGTTTTCCTCTTATTGTGCTGCCTTAAAAATAAAACCAGGAAATCATTTTTGCTAAAATCTTTTCAGTTTTACAGGAAGTGTAAAACCCTACATACCGTTTTCAGCATGACAAACAGGTTACCCATAGGCAGAAGTTCCAGGACGAGAGAGCAGTCCCTGTCCTCCATGATCACACCCAGCAACTTGACCACACGCTCATGGTTCAGGCTTGCCATGATGCTCCCCTCCTCCAGCAGCGACCTTTTACTCTCTCTGAAAAATTAACAGCAAAATGACTTTTACAGAGGATGCATGAAGAAAGGACACAGACACCCCCACAGTTGAGTTTGAAGGGCAGGGTGCAGATATATTTGTTTTCGTAATTATTAGAAATAATCAAAAACCATCATTAATTCAGTGTTATACTTTTATTTTGTCGGTTTAGTCACAGCTTGCAAGTGACAGCGCAACATTACTGCTGTTTAGAATGATTTAACCTTTCGCATGAAATTTTACGTTTTAAGACTCAGACGTTCCAGAAACGCTACCTGCCTCCTCCAGATGACTTCAGAAAGGTGGAAATATTTACAAGCTATAAACAGACGAGACATAGAGGAGAGGAGGAGGAAAAATGAGAAAAAATGAGAAAAACTGCTACAAATGCAAAGACAGTTCCTTATGAGCAATTCATTTTTGCTTTGTTTTAAACCGACAAACAGAAATTCTTTCACATAAAAAGAGGAAACAACATGATGCTTCCAAAAACTAGGAAGTTCTTGAAAGTTTGTTTTTTTCTTTTTGTTTACTTATTGTAACTCTGTTGCTCCACAGCACTTCAGTGCTTTTTAGCACAAACTGTCAAAGAATTCTGCACTCAGCATTAACATACCAAATAAAAAAAATAATAATAATAATAATAAAGACCAAAAAATCTTAACTCAGTAAAAAATAAAAAAGCAAAACAATTTTGTTCAAAATTATTAATCATCATGACACCACTGAGCTATTAGTTGTTTTAATAGTACAAAATTTGTATTTTTTCTTTTTCTTTGGAAAAAAATAAATAAATAAGATGATACACAAAAAAAGACTTTGCAAATACTAAGAACTTATTATTAATCGACATGTCTGCAGAAAAATATAACTGTCACTGAAATCCTGATTATTTTGGTTGGAGTTTTCAGTGTGGAACACATTCTGGTTTTCATAAAGTTGAGGTAAAAAAAAAAGTATTTTTCAATCTATGACGTCCTTTTCTTACATTTTTGAAGCTCTGAGGGATCTGAATTTAAAGAGACAGAGAAAAAGATGTGACACAGAGGTGGTGCGAAAGCTCAGGTTAGGTTGTTTAGAGCTGATCTTTCTATGTATTTTCAAAGCATTTCCACTGGTCATTTCATCATGATCACGCCGTTTTGGCCAAAATAATAAAAATCTGTCGTTTTCTAGGACATAGTTTCTGCAGAGTGCCAGTAGCTCATTAGCCCTCTAAGTTGTGGGCGTGAAAGTTGGTGTGGAGCAATCCCGCCCCCTTTTCCTGTCACCTCAAACCGTCGACAAATGGATGCATCAGAATAGAGCAAAGCGGTGCTTGTGGCTTGTCGGTGTAGGTTTATGGCATGTTTTCGTCTGCTCCTGATACACAAGGATTTGAATAAAGAAATACTCCGAAAAAAAGCTTAATGTTTGTCCTACGTCATGAGAAAAATAAAGAACATGTTACACAATCTTCATTGCAGTGGACCTTTAATGGACGGAATGATGGTGAAGATGATTGGCTGTGGTGACTTTTGAAGGGAGAAGTCAAGAAGATCAGAGGATGGAGATCTTATCCTTCTTTCATTGTAACAACAAACGATTAATGGTATAAAAGCAGCTCTCACTTCCATAGAGGTACATTTCAGAAGCACAAATTACATGAAATGAAATCAGTGTAGTTACAGTGTCATTATATAACAGGCTGATGTGTGTGAAAGTGTGACACTGTTTCATGGATTGACCACCACCTGAGATGTCATTTTACTTTAAGATGCTCTAATAAAGGATCACAATCCCTAACTCTGTTCTGGACATGATGGTTGTTTCAACAAACAAAAAAAAGGGGAAATCCCATGATGGTCGCAATCCAGTCAACACTTACTCGCTGCGCAGTGGACCGGTGTATAAAGTCTTCAGGACCACTTGGCCGAGGGTCGCGTGGTAACACAAATAAACCTCCCCGAAGCCTCCATAATCCAGCAGCTCCTTTTTGATCAGATCAGTCGATCTCATCTGAAGTGAGGTCTGAGGCGCGGCGGCCATCCCGACAAACTTTCAGAAGATGAAGAACTAAACACACGGAGGGTCCCATACACCGACAGCCGGTCGGGTGTTTCTAAACTCTGTTTAGAAAACAAACAAAACGTTTCAATTCAGCACGAAATCACCCAAATCCAAGCTTTCAGAACGAACACGCCGAAAGCCACGGGAGGTAAGCTAGCGCCTTTCGGGGCGTTCGGAAATAAACAAGTACAACTCTTTACTGTCAACAAAAACAACTTGAAATAAGTAAACGACAGTATTCGTCTCAGTCACTGACATCACCGCAGGATAGTATTAAAAAGTTACCTTCCAGGTACTCTTTAATTCAAACGACGACAACTTCTGCGGAGTTCCGGGTTTTCCTTGAAGTGAAAGGAGAGCTGAAGACTACAAGCAGCCTTATAAGTCGATTACCGAAAAACAACCCAGGGTAGATAGTTGATTCAGATTAGACCGGCTGATCACTTCAACGCTGAATAGAATCAAATTTGACATCACCACATTAAACAGTTTTAACAGTAACCTTCTGTTTCAGATGTTATTTAATTTAAGGGACATTCACTCCGGGATTTCCTTGAAGTGAACATTGACTGTTTAAGAGAGCTGGACTTAGCGACTGTGACGTCACCAGAGGAAAAGGCCTTACTTTAGGCTACAGCGAAATGAAGCCAATTTAGTTGGCTTTTTTCCGTGATATGGATGTTACCATGTTGGAGCCAGATGACAGTGATATTGGTCTGGGTTGGTCTGAGTGGTTGACTATAGAGGACAACTGAACTGAGTTGATCCCTCTCCCCTCACATTCCAAATAGGAAGTACTTGCTGACTTCCACTGAAAAATCAACAGCTATTGCTCAGTCATTCTATTTTTCAGAATAAACATTCTTGCTCTGCTACCTTTTTTTTTAACATGTTCTTGCTGATCTTAATTTTTTTCGTGAATTTTTTTCTTTATTGCAAGTTATTCAAGTTATAAACTGACCAATCAGATGCCTCAGTAAAAGCATGTGGTGCCCCCACCTCAATTGTTTGATTTCCAGATTCTCCCGCGCCTGCTTTCAGTGGACGGGATTAGGACCAGATTAGAACAAGGCCACTCCTGATTGGTGACAGTAGTGGCCATAGAAACTTTGATTTAGACCGACTCAGACCAATCACTGTCATCTGACTCTAACATGGTAACGTCCATATTGCAGAAAAAATTTGATTTGTGTACCACCTGCTAGCTGCCTATAGGTTTGCACAAGCTTGCAGGACAATAACAGCTGAACTACACAAGTACAAGACACTAAAAAAAAAAAAAAAAATCAATAAAAGGCTTACGAATAATGAGAAATCTAAGAAACAATCACAGCGAGGCAATTTCATCAAATAACACAAGTGTTACGCAACACCAAAAAAAGGGAAAAATACCCATTTGAAAATAAAAAAATGTAATGCAACCACAAGGGGGCATAATCCGGTGCTTTAAATGCAAGTCCACGTAAATGCAGAGGGTTTGTATTAAAAGGGGCACCTGTTGTATGAACAAAGCTAAACCAAGCAGAACTTTGATGGGTCTGATTGGGACTTTGAAGATGATGGGTAGGATCAGGAATGAATCCATCTGAGGAAAAGCTCGTGTACGATGTTTTGGAGATCATTTCTAGGAGGCAGAATGAAATGGTTTGTGCACATTGAGAGGAAGGCCAGTGATTGTGTTGGTGAAAGGATGCTGAGGTTGGAGCGACACCTACAGGAAACAGCTCAAAGGCGAAGATGTAGAAGATTTGACAATTAAAATGCAGGTTCATTGATAAAACATTTATGTGAAACTAGAGCAGGAAACCACCTAATTTGTAGCCCCTGGCGGTGTGGGCCCCATGTAGACCTACATTCTGGGCAGAGTATCTGCAAACGCCCACACAAAAGATTTCTCCTTTTACGCTGGAAAGCCACAACAAAGCAGTGTCATATTTACCTGCTGTGTCGTTTTACCAGTGCGCATTTGGATTCTTTTTCTGTTATTGGTATTTATTGCTGGTAATCAGCAGGTTTCAAATTTCCAGCTTGATTACAGTCAATGGGGACCTGAGAATTACTGGTGTGTTATGGTGACAAATTAGCAAACTGGATTACATTATTACAAGTCTAATTAATTTAATCTTCAGTCATTACTCAGCTGATGTCACTTCATTACTGTGAGGTCTGTAATGGTTAGAAAATTGAATGTAATTGTCATAATTATTGTACAAAGTCTAATTTTGTATAAAATAATCAGCAGGTTGAGCTCTAGATGTGGTACATTTTCAATGTTTTGATTACCCATCTATCTTCTCAACCAGCTGAATCCTTTTGGGGGTCATGGGAAGTCTGTCTTTTGGGTGAAGGTGGGATACATCCTGGACATCTCACCAGTCTGTCGCAGGGCCACACAATCCCTTACAATTTTAAGATACCAATTAACCTATGAAGCATGTTTTTGGACTGTGTGAGGAAGACCCAGAAAGGTCCCAGTCAAGATTTGAAACATTGCACCGCACAGCGCCATCGCAGCTTTTAGATCATTTTAGTCCAAATTTTCCCAAGATGTCTGTTATGAACTCTGAACAAAACCATCCTTCAAAATTTTAAGTGGAATGAACAAAAATCTCAGCTTTCTCACCCTTATTAGTACTAGGGATGCCATAATTCTCAACTTAAAACTGATCTGAATATTAGAAAGTTGAATTGAATTGTGAGGAAAATGAATGGCTGCATCCCAACCACATATGTTTACAATGAAAGTATCAGACCCAGGTGTTGTGGTGCATTTAACATATTTAAAATGGTTTTATTACATCACACCAGGCTTAGTTTCAATCAACTGAAATTATTCTCTTCATTGTCATTTTCTAATTGGCAAATTGAAAAATATATTTTTTAGAATTTTAGTTTTTTTTTTTTTTTGTTTTGGAATATACAAATCATACATCAAACTGAATCAAAACTGTGGCCCCAAAACCAAGGTTTCAACTGAATCCTGGGGAAGGTGAATTGTGGCTTCCCTATGTTGATTTATGCAACTAAGTTTCTTTCTGACATCAAAAACAAGAAAATTGTCTAACACTTCTTCTTCATACCCAATAAAAACTAAACAAAAAAAGAAAAATCTTAAACTAGTTTATTTCTGTTTTTTCCAAGTACAAAAAATGACAGTATCCACCTTTTCACAGCGCATGTCCCAAGACAAGCTTAAAACTCTTGAAAAACTTGGTGTTCCATTTTAAAATAAAAGTTTAAATTTGTATCCAAATTCTTAACTTACAGACATGACCAGCACAGTGGTCATGTGGTAGAGTGTCTGCACTGAGACTGGAAGGTCATGAGTTCAAATCTACAGCCAAGTAAATTAAACACTTTGAAATTAGGAGCCAATTCCTCCCTGCTTGACACTCAGTATGAGGGAGTTGGATTTGGCTGTTAGCAACAAAATGGTTCCTGAGTGTGGCTGTGTCTCCTGCTACCGCTCCCCCAGGGAGTGGGTCAAATGAAGAGAAATTACACACAATTATACACACCAAGATGCAAATGGATTCACTCTTAAAACTGCAGCTGCACAACTGCTATTCTATCTTTTATGTTGTAATGGAGTAGCTGAATGAACATATTGATATTAATTTTTAGTGACTTTTTTTATCTCTTAACTTCTATTTATTATATTTCTAAATCTGAACTACATTTATCAATTTTCCCATTTTATTTTATCCTTTTTATCTTGTATATGGTTTTAAGCAGACCCAACAATTTCCCTTTGAAATTATTAAATTATATCTATCTATCTATTGTTTATAATTAGATTTTTGTTTTGAATTGTTATAAATCTTGAAAAAACAAATCCTGACTGTTTCTGACAACCAACAGACTCAAAACCAACCTTTAATCTTTTTGTCCTTTTTTGTTTTTATTGGTCTTCTAAATTTTCTGAAAAAATGTTTGTTTTTTTATTTCAAAATTTTTAATTAACCATAATAAGAAAATGTGATTGAGTGTGGTTAACCATCTCGACACAGTTAATTAAGCGATTTCATTAAAAAAAATGAAACAGATTATTCTAACTCACCAATGATAACATTTTTTCTTTCTAAGCCAGAAATCTGAGACAGCATCAGAGAAACAGTTGCATTTAACAGTTGATCAATAACCAGGTCACTGCTTTGGTCTTGTGCCACTTGACAATGCCTGATCTGACAGCTTCCCCCCTGCTTGAGCTTCAGCGTCTTACAGAGGACAAAAACAGCGCAGATCACCGGAAAGCTACAGCAAACTGAGGTCTGCAGCGTTATTATGCTCTCAGTGGTAAATTGTAGGCTGCAGTGCTTCCTGTCAATGTTCTTATCGTGATAATAATCAGCACAGAGCTGCCTGGTGCCATCATTTCTTTGTCACATCCGTACTTTTATGATTGGCTTTTGTTGGACATGTCAGTCGTCAGAGTGGTTTTGTGCTTGCTTTGGTTTTCCACTAACATGCATGGTGGTTAAAAGAGGATGTTCTGGACAGTTTACTAGTTAAAAGCGCATGATGGCAATACTTTGTGCCCGAGATTTTATAGAGTTTATATATTAAAAGTGACTGCATCTTTTTTAAAAGCATTTTTTAATGAAAAACTCCATATATATGGTATATTTGAGATCTTTTTTGAGAGTAATCCTTGTATTTTCAATGAGGAGGATGGTGTTTGATGGGTTGTATTGATCATCCATCTTTTTACTCAGAGATGTTTACACACAACTGCAATCAAGAATTAGTTCATTTAAGGCAAGGAAAAGTCATGAGAGTTTTTGGGT
Source organism: Oryzias celebensis (assembly GCA_014656515.1). Classification (NCBI taxonomy): domain Eukaryota; kingdom Metazoa; phylum Chordata; class Actinopteri; order Beloniformes; family Adrianichthyidae; genus Oryzias; species Oryzias celebensis. Next base: position 78,113,634 of record BNCR01000001.1, read on the forward strand.
CAACTTGCATGAAAAAATATATTTCTTTTTATCCCAAATAAGTCTTGCTATTGAATTAATTACGTTTGGTTCTCTTCTCCATAATCTGTTTTTTTTTTTTTTTTTTTTTTAATATTCGCTGCACAGAATTATTAAATTTCTTCACCTTTAAATCCAACTCCAATTTTTTTTTTTTTTTTTAACTTGTCCTGTCCAACAGCTGAGCAAACAGATATGAGCTGAGAGCCTCTTGCATTAGACAGATTTTACTCTTACAATCGGGGGTTATAAATCATTGGGAACACAAAATGTATGTTGGTATAAGCCCCTTTTGTAATTTAAACTAAACTTTATTAATATTAATTTTGTTTGTGTTCTTTTTGTTGGACCGGACGGAAAAAGAAAGGGGGAAAAGAGAGAGAGGGGGGGGGGGTGTTATAGATTTTAGAGGATGACTAATGGAAGGAGAAAGTAGAATTAAAAAAAAAATCCAACTCCAATTATCGTTTGATCTATTGTTAATATCTTTCCAGTGGTCTTTTAATTATGATTATGCTGTTTTTAGCTGAAAACATAACTGTGTTGTTTTCTAGGACATGGTATCTGGAGAGCATCAGTAGTTCATCAGAAACTCTCCTCTGGGTTGTGGGCGGGCTGTTGGCGCCGAGTAAACTCCCACATTGTCTCACTCTGGAAGAAGGCCCAGCAGAGGTTGTACTTCAACTTTAGAAGTTCAACCTGCTTCAGGAGCTGCTGACCGTCTTTTACACTGAAACAATAATTTAGTCTTTGCTGACCACATCGATCACGGTCTGGTCCGCAACTATTAATTTATACTTTGTTCTTGTTTGCCTTGTCCTTTGACATGAGAACATAAGACACTGAAGCCAAATTCCTCGTTAGTGCAATCGGACTTGGCAAATAAAGCTGATTCTGACTCGTTATGTGCTCTATCAGGGGAAAAATGCAAGAAGCACAAGCACATATGAAAAACACCCATTTGGAGTGGGTTTTCAATAGCAAATGAACTATTTATGAACTGTTTCTTGACATTTTTTAATTGAACATTGTTGCATGTTTAGCACAAATTGGCTTAGAGTTTTGATTTGTGACCATTTTTAAAGAAAAGAACGACAAAAAAGTAAGATAAAGAGAGCTGAGCAAAAAAAGTAAGATAAAGAGAGCTGAGACACTGTTATTTTTAAGACAAAGTAATTAAACGCGTTTAGCACAATTCTACTACAACTCCCATGGTTCAACGCGGGAACCTGAGCACCACTGCTTATGTCTCCGGGTTCGGACATAAACTGCAGTGACAGACTTGCAGCGTGGGATTGGAGCACAGCAGCCTTTGAAACGCGATAAAGAGTGAAGGGTAGAGATTTCCAGAGTTGCTTCAAACGGACTGCCAGCATGGGGAATGGGATCAACAAGGTACGCATCTGGCACCATCTCATTCATGGTGTTATTTCGGAACCAAAACACAACTTTGGTCTCTAAAAAATATTCCTTTTCCGCTTGTGCGGTTTTCCCACTTTAAAAATTGAGTGCATTTTTGTTGTTTTCTTCACATACAACTTCCCTCGTGAGAGTTTCGTTGAACTTTCGTTTCTGGACTCGTCATCTGTTATGATCTTTGGTCAAAACGGTGCTGTTTTTTTTTTTTGTTTGTTTTTTTTTTTGCTTCTCCTTGCAGGTCCTTCCAGACCTGTATTTGGGGAATTTCAAAGGTGTGTCAAGTTTTAAGTTGATGCAAATAATTATTACACTTCATATGTAATTGTGGTGTCCTTTTTTTAAGATGCCAGAGACAGAGAAGCGCTTGCCAGAAACAATATCACGCACATCTTGTCCATTCATGACAGCGCAGCTCCCATCTTACAGGTGAGATGGTCTCCTGCTTCCTTTGTGTGATCTTAGGTTAATAGATTATTAACATCTAGGGAGAATAAGAAATCTAATATTTACCTGTTGAGATCAGTTCACTTCAGGGGCGGAGCTACGGGGAGGGGAGGGCAAAATACCCCCCCAAGTTTTGATTCAATTTTAGTCTCATTGTTGACAAAGATTATTTTGGGGTATTTGGGATGAAAACCATTCAAAGCAGATTATATAGAAGGTGTACTGAGATGTAGCATGAGTGGGTTTGAGAGTAGGTGGCTGTTCTTGCTTTAGTAAACGTGCAGACTCCAAGTATCTTCTTAACTATTTCTCTTAAAAATAAAATCATGAAGAAAAACGTAAAAAAAAATAGTGTGTAATCACAAGTCTGCAGGTGTCCGTCTCTTTTTTGAAAATAATTGGGGCCAAACTAAAAAGTAGAACGGACTTCTCACAGGTGTGCTTTGTCCTTTAGGAGATGACCTACCTCTGCATTATAGCATCTGACGTGCCCACACAAAACCTGTGAGTATGAAGGGTTGCTGCACCAAAACACAGCCATCAAAAGCGGAAAAAGAAAGTGAGAAAACATCATACATTTCAGGCCACGCTGTGGGGGCGTCAGGAATTATTTATTTAATGTTCAAGCTGATGTGTAAATGATATGCATCCACAGCCTTAACATTCAATCCTTTTCTGATCACAGCTCTTTGCAAAGGCAGCTCTCTGACACAAATGTAAAAATATCAGATTTTGTTGTTTAAAAACCAAAAAGGACGAGTTTTATGAACAGCAACACACTTTCTTCAGTCAATTTCTATCATGCAAAAAGCTAAATTAAATTGCATGTTGCACATGCAGTCAAAAGTTTAACTCAAATTTCTATTTTTAATGAGTAAGTCAGTCCACTTCTATTACATTTTCTTAGACAATATTTACCTCAATATTGTTAAGTGGAATGAAAAACAATCATACACAACACGAAATACGCAACCTGTAAAGATAAAAAATAAGGGTTTAGGTAAAAGCAGAATAAAATACATTTTATTTCAATTCAATAATCTTTTTGCTTTAAATAACTTTGTATCTGTGTTTAGGAGCCCAACATCTTTTATCAAATGTTTGGGTGAAAGTATCATGGTGTGGGCCTGTTTTTGCCATGTCTGGATTGACTTTGTTAAAGAAAAAAATGTCTGAACATTTGTTTGTAAGTAAAACTTCAAAACTGGTGAGAAACAGCCCAGACCTCTGAGGGTGTGCCACAAGAATAAAAATCACATTTTCAAATCAAAATTAACAAAACTTTTATTATAGATGGAAACGCCAGAAACATCCAAAGTCCAGAACTGCAGAAATATCCAATGGTTACAAGACATTTCAACCACAAATTCTCACAGTTTTTAGGACTTAAATATCTTTTTAGCCATTTAATTATGATTTTTTTTTAACTTAAATTCAATCTAACCATTGACTGTATGTGAAAACTGGACTGAGTGACCTCTCACCCCATTCCAAACAGGAAGTGCTCACTGGCTCCAAGAAGCTAAAACCCCATAGAGAAACAGCTATTACTCAGTCATTATATTTATCACAAAGCCATTCTTGCTCTGATGCCTCATTTTTAAACATGATCTTGCTAATCCTGTTTTTTAATGATACATTTTCTTCATTGCAAGTTATTCAAGTTATAAACTGACCAATCAGATGCCTCAAAGTATATGATTTTATATATATATATATATATATATATATATATATATGATTTATATATATATATATATATATATATATATATATATATATATATATATATGATTAATAGATTTTTTTGTAGCCCCCTTTCAAGTGGTCAGTGTCTGGACATCCAACAAGCTCCATACTGATTGGTGAGAGGGGTTACCATAATAACATTGACTCAGACCGACTTCCACTAATCACTGCTTACTGACAACATCTGGCTCCAACATGACGGCATCTGCATAGCAAAAAACTTTGGACTGAATTGCTCTGAAGTGACTTATGCTTAATGTCCGAATTCCCTCCCTACTTAAGGGCCTGTACCATGCAAAATCGATTTTTTGTTTAGCTTTTAAGTGTATTATGATGTTCATTTCTCACAAAAACAAACCGCAAAGTGGTATTTTGATCTCTTCACGCATTTTCTAAGTATTCCTCTGAAAAGCTGCTCTCTGAGCCCCTCTTAATCCACAAACATTAGCGGGTTCTCATGAGCTGAACTAGACAAGAGAGAAGAGCACCTTCCAGGAGGAGTCTGTGCTAAAAAACTCCCACTTTCTCTGCAGAGCTAGTGTTGATGCAGCTAAACACTCTCATGTTAGCATAGCTCTTGAGAAGAAAACCCTATAAATATACGTACATTTTACGACAAACTATTTTGGTCTATATTTGCCAATCTATAAGCACCGATGCACATTGGTTATTAACAGAGACTTATTAAGTTGCATTTAAATTAAAATGTTCTTAAATTTTCACTGGATTTTGGAATTGTAGATTTAGACACCCCCAAAAATAGTGAATGCTCTATAAAGTGCACTAAGTAGGGAATAGTAAGGGAAATTTGGACGCAACCTTAATTCTGCTGGAGCCTGAAGTAAGCTATTTTCTATGGGTGATGTCACACTCACTGGCTCCAGTTCTTTTAAGCAGTCAATGAACATAACATGAATGCAGACATTTAAAGACCCACTTGAAAAAAACGAATGTTTGGAAACGATGGCGCCGGTCGGTCGCTTTCTGTTGTTCTAATACCTTTCCACCAATCAATGGATTTCATCAAGTGACGACAGTAGCTCTGCCCTGACTGATCCACTCCATTTTTCTATCCTACAACCAACAGGGGACCAAAAACAGTACAAGTCTGTCCTGTTTAATGGGTCCGTTTTATAGTGGAAGCACTCAAAGTACCGGTGGGGTCGGGACCACACAGTGGAAACAGACATAAGATGGCGGGGGAAAGTGTAAACAGAGGGTTGATTAGAAATTAGCCAGTGCTAACTTCTGCACTAACAGTCCTGCCCACAACCTAGAGGCACATTTCTAATGAACTCCTGTAGCACTGCAGTAAATATGTCTTAAAAAAAACAACACAGGCGTTTTGATTTTGGCTAAAAACTGCATTTTCATAATCAAATGACCACTGGGAGCAATTTTACCATAGATAAAAATATAGTTGGAGTTTAGAGATCCTGTGTGGTTTTTCACATATACTTCCCTTGATCTTAAGGAAATTTGATGTGATGTTTATGAAAATATGGCATCAAATTTAGACAAATTTAGTTTTGAAAGCTAATTTATTTTCTGCAGTTGTAAGACACAGGCATTTCAGCGTGGACAGTTGTGGGATTTCAGGAACGATTAACAGCATGTACTTTTTTTTTTTTGTTTTTTTTTACAGATCTTATTCTCAAAACTTTGATCTCACTGGCATTTTTTTCTCCATAGGACTCAGCACTTTAAGCAAAGTATAGTGTTTATACACGAGTGTCGGCTGAAAGGAGAAGGATGCCTTGTTCACTGGTGAGAGCAAGATGACCTTTGTCTGTCTGTGACAGGGAGAGCCTGGGTTTTGTTAAGTAACTTTAGATGAAAGATGTATTTAGGTGACTTTTCTAGATCAATTTCCTTTGTGAAATTTCCATAATGTACATTTCAAATAAAGTGATACAGGGGTAGAGGCGAAGCATGTGTTACTGCTGCAAACAAATAAAATAAAAATGGAAGGCCTATTTTTGAACTTCCCAAAATGCAAAGTGCAGCAACAACGTCGTGCTCACCGGGTAAAAAAAGTAATTTTTGGCTGGGCAGAGTTTTCTCAGAAGTACACGGAGCTATTTTTAATTTACAAAAGCAAGAGGTTTTTTTTTTTCATTTGTCAAATGTATATGAAGCATTTAATCTGTAAATATGATCACATTTACTACTTTCACTTGTTCCAACTTTACATTCTTTGTAAACTAGAACTTCTGCAATTTGATTGGTAGACAACACTGTCCGTATTTGTTTATGTATGCAAATATAACTTGTTTTTTAACTAATGTTACCGTGACTGTCAGTTAAGCATCCCACAAGGCTTAACTGACTTGATAACAAACTTTGCATAATTTTCCACCTGCTGGATTTGACACTGCTAACATGAGTTTTCTTTTTTTTTTTTAATTAAAAATATTGAAATATTTTCTCAGTATTTTCTTTTTACAAAAGCAGGCTTGTTAAGCTGACACAGATCCTGAATCTGAGACATGGAACACAAGTTTTATCCACCAAAACAATGTTCACGTCTCCCAGATGAAGCATGTTTTAGCATTAACACCTACAACACAGAGAAATCCTTATCATAAAACTCTTATGTAGTTATTATAACATAATAGTAGTTAAGACATATTCAGACAATTGGAAGGATTCATGGCCAGACTATTAAATGTAATTATTTGATTAATAATTTAATTGGTAGAGGACTAGGGATTTAGTTGTTTATCCTTCCAGGATATCAACCCAGACATGTGAATGCTTTGGATCTACTTACTTTTTTTTCCCGCTATGTTTACGTCTTTAAACAGCTAATGACAACATAAACCCTTTACATTTAGGAAAAAATAAGTTTCTGTTCGAAACAAGGTCGCTGCAATAATGCTCAAAATTTCAAAAACTGTTTGTAACTATATTCGTTTTCTTTAATTGTTTAAACATTTTCCAGGTCGTGCAATTGGTTAAATATTCATCACAAGAATGAATTAGTTCAAAAGTTGCGTGCTTTTATGAGAGTTTTGAATCAGTTTGATCCATAAGAACATCATGAATTACCTTTTTTTATTATATGACTGCTAATATAAAAACGATTAGCTTGCATCAATTTAAATTTGGAAACTGTTTGTTTGTTTTAAATGTTTTTGTTTTTAAATTAGAGCTCTTCCTTTTGTTTACTCATACAGTTTGGCTGGAGTGTCTCGCAGTGTCACACTGGTGGTGGCTTACATCATGACTGTGACAGGTCTGGGCTGGGAGGAGGCGCTGGCCGCTGTTCGGGTTGTTCGGCCCTGCGCCTGTCCCAATCTCAGTTTCCAGCATCAGCTCCAAGAGTTTGAGGCCACCCAAGCTGATCAGGTCAGTATAATAAATCAGGGTTTTGAAAGGTTTTGTACTAACTTGAGTTGTTAGTAAGATGCAAGCACTGGCTTCTTGCAGGCTGTGTGCAAATGCTGCATACACAGGGTGAGCAGTTAGTATCCGTAGCACGCCTATACAAACTATGCTGTTTGCCTAATTTCCTAATTTCTAGCAGTCAGACTACATGCAAGAAGCACACACATCACATGAACAGCACTAACAGGCCCCTTGCTCAAGATTTTGGGGTGTTCCAAAATTAAATGAAAGCATCTCCCCTAATTCCCCCTTACCCTTACATGTAGTTCAAGTGTTTGCTATAACCTGGCAGAAAAAAAATGTGCGTGAACATGTTCGCTCTCTGGGTTCACAGAGCAGTCTACGTCCTTGATATTTACAGATTTCCCCATTTTTCGCTCGCAGACAGCCAATATCCACTCATAAGGGCAGTTGTGACAAAAGTATTGATATGAAGAAACAAACAAAGCAAGTGTCTTTTTTTTTTCTTTCTTTAAGTTCAGGGAATGGCTACGAAAGGAGTACAAAGACAACCCCTTCAACGATGAAGCTGACATACGGGACTTGCTGGCCACAAAGCTCAAGGTCAAAGATGAGGAAAAGGATGAAGAAAACATTCTTCTCTGAATTTTGTCTGGAGATGTTTGATCTTCAACTTTTGTAGCTGAGCCTAGACTGTGCAATGCAGAAATGCTGTGCGGATTTCTATTGTGGTCTAAACTCAGACGGCTATCTCTGTAGTTGATGCACATGAATGTAAAAATGTTCTAAATCGAATGTCTAAAAAAACATGTAAACTGCAAATAGGTGTTTTTTAAGTAAAAGCTAAACATATGAGATTTGTTCGTTTACCTCATTTTTGTGTCATGATTTTAATTTGTTGAATAGAGGTAATGGCTACATGAGGTTGATGGTCGGTGGGTGCTGACACTAAGTCTGTCTGCGTGCTGTTCAGCGCCGTTTCCTGGGTCTCTTCCTGTTTGTCTGATGAGCAGCGAAGGTCATGCATGGAGGCATCGAGCCACCATGATCTTACAAGACTTTTGGCTCTGTTGAGTTTTAAACTCATAAATCAGAATAAAACATAAATAAAAGTCTGAATTAATAAAAGAATCATTTAACTTGAGGGAGAAATATTTAACATGCAAACAGATGCGGATAAGTGGCCACTGGGGGGCAGTGTTACAAATGTTTTACACCAGAAATCATCTTTTAATTTAAATTAAAGTATGTTTTTCTGACTTTTTGTCGTTTTAATTGTACACTGTCAGTTTTTGACAATGACTTAAAAGATATTTATATGTTTTCTAACAACCATCTATCAGTAGACGGTTGTTTGAACCAGATTTTCCTTTTTAGGTGATTTTTTAGGGGGGGGTATTTAATGATGGGAACTAAATTGTTCCTTTCCGTTGTGATCTGCGCTCAGGGTGTCACTAGAGGGATTCCCCACGACACCACTGCGTGGGCGCCTTTAGGCTTTCAGAGAAGTGAATGCGCCAACTTGCAGCACATCTCTTCTTGAACTTCTCTAAGCCCCAGAAGCTCCTCCCTGAAAAATCAAGATGTGAGAAGGTTTAAGAGCAGGACCCCAAGATCCCCGCCAGAAGCTTGCAGTGGGGGGCCCTGCGGATCTAAAGGTAAGCTCCTTTAAAACCAAGAAATGTCCCTCAGCTTTAGGTGATGCATTCATCTGAAAAATGTAAACCTAATAAATATATTTTTGGCAATATTTAGACAATATTTAAAATTGTATCCATGCAGAGTTTTGCTTTTTGAAAAAAAAGTTGCTCGATGCGCAATTATTCATGTAAATGAGTCACGTTTCTTTGACATATGTGATTCCTTTTATTACTCACTTCCCTTATGTTTTGTATAGGATTGTCCCTCAAAATGTTAGTCATCACTTGTGTGAAGTAAAAGCGATAATGCAGCTGTAGCGCTGAGGCTTGTTGGCCAGCATGTGGAACTTAAGTAATCAACTTTTTTAGCTCTTTTAAAAAGGAATTGTCAGTTTTTATCTTTCTAAATCAGCTCTCAGAAAGGACATGTTTTCCAATTGATGTGAAACTTTTTGCTATTTTCCTTTGCAGAGATGAACCTGGATGAAGACAGCAGCGTGCCAGGTAGCTGTGGCAATGGAAAACTGAGGCAGTGGCTGATTGATCAGATAGACAGCAGGAGATATCCTGGCTTGGTTTGGGAAAATGAGGAGAAAACCATCTTTAGAATTCCGTGGAAACACGCAGGGAAACAAGACTACAACCGAGAGGAGGATGCTGCGCTGTTCAAGGTCTGACATGCTCTCTTCTCACCCCAAATCTGATGTTCATAATAGTTCAAGAGCCGAGTTTGATAACATTTGAGACGTTTCTTGAAAAAGGACAGTTTGGTTTCCTTTTTTGGTCTCAAGTGAAAAAGGAAGTTTTAAAAAAAAATAAGTCTATTGAATGTCAATTTTTTTTGTAGGCATGGGCGATGTTCAAGGGAAAATACAAGGAAGGTATTGACAAACCAGACCCCCCACATGGAAAACCAGACTCCGCTGTGCCCTTAATAAAAGCAACGACTTTGATGAAATAGTGGAGAGAAGCCAACTGGACATCTCAGATCCCTATAAAGTTTACAGAATCATTCCAGAGGGAGTGAAAAAGGGTGAGTATAGAAAACTGCCCATGCAACAGGAAGTGTAGCATCAGGTTTAGAAGATGGTTCTTAAAGTGAAATGAGTTATGGGTTGAATCAAAAGTTTGCAATGCAAAGGCAAAGATTTCTCTGCAACTGCTGAGCACTGTTGCGTTTTCACACAGTTTGTGCGCCACATTTGCTCTGCTGCTGTTGAGTCGGATGAGGCAGGAAGCACAAAGGAAGCCAAAGCATGAACCAAAAAGCCCTAGTGCTTTTTTTAGAGGGCTTCGGTTACTAAGCGCAAGCTGCTTAAAAGACAGCCAGACAACCTCAGGCCTTGCATAACCAAGTCTCTACCATCATACAGCAGCTTTGGTCACACCAGAGCAGTTTTTGTTATCAGGATGAACACTTGATTCTCATAAACAAGATCTACTCGCACTGTTTTTTTTTTTCTTTGTGTACATGCTTTGCAAATCGCCCTCAAATGAAAATAGCTCAGCTCAGCCAGTGCATGAAATACATTCACTGTTCAGGCTACTAAATTTATCTGAGTGCTCAAATATGCACCACACAAATTTTCCCTTACCCTGCAAAAGAATGTCATTTTGCTAAATTAGATTTCTCTCCAACCAGGGTTGAATATTTATATTTGCAGTGTGAGGACACTTTTTTTCTGTTTTCAAACATTTCCAGAAATGAAAATGAGCAGTATAGAGGAGATGCCACCGCAGGCCAATGCCATTGGCTTTATTCCGCCTTACACATCACTGCGCAACCAGGTTGGCACCTTTTTTATTCAGTATCTGCTCTTTATAATCTTAGATTGATGCACAAGTTACAGCGCAATCCTGGTTAGTTTCTTCTCTGAGTGAGCCTCCCTGCTGCCCCCAGGTACCTTTTGTAGTTTCTCAAGAGCGAAGGGACTGGAGGGATTACCACCCTTCTCCAGAGCAGCAAGTTCTGTCCAGTCCACATTTACATGGGCCACATGCAGAACTGCAGTATGGCCAGTGTCCCTACCCACCATCGATCAGCCGGGCTTGGCCCGGGTCACATGCAGAAAATGGTAAGACGCCCAATCATTGCTAATTTTAAAGCCATTTTCATGTTATATTTTTAAAAAAATCAATATCTTAAAGACCAAGTCTGATGAAAACTTTTTTTTGTGATTTCAATATGTGGTAGTATTTTTCTGCTGATGAAGAATATAAATGAGTACAATTAAGCTTAAAATTGTTTCTTTATTCGAATTATTGTTAATCAGGAGAATTTGGCTAAAAACTGCATAATTGAAAGACCACAGAATACATTACAAATAAATCAAAAGATGAACCATAACAGTTTACTCAAAATCTGCAGGTTAAATTTGGCAAGTAAAGCAATTATTATTAATTATTATTATTTTAATTATTTCTTTCATTGATTCAAATTAACCTACAAATAATAATCTTCTTCTTTAATCACTTTCATCTTTACATTCAATAGTTTTTTTATAAAAAACATTTTCTTTCTTTTATTACAGGGTTTCAGCTCTCATTCCACACCTACCTTTCAGAGTCTCAACCCCCTTTGTATGCAGTGGACCACAACAGTGTTACAACAGGTAAACAGCGTGCACAGCAACTGCTGATACATGTTTTATGCTAAGAAAGACAATATCAGGAAGTAATACTTCACCGTGAATGTAAAAAAGGCATGTATAGAAGACAATCTAAGGATGACAAACCTTCTAATAGTTTGACTTTCTTTCAGATTTCAGTCTGCATGTGTCCTTATACTACAGAGAGTCACTGGTAAAGGAAGTTACTGTCACTAACCCAGAAGGTTGTAGGATCACCTCCTCCTCCACATCCTCTCCATCCTCTTCATCCTCGTCATCCCCATGTTCAGAGGACAAGTTTCACAGCGGAGCAGAAGTGGTTCTTTTTCCGTTTCCATATCCCGAGTCCCAGAGACAGGGTGCCGACATGCTTCCTAACATTCTGGAGAAGGGGGTGCTTCTGTGGATGACAGCCGATGGGATGTACGCCAAGCGTCTTTGTCAGGGAAGAATTTACTGGGAGGGACCTCTGGCCCAATTTATGGATAAACCCAACAAGCTGGAGAAGGAGCAGCCGTGCAAACTTTTCGACACCCATCAGTTCCTTATTGGTAAGCACTAATGTGCAGCCACTTTTTCTTTTTCTTTATTTTGTGCTATCCTAAACATTTTTGTTTTCAATAAAAAAAAAAGCAGCTTCAACCAATTACAGTCTAACCATTTTGTGGCTATTGATCATGTCTGTCGATAACGGATGTGATGATGCTTTAGAAAAGTCTGTTGAGGCTTTCAGCTGGTAAGTCCCTCAGTTAGTGTTGAAGTAGCACAAACAAGTCGCTCGTTTTTCTCAGCAGGGGGCCAAAGTGTGTGAAGTCCCCACCCACCTTCTGTGGTCCACCACAGTGCATGACAAGATAGTGTTTTTTGTGCCATTTCATGTTAAATTTCCATCATCCACATCAGTAGTTTCCAGAAATAGTCATCGTGATCGGGGAAAAGGTCATGAAGGCAGCATTTGAACGCTTTCGCTTAAGCATGCCTAATGTGACATGCATGACTCATAAAGTTTAAAGTTTATGCAAACTCTGATGTATTTCACTCTTCTACTTTCAGAGCTGCAAGATTTTGCCCATAATGGTCGGCATCTGCCCCGACACCAGGTGGTGCTGTGTTTTGGAGATGAGTATCCGGACCCACAACGTTCAAGGAAAATGATCACTGCACAAGTATGTAACCAAAAATACTACCATGTAAAAGTAAACATTCATGAGCATAAAACTTCTGGTTTCAAATTAAATTCCTATATAAAGATATTAATTATTTATCATTCTGACAACAAACCATTATTCTGCAATAAAAAAATATTATTATTACTACCACCACTACTACTAAAATATTATTATTATTATTATTACTAAATGATGTAAAGGAGCGCAAATACATATACAAAAAAATACACATACTTACTATGCAAATAGAAAACAACACGACAACACGACATTTAATCCCAGTATTAAAATAGGTTTATCTTTTAGTCTTAACAAGCCATGATTTCCATATTTTTGTGTGAAGGCCTTGTATGTTGTTTGCAATTTATTCTTCTCAGGTGCTGAGTTCCACGCACTTGTACTCCTTACAGACATTTTAACTTATGAAATAACATTAACAATTAAAAGATTTCTGATCTGATTAATAAGCAGGACCTGGAAAAACTAGTTCATGCTTTCATCTTTAGTCGGCTTGACTGCTGTAAATGTTTTTGAAGGACTACTAAAAAAAAAATAAATAAAAAATGGGAAACTAAAGCTTATTTAGAACTCTGCTGCTCGGGTTCTTACAAAGACCAAAAAAGTAGACCAGATCAGTCCAGTTCTGAGGTCTTTTCACTGGCTGCCAGTCCGCTAGAAGCTATACTTAAAGTTATGGTACATGTTTATAAAGCTTTGAATGGTTTAGAATCAAAATTAATCAAAATCAAAATCAAAATCAATCAAAATACATGACTGACCTTCTGAGCCAGTATGTACCAGCCAGTCCTCTCTGGTCATCTGGATCCGATCTTTAGTCAGTTCCTAGAATCAAAACCAAACATAGAGCATCTGCATTCAGCTTCAATGCTCCACAGATCTGGAACAGACTTCCAAAGAGCAATAGATGAAACACTCAGTATGTCTTCAGAGGTTTTCCTCATCTGTTTATCTATGCTTCATTTAAATTCCATTTTTTAACTTTCTTTACATCTTATTTTAATGATCACATCTTTACTATTTCTTTTGTTTTTTTTCTTGTAATTGTTTTTGTACATGAAATGTGCTACACAAAAAAACGTGCTTTGCCTTCGTTTGCTTGTAGGTGGAGCCAATGTTTGCCAGGAAACTGGTTTACTATTACCAGCAGAACGTGGGTCACTACTCTCGAACCTACGATCACATCCAGGAACAGAACACCTCTTCAGGCATTGACTATCCTTCCCAGCGACCCCTACAGCACATCCAGGAGTGACACGCCTGTACACACACGTGCACAAGCGCACACACGTATAGCTGTGGCTTTTTCTCTCTCATTGTGAGTGCAGTTCGTGTACAGTAAGCGACACCGTTGCGGGGTAAAGATGGGGAAGACCCTGTTGTTCCTTCTTGCACATCGATTCATTGTTGTGTCTGTGAAGGGAGAAATCTGTTTTTTTCTTTCTACAAATATTACCGTGACAATGTGAAGGATGCGGTTTGAGGGTGCTGGGGGAATGGAGGCTGGGGGGCCGAAGGGAGTGTGGGGCAAACAGGAAGCACTAACACAGGTGCACAGGAAGACTGGCCCCCCAACACAAACACTGATACATCTAAAAGATAAACCAGGCTGAATAAATACGCACTGTTCTCTCAAATCAGTTGGCTGCATGATTGTTTTTGTCACTGAAGAAAATTTCCATTTTACTTTTTTAAAAAAAGCTTTTTTTAAGGTTTTCATTGTATTATTTTGGCTGCTGCATTTTATCTTTAAGTGTATTCTTTTGTATATTCTAAATTAGTATTTTCTAAAGATAGAATCTCACACTGGACTGACCTAATTTCCCACTGAGTCTCTAATTTTTTATAAAACAATTTAAAATCATGTTAATTTGTTTTTTATTTCATTTTTTAATTAAGAGTAGGGAAAATGGTGGACAACTTAAGGAGTGATTGACATTTCATTAATGAAGTTGCTGCTGATTGAGAGCAGTTCGACACCTCTGCAGTGTGATTCCAAGTGAAAGTTGATGCTCATTTCACATTTTGTTGCAGTTTTGATGTCTAGACCAGTCGCCAGCAGTCCCAACCTACTGAGATATAGTTCCAGTCCTTGCATTTGTTCATTCAAGACATCTTAAATTCTACCATGATGCAAAATTCCAGGGTAATTTCAAAACGCACCATAGTTTAGCTTTTTAGAATCTGCATCTGGATGCTGTATTTTTCTCAAGTGGTCACTCGTCCAATAATTTGGTCTGAGAAATCTTTAGGTCAACGATTTTGTCAAGTGTCAACCCCAATTGACTGGAAAATGATTCTAATCTCACAACTTATCTGTTCCTCTAGATGTGAAACTTGTGGCATCATGAGTGGGAAGGAAAACTACCTTTCTGGTTAGGATGCAGGTTCAGACAGAGAGGAGCTCTCTGGTTCCCATGCATGAAGTGTCCGTATAGAAAGTTCCTACATAGTAGGACTCAGCCAGCAAAAATGAGAGTGAAACTATTTCAAGTTAGGAGGGAGAAATGGTCACAAATAAAACTTGAACCTTTATGTCTGCCCATTTAACAGCTTAACCTTAACGGTTGACAAATGTAGAATGTGATGTCAGTAACAGAAAACAATTGTGAGACAAACAATTTATGATGATATATGATGGTATAATGCCTGCAGTTTCTAAGGAGAAGTTGGTGTCTGCTTAGGTTAAAAGTAATAGTTTAGCTGCTGAAAATGTTCAGGCTTTTGTCTTTGCTTTGCTTTATGAAACAGATAAACTCACGCAGTTTGTTTTAAAAGTTTAAAAGTTAAAACATTTGAATATGCATCTTGACAACCAGCAGCAGTAAATACTTGCGAGTCAAACTGCTAAACTGTCTAAATTTTCTTGGTAAAGAATAGAGTAGTTTGGTTCTGAATGGAAAATGTGTTTTAAATCAAACTAATCTTTTAACTTTTAGAGTTAGATCTGAAACAATTACATTTTAAGAATATTATTGAGCGGTGACACCACAGCTTGTTTACTATGTGGAGACCACATAGAATAGATATGTGCTTCCTTAGTAAAATTTAAAATGTATTTACTTTTACTTTGTTTATTTTAGACAGAATACACACTTCCAGTGGTTTTGTGTGTATTTGTACTTTTTTTGTGGACAGGCTTTGATGGACTTGGTGACACATCGTCTGTTTCTTTCTGTTTGTTTAATGAATTTGTGCCTAACAAACTTTGCAGTTTTTTTTTTCTTTACAAACATAAGCTCAGTTTCCTCCTTTTGCAAAATTATCCTCAAGTTATGTTTCTGCATATGCTATAAGGTTGAGTGATAAATGTTTCCTGAGGTTTTCCTGGGCTTCGGTGACCCTCATGTAGTTCTGCCTGAAAGCTCAAAGGTTTACGGCACCCTGGTTTCTATGTTTGCTTATGATCAAATGCATTGATCTGGAGTTTTTACATTGAGAAAAGTGTTTGGTTGTCTTTGGTAGAAAATTGTGAGATGAAGTAATTATTTACAGGCTAAACTAGACCTTGAATAGAATCTGTATCATCAATTAATGGAATGGTTGGGTACTTTTCAAACATTTTTCTTCTGCGTGGTGTTGTAAAACATTTAAACTTTCTCTGTCTCAACATTTATTTGAATGTGTTTCTGGCCTGACGTTTATTAATATATATTTATTTACATTTAATGTCCATTATATTTTACATGACAAGTCACTGGTTCCTTAATTAAATTCCTAAACAGTTGTACTAATACTTAATATAATAGTAGATATTATTTCCTGAACAACATCAATATTTGATGATTTAGGGTTTTAGAAAAGTTTTTTTTTGTGGCGGTACAAATTACTGCGAAGGATGGAGCTTTTGTTGTTTTTTTTCTGTGGTCCATAGTTTCGATCTCTGCATTAACTTCCTTCACACTTAAACCACATCACTTTCGCAGAGTCTGACCAAAATCACAGACGGGAATTCTTCTTCTTCTTTTTTTTTTTTTTTCCAGAAGCCATAAATCAGTTTTTAATCATATTTAGTCACATGTCCTGACTCTTTGTCATTTGTTTACAGTAAACACGTTGGGGAAAAAAATCAGTGAACTGGATGTACAGTATGCTGTTGTGGTAAACGTTTTATGTCATAAAGGAATGCACCAGGTGTATATGCATGTGGGTGGTTAGTTGTCATATTACTGTTATCAGGATTGGACATTTTTGGACTGAGTATGACTCCCCCACCTACAACAGAACTTTCTCAAAAGCCATTTTCACCACATTGTTTTGGCATATCAGTGCAAAAAAGACATCCTCCTCAAGCTGCTTCTGTTGTTCCCCTTTTATAATTCACAAAAACCGAGCATGGGCGGCTATGAGCAGAGCATCAACATCTGTACACACAGTGTAAATAAAATGAGCGTGCATTTCTATTTTTACACTGGAATTCTGCAGTATTTTCCAACATGTGTCATTAGAATCTCCTTGAAATTGCAAAAATATATAAAATATTAGACATCTCTTTGCACACAGGGTCTATTTCATCTGCGCCTCACCAATGAGATTCTATATATTTTACAAGTAAATAGAATTTTTAATGAAGATCAGAATCATTTTCATTGTGTTTTGTAAATAAACTCAAAAGCAGCTCAAAACTGGGAGGTACAAGGAAAAACTGTGCAAAGATGCAATATATAAATAAAAATAAATGTGATAAAAAGATGAAGAAATCCTGCCTTCAGTTTAAAATGTTTTCATCTTATGTCACTGTTTACAATACAGAGTAAACTTTGCAAAAATTTGCAAATTGTAAAATATTCCAACAATTGTGGTGTTGTGGATTTTTTGGGGTAACAAAATGAATGTGAGATTTATTTCCAAATAAACATGTTTGAAACCAACATGCTCACTGTGGTTGTTTCATATCTGAGCTCACCACATTTGCAGATAAAGTGAGACAAAAGAGTCACAAAAAACATGAAGGAAGAAAGAAAAGAAAAACATTCACACGTTGGCTGTGGTGTTTCCCCCTCTCCAGGAAGTAGCATAATTTGTAGTCAGGCTTCAGTTTTTCCGCCTTTTCGGGCCGTTGCTCTGAGTGACACCGTCTGCACTCAAGCATGAAGCCCGGAAGCAGAAAGTTTAGTCATTAGATGCTTCTTTAATACATCTCTAATGACAAGAAAATGAAACCAAAAACGTTTAAACTTTCTCCAAAAAGGACAAGGCATTTTGCGGTGTGTTTTTTCAACTGTTGGTAATTTGATTGATAGGATTTAAAATGTAAAAAAGAGGAACATAAAGTGAAAAAAAATATATAACTTATATTCAACAGTTTTGAATTTTTCAGCAAAAACCTCTCAGAAAAAGTTCATTGATCTTTTTGAAAGTGGACATTTAACTAGTTTCAAAATAAAAGCACAAAAAGTCATTTATACTTTTCCTTTTGTTATGTTGAAAATTGAATGAAAAAAAGTGCACAGCAATAACTTCCATTTTCAAAAAGTGTAAAATGAAGATATATGATATTTAAAGACCTACTCCAATGACAATTGTGTTTTTGGTGTTTTTAACATGTTCTTGTTTTCCTAATGATAGAGGACAAATATTAAGAAAATTGTGATTAAAAGTGTGAAAACTGTATTTCTTTTTTAATTTGCTGTGAATCAGGAGCAGATAAAAATAGAATCTGAAAAAGCTTGAAGTTTCTACAAAGAAACTTCAAAAAACCCTGATGAATACTCCAATTAAGACTGATCCAACATCCTCCAAAAAACAAGGTAGGTACACAATTTCCTTTTATTGCATGTTCATTAAATATTTTAAAGGCCAAAAGACATTAAATCAATCTGAGTTTTTGCAAACTAAAGAAGACACATTGACCATTTCCTACTTTCTCATAATTTTGCACTAATTTGGCTTTTTGATACCTAAACCTCTTAAAGTCTGAGTGTATTTAGATTTTTTAAAAGACTAAACTTTTCATTAATTGAAGAGTTTTAGCTTTTTATAATTATGTTTTTTTGATAGCTTCTGCTTTCCTCATTTGAGAAGCCCACAGTAGTTTGTGCTGCACTACTCAAGGGAAGGAATTAAAGAAATGCGTTCAATAAATGTCTTAAAATGCTCTGCTGACATCTGCTGGTCATGCAGAAAGGACATTAAAACTTAATTAGGTAAAATTGATTTACCTAAAAAAACAAACTAACAAAAGAAAACCAGTTTATTCATGGGGTCAGAGAGTTTTTACTTGAGGTGACCTTTAAATTGCACTGCAGTGATAAGGGATGTTTTCAATAAACAGTTCCAAATATGTCAATGCACTGATGATAGACGATTATTATAAAAGATCTGTGACGCAAAAGCTCGGGAAAAAAAGTAATAAATTGTGCTTCCTCTAACTAAATGTAAAAGTTTATTTTAAAATGATATAATTTAAACTAAACTTGTGTTTTCTTAAAGCATTCTTTCAATATAATCAAAAAGTAGCGTGAGAATGGCTTCCATTACTGGGAAATAAAACTTTTATCTGTGCAATTAATCAGATTGAATTGTTTTCAACTGTCTCTGTTTATGCAAGTGTCTTCATTCAACAATGCCTTTGACCTAAAGCATTATGATAGCAGGAAAGCTGTAACAGTTGTCGGATGAGGAGCAGCAGTGGAAAACTGCCATAAGATGACTTCGGACATGAGTGTAAACAGATAAGAGTTGATAAGCAGCACTGGGTTGTGAATTATCTGGCACTGATGCAAGACACGCCTGTTTATTTGGATTGTGAGCTTTGGAGGTTAAATGTATCAAACAAATGCATAATTAGACATTTCAATGTGGATTTTGGTCAAGCAGATAAAAAAGAAATAATGTTTTCTTTAGACTTCTTCCGTAGTAATATAAATGGCCAATAGGATGCGCTGTATCTTCGGTTTCATTTGTTTGATGCAGGTAAAATGGGGAAAACCTCTTGACTGATGCAGCAGAAAGTCAGTGGGAGCTATTTACATTATTGGAAAAAAAATACTCACCAGTATGTTTGCAAACTGTGACGTTTTAGTAGATTTTGGCTGATTATATCTACCAAAATGAGGATTTATTTAATACAGGAGTTTTAAAGTTTTCTGTTTGTCAGAGCAGACATACTGTGTGCTCATATCAAGTGACTTGTAGACTCAGTGGTCAGACTGACAGCCCATCGGCCTCGTTGCGTGAGAGTGACTCGGGCTGTTCTCAGACTCTGTGTGGTCTGGGTGTGTGGTCTGCAGCTGACGGGCAGGGAGGAGGACGGTGGGGTTCTTGTGCGTACATATGTGAGTGTGTGCTCACATGTTTACTTTATCAAAGCCAAGTCCAGGCGTTCTGCAGCCATGGCTCCACAAGAAAAGCTGCGCCTTCAAAACGCTGCAGTCCTGGGTCTAAAAGATAAACACACAGTGCCACCACTGTGACACACTGGAGTATAGTTAGCTTTTGTCCATCTATGGGACCGAGAGGCCTTTAGGTTTGATGGTTTGGGGCTTGTATGTAATTTGTGAAACTGTAGACTTAACTGAAGCATTGTGGGGTATTTAAGAGCCAAAGTGTCACTGACATATATATAGTTTGCATCCTTTTTGATACAGGCATGGATATTTGCACAAAAGGAATTTATTTATATCTGTATTCCATATATTTATTATACATGGAAGCAAAAAAAAAAATCTTTATTTGTCCATAAAATACCAGCAAAGCTTTTATTCTGCAAATAATCCCACCTTGTTATTAAAACACTGTTACGTCTTTGAGGAAAATTTGACCTCAGCCAGCTTTTGCCACCGTCCTCTCCGTACATGAGGACACAAGCTGCACACATACTCTGTACTGCTCTCTCTGCTCGCCCACAACAATCTCAAGGGAAGGTTTTGTAACGCAGCACTGCTGAGAACTCGCCATGAAAATATAAATACATCCTCGCCACATTTCAACCATGTAAATAAACAAGGCCACCCAAATTTCTAATTAGAGCTTGTGTTGAAGACAGGAAATGGGGTAGACACGAAGAGACCACGCCTTCTCCTTGATCCCCTTCATTCCCCAAAGGTCCAGGTCCAGGTCAGAGACAGTGGAGATGGGGCAGGGACACAAATCTATTGTATTTCTTCTTTTGTTGTTGCTGAGGTACTGGAATGGAAGCAGAAATATGGAAAATGCAAAGAAACCTCTAGGTTCTCTAAACCAGTTTTTACACCAGCTTGCCTTATCGGTCCTGTTTATGAGGTGATTCCTATCTGGTTAAAGCCTTTCCACTGTATTCCACATATTCTTGGACCATCACCGGTATTACGCTGAGAGACCACCCCGGAGATGTGGAAAGGCAGATGCAAACTCTTTAGTGTGATAAGGAAAAAATCCACAAACTTAAAAAAAAAGTGCCGCTCAGCTCCCATTCAAAGTTCAATATTAACAGCAAGTCAAGTGAAGGCCCCTGCTGATCACGGCGTCACCTCTGGGAAGTGGGTAGATGGCGTATTATTTAACATAAACACACAGCTTGATAGTTGTCCAATAGAGAAAGATCTGTGTCATAAACGTCACTTTCACTTCGAGATATGCCTGTGAAGGAGATAACAAAGCTTCTTAATGACCATAACTCAACCAGAAAGGTCAGAGCTCATTTAGATAATGTCTAAAGGAAGCAAGCCGAGGTGATGATTTATCAAGCAGCAAGTTTATCGGTTCCAGTACTCTGCTGTCCTTGGATGGCATTTGGAAGACACCATAAAACTGAATCTTTGGAGCAAAGTTCAATATTTATTGTTCAGTGTTTATGTTTGATTGGTCTCGCACTGCAATGTTTCTTCCCTCGCTGGTTCCTGAGCTGCCACACAGGAAGCAGGCAGCATAAACACAGGGGACAAAGCAGATCCTCTCCTGAGCCACGCAGTTCGCTCTGAACGTCACCTCAGAAAGTCATTTGACTTACACATCTGATAAGATAAACAGATTTAGAACAACTTGACCATCCCATCATTTTAATTTTTTTTCTACTAACTCAAAAACCTTTCTGTCTTAGTTTATTTAGATTTTTGTTCATGTCATTGCATGTTTGTTCGTTTAATAAAAGAACCCCAAAGATTTTCTACTCATAATTTTTAATCTAAAATACAATTTTTGTGGCAACAATAATACAAATACTGTTACTTAGATGAGCCAATGTCACTGTTTCATGAAATAATAATTTTATCATATTTCATTTGCATTAAATTTGACAACATGCAGTAATTTATGAATGACATTTAATATACTACTATTTAGATGTTTTTACCCCATTTGTTGCTTTAGTAATTAAGAATAATTTTTGATCATCTGAATGTTTGAGAAAACTAAGAGAAATAAAGTGCTGAACATTTCTTGGGCATGCTACAAAACTATAACTTAAAAGATGTAAAGAACAGCATACAAATGTCAAACTAAAATTGACTTTCCATTAAAACTAACTTCTTTTTGCTTCTGTGCTAAGACCACCACTGAGTCTTTGGGGAATATGTTTTAATCAGAGTAGCGTTGGTTTTAACAACCCTGGTTAGAACAACAGAGAAACACCTTCAGTTTGGATTACACAGGCTGCTGAGCAGCGAGAACAACATCATGTTGGATTTAATGAGAAAACATTTCTGTTTTCTAATAAAAATCTGCAACATCTGTAACTACAATATGAATGAGGCCCCTGTGCTTCAGTTTCTGCAGTTTTTGTTGAACTCTGTACCTTAGAGGAAAGTTGCTTAACCAAAAAGGGTCCACAGAACAACATTCAAATTTTTGCAAACACATTTTCAAAAATGCAGTTTTAGTTCTCTTTAATTCCAAAGTAGAGCCAGAACTTCAATAATTATCGTACAAGAATTAAAATGTAATAAAAATTTTAATTTTAACATTCGGAAAGCACTTTTTTTTTCTTGTGAATGATGAGAAACGCAACATAGGTTTGGGCACTTCAATAATGAATTGCAGGAAATCGTTTTGATTGACATTTTTCAAAATTTTTTAATACATAAAAGTTCAATTATTTAGTTATCAGAATACGTTGAATCTGAGATTATTTGCAATGAAATAGAAATTATTTTACTGTTTAAAGTTTAGCTGTTAAACTCATTTTATTTTAAAAGGAATCTAATATAAATTGTTGTAATCCGGGGCAAATTATAGGGAGACTGGTGCTTTATAAAACACATGTGATCTGCATCAAAACCAGTGTCACTGTCTGCTTGAGTCAAAAACTGTTTTCTGAAGAGCAAAGGCAGCGTTTGTTTGTTTGTTTCCTTTTGCTGTCAGAGTCAAATCCACCCCGCCTATTGTTCCACGTTTTATTTCTTACCTTTGTCCCAGACTGCTGGAGCCGCACCTGAAGGCACATCATGAGTCCATGAATGCGCTTTTTATGGAAACAAATGTGAATAAATGAGCCTTTAATGAAGAAAAAAAAATACGTTGTCATCAGTACAAGTAGAATAACACATATTTTTAGTCTTTTTTTCTTTTTTGGGGAAATATTTGACAGTTTATTTCTTTGTACATTTATTTTTAACGTTAATTGTTTTTTTCATATTCAGAGAAAAAGTAAATTTTTCTGATTTTTGCAGTTATGAAATTGAATATTCAGCAATTTCTTCCATCTAACTGCCCATCCTGTAAAGTCAGTCCTTGTTTGTTGCTGCATAGTAATAAATGAAGGATTGTGTTTAAATTATAGTGAACAATGAAAGTAAATTGAAGATAATTAAGTAAATTCATAGTTGTGGAGGTTTGAAAACAAGTCTTCCTGTTTCCTCATGTAAATGCAAACCTCTGAAATTTTGAAGATGTTTAATAGATTTACAACTTCTTGAATTAGTCAAAGAGGCATAAACGCCTCAAACTTTTCTTGGACAGGTCCTTAATGAGTTTTTGAAGCACAAAAAGAAAGAAAACGGTCAACTTTTAAGGGAGGACAAAGCAAAACGGTGCCTGATTAGAGGCAAAAAGGTCAAAGTGTAATTGCTGTGGAGTTCTCCCCTCAGGGGATGAGTCAAGTGTAGAGATTACATTTTTTTCTTACTCAAATGTGTGACAACTAATAGGATGGTAGCTTTGCAATCCTCTCATTTTGTTCTTTTTGAAATTAGTGAACCAAGAACTAATTCTGATAGTGGTAATATGTAGTTATATGTAATATAAGTGACAGTAGTAAAGGCAGTCCACATTGTAGCCTTAGAGGTCTAATCAGAAGCTGATTATTATTATTTAAAACATGAAAGAAATGCAGGGTGATTTATCATCCTAATATCTTAAAATGATCAACAGTAAATCATTATGTTCCATTTCAAAGTCAGTTTTATGTTGAAACTTATATTATTTTGTTCAAAGTTCACTAATGTCTAACAGTTTATTTGCCGTTGACGATATTTTCCATCATTGCGTGGCGTCTACATTCTTAGAAGAATTGATTCTCGATGATTCAACAATGTACAGCACTGACATACAGATTTATGGGGGAAAAAATGAATTATGTTGTTTTACTGAAACGTATTTCCTTTTATTTGCTGATTAACAAATCCTGATCATGTCCTAAATAATCTTAGCTGTGTTCTTAAATGTTGCCGCTGACATTGAGAAATGGGAGATGATAAGGTGTGAATGGGGCTGTGTCTAGAGAGCCTGTGACTGCTGCCCGCATTGTGTTGTAAAAACTAAACAGTAGCTGATACTGATTAAGTTGTCAGTTTAATGTTTTTGGTTTTTACTGCTGACATTTTTTCAAATATTAAAACAAAAAATAAAAAAAATAAAAGTTCATGCAATGCAATCAGCAAATGATCTGTGATAAAAGTAGCCTAAAAATAGAAAATGTGCCAATCTTAAGAAAAAAAAATCACTAGAAAGTAGTACAATTATTTGTTCATGCAGCAAGCAATTTTTACCTAATAAGAAATTTTAAGATAAGAAATCATATTCTAGAAAAATGGACTTGAAGAGCATTCAAAAAGCAAATAACAAGCTAAAAAGCTAACTGTTAGATAGAATTACTTCAGACTGAAGGGCATAAAGCCCAGTTTCCAAAATAATAACAATGCATTCTAGTCTAACTTGTCAACATTTGTTGAACTTTAAAATAACATCCATAAAATGGAACCCAAATTTACAGTGACATTTTTGTTTTTTTGAGACTTAAATCCAGTTTTTTTCTATTTTCAAGAGTATGGGGCTGAAGGATTTTGATTCATTTTAAATGTAATTTCTATATTTCTAGATTTGAGCTCTTATGATACACAAGAATCTCAGCTGTGCTTATTTTAGAGAAAAGCTTGAAAAGTATAGCGCTAACGCAAGAACAGTTTATTTGTATAGCACATTTCATGTACAAGGACAATTCAAAAACTTTACATAAAAAAACAATCAAAAGAAATATAAAAGGTGTGATCATTAAAACAAGATTTAAAGAAAGTTAAAAATAACTGAATTTAAAACAAGAACAAACAGTGCAGATGTAAACTGTTGATGTTGAAATATGAATAAAAAGCCACAAGGTTGATCATAAGTATCATTTTATTTTTTGTTGTAAGTGTAGCTGTTTTGACTATTGTTTGTTTTTTTTGGAGCTGAGGAAAAACTGTTTCCCAGGGACTTCCAGTTTGACATTCACCCCCTTTTTTAGTTTTTATTTCATGACTCTTGTCAAATGCAAAATCTTAACACAGAATGCCCATTGATGAGGATTACGGAGAACCAGTCTGTGTTTGCAACTGGCGTGACATTCCTGCAGGAGGAAGTTTGGGAATGTAAGCTTCAGGCACAAAGAGACAGGTCTGTTTACGTCATGAATCCCACATTGCGTGCCACACAGCAGTCAGCAATGTCACAGCAACTCCAAAGCCCAGAATTCCCTTCCGTGGAGACATTACTCATGACGGTTTGTTGTGGGCACCATTTCTGGCCCTACTTTTTGTCTTAATCATCAGTTAGTTCCTAAAGTTAGCTTTAAAATCCCCTGCCGGATAACACTCACTGCTGTTTGCTGATGCCCGCTCTGCCACTTATCCCTGGATTGTTTAAGCCTAACTCAAACTGACAGCCTTCATTCAAGCGCCGCTGCTTTTGTTATGGAACAGTCTCTTTGTCAACACCTGACAGCGTGTTTATGCCAGGCAGGCTTCACTGCCTTAGCCCGAACACAGAATTCTGTCCTACAAAATATTTATTCAGGATTTGGTAGGACATTCCTTTACCTGATCCCAGTTTACCCATAAAGTCATTCAAAAGTAAACGTCACTTTTGGCCGTGTAAACTACAAGGGTGCCTTTAGCTTCTCAAGCAAAATCCTGATAAGAAGGTTTCTTTTAACTGCAGCTGACTCTTTCAGGAGAGGTTGATCATCAGTACGCATTACTGTGTCTGAGCTTAAAAACCCTTGTACGACATTATTCAGAGCTCATGCAAAACCATTATTTAAGTTCCCTGAGAGCCTGTTATGAAACAGGTAGAAGTGCTGTGTAATTATCACCACAATATTTTTGACGGATAAACTATGTGACCTGCTGAGTAATGCAAACGCCTTGAATGCCATTCAAAGGGGAAATCATGAGAATGAAGCACTGTAACAATTTTAAGGATTAAACTTCAATTTTTGACAGGAAACAATAATATTTTCTATTATAAAATGATATTTAAAAAACAGAATTTTGACATAAATTCTAGCAAAAGAGTTAAGCTGTGCAATAAAATTATAATTTCTAAACCAAGCTCCCTTTACTGCTTCTTTATAACCATTCAATTTGAACATCTACCTGAGTTTAACATCTACTTGAAAGAAAAAAAACCCACTTTTTTTATAGCTGGAAATAAAGTCAAAGCGGTAAAATATCAGAATTTATCATGTGAAACCTTTTTTTTCAAATATCTTAAGGTTTGAGAAGCTTTATGTATTATTTCACTTAGATTTCTATAGGAGCATTAATAAAAACAAAACGTTTTGCCGTCTGTCAAAAGAGAAACAAATGAATACATAAAAAGTTCTGATTCTTTATTTTATAGATGGTATAAAACAACCTTATTTATGGTTTAGTAAAAGCACTGACAACACCTTCTTTATTTTTTACATACCAAAGGATAATCTCCTAAGATTCTCAGCACGTTTCTTTCACTAAGGAATGCTTTTGTGGACAAAGTGCAACCAATCAGGTGCTGTTGTCTTCTGGAATTTGACAGCAGCTGCAATTCTTTGTGTTTTCACTCCTCTCACTCTTACATCCATCTTCTAAACCAGTTTTATCGCTGATGGGGTCACGGGGCTGCTGGAGGCTGGAGCCTTACCCCGCTACTATTGGGCAAAAGCATGGTACACCTTGCAGCCCTCCTCTGCACTCAAATCTCTCAAAGCCCTTCCCTGTGATATTGGAATGCTTTGTTTGCTAAGGGAAGCTGCTGAAAATGTTTTTCTCAAGTTGGCACACTGTCATGATGAGTCATTCCATGTTTATGGTTCTTTGAAAATAGCAGTCTCACTCTCTACAACCAGAGGCGCTTCCTGGTTGTTTGAGAAAAACTTTTTATTAAGTTTTCCCTCTACGCTCTTAAATTTATGTCCTCATTTTTTTTTATTTTTTTTTGCTTAACTTCTTTCTCCAAATCTGCCCAGAAAAACAAGTAACGACAATATATGAAATTAAAGTTTGATTTCAATACAAAAGAGGTTTACAGACGTAAACTGCCAGCAACGAGTGGTGTAGAACCCAAAATGCAGGAGACCGTGTTTGATGGTGTGAACTCAAAACCTACTAGATTGATTTTAGACAAGACAGACCCAAGACCCAAAGAGGGAAAAAAATGGCAACAAAGCAGATGACTTGACCAGTCTAAAACCAGACACTTCAAAATCCTAAATTAGAAACAGCTGTGGATAATTAGAAACTTGAACCTACTGTAAATGCAGGGGGACAGAATATTTCTAGATCCAAAAAACATGACTAAAAATAAAACAAATTAACACCTGCTTCCCAACACGTTTTTTACAAAACTGAAACGGTAAAAATGAAATCTGCAGAACATAAAAGACTGAGTTTCTGTCTGTTTGCTGAGCTGTTAGACTATGAAAAAGGTTTGAAAACCCAATCAATAAAGCAAAGGATGTGCTTACCTTTTTTTTTTTTTTTTTTGTTAAATATTGGACTTGCTTTACTGTAAATGAACACATTTACACAGTAGGTTGATACATTTTGGAAAATGTTCTTCTCTTGAATATTTTTTGACAACAGCAACTTAGCGTTTTGAGGAAATTCTGAATCATATCTGTTAAAAAGTTTTTAGCTCAAGTTTGTAAAAATTCATAAATTGGGACTACAAACAATAAAATATTTTATATTGATGAAGACATTTGATCTTCTTATTTTGAATGAAACAAAAACTTTTTGTTTACTTCCCAGACTTTGAAATACCTGTGCAAATAATGTATAAGTTAAAGTTATGAAAGAGGTGTATCCAACTTCAAAAGAGGTTGATCTATGAACACACAACTACATGTTAACAAACTCTCCCCTCGACTGTTTTGTTCTTTCTTTTGCTGTTATGTGTGGAACTGTTTGAAGGTGAATGAGAGATCAGATTTCAAAGTTGGACTTCCTTAAAGAGCGCCGCAGGCTGGAACAGTAAGCCTGCGGATGGGCAATGCTTTCATCATGCTTCATTTTCTGCGTCTGTTTGGATTAGTTTCCTTGTCAGGTGTATTACCGTGTCCTGATGAGAGTTTTGTTTTTTTTTTTGAAAATTGCATATGCAGTTGGACATTGTAGTGACAAATACAGAATTAAACAGCAAAATATGTTTTACATCATTTCAATCAAATTTATCTATCAAAAAGTAAGAGGGAAATTGATATGTTGGTGCACCTAAATTGTTCTTTACATCCAGTCATGATAAACGTTTGGTGTAAAGAGTGTTTTTTATATTATACTAAAACGGACACATTAAGTCTCCTTTCAAAACAGATCTAAATCTGTAGTTAATGCTGCCCTAGGGGGGTACAATCCAGTGCTTCTGTGTGTTGGTGCGAAGTTTGGGTAAATGCAGTTGTGTCAGTAAGGTCATTTGACGTAAAGCAAAAATTCAAATCATGCGAACTTTCATACTCCATCAGGTCAACAATGACCATCATCGATGCTGTTGACCTACAGGATTCTGGGGGAAATTGGGCTCAAGGAGAGGAGGAAGCAGAGAGAGAAAAGGAAAGGATTTAGAGTAAGAACTTTGAATGTGAGGACTTTGACAGGAAAAATGAGAGAGTTAGTCAAAAACAAAAGTGAATGAAGAGGATGAAGAGTGGAAAGCAGTGGTGGTTCGTGCATTTCAGAGCTGAGCCTTTAGTTTTCCTCTGCCAAAACCACCCTCGTTAATTCTAAATATTAACCCTTAAATCACCATCCTGTTCATCCATCCGTCTTCCTCGGCTCATCCGGAATTGGGTCGCGAGGGCAGCAGTCTAAGCAAAGATGCCCAGACTTCCTTCTCCCCGGACGCTTGCTCCAGCTCCTCTGGTGGTATCCGAAGGCATTCCCAGGTCAGCCGAGACACATGGTCTCTCCAGCATGTCTTGGGTCTTCCTCGGAGCCTCCGGCAATTGGGATGCCCAGAAAACCTCCCGAAACACCTCCTGGCACTGGCTCCTTCTGAGCTCTCCTGCGGGTGGTCCACGGAAGAGTGATCCCACATCGTTTCTTCGGGCTGGACCTGACCGGGGCCAGTCACCCCAAACCGGGCAACATTACTGGATCTGTACACAAATGTATGTTTACTTTTGAACTTTTGTCTTGCTGTTGGTAACGTCATTCCTACTGTGTTATGTCTAATAAAACTTTCCAGGTTCCCTTAATCAAATACATCTTGATTTATGGAAAGAGGTTCAAGATTTACGGGCCTAGAAAAGGTTGTTACATTTTAATAAAAAGTTAGTTTTGTCTTAAATGAAATGTCATAGGATATTTAAAGTAGGAATAAGACCTAAATACTTATGTTTTTGCTGTGTAGGGAATTAGGGAACAAACTCACAAACTCCTTGGGAAAAAAAGTTGATTTCACCAACGAAGTCAGTTTGGTGACAAACCATGAATTTTCTGTTTTATCAGATTGTTATTAAGAAACTGTTACACATTTTTTAAATAAAAGTGATCATAATGTCGTGAACAAAACTGAAAATGCAGCCGTAGCTTTGGAAAATGTTTTGTGATTTCATACGTTAGTGGGTTGGTTGGTTGGTTGGTTGGTTGGATGGATAGATGGATGGTTGGTTGGTTGGTTGGTTGGTTGGTTGGTTGGTTGGTTGGTTGGTTGGATGGATGGATGGATGGATGGATGGATGGATGGTTGGATGGATGGATGGATGGTTGGTTGGTTGTTAGGTTGGTTGATTGGGTGGATGGATGGATGGATGGATGGATGGATGGATGGATGGATGGATGGATGGATGGATGGATGGATGATTTGATTTTTCGTTTTTTCCCCCCAAATGCTAAAATACTTGATACAAAATATCTATTTTAATCTATTGTTTTTTACAAAAGCTTTTGTGTAAACTACTATATAGAGAAAGAGATGCATTTTAAGGATTTCAACCTGTTTTATTGAAAAAGTTGACATCTTTCTCCCATTCATGACATTTTTCATTAAGTTTTGACTTTGAAAGTTAGTATGAAAACACAATCCGACTTATATAATTGTGAGTTTGTAGTCTGTTACTCATTAAAAAAATTATGATTCTTGGGTGGTGCTCTTTTTCTTTAACAGAAAAAATAAAAAAATAAAAAAATCTAAGTATACCATATAAAGCACCGAAGATGTCAAAGTAGTAAATCTGTCATGTTTAAACATGTTATAATTCCTCGAGAACTGGTTTCTTTAAAATAAAAAAACGTCAAAATAATGTACAAAGTTTAAACCACACCTGTAGTAAAGGAGAATTAACTGATGTTTGTAGAACAAAGCTTACTTACACTACACCTGAGGCGAGCTATTGAGAGCATTTTATGATAAAGGTGTGTCCAGTCTCCCCTTGACTAACTGAAGAAGTATTTTTTACTTTGATTGCTTTATCTCAGTAATACCACTTTACATAACAGTTGTGAATTGATGAAAGGACATAGCTACACCTCTTAATTGTCTAATATAATCTCATAAGTATCCAAGTTGAATGTCAAAATGCTGATGTCAATGAAGCCATTTAGAAGAATGCGGCCGGTTCAGATTTGTCTATTTCAAAAGGTGGATTTGTGGGAGTGCTGGTCAAAACAAAAATGATTGCATCGATGCAGTTTTCTTTACACTGTATCAAATGTCAAATTCATAAAACAAACAAAAAAAAACAAAACGTTTAACTGTTCTGATATGTAAGTGGTCAAGTCTGACTGCGTATTACGTTTCAGTCAAACCTCAAAATGTTCACGTATTTAACTTCTTTTATTTGTTTTGTTGCTTAGCAATTTACAGGTTCACTTGCGGCAACCTAAATGGGCAGTGATGCTTGTGATGCTTAAAAATCTGTAAAAGACAAAGTCATTGTAAAACCAGACAAGGATGGGTTGTGGGAGTGCGTGACAGACTCTCTTCCACCCCTTCATTAATCATTTCAAAAACTGACTAATCAGTAACATCACAGGAAGCACTTGTCTCTATAAACATACCGGATTATGGTTTGGTGAATGCAACAGGTTGAAAAGCAATCAAATCTTGCTATAGTTCACTTGGCCAGGGCTCAAACTTTGGAGCCATATGTTACCATCTCAAATCAAGAGTATTTCAAATTTCCTTTTGTTCGCATCGTTTTCAGACTCGGACAAAGCACTATGGTCGCCTAATAAGCTGCACCCACGTAAAATAAAATCTGCTTTAGTGTAGAAGCTGTACGCTTTGCTAAGCCTCAAAGCTCTGTCTACACACCCAGATTCTCTGAAATATATTCACATTCTGTCTGAACCCTCCTTTCATTCCAGTTTCATTTTTGTGCACAGAAGGCCGTCATCTCTTGAATTTTTTACTTTTAGATTTTTGTAAAGAAACTCTGTAAAGGAATCCTTCAGCCAATAAATAAAAAAAAAAATGTTTGGGATGTTATTGCTTAACTGTGGGTGTGCTCCTTTTGTTTTCGTAAATGGATGAGCTGCCCAGCCAGCAAACCCTGCCCTGGCCGGGTTACGACAACAATCCTGTCAAAGAGTCAGAAAGGTTGTTGTATTGTCTATTTCTCTATTTAATGTCAGGCTGCATAACCATCTTCAAACCAAAACTTGTTATACCAGTAATATTTCATTATTCCTATCAAAACTCACATGTGGCTAACTAAAGCATGGTATTCTTCAAGGATCTAAACTTTACCACTAAAAACACAAAGATATATTATTTTAAAGTCTCTTAAGTATAATGAAAGAGACAA
The DNA here is from genome assembly GCA_014656515.1 of Oryzias celebensis. Lineage (NCBI taxonomy): Eukaryota > Metazoa > Chordata > Actinopteri > Beloniformes > Adrianichthyidae > Oryzias > Oryzias celebensis. Next base: position 78,145,447 of record BNCR01000001.1, read on the forward strand.
TGCCACCTTTAGAATAGTACAGATGTTAAAAAAAGACTATTTTGAAACAAAACTATGCTTGTTCTTAATATCTCAATAGAGTGTGACAGCATATAAAATGGTTCAAAATGCTGGCAGCAGCTCATTTAGGGTGTTTCTGACTTCAAATACCTGTACTTTGTTGAAGAATTTGTGATTTGTTTTGCGTCAACCAAACTCAACTTTGGGCCGTGACTCAACCCACTGACGTGATCGTTCTCCTCCTTAACTTTATGATATTCTTTCTTTTTTGTTAGGAGACAATAATAATAAAAGGTTCCTCTAATTTCTTCTTGTTTTGTTCCATCCGTAGACGGAATGGCACATTTTTCGTAACGTCTACCAAACATCAGGTGTTCACATCAGCTGTGTAAATGCAGTTTAATCGTGTATACATTTTAAAATCCTTTGGGGGGGTCATGATTCTACGTTGCATCTGGAGTGGATCAAGATTACTGCACAGCCAGCGCAGATGTAGCACAGAAACACTGGTGAATATGTGTCGTTCAAGGCTGAGTACAACACACACACACACACACACACACATATACATATGCACACCATGGAAAAGCTTAAAATGATGCAAAGTAGAAATCTGGCTTTGTACTGAAGTGGGGAAACAATATTTTAGGGATCCATCCACACCACTCAAGTTCACAATATAAGCTACCACAGAATCCCTCCAGATCTAAGAAAGAACCGGACCAGAGAGATCCCACTGCAGTGATCCTGTTCACTGAAAAGGCTAAATTACTGATGTGGAGGATAGCTCTGAGGAAAACACGAGTTTAGACTAAAATGTGAAAGAAATAAAAAGATAAAACAGATACAACCAGATAAATAAGTAAATAAAACCTTAATATACAGCTATAAATCAGTCAAAGTGAATGACAAAAATATCAAATGAGTAAAAAGATAAGCTCAAATATAAAATAAGTTCCTAAATTTCAACTAAAAGCTAGATTCAAAAGGTAGGTCTTGAACCTTCCTTTAAAAACATGAACAGTCTCTGCAGCCCCTAGGCTCTCCAGGAGGTTGTTCCACAGGTCCATAAAAACTGAACGAGGCCTCACCGTATGTTTTAGTTCTGACTTTAGGAATGACCAAAAGGCCTGTACCAGAGGACCTCAGTGGTCATGAGGGCTCATACTTTAAAATCCTATCAGATAGATATGGCAGCCCAAGACCATAAAAACATTCAAAAACCAGTAAAATAACTTTTAAATTAACTCTAAATTGCACAGGAAGCCAATGCAGCAATTTTAAAATGGGTGTAATGTTTTCCTGCTCTCCGGTCCTTGTCAGCACACGAGCGACTGAGTTCTGTAATAGTTGAAGGTTTGATATCCTTCTTCTGGGAAGACCAGAGAGCAAGGCATTGTAATAATCTAATCTGCTGGAAATAAAATCAGAACCTCTGTGCTGGCAAGAGAGAGAAATGGGTGAACTCTGTTCATAGTTTTTATAGACAGAATTTCTTGGCACAGCTACGGTCCAGAGGAGGTCTGGTTTGGTTTGGGAACCACAGTATTTCCTCTTTGCAGACGATGTTGTCCTGTTGGAGTGGGAAGCGGCTGGGTTGAGGGTCAGTACAGCTGAATCTTAGGCCATGGCTCTTGACCGGAGAAAGGTTGTTTGCCCTCTCTGGGTGGGTGGAATGCTTCTGCCTCAGTTGGAGGAGTTTAAGCATCTTGGGATCTTGATCCCATGTGAGGGAAGATCAGAGCACGAGATTAACAAGCGGATTAGGGCAGTGTCCACAGTTATGCGGTCGCTGTACCGGTCCATTGTGGTGAAGAGAGAGCTGAGTCGGAAAGCAAAGCTCTTAATTTATCGGTTGATCTTCATACCAGTGCTCACCTATGGTCATGACCGAAAGAACAAGGTCCCGCACATGAAGCGGCTGAAATGAGCTTCCTCCTTAGGGTGGCTGGGCGCTCCCTTAGAGATAGATAGGGGAAGAAGCTCAGTCACCTCGGAGAAGCTCAGAGTAAAGTCACTGCTCCTCCACATCGAGAGGAGCCAGTTGAGATGCCTCAAGCATCTGGTCTGGATGCCTCCTGGACACCTCCCTGGGGAGGTGTTCCGGGCATGTTCCACTGGGTGGAGGCCCAGAGGAAGACCCAGGACACGCTGGGGAAGCTATGTCTCTCACCTGGCCTGGGAACGTCTTGGGGTCCTCCCAGAGGATCTGGAGGAAGTAGCCAGGGAGAGGGAAGTCTGGGCATCTTTGCCTTGTGATCAAGTTCCAGATGAGCGGAAAAAGATGGATGGATACATTTCTGTTGAATTTATGTAGAGCTTTCTGGTCTTACAATTCTGGTCTAGAAATAAGGATAGTCGAATTGTTGTAGCACCTAAAATAGAATATATTTGAAAGGGGAAGTGTAAAAATGTACCTATTTCAAGAAACAGAAAACTCTTTTAAGCAATAAAAGCACTTTTTAGACTTTTAGATTGTTTTAGACTAGATGTTTCCAACTACCTGAACATTATGCCTAAATATGAGCTAATTTTAAGGTTTATTTTGTCTTAAACGGGCAGGACATCACAACTTATTTGAAGAAATCTTTCTTTCAATCTCTTTCTTTGAAGAAATACCAGTTCTATTGGCAGATTTTTTCACATCTTGTATTCTATGTTTTTACCTGGATTTGATAAGGACATTTTTCCAGTGAAAACAAAGTATGTTATCTGTAAAAATCCCTCCTGTGTCTTGTTCTATTCTTGCTCTGTAAGTGAATGACACATTTTTATAATGATTAAAGTATTATTATTATTGACAATAAACAAAAATAACCATCAAGAATCCTTTTTCAGTGCATCAGACATATTTAGATCATGTATGTTTCTCAGACTTTTGATGATGAGGTTGCGTAACTCAGGACCACACAGGAAAAAAATGTCTTCCTCAAAACAATTTAAAACATTTAAATTGCAAAATATGTTTTTCTTGTTAGACATTAAAAAAAGCTGCCAATGGAGCAGAATGTGTCTCTTTAAGACTTCCTAAATATGACGTCCTGCCCTTTTAAGACAACATTTTTAAATCTTGACATGAACTTTAGGTACATTTCTATGGTTATTGAAAATGTTTTGTTACAAAAAAGCACAGATTGATAACAGTTTTACATCTTTAAAACTGGTACATTTTGACAGTCCAACCATCCTTATTTCTAGACCATAACCATTTTAAAGCTGGACAAAAATTACGTATTAAAATAACATTTGTGATGAAATTATATTATAAATATTATATGCTAAATGTTTATGACATATAGATTGTCAGGAAAACAGTGAGTAGCAATCTCTATCAGGTTAAAAGTTGTTTTAACCTGCCTACATTCATCCAACCACATTTCAACTATGTGTCTCATAGTAAGCAGCATATTCAGCTGTTAAAATAAACGTTCTAACAAGTAAACAGTAAGACTAGTTACTTCCTCTTTGATAACACGACAATCATTGCTTTACATTTGTCTGCGGCTATCTGTTTACATCAAGTGACTTTCGACTACGGTGACATTTTTGGTCAGGTTATTCCGCTCCCAGAGTGCTTTGAATTCATACTGAGAAATCTCAGAGCAAACCGAAACTCAGTCTGATTGGAAACTAACTGAGAACACCTCGTAAGATGGGTCAGAGAGCAGTTCCTGGTCCCATACCAGGGTTCGCTTGGGTGTGTTCAGACTATAACTTTGTTCCGGATTATCGAAGGGAAACAAACTCTGGCTCACTTGAAGCAAACCACACGTGTCCAGTCTGAATACACCCTAAGATCTAGGTATATAAAGCCTGTGTGATCAACATACTCTTGTATGGTAGCAAAGTCTGTCTGTGCCCTCTATTCACATCAGGAGCACAAGATCAATACCTTCCACCAATGCTCCCTGAGACGCATCATGGGCATCCCCTGGAATAACATGGTCACCAACACAGCAGTTCTGGAAAGAAACATGCACTCTCTCACAAGGATGAAAGGTCACAAGGTATATCCAGACTGGGTTTTCAATAATAATAATAATACATTATCAATAGTTCTCCAATATTATTAGGTTACATTTGACCTAGCGCCAATCTGTGTGCCCACTGGCAACAATTGTTGTCAGTCATAGAAACAATATTTTTCAGTAGAAAAATGAAAAAAGTAATCATATAGCATGATACATGGCTCAAAGGATAAAATGAAATGCCCTAGAAATAAAAAGTTGAACGGAAATTCCACCCAATGTAGTTACTGATCCCTAAAAGTTGTAGTTCTTGCTTGATGCACAGCAGTGTTGGAGTCAAAGGAGCACCAACACCAGGACTTTAACTCCAGTGTTTAATCTTCATGGAAGGGCAGGTAGAAGCAGACTAATTCACCTGTGAGGTAGTCTGTATATTCATGCTGTCAAATAAGATCTATTACTGCTATCAGCCTGTCTGCAGTACACACAGACTGTAACACTGCTCTGCACACATGCAGTTGGTGCGCACACTTATCAAACATGTTGTAAACATTTCCCATTCACAGACACTACAAGTAAACTCACATCAGGCTTGAAGCATTGTACTGAGCTGGGTTCAGTCAGAAGAACACATCCAGAACAGGTCTGGAAACAAGCTGCTCGGAAATGAAACATCAATAAAAGGTTAGTTCAGCCGAGCGTGCTGTCATCTTTAAGGCTTTGGCCGTCCTCTACTAAGTTGCTGGCTTTTCTCCTCCCTCCCTCCCTTCCTTTTCAAAAGCACACATGTACACTAATGTGGCATAACCACTATTTACAGAAACAGACACACGCAGGAGTGCAAACAAAGTCACACACATACTAATGCACACCGAGACCACCTGGAAGATGTGTTTATGGAACCTGACGGAAACCACACGAGAAGGAGACGTCATTTTGATTTCAGAAATTCCTCCATACCTCACTCATTTCTGCGCAAAATGAAGCTGTCATGAAAGAAAATGTCCCTGCAGTTGTAAACAAGCTTTTAGTGATGTTGCAGCTTCATACCAGGCCCCAAGTTCACTTTTCTTTCTTTCTTTCTTTTTTTTTTTTTTTGGAGGTGAAATAGCAAAGAAAAAATAAAACGTAAACAGATAATAACAGGAAAAACAGAAAAATATAAGGTGATTCATTCCATTTGATCTGTATATATACATAAGATGGTATTTGCCCTGTGAATGACTCCTCTCTGAGCAGGAGTAAATAAGGTGTGCGTTAATAGAACCATACCGGTTTGGTGCAAAGCAAACAACTGACTGGAGCTCACCTGATGGGAGTTCCTTCTTTCATTTGCACGCACGTTTTTTTTTTGTCTGGTAGTTTTTTTTTTCCCTGTTATTGTTTTTCATATTTGAAAGTAGCCAAAACAGTTCTGCAGGCACGATAAGTTTGATGTTATCTGCATGCAACTCATCTGAAAAGGATCCAAATATGTTTGTGTTGTTTTTTCCTGTATGCACAAATACTATATCCGGGACCCTACAGAACAGGTTGCACACAGTTGTAACAGGCTGAGTCCTGCTCAGAGGAAAGAGATTATGGGAAATTAACTATAAATTATGCACAGGTTGAACGGAATGCTCATTTAAAACAAGTAGTTTTCCTCATTCCTAGTGGTAACATCATGAATCTATCTTAGACTTAATTTTTGTGGACTCCATAAACTTTATTAGAAATGTAACTGTTTTTCCTCATTGTGCAGAAATAAAAAATATGATGTATATAGAAAATGTTGACATCTTGTGTTAAGATCCAACAAATGTGCTGTTGCTTGGAGAGAGCAAATCAAAAGGCTGCGACCTCATACTCCTGCTTTAACTGATAATTATTGTTAAATATTAGTTAAGTGGTCATGCTAATGTTGATAATATTTGATTTTAAATAAGGATATCAAAACTAAAGCTTGCCAAAAAACTACAGAAACATTTTTTGTTTTGTCTTTTTTCCTGCTCTGCATGTGACTTCAAGCTGGGACTCCCAACTATTCCCTGTGAAGATGCAACATCTTACCCATGCTGTTTAGGTATTGTGAAAGCTAGTGAACTGGTATGTCAGCAAAAGAAAAAAACAACCTGTTTTAATTTTCAGGTGTCAGGTCATACCAACAGTTTGAAATATGTTCATTGTTATGACTTGAAGATTAGATGAAACGTGTGATTTGAAACTACTGAATTTGGATTTTTTTTTTTTTTATCAAAAAAAATGGGGTTTTACATTTTTTCTAACCAATGTCCAGTGACTGTTTAATTTCCGTCTTGGCATTTTAGTTGTCAGACAAAATCTATCTCTGTTTCCATTCTTGGCCGTAAGGATCTCTTGTGTCAGGTAATGCTGAGAGAGGGAAACATGTTACGCCACTAGTGAGTATTAGCCGCGGAGGGCAAGTTTCCACCTGACATTCCTGGCTTGCAAGATAGACAGCAAGATAAAAATGGAGTGACAGGTTCACTTGATTCTCCTAATGAACCATAATAGTTTTGTTCTTACCCAGACATTTAAAGATGTTCTTTGGAGCGTTTTCCCATAAGTCATTGTCACAGTTCTGAAATTGAGTAGAATTTTGAGCAGAAGTTTGCCAGGTCACGACACAGTGGCATTCTGGACGTGATGTAGTGTTCATAATGACAACTCAAAAGTAAAGATTAGGTTTCACTTTTTCTGAGTCTCAACAAAGATGTAAAATGAAAGTTACATCAAAAGCCAAAGAGAAAGCAAAGAACTTAATTTTTAAACTAGTAAAACACAGAACTGACTATTTAATTGCTTTTTTTTTAGCTTACTTTATACACGTAGCCCTCAGGTAATACTAATTCTTTCTGGTTATCTTTCCAAATTAAAAATTCCCCGTTTCTATTTCTCTAAATTAATTGATGACCTTTCTGTCACATGTATTATTTTTTGTATTTTTACAGTATTTCTTCTCTGCCCTAAAAACAACTCAGACCAAAATAAATGTCTTACACACCAAAAACAGGCAAGGACTTGCATTTACTTTTTCTTTCAGGGCTCCTCTACCTGCCAAAAAAACATGAGAGAACTTGTTAACAGCTATCTCTAAATTTAGGTTTCACAGATTAACTTCTTTTAGAGGCGGAGGACAAAAGATAACGACTGAACTTTAAAGGAGAAACTGTCAAAAAGACACTAAAAGTATGCTTTTCATGCCACGGACATGAAGAAACAAGCAGAGAGAAGCGAAGAAACGCTCTTTAAGCTTTCTGATGATGACTAAGAACATGTACATGTTTGTGTAAAACCACAATGTGCCAGTTAAACACTGTGACACTGGAACAGTAGTTTCAAAACAGAGCTGTCAAAATACAACCATTAGAGGCTGACAACATGTTCAGGTGGGGCGCGTTTTTAAATGGCTTTCATAAATCACATGTGAAGGAGGAAGAGAAGACGGAATTGAGCCCCAGTAACTCAGAGCTCAAGATTCTTCTGCTGCACTTCAGAAAATCGACACAAAAGTGTTGCGTTTGCACAAAGGGCTTTCAGTTCTCAGGTTATTTTTAAAGATGTGGCTAGATGTTTTGCAAAGTTGAAATTGTTTCCCCCACACATTTAAAATGTTAATCTATCAGGAAATTTTGTTCCCAGTAAAATGCCTGAAACACTGACCGAACTGCATTGCTGCTTTGATATTTTGAAGTATGTTGCGCATGGGGTTTTTTTTGCTTAAATTTGGCAACGTGCTTGTTTTCACTCATGAGCAACTAGTTAAATTCCTCTTGTATGATTTAACAACGTGCGCTCAAATACGGAAAGGAACTATGTCTCCAATCAAATAAGAGTTTCATGTCTTTTTTTGGTGAACGCCCATGATTCAACAAAAGCTCTTAAAAAATGTGCTTGCACTGGCAAATCTCCCAAAGTCCATGTCCTTGTGTTATTTGATTGCTCCCTTTGACAAACCTGCAAACAAACTTCCTCCAATGAAAAATAGCAAAAAATGTCTTTGGACTTTATGACTGTGTTTTGTCTCACAAGTTCAGACAATGTCTGTTGTGCTTCTTTGTGTTTACATATCATGATCTGTCCTTAGACTCAGCAACAGCGATGGAGATTTGATACAAAAGTGTGAAGCTGTGAATCAGCGTTTTAATCTCACAGTTTATCCGAGGTTGAAAGCCACACCTTGACCAGTTACCACATGTGCAGAAACGTGATTTTAGCGCTATATTTAGATGGAAATGATCAGCAAGGTTATTCAAGTTAAAAGTTTATCCAGAATAATATATGCATATGTTGTGCAAATAGAATTGAATAATAAAAGCGGAACTAATGCAGCATTCTGAACAAATATTTCCACCTTGGTGGAAGACCTGATGATCTGCTTTAGGCTTTGAAACAAGCTTTGTCATATTTGTTGACTTTTACTTCAAGTAGTTTCATTTCCTTTTATTCTGACAACTGATTGAACGTTTCTTTTAAATCTCTGAACACATTTTTTTTGTTTGTTTCCCTGAGCACAGTCTGTTCATCCATTAGAACCTTTGATAAGATCAGTGTAACAGAAACAATATCAGAAGTGTGTTGTGTCGTCCCACAGAACTTTAAGGAAATTATTCAAGGAAAAATGGTTCTGGGTTTTTCACAGTTATTTACTTTTGGTCATTTTTTACAGTGACTTTTATCTTTTCCCAGCATCACTTCAATCATATTTACTTGGAAAAGTCAGTTCTCTCATATTGTGTTTTTTTTTTTTTTTGTTTTGTTTTGATAGAAATAAAGTGTTAACATCCTAAAAGAATATCTGATTTTTAAGAAACCTTGGTCTGTTTGACATTGGCCCTGTCAGAGATCATACTTTTGTTTACACATGACTACAAGTCTGACTATGCATCTATCAGTGTCCTCACCCCTAAAAGCTAGCGTGAGAGCAACACTGAAACTTTTTATCTGAAATTTTAAAATCAGCTAACGTCTATTGTGACAGATGGAATTTTTATGGCTCGGTTGAAGGTGCTGTTTTACTGTTCAGTTAAAACCATCATTCTGTGGATTTACGCCATCACTCGCCAAAAATGAACTTGTCAGATAAGACCTTTTATTTCAGGCGGCACATTGTTACATATTGTTTGGTGCCTAGAAACGTCATAACACTCATTTAGCTCAGACAGACCAGCTTATGCAAACAGAGCTGCACAATCTTTAAATAAATTCAACAAAAACATCTCAAACTTGAACGAACATTTCTATCAGGCAAATGTTTAGGATTTGGGCCAAGAGTGTTCATGAAAAGTGATTTTAGTTTTTGATCTTAAAATGCAGATGTCAGAACAACATCAGTAAATAGTTTTTTAATAAAAACTGTATATCACTGTGTTTTGTAATCTGTTGAATTAATTTAACAATTAAAAGAGTAACGACAAAACGTTTTACATCTTTACACACCAAAGAGGATTTAAATATAACAAGGATTTTAAACATATATATTAATTATCATGAGGCCATAACACAAAACTTAGCCTGTTATTACACAAATGTCAGTGCATTCTGGAAAACAGACTCTTTACAAGCTGCTGCTTGCAGTGAAATGAACGAATGTGTTTAATTTGGACTCTTTGTCACTGTGTGGTTTGCTTACACAAATACTCTTAAAGGAAAACTATTCACAACAGTGACTTCAGCCCAGCTTTGTTATCACATGCAGCACAAACAGATCATTATTGGGAAATCAGAGCAGCCACACCAGTGCAAACAGCTGAAAATAACAGTTTGTATAAGCAAAGGTGAATATTTTGGATCAAAATATATCTGTGCTAAAAAAATACGTTTTTTTTCAAGTTTAAATAAATATCGTCGTTGTTGCAACTAGTTGTGAAAGGCAGCAGCCATGTTTGATCATCTTGACAAAGATCTAAGTGTTTAATTTAGTACAAAAACCTTTCATAAGGATATAACAAAAAAAAATAAATCAATAAATTAAAAAAGAAATCCTCCCGGAACTTGTCAACATGGAAATATGCGCCCTCTGGCGTTTCAGGTAAAGCAGCTCCAGGTGAGTTGCACGTCACCTGTCACGTGTGTCACAGATCAAACAAGTTAAAGGAGTTAAGGGATGGAAATAAATACTATTATTTGTGATTTTTCATTTCAAATGAAGATTATTTGTCTCGTTTGTTTGTCTTTTATCCAGATAAGTTGTCGCTCTTTAAGGATGCTTTGTCCTCTTTTGAAATCACTCCTAGCCCCGCCTGTTGGGTTGGCCGTGAGGTGAGCTGAATAAAATCCGCTGATAGCGCAGCGAACAGGTAAGAGGAGGATCAGTGCTGTGATAGGTATGACTGCAGAGGCGTACTTCTTTGGAGACGTTCCAGAACACAACGCGTCCTGACGCACAGTGACTTTTACGCGCATTCCTCAGAGTTGAAGACTGAACCGTGCTTCCAGACAGCGCAGTGAGCATGAAGCTGGAGGTGTTGTGTGGAAACTACTATGATACGAAACAGCTGGAAATGTCCTGTGATGCAGAGGGGCCTGCAGTGGGATCTCCTGTCTGCGCAGAGGAAGAACTGGGATCCGATGGAGACGTGGCCCACAGCCCTTCACCTGTCACCCAGTGTGGGAGCAGCAAGTCCAAGCCGTACACACGGAGACCCAAGCCCCCTCTTTCATACATCGCACTGATCGCCATGGCCATCCGGGACTCTCCCTCTGGACGTCTGACCTTGGCGGACATAAACGACTATCTGATGAAAAAGTTCCCGTTCTTCAGAGGCAGCTACACCGGCTGGAAGAACTCTGTCCGACACAACCTGTCTCTAAATGATTGTTTTCTCAAAGTGCTTCGGGACCCGTCCAGACCATGGGGAAAGGACAATTATTGGATGCTGAATCCCCAGAGCGAGTACACATTTGCTGACGGGGTGTTCCGGCGCAGAAGAAAGCGCATCAATAAAAGGTTCAGCAGGGAGCAGGACGTTTCCGCGCGCGCGGAGGAGTCCACGAGCGTCCACAGAACTGATCCGGGTCCCAAGTTCAGCAGTTCATTTGCTATTGACAGCATCCTCAGCAAACCGTTCAAAAAAGACTTTAATGAAGGACATCCTCCTCTGTTTCCCGCCGTCAGCTGGCCGTACTGCCCCGACTATGTGGCGCGTCATTCCCATGCACCTGTTCCAGCTCCGTACTTCAGTGCGTCCTGCCATCTCTACCCAAATGCCTACAGCTCTGGGATGCTTTCATAGACAGAGGAGGCGACTTCCAGTGAAGCAAATTCACAAGACTTGTTTAAACGTCAATCAGATTTTACTTGGTGTTTTTCTTTTTTAAATTACACTCGTTTTTTTCTACTGAAAGCTCACATACCTTCTTTATTTAAAGCAGTTTTCACTTTTCGTTAAAAAAAATTACTGAAGACATATTTAACTTTTTTTTTACTTCATTGAAGAATGATTTTAAAAGGTGCACTTTGTTCTTATTTCCTATTATTTTATGTTTTTTTGTCCTCAAAAAACTTTGCAATAAAACGTGAGACGCAGTAAGTTGTAATTGTGTTTGCTTTTGTTGTTTGTGAAACATTTTTTAAAGCAGGTGTCCACACAGTGAGACTTCCATCCGACGCGGAGGCTCAAGTGTTTTGGCCCTGAAGTGCAAAATAGAAAAGCCCTGGATCCCTTTCTTTGTTTGCTTTTACGGAATTCCCTTTTGTATATTCTAATTTCTGACGTTTTCATTTCTGTCACGTTACTCATATCACGTGTGCAGAAAGGGATGCATCCTGAATGAGGTCTTCCAAGTTTATTAAATCTCAACAGATTTCAAAGCACTTTCCACGCAATAGTTCGTCATGAATGGATGCGGTCCAGCATTTTCTCTTTTTTATACAAAAAAGTGTGTATTGTGATTCTATTTTTACTGCTTTAAACATGTTCACCTTTATTTCCAAGACCTTTCTTTGGTTTTGTCATAAATGTCTTCACAAATCCGAGTCAAGCGACAGTTGCGCTCTGTGTTGGCACACTCTGATGAGGAAAAGAGCATCTTTACTCCAATCTCAAATCATCCTTTGACACAAGGAAACCTCGTGTCTCTTTTCGTTGTAGCTAAGCCGAGGTCACGTGTTTTTTTCTGTCAAAACGGTTTGATTTGGAGATCGCGTGCGCGTAAAAGAGTTTCCAGCTGCTAGACAAGAGGTCTAGAGGAACACCAAAGAGGAGGTTTGTGGAGGCAGTGAATGAAGACATGAGGGTAGCTGGTGTAAGAGTAGAGGAGGCAGAAGACAGTGTTAGAAGGAGGAAGCTGATTCCATGTGGTGACCCCTGAAGGGAAAAGCCGAAAGGAAAAGCAGACGATGCGTAAAACAGTTCATGCGTAAAAGCGCAAGCAACACCTGACCCGTGAAAAATCGGTTGTAAATGACACAATTACTTGTTGTTAGTTCTGAAAGTTACAGAGGGAAAGACATGTTGCACAACGTCATGTCCAGCTTCTAGTTTGGATATTCGCCAGATGGGGAGGGAGAGCTCATTGGCAACATCTTGGACGGATTTAAAGGAGGGGGGGGGGTTTGGTTGAAAGGCACAAACAGATTTGAGGACCAAGGTGCTCCAGTTGGATTTGGCTAGCTGGATGTGCGCAAGTAAAGTTTGAGAGTGCTGTTTCTCCTCTTTCGTCTGGGATTACCGCCAGCCATGGACTGAGAAAAGAAAGACGAGCGCGTGATCTTATGTCACGGTCAGGGCGGCGCACATCTCCGACGGAAACCGTTATGATAGAGGACGTTAAACTTATATCACGAGCGCGCAGCACCGCTGGAATCCGCCAAGAAGCGCCAAAATGACGACTGAGATTCTTCTGCAGCATCTGGATCCATCTGATCCTGTGCGCTCCAGACCGGCTGAGAGCGCGGCTCCTCTCAACGCTCAGCCGGGGATGGAGAGCATCCATGATGCAGCGAAAGGGAAAAGAGGAGGTTCAGGTATGAGGCGTCCAGAAAAGCCCCCATACTCTTACATTGCTTTGATTGTCATGGCAATCCAAAGCTCTCCGTCCAAAAGGCTCACGCTAAGTGAGATCTATCAGTACCTGCAGGCCAGATTCCCCTTCTTCAGAGGGACATACCAAGGATGGAAAAATTCAGTCAGACACAATTTGTCCCTGAACGAGTGTTTTATAAAACTCCCCAAAGGACTGGGCAGACCTGGCAAGGGGCATTACTGGACAATCGATCCAGGTAGTGAGTTTATGTTCGAGGAGGGCTCCTTTCGTCGCAGGCCAAGAGGCTTCCGCAGGAAATGTCAAGCTTTCAAGCCTCTGTACAGGATGGTGAACGGCGTCGGCTTCGGTGCTGCGATGGTGCCGCAGAACTTTGATTTCCAAACCCCCTCAGGCTCTTTGGGATGCCACGGCAGCTTCAGCTTAGACTTGATGGGCAACACGGTTCCAAGTGGCTTTGAGGGACTCGGAGGAGGATACCACTGCCAGCACGTGTCCTCGGGCTCATCAACCTACATGGCTGCGTGTCAGGCGGTCTCCAACTCAGACTATGGTCCGGACTACAGCAGCAGCCCGCAGCAGTCCTCCCAAGCGCTGGACGGCCAGTCTTCATATGCGAACGCAGTCTCTCAGTGGAGCACACCAGGACTGTCCTCATACATCAAACAAGCACCTCTGGTTCCGAGCAGCCCAGACTCCGGTACCGTCCACGCGGGTGGGTCCAGTTCCTCTCTGGACCAGAGCTACCTGCACCATCACGCACGAGATTCATATGAAAGCACAGGTAACATCGTTTGGATTTCAGTTCTGATGAGCTGAACAATATTTTCAGTTTTTAAAAGAAAAAAAAAAACATAAATGTATCAAGTGTGGGATCAGTTGTAAATCAAATACTCCAGACAGCTTGTTAAGTTGCATTTTGTCAAAATATTGAAAAATAAACCTTCCCCAAAGTCCACTTTTATACTTCAACACATAATAAATGCAAGGATACATTTATAATTATGGCATCACTATTTACATTCATGTATATGTTAAACAACAAAAGAAAGAATTAGCCTACTTTTCTTTATTAAAGTTAAAAATCGCAGATATTAGATCATTTTAAGATTCTTTTAAATACTGATTAATAGCAGTTTTATTTGTCGACATTTGACATTTTTTTAAAGGTGACTAATCCACGCGCTGTTTCTTAAAAGTTTAATTAATAAGAATTTTCTATTAGAAATAATATTTGCTTATTTTCCTACTCAACAATTATTTTTTTTCCTCTTCAAAAATAAAATCCACACTCAAAGGGACTAATTCAGTCAAACTTTAACATATTTTTTCAGATTTTTAATATTTCCTCTGTGCGCATGTGCATTAAGTTTAAAAAACAATCATTTGTTCCTCACAAACTAAAAGTAAACGGAGGTTTTATTCAAATATTTTGTCTTTTTATACCATGTCAATTCATTAAATACTAGAGATTACGTTGCAAAAAAAATCTGTCAACATCCGGCCTAATTAAAAGGTATTTTTAATATTTTTTGTCCCGTTTTTTTGTCTTTTTTCAGTGGGATTGTCACGATATTCCAGCCACGCTGCTGCTCCTGCGCGCGACAGGAAAGAGTTAGTTTTAAACCTGAATGGGATCACTTCTCTTCATCCCAGCACCGCAGGACCCTACTATCACCAACTGCATCATCATCATCACCACCACCAAAGCGTTTATCAAGATGTGAAGCCTTGCGTTATGTGACAAGAGGAAACAAAAGCCAACAGACTTTTCCCACATGAACGCAGTGATGAATGCAAACCTGCTTCCAGGTGTAAGTTTGAATAATCCACTTGTAAACAGCCTAACGTGGTAAAGATGCTTTTCACAACGACTTCGTGTTGATGCAAAACCCCAAACGACAAGAAATGTCATGTTGGTTTTTCTGCCTTTGGTTCCGGTTTGTCAGAAACATTTGCAATTAAAGAGCTTTATGTTTTTAAAGAAGTGTAACTGTTTGATGTCGGAGAATAAACATTTCCTTATTTAGCTCCTATCGTTTTGTTTGTTTGTTTGTTTTTAGAATCAACAATGATGTTCAATTCTGCCTTTTAAAGATATTTAAAACAAATCAGATTAGACACGATCTAGTTCATTTGTGTATTTTGAGTTTCACATTTATTTTGTGGTTTAAATTTTTAAAAAAATTAAATGAAGGACATTTTAAAATGTTAAAATAACATTGAAATATATTTGCATTTCATAATTTTGACGCTGGAAAGATCTTGATCGTTACATTTATTACAAATCTTTATTACACAAAAATATTTTTGAGCTTTTTCATAGATTTCTAGCAATTCGTTTAACTCAGCTCGCGCTTCATAAGTGCTTTTTTTTAAATCGATCCCGATGATCAGAACTCAGGAGGGTTGAAGTTTTCACGCGTTTATGTCGCAGCGCCATCTAGCGGAGAATCCAGCTTAAAACGTGTGAGGAATTCGGAGGTTTGAACTGTTGCGCCTATTAGGTGATTCAGTCATTCAAGATACAGAGGTTTGTTTCCTAATTAACCAATAGACAGGTTACCCCATAGAGGTCAAATAAAGGCAGTTAGAATTAACAAATAGAGTTAGAGTTTTATACTTAAAAGCTTAGTTCTGTCTTTGCTGTCCATGGTGCTGAAAAAAGTCTTTTGATATAGTCTGCTGAAATCGTAGAATAGCTTTGAAAGATGACAGTTTGATTACATGAATGATTGTTAAAATCACACATTCACCTTTACTTTTAGTTAATGGGGCCAAAAAACCAGAATCACAAAAAATCTCAGGTGTGGTTTTGTTCTTCCTCTTCTCAGCTGTCTTTCTTAAAAGTATATATTTCAGCGATGAGTCTTTTACACAAATGAGTCACAGCTTTGAATCTGTTCATTTTTGTTACTGCGGTAAATATATAAGTGTTGTGGATTTTTCTCTCCCTGAAGCGAGTTTTGGTGAATCACTTTGTGCACGTTTGCACTTTATCTTGTCCATTGTGATGAGTTTCTTTTAGAGGCAGCTTAGGTTCTTAATTTCCTTTTGGTATTTCCATAATGTTATGTCTGCTGCTGGTGTGCTTCCTCTCCTGCCATTCTGCTCATCCAGCAGGTGTAACCAATGTCTCTGATTGACTGCTGCTGGCTATTTAAGCAGAGGAGGCCCTCAACTAAGAGGGCAGAGGGTTCTGAGTGGATGCCGTGCCGTGCCGTGCCGTGCCGTGCCGTGCCGTGCCGTGCCGTGCCGTGCCGTGCCGTGCCGTGCCGTGCCGTGCCGTGCCGTGCCGTGCCGTGCCGTGCCGTGCCGTGCCGTGCCGTGCCGTGCCGTGCCGTGCCGTGCCGTGCCGTGCCGTGCCGTGCCGTGCCGTGCCCTTTTGTCCTCAGCAGTCATACTGCTGGGTTTTGGTTTGGTTGTTGGAATTTGGTAGCCTTGATTTTTGGGATTTCTTTCTTTTGTTTGTTTCATTAGTTAGATTTTAGTGGGCAGCCTTTATCAGGGAGCGGCTGACTGTGACGGTCACCAATGCTGGATCAGCAGTCTCCCTGATTTATTTTGGTTTTCACAAAAGTTCCAATCCCTTTATTTCTGAACCAGCACACTAATAATTTCATTTTTGTTCTTTATTTTCAGAATAGTGTCTTTTAATAAAACTGTGTGCCTTTCATCCTGGTGTCCATTGTTCATTTCATGTTATGGTCCCCTTTCTGTCCACTCACTAGACCTCAGCCGGGTTTCCATTTGGAGTTGTAACAATAAGGAAAGAAAAAAATGACTTTTTTTTTCCCAACATAATTTTTTTATATATACAAAGAGTTATAGTGATTGTCTTGTTGTTGCTCTCTGAATTATTTACAGAAGTTATAAAACATTTTTATTAATGGATTTGGTTCCTTTTGGCTCAAGCAATCCAAACTACATGGTAAGAAGCATGTACTTCTAGAGCGCTTTTATACCTTCTTAGAAGGACCAAAGTACTTTCCGTTCAGTCTCATTTGTCTATGCGCACTCTGCCACCGAACACTGGCACCAACCTAAAACCACCAGGAGAAATGAAGCGTTCAGTGTCTTGCCCTTTGACACATGGGTGGGCAAAGCTACTACAAGTGCATATTTCAGTGTCCTTCATTTGTTCTTTGTATATAATACTACTAATACATCCACTTTTCAGATGTTCCAAGTGTTTCTCCTCAAGAAAGGAACTAGAGCTTAATTTGTGAGATTAAAGTCTTGTGAAATCTTCTGATGGAATTGAGTGGGACCTCCACTGCCTGTCCATGATGGATTTTAGTTTGGCCAGCATCCTAACCAACTTCTCCTCCACAGTGTCTAGTCGCAGAGTCTGGCTTCCTGACCAGCTTGTTCAATACAATATTATTCCCACACCTCACAGGTGAAATCAATCCTCTGATCACTTTCAGCTCAAATGTTTGCTAATTGTCTCCTCTGTGTATCAAATCTGCTGTAAGAGTTGCTTTTGGCTCTCTATTTTCTTTTGTGATGGAAAGTGAAGGCATTCAACGTAGATGACTCTGCAGGATCGATAACCTGGAATGAATGTGGGGGAGATGCGAGGAAAGAAAGCTTGCATCCTCTGACCCGCCAGACTACAGAGAGGTGAGCACATGGGTGAGTAAAGCAGTCTTCATGGGCATTTGGTGGTCACTGAACTTGTGTGAGTGTGCATTTGGTGAGCAGCTTGTCTGTCTTTCTTGGTCAGGTGTGCATTTCAGTCCAGCATTAGGGTCAGTCAGACACTGCCCCATCTAGGATGCTGGACTTTAGGTTTAGTGTTTTGAATGTGGTGCTGAATATCCCCGATAATCTGTGTCAAAAAATCATAGTAAAGCAGCTTTTGTTGGTTTTGCTTCTTCCTCTGCCTTAGTTCTATCTTTTATGTTAAAGGACTTCTGAACCTGAAGTTACACATGCAGGTTTAAATCTTTCCCACTCACTGTGTTCTGTAACTGGTGGTCACAGAACACAGTTTCTGATATCACAAAAATATCCAAAACTGGCTCATTGAGTCACAGACTATCCAAATATGCACAGCTCCCATACTCCCAAAAAGAAGATTGAGACCGATATCTTCTGCATCAAAAAACAGGTTCTTGATATTCCTTACAGCTGAGACATCTTGTGTCTGCATGATTTCCACATATCCAAGCCGTACTTGTGACTGACTTCTGGTTCAGGTGTGTTCAGTCAATTAGAACATGCCAGAGCACGGTATGTTGGAAAACATGCAGGAATACGGCCCGTGAGGCCTGGAGTTGTCTATCCCTGCTGTAGACTGGACAACTCCAAGCTTTTTCAATCTGCATTTTTTTCCATCTGCTGCTTATTCGCCAAGATTTGAACAAAGAAATACTCAGAAACTGAAATTAAATCTTAATTTTCTGTAAATATGTTGTACATTTTGAGAAAAATGTCACAAGCATAACACCCAAAACCCAGTTTTCATTTAACCCCTTGACATCTGAAATCATTTCCAGCTATGAAGAAAAAAACATTCACTTGTGGTTTTGCTTTAAAGTAGATGCTAAATTAAGATCAGTTTGGAGCAGAATTAATTAGATTGTATTTGCATAAATCAAGTGGTTAAGCAAAAACATAGTCCTATGCTTCATAACTAAACATAAAAGCAAAATATAAATATTTGTCTTCATTTGTCTTTGAACTGGAAAACTCTGTCTGTGCTTGACAGAAACTGGGATGCCATAATCCTGCACAGGAACAACCGGAGATGGATGGATGGATGGTTTCAATTGGTTGATGATAAAATAGAGTGCATGCTTGTATGACATTTCAAATGTAAGCCAAACTGTAGGATCGTGTAATTATAGGCAATTAATCAACTGCATTACTTGTATGCACAAATTCACTTAACTGCCTCCCTGTCACTTTTAACATCAGACAGGATATTTTTTTAAGTAAATAACTTTTTTGTACGTTGTGTTGTTCATATGTCAATTATATTTCTTGCCTTAAACAAAAGTCACTATGTAGTCTCACGTTTCTTCATTGTATGAAGAGTTTATTCGTTTTTCTTGTACAGTTGGTCAATATTTTAGTTCTTTCTTTCACAAGTGATGTCATGTTTGCAGATTACATGTTCTGTCAGTGCATTGTAATACTAAGACTTACCAATAGAGGGCATCACTGGTTAACAAATACTTCCCTCAATGGAGGGACGCCACTGTTCCTGTGTCACGCCATTGAACCGAATTGTGAGGAAAGTGTTAAGCAAAATGTAATGTTGTTTTGTTACATTTCACCCAGCTTAGCTGACCCAAAAATTGAGGTTTGAACCAAAATGTGGGGGGCGTGAATTGTTGCATTGCTATCTCTATGGTATGCTTCAGACAAAACGTGATAAATATTGAGTCCATTAGCAGGAATAAAATACAAATTGGGACAGAATTTATTCTTAATTATATTTTTAAAATAAAGTAAAAGTAGATGTGTAATGATGTACTGGGTGAATTTTTCTTTTTGTTCCTACGAACCAACCAGATTGGTCTGTGGGAAGTTGTTAATCAAATCGACTTTTTCAGATAAAAATGTGTTTCAAAATGTACATACATTGATAATCAATCTTGAAAAATACCATTTGGATTGAGTTACAGTGGGTTTATTTTACTATGAAGTAAAAAAGACAAAGTGCCATCACAGCAAACGACACACGTGATGCAGCAAAAACTGATCAACCATCATTCCAGTCCAATGTGAGAGAAAACACTGAGTTTAGCAAAGACGTGTGATCATACAATGTTCTAATTTTGTTCCCTTTGGATCATTGGGATGTGAAAAAAAAACAGTGGGATGAACTTTAAGAAGGTATTATGTGAATGATTTGACATTAATTCTAATTTTACTTTTTTTGTTTGCACACATATTTAATTTACACTTGATTATCTTGCAAGAAATACAAGGAATATGGAAAACTCCACCTTCATTGTTCAGTACCAGGTATTTCTCTCTGAGCCACACTGGTTGCATTTTTGGTAAAATACATCCTGGATGCATTATAGGTCAGTGAATGGGATTGGTCAAAATGAACCATTGTCAACTATGAATCGAATCAGCCACCACAAATGATGATGAATCAATTTGGTAAAATGAATTGTTACACCCCTAACTAAAAGTTCTCAGGTTTCTCCAAAAAGAGAAAATACAAACTGATATCACTATGTTTGTGCATCTAACAAAATCTTAGTTAGAGTTGGTACAATAACACAAAAATCACGTCACTAGAACTCAGTCAGATTACATGAATTTAATTATTTAGAAATCATCTGATCATTAAAAAATGTTTTTTAAACAAATGTTTGAACAGTACTCATATTGACCACGAGAGGGAGCCATACACATCATGACAATAAATCTTGACTTTTTGTTGTCTTTCTCCTCTTTCCCTTCAAACCTCAGGCAGCAATGATATGGATCTAAACAGGACTTCATTTGACTTAATGATTTTTCCATTTTCCTAACTTTCAATTTGTTTCTTTTATCAGCCAAGTGCCTGAATAGTTATTTGGTTGAACCATCTGCAGTTGCATCTGGCCTTACAGAACATGTGAAATATGTTTGTGTTATTTAGAACTTTGTTTTTAAAAGAAACATTCAGAATTTAGGAGTCAGGATTTAATTATAGCTCAAAATGACTTGATTTCTATTACTGAAGGAGTAAAAGTTTTGTAAATAAATGGTGACGGTAAATGGGGGTTTTCGTGAGTGGAGCTGGCGGTTCCAGCCAGCATCAATATTGCACATTTTTTTCTTTTGTGTATTATTTTGACGCTCGGCTAAGCTTTCCACCGAGCCTCTGTAGAGAATGCTTTAAATAATGAAAAGTTGAGGAGGGCTGGGTGGGCAGACCGTGGTATTAGTAAAAAGCCTGGCTTGAATTGTGTAAACAGCCAGGGGCGGTGGAAAAAGTTCATGCCCAGGTCCATGTAAGGAGAAACCGGCGGAGCGCTGCGGGCCTCCGCACGGACATTTAATTAAGACGCCCTGCGGAGGATTACCGCGATATTGGAACTGTAACTTTGTCTCACAATGATCATTACCAATTTCATGCGTCGTCGCTCACACTCAAGCTTTTTCTTCTTTTTTTTCCAGTTCTGGTTGAAAGAAAAAAGAGGCCTTAAGTTCTTCTTGTGGCGGCTCACAGGCCTTTCTATTTCTATATGCGTAGTTCAGAAACGTGCATAAATTCTAACAAATCGTATAACTCTAGAAAATATCATTTATTAAATTTGAGTTTGAAAAAAAGCAAGAAACTGCTGAACTTTCTCTTTCGGATCCACGGAAGCTTCTGAATAATTTGACGCCTGGAGGTGTGGAATCAGGCCCGTTTGTTTCCTCGCGCTCAGCCCCGAAATTGTCTTTTAATTCCCGCAGTAATGTGATCGCGCTCGGACGCCCACTGCTGCGGGGGGTGGGGGTCTCTTCCTGCTTCGATCTCACCCGGAGCTGCTTGTGTTGACTCGAAAATGCCCTCAGAAGGTGCGGGAACGCACCAAAGGCTGGCTTTTGCCCCCGCGTGCAGGGGTTTTGAGTCTTTTCATCTCTAAACCACTTGATCTTCCATTAAAATGCATTTGTTTATTGAAATCGATTAACTAATCAATCAGTGGGTTGATCACATTGTCCACAACCTGCTCTGTCCCGCGTCTGAGGCTGTTTGGAAGGAGCGGGTTGGGACATCCAGCACCTCCTCTCTTAAGTTCTTCTAAAAGTGTGGCCGGCCAGACTTGCCATTGGACGACCTGTGCACTTTAGTGGGCGGGGCCTCTGCGCCAGCAACGAAAAGAAAAAAACAAAAAGGGGGGAAAGACGTTAACTGCGCAAAAGTGCTGCGCGCTGACGGATGTCCAAAGTTCAGAACTTTTTCAATGCGCGTCTCACATGGTCTCGAGGATGGGGACGGCTTAAACGCAGCAAACCTCCGCGCTCAAACCTCTTCCCTCTTTTTCCTTTTCTGCGTGACGTGCAGCGGGGAGCTGTGATTTCCCTGGAAGAGGGACACGCGCGCTCTCGGCGTATTTTTGGAGCTTTTCTCGGAGCGTGAAGTCATGCAGGCTCGATACTCCGTCTCCAGTCCCAACTCTCTGGGCGTCGTGCCGTACATCAGCAGCGACCCCAGCTACTACCGGGCTGCAGCCGGCGGGGGGTACACGGGGATGCCAGCACCCATGAACATGTACTCGCACGCGGCGCATGAGCAGTACCCCGCCAGCATGGCCCGCGCGTACGGACCGTACACCCCCCAGCCTCAACCCAAGGATATGGTCAAACCCCCCTACAGTTACATCGCGCTCATCACCATGGCCATCCAGAATTCTCCTGACAAGAAGGTGACCCTCAACGGGATTTATCAGTTCATCATGGAAAGGTTTCCCTTCTACCGGGACAACAAGCAGGGCTGGCAGAACAGCATCAGACACAACCTCTCCCTCAATGAGTGCTTTGTCAAGGTGCCCCGCGATGACAAGAAACCCGGGAAAGGCAGCTACTGGACCTTGGACCCGGACTCCTACAACATGTTTGAGAACGGGAGTTTCCTGCGCCGCAGGCGGCGGTTCAAGAAGAAGGACGCGCTGAAGGAGAAGGAGGAGCGGCTGCAGAAGGACCTGACGCCGCGGCAGCAGGGCCGGGAGCAGGAGCAGCCGGTGCAGGGCTCCCAGCCCGTCCGGATCCAGGATATAAAGACCGAGAACGGGACAGTCACACCGCCGCAGGCTAACTCCCCTCCCTGAACGCCGTCCCTAAAATCGAGAGTCCGGACAGCAGCAGCAGCATGTCCAGCGGGAGCCCGCACAGCATCCCCTCCAGCCGCTCCATAGTCATGGACGGCTCCGAGCAGCACCACGCGCAGGCCTCCACGCAGGGCTTCAGCGTGGACAACATCATGACCTCTCTGCGCGGATCTCCTCAGGGCGCGTCGGAGCTCAGCTCCAGCCTCAGCGCCTCCAGCAGGACAGGTATCACCCCGTCTTTGTCCCTAAACTACTCTCCCAGTCAAACGTCTGTCTATAGCTCACCCTGTAACCAAAGCTCCATCTCCACTACCTCCAACACATACCATTGTAACATGCAAGCCATGAACCTTTACGCGGGGGACAGACCCATGGCACCGAGCACCACCGTGGACGAAACATTGCCTGATTACTCCATCACAACCACCTCATCCTCTCTGACCCACGCCAACCTCAATTCCGGCCAGGAGGGCCACCCCTCCCACCAGGGGAGGCTTGCCTCCTGGTACCTGAACCAGGCCGGAGACCTGGGCCACCTGGGCGCCTCTTACCCGGCGCAGCAGCAGAACTTCCACTCAGTCCGGGAGATGTTTGAATCCCAGAGAATTGGCTTGAATAACTCATCTGTAAATGGGAATAACAGCTGTCAGATGTCATTCCCACCGAGCCAATCCATCTATCGCACTTCGGGAGCTTTCGTTTATGACTGCAGCAAGTTCTGACCAAAAAAAAAACAAAAAACAAAAAGAGCCATAATCCCCCCACATCTCTGAACTGCCATTAAAAAAGAAAATCCTTTTGGACTGAGACAGAAAAACAAACACAACAGACTTGATTTTTGCTTTTTTAAAGAACAAATGTTACAACAAATAACACGTAAGTCTCTTTTTTTTGTTATTTTTGGAGCGTTATATGTTAAAGATATGTCACTTTTTTTTGGAAGCTGTAAATTGCATATAGTAATTTATTTCTAAATTGTAGCCGGGTATTATGGACCAAACACCCAAAAGTGTTTCTAAACTGAATTATCGCAGAACTGTTTCATTATCAGACTTTAAACAAAAACATGGAAAAAGGAAGGACCGTGTATATCATCTTTTTAAAGATTCTTTATTTGTTGATAATTATTCTGAAGGATTTTTTTTTTTTTTTCTTTTAATAAATTGTCATGTTTTTGAGTTAACGCTACGCCTCATTTCTTGGAGACATTTCTGTCTTTGGGTATAAGACAAATTTAAAAATCAAAATAATAATAATAAAAAAAAAAAGAAATAGAAAAGTGGGGATGTTTTCTCCCATCAAAACAATAATTGTTTAGAAATAGATTTACATTTCTTTGGTGAGATTGTTTTACTACAGATCGTTAAATGAAGCAGAGCCACCGTAAAAAAAAGCCCCCCCAAGCACAGCTCAACTTTGTTTTGGAGCGTGTTGTGTGTTTACTGGCGCATACCAGTGCTGACTTAATTTCATGCCACTCATTCCAAAAACATTCCCGTTGTTCCCTTCAGTTTTGAGGCTGGACTCGTTTGCGCTCTTGACTTGTGACGCTGATCTGGCGGAAAACTGCACGACGGTCAATTTTTCATTATTCTGTTCTCTGACATGTTATTTGTTTTATAGTGTTATTTTAAAAAGGATATCAAAATAAAACACCAATTTAAAAAATTCAAACATTTAATAGAAAACGGCTAATTTTTAATCTCAGTAAAAAAAAAAATGCAGTAACACTGATGCATATCTGCAGTTTAGTAAATGAGTGTAAATATTTTTAATTTTAAAACTAGTTGCAATTCAAACGTCCAATATTTTTTTAACTAGAATTGCATAATAATGCAACCCTTCTGCAATACATTTTTATTCAATAATACTAACAATATTATTATTATGGAGTTATTTAACAGTTATGTTAGAAAAAACATTTTTAATGTCAATAAATAGATTTTTGCCAATTAATTTACGTTTTTTTTTTGTTGAGTCTGTCATTTTTTAGACTCTGATTTACATAAAAATGATCACAAACTGTAAAATAAGAAAAAAACGTTTACAAAAGAGGAAAAAAAAACTAAATTCATGTTGTCATGCTGATATTCTTTTTCGTTTTGCAAAACCCTTTTCATGTCATTTTTATTCTTTTGGGGTGAAAACGATTCAGAGAAACTCGCGTGTGCACAAGCGCGCTCATAAAAGTCATTAGATCCTTTCCGAAGTGTAGGTCCAACAAACAAATGTCGTGTTAGCCCAAAGATTGATGGCTCTCTCGCAGAAAAAAGAAAAAAAAAACAAGTCAGGAAGAAATAAAATTCAATCAGAGACTTGAAGTCGTTTTTCATGAGACGGAAACGCCAGAGAGGGAGACGGGGGTCAAAGAGGTGAATGTCGGCCGCCAAGGCACCGTCAACAATGCAGCAGAGCACAAACAGAGATGAGGAGCGTTCCAGCAGATTCTGGACCATGTGTTTGTTAAAGCACAGACTCTAAGCTGCGCGCACAAACAGAACAAAAACAGAAGTTTTTTTTATTTGAAACTATAGAAGTTTCCTCTGTAGGCCCGTGGAGTTTAATCTGTACCACAACATAAATGTAATTCCACTTTCGTTTCCATTTTCAGAGGAGCAGATAACAGATTGTTTTCTTGTTTGTGCTCACAGCCATGTCCTCACCAACAGCAGAGATGGTTGAGATAATCCAGCCTCATGCATCGCACGTTGCTCGCAGCTCAGTCTCATTAAACCGTCTTCGTTCCAAACACATCTCATTTCGGTGCGTCCTGACTCACACGCAGAGCCCCTCTCCGGTCTGCGCGCAAGCTTCCCGAAGCGTTCCGCCACATTCCTGAAAACTCGAACTTCCTTCACTCTTTTGGGTCAAATAGCAAAGACAAAAAACCGCAGTGTCGGCTGCGTCTTTTCAGACTCAGAGAGTCAGGGCTGCGCTTTTGATGGCAATTTGTGAAGAGGGTGTTAAATAAGAGAGACAAGACTGACACCACTTTGGGGTTCTCACACAATCTGAAAAAGTCCAAAAAGTAAAGCAACAAAACAAAATATTTGGAAAAAGGTGTAAAAAAAAAAAAGTAAATACAAATGATTAAATGAGTTCGTGGATTTGAGTTTACGCACAGGTTTACCATTGCGTGCGTAAAAGTTTAAACGTTTGGTCAGAGTTGGTGATTGTATTTCTTTACATGACACTTATTTAAAACGCTTTTTATTAGTTTTAAACATTTCAGTCCCAACCAAAAGCATTTCCCCTCAAACTCGCTCAAAACCGAGCTGCACTAATGCATAACGTCGGACACGCGTATTTAAGTCATTCCATGTCCCGTTAAGTTTACAGGGGGAGGGTGGGGGAAGAGGGGGCGCATAAATGAGCTGGAGGCTTGCTGAGCCCCTGCAGGCTGCGTGCACCTGTATGGCTGAGTGACCGCAGCTCACTCCATGGAAAATGCTGTGTTTTACCTCTAAGCCGCATCTGTTTCTAATTACGAGCTCATAGAGGAGATTTCTGTTTCTGTTCTGTCTGCTCTGCTGCAGCCAAACGAATGGAAGGTTGGAGGTCCAACACTTGTCTGTCGGAGGGGAAAATAACCACCGCAGCCAGTCTCCTGCCCCAAATAGCAGGATTTTACACATACATTATTCAACTACAGCAGAAAAAAATCCAAAAGGAGATTTTGACGTAAAAATCAAGCAACATTTTATATCAAAATGTCACAAACTCTCACTGTAACCTGTGGGCTGGCGGGACAATGGGGCTAGTGTGAAGTTAAACCGTGGGGGGGGCGGCCGACCCGCGAGTAACCCCAATATTCTTGGCAAAATACTTTAAAACAAGAAAGAGGGTTGCCTTCAAGTTAGAAACATTTTGCTTTTCTGGAGCTCAGATCGCGGTTTATACTCTTGAATGCTTCACTTATGCAGCCAAATATGAAATAATTCATTGTTTAAGCAAGTTAATGACACGTCACAAACGGGGAGAAAAACTTCTATAATATAAATAAAATTCCTGTGTTTTGGGGGAATTATTTTAATAAATGTCTTAGTTGATTAATTAAATTAAGTCTGAAGCTTAATATACAATTTTTACCCACACAAGGCCAAACTGCACTCATTGGCTTTCCTACCAGGACGCATGCGCGCATAGATCCACTCGACCAAACGCAGCTTCTGCGGTGCTGCAGGAGCGAAGGAAGGTGAACAAACTTGAACTCTGGGTCCCTCCTGAGTTGTCCAGCTTCTGCCATTTGAGCCACAGTAGCAGTTGTCTGCATTTTCGCGGGCTCTCATCCCATTTATAAGAGCGAGGCGGCCCGAGGCCGTGGAAACATCAAACGTGCGTTCTGGAGGCCGAGAGACGCCGACTGCATTCTGACATCTACCCATTGAAATTTCGTACATTTTCTAAATGTTTTGTTTGTCATTTTCTTCTGTTTAAATGCAATTTCGATCCTAAAAAAGAACCCTAAATAAATGATATGATTTTCTACAGAAACACTATTTTTTTGGGGGGAAAAAAGAAGAAAAAAGCTATAAGGTAATATTTAATGATCCTTCTCTTATTAGTGAAAATATTAATTTGGAGGAAAAATGAATCAGAACACATTATTCCTACCGAACTATCAGGAAACACTAATCTAATAAAAACATGTTTTGCTGAATAAAACTCCTCATTTGTTTGATCTAATATTTTAAAGTCAGAAAAGATGCTTCCTAATAAACCCTGAGAAGAAACACTCAGTGACAGCTCTGAATACAATCTTTAAGTGATCACAAGTTACATTACAGCATAAAAGACAAATGAACTGGGATCCAACCTGAGAGATCTCTGTGTGAGGAAATAAGCCTGAAACCCTAAAGGAAACAATGCTGACAATAGCTTGACAGGAACCGCTGACGGCATTTGGAATATATAAAATTCTGCCATTGCAGTACGCTTAAGCCGATATATTAAAAGCAGACAAGTCGACAGATTAAGTCAGAGATGACAACATCTGATATCGTGTTCGCAGAGGCGATGAAGTTATCTGACAAATCCCTGTTTTTGACAGATAAAGTGCTACTGCAGCTAATCACAGTGTCAACAAAAACCTTCTTCTGTGTCGCTCCTTCCTGCTTTGCTGACAGATTCAGCAAGTGGAGTTCAGATAAAGTTTGGAGACCTCATCACAAGTTGTTTCTCTGCAACCAATTTCTGTCATGGATTCCTTGCATCCACCTTGTGAAACTTTTTTTCTTTTTTTTTTTTTTTTTTTTATCAAGATTTGATCATTTTAAGCTTGAAAGGTGATCATGAAATAGCATTTGAAGAATTCTTTTAAGCTGTTTTGTTTTCCCACAGCCCGCTGCAGAAGGACGGACAATAAGAAACCGCTTGTTCGTGTTGCGTTCAATCCTGCTCTCACGTTTGAATCGGTCTCTGCATGCAGAAACGCAGCAAGTAGACAGTTACCTGCAGCCCCTCCACACCTCCACTGTACCCCCCCCCCCCCCCCGCCCTATTTTCCACACACGCAACATGCTGCATTGAAGAATTATTATGCAGAAAGAGGTGTGAGGTGAAACACGGGCAAGGAAAAACAAACTGCTTAAAAGAATAACACTGACCTCAGCCTCAACTGTTGCACCTTTTCACAGTTTCTGCAAACTTTTGGTTTATGTAAAACAGAACCGCAGATGGAAAAGCCCACGGTCACCGCGCAGATCCTACTGGCATCATAAATCTCCGCTCCCGAGGCCTGAAACGGCATTAAAATGCAATAAAAGGCCGACGATTAAAAAGAAATCTGAACCGTTCTTCGTGTGAAAAGCATTGCACAGCTTTCTGCAGTGATTCAGAGTGCATCGCTAATGTCAGCTGTCTGAGCTTGTGTCAACATACAAACTGCCCTCTGACCTCTGAGAGGAAAACCCTTTCCTCCTGACGCTCTTTTCAGCAGCCAGTTGTTTACTCTCCTGCTAGTTAACTAATTCGCTTTAAGTCCTTCTCTACCTGGTTCCACTGCATTGTAAAGCATATTCCATGGATAAACACGGAGGTGAAGAAAGATGCTGTAAGAGTTTATGGAGAATTCAAATGAGGGAAACTCTATCCAAGTCCCCCAAGAAAGTCGTTTTACTAAACAAATGTCAGAGTTGTCACTTTCAAAAATTAAAAGTCAGGCGGCGCTTATCCTCTGCTGGGATGAATGATTACCTTATCTGAGCATCTTCATGAATATCTGTGGGATATGTGGGTGTGAGGTTGTGCCTGTGCACCATGAAGCAACCAGATGGTGTTTGTGTGTGATGGCGAGCAGCGGCGATACAGCAGTGGTTCCTTTCACAGATCAGCACTTCTATCTCTGTTCCATCTCCAGGCTCCCTGCTCGTGTAAACATCCCCAGTGCATGGGCCTCTGAAGTTTCTGCCTTTGTGTTTACAGTGAGAAGTCAAGCAAATACATGAACTTTAGGACAAAGAGAACAAGGATGAACAATAGTCCCAGATTGCTTGAATTATTTCCAGAGAGCGATTATATTTGTGCCACGCCAGTGAAAATTCCATGATATGGAGCGATGGGTTTGGCCATGTAAGAAAAGCAGTTTTGAAATGTAGATTTTAAATTTTAAAAGTCTTGTTTTGCAGCTTTATTCCCTCGTTTTTATTGCAGAAGTTTACAGCTGTGTAGTTTTGTCTTTGCGCCTGAATAAAGAGGTGAAGTTTCAGAACAAGCTGTTCTGTCGACCCAGATGTTTACACGCCATTCCACCAGATGGATAAACTCTTTGCAACGGAGCAGATGAAATGCAGCATTCACTTTTGAAAATGGAGCTTTGTCTGAAAATAATCTCAGCAAAAGTGACCGTTTCCAATCGAAGCCGCTTACAACGCTATGACTCTGACTTCAAAGCGCGCTTGGAGCAATTGTCTCCCCCTGCTCCTTTCAAATTGCCCGTTTTTCAACTTTGGAAAGAAGAAAAATCCCCTGCACATCAAAGTCGGAGACAGAGAAAGTCATTTAGTCTTATCTTAATTGAGCTGCAATTTTAATAATGATCTTACACATTGGGACCAAGGAGGAGAGGAGGAGCTGTAGGAGGAGAGACCAGTTCGCCCATGCTCCACTGCTCCACGCTGTCTAATCTCAGCTCCAGACATGTCATTGGCCGGTGATTTATGATGACCTAATGTTTTGTTTACTTCATGGTCATAACAGGCAGGCGGATTGCATAGGGCATGCGGTAAGGGGAAACATGAAAGTAGTGGTGCTGCTTGGAGTACCGCAGTCCCCGGCAGTTCACAGAAAAAAACAGCTCTGCATTTCTGCCACCTGGAACAGCAATACGTTCTAATCGCAGGTCGAAGCTCCTGGCCACTCAGGAGTTTATGCAGAAGTCCAAGGCTGTGTGCTTCACTGGTTGTCATGACATCACCATCAATCTGCATCATAGAAGGGGTTCACTTAACCTAAAAAAAAAAAAAAGAAAAAGTCCCTCTAAATAATTGACTGGCTTAAGCCGTATGAGAGTGTAAACACATGTGGTTTGACAACTACTTGACAGGTCAAGAGTCTAAGTCAGTCCACTTTTAAACGTCCTGGATTCAGCTTCTGCTGCTTTTCTGGTGTTGAAAATGAGACAAACAGACGACGCATGGAAGAAGTGCCGCATCTGCATAGAAATAAGTGATTTATCCATAATTTCAATTCAAGTTTCCTTCATCAACGAGGATGTTGCAGTGAGAAAAATCTGCCCTCCTTTACATTAACTTCTGTTTCTTGCACATGCCTCGTCCTGCATATCTGATCTCAAAGAAGTGTCTCAAGTGTCTTTTCTTTCAAAGCGAGATGGAGAAATATTTGTGGGTGGGGACATGTTGGCGGACAGTATAGGCCGTCGGCGAGACAGGGGCCATATCTTCTCCTGCTGAGAGGGTACAAAAAGGTTTCACCTTTCTGATGCGGGCAGTGAATACGCTGCCAGCAACATGCCTATGACTTTCAGCTGCACTCATAAGCTCTTCGTTAGACCTCTGAACATGAGGTTTGTAAACCAATTTATAGTGTTTTTTAAATTTTATTTTAGTCAGAATAATGTCAAAAAACAAATTTTTAAAATTGCCTTCTAATTCTTAAAAAAATATCTGTTTAAACCAGTTTTTTAAAGTTATAATTTTACAGTTTGACCAATTGTACTAACACTTAAATCTTGTAGATAGACAAAAATACATGAAAAATGAAACAAGTTAAATGGAAAATTGGAGAATTTAAAAATATATACATTTACATCTAAAAAGAATTAAACTCTACTTTATGGGAGGAAAAGGAAAAAGAATTATTAAAACCCATAGATAAATAGCATATATTGTAGATATTAATTCATAAATTGATTAGAAAATAATTAAAATAAAATGATGCTGTCTTTTAACTTTATATTTGGCCTTCATCATAAATAGACATATTTGCACTTATGCATAACACACTAACAATGCATTTGTTAAGTATGATTGTCAACTAGAGTTTGAATAATCAAATGTCATCATGTCAACTTTTTTCCTCAGTATATATATTTCTTTTTTTTTTTTTTTTACACAAAACAACAAAACAAAACACAACTCTTGAAATACAAAGATAAATTACATGTGCAGAGTTATAATAAAACTAAATAAATGCATCATCAAGTCCAATTTACGACAAGAAAGGTTCCTATATTTCAACAAGAATGTCATCTTTATGATGGACGTCAAACAATCAAGGGACACATAGTTCAGTACAATTTCTTTTTTTTTTTTTTTTTTTTTTTTTTTTTTTTTTCTTCATTGTGACCAAGAGGAAATTTAGCAAAAGTCAACTTTTACATTTCATAGTTTTAAAATAAGGATTCTACAAGGAGATTCAGAAATATTGCGAATTGATTGTAGAAAAAGAGCAGAAATATTATAACTTTTTTCATCAGTGTCAAAAATAAAACTCAAAGGCATCATAAATCACAATTTGAAAAAATGTGTGGATTTTTAACCTCACTTTGTTTTTTTCCTTTTTTTTTTCTTTTTAAATGTGATATTGTCTATTTTAACTCTGTAATGATTAACGATTGTCTAACAGCTGATCCCTACTTCCATCAGCAGAGGAATCATCCATCCTACCAAATTTCATGTGAACCTCTTTACCAAGGATGAGATTCTGGTGCTGAGTTGGTTTTGATCGACAGGTCCAAATAAAAGTGTGGAGCCTTAGAAAATGAAACAAAATGTTTTGTTCATTCAGACCAAAAAAGGGGAAAAAAATAAATCAAAAGAAAACATTGTACTTTAAATAACTGAATGTGAATTTTCAGGGAACATTTTGCACACAATTTTAAATGCATTTAAATATTAACTCAGGCTCGTTTGTCATGTTCATTGACGTGTCAAAACTGTTTTTTTTTCAACAGCTGTCCAGGAATTTGGTGAACTTATTCATTTGTTCCAAGTTAAGATGGCTAACCTTTTTATGATTTTTATTTTTGAAAAGTTAACCCTCAGTGTCCTGCATCTGTACTAATACATGACACACAGTCATCCAGTCTTTAGGCTTTGCTTTTATGAATTCTCTTCAAGTGGAAATGACCAACCAAAATCTGCAGAAATTGTCTGTTTGCCAAAATAATGACTATGATGAATATTTTTGTACGCATACCCACTCACACAGACTTTGACATTCAGTTGAAACCATATTTTGTAGTCGCAACATAAACTCAATTGCTGATAAAAAAGTTGATAAAAAAAAAAGACTGAGTAGATAATCTAAAGATGTATATCGTGACAGATCCATAATGAACAACCATGGAAAGGAATATGCTGGGGTGCAAGAAATGCCAACTAATCTGGACCGGAGATGTGAGCTGGCCTGCAGGATGGATCCATGTGACTTTGGGGCCTAACTGGAGTCTAAATCAATAATTTTAATGTTGAAAATTGATCTTCACTTAGGATGGATGCCTATAGAGCGGTTATTTTGTAAGTCTATAGGTAAATCTGACTGCTATCAAGTTGTATTTAAAAAAATAAAAGCTGCAGTTTATCTTTTATTACTGATGCTGTTTGAACTGTCTGAGAGAGAGAAACTGGGACCAGTTGATTTCTTTTTCTGAACATACAACTTGGATGGGATCAACGTGGATAAATGAGAACCCACACAAACAATCCTTCTGTTAGTGCCTCATCAAATTATCTGACCAAACTGCAATCATATGAAAGTTTTTTGTCGTTGGAACCAAAGCTTTCAGTTATTTTTTTTCATCTTACCGTTTTCCCTTTTCCATGTTCAAGATTAGACATTAAAGCTTCCCTATCTTTTGACATTAAAAACTAACAGATCGGTCTTGGGAAGCAAAACGAATACATTTTTGCTAAACATGAATTAAACAGCCATTTTTTTTTTTCACCTCCCCGTCACTCAAAAGCGTTCTGCAGTCTTGGGTCACCACAGTTGTGCAAAAGAACATCTGGTTTTAGAAAAAAAACATTTATTCTTGTAAAATTGGGATCACCACATCATCAAACATGCAGATTTTAACCTGTTAAAAATCAAAATTTTCAAAAATCAAGTATTCTTTTTTTATTTCACAATCCAGGCCCAATAGTGTTTAAAACTGTTGGATTGTGTGTTTCGGTTTTTTGTGGCCACAATGCAATGTGATGGAGATGTCACTTGTGTAAATATTTTTCTCCCTCCAGTCTAGCCTTTCAAAATTCAATTTGCAAATCCCATCAGATAGGAATTTCCTCCTCTGCACCAGCAGAAAGAACAGTGGACTGCAACTTTCTTATCAGCTGCAGCAATCCTGCATCGTGTCATGCCCACACAGAGGAAATAGAATCAAAATAAAAGTGGTGCACAAACTCAAATGCAGCTTAGTTCTGGTTTAATATTGTGTTCTTGTCTTGGAAGAGGTGATGGTAAACTCTTTTCTTGCTCCTAAAACTCCTTTCACATCCATTGCTTTTCTCTTCTTGCATGACCAGTTGAGCTGCAAGCTGTGTGTAGGTCTGAACAGGAAGCAGAGCCAAATCAGTTGTGTCGTCCATTAATGACAGCTCTGCTGCCGCCAGAGCTGAGAACAATGGCCACATCCCTGTCATAGTAATGGAAAAATGTGGTCAGTCTGCAATCTTGCTTGAGAACAGAATAGATAGAGTTAAGAGGAAAATGAAGGAAAGTAATCTAGATATTGCTTTTACTGCCATACAGAGACAAAGTACTCTCCATAAACAAAACATTAAAAGATAAACCGTAGTGCTGATTTTTAAAAGTGAATTAAAATGACAAGCAGAACATTCATATATTTGTATTACAACTTTTTAATCCCAAATTTTAGAATAAATAATAAAATTTTTAATAAACCTATGTTCCCTTTCAGCCGATTATTTTTGCTTTGTATAGTAAGCTGTGACGCAGCCTGCTGAAGCTCTATTTAACAAAACTGACCTGGTTGCTGTGTACAGTGCATCACCGAAAAGTGCACATTCCTGCCATGGCTTACTTTACACAGCAGGAAACCTAACCCCGGTCGCCCAAATGCAAAGTAAAGGCTAGATACACTATGAAAACAAACAAAGTCTTGTTAATGCAGGGCCACAGCATACATTGTGGTGGGAGCATTTCTCACTTTGAACACCAATACATTCCACTCTCAAATTACCCACTTGGGAGAAAAATCAATCAATAATGTGGTAATTTGTGTGAAAATGACCGCTGGTAAAGATGTAATGATGATAGATTCAATTGCTTCTGTACAGAACAGTGTTCAAGCTTCTAAAGAAAAACATGGGTTAGAAATGCAAAAAAATCCAAAGCTTTCCTGGTCAAAGCAGTGCATACAAACACACTTTAGCACACACTTTGTCTTAGACAGGATACTGTGAGTACATCTCAGAGCTCGCTCACTCACTTTGCAGGGGAAGTTGGTTCTTGTGGTTGTTGGATGACATCAGCCCTGCAAAAGTGACACCATTTATCACCGACCACTGCGTATGGAGACATTCATAACATCCTGACAGGATGATCTTGTGGAAAATAATCACTTGGTCTTGGATAACTTTTGTTCAACATTTAAAGTGCCTTGTTCTGATGAAAAACACTTTTTTTCCCCCCACCTGCACTCAGGATTACATTTTCTGGCGTGTCTGAGTGTAAAGTATTTCCAAAAATTATCCACAAAGCATTCCACATCAACAAAAAAACAATGCACGCTCTTTCATTTCCATCATTTCTCATGGAAAGACATTCATCTGTGTGATTCATACACTGGCAAAGGAAAAGAAAGATGAGAAAATCTTTCCAGAATCCAAAGGTTAGTCGTTCTTTTCCTGTTTCAGAGCCTGCAGGAGCAATTTGTAAAAGCCCTCTTCTCAGTTTCGGTCTCTTTTTGTCCTGGAGTGAGAGTGGAGCTTTTGTCATATGTCAGAGGAGCATGGACTGCAGCCAAGCCTGTCTGTTGGTCTTCCTATTTTGACACCCCAAAGCACCTGCCTTCACTGAAGCATGACAGGGAGCACTGAGAGAACAATAGAGAAAGGGCTGCTTTGCAGCCACTCCTTTCTGGCTGATCGTGCACGGACAGCCTGTCTCTCAGACCCATTAAAGGTCAGCGTAGCTTTACCACCCTCCAAGCTCCTGGAGGACACATCCTAATGGACCTCACCAGTTCAACACACACACTTTTTCCTCTCAGACGTTTCCCCTTTTACTATCAAAGATCATAATAGGGGGATATCCCAGAAGGAAATGCCTGAAGGAGGTGCTTGTGGTTTCAATCTCCTCCCCATTACTTTTAGCATTGTGGTGCGTGTTATCTGGCTTATTTAATGGAGTGCTGATAAAAGGATGTCAGAAGAAATCTGAATCTGAGTGCACCTAATTTCTACACACTTATCTCATTTTCTTGGTAAAGAAAAACAATTTTATACAGGTCAGAGACTTCTTTTTCTTATTTTGTAAAAGGGGGCGCAAAAAGGGATGATGCGTATCAATTTAAGGTAAACAACTTTGCTTATTTGTTTTGAAACCGTTTAAAGATTTCACCTTTTTTTTGGAGGTGTGTCTCAGACTTCAAACAGGAAACCCGAACTTCAAGTTTTGCAAAGAGTTGTGATAAGACATGCTGCTGACAACTTAATTTAGTCTGTCAAATAACAGCTGGAGAACCACATTTTACATTTTACCTTTGGTCAAATTAGCAATCCCCTTTCTTGCTTTGTACATCTTGTAAAACAAATATAGGATTCAGACACCATGAAACGGAAAAAAAGGATTTCTAATTATATGAATGGAGGATGAGTGAAAATAAAAGCTACGCACGCAAAAACAGACGTGTTCTGCCATATTAGCCGTGGCATTTCAGCCCATAGCCCAACTGAATGAAATGATTTAGTTCATTCCCTGTTGATAAATGCATACCTTCACTGCAGTAATATGAGGGGGTTCAGGGAGAGAACGATGAGGCACCTGAAGCACTTGAAACCAAGTAGACAGGCCGTTCTGGTGATATTTATGCAGCACCTAGTTTGTCTCTGATGTTGTGTAGACAGATAAATCTCTTTTTTTATGGCAATTCCATCATCACGTTCAGGAGATAGAGCGCCTGTTGCCGCAGTGCTGATGACTCACCCTCATCACTGCTATGTGGAGGCCTTAAGTACAGAAGGGTTGCGTCTGACCGCCTGCCCAACGTATCCATCAAGACGGTGAAAGGCCTTCATTTGTATTTTTCCTTTGGCTGAAATGAGGTGTACACATGTGGGCTGCTTTGGACATTTGTAAAACACCTTCAACAAATATTACAACTTCTTCATATAGGTCTGTCTGAAAGTAAAAACACAAAGTTATACAACATTACTTTAGAAATGAAATAATAAAGAAGACCCTTATCCAAAAGCTTTATTTATATCAAGAATTTATGCATTAAAAAAGACGCTTGATGAAAGAAAAATTAGGACAGAAAAATCCTCAAACTAGATAATGTCCTCTGAAAGAGATCATATTTTTTGCACTTCAAGGCGCACTTTATAAGCCTTCTTTTTTTTTTTTTTTTTAATCAAGAGTTCTTTATAGGCCTACAGTACATGGATTGGGTTGGTTGTGCTTATTGATGTTGAAGCAATTTTAAGAGGTACATGGCGCTTTGTTAAACTGTCAATCTGTATTTTAAAACAAGGTTGGGTGTTACGTATGCTAACGCAGCTGATGTGTAGAAGCCTGTCTATGAAGGATTTTTTTTGTGTTACTAAGAAGGTTGGGAGTTAGCGTGGTCACAGTAATGTTTGGTCTTGTGGATGATCAGCTGTGGCAGTCTGGTTTTTATATTTTGCAAAGGAGATGGGAAGTTATAGGTAATGCTATGCTAACGCGGCTAACACGTCAAACATGGCTAACATGTGGCATGTCACAAACAAGTTTTAGAATTATCGTGGATGCGGCTAATAAAGTCTGACTGACTGAACTCTTCAAGCTCAATGCGCCTTACAGTTCGATGTGCCTCATATGTGATTTAAGTTTAAAAATGGCCGATTCATTGCCTCATAATCTGGTATGACAAATAGTGTGGAAAATAAAGTACATAAGACCAATGTCCAAAATCATTCTTTTTAACACTCCTATTATGTTCATTTTTGAGGAACAGCATTGTTTCTATTTGAACTACAAATAGAGTAACTAAACCACTTTTATTTTATTTGGCCAAATCAGTGGCCTTGTGGTAGAGTGTCTGTCCTGAGACTTTGAGGTCCATGAGTTCAAATCCATGGTGGCTCTAAAAATAGGACTCAATTCCTCCCTGTATGAGGGGTTAGATTGGGGGGGTAAACCACCAATGGTTTCCAAGCACGGCTGTGTCTGCAGCTCAAGGCTTCCCCTGGGGATGGGTCAAATGCAGAGAACAAATTTCACCTAAGTCTGTGACAACTAATGGAACTTGAAATGTTAACTTACATGTTGATTACACTAAATAAGCTGAGAAGGAGAAGTTTTAAAGTAGAAAAATACTTTTAACTCATTGATGCCTATTGGTGCAAATATGCATCAAATCCCATTGGCTCCAGAATTATCTTAATTTATTAACAACTTGAAAGCAAAAACATAAGTGATTTAATTTTTCATGGCTGGAAATAAATTCAGGCATCAAGGGGTTAAAGTTTTTTATTTTTCATTTTTAAATTTCGAAACAGGTCAGTTTGACCCAGAACAGAACAGGAGGGTTGAGAAACACATTTCAGAACCGACCCACCAAAAGTATTGATCACAGACAAAAAGAAAGAGATTGCAAACCCAAAATTTGCATGCAGAAAAGCATGACTTGGCTCAACCACAGGACTGGGGGAGGAGCTTTAATATCTGGGTGGGGCAGGAAGCAGAATTTCTAGTCATTTCCTTCTAAAAAAAAAACTTGCCACTTGACCATACATACACAATAGGTTTTTTTGGGGAAGATCCAGGAAAAACTGTAAAAACTGTAAAAATTCTACCTCTCACCTGACCAACAAATGACAAATCCTCTGAGTTGCTGAAGAATCATGTGGTTGAACAGAAAGAAGATTTTGGAATATCTGCTTAGTCTCATCTGATTAGGTCTCATCCTTGATAACTAAACAGTGAATGCATTGATGGATTCCACATGTAGGGCAACTTTTAACACAACCTGTCTTTGTTTTCTGAATGAAGAACGTAAGAAAATCTCTTACTAGAATTGGAGCTTATTTTGCTTTAGAGACCATTTTGTGATAACCATTTTGGAATTGAACTAATGCCCCTAATGGGTGGCAGTCACCCACAGCAGTGATCTCCAATCTTTTTCAGGCCATGGACCAGTTTGATTTTTGAGAATACTTTTATGGTCTGTATGAAGCTAAAGGAGACATCTGATTTATTTATTGTTTTTCCCGTTATCTTTTGACGGTAAAGTTCATCTTCATCCTCTGTAACACATCTACAGCTGGTTTAAACTTTATTTGTACACTAGATTTCTCCATAGGAACCATTCAAATGTGATATAGATTTTCCCTTAACCCATAACTATCAAAGTGGAAGATAAATAACCCGACTTTTAAGATGCTATGGATAAACAAACAAAAAAAGAATCACTAAAACTGGTATTTTCAAATAGAAAATAATAAATGTAAATTCCCCATTTGAGCAATTTTATTAGAAGCATCTTTGTAACATTAGACAGCTGGTTGC
This sequence comes from Oryzias celebensis, assembly GCA_014656515.1. Lineage (NCBI taxonomy): Eukaryota > Metazoa > Chordata > Actinopteri > Beloniformes > Adrianichthyidae > Oryzias > Oryzias celebensis. Next base: position 78,184,370 of record BNCR01000001.1, read on the forward strand.
TGAATATAATGCATTAATATAATGGCGTTGTGGGAACAACTCTTCCAATAAATCCATATTTTGAGTAAAGACTCCTGGTTGTTGTCTGTTAAATGCAGTTTTCATTTTATTTTGAAGTCAAATGTTTTTCTTCTGTTTCCTCACTGACTCCTTTCTATGAAAAGAATCTTTATAAATCTTGTTTTTTTAACTTTGCTAGCTCTGGGGTTTCAATTCAGCAGTCGGCACAGCCGCTTTAAGAAAGAAGTGATGGCTTTTCGACACGTGACCAAGCATGCGTCATGAATAAGTCAGATGTAGTGGAAAGAATCCAGTAGTTTTCCAAAATAAAACATATTTTAGAAGAAGATTATTAAAAAAAAATGCAAAAATGTTGGTTTGTGAATTTTTTTTGTGTGTGTTTTTGCAGCCCAGCTGATACCAACTTTCCCACAGACCGGCACCGGTCGGCGGCCCAGGGGTTGCTGACCACTGCTGTACAGTATTCATCATTCAGATAACAAAAGCTACAATGTCTAGAAGTGGGTTTTCAAAGTGAGCTTTAGTCAACACATTTCACACATTCACTTTATTTACTGTTTCTCCTTTGCATTTACTTAGGTCCCAGTATGGTGGGCATCTAACAGTTCTTGAAAGCCTTTCCCTATAGTTTTTTATCTTTAAAAATACAAATTTTAGCTTTCCTAAAAGGAGTGGTGGAAATCTGACCAATCCAGTTATTAGTTTAATCCAACACCAACCTGTCTACCATCTGACTTATCCATGGCCAAAATGTAAACATTCTTTTCAGCTGCTAAACTATTAAATATTAGTTTCAATTGATGAGTATCTACAGCTGAACTATATTTCAATTCATTGTAATGCAATACTTATTTGTAGATGAAAACCTGAAAGAACATTACAAACACAACAATTGCAACTCAGTCTCTTCAGAGTTTTAGCTTAGTGACAATTTAACTTCTGACAACTGAGCTGTTTTTTTTACATTTGTAAGCAAATAAATCTGAACAATGTGAACCCATTAGGCGTTAGAAAACGGTTGACTAAACAAAACTGAGTTCATCTGAAAAGAGTCATAAACTATGTGAACAAAGGAGATGATAGCAGGTCGCCTGCCTCAACCAAGGCAGCTGTCAGCTTTGGCTCGTGGTTTCTTACTTTGGGTCAGAGGTCGTCCAGCTGTGACTCCCTCTCCCCTTTCTTCTACTGAAACAGCAGATGTGGTCGGACCACCGTGGCAAGGGCTTGACCACATCTGGCTCTGATTACAGCCAGACAATCTAGCTTTATCAACTCCATCCACTTCTCTGAGCTCTGCTAGACTTATTCTCCCAGAGGTGATGTGTGACACATTCTCAGCTCACCAATATGGTCTTTAATGGATGATTTATATCAGTTTAAATCACCAAAACTGGGTTAAACTTAGCTGAAGTTGCACTTCCTCCCTCTATCGTTAAGCTCTACAATAACTGGAGTTAACATGTCCAAGCTCCTTTTATGGTAAATCATGTCCTCCTGACCCTTATTTACATCAACTTTCCACTTAAAGAAAAAGAATAAGTCTCTCCTTTTCAAACAAATCTAATGACAAATGACTTAATGATATACCACTGTCTCTGAGTTCCACTGCTGAACCACTGGCAGTTAGTCACCTTTGGTGTGCCAGCACTCCAACATGTCTCTGTTCAATCGACAAATCATTACCCCCGCGCAAATAGCACCTTCGTTCGGATGAGTGGTCACATGTTTAGAGTTAGAAATATGTCACACTTGCAGAAAAAAATCCCAACATCTATAAACATAGGAGTTTGAGAAAGGATTGTGTTGCATACAGGGATCATGGGCTGCAGTTTATTTTCCCAGGGAGCCTTTTCCATTATCCCCAAACCATTTGCCAATGAAATCTCTGCAGCTCGTAGCTCCTGTGGTTACATCGGGGTATCTCAAATCACTTCAAACAAACAGCTCAGAGAGACCAGACTGGTCTTCGTAAATATGAAAATATGGACCTGAAATTGAGCCTCTTATAAAATTTCATGAAGGAAACTGAGGATGTTTGTTGGAACCAAGGTGAGAGTGGCCCTTTTCACACAACCGTTTCTTCGCTTCCCTGTAAGCTCTTTTTATCAGATGTGCGAACTGTCGAAGCAGCAGTCGCCCACAGACTCCTCCATTCCACTTCCCAGAGTGAAAATGCAAAGTAATTTGGTTTTGTAGTGGACTTTTCTGACCTCTGTAACTGACCACCAACAGTTTGATGCTCCCATCTTCTCTTTTTTACACAGGTCAGGAAAAAGTCTGTATAAAAACACCAAAGCATGGCCAACGTCTTCTCCTTTTTTAAGGTGTTCTGTGGTGTTGACTGCCAAATAAGTTACTAGCATATCAACATTTCAGAGTGTCACATTCATTCAATGCCTTTTCTGACCTGCTGGGAGAAAATGCCTGGACGCTTATCTCCATGCTGTAAACTTTTGAGACTCCTCCATCCTTCCAGCCTTCATCACCCACTTTAACCCCACTCAACCTTAACAGAAGGCCAGAGCTGAGCTACTCTCTGCAGGCTAGCACATGTCGGGGGGGTCCCCCAGCCATCCACTTGCAGGGACGCAGACGGTGCACTAAAGCTGTCACCACCTTCTTGAGCTGCCATCACAGAATGTTATCTTCCCCATGGAAGATATTCCACCAAAACTTTTATTATTCACCAATTCTAAAATGTTATCGATTTATGCAACAGCAAGGGGGGTGGTAAACATCTCTGGCTACAATTACCCCAAGAGATCACACGTAGGTTTGAGAATTTTAGTTAAAGCTTTCTAAGCTCACAATTGTTTTTTTTTTCCCACTTTAAAATCATTTTCTAATATTTGAAATCAATAGGACGGTCTTTGGAAAAAAGAAAGGCCCATTAAAAGTAACAAAAGAAACTTGTACAAGAATTTTCTTTTGATTTGCAGAGTTTTTCGTCTCTGTCACAGACATCAAATGCATTTAAGTCACCAAACAAAGATCAAATACTGGGGCTTTGCTTAATTCTATTCTTGTTCTGTGCTCATAGGAAACATTTCAGTTTTTTTAATTGTGGAAATTTACAAAGACCAGACTATTGTTTAGTCTCAAAGGAAAAGTATGAAATCTAACTTGAAGCAAGTTGAAAACAAATCTGATCAGACAGACTGCCAACTGGCTGAAGAGTTTGCAGCTTTTCAGGTGTCATCAAAGTCCCCCAGTTGGTTAAAACTCCAACATGTGTGAGAGTGTTTTCTTTTGGGGGAGGAGTAAAGTTCTTGGGGACTGCAGGGAGCTAATTAGAAGCTATTCTCTAACTTGGGGCCAAATGGAGTAATTATCTGGCCGAGTGAGTAGATAATTCCCTCCCATTCATCTCCCTCTGTCAGGGTCTCACTACATGGGCTGAGGACATGCTGGAGATTGTTGACACCTTTTTCATTCCCTTTTCTCTCCCAGTCTTCACATTCCGCCTTTACAGAAAAACTCCAATAATTTGGGAATACATGATCATTTCTTCCAAGGTTTTAATGTCCAACACCAAGAAAGATATATGAATACCTTAGTACTTTGCACACCATTACACCTTTATCTTTTGTTTTTTGAATCACCTTAACGCGTCAACCGTTTGTGCAATTAATGTAACTCCAGCGGATTCTGAAGCTAAGAAAAGCAGAACAGCGTTGATTTTGCAGCAGTGAAGTGTAAATGTAAATCAGCAGATTTTGACGCTGAGAAAAGTGGCTTTGGAACACCCAGTTAGCATACATATCTGGACAAAGCCGCTTTTCTCCGCATCAAAACTCGTTGAAATTACCTTAATTGAATAAAGGGCAAACAGTTATAGTGATTCAAAGAACTTTTTGCTGTTGCCGGAGACGGCTCTAGTGTGAATCTCATAATAACAAAGACTAGGATTAATCCAAAAATGACTTAATTCCAAAGAAACGCATAGCGCTACTTAAACAGCGGGCATGTGATGTGCATTTAAAAACATGCTAAACAGACATTCTTCAACATGCCTTTAGCTTACATTGTTCACACTGGACTGTCGCCACCTAATTGTAGCGCATGAACTCACAGTTGGCGGAGAATTGGTGCGAAATGTCGAAACAGTGCAAATCTCATGAATCTTGTTTCAGGTTTTTCTTTCACGGCTCTTTTTTCATAAATGAAAGACTTGAAAGACTGAAAGACTCGTATTTTGAAAAGGGCGCTGGCTGCGATACCCATACGTAACTATCAAATCCGAGCCCTTATTTGGTCAAAGTTCAACTGGTCTAACTATTGACGCATGTTCAACAGCTGCACATGGTACACGTAGAGGCTTAAAATTGATTTAAAGACTTGCATACCGAACGCAAGAGTTTTGAACCCGGAAGCCTGAAACGCACATTTACGCGTGTTTACAAAGACTTTTCATTGGAAATAGTCACTTGAACTGTGTGTTTCAGAGCCCGGTGTGAATGTAGCATAAAAGGCAATCAAATGTGGACTTCCAGACTGAAATAGAGATATTGATTACTCAGGGTTGCTTCACAACACATCCCTTGTTTTGTGCCAGAGTACATTTGACCCCAAAGGACTGCACCCCAAAATGGCTGTGATACATTGCAACCCATGACCTGCAACCTTTCAAACTCATGAACGAAACATCGGCAATAAAACTATTTGGTTGGCTTCCAAACATGATGAGAATAATGATTCATCCGGTCTGGTGCTGAAGTTGAGCATCTGCTCGATTCAACAAAAACAGACTGTTAGTGATATAGTCAAACCATAATACACCTCAGACTATTAGAAGAAGTAAGTAGTATCATCTTTTGTAGCTGTGCATAGGTACAGTTGGTAAAAGATTCTTCAGAAAGCAGTTGGGGATGGCAAGCATTCAGCCGCTTGCCTCGTTTTTGACACATTTCAAAACAGGCTCCAAGAAAACAACTATTTTACTACTAGCTATGAATACTTTTATTCATTAAATTGCTTTACTGATGAGGAAACTGTTGCTAAACAAAGATTTTTTGGAACTTGCACTTTGTTTTTTGTGAAGATTTGGGACCATATATTCTGTACACAAGGAGCCCGATGACCAAAGTTTTACATTTCACAGAACCTCAAAGGTTAGAAGGGAACTTTAAATTGTTGACAGAAGCAGCTCTTTCTTACAATAGTCATCTTTCTCATAGCAAATTCTAGAAGGGAATCCTTTCAACACATTTCCTTGTCTGAAAGGAGCTGTTGAGAAAGCAAGCCCAAAAGACTTTCCTCATGCAGAACAAAATATGCGAGTTATGGACAACAGGTGAGGTTACGAAATGAGAGTTTTGAATACATATCTAGATTTGAGTTTCAGCCTTTCACAGTTATCACTTTCACCTCATAGCAAGAGGTTCAAATCCCAGCTGGGGCTATCCTGTGACGAGGAGGTGAATTCTCCCGGTGCCAGCATGAGTTGTCTGCAGGAAACCCGGCTCCCTCCCAAGCCTGGGAAACTCTCCTGTCAAGTGAGTTGGTCATTTTAACTCTCCTTCACCGCAAGGCAGCTGGGATAAACATCTACCACAAAGTTAAGTAAGATATTTGATTTCATCAGTTTTCAGCCATGAATCCATTGTGTCCAAACTGAATGAATATCACTGCACATTACAAAAAATACATAGCAGTATTTAATTTAAAATGACATTGACATTGTTTTTCTTCCCTTTTAAAGATAGTCTTCAGCATACCACTTCAAATAAATCAAATTAATACTTTTTTTTAATTTACCACTTTGCATTTAACCATACTGTTTAATGTTTACATAAAAGATAAAAAATTGTGACGCCTCTGTCTTGCATCCAAAGAGATGGGTCACTGACAAAGAAGAGGAGGATGGAGAGAGATTTCAGGAATGTCTGGGGCTGCACGGTCTGGGTCCCTCTAATGAAATGTTCAATCACAAAAGATGGAGGGAGCACAGAAGACAGCGCTGTGCCTCCCCTGTCCTCCCATCCCCAGAAATAAATGCCTAATCACACCCCAAGTAATCTGTATTCTGAGATCACCAAAGGTCTGTGTGACAGAGTTAACTTTTGCAATCCCTGCATTCTCCGTCCCCCTTTTCTCCCTCACTTCCTCTTCTTCTCTTGCGGCTGAGGTAAGCAGACAGGGTGAGAGGAAAGGGGTGGAGGCACACACATGACCTTGGAATTAGTAGAACTCCTGGGACACAGCTTGCTGGGTGGGAATACATTGGCAGCTGCTGGAGTTTTTTTCCTCCAGTGTACAAGATTAATGCATGCACTGGGGGTTCAGTGGTTCTGAAGCAGTGGGGAGTTTGGAGGGGGAGACATGTAGTAACACCAAACATTATTCAAAATAGGTCTGCCGTTGAGGATTCTACAGTGAGGAAAAAAACAGTGTAAAAGAGTATAATAAGTTGAAAAAAACAAACTATTGCAGTGTTTTTAGCCTGGTTTTGTTTAGACTAGAATGTCACTTGACTGTACATTGCAGAATTGCATAGGATTTTTTAACCCTTTTATATCAAAACATTAGCACCAGTGTTTGCATTCTTTCCTAAAAGTCTATGGCAGAATCCAAATTAATTCCCTACCTGTACTACTTCTCCTTACCTTACATTTAGCTCTCCAAGTGGAGAGATGCGTCTTCAAATTCGGACATTACTACCCTTCGATGACGTTGCCAGTTATTTACGTAACTTTAAAAAGTCATGCAATCCCAGAGTCATTATTTACTTTTAAATGTAAACTTCTCTGCTTCAGATCACACCCATGTGAAGAAATCGTTTCTCCTTCACGCTACAAGCGCGACGCGGATCACCCTACCGGCGGAGGGATGCCCAGCCTAAAGTTGCTACAGCTCCCTCTTAAAAAAAAAATAAAAAAAGAGTTTGGACACTGCTAAAGCTCCAAATTCCTCCACAATTGGAGTAACAGGGATAAGCTATAGGGGTAGGGAATGAATTTGGATTTGTAAACGCGCATTTTGGGCTTCTGCGTGTAAAACTCAAGTGTCGATATGCAAGTCAATTTTTGGGCTCTACATAGACAGAGTGCACGTTGGAAGCTAAACCAGTCGAACTTTGACCAACAGGGACTCAGATTTGGTAGTGACGTGTGGGTAACACCTTTTCTATACAACCGTCTGAAAATTGATCATGAAGGTGAAATTTTTAACTGCAGTTTGTGCCCAAACGGAATTATATATCAGAAAAGAGCTGTGTACTAAAAAGCCTGGAACGAGATTTGCACCGTCTTAACGTATCATAGCAAGCCTTGAAGTAAACAAGAGAACAAATTGTCGACAACATCTAGCCCACTAGGTCAAAAAGTTGACAGAAAATTCAACTTTTTTTGAATTATGATGTTTTTTATAAACCCTTTGAGGAAATCCACAAAAAAGTTTTTTTAAGTTTTTATCGACAACAATATAATCTTAACAAGCTAAAATATTGACATGAAAAAAAGCAACTAATTTACCCACAGTCTAAAAATTTGATTAGCATGCTTTTAACATGGTGTAACTTTATTACTAAGAATAATTATCAACCAATCTGGCATTATTTCAATACAGCACATAGTCATTTAAAAAAAATAACCAAATGAGTTGTTCTCACCATAAAGGTTTTAAAATTTCAATGTCATGGAAGCAGCCATTTTGAAATGAACAGGAAAAGCCCTTTTACTGCCACTAGTGGAATGATGATGCACTACATATCTTAAAAAAATTTACTATATGTTTTAAGAGGGTTTGATCATGCTTATAAGATAGGGGTCTCAGAAAGGCATGTATTAAAGATGACAGGAATGGTTAAAATTAGCTCAACCTCAGCTTTAATTTGACATTTTTGAACTTTTAAAATTTTCCAAAGAAAAGTAAACAAACAAAACCAAAGGAGATGAATTCATTAAGAGAACATTAAAACAATGGGACACTGGCAGTGAAGCTGGAATTAGTCGCTTTCTAAATTCACTATTGCCTTTCTTTTGTTTTCTTTTTAGAGGATTAAATGCACAATCAACAGATCTAATTAAATGTTGTTTAGTTACTTCTGTGTTTTTTTTAAATACATCAAACAACAAAATAGAGTTCACACCTTAATTTCCATCTGTCACCAGGCTGAAAAATCCCTTTTTTGCAGAAGTTTTCAGCAGTTCTTGAGGTCAACACCCCAGAAGAAAATGGTTTAAATAAAACCTCCAGACTCTTGAAGTTCGAGCAGTCAGTGTTGTCTTTTTAATTAGGGTAACTGTATGTGTGCCCACATGTGTTTGTTTGTCCAGAGTGAGTTTGCGTAGCATGTATGTGTGAACAAGATGTAGCACAATGCATTTATCATATTTGTGTGACATAAATCCCAAGGCCTCAGGCCCCGAATGTCAACATAGAGAAAATAAATTCGGAGAATAAAGAGTGACTGACATGTCATCCGCTGTTTGACTTCTGTATGTGTACTCATGCCACATAGATCTATTTATTCAAATATATTTGATTAGGTGAGCCAGTGTAGGAAGATAAATGCTAGAACGTTTGGAGCTCATGTATACGGTCTGTATTTATCTTGGCATGGTAAAGTACTCTATAAGACTGATTCGGAGTATTTTTCATCTGTAAACAGTATCTGGGATTATGTAAAAACATTTTAGGATTATGTAAAGGAGCAATTAATCAGCAAAATGCTGGCTATGTTGCTTGCATGAACACAGCCTGCGTTGGCTTAACTCTACAAGCCCTTTCATCTGGTATTAATTGAGATATATTTTCATTTAAGTTTCTCTTCTGTCATAAGAGTGTTTGTCTACATTTCTGACAGGCGTTGAAATGAGAATGCTACCACTTGTTCTGATCTTGCATGTGGTAGTTCCTTCAGTGATTCAGTGTTTTTTTTTTGTTTTTTGCACAATCTCTTTATTTAAACTCCCCCTGCTCTTATGACACAGAGGGCATGGCATTGACTTAGGAGCAGTCTGTTCCAGCTTTTCCTGCTAAGAGTACCTACAAAGGTGCCCATGCAGACCAAATCCTTGCTTGATTTCTCCATATGAACTCATTTCCTTTTGGTAGTTCTCGGGTTCATGGTAATGTAACTTGAGGAGAGTGTGGACCGTGGGCCTCCAGGGGATAAAAGCATCCAAAAGCTTGAGAATTAACCCCTGGGGTCAACTGCATTATCCACCTCTATTTATAGTTAAACTTTAATTTTTGCAGGGTGAAAAAAGGCAAAAAAAAAAAAAAAAAAATAGGATTACAGGGGTTACAGAAAAAAAATCAATAGTATGGAGATTTTCTCCCTCAGTGCTTTGACTGATCACTGAAATCATGATTTCATCTCCAACTTGGTGCTGTCGTTCAAAGATGCAAAAACAAACTTAAACCACTTGAACAAAGAACTGTTTTTAGCTTAAAAAATACACAAAACTTTCAGATAAATACAGATCAATAACATAAAAACTTGTTTTAAATAAAGGATAGTTAGTTGGGTTTTGCAAGATGTTTCTCTTTAGACGTACTTTTGTTGAATGAATTCAGTTTTTTGGACTTGGACACAATTTTCGCAGCTTTACTCATTTTGACGTTTTTTTTTACTCACTGTAAAATAACTGGAGTAGATGACATTTTTAAAATTGAAATGTTCAAAGATTAAAGATAGAAATGAAATGTTTTGCAACATTTTCCCCAGAACAGAAACTGATAATAGTTTAACTGCAACAAATTCCGTTTACATTGTTTATTATTAAACTAAATTAAATCAGAAACATTTTATCCCAGGAGCTGCACGTTGGCACAGTGGTTAGCGGTTAGTCGCCTTACAGCGAACATCCCCTGGTTCAAATCCCAACTGGGATCTTTCTGTGTGGAGTTTGTATTATCTCCCTGTGCATGCGTGGGTTTCCATCAGGGACTCCAGATTCTTCCCTCAGCCCAAAATCATGCTTCATAGGTTAATCGGTCACTCTAAAGTATCCCTAGGTGTGCATGTGTGAGAGTATATAGGAGTGATTGTGGCCCTGCGTCAGACCGGCGACCTGTCCAGGTTCTACCCCGCCTTCTTCCAACAGTAGCTGGGACATGCTCCAGCAACTCCGAAAGGCATATAGCAGGATCAGAAAATGGATGGATGGATTTTCTATCTAGAAATGTTAAATATGAATACCTTCATTTATTTATGGGAACCAGTTCTAGGATTCAATCTATTGTGGCTCCTCCTAAATTTCACAATCACCTTTATATTTATATTTTCATCAGTTTTGAGGTTTACCAGAATAATAATAAAAACTCTACAGTGTCATTAAAACTTTAAAATTGAATTAAAAATAGGTTACATGAAAAAGAAATACACGGCAAGCAGATGAGATACTTTTTCTGCAATGGAGACAGTACAGAATAAGTGGTTCTCCTGCAATACATTTATCTTTAATATGCAGCTGCCCCCTTCAGAGTCATGCTAACCTCTGCCAAAAAAACAAAGGGGAGCTTGTGTGACACCTACCCCTCCACCCTGCTCCTCCACTTTCACCTCGTCCAGACTTTCTCCTTTCAGTGTGGCTGATGTGCTCCATTTGCTGGATGAAGGGCTGAGAGGAGACGAGGCAAAAGTTCACACACCTTTCCTGCTCACATGCCGGGGAGACCAAACGGACCCCACCAAGCTTGTTTAGGGGAAACCCCCATATGCTTCTCCTGACTGTCAGCTCTTGTTCTTTAACTACAATTGGTCCCGTCGTCTAACTAGTGCCACACCTCTGTTGCTCTAGCACCAAAACTGCTCTTAACTGAGCTACTTCCTCACTCACGCTGGGAATTAATGTGCATGGGAAGTTAATGAATCGTCTTTGTTTAAGCCATTTATTTATCATATAGGGTTATCATTAGGATTCTTTTGACTACTGTAACGTACTTCCAGCAGATTCTGAAGAGGACAAAAGTGGTTTGTGCCGGTATGCATATTGGTGCAAAGCTGCCGTAAAAAGCCGCTTTTCTCCTCATCAAAATTAGCTGATTCATGTTGTAAATGGTTGATGAGTCACGATGGGTCAAAGAGCCCTTCTACTTCAGTGACTCTTCAACCGTTTCGCAGTTAACGCACTTCCAGCAAATTCTAAAACAGAAAAACCCAGTTTGTGACGTTATGCAACACGTTATGTTTGTAAAGAATTATATTTGTAAATTTTGTTGAATATCGATGCAAAGGTGCTATGAAAAGAATTGGCTGATTCATGTTGATGTCGTGAAGGGTCGATGAGTTAAACTTCCAAATGGTTCCTGAGCGCAGCTGTGTCCAGCTCACTGCTCACCTCAGGGGATGGGTCAAATTCGGAGAACAATTTTTAACACACCTTAGTGCCTGACAACTAATGGGATTTTAACTTCATGAGTGTTTTATTTAGGTGCTGCCGGGGACATCTCTGATGTTAAAGACCCTCTCCGATCATCTTTTGAGCTATTTTCAAAGCATTCCCAACTGTCTTTTGATTATCATTTTGCTCCTTTTAGTCAATAAGAATAATTTTAAAAAACTAGTTTTTTAGGATAAAGTTTCTACAGAGCAGCAGTAGTTATCCAAAATTTACCTCTGAGTTTTGGGTGGTGGCGGTGCAAACCCTGTCCCCCTTCCCATCACCCATAAGTGATTGTAGTCTGTTACACCTGGGTTGTCAATCTCCAGGCCTCGACGGCCGGCCTCCAGCCGGTTTTCCAGAAATCCTGTCTCATGGCTGCTGACTTGGATCAGGTGTGTTTGGCCAACAAGGAGCATTTATGGCGCGTTGGCTGTTGGACACTGGCCCTCAAGGCCTGGATTCTGACACCCCTGCTTCTCAGTCTCCCGCTACCTTACAGCTCCTCACATCCCCAACCTAACTTTACCGGTGCAACAAACATGGCGAGCAATATTGGAACTATACAGTCACACCATTTTGAGCCAGACGCCAGCTCAGACCAGGAAAACAAAGGCGTACATGGATCTCTTGGTCTACAAGTGGATGCATCAGAATGGAGCAGAGCAGAGCTTGAGGTCCAGCCATTGTATTTTCTGTCACAAATGAGCCCTTTTTCAAACAGGGCTGCACCTGAGCCACAATTTAAATAAAGTTAAATACTCAGAAATGCAATTTTAAATTAAATTTTCTTTGTAAATGTCGATCATCGGAAAAATGCCACAAGAACGTCTTAAAAACACCAAAAACTAGGGTAGAAAAGATCCATTTTAGCAACAATTTAATTTGATATTTGAGGTTGCCGACTTCACTTTCAATGTCGGTTTATTTTGAACAATCTGATTTGTTCCAATTCAATGACCTAAAATCGATCCAGGAAATCTTTAGTCAAAACTTTCACCAGTGAGACTCAGAGATAAATACCTGATACTGAACAGCAGGTGAAGTTTTCCAGATTCCTTGCATTTCATGCAAAATAATAAAGTTTAAATTAAATATGTGTTCAAACAAGTTTACAAGAACTGATGGCAAATCCATTCACATTTTAGTTTAATAAAGTTCTGTTGTTTTTTTCTCATCAAAATAAGCCAAATGATTAGAACATTATATCACACTATGGTCAAGTGTTTGCTACATTCAAAGTAATTCCACACATTGGACTGTAATGATGGTTGATCATTTATTGCTGTCATCACATGTTTGTTGTTTGCTCTAATGGCACTTTGTCGTTTTTACATTATAGTGAAATAAACCTACTGTGTTTCAATCTAAATGATATTTTCCAAGATCAACATCAATCATCAATGAACCTAATTCAGGAACAGTTTTTTAGTGTTATAGGCCGATTCAGTTCTGTATCAGACCGATCGATCTGGTTGGGTTGTGAGAATAGACATCAATTCATCGTTTAATCATTACACCCCTACCAAAAACTACCGAACTTTCATTGGAGTGGGCTTTTAAAGGGTTAAAATCTTAACCAGAACATCCGAAACTCCATATCTGGTGTGGCCACACTCTCACCGCTCATCATGTCCGTGTTGTAGCAAGCACAAACAAATAGCAAAGACTCAAAGAGACACCCACCCCCTTGCGCACCTCCAACAATTCAGCTGTCTCTGCAAATAATCTGCCAGTCACTGAGCACCCCCCCGCCTCCCTGCTCCAAGCAACTGATCCACCCACTCCCTGACCACCCTCTCCTACCCCTCCTTGTGAACACACTCCACCACAGCCCAGAGGAATTCATTTTCTAATTTTCCTCGACAGGGAAAACAATACACACGCCTTAACAATGTTGACATCTCTAATGCCTTAAAACGCATTAGTAATGAAGCTTTGATTGGCAGTAAGTGGATACATTCCCATACAAACACACAGTGAGTGCAGCCCCTGCACTGTACTGGAGCCTTACTGACCTGCACGAAACTGTCTCCCCGATTCACAACGAGGACGAGAAGTTTCAAACGAGATGAGGATTCTGATGCCATGTTATTTGTTGTTTTTTAACCAGGGAATTCTGTGGTGCCTGAAACATCCGGTTAAAAAAGCACAAAAAGTAGTAACCGTTTCTCTGTCCTGTGAAATCTCTATCTGCAGTTATTCACTAACTATGAAGTAACACATTTAGACTTTATATGTGATTTATTTCTATTTCAAAAAAGGTCAGATGCAATTGGTTCACATAACTGTGGACAACAATTGTTAATTTTGACAAGATTAAATGGTTTTTGAGATCCAAACTTTTAATCTTGGTGGTTGGATGCAATTGCTATATATTAGATTTAACATTTGCATAAACTTTTAGGACACACAGTGTATTGTGATGTTATATTTTTTAACAAATTTAGAAAAGTCTTTCCAGTGCGGTTTCATGTCAGATACAAACACAAAATAAACGATAAACCTAAAATAGATATATGGAAAAAAGACGTAATAAAAATGTTTAAATAGTTCATAAAAAATTACATTGACATTATTACATAGCACTAGGTAAACTAAAGACATGCAACGTGATGAACCAGTTTATTGGGGATTGTGTAATCAAGGTTGCGCTCGTGCGCCATTTCACCTCACGGCCTGTGCCGTAATTTTAAAGAAAACGCACAAAATACAAGGATTTTGAGGCTAAGAAATATTAAAAGTCATTTATATAAATGATATTTAAAGAACAGATTAGTTTATTTCTTTATTTTTACCTGACGATGGCGAGGATGGTTTACATTTGAGTCTCTGGCTTATCTGTGTTTGTCTTTGCTGAGACGTGTTTCCTTAACGAACCCCTGGACCGAACCCAAACCCGCCCATATTATGTCCACCAGCCCAAAGCTATTTCTGCCCGCAAATTTAGGATCTAAACCAGTCAAATGGGCAGGAAACCACCTTTTCTGACAACACTGGTTTTCTGCAAGGCAGCTGACATGCTGCATGATCGAATTTGTTGTTAATTTTATAGTGAAGGTCAAACACATTCTGATGGTGTCTTCTGTCTGATCTGGCAGCACAAAGAATTGTGGGATACCATTCATTTAATCTCTCTGGGTGGATCAGGGTTTAAGTGTGGGTTTTTGTCTGTGGGTTCTGTTGTCTGGCTGTTTTACTCTTATTTGTTGTATCCTGTTATGTTTATGTCTTTCTGCACCTTGAGTGAGAGGGAAGGAGAGGATGATGACCCCCTTGTGCTGTTGCTCCTGAGAATATAGCTAGAGTTCCTAAAAAACAATCTCTCATTCCTCCTGATGTTTGTATACATTACATTATGACGATTCTATGGTGACATGTTGCCATATTAATAATTTGGATCGCCCTGACTGGATGTGGTCTTGTGTTTGACACCTCTGTTGTAGACAAACAGATCTATGTATGTGTCTGTTTTCCTCATCTGAGCTGGTATCTGGTTCAAAACTGTATGACTGGATAGCTCCGCTAATGCTCGCCATTTTTTGTTGCTGTGTTGGGGTGTGAGGAGCTGGCAGGAGAGCATGTAAAGAAAGAGCTCTCAGAAATGGGGAGGAGTAGGGCGGGATTGCTCTGAGCCAATAGTCCTGCCCATTACTCAGAGGCCAATTTCTAATAAACTCCTGCCACTCTGCAGTAAATATGTCATAGAAAACAACACCTTTTTTTTTTTTTTTACGTTTTGGCTAAAAACAACATCATCATAATTAAAAGCCCACTGGGAAAGCTTTTATAACGGTCTGAAAGATGATCAAAGTGGGTCTTAAAGGAAAAACAGTTGTGAATGGAACCCAGTAAAAGACATTGAACAGCTTCATTATTTAATAATAAAAGTGAATACGTTGAAATCCTGAATAAAATGTCACTTTTGATGAAAAACAGTTCAATTCAAAAAATATCTTGTCAAAGCTTGAAAATGGCACTTAACAGTTGTTTTAAAATGAAAAATGAAACCTACCACTCTTTTGGATGGAAAAGAGAAAAGTATGTTTTAGAAGTTCAAAATGATGGAGGCTTTATTACTTGAGTTGCATTCCAGTGCTGCCAGGTCTCAGCATAACTCTACTCATTAACCAGTTTATCTCCCTTGGACACCTCTTGCGGTTATAAAAAGCTAATAGTTAGCCAAGTTACCAGCAGCAACTGTGTCTTCTGATGATTTACAGTGTCACAATTCGCAAATCGTCTACCAAATTCACATTGACGTGACATTGTTGATAATTTGACTAGAAGATGACTAAAAGTAGTTAGCAAATTAAACAAGAAGGTGCTAAATTTGTAGTTTTTTCAGCTACTGCCATAATAGGACTTTCTTTGATAAATAGATCCAGTTATGGTCTAAATATTTATTTGCTTTTGAGCAGCGTTTTGTAGTGAAATAGATGTAACTTATGGGGGGTTTAGGATGCAAAATGTTATCTTTTATGTGAAATAGTGTCTTGTTAATGCCACGGTGACAGGGTAGCGACCTGTCCAAGGTGAATCCCGCCTTCGCCCAACGGTGGCCAGGTAAGGTCTGTCAGCCCAAGACCCCATAAGGGATATAGTGGGTTGAGAAAATGGATGGATGGATATATATCTCAGTGAAAACTTTTCTAGCAGCTTTGATAGTTCAAATCCTCTGAGTAATGTTCTTAAATGAAAAAAAAGCCACTTGCAGTCTTTTGTTTTGTCTGAAACAGAAAAAGAAAGCCTTGCTAAAAACCACAGTTCCACGCTGGCTGTCACTTATGGTCCAAAACACATAATGGATGCATCTATTGTATTTTTATTTTTCTGAACTTCTGGGATTTACAATGCTCTGGTGCACTGTGGTTTCTTTGACCCTTTAACACTGGAGATGTCACCGGCAACACCTAAGTAACACACACTCTTTGACAAACCATAACTCCATCCATCCATCCATTTTCTTGTTCCGCTATATCCTTTTGAGGTCACAGGGTTGCTGGAGCCTGTCCCAGCTACTGTCAGAAGAAGGCGGGGAACATCCGGGACAGTCTGACGCAGGGCACACTCACACATGCACATCTAGGGACACTTTAGAGTAACCAATTAACTTAAGAAGCACATTTTTTGGGCTGTGGGAGGAAGCCAGAGTATCCGGAGAAAACTCACTCATGCACAGGGAGGACATACGAACTCTCAAATTTCCCAGCCGGGATCCGAACCAGAACCTTCTTGCTGACCGCGACCATGTAGCCCCATATCATAACCCACTCTAATGAACATCATATTTTTAAAATGCTCCTGTAGCATCTTCTTATAATGAAGGACATAAACTAATTTAAAATTAAAATTGCACTTCTGAGTATTTCTTTATTCAAATTGCATTGGATCAGGAGCAGATGAAAACCGGATGTTTGAAAAAGCTCAGGTTTGTGATGCAGCTTCTGCCATTGGTGGAACAAAATCTCACTCCGCTCCAGTTAGGTTGCATCCACTTGGAGACAAATAGATCCATGGATGTTTTTCACATCTGAGCTGCCATTTGGCTCAAAACTGTGCAGCTGGATAACTCCGATATTGCTCGTCATTTTTATCCTATTCTTGTGAAGTGCTTGTTGCTGGCGGGAGAGAGTAAAGAAAGACATGCTGGGAAATTAGCTTGGCTCCCTTCTGTGCCAACAGTCCCGCCCACAATCCAAAAGTGAATTTATAATGAGCTCCTGCTGCTCTGCAGAAACTATGTCTTAAAAGCCTTACATGCGTTTTGATATGTGCTAAAAACTGCATAATCATAATAAAAAATTACCACCGGGAAGGATTTTATCTAAAAAAAATTAAGTTTGAGTGGGACTTTTAACCCTTGTAATGCTGTGCTCAGGTTTGACATTTCTCCCATGTCTGTGATTGTCTGACCTCGTCGCGTCCCCAGCCATTTGGGCTTCACCATAAAACAATCTGTTTCTGGCAAACCAGCCATTGAGTGAGTTATGCCTGGCTCGGCACCCGCAAGGCGGTAAGAAAAGCAGTCTAATCCTGGAGGCAGGCTAGTTCTAGTTCAGTGGCCCACACACATAAAAAATACCCCTTCAATGATTCCCATGGCTCTTTTTCTGGGTAGCAAGCGTGGTGTCTACAGTTTCCCAGGCTCCTCCTGAAAAATGACACATTCTCAGGCCAGATGCTTCACACAGCCAGCATGGAACTGTGATTTTTAGCAAGACTGTCTTTTTCTGTTTTAGACGGGACATATCTATTTTTAACCACAGCTGAAATTTAGAAATCCCTTTGATTACACCAAGAGGCGAATCTAAATGTTGTTTCAGAGTACGCAAGGGGCTTCTGGAAGGCAGAGCAAGCAGACAGAACTGTGCCACTACAGGCAATGCTGCAATTTCTTCATCTCACTTCACATAATGTGCAAGTGAACAGGGAAAAAGGACCCAAGATGAGTGAAAGGGTTTAAGTGTGGAACTGTGGAAGGGCTTCTGACTTCATTTTGCCCAGCAGCAGTTTCCTTTGGGATTCAGAGGAGCTGTATTTCACAAACATTCCTATATGTTTGAACGGGGTTCTGCAGCAGGGGCCTGTCAAGACGACAAGCTAAGACTTAGAGCAGAATGAAGGCTGTCAAAGTTGGCCTGTATTCGATCGGAGGAGGAGAGACAGAACTTGCAGACGGGACAAAATAATGTCTGCTTGAAAACAAGCACAGACCATTGCTGCTGATTATGGTTCTCTCTGGATTTGGAAATGATTTAGAAATAAAAACAGTGTTTTCATTCAGGCCTTTTCTAACTCTCTCGAGTTCTTGTTCAGCCACAGCTGCTTGCTGTCATAAAAACAAATTAAACGGAGCACACAATGGCCAGGAATCCAGCCTTTTCTTTTCATGCATTTGTGTTCATTTACCTCCCAGACTTTAAAAGCGGAGCACGAACTGAGCATGTGCACATGCAGGAGCAACATGCGTCAATCATGGCTACTATGACAGAAATAAATTTTATTTCATTTTTTTTCTCAACGTATTTTTGGAAGATGGTTTTAGTGAGAATTAGAAATTCTTTGCTGCTGTTTCAGAGACATGTAAACACTGAGATTTGAACCCTGGGTGTATTATGAGCTCCCTGTACAGTAGAGGGAGTGATGGTAATTTAGTTTAGAGGTCAGGCAAAGTCCCATTACAGAGCATCAATTGAACTGTTGTCAAGTGAGTAGCAGTCTTGGCAGCAGCACAAGTACACTATATCAGGACAACATGTACTAATAAAGGTTTCTTTAAGCCAGACTGAGATTTGTAAAGGAAAATGGTTCCTCAAAAACAAAAATACAAAAAAAGTAATTATTTGACCCTTCTGTTAAGTTCATTTCTGAGGAACAGTGTTGATGTTTGTATTTAAATCGCAAATGAAGTAACTGAACCCTTTTTATTTTTCTGTATCAATTACACTAAGCAGAAGTTTAACATTCAAGATTTATTTTTGTATTTTCAATTAAAACATTTTTCAATTTGATCCAGAATATAACAGGAGGGTTAAGAAACCAAAAATGAACACAACTGATAGAAAATGTAGAACAGTTAAAATAAATATTGGAACGTTTTGTAGAACTGCATCAATTAATTCCTAATAGTCCGGTGAGTTCAAAATAGGGTTTTTTGAGTTTTTGGGACGCTCCTATGTAATTTTTCTGAGAACGAAGGACACATTTAAAAAAAATTAAGCTCAAAATTGCATTTCTGAGGCTTTCCTTATGAATGTTTGGGGGGAAAAAAGCTTGTTTGTGAAACAGAAAACTTGGGCAGGCAACAAGCTTCCTGCTCCATGTTCTCAGCAACGGGAAGGGGAAAGGGGAGTGGGGTTGCTCTGCGCTGACGGTCCCGCCCACAACTCAGAGGTGAATTTCTGATGAACTCCAGCCGCTCTGCAGAAACTGTGTCCCAGGTTTTTTTTAAAAATTTTGGCTAAAAATGGCATAATCATAATTAAAAGACCACTGGAAATACTTTTACAATAGAGTAAATGATAATTGAAGTGGGGCTTTAAAGTACTGAGTGTCAGCTGAAACAAGTTGTTATAAATTATGTAAATTTATGATCCACACCCCTGTTGCTTTCAAGTATGCCAGCCTGCTTCCAAAGCTTCACCGACAAACTGTGATTGATTAAAAAACTAGTTACTGTGTTGTCATGTTAGTGATAAATTGTTTTACTGAAGCTTTTAGCCAAGCAGTTTGCAGGAATACCTCATGCCTCCCAGACTTCCGCGGGCGCCAGCACTGCGCTGGAAATGACTCGGCAAAGAGGAGAGGCTGGGGGAGAAGGGATATTTTAGGAGTTTGCCTGAAATATTGTAATGATGCATGAGAGTTTTAGTGAATTTGTGATTATTAAAACAGTGTAAAATAATAAAACAATTGCAGATATACATGCAAAGTTCTCTAAATCCTTCCTCTGTTTAGCTCAGTCTGTTTGCTCATTCAATCAGTCTTTCTCTCATCTCTCCATCTCTCTAGGGGAGGAAGGTCTGAGTTTCTCAGGAATGTTGACTTCTCTGTGCCTTGCTCCCCTGGGGGATGTTGGTAAAGGTCCTGACCTTTCTCCTCCTGTATCCCTGAAGCAGCTAACTAAGTTAGCATGAGATAACTTTCTCCATATTGCAGTTCCTCCTCACCCTTACCTCCCTTTTTTGTTTCCTTCACCCAGGGCAAATATGAGGCAGAAGCTTCATTAAAAGCAGTGGGACATTCATCTCCATCAGTTTGTTGGAAAATGTGTCAGACAGCCAGAATGATGTAGCTGATCAGTTAACAGCAGGGACATAAAGCTTTTCTACACAAGAAGGAAAGCTACTTACTCTGAAAAGGTTTGAACATTTACAACAGGGAATAAAATGTATATATTTTTGAACTAAAACTGAAAACAAAATGTTTAATGTAATTTATATGATGTTTATATGATGTCTGAATGCACATTTGTGAGATAAGATTTCTTTTTTGTGACATTTTTCATCTTATTGGCCTGCTTTGACATGAACATAATTTTATTTTTGAAAAAGCACACAGTTTATTGTTTTTGCACATTCAAAACACATCAAGAAAGCTTTAAAAGGCAATTAAATGCAGTGCAGGGAGAGGCAAAAATCGTAGGAGGCCTGAAGTTAGCTTGTTATTCAATTACATAAATTCTTGTTATCAGATGGTGTTAAAAGTATCAGATCTATAATATATAATATTTGTAAAATGTTAATAAAATATATGAATTAAATGTTAATTAAATGTTAAAAATTAAATGTTTACATAGATATCTATATATCTATATCTATATATCGATATAGATATATATCGATATATATCTATATCGATATAGATATATAGATATATATAGATAGATATATAGATATATATAGATATATCGATATATAATTTTAAATCATTCACATATCTTTGATTCTTTTGTCATATTAATCATTTTTGCTCTTCCACAAATATTGATCTATAACGGGTAAAAATAAATAAATTTACCACACAATAATCAAAATTAGATGCACATGTTCAATTGTTTCTTCAATAAATCATCCGCGGATCTCAGAGAAGCCCCCCAAAAAATCTGGGTGACTCAAAGTAATAATGGACCATATCCCCTCAGACCATCTAACATTCATAGTGCACTTCAAAACTACTAATTTCTTAAAAATATGGAAGCCTTTTCTGGACTGTGCAAACGCTAATGTGTGCGTTATTCTTTAAAGAAGTTTTTTTTTTTTTTTAATAACTAACTTAACAATGACTTAGTGCTATTAATTAATTCTTGTATATATATGTGTGTTTATGCATATACGTGCGTGTGTGTGTGTATGTATCTTTATATCTGTAAATAGGTGTGTGTGTGTTAATTTTCTTTTTATTTGTTTGTGTGCTTGTTATTAACCTTACTGTTGTTCTTTTGTTCTATGTGTTATATTATAGTCTTGTCTTTATCATGTACTATTCTTGCAGTACATGTTTTGTATATACATATATGTATGGATGGATGGATGGAAAAATACACCTGATAACTTTGTTTCTGCAATGCCCGCAAAAATCACACCTTACAGTAGAAAGATTTATTTGAACGATTTTAGAGCAGACAATAGGCAACCCCAAATTTGATAGTTTAAACTGAAACAGATTCCATCCTCTGCAGCTGAATTAGTGCTAAAATGTATAGTTTTTTAAAATACATTTTCAAATTAAGATGGATCCTGATCTGTTTCTTGTTTGTTGTGTATTTTCTCAAGACTTATTTGTCTCCCTGTGAGGTCAGTAACCCCGTAATTTTCTCCCACTCACTGGTGAGTATTGCTTGGCCCCGACACTGGTCCACCTCATGTTCTCCCCGGTTTGAATGGCCTGGGGTGCTGCTTGAACTTAGGGACACACTTTGTCCCTCAGTGGGAGAACTTGGGACCAGGAGGAAATGGACTGTTTCCCAAGGTTGGGGCTTGCAGGGCTAAAAAAACATGAGGACTGGCTTGAAAGAGGAAACATAGAGATTATGGAAGAAAGACACAAATAAACAAAAACATTAGAAAGTGACATTGCAGAAAATATAGCAGAAAAAGATTTTTGACAATTTTTTCTAAACTATTTTTGTGTGCTCTGTTTTAGCATTGAACAACGCCTTTAACCTATATTTCTGGATCAAACATCACAGTTACATGTCGACTCTTAGAGTTCATAGATGCTTTTGCAAGATGCTAGACATAAAGCTAAAACTCTAAAAAAGATTCAGTATTTACATGTTTGTTTTCAGGAATTCAGAGAAACAGAAAATGAATAGGCTTACTTTGATTAAAATGAAACACAAAATCCCCTCCCCTTCTCTTGAGCCATTTATTGCTCTTCTCTTAAATGAACTAGCTGCTTGCAGACTATTACTCATAACTCTTCTTACTGCCAAGTCTTGGTATGAGGCCCATTAAGGTGCTTAAAGTCAGCCATTCATATTTGTGCTGGACTGCCTCTCCTTATTTTAAATATCCCCCTGAAATTTTTAATGAAATATAGCCACAGAGATTTTTTTTGACCGTGCACTGCCTCTGGCTTGACCATACTACTATACCAGGCATCATTCATCGCCTTTCATATTATAAAGACACCTTTTCATTTTCCTGCGGGCAAAAACCCACTTTTTAAAAGTTTTTACTACTTTCAATGTAGCTTTATGTAAACCTGAACTTTAACCTACCCAATTAAAACACCAGGACCTGAAGAAACACGTGCATATCTGACTACCCTTCATTTCCAAAATTTTTATAAATAGATGCTTGCTTCAGGTGACTGCCAACATACAATTTCTCTGCACGGTAACAGAGTGAGTCTGTTAAGATATTTAGAAATAACATCTCTTCATGAAAATCATCCAGATCCATCAATTTTCCAAACCCACTTAATCGCTTTCAGGAACGCGGGGTTGCTGGAGCCTATCCCAGCCGCTGTCAGGCAAAGGGTACTTCCAGGATGCTTTGCCAATCTATCACAGATTTGGTGGTTCATCCAGATGAAAAGCAAGGTCAGTTCAGAGAAAAAACATACCTCTCCATCTTTCTGCATCTGACTTCTAGTGGTGCTGCATTTGCTGTAGCTCTGAAAACAATAATGCATATTTGACATTTAATTTTGAACTTTGAGCCCTGCAACAAAATGGAAACTTGTTCAGGGTGTATTCTTCCTTCGCCCGCGAATGTCCAGGTTAGGCTCTGGCAGCCCCATGACTCTGAAAGGGACAAAACGGGTTTAGAAAATGGATGGATGGATTTTTTATTTAAAATTTGACCTTTATTTTCATTTCTAAAATTGCAGTTTTTTTGAGAAATTTGAAAATATGATTTATTTGTAGGTTTCACTCACTTATAAGGCATGGGTGACGTTGTCGTGCGGTGCTTTTACACCTCACTACAGTCATCATAAGGTGCACATATTGGCTCCTTACTGACCACACACACAAATGGTGCACATCCTATGTGTGCATCATTTGTGTGTGATTAGTAGGTGTCCATAGGATGTCCACACAAACTACACTCTGATTGTTTAACTCCCTCATTTCTAACAGTCAGGCTGCACTCAACTCACTTGAACAGCACTAACAGGTTCTTTGCTCAGTCTGAAGGATTTTATGGGTCTAAAAAAAAAAAAGACAAATCATACAACGCCCTTTAGTGCACCTACTTCGCCCTCACTTCCCTTGGCTGTTGTATAAGTGTTTGCTACAACCTATGAACATAAGCATGAACATAAAAAATGTGCACGGACATTTTTACTCCACGGACTCACCGAGTGGACCTTGATATTGATGTTTGCCCTGTAAAGGTTTGCTCATTTTTCGTGGACAAGGTCTGATTATCCAGGCTGCATTGTTTTTAACGTGGTCACCATAAAATGAATCTGATGATTGATCTGAATTAAAAAAACAAAAAGTTCCATGTTCAGTTTTAAAGGAAGTTGGAATAAAACAACTTTGACTAGAAATTCTAATCTGCATCAAAAGGGTCGGAGAAGCCCCATTGATATGCTTTATCCTGCATTAAAGTACCAGGGTTACACTGAAAAAAGACAGTTCAGATGAAAGGATAGAAAGCGTTTGGACTGCTGAGTGAGATCAATGCTTTGTAGGACCCAGAACTGAGTAAACAGCATTGAAATAACTAAAGAGAAAATGTCTGTCAGGAGTTTAGCAGTAGGCGTCCACAATGCAAGCCTGTCAGACACCTTTCTAAACCGGTAGGGTCAATGACCCTGACATGTGAGCATATACAGAACTGTCAACATCCGGAATTACATAAAAACAGTTTTAAGAAAAAAAAAAAAAAAAAAAAAACTACTGGTTTACTATCTGAATATCTTTCAGATTATCACAGTTGAAACCAGCAAAACATTTAATGGAAATGTAATGAACATTGTTCAGAAATGTAAAAAGGGACAAAAACACTTAAAAATAGATATAGAAATTATTATGAGAACAAGACCCAAAAACTAAATGTTCTTAACCCTATTTGCAGTAGCCAATGTTTTATAATCTTGGGAGGTCTCCACTCAACTGTTGAGTTGGAGATAGGAAACCGTGTTTTTGTTTCGTTTGTGTTGTCTTAACTAAACAAATCTGTCATGCACTATAATTTTCAAGTAAACAAAATGCTTTGTTCTGTATATGGGATGATTATCAGGCTTCAAATTGAAAGCTGGGACCAGTAAAATTAAAAGAGAAAGGAGGGACTTGAAAACAACATGAAAGCATGGGAGGAGAAGTGCAGGTGAGCTGGGGCGCGCAGGCATCTCCTGCAGATTCAAGCAAAATATTTAACTGTGGAAGAGAAAAAGAAAACTATGGAGTTAAGCCCATTTACATGCAAACCAAATCTGCAATCACTTTGATTAATCAAGTTATTGGGTTTTTATGTAACTTGTTGACAGAAAAATGTGATGTCCTTTTTCCGATAAGCCCAGCTATCCCATGATGAGATAGCAACAGCAGGTAAGGATCATGAAGTTTGAACACTTCTTTTCCTAACGACTGATCGCCCTGAATGTTTGCCTTCTTGCAAAGCCAGGCGCATCAACAGTTTAAGTTTTGCTTTCCAACTTTCCATCCATTTTTCTAAGCCCACTGAATGGCTTTTAGGGTCATGGGGTTGCTAGAGCCTATTCCAGCTAGATAGATCCAGGCTAGATTGCAAGTCTTGTTGCAGGGCTGCACAAGCATTCACACCTAGATTCATCAATGCACCAATGAATGATGTTTTTGGACTGTGAGAGGAAACTGGAGGTCCTGGAGAAAATCCATTCGAACCAGGGCCTTCTTACTGTGAGACGTGAGTGCTAACCACTACACCATCGTGCAGCCGCTTTCCAACCTTTCTATTAAAAATAATATCAAAGCCCAACTTCAATTAAATGTTAATCTATCTTAAAAGTGTTCTCAGTGGTCTTTTAATTATGCAGTTTTTCGCCAAAAAAAAAAAAACCCCGGACATCATTTCTGCAGAGCGGCAGAAATTCTCCTCTGAGTTGTAGCCGCTATCCTGCTAGCAACCTTAACACAAGTGAACATTAGAAGTGGAACAAAAATGCAGGCAACATTGGAGTTGTTCAGCCGTACAATTATGAAAGTAGGAAAAACAAGACAATCTGACAACCTGATTCACAATGATTTGTATAAAGAAAAACTCAGAAATGCAGTTTTAATTTGAGTTTTCTTTACATAAATCCACCATCACGAGAAAGACCATAAACAGCATTTTCATTGGAGTGTTCAGATTGCACATTTGAAAACAAGACCATTCTTATTGTTTCTGTTAAATGATGGGTGGTAGTTCAACCTAAATTAGACCAAATTCATAAAACAGAGAGCCCAAACGAAGCCTTACTTCTCTTCATTTTTGCTTTTTATTCCATTTATTTTGTCTTTGGCTCCTGATTCATCAAAATTACATGTCTGGTTTTCTCAGTTGTCTGTATTACAATTTAATCTGGAAGGATGGAACAATTGAAATTCTGTAAACTAAAACTGACTTGACTCAACCTTTTAACATCACCAAGACAGAGTTTCAATCTGAACTTCCCAGAGTGGAGCTTTCCTGTTGTGGTTTTCTATTTCCCACTTGAATTTTTTCAGACTGTACTTTCAACAAATACTTTTACATTTAAACTCAACCTCGTGCACAAGTGGTTTATTAAGTTCCAATAGTTTCATCCTTTAGGGGATTGTTGAAATACAACCCTAATGCAGCATGGAAGGGCAAATGTTAGTAATTTCATGAAATCAATTTCCCCTTATCAGAGAAATAAAAGTTCAAGCCATCACACACAAAATGAAGAAATCTTTTTGTAACCCTGTGTGGAGACTGAATACTGGTTCTCTGTTATGTGTGGCTTGAGTTAAGAAGAAATATATAGGCCACCTCCAAAAGACACAAGCCAATCTCACATGATTGTGTTGGGTTTCATTGGAGACCTCTGCTACAATGAATGGTACTTTTTGATGTACATAAATGATGGATTTTGTACTAAAAATGTAGAAACTGGCTGGACAACTACAATATTTTTCGGACGACAAGTTGCTCTGGAGTTTAAGTTGCAGCAGACAAAAAAAAGCATAATAAAGAAGAAAAAATGATGCATAAGTCACAGCGAGGTATGAGTCACACATTGGCGAGAAATGTACAAAATAAGGGAATAAGAACTGACATTTAATTTTGAAGGGCAAATCATGGTAACAGAATAGATAAAAATAATGGCCTGAATACATGCACGCTTCACCACAGTAACACTGATGCATATTTGGGTTCATGAAACATGGGAGGAATCTAACAGCATTCATTATGAACAATTATTCAGATAATCATAGCGTAAAAAACACGCTGACAATTTAACTAATTTATATCATTTCGAATCCCCAAATTCTTGTGCCCAATCCGAATTCTTCCCTTCGTCTGACCACTTCTCCCTGCACTCCATTTGTAGGGGCATTGGTAGTGAAAGTGGTGTCCGCAAATAGTTTTTTAAGGACTACCTTCTGAGCGGAGGGATACAAAACCTTCCGTAGCGAGCAGGTTTGGCATTGCACTATGCCGCAGAGGAGAAGCGCTTTTCTTCACGTGGGTGTGATCTAAAGCACAGAAGTTTACATTTAAATGTAAGTAATGACTTTTTGTTTTAGCATGACCTTTTTAAAGTTATAAAAGTTATGTATATTCAAGCGCTGGAAGCTCTGCTCTAACGTAGCTGACCAGCGATTTTTGGTGGCGTCATCGAGTGGTAGTGACGTCCAAATTTGGGGACACTATTTTTTCAAAACTCTACGTTTGGACGACTAAATGTAGGGAAGGGGAGAAGTGGTGGGGCCTTGAAGTTCTTCATCTTCTGAGTTGCTTTGGAACAATTCCACCAAGCCTGGCGTAAGACTGAGCGGTGCTTCTTCTTTTGCGTTGCAATCAGAACCAAATACTGATATACAGTACACACCTACAGTGCCCTCTAGAGATTGTTGCTATTTATTTTTTAGAAATCACATATAACTCGCACGTGAGTTTGAAGCTACATTCACACTGCCCTCGACAACGCATGTTCAAGCAGCTACTTCCAATGAATATCTATATAATCGCACACTTCTAGCTTCAACGCTCAAAACTCTCACATTCGCGCATGTCCAATGGAGTTTTTACGTCCATCTTCATGCTCGACGTACAAAACTCACTGATCCCACATTGAAAGTTAAACCAAATCAACTTTTGTCCAATCAGGGACTCTTATTCTGTAGTGACGTTTAGCATCTCTTTTAATTCACATAAATGCCAACTA
Organism: Oryzias celebensis; assembly: GCA_014656515.1. Classification (NCBI taxonomy): domain Eukaryota; kingdom Metazoa; phylum Chordata; class Actinopteri; order Beloniformes; family Adrianichthyidae; genus Oryzias; species Oryzias celebensis. The sequence goes on from BNCR01000001.1 coordinate 78,212,056, forward strand.
TTTGTAAAATGATCATGGAGGAGAAAATATTAATTACGGTTATGTGACACAAAGTCCATCATATATCGGAATAGAGCTGTGAAAGAAAAAAAGCCTGGAGCGAGATTCTCAAGATCTGCACCACTTCGACATTTTTGCACCAAGCTTCTTCCAACTCTAGGCGGTTGATGTGAGTTAGTAAACAGTAACAAAAGAAAAAGAAGAAGAATCCCCTCCCTGCTTGTCCAACGTGAACATCCTGTGCTAAACGTGTTCAAAATAGCCCTTTTAGCACGTTTTTTTTATGTGCCTGGTGTGTATGTAGCATAAGTCACACCCCTGGTCAAGCTATGCAAAAAACAATGACTTGTGCTCTGAAAAATCCAGTACAAAGCTTTGCCTTTAGATTTGTGTTTAGAGAACTAATTTATTAAAATATAAAAAGTTATGATGATGCATTATCCAATGATGTTTGTTAACTACACATCATCAGTCGAAGTGGGGAAACAAACAGAAGCCTTTACAAAAATGTACTTGAACCTTGATTTACAGCAGACTAGTGTTTCCATTGGTTAGATGCACTTTTCTAATGAGAAAATGTACATGATCTTTGCTAAAGAGAAACATATTTCAAGGAGATGAGGAATAACTCTAAAAAGACAGATTGACCTGGTTAAAGACTAATGAAAGCCAGAATAAGAAGTAGCCGGGCACATTGTTTTGTGATGCTTTGATTGTGCATGGTCATGGTTAAATTCAGCTTCAAATTGTGAGAAAACGTGTTTACAAATTGGAAAAGTATTAAAGTCAGGTGTGTAGTCTGGTATTAATACTCACCTGCTGTTAGAAACTGCCTACAGGAAAGACTTGAAGCACAAAATACTGGATCGTTTTAGAACAACATTCAAAAGAAATTCAAAACTCACCATAATTCAATTATGATTATACATTATTTTGTAAAAGTCAAATATGGCAGCATTTTACCTGCGCTGACATATGATTTAGCACTCCTTAAAAAAACACATTTTCTACACTGTCTGAACATAAGAGGGGAAGGAGAACACCAACGTGAGTTGTACTGAGTCGACTCTCTGTATGAGGGGAATAAAAAAAACAACATCTTGTTTTCATTACTGGAGGGTTAGGATGAGGATGGAGGGAGCAAAGGAGGGAGGGGGGGTATAAATGCAGCAGTTTTTGTGCACACATGCAGACCCTAAAATGTATTTAGGAAGAAGCAACAAAGTAGAGGACAAAAAGGTATAGATGATGAATTTTGAGAAACCATGAATGGCAACAAAAGTTGGAGTTAAAAAAAAAAAAAAAAACTTTTTTTTTTTTTACAAGTAATTATCTGTCAAAGTTCTATGACTTTTTAAAATCTGCTGATCAGCAGCAAAGGTGTCTATCAGAACAAAAATATTTGTAAAGCTTCGGATCTGAAATGAAATTGCAAATGCACACAAACAGTTGCATCCTCCTGAAATGTCCTGCTGCTACCAGTGACAGAGATAAGTGTTTCCTCTTTTTTTCTGTTGCTCGGCTTTATCACGCTGCACGTCTGTTTACAGATGGGCCTATCTGTTCATACAGCAGAACCACAAAAAATATGCAGCCTTCCTGAAAACGTTTGTCCCTCCATCCCGAACCCACACGACTCTTCCTTTGTCATGAACTCCGTATTATCATAAATATCAACAAACATTTTTTTTTATTTATACATCACTTTGCAAGATTTTTTAAATTTTAATTCATTAGTTAAATGCCACAAAAGTGAAAAGATAAAAGAAACGTTTTTCCAAATTTTTTCTTTTTGAAGATCTGGGTAAAAAATGGCTGCGTGTTGTAAGATTTAAAAACTAAATTGGGTGCAGCAAGAATTCACTGGCTTGTAATGATCAGACCTACTTGTGGAAGTCTTTGAAGTCAGTGGCCTGCGTGTGTAGTGGAAGTGTTGGAAACAGGTTGAACATTTGAGGGTGTGTGTGTCTGTTAGCACAAAAGGTACAGATTTTCCTGTGTTAGCATCCAAACATGATTCAATAGACTCTATGCACAGAGTTGTGTGACGTATTTCCCGTTTAAAATAAGATTACTCTTTTATTTCCGGCTGTGGCTAACTGTATGCATCAACTTAGCAAATCCTTGTGTACTATTCCTGGTATTGTCTAGTTTTGGTTATTTCTTAGACGGCCAATGTTATTCAGTTTTTGAGCTGGTCGTACATGCAAATAACATCAGCCTTAACATCAACTTACCACCAAAGTTTGCCTTGCAGGATGACACAAAAATGTAAATCCTTTTAGTTTTTTATTTTGGGGTGTTTTGCTAGAAAGACGCACAGTGTACTTAACCTCATTCATATCGACTCTGAGTAGCTCCAAAATACATCTTGTTAACTCCAAATGTTCCTCTATTTCCATGTAAACAACATAAACGGAATTGATTGAGCGGTCAAGGGCTGAAAGTGGAAGTAGGTCGTGCACAAAGCCCATTTGTGGGTGTTTTGAAACAGTGCAGATTTCGATAAAATACCTTTAAAAAAGTAAACTTTTGTGTTTGTATTAAACAGTTTATTATTTTTTTCGTTTGGTTTATTATTCCAAAAAAATAAATGTAGATTTTTAATTTATTTTTGTTAAGTGACCTCTTTAGTTCTCATTGTGTATCTTGTGCTAACTGTCCACAACAGTTTTTCATTTACTGTCACTTTATGATGATCATCCCTTGTGCACATATAGCTCTACTAGCTTCAATTCCTGTTTGCCAGATTTCAAGTCGTCATGTTTCTCAGTCTCTTTAGTGATTTTACTTTCCTGGAATTGATCTTTTTTAAGTTGGAATAAAGAAATGTAATGTATGCTTTTGTTCTGATGAAAAAGATATTTGTTTGGGCATCTTAGTTCTATGGTTCCAGACAGTGTATGGTGGTATACAAATAGCATTCACATATTATTTCTTATTTTTGTAATGCAAAATTAGGTTCCCTAAGAAGTAAACACTTTTTAAAAAAGCTTTTTTTGTCAACATATTTAAAGTCTTCGTAGAAATTTAAGTTGTCAACTATTTGAAAGTCTTAAGACTGTAGTTGCAGGTTTGTTCAAGAAAGTGTCATGATGAGAGCAAAAAAAAAAAAAAATGTTGAATTCTAATAAGAAAAGGATTCACCTTCTAGCTGTTATAACTTGAACAAAAACGATTTCCATGTAAAATATTCTATTTTGGATTTGAAGTTTATGGTTCTAAGCAAAACCAAGAACACATGCACAGTAATTATAAGGTCTTGTTTGGCACTGCTTTAACAGCTCTATCTCTTGCCAATACATAAAGAAATCTTCACAAAATGACTTTGGAGTTGTTTACTAAAGCTGTTGTCTTTGAATTCCTCTGATGTTTGTACTATTGAGATGACAATACATGGACAATACTCAAAATTCAATAATTCCAACTGTCTTGCTGTCAAGGATCCCACATAAATCGTGAAACTGACTGTACAGAGACGTAATTTAGAACACATCTTTAAACACTTTGGTGTGTTCCTTTCCAGCATTATTCTCCTGTTGAAAGCCTCCTCCTCCATAGACATCGAGGCTTAATGTGTCACTCCACTTATCCCCCGGGACAGGCAAAGGCCAGAGCTGCTGACATACCTGACCCCCACTCAAACGATGCTGGCACAATAAAACAGCCTCTAATGATGTGCTAATCTACTTTGACAAAGGATCTCAACTCTGTATTAAGATGTCATTTTTTATCACTAAAGGTTTAAAATGGGAGGCGTGGGGACGACTTACATGCTGCTTACTTATGGAAGCAAAAGGAGAAGTTTAGGGGGAGTGCTGGAGAGGATCAATAATAGATGGACCCAGTGACCTAAAAAGTAATGTATGTGAGAAACTTTACTGGCACTTTAGAATCTACTTAAATGTACGTACGTGTTTACTGTCAAGCTTGAAATGGTTCTGGAAAAATAATACCTTAGAGTCCCACTCCAATGAAAAGTGTGCTTTTGGTGTTTTTAACATGTCGTTGTGGCGTTTTTCTGGATGACGTGTAAAAAATATAAAGAATAAAGCTACATTCCTTAGTATTTATTTATTCAAATTGTGGTGAATCAGGAGCAGATAAAAAACAGAATGTAGCTGTAACGCAGTTGCTGCAGTCGGCGGGCCACAACCTCCCCGCTCCCCATCCCTCTCAAGTGATAGTTGTGATAGTTTTACTTGGGAAAAAAACAACATCCTTTAACTGTTTGGACGTGTTTGCAATGCACAGATTTTCTAATTTGGGGAGAAAGACATGCAAGCGTGCTGAGATTTTGGTGAAAGGATGCCACAGTTTCTGGAAAGTGCAATACTTTGGTTCTGCTGCTGTCAGACTAAACTCTGGGGAACCAGAGCATGCAGTCCAGATGTAAGCTGAGGTGTCCGCCATCTCAGGCTAATCAGATTGATTAGGAGCAGTAATCTGGTGGGCTTGCACTAGACCCTGTGTTCTACAATCCTGAACAGTGAGAACTCACAAGATGGCTGGATGTTACATAGTCCAGAACAGCTTACAACCGCCTGCTTGCCGAGCGTACTGACATGAGAACAGTTTGGTGGAGCGGGGTTATGACTACGGTATTGTGAGTCTGTTTTAAATCAAAACCGCAGACTCAAAAAGACCCAGTCACATTGGACATTCTCAGACCAGACTTGAGCATATTTTAATCCTGGTTTTTGATGTGATGTTGCACCTTCTCCACTTGACTTCCTTCCATCGGATGAAACTGCCCCAAAACTTTAAATCAAAGCAGTCAGCATTTAAGCGTAGAGCCACACTTATAACAGACGCCGCAACAGGAGGTCCCATTCAGCTCCGGCATGAATTTCATAGTTTGAATCCAACCCATTGAAATGATTTGGGAGGGATGTGGGAACTGAGATACCAGTGCTGACAAGCTCGCCCAATGATCAGTAAAAAGGAAATGCTCCCCTCAATGACCTTACTGTTACCCTTACCATTGCTGCACGAGTCTCCTTCTTTCTGATACCGGCCTGAGTCTGAAACATCCAATTCAGTTCCATCCCAGGAACTAGCCTTGCTCTCATTTCCTGTCTGTCCAGCAGCCGTCTCCTGTTTAAATTATGCCCCTGTGCCTCCTTGGGTCTCATACATAACTGTGCTTTGTCTTTTGCAGTATTTTTCTTCTTTCGATCTCCTGGGCGTTTAACCTATTCTGGTTTCTAGCAAGTTTTGTCGACCAATATATGCTATATGTGCTGAAAGAAAAAATCAAACTTTGATGATACTGGATAAGTGAATATCCTATTTATGCTTACCAAATGATTTCTTGCATGCCTGTGGAGTCAAATACTGGTGAAGCAAATTTCCTTTGCACTACCTTTGCAAACGTGATAAAAAAGGTTTGATTTTACGCAATAAGTTTTAGGTAGATAATACAGTTTCTGTCCCATAAATCATCATGCAAATATGGCAGATGCTGGCATCCTAAGTTACAGAGGCTCTGGGAACCTACCCCAGCTATCAAGTGAAAGACTGTCTCTTCTGATCCCACTGGAAAACACCATGAAACTAATTTGGTCAAATTAAAATCATTTTCAGTTCAGTGATATGTTTTTGGTGCTTTTTTTGCATTCACAGACGTTACATGCCTCTTTGCACAAAATGGATTGATGTGTGGATTGTACCATTTCTGTCTCACATAATTTAAAATTGTATGTTTGCAGATGACAGACTTGCAATCAAAGATAAAATCTTGATCGAATCAACATTTGGTGCCACTAGAAGTCTTCAAACTAGGTGCGTGTATTGACAAGAATCTGGCAATACGATAAATATCCCGATACGTGTCTCATGATACAATACGTATTGCGATATATCCCAAGACGGTACCAGAACAATTTTTCCTTTTTTTATTTTATTTTTTTTAAGAGTATGACTTTCATTGTAATAAAATGGTAAAATTCAATTTATTGACTGATAACATTGTTAAGCACTTTAACTGTATCTCATACACAGCTGCTTTTAACCAAGCAAATTGGTGGTGCTTTTCTTTTGGTGAGTTAAGAAATGTTTGTTCTTAAAGGGAACAGTCAACATTATCTGATTTCAACAACAACATATTTTTCATTATACAAAAAATAGAATGAATATGCCTTAACCAAAAAGTTTTTAAAAGTATAATTGAAGAAATAACGTGCTGCTTATTTCCAACATTGCTAAATGTAGCATTTAAACGGTTCATTAGCCTGAACGGGGCTTAAACGGGTGCTTCAAAAAGGAAGGGAGGAAAAAGCCAATCCTTTTTCAGAAACCTTTCTGTGTGATGCCAGGGTGAAGGACAGATCTTGAATGCTGCTAAAACGCTTCATTTCCATGACAGTCTCTGCTGCAGCTCCATTTTCTCACACGTGGAAGTAAACGCCACAACATCTAGCTTTTTTCAAAGCATTATACACGTCACTCTGATCCGTCAGGTTGCTGAACTGGAATCTATTGCTGTGAGGTTTATATAGAAATATACACCACATGTGTCTGAATTGTAACGGTAAAATATGACCAACACAAAAGGCCCTCAGTCCTTTTCTGTTTACTTAGCTGCTGGACAGGACAAGTTAACAAAAAAAAAACAAAAAAAATAAACTTGGTGAGGGACACCAAATTCTGCTACCAAGGTGAAGTTGTGAAAGATGTAGCACAGCAACAAAAATCCAATGTAGTTCCACTGCAGCAGTTGGGTCTCTCCAGACAAGGATTTCAACAAAGAGTTTCTAGATATTCACTTTTTTTTTAAGGAGCACAAAAAAACTGGCAAAGTTGAAGATTTTAGAAGCAGTGGTCGATCAAGGAAACTTAGTGAATCAGAGGAATGACATTCCAAACTCATTGTCCTTCAAATTCAGAAGATGTCTATAGTTGCGTTTCCATTACCTCTGAAATTGCACAAATTGGATTTGCGATACCAAATTTGCTTAATAGAATCACTAAAATTTTTAAAAAACTTGCATTTATAGAAAAAAGGTTTTTGCACTTGGAGGAGATGGTTTTTGGGGCGTATCGAAATGGACAAATTTTGTAAACCTGAGATGGAAACACTTTTTTCAAATTAAATGCTCTTTTTGGATGGAAGTAGCTGCACTGAGCACAGCGGGCGCTACGAGAGGTCCCGAAGCAACACAGCTCATTAAAAGTTGCGTGTCAAACAAAATTGTTGGAGCTTACAGCTTCTCTGTAAGATCACCAACCAACATTTCCTTACAATCGCTTCATCCGTAGCCGCTCCCACCCGGGAGATGCGGTTACGCTTGCAGCTCCATGGCCTGCGCAGACGTCTCCTTTGACAGTTGATGATGAACGCTGGAGCCGTGACAACATTTGAATGGATCTATGTTATCAAACAGAAAAAAATGTCCAACTGCTTACATGTTAGAATGGTTATATTTTAATACCACTGAGCTTGATGCTCTGCATCTGTGTCTGCCTCATTTACATTTATCTAGATTATCAATGATCTTGCTGCACTGCACGCGCTTTCCAAAAGCTGTGACGTCACCCAAATGCTCAACTTAAAACAATACTTGTTCTCATCCATGCCTGTGGTTTTGAATGACTTATTGTGCGAGTTGGTTTGTTTTTATTCGCATAATTATGATTTAATGGAAACAGTGTAATTGCGAAATTGAGTTTTCATTTCTAGAATGTCGATAAACTTTTGCACATCTGTGTAATGGAAACACAGCTAGTGACATCAACTCAGATGTGGCAGAAACCAGTGGTATCGAAATACATCCACATTCTGTCTGGGGAAGTCTGTCCAGAAGTGTCTTCAATTAAGACCTGCAGCCAAAAAGACAAAAAACTGCGACATAGAAACAAGGGCGACAGGAAAACAGAGGACCTGGGGTGCAGAAAAAACATGACAGTTTGTGCTCTGAACTGATATATCAATATATTTAGCTTCATTCATTGAAGGGCAGGAGAGAAGTACAATGAGTGTCTGCAGGCACTATTGAAGCATGGTGGAGGTTCCTATTTAGAGGTGCATTTCTCCAAATGGAGTTTGAGATTTGGCCCAGATTGATGGCGTTCTTAATGCTGAGAAATACGGTAGATACTTCATTATCAACCCACACCGTCAGGGAGGCGTATGATTGGCCCCAAAGTTTTTCTGCTGCAGGACAACAACCCCAGACATACAGCCAAAGTCATTAAGAACTATCTTCAGCATAAAAAAGAACAAGGAGTGCTGAAAGTGATGGCCCCCACAGAGTCCTGATCTCAACATCATGGAATGTGTCTGGGATTACATGAAGAGACAGTAGGATACGAGTGACTCAACATCCACAGAATATTTGTGGTTAGTTCTCCAAGTTGATTTATTTTTAAAAACTGAATGCGATTGTTCTCAGAAGAATTGATATCGATTTAAGTTTTTTAATAAACAGCTTTCAAATGTTTTGACCTCAGACATCCTGAAGAAGCAACAGTTTTGCCTTTTTTTTTGAGTAGTCACTATCAAATACTGAGCTCTACATTGGACAAAAAAAAACTGGTCACATGGCAGTTAATATATAATGATAGAAACGTAGAATGATGTATAGTAAATAAACTGCAAAAAAAACCAAGTTCATCAATTGAACATAACGTCAGTAATGGGTGGATAGTACTTTAATTGATTCCACCATGTAGCATTTGATATGTTACAATAACTCAAAAAAAATAAGATGAGAAAAAACTAGTTATAAAGAAAAAGAGAACAGTTAGACAATATAAAAGCCTTTGTTGTGATAGTCGATGCTTCACTTATCTAAAACTGTACTGCACTCAGTATTGAGTGACTCAGAGGTCTAAATCCTCTCCTCTTTTTGACCTTGTCTTCCAGGCCTCCCCTAAGACACAAATTAAAATGTCATTACCGAAGGCTTTCTACACAGCTTTTGTCATCATCTGTCAGAGAGCAGACCCACAGCAGAAAACAGCACTACATAAACAAGGAGAACCGTCTAGAATGATCAACTATGTGCCAATAAAAAGCTCAATTTTGGAAAGTGTGAAGAGACTGTGATGAAAACCTAACAGACCCATGGCTTTTAGCAACAGCACAATATCACACTTATTGACTCCACATATGCTGAACTTCTATGAGGTGGACATTGTTGCTTTAACAAGGCATGATGCAGCTTTAAATGGAAGAATGTGTAATACTTAAGAACAAATTTCATGACTTATTCCCAAGGTGGCCGTCAAAAGTGAATTTATTGTGCTCGTTTACATTTCAAGACATGTTACTGCAAAATCAGGGAAAAGCTGAAGTCCTATTCTTCTCTCAATTTCCAGGACATGAAGAAAATATCCCAGATATCTCCTTTTTGCCCCGATCGCATTCTTTTCTCCATTGCCCCATTTCTCTGTCATAATGCCCCACACACGTGAGATGCTGCAGCACAAACATCTTAAACTATAGTGTCACCGCTTCTTCTAAGGTAAAATGATCACAATTTGAAGTACAAATACTGTAAAGTTTATGTCTGAATGTCATGATATTTTGGCTAACCAGTATATTCACTCTGGATTTATGTGCGTGTGTGTGTAAACATGTGCCTTGAGGGACTGTTCTGCATGTGTATTGCTTCAGTCGAAAGTTTCTTTAGATGGATGATGATGTTTGAGAATCATATTTAAATCAATCTCTACAATGAATGAACACGTCAGGCAGTCAAAAGGCTTTGCCTTCATATTATTTGTCTGACCCACCCTAGTCGAGCTTCAGATTGTTGGTCCCTTTCTGAGCTCTAAAATATGGGGTACCTGTACTTCTTTTGCTTGCTCTAAGAGGAAAAATGACTTTAAATCTGACTGGATTTATGGCTTCTACAGACACAGCTGAAGTGACTAAAGTCTCGACTGTGTTAATCATCCACCTGCCTCAACTGTGGGTCACTGGGGTCATTTTTAAGCGTGAGATGTTTGACCCACTTGGTTAACGTGAGAAGGTTTGGTCAAATGATTTAAGTGGGATTGACTGCAAAACCGTCTGAGCAAAGGTTGCTTTGAAAGGAAGATGTTCACACCAGGGCATTTGGATTTTCATTCATTTCTGTTCAGTTTATGTATTTGGCGAAAACTTCTTTTATAAAGATCCACTCCGAAATACTTGGAGCTGTTTTCAAAGCTTTCACAGTGGTCTTTGAACTGTGATTATACCGTCTTTAGCCAAATTCAAATAACCTGTGTTGTTTTCTAAGATAGTTGCTGAAGAGCGTCCATAGTTCTTTAAAAATTTACCTCTGAGTTGAGCGTTGAATTATTGGCTCCGCTCCTCCTTCCATTCACTCATAACAGAGAGCTCTCTGTTTATACGCTCTCCTCTTAGCTTACAAGCCCCTCACAGCCCCTCAATAACGTAACAATATTTTCTATTTTTCCAACATTTTATCTGCTCCTGATTCACAAAAATCTGACTTAAAAATACTCAGAAATGCAATTTTAAACTTAATTTTTTACATCTGTCCTCCATAATCAGAAAAATGCCACAAAAACATGTTAAAAACACCATTTCCTCAGAGTGGGTCTGATGTATTTGAGAGAAAAGAGACAAATAGGATTTTTCTGCATGTAATTGATATTTACAATTAAGTTTAAAAAGTGCTCTTTCATCAGTGCATCAATTATTCAATAAAAAGAGTTTACCATGAAATATTTACAACTAAAAAGTCCATCAATCAGTCAATAAAGAATGATAATCAATATCCTTAGTATAAAAAAAAGGTCTTATGTCCACAATAAAGCAAGAAAATAAATCACCATTGCATTTACTGTAAATGTTTAAAGTTAGCAGTCTCTCTTTTTTATTAAGTTGCTAAATACACTTTCCAAGGTAAAAAAAAATACGTTTTGCAAAAGTTTTTAAAATTCAATACAATTAATGTAGAATCTAAAATTGTTTCCTGCTTTGAAGTAGTCCCTATTACCCTCTTCGGTGTTTTCTTTCAGTTGCTTCTTTAATATTGGTAATACCTTTAATATTTTACAGTGACAACCAAAGGGAATCTACACTGTAAAATGTAACCACAACTTTTTTTTTCTACTTTCCTTGTTGTATTTTTTTTTTTTTAGCGTATGTTTTGCTTTAAATAAAAAAATAAAATAAAATGAATACCAGTAACTGTTGAAATAAAAACTGAGGAGATCAAATTTTGACCAAAACCTTCTCAGGGTATTGTCACGTCTTTTCAGTGGAGAGCAGGCAGACTGACATGGTGGCCAATAAAATCCAAAGTTCAACATCCCCTGTTGAGTTTCGTGGTCCCATTTGACATCAATCACTGATGTACGGGGTCAGCAGTGTTCTTTTATCCACAGGATTCCTCTGATCACTCCCTCAGACTTCTCAGCAAACAAACCTTTACATCATTTCTTCACTGGGAGGGCACTTACTGGACGAGGGATTAACGCTGCCAAGATTTTCAAAAAATAAAAGGGAAGAAGATTCTCTTAAGAGAAGCTCTTAACTTTATGTAACGCACGGAGACAGAACTATGAGTGGGTTTTCTTTCTGCCAAGGGGAGGAAAATGATGTTGTCTTTGGAGAATTCTTTGTTTCTCTTCATTACAGGACTAAAGGGTCCGATGACTTTTATTGGCCTTTTGGCGACATTTTCATTTGGTCAGTGCGCTTTTGACTTTGATGTCAACTCATGCGGTGTAACATAATAGTATAGTATTTGCAATATTTACCATTTTTTTCTAATCCTCACCGCTTTTTGTAATGCTTCAGAGTAAGAGAAGGACATTGATCTATCGCTTTGGCCCTCCCCTTTTGAAGGACGTGCATTCCACACACACTCACACTCCAACATTCAGTCCACTTCCTTCCTTGATCATGTCGTTTTGGGGTCCTGAAGCACATTTTGGCACTCTTTCTGCCATTTAGCACAGATTAAGCTGTTTTGATTTCAGCCTTTGTTGTTATGCCAAATAAATAGCTTTGGGAATTCCCAGCATGCACTGTAAAATGTGCAGCACTAAGAAATGAATCCACAAATCATGAAAGAAGCACGAATTCTGCTCCTGGTAATTAAAAATTGTGAGTCACGCTTGTACACTTGCATGCTCCTCTCTATTGTATATTATTATTAAACCATCAACAGTTATGCATTTCAATGTAAAATTAATTCAGATTTGACTCGTCACGCTTCAGTGCCACAATTCAAAAACCAGATTGTGCCATGTGTTTTTGTTTTTCTTCCATTGCTCATGTGAAAGACCATTTGGAAGCAATTTCTCTTTGTTAATATGAGTATTATTATAATTGTAATAATTGCAGGTTGACTGGTTGACCACTTGTAAGGTGCTGAGAGACTTTTGAAAAGTGGATGACTAGATTTCTTTCCTTTTTATGATATCTCAGAATTGAAACCCTTTCCACATATTTAATGCAAACTGAAGATTTTCTGCATTTTTTTCTATGAGCTTAAAAATATTTGGGAAAGTTACCTTCGCTTTAAAACCCTTTTTCACACAGCAAAACCAAAGAAAATGTAGTTATGTCAAAAGTGAAGACTGCAGCAAAACATGCCTGCTCACATGAATTGACAGTATTGTGAAAGTGATAGTTTACATGCAATATGAGCTCCCAGAATGAAGTGATTATACATTCATATGGGAACTCCAACAAACATAGCGAGGTCTGCTTTGCAAGCACAGTGTGGATCTATTAAAAGGATATATTTTTCTCTTTTTCAAAGTTACATTTAGCCACAACTTTTTCTAACATCTTAAATGCTAAAAATTGTGAAAATATATATAATAAAGGAGGACTTGCAGGTAAAAACTTCTTGATAGTGCTGTTTTGTACCATGATTTTCATTTTTATTTGTGTATTTTTAGTGAGTTAATTGTTATATTGGGGATTGTAATTAAAAGCTATTAAAGCATGAAGAAAACATGTTTTTCAAATGTTATAGTTAATTTGAAAATAGTAACTTTTTTATTGAAAGAGGAATAAAAATCAAAGTTATGTCCACATTTCCAATGGGCCTCTATAAAGTGAAATAAGAACAGATTAACTCTTTTTTTTATAATGTCCTCAATAAAACTTCATTAAAGGGGAACAAATTTCTTATCTGTCTGAACTGACCCTAGAGGCTCATAAAGGCCATTTAAAAAGGATTTGTGGAGAATAGTTTATGTAAACTGCATTAGGGTTTTTGTGAGAAAGTGAAAGTGGTAATTGTTCACATTCCAACAGTTCCTATACATAAACTATGGGGCCATCAGCAATCCAGCTGCTAGCAATTTGTGCAGCAGATAATAATCAGACGACATGCAAAGCAATGTTCCTCTGTCAGGCATTAGAGCTGTGGCCCATGCTATGAGATATTCGACATTTTTAGAAATGGTTGGTTTAGTTTAAATAGCCTTGGAAAAAAAGGAAAACGTAGACCTCATCCACAACATTAAAAATGTATATCTCTCTCTTTTTTTTTAGTTTATTAAGGATGCCACAAATCTCAGTTTAAAGCCAAGCTGGGTGTAAAAACCAAACCATAGGGAAAGTGAATTGTTTCATCCCAGCAGTGTGCTAAACTGTTGTGCTAAACTTAATGATTTCTTGTTTCTTTACATTACACCAGGTTTAGAATAAGCCAAGTAAAGGTTTTTCTTCATTGCTTATCAGCAAATTTAAAAAAAAAATTTAAATTTAAAAAAAAAATAATCAAACATTTCTTTTGCTTTTGTTGTTCTCTTGTAACACACAAATCATAAAAGGAACTGAAACAAAACCCAAAAAAGGAGATTTGAACCGGGTTGTGGGGAAAGTGAATTGTTGCATCTCCCTCTGTTAAAAGTACCATTCAAATACGTTTGATTTCTATCGTAAAATCCTTCCCAGTTGTTTTGAATTATGATCATGCCGTTTTTAGCCAAATGGAAAAGCCTGTCGTTTTTATACACAAGCAAAAACATGTTAAAACACAAAAACACAATTTTCATTGGAGTGAGTCCTTAAATAGAGATTGACAAATCAAGAATACACGTTTACAAAGGATGTAAGGATTGATCGACTTAAGCGAGTTCTGTTCCCACAATCCAACCAGATCGATCTAAAGTTGTTAATCGAATCAACGCATACCATTTTAAAATCTTTTCAAAACTGAACAACTTGTTCACGATTGACATTGGAAAGTACCATTTGGATTGAGACGTGGTAGGTTTATTATACCATAACCTAAAATGATCAACGCACACGTGATGCAGCAAGAAGTGATCAACCATCATCCCAGTCCAATGTGTGGGAACGCTTTGAGTTTTGCAAAGACGTGACCATACAGTGTGGTAGAATATTCTAATAATGTTCAATCTGTATTATTTTGATGTGGAAAAACAAAACTGAGCTGAACTTTATTAAACTAAAATGTGAATGGATATGACATTTATTCTTGTTTACTTGTTTGTTTGTACACATATTTAATTTATACTTGATTCTCTTGCAAGAAATACAAGGAACTTGGAAAACTTCACCTGCACTGAGTCACACTGGTTGAATTTTTGGCTTAAAATGTCTTGGATTGATTTTGGGTCAGTGAATCAGATCTTTCAAAATGAACCAAAATCAACTAGGAATAATATCGCCAACCAAAACTATATGAATCAAATCATTATTAAAATGAATTGTTACGTTCACTGTAGTTTTACAAGGAACATTTGTAGATTCTGGAAATCTTCTGTGTAACATATTACTTTATATTACCAAGTTACATTTTAGAAGGCAGAGTTGACTCCTAATCAACTTTTTCATTAAAACACAGATTTTTGATGCTCCAGTATGTTGTTGAACCTCTATTTAATTCAATTGAATTGTATTTAATTCCACAATAACACAACACAGCTGTCTCAACGGGCTTCACACCAGCAATTGTACAAAAAACATAAAGTCAGTCATAGCATATAAGCAATAGCTGCTAAACTAAACTAAACTAAACAGACTAAGCTAAGCTGGCCATCCCTGCCCTCAGACCCTCCTTCTCAGTGAGGAAAAACTCGTTTAAAAAAACGGATTCTGGGTAAGTTGCATGCAGTATGGCATATATAGTGGATGGTAATAATAAATTTAACAATATTAGAAAATCTACATTTGTAGCAAATCAATATTAATATAATATAATATTAATATAAGCAGAGAAAACGGGTCGCCCTGGCTCGGTTTATAAAACCATCTATCCTCTGCTTAGCTCCACTGAGAAATATGTCTAATGGATGTAATGAAAACTGTAATCATTCCCCAAAACTTCATGACAGTGGGTGAGTTAACGTTTCTCTGATTACTAGCTTGCCTGGCAATAGATGCTTTACGAATTTCAAAACTATATTCCAAACAAACAGATATTATTGATATTATCAAAATGATAAAACTAGATCTTCTAATACATTTGACAAAAATCTAAACATCTTCATCACAAGCCTACATAAGCAGCAACTGCAGGGTGGTTTTCTGATTTATGGTGCTGCTCCAAGTCTCTGAGTCGCTCTCAGCACCCGGTCACCTCCCAAACAGCTGGGTGAAACACTTGACCGGCACTTGGGCTTCATTTTCAGAGCATATTGAATATATTTTATTCACTCCTCTATAAATCTATACAACAAAAAAGTTTGAGGTTTTTTTTAAATTATAATTTAGAACTGAATTGGATCCTCACTGATCTTCTGACACTGAAAACATGCGGACAGGTTGCTAAATGAGAAAAATGAGATTGATCGTGTTTTATGTTTCGAGTTAAATATCTCAAAAACAACTTCTGCTTTATGATTTTTAATGTTGTTTTATTAAGATTGATCTTTTTTTTGTTTGTAATTGCTGACAAGCACACTAATGACTCCTTGCTGCCATAGATCTGGATATTTGGGTCAAACTCTGCCAAACAGGTGCTGCCTCAGCTTGAGAGATTAGATGTTCTGGTACCTCAGATTCTTTTACACCTGCTTTAGCCCCAAACACAGAGGAAGACGGTCTTCTCTCAGCTTCCTGAGGAGAAAGCGGAGTCTCACAACACAAAGCAGCATTCTGCTGCCGCTGGACCATTGTACACTATTTTTTTTTTATGTTCTGGTATATCTATAAAACCATTAGATCCAGAGTCATTCATCAAATGTGTCGGGGAAGGAACCACTGACTTTTCATACAAGTATGACAAAAGGTGTGGGAATTTTGCATAATAAGGTTATATTTTCTGTGTTTTATGCCTCTTGAATGTCAAATTATATCAATCATCCATTACCTGGCATTTGCTGTGGTGATTTTGTATCAATATTTTTGGACAATCTTTCTCTGTCTTTCTTTATATGTATATATATATATTTAGTTTCATTTATTTCATTTTCACAGCACATTACATTACATTAAATTCTTGTCTTTAATAAAATGAAAGGGGACAGAAAAAAGAAGACGTATTTTCTATATTTATAGATTTTCTTACATATATATATACATATATATATAAATATTTATCCCCTTGACGCTGCTGGCTAATTGAGCCCCCCCCTGTGCCTTGAAAATACAGGGTTGTGGCCTCCGCCGTAAAAAAACACTCACTCCCAGAAGAACCAACAGCAGACACTGAGGACAGTTGCAAGTACCTTGAATTCCACAGACAGTTGGTAACATATTAAATTATTTACTTATAAAATCTATTTCTAGCCTGAACATCGAAAAGTGCAGCTTTAACTTGAAAAAGGTTCAAGCTAATTGTTACTCAAGTGACAGCACAGTAATGTCGTTTGCTGTGTCAGTTAAGTGAAATGTCAACACTATCTGTTTGACTTTTATACGATGCATTCAGTGTGTTATTACAAGATGGCTGTGGCCCAAGAGATGAAACTGACCATTTACTAATACGACTACTGGAGTTTTGTGGGCGGTCCTACATCTACAAAGTTAATCTCTTGCAAATTCCTGAGTCTGGCAGCGATGATACAGTGCAAATACGCCAGGGGTCATGTGTAGATCAGGGGTATAAGGAGATCCCATGTGCTTTGTGTTCCCCAGGGAGTCGTACAGGGCGAGACACCAGTGGTGCCTGTGTTTGAGGTGCAGCTCGTGGGCGCCACACAGATGAGCTCATGAAATGCTATGCTGTCCTCCTAGCCAAGGGTGGGGCATAGAAGGTGAAAGGAAAGGGCACACTTGTCATCAATCATGAAGGGTGATCTGGGACCCCCTGCTCCAGGATGAGCCCAACAGACAGGAGGAACATGGGGCCAAGGCCAAATTAAAGGCATCAAGTGTGTGTCCCACCCTCACCCCCCCTCAGTTTGAGGAGGTGGCAGTGGAATCAAAGGAAAGAAGTGACAACAGCTTGGACGTCTGGTGCCATGAATCTGCGACTGAGCATGGAGACACAGTTGGGAGTCTAAGACAGGGGAGGGACTCACCTGAGGAAGACCAAGAAGTGAAACTTAAAAACAGAACGACAGAGTTGGTTTATGAACTAATTACCTTTTTGCCATTTGGGCTCAAGAACACTTTCTGTTCATGAAATTCGCTTATGTTAACTCAAAGCCAGGAGCCTGTCAGAAGTAATGTCAGGTTCCCTGTTCTGACTCTGCCGTTCTGGGCAGGAGAGCGTTCCACCTCAAGTGTTGGCAGCAGCCGCAGACTGAAAGCGTCTGCCGGCAGACAGCCGCACGCTCCGGGTATCTGGTGTTGACAGACGAGCGGCAGACGCACCAGGTACCAGTTAAAGTCCATCGATAGACAGTTCTGCAAATTCATTTGAGTCTAGACAGTCCTCAAAAAAACAGCGTGAATGACTTCGTGGCTGATCTGTGAATGTGGCGGTTAGTGAATTCTGCCACAAAAATGACACACACAAAGCCTTTATGATTTATATGTTTTGAATTACACTGTTCTTATAAAAATTGTGATCAATAATATTTTTCAATAATAATGTTTATGTAACTAGCATAGGCTATATTTAGTATTAGTTCTAGTAAACTGTAATTTATGCTCTTTTTCATAGTTTTTTACATAAATGCTTCAATAATATATTTTAATCACTAATTAAAAGCCCTCAAAGCTTCATGCTGTTAGTCAAAGATGCAGGAAAAATTTAAATACACTAATGCTTAGTTTGTATTTCATATCACATACAAAAAAAAAATTACAGCTGATTTTCACCCAAAAAACGATCAGTGCGTCTCCCATACGTCCAGCCTGTTTTTCTACAAAAGCTCTCTAAAGTCAATTATATTTAAATCAAAACGACTTTACTTGAACTAACAAACCAGCTGGAAAATAAATCAATATTAGTCGCCCTTGTCTGCCTGACACGTCCATGTTTCTGCATTCTGTAACTTCTGCATGCTTTTTAAAGGTAACACCTGTGATATATAAATCTGTAAGGAACTCCTCTAGTAGTAGGTTACTTTTCTAATAGGCGTCCCCAAACAGGGAGGGAGGGGGGTGAGTGAAAAGAATGGCTACTGTATGGGGCTGTAATAAGAGCCAGCTGTGGATGGTCTTGTGGGCTCTGTGCCTGGACTGTGCTGCTAGGAAGAAGAAGAAGTGGGCAAGTTGGTCATAAATCCAACTTGTTGGCTGTTGTTGCTTTAAAGATTGGTGTTTTATTTTCTATAATCCATTCAAAATGCATTTTAACTTATGTTTGGCTTATTACTTTTTTTAAAACTTAAAGATAAGCACTGAAAGAGCCAACTACACTCTTTTTTTATGTCAGATGTTTTTTAATCAATCTACTCTCTTTGATATTACTTTACCACATCATTTTAACCTTCAAGCTGCGACTTATTTGGCAGATTTATAAAAATGTGCAACATCATGAGAAAATATGTTCGCACTTGTTGTAACTTAACAAGTTGTTGGATTGGCTGCACTAAGCAGAGGCCACAGCCTTCCCGATAATTCTACAAAACATGGTGTCACACTGCCACAATGCAATGCTTCAGAGGAATTTGTCTGCATCCTCTGCTGAAACAATTATGGACTAACGGCTGAAATAAAGGTCGCAGAAACACATTCACTTCTCTCTCAGCGCCACATGCAAACATATGAAACTGTATGTAAGTATGAAAAAGAGAAGTAAAAAAGAAACATTCCTGTCTCAGAAATCACTGTAGGTAATACATCATGTTTATTAACAGTACTAAATCAGACAGTGGACTGTGAAGGGGAGCTATGGTTCTCTGGAGGAGGCTGCAGAATGACTCCACCTGGGGAAGTGCGGCGTTACACGTTTGGAGTAACAGAAGGAAATGGGTGTTCTCAAGTCAGATTTTTGCCTCTTTTTTTTCATTTTTATTGTTATTACTCTGCCATGCTCCTTTTTTATTATTCTCTCTAGCTCCTTTTGGTTTTATTCGTATCCTCTTTCTAAAAAAATAAAAATAAAAGCTCATTTTAGGAATTTCCCTTAAGATTTAGGAAGGTGGAACACTTGAAATAAACTCTGCCTTCTTTTGCCTGTCTTATCGTAATTCTCATTCCCACAGGGCAGAACCTATTTTTGTGAAAGAGTTTAGCCAAAAAAAGTACATAAGCCCCCACAATGGCAAATATGATTAGAGGACTAAAAATGTACATCCTTTAAGTCTGGCATATCTCTCATAGATCTTTGGGCTCTTTTTGTGTGGGCCCTAGAATGGATTCAGCACTCAGGCAACCAGGAAAAAGTGGTAAATTTACTCACACCCCCATAGCCCCAGGCTTCCTGTCCCTTTGCAACTCCATCAGCTCCTGGGTTTGTAATTACCCTTGCTGTTTGTGTAAAACATACCCCACCACTACAAACCTGCATGCACTAAAATGTCAGTTTGCTTTAAAAACACTGTTGACAAAGTTATTTTTAAAGTGATGGTATAATACACATATGTGGCTTATTAATTATTAATCATTTCACTGTCATTTGTACCTCTCCCTGCTACCACATTGTCACTGATTTTTCATGTAACGTGCAGACGCTCCGAGAACAGCAGTTATTGGATGAGGAGAAATCCGATTTCTCTCCCAAAAACCATAACTTTCCTGCATTCATTCAACTTTATTCATTACTTAACATGGTCTCACGTGAAAAGTGTTGATGGAAAGTCAAAAGACGGAAAACAAAGACAGAAGTCACAAGAGATACCACAGTAACTTTGCATATTCAAGGCACTGAGTGCAAATGGAGAACAGCAGCAACGTGTTATTTATTTCGCAGACCATTTAGTTCCCACATGTAAGCAAAGCCAACATTACAACTGCTACACTGTTTACGAAGAACAGACAAGTGGGGGTTTTGAAAGTAACAATAAGTTCAAAAGTGATCATTATGTACATACATAGTCTCTAAAATATATCAGTTCATTGACTACCATGTAGACCAGGATTTTCTGAAGAAAACCTTTTTGGAATCAATCTCCATACATTAGATTTTTTCCATTGCTTATGAGCACGTAAAGGTCTTTTTTTCAATTATTCCATTATACATTTCCTATCAAATTGCCCTTTGAACTCATGTTTATAGGCTGTGTTCTTCATATATACCAGAATATGAAAGTCTGTAGTGGTTGAAAGCAGTAAAACATGTAAACATCATCTGTGTGTGTGTGTGTGTGTGTGTGTGTGTGTTTTATGGTTTATTCTACTGATAGAATAGCAGGATCTTGTCCATTTTCGCCATATTCTGGAGGTGCAGCTGTTTAGTTTTGGTCAGGTTACCTAACAGTAAAAAGAGGTGGAGCTTTTGCCTCTTTAAAAATACAAAATTAGCTCTCAATAAAACCAAAAAACCCAGACATGCACTTCAGGAATGTCAATTAAATATTTAAAGTACGGAACCACTTGTCAGAAATTTCACACTCGTTTTTGTTCTTTATGTTAATAATGGTTGTGATACAAGACAAACAACATCACCCTTGAGCAGCTTGTGAGCAAGTCTGTATTTTTTTTTAAAGATTTTATTTATTTTGTTTTGTGTGACACATATTTAAAACTTTTTCACGACACAGTTATACTTTTGGAAATACCGTTGGGATTCCACACTAAAAAAAAACTATAATACTTCTGTAATTTCTTCTAAAAAGTATCAACCAATTGTTAACATTTGTGTCTTTGTAAAATGATATGGTATCACAAAAACATATTGTTTTCTGATACATTGTATACTTTTTTGCACTTTTTGTTTTTGTGATTGAATTGCTCAAAATCCCGAATTTAAAGTCAACCATGAGTTTTTTTCAGTGTAAAGTCGCTACAGAGCCATGTTATGCTAGTTGACTCAATTTGGCTTAACAGAATTTTCCCATTGTTTGAGGTTTCTTGTAAAAGATTCAGATTATTTTTCTAATTTCCTTGTGAGAATATATCGTCAGCCACTAACTTTAGAAATCTAAGGCTAACATCACTCATGCCCTGTGGGTGAAACAGTGCCTGTTTGTACAGAAGTAAAGAATACATTTTTTATGCTCGCAAAATATTCTTTTGTAAAACCTTAAGGACCCACTCCAATGAAAATTGGGGTTTTCAACATGTATTTGTGGTATTTTTCTCATGATAGAGGACAGATATAATGAAAATGAAGCTTAGAATTTTATTTCTAATTATTTCTTCATTCAATTGTTGTGAATCAGGAGCAGACAAAAAAGAAAGCGCTGTTTCAAAAAGCTTCTAGGACATGCTAGGATATTCTAGCGTATGAACCAATATATGATGGGAAGTAGCGGAGGTTTTTTTCCCAAGAAGGGTGCCGCCAACAACTCAGAGCTGATTTCTAATAGAATTCCTCCTGCTCTGCAGAAACTATGTCCTAGAAAATGTTTTTTTTTTTTTTTTACATCATCGTCATAATTAAAACACTACTGGGAACGCTTTTAAATGGATCAAAAGATGGTTGGAGTGGGACTTTAATAAACACAGAATCTACATTGAGGTCTGGGAAGGTCTTTGGATTCAATGTTGGCTACATTTTAAATCGACTTAAATCTAATCTTAAAGTTTCATAAACTGAAAACAAAAGTTCCACCTTCAGACATCAGTGTTAATTTAGACAGTCTGAGTTGTTCTAGGTCCATTTCCCGTGTTGGTAGCAGGTGCTCTGAGCTCAAAGTGCAATAAAACACTCAGGACTGGACGGTAGTAGGCAGGTTTTGAAGATGCCTCTAACCACTGAGTAGTTGTCTTTAAGCAGATACTTAAAGTATGTAGAAGAGATGACGTCAGCTCGACTGATGCAGACTGACCTAAAGACATCATTTTGAAAATAAATTTGAAACATACAGTAGCGCTTAGAAGGAATGAGGGTGGGGATGAACAGGGCAAAGGGTTCTGAGGTGAGGGATTTTGTGGAAGGTCTCCAGGCCAAGAGATGCTGTGTACTCCTCACCCGGGCAAAGGTTCATTACGATCATCTGGGCCAATCTGTTCCAGACGTGGTAAATGACACATTATTGGATCCAGACCTGACAAGGGCTTTGTGTATATTACATTACCAGACACCAGGCTCACTTAAGCTTCATTACCTAGCTCCCTCTCCCCACCCAGAAAGAGAAATAGGAGAGTGCAAAGGGAAAAGAAAGGGCAACTTAGATCTTACCCCAAGCCATGCACAGAGGGTGCTTTTTCCCTCAGGTCAAGCTTATACTCTGTACTGCGCTCCCCATTACACAGCTCATTTTTGCCCCCCCCCTTGTGTCCTCATCTTTATGCTTTCTGAGCTGCAAAGCCGTCAAACACAACAGCATCAGAGTCCAAACTAGAACACCCAAGATGATCCTGCCTGCAGGATTTGGGGAGAGATATTAGAAACACTCCAAGGAGGTCGCCCCATATTTCCCAGATGGACGAAAGACACGGCAGGAGTTGATTTGAGAATTGTAAACTAATGTGAATGAAGGAGATGTTTCGTGTAACTGAGTCAACATATGATGATCGGGTTGAGAAAATCCTTGAAGGGGCTCGCAAATTAAAGCTTTTCTCCAAAAATCTAACGAAACGCCATAAGGCTTTCTAAAACTGTTTGGGGCTTGAATGCCTCTAAGTGGAATATATACCATAACCAGGGGCCTGCAACCTGAGGCTCCGGAGCCACATGCAGCTCTTTTGTTCCTCCATTGTGGCTCTTTGACTTTAAAGAAAAAAAAAAAAAAAGTGGGTCAGTTTTTTGACACAGGTTGCATTTTATTTTGAAAGGAACATGCACGTGCAGCTGTCTAAAGTAAAATCAATTCAAATGATTGTATAATGAGAACTATAATACTATTATAATTATAATTCAATTATTGTCAATATTTAAAAGTTGCATTTTATAAATGAAAGACTTAATGGCCACACAAACTTTCGGTCAGTAAAAGATTGGGCCAAATGGCTCTTTTAGCGTTGAAGGTTGCAGACCTCTGAGCTGAATGTTTGTATGTGTGGATGGGACACGTACAGAACCACCTCTAGTGTTTTCAGGGTTGTGCAGTAAAGGTTTTGAATGTTCCACAGCAACTCTGCTTTTTTGTGTTGACACAAGCTACTACTGAAGAGAGGACTTTGGCAGACAGAGTTTATTTTTTTGGATTTAACACCATTAATGTATTTTTTCTGATAAATACTAAATGGTTTAATATGCACATCTTTGAGAAGTATTTTAATGTAATTAGAAAATATTCCAGTAATCTTAAAAAAAAAAAAAGTAAAGTAATATACTGACTTTCGTGCTTTTGTCCATATTTGATGCACATTTTGTGAATGACTGATTGTATGTGTGTGTGTATGTACTGGGGATTAAATGGTCATGGAAGCCAGCTCGAGCAACACTGTTCCAGCTCATTAGCTGTGATTAATCGGTATGTGAGCTTTCCCATGAACCCCTTTGCATGGTGGAGACAGAGCTCACCTTGGAGGGCAGGGAGTCCTACAACATCACTGCTGTTAACACTCCCTGCCACATGCCAGAATGCCCTGTATACAAATGCATTTCACTTTATTACCCTCAGGAATTCCTGCTTTTTCCTTGCGCCAGCTTTGAGGATTATGTTTTAAAATTATTTGGATTTACAATGTGACCCTTAAATCGTTTTTTAGTTATTTTTTTGCTTTGTTTTTGGTAACTAGGCCAGAACTTTTTTTTCAATAAAGCAATTACATTTGAGTCATCACATATCATCACCAAAGAATATATTTATTAAATATAAAAAAAAATATGTAATACATATGAACTACAATCATTACATAATTAAAAACATGTTTTAATATTTTGAAATGCTTTCAAATGTTTATTTATTTTAGATTTTTGACTTTACATATAGTCATGTATTGTTATTCATCTTTTCATGTTTTATTATTTTTTTTCTATTTGAAATACAGAGATAAATAAATTGCACTCAATTTCTTTACTTTTAATATAGATTAAGGGATCTAACAAACAAATACATTCCGCATTTTGTTTAATACTAAAATACATCAAAGTTGGTGTCCATTAATCCAATATATTTTGTGACAACTGTATTTTTTATCCTTCTATCAGAGATTGTTTTTTTTATCTGCTGGTATGAGAACCAGCTGAATAAATGTTGCACTGTCAGCAATAAGCAGATCGACTGAAATAAAAAAATCAAGTTTTGTGTTTTACTGTTTCTTTCTCATTTGTTTCTGTAAAATAAACATTTTTTTCTTTTGCATGGATTTAAAGAGCCAATAATTTGAGCCACTCTGTTTACTGATAGATACAAAAATTCAAAGAAAATTAGTATCAAGAAAAGGAGAAAAAATACTTGAACTTTCAACTCAAGTAAGAATCCCAGCAAGAACTTGCTTCTGAGCAAACGTGCCCAGAGTGAGCTCATGATGAACCTTGTTTCACATTTGTTTAAATCTTCTGTTCCAAGATAATTCAGACACAAATATGCTTAAAGCTGCAGAGGTTTCTTAATTTCCTGTGTGGGCCACACACAACTGCCCAAATCCTCTGGATACGGACTGAACTCTGCGGCGATAAAGAATCTGCTGTCAATTTTTTAGCTGTAAAAATAGATTTTGGCAAAAGGCTTTGTCTTCCACTTATGAAAAGTTAACAAAATAATTAACTTGATACCTGATGCCCAGAAAATGTCTGAATAATATATATTTTTTACCCATTCACTCGTGAAATCCCCAGAACACATTTTTGAATATAAAAATAGGAATGAAGTTTCATTTAACTATATTGTCAGGATGCTGCAGCTCGTTTCCTAATTCTTTCCTCCATGCTGAGTCAGTCTGCAGGAGCTGACGATTGGACCTGTTGACATTTCCAGCCTGAAGTGGAGAAACGTTTCAGTGCAGCCATTTCACCAAAACTAAATCTTCCTGCTAATTTGTGCAAGGTAATGGACACAGAGGTTTTCGTCCTGATCAGTCTGGTTGTTTAAAAAGGTTCATAATTTACAATTCGAACCAATTAGTCAGCAGTTAATCAGTGCAACATCCGAGAGAAGAGATGTGCTTTGAAAGGACAAGTAAATTACGCAGTGAGAGGAGAAAATCAGAGGAACCGAAAAGCCTGGGAGTCACCGGTGGCCGCTCCATCCTTACCACCATCAGAATCCCAGACAGAGCTCTCATTGTCTGCTGAAGACACAGCTCTCTGTCGCCCCCAGCCACCCCCCAACATGAGGTACTTCACCATAAACTGATTGATGGGCTGTTTTTCTGACTGCTTTTGATTTTTTTTTTCTCTTCCAAATCTGTTGATTTCATTTTATTGTAAATAAGCTCTCCAAAAACAGTTACTTTTCTCTAAAGAATATTGTAAAATTAAGATTGATGTAAGAACAGAACCATCATTCCGTAATGCATCCCCACTTTTGATTTGACCAGGGATTAACACATTATTTGATTGTGTTACTTTTTGGAGCAATACACATTGTTTGGGTTGTATCGGTTTCGTCTCAACCCAGTTTATGGTTTTTCCTCAAGGTATTTTTTTTTCCTGAGTTAAAAAACCCAGAAAAGAACTCAACTTGGGTTACTTATAACTGAATACTTTTTATGTGTATATACATTTGGTAGATCTTTTAGACTCATTATAAATAGCACATTTTTATGTGATTCAGAAAATTAATTTGAATTCAATGGATACATTTTATTAGAAATTTAATGTAATCTGAATTTAATTAGAAAAAAATGCTGGACACGTGTGATTAATGGTAAAAAGTTTCTCTGTCATTTTCCCTTCAACAGCTTGTTAAATTTGGACTTGTGTGTTGACAGTTGTCATGTCAACGGTGCTGCAGCGGCAACAGAAACGTTCAGTGTGCATTCTGTTCCAGGTGCATTTTGAGTGACTAACCGGTTGAGAAAGAACAAGGGACATTAGCGGCTACATCCATGGTCAGGAGTCTGATGCTGTGTACTCACTCCTTACTGAAGTTTAGGGGGAAGAAAAACAAAATACTCAAGTGCACTGGCGTATGAATCAGAGGGTGTTCGATTGGCCGTTCTCCATGTAATCATGTGATGCTCCTCAGAAGGTGATGACGATTGGCTGATCGAAATATTTTAAAAAGTATTTTTTTTTTGGTTTATTTTTGTTGGTCTGCGATTCATCTACACTTTCAAGATAGACTGGTTGTTGGCGATCAACGGAACAGGCACCCCTGTTTAAGATACCTGTGCAATGCGCAGTTTTAAAATTCTATCAATCACATTCTGCTGAATAATTCAGAAGTGGAAATGCATGAATGATGTGGTCTGATTCATTTCCACACCTGTAAAAGGTCTCTTTTACCTCCAGCATCACGCAGACTGAGTGCTCTCTGGAGTTCAAAGCTTGGCGAGGCTCTGGGTTTCCGCCTCTTTGGGACAAGAGCGTCTTTATTCCACTGTGGGGATACTGGTGGCAGAGGAGGTTGGGATTCCACACCTGTGTTTGCTAGTCCCCAATTATTGGGAGTCATATACTATTTTGAGCCCAGCGTACAAAGTGGTTCACTCATGAGGTACTCCGGGTGAAGAATTCCGCCTCCCAGTTTGATGTGGGTGGAAAACCTGATGGACTGCAGATTAGCATAGCATAGTGCACGCAGAGAACACATACATTTCATGATGGAACACCTACTCTGTATGCTCAAAGTGTCACTGTTATTAACAAACTCTAAGATTTTCTTCTTTAACTCCGGAACTGTAGCTCGTATTTACATACTTTTGACTACCGTAACTCTTGAACCGTTTACTCAGCAAACTTACAGCGGATTCTGAAGCAGACAAAGGCATCCTTGCGCTGATTTGCAACGCTTTACAGTAGCAAAGTGCTTACGGAATAATGCAGCTGATTCTGTACTTGATACCTAATTCAGCTAATTCTGTTGGGGGGATAACCGGCTTTTACATGTTTTTGTGAAACAAAATTGTCTTTTCATAAAAGACACTTTTTCTTCGTTAGAACCAGCTGATTCACATTGATCATGTGAAGTTTTGAAGATATACGGGATGTTAAAGAGCATGTGATCTTTTGGTTTTGGTTAAGGGTAACCCTTAAGTACCCAAGACAATTTTTCTTCAGGGCTTTTAAAGTTAATTTGACAATTTTTCTCTGTTAATTTTGGGTTGCAGTAATTAACAGTGGCAAAAAAGAAGTAAAAAAGGCTAAAATGACTACATTTTTCAAAAATTAAGACTAATACATGATAATAGTAAAATTATTTAAATATTTTATTTGGCCTGAATAAATCTAATGAAAAATGCAATCCCTGTCCTCATTTCATATTTAATCATTTTTGATGAGCATTTTTACTGTCTATTTTCTGTCTCTTGTTATAGTTAAAATAATCTTACGGAGTCCTCAAATGAGGACAAACTAAAGGATTTTTTTTAATAGGTTTTTTTTTTTTTAAGTCTACCAAAACAGTTTGCAGGTGAATCCAAACGCGAGCAGAAAAAATCAAAACCACTCACCTCGCCTTGTGTCAGAACAACACTTACTCCTCCACTCGTGTCCCCAACCTCTAACTTTACCGTCACGTAGGAAACTGCTGCAACAAAATGCTTCACGTCACTACTTCACCAAATGTTTTTCTGCTCCATGTGTTATGTAATGCATTTTATATATTTTCACAAGTTGACAATGATAAATGACGTGACAGCTTTAGCTTTCCAGTTCATTATCATATTAATTGTGATGGTGGAAAATGTCAAAACTTTCACCCCAGTTGTCATGCAACCTTTCCCCACATGCACTGTTAAAAACGACCAATGGAATCCATACGAGAGGCGTTTTTATTTCAAATGTTAACCGGCTGGGTAATTTATTACCAAGAGACAGAAATTTTGACAAATCATTCAGCTCTGCAAACTCCACTGTGGCAAAGTTCAACAATTAGACTTCTACGTGAAGAAGGTCTGCTCCTCTGCACCGACGGTACTGAATTTATGCTTTCTTGAGTTAGTGGGTAGGTTCAAAGCCCTGCTTAAGGAGGGGGCTGGCGGCTGACATATGTGGAATTTCTCCTATATAATAGAACACACACATTATGCTGTAAATCTGACCAGAAAATAGGCACGTTTGGGGGGCAGAAAGTGGTCAGAAAGGGGAGTGACGCAGTGTTGAAAAAAGTAGATAAATATTCAAACTTACATTGGGTTGCCCTTTCTTGACTTGTGCTTTAGAATAACTATTTTTTTCTCTGCAGAAAATATGTAAGTTTAATACAGAATATTGATGTTTGAAAGCATCCCATAGAATAAGATCCAAACGCTGCTCAAACGTGAAGTTTTGACTTTCCTTCAGTTAAGCCTTAATCCTCTGTCAATATTTAGCTTCTTTTTTTTTTTTAAAGGGATGACTTTATGCTGCTGTCTGACCGTGATGGCCAATGAGTGGCTGTCTGCTCGGTGTGGTTCTGAATTCAAAACCTAAAATAAACCACAACAGTCTTGTCTGGTCAAAAATGATGGAATTTGACCGCTGTTTGACTTTACCAAGCTCTCATGTTTCCAAGAAGGAAAAACAACAGTCCTATCCCATATCAGCAAAAGTCTTTATTTCACCTCTAGCTAATAATTTTTTGATTTCATGCATATTAATGTTCACATAAATACTTTGAAAGAAAGTTCTCATTTTTATCCATTTATTTAAAAAGTGTTACTAATTTACAACTACTTTATTACTACATAAATATATTTGGAAACACACATTTGTTTGCAAAATAGACAGCTTACGTTCTCTCTAGAAGTTCTCTAAAGATGCTCAATGGTAATGGATCTAATGATCTGCTTTTCTGATTATTTTGTGATAACAATAAAAGATCTGTTATATTATAATCTACAGTTCTATTCAAATGTTTTTGCTTGTTTTTTGCTTATTTACATGGATTTGTGCTCAATGAAGAAGCAGCACTTTGCCAATGTGTTCATATTAATGGTTCGAATAGACCCTAAACTGTATTTGTTTCAGTTGTAACTCTTATGACGGCTTTCTGAAAACTTTTGGTTACATTTAGACATTAAGTAATACAAAAGCATTTTATTGAACAGCCGTAGGTCAACATGTTGATCATAATTAAAAATTAGATCAGTGTTCTGTACTTCACAATCATCAAGGATTGTGTGAGAAGCTTGGACAAAAGGCAACTATACTCTGCCTCTTCAGACAAAAATCTTGTTTATGAACCCATGTTGCACAGTAAACTTTAAGTTATAACAAGTTGAAATTAACTAATCAAGTTTCACATGTTCCTGTATTATTATTACAATTATTCCAAATGCACTGTTTTTGGAAACTTTCAAAAATGATTTGTTCAAGTCTGTATAATAAACATGTTAAAGAAATGGGGAAAAAAACATTTACTGTTAAACATTTCATTGTGATCATCAAATCTGGCTTGTGGCACCGGCGTCCACCCCCACTTGCGTGCCTCTAGTGAAAGCCAGCTTCTTTATAATGGGTTCCGGTCCTGCTGTGTGATTGGTCCATGTGACCACACGTGACCTGCATAATCAAATGGAAAAAATCCGGGAGTGCTGGCATGTGTTGCATGTGCCCTGCGACAGCCTGGCAACCTGTCCAGGGTGTATCCCACTTTCACCAAACGGTGTCCGGGATGGACTCCGGTGACCCCTTAACCCAGAGAAGGATATAGAAAATGGATGATTCTGCACAAAATTGTTTTGGAGTATTTTCTCTTGTTGTTTTACTGTTGGTGTATGAATAATTAGAAAGAAAGAGAAAGATGCTGGTAACATATTTTCAGTTTCCTTTTTTTCCTTCCTTTTTTAAAAAGCATGGGAATATTGTACTGGCCAAAATCAGATTGCCTCAAGGCTGTGCAATTATACTGACCATTGACAGTTAAAGCATTATTTCAAAGCATGTGGTGCAAAGTTTTGTCACTGCTAAGCCATTAGATTGTACATCTAAATTATATAGTTAAAAATTCTTCCAGGCACAAAATTGAGGAAAAGATGGAATCTAAAAAACATGTGGTGTGCAAGGTTCATGAGAATTTTGATAAAAAGAGAGATATGTGCATGTGCAGTTTCCTAATCCTGTTCATTCTGAGACATACACATAAACCCAGACAGAAGTTACAGTCTGGTCAGGGCTTTGACCCACATGACTCCAGAATGATGACACATGTGTTTGACCTATCCTATCCTGAAGGACAGGTCAAGGCTGCAAGACGCACACATCTTATAAAACATATGAATAATTTTTATAGTTTACGTCAGCCATCATTTAGCTGTCAGAGGTAGAAGCAAAATAGATGAGAAATGAAGTGCTGAGACTGGTCTGACCTTGTGGGTGATTGCTGTCTAAATAGCCGAGGCTGAAATTGGGCATTTTGTGCCCTGGAACCTACCCAAGACACAATTTGAGCTAAAAAAGCATGACACGTTACTTGCCAAAACCTGTAGAGCTCTCATATCACAGCTCCTCAGCTGTAAAACCAAGAAAGAAAAATACAACCAAGCTCTACAGAAATTTAGGAAATTATTTGTGATAATCAATTAAATATTGTATCCACTGTTAGCTTGTTGTAAAGGAATAAATACATTGTAAACTGAGGAATCTTTCTGTGTATCATAAGACTGAAAAATGGCGTAAACTCACATTTTTCAACTTTTATTAATGCCCAAAGTGCTTTAGTCACAAATTCCTTTCACATACCGATGATGTGCGTGCAGAGCACTAACTCACGATTGATCGCGATGCTTTACGGGTAAAATTTTATACGACAAAATGCAGCTTTCGAACAAAAAAAAAAAAACCACAGAGAGAATGTTTCCTTCATTTCTATTCTCTGAAATGTTTAAATTTATGAAGTTAGCATTTAGAAGTTTAATTAATATGCACAAAACACATCAACAGTAAGATAAGCAGAACTACAAAGACTCGATTGTCTGCAGTAATACTCCAGGAAAACAAAGAATCAAACATTGTATTTCTGCACTTTCAACGGTCTGGGGGAATACTCTAATTTGATTGGCTGCTGGGTGTTCCAGAAGAAGTTCCGATCACAATGTTTTATATGTCCAGGTTTCTTCAAAACAAACATTTTGCTTCATAATCTGGACCAAATCAAGCAACAAGAGGTGAACTTTCTCTCTGAACAGATGCTTTTTTGACCTATCATGACGATCAGCACATATATTGCTTTCCAGTCGAGGTCTGCTGGCTCAGTGACATATTGTGTTACCGTGACAACGGGCCGCATTACATATACAATGATCTGCGTTTTGTGAAAAAGCGATATAAACCTAAAAAATAATAAGAGTAAAGTACTAAAAATCAATTGAATATTTTTTTCTTTTTTAAGTCCCCATGTTATAAGTGGGATTGTTCCCAACGAAGTGTAAATTCAGAATTTGACGCATGTCGCGGAAGCCTGAACCAGTGCAAGACGGTTGCTCCCAGAGTGTAATTAATCATTGTTAATATATATAAATGCATTATTTGTTTTAATAGTTTGGCTGCGTTAACGAGTTAACGTTGTCAGCCCAGGTTTAAATACAACAAAAGATGTCTTAATTTTGACTTGTAATGGTGATTACTATAATATTAAAAAAGAAAGGGATTAAGATAAAATGATGAATCACTTCTCTTTTTTGCTTGTTTATTTAAGAAAAAGCTAAATTGAAGAGAAAAACACAAAAACACAAGAATCGATCATAGAAGAGAATAATGAGAACAGGTCAATGTTGGACTGAAAAATGGATATCTACTGGAAAGATGTAATTAAATGGTACATCTGGCTCATTTTTGTGGCATTGTCCCACTAGAACACAAAGATCTACTTTTATGAATCACAGCAGCTACTGTTAAGTGTCTGGTATGTAGCCCTTGCCTCAGTTATTTAGTTAGTTCAGAAGCGTAATCCAGAGGTGTACCTCTGCAGGATCTTCTTGGGACCAGTAAGACTAAAACTGAGCAGGGATCACTTAAAATGGAATCCAATCCCTAGCTGTCTGTTGGAGAAGGCTGGAACTAATCGATCAGTGGGGAGTATCTGTGAAAGAGATGTTCATGGGGCAGCGCTAACTGCACTGGAGCCAGAGGGGCTACTGTCTGATGCACCATCTCTGGCATTGCAGAGCAGCATTACCACTTTACGCACCAGCCGAGCTGGCTTTGGAGCAAATTTTTTCACTTGCCTTCTAAGTTTTGTCATATCTGTTGAATTAAGGAGGTATTGTTTCTTCCTCTAATCTCTAATCCCCTATCAGCCTCTCTTTTTTTGCCCTCTTGCATATTTTATATCAGTTGTCTGCGTTAAGTCCTTTGCCTCTGAACTCAATCCCCAGTCTGACCCTCTGCTTGAGCCCCTCAGCTGCTGGTCTGCTCTCACACTAACTCCCTTGTTTATATCGGGGATGCAATTAAGTCCGAGCCAAGTAGAGGAGTCCCAGAGAGAGAGGCAAGAGTGCAAGCTTGTGAGTCAAATTACATTTTTTTTTCTTCTCACTCCCCACTCCTCCCTTCAGCGTTTCACTAATTTTCTCCTCTCCATTGCTATCACTTCAAACACGGGAAGCTGTACTTCTTGTTCTCCCCAAAAAGAAATCAAATAAAGCAAGGTTTTGTAGATGCAATGTGAAACAGATTTAGGATCAGTGGAAACATGGACAAATATAGGCAGCAGGAACATTAAACAGCAAGACATTACCTCATCTGAGTGATCTGCAACAGCAAACAGGAAAATTGTGCTAATCTTTCCTTTTTTCTGTAACTGTTCTACTCAAATATTAGCCGAAAACTGAAAAAGAAAATGTACACATTTATTGCCCAACCCCCTCTCATTTTTTTTTTTTACTTTTTTTTTTTTTTGGTGAAACAGGAATCAGTTTGCATTGTAAATTCACATTCTCCACATGTGTGGTCCATCGGCCCAAGGGACCTATCCCAGAATTGCAGACACACGTGTGCAGGCAGAAGCAGTAGTGGAGTGCAGAGTAGATAAACAGTGCTCTAGTGGTGCACCCAAATATGTGCATCCACATTTGGTATTTATTTTTAGATTGAAAGCCATTATTTTTATAGTAATGAAAACAATTTTTAAATACATTTATTAAATGTGGTTAGTGAAAAAAAGAGAAAAAAGGAATTGCATTATGAGTCTGGTAGGCGGAACCTTCGGTTCTCTAGCAGCGCCTCCAGGTGGCTAAAGATGGAGCAACTTCCTGTTTCCGTTTAGAAGTATTTTTGGAGAACGAAGTGAGTGCTCGTGTCGTTCCTGCTCTGAGACTCCATTTTACATTTCCAGACACCATTTTTTTTGTTATTGTGGTCGCAAGACACTAGACACATAACAAACTGTGGGGGCTCGTCCGGGATCTCTCATCTTCAGGCATTGAGCAGATCCGGTGATAACTGAACCAAGAGACTTCCGAGATTAAATTTAAGTCAAGTCAGTCAGTGAGCGTCCAAAGAGGGCGATCAAATAACAAAGGATCTTCACCTCAATAAGATACTACACTGCTGAAAGGAAGTGAAAGACGCATTCAGTACATCACTTAAAGCTAACGGAGCACATATTACAAGAATACAGAACTCTAATTTAACAACATGTCAACAGTACGAAAAGAACTAGTGTGGGACATTAGAGGACGCTTATTCACATTCTCCACCACAAAACTCTTTGAACTGGCAAGGATGCAGATAATAGCGACTACACACAATTCATTCAGCAGGAAAGTTGCATGGATCATATCACCTCTTACATACAATCAGACACTCTCCTGGACCAAGAGGATGAGAGGATGAGGGGATGAGCCACCTACTCATGTTGAATGACCGAATAATCCAAGCTATTCAAACAAATGACCCACAGCCTCCAGTTGATACATCCACCCAGGCTGAAACACAGGCCCTCCCCTTCTGCCAAACATATCACCAAACCCTCCAGACACAAACTTCAATACGAATACTAACGCAGAAGAACAATCAATTGGAGAGCTCATCTGCCCCATATTATACATGCTTACAACTGCACAAAGCATGAGGCGACAGGGTTCTCTCCATACTACCTGTTGTACGGCAGACATTCTCATCTTCCAATCGACATCTTCTTTGGCCTCAGGACGAAAGAAGCAGAAGAAACGCCACAAGGATATGCCCAGAAATGGAAAGCAAAGATTGCTGAGGCTTGTCGAATCGCAAGTACAAACAGCCAACACTCAAGCTCCAAAGGTAAAGCGCCCTATGATAAACAATGCAAGGAAGTGACATTGCAGCCTGGAGACAGAGTACTTGTACGTAACCTGAGTGAAAGAGGTGGTCCTGGCAATCTAAGACCCTACTGGGAAAATGCAATTTACATTGTGAGAGAGCAGATTGGGGATAATCCATTCTATAAAGTCAGTCCGGAGACAGGAGGACGTCCCATTCGTACACTCCACAGAAATGTATTGTTGCAAGTAAATGCCCTACCGGTAGACATATTCCATGACTCAACAACCAAGCCACAAAAGAAAAACAAGAAGTTACTAGACATCAAAAACATTTGATTAACCCCAGAGCCCTGAAGCAAGTGGTTCAAAGGACGATATATCTACATTCTGGTTCAGGGTACCCAGTATGTAGACCTAAACCAGCACCGGAGTCCCACATCATACAATGTGCAGTGCTGGAGCCAGATTCATCTACTGAGTCGTCACTTAGTCGCAGAAAACCCACTAGAGCAGGGATGTCAAACTCAAGTCCTCAGGGGCCAGCCTCCTGGATCGGAAGTAGTCGGTGTTGTGTTCTTTTGTGTCTTTTGTGTTCGTGTGACAGGATGTTGCTAGCTCACTCTAAATGAGCTGGCGTTGTCATATCAACTCTGTAAACTAGCTGCAACTATGACTCTGCATGTGTTTTGATCATTTTACAAGACTAGTTTAAAAGGAACACAGGTATACATGGTTCTTGTAGCAAAGAGATGATGGTTTGCAAATTAAATGTTCTTTTGCTATTATTTTGAAAAAATGTTTCTAAAAGTGCAATGTCTACCTTTTATAAATTAAAAATGCTACAGTAGATGCACAAAGCAGTATTTCTATTGTTTGTACAACAATTATAGAAGCCAAAGGGAGCTAAATGTTATGTAAGTATTGAATGTTTCATTGGAAATTGAGATGTAATGTAAATGAAAAGGGAAAATAGAGCAAATAATTTGAGTTATTAACTGAATATTTCATTTAGACTTTCGAGGTCAAATTGCATATTGGACAACAAAATGCACCGAATGGAATTTGTAATTGTGGTGCAATAGTTTAACAGAAGTATTTTGGAGAACAGACAGTATTCTTTTTGTTATTGTGGTCTCCACACTTGGGACCTGTAACACTCTTGATGGCCACTGAGTACACTCCACGTGTAAAACAATGCCAAGCCAGCTACTTTGCAGGAGTAAATAAAAAGGCAAACACTAATGAAAGCATTCAGCTTTCATTTCACATGAAAATGCCTCAGCAACAATGTTTGTGTCTAAATCAGATTTGGGAATAACAGTGGCTTTGTTGCTTTCAAATTGTTTGATTATTGATTTGAGCGTCAAAGACTTCAATTGCCAATGAAGAGCACTTCTACCCGTCAGTGCAAGTGAGCATCACTTTCACACAAAAACGTACAAAAAAGAAACTCATGGGGATGTGTGCAGCTTTGACAGACAGGGGGATAAACACAGGGATTGTCCCTGACCTCCCAACACTAGTCTGGAGGAAGACGAATAGCCCCCCAATGGGCCCTGAGCAGATAAAATACACCCTACCGTCTTCAACACCAGGTGTGACAGCCATCAGGGGTGGCCTATCAGCAGGAGGCACAGAAAAGGGGAGGAAAGGGTGAGGGGGCACATTAGGAACATATCAGCAATTACTCTCTGGGTTTATTTTTCTTCCTGCTTTAACGCCTGGAAACCAAGTTGCATTCATCCCGGGTATTGATTTTATCTTAAGATCCAAGTGAGAACACTTTGCTGAGTCATTTGTTGATTACCTGATAATAAACCCAAACATGTTTTTTTGTTTATCAACTCAAATTGGTTGTTCTTTTTTTCTTTTTTTTTTCATTTTTGGCCTTATCTGGGAAGTTCCGTTTTAGCTTTGTTCTTATTTTACCCAGAGTTACAAATCAGTTCCTTTATGTAATGGAATTCACAGGGTCGAGGACATGTTTACCTCTTTTTCCAGGCCCATTAGGCACCAAGCGGCTATATCATAGCTGACACGAGAAAATGGCCGCAATCTGTTTAAGCCATGATCTCTGACTACATGGGCCCCACATCCTCAGAATGGCCTCTGCGAGCAGGGATATGAAGAAGAATGATAGTCATTTACGTCCTAAACTCTAAACTTTCAACGTGTTAAGGGTGCAGACACAATGCAGCTGAGGCAAACAGATTAGCCGTGCTTTTACTCAAGCAGGAATGTTGAAAAATAACAAGGCGGACGTGAAATTAGTAGCATTTTATTTCTCAAGAGGCAACATGTGCTAATTCTGTGAGAGGTGCTGTGTGCAAGAAGAGCTCATGTAAAAAAAAAGGGAAGGCTCAAACCCTCTAGTTTCCTGTGAGCATTTGCCGCAGAACGGGAAAGCCAGACTGCTCTGCGACTATCAGGAATCAGCGCGGTCGCTGCCAAAGCCACTTCTGCCCTTGCGACCCCCCCCCCCCCCCTCTCTCTCTCTCTCCACTTCCCTCGGGCCTCAGGGCCACTGTGGGTTAACCTTGCTCAACCATGACCAGAAAACAAAGTGATATCTCACTTATCTATTCCCCTGTTCAGTCATCACGCAATAGGATTTGACTTGCAACCCTTGACCTTGCAGGCCAGAACACCAGTTTTCCTTTAACACCAACCTGACAGCCCCCAACCCCTCATATTTAACAACATAAAATCATTGCGATTGTCAAAGTGGAGTAAATCCAAAGGCAAAGCTTCACGCCACAAAATAGAAATTCTGCTGAACAGGAAAGAAAGTTTGAAAGCAGTTTCTGTTTCTGATTTTAAACACATGTTGCAATGCCATACCCTGAACAGAATTCTTCAAAATTAAAAACTAAAAATTAAAAAAGCACAGGAAATGCGAAGAAAATGGCTGTTTAGACAGTAATTAAATTTAGTAAACATTTCATTTGTTTTTTTTATAACAGCATTATTTAAGCATAGTTTTATATTCTTAAAAAAAGGGAATTCTTACTCTGTAAACTTTGTACAGAATTCCTGAAGTAGGAGTGTCAAACTCCAGGCCTCGAGGGCTGGCCTCCTGCTGGTTTGCCAGAAATCCTGCCTTATCTGCTGTTGATTACCTGGATCAGGTGTGTTTATCCAAAAAGGAGCTTCAATGGCAGGTTGGTTGGATAAAATTTTGGACACTGGCCCTCGAGACCTGGAATCTGACAAGGGACAAGGAGGAGAAAAAGAATTAGTGCTGGTTTCTCGTGTCCACAAAACACAGACTGGAGCGCACGAGAAACAAGGTGGTCATTTGTGCACAAGAGACCTTTTCACAATGACATTTTGTAAGTTCACTTACTTTTATTTTAACTTTAGATTTTGCTTGCACGGTTGTCACGGTTATGTCATCTCTGAACGTCAACTAAAACGAGACCTCAAGTCATGTGGTTGGTTCCAGCACAGGTGATTCACCAGGTACACAACTGGGACACCGCACATAAGCTGCTTGCCTGCGCACACGACTTGCTTTCTTGTGTATACAAGATACTTTATTGTTTGCATTAGAAAGCAGCACTTTTTTTTTTTTTTTTTTTTTGCTTCTGTGTTCCCTGTAGAGTACTTGTTTTTTCTATGTTAGGTCTGATAACTTTATTGGAAACAAATATACGTGGTAAAACTTTGTTCCGGTGTTCTCCTTGTATTGAATCTGACATACTGATCAATGACAGTCTTGATTTACCAAACCATATTGCTGCTCCTGTTCGCTTGTTCCCTTAAAAACTTCCCTTAACATGCTGCAGACATGTTTTTATTTTCTTTTAATCCCTTGATCCATGTATTTGTTTCCAATTATGGAAAAAAATCCACTTGGGTTTTAGTGTTCAATTAGATGCTAAATTAAGTTGAGATGGTTAATTTGACTATTGCACATAAGAAAAGACCTTTAAGGCAGATGGTTAGCTGCCAGAAATATCTAATACTGCTTTTTTGACTCAATCACGACACACATTTGAACTTAGCTGCACACAAGAAAAAATATTCACTCCTATCAGCCCTCACTATTTGTTACCAGGATATGTTCTTCAGTTTTTGGAAGACCTACTGAGCATCATTTAACTCAAAAAAGGACATGTTGAGAACTTTACTGCTCTGCATGTGCATGAGGCACTGGAAAAAGACATGCAAGCTCTCGGAATACCTCAGGGGCACACATACTTATGCACAATGATTGCATACTTGCGTCTGTGTCTGTGCCCGTGTGCATCTGTGCAGGGAGGGCCTAAAGCTTCTCAGAAGGGATCAGGGCTTCTTTGCCCTAGCACATCTGGGCTTTATATCAGGCCTTTAATTAATCCTGAGTGAAGGCCAGGCAGTGACAGGCTGACTGGGCAGGCTCCAGTCTAGGACAAGACCTGATTTATGGCAACTGAACTCCAACCAGCATTGATTTATTTCAGGCTGAACAGAGAGGAGAGTTGAGAGTGTCTTTAAGGGTACTGGAGGTGGACTCTGACAGAGCACAGCTAAACTGAGAGGAGAGAGAGTTTAAGATTGTGACTTAATTTCATGCTTGTTGTGCATTTTCTGAGCATGCATTTTAGAGGTCTGGTTTCATTTAAGCAAAAGTTTATGGTTTTAAAGTAGACTGTGGTGTACACTGAATTGAAAGCAAGCTTTACTTACTGCAAGGTTTTTATTATGCAGCAGATAAGGACTCTAGGGGAGTGAGAGGAAAGATGG
Source organism: Oryzias celebensis (assembly GCA_014656515.1). Classification (NCBI taxonomy): domain Eukaryota; kingdom Metazoa; phylum Chordata; class Actinopteri; order Beloniformes; family Adrianichthyidae; genus Oryzias; species Oryzias celebensis. Next base: position 78,251,390 of record BNCR01000001.1, read on the forward strand.
ATGTAATAGAGGAAGAGGTGGGAAGCAGAAAACCTCACTCCATCATGATGGTTATGTTCCCTCCCAGGCTTACGCTGTCACTCAGAAGGACTCCTCTCCCCTTATCTCACCACATTGTGGGACCATAAATCCTCTACTGCTCTTTTGACTTAATCATGACAGTCATTTGAACTCAGCAGAACACAAGAAAACATATTCATCCCTCGGCAAGCGTCCCCCACTGCCTCTTTGCTGGGTTGCAGGAACATGTAAAACTCATGTAGAAGTGACTAAACCATCCTCCAGAGTGTCTGAACTGAACTTTATGTCCTGCATGCCGATATACCTGCACAGACAGGCCTAAAAACACATGTGGAAAATGAGTTTAAAGGTAAATAATGTACAGAATTGTTTACTTTCATCCCAAAAATCTAAAGCATTTTATGAGGCTGGATGGAACATGGGCTGAAGCGTCTTGGAAAACAGGAAATACTCTCACTAAAGAGAGGCAATATATCACTGCCAACATTCAGTTGCACACTGTAGAGATGGGTGTGACTTCTAGGTAAAGAAATGGCATCCAATGACGGAGACTTAACAATCAAATGACCACAAGCTGACTTGCTTTATTATATATTTTGTCTAGAAGCCCGAGGTTCACACTATCCTGAATTTTCCTGCCAGCAGTTCACAATCACCAGAGCGGGAAACCATGCAATGAAGTTCAAGCTCTTGCCAAGACTGGAATGAGTCTGGGTTTTTGTGAGGTCACGACTGGGGCGTTAGAGTACCACAGACTCATATCTCCTCCCCTATCCCCCTTCTTTCACTCAGGGCCAGAGTAGGCAATTTTCAGTGCACCCATGGGGAATGGAGAATTTACCCTGCCATCCCTGTGGAACATATTTTTAAGCAAGACCTCTTTTCATAGTCATAAAATCTGCAGTATTTTGTGGAATGTGCTTTTTAAGAATAGAGAAAAGCTTTCTTTTCGGGGGACTTTTGTTTGAGCTGAGTAGAGTTTTAGAAATTCCTTCAGTTTAACATCAGAATCATTTAGCAAAACCCACTCCGATAATCTTTTGAGCTATTTTAAAAGCGTTCCCAGTTAATTATAATGATGCCATTTTTAGCCCCCCCAAAAAACAGTTCAACAGAGTTCAACATAGTTTCTGCAGAGCGGCAGTAGTTAATTTAAAACTCGCTTCTGAGTTAAAGGGGGGACTGAGCAACCCTCCCGTCCCCTCCCCATTGCTGAGAGTTTGGAGCAGGGAACTTGTGGCCCAACTAGCATATTTTCTACATCACAAAAAAGCTCTTTTCCAATTAATAGTTTTTTATTATTATGCTCCTGATACAGAATGATTTGAATAACTAAATATTAAGAAATGAAATTTTGAGCTTAATTTCCTGCAAACCCTCTTTATACTGTTGCAACATTCAGGAGTTTGATACTGTGGTTACACTGGAGTGAGCAGTTTGAAGCAGCTTGTTCTCAAAATATTACCTTCGATATTTCATTTTTTTAACTTTGAAAAACCTTAAACATTCTGTTTAGGGTATTTCAACTTTAGTCTTTACTAGAAGTGAGACAATAAATTCAAAAGTTGACTTTCCATATGCTGTCTATATGTTTTAAACTGAAAGACCCACTCAAATGAAAATAGTGTTTTTGCTGTTTTTAACATTTTCTTTTGGCATTTTTCTCATAATGGAGGACATACTGTATATAAAAAATAGATACAATTTGCATTTATGAGTATTTATCTTTTTTCTTTAACTTGTCTTGTCCAACAACTGAGCAAACAGATATGAGCTGAGATTTAACTGCAATCGGGGGTTAGAAACCCCCTTTGTAATTTAAACTAAACTTTATTTATATTAATTATGTTTGTGTCCTTCTTTTGGTCATTCCTCCTCTAGGGGCAGGTGGCTGACCCCTGAAAAGGGTGGGTTACAGAAGTTAGAGGATAACTACAGGGGAGGGAGGGTAGAATCATAGAACAACATGCAACAAAATGCTGGAAGTTTATTATCATTACAGTCAGGTGTGAATGTTAGTCTAAAATGGGCGGGGCCTGACAATACACGCAGTTGTTACAAACAGAACAACAGACCCAGCGCAGGGCCCCACCCCTGAGAGCCACCCTACCACCACAGACAAGCCACCCACAACCACCCAGGAGTTCCGAGCATTCTCCAACCCCAGCCCGGGGTCCGAGCCAGGGCCCCCCAAGGGAGACAAGCTCCAGCCAACCGCAGGAGATCCAGGAGAGAGTACGGCAGGGGTCAGCCACCCCCACCTAGAGGAAAGACGACCAAGAGATGTGGGTGTCCCCGAAAGGTGTTGAGAACATAACCTGACAGACTCTCCCAATGTTGGAATTTAGAAGGGGCACCATAAAACTCGCACCATAAAAACACGGACACCGTCCAGGCTCAGATGGGATGTGATCCCCCGCTCATGGTCTTTGCCAGAGAACTATGGGATCTCTCTCCCTGTGTGGGGAGGGGGCCACTGGGCCCAGGAAGCAGACACCCAAGAGACAAGGTCTGCTGAGGGCCTTGTTCCCTCTGCCAGGGATGGGGTAGGCTGCCTTATTCCAATGTATTCACTTGTAGACACTGATTGGTTGATGCATCAACCTCACCAAAGGTCAGATATTGAAACTTACCATACTGCTCAAAAAGCGCTGCTGCCGGAGTGACGCACTGTGGCTAGCACTCAAATTGCACTTCAGGACCTCAGATCGCGTCTCTACATTGGTTTAACATTGAAGTTCGACACCGCTGATCCACGAATCGTGTCCGGTGTGAATGTAGCATTAATGTGGTGCATTCAAGAACGTGCTATATGTGGTTTCATGAACCAGCGCCAGACAAGCAGCTAGTAGCAGGGAGGGGGATTTACAGCGATTGCCACTTCTGTGGCACTAGCTAGCCACTATCAAATCCTAGACCCTGACTGGTCAAAGTGCCATGTTGCTGCAATTAAGCGTGAAGAAGTTCAACTGTTTGATCTATCAGCAGCTTCACACCACGCCCACAACTCTAAGGAGAATTTCTAACGAACTCCTGCCGCTCTGCAGAAATTATGTCCGAAAATGACAGGTTTTTTTAGTTTGACCAAAAAGTGCATAATCATAAAGACCATGGGGAATGCTTTGAAAGCAAATAGGTGATTGTAGTGTTTCAAAGTAGTGTGAAGAAGTATTCAGTTAGTACACTACATAGTAGCATATTTCCTACACTCAAGTATACCTAAATTTACTACTTTTTGCTAAACTTGATGCATATAATTGTAAATGTTCCTTAAATTAAACATATTGTTAGCAAAATTACAGTATCTATAAATACTCTACATCCTTTAATTGTCCATCATATTTCCATTTAGTTTATTTTTTCCATGCTTGAGAAATTGTGTTAATCACAGTAAAAACATATACACCTCATTACACCACTGAAACTTAAATTCAACAAAGAGCACTTGAGAGTATTCAGGCCTCATCTGAGGTGTAAACATGTCTTTACTTATCCAGATTAACTCTGTGGGTCAGATTACCTTCTTCCCTGACAATTCTCAACAGAGCAGTTAAGGAAAGCAGTCCAACTATCCCAAAGCAACTAGTGGGCTTACAATATTTTCTCTTAATCAGACGTCATTGCAAACGCTTTTATTCCATACTTGGGGTTTGGTAGTTGAGCTTTTTCTTGTGTATGTTACAGTGAGATGTATTTGGCTCTGCCACTCGGTTCCTCGAGAAGCCCAAGGCCACAAGCAGCGAGACCTGTCCATCATTAGTGAGGACCACCGGTGAACCAGGGGCGCTCGGTGGAGAGCTGAGGGACAGGAAGTGCAGCCAGACGGGCTGAGGCTGAGAAAAGCTACTTTTAAGGAGAGGAAGGCCTCCTTAAAAACACTGTGATAACGCTTTTTAAAAACCCCAAACTCACAGAGCTTTAAAAAATGCTCGGAAACTGAAAACAAATGTGAAAAATGCAGCAGATGTAAATGTTTTAAAACCAGGCTAGGATTTTAGACCTGGAATTCTCCACTAATTCAGGTAGTTGGTAGAATCCAACGTTGACTGTACGAATTGACTGTGCAGCATGGCGTTTACTGCCTAATAACTTCAACCCTTCTCAGGTTTCACTGAGGACTTTTAAAGCTGCTTTTCCTCCTCTCATCCTGACCGGCAGCACATGAACAGAAGATATATCTTTGATTATAAAATAAACATTTGTTATTTAGAGTAGAGATGTTGGACTACAGGCCTTGAAGGGGCATCTTGCTGGTTTTGATTTAAACTATGTCCTGTCTGCTGCTGATTACCTGGATCAGTTGTGTTTTGTCAGTTAAGATCTACAATGGCAGCTTTATTGGAGAACATGAAGGACACTGACCCTCAAGCCCTGGAGTTTGACACCTATGATTGGGACGAATCACACATCAACAAAGAATTGAATCCAATCTTTCACCTAAAATAAACGATAAACTAATGAATCAGGCAAAAAATGCTCATTTTGAAGAATTGGATTTTGACAAGTTCTAGCCATTAGTTGGTTTTTGCACCATACGTGGTTAATCCATTATATATATCCAAGTTAATCATAAGAAGGAACAGAAGAAGTCTAAAGAATGAAGAAGAATAAAATCGAGAAGAAAGAAATCATGACTCATAAAAAAATGAATTGTGTTATGGCACCTTATATGAAATTCAACATTGTTTGCTAGAAAAAAAAAGGTAATGCATTTATCCCAATATTACTAAATCACTAATATAATGAGTATAAATCCACTGATGGTTCATTTATTGGTTCATATTATGGAATATGTCTCTCAAACACATCAAAGCCACCATTTGATTTTTGGTTAAAACACCTGGCCAGTGTAATCCTGGAAAAACTACTCATCTGCTCAAATGGAGCATTTGATTTTGGTGTTCTTCAACTATTTCAAACATCTAATTTACACAAGAAGCAAAGCTATAGCCTCAGTTACATATAAAACAAGTCTGAAATATTTCTCTCTTCCAAACAAAACAGCTGAAAGTGTCTATAAATGACAAATACTCATTAATTAAATGATACGTTCCTATAGAGATCATAAGTATGCTTCATTGTAAAATCATTTCAACTTTTTTAAGCCTACTTCTTTAAGATGCAATAATAGTTCTTTGTTATGTAGATTAACCAGGTTTAGAATCAAAAATCAAAAGGTCATAAATTAGGTTTGTTAAAAAGAAACCCTCAAATCTGTACAAAGGATGCTCTCTAATACTCCCTGTCAACATAAAATATGTTAACTGTTTTTGCCCAAAAGGTTTTTTAGGTAGATTTGCTTTTATTACCTTTTCTTCAAATTTGTACTTGCAGTGCAAAGTAATGAGATGGAGAAAAAAAAACACATTCAGTGTGAAAAATGCTCCCATAAAGGAGTTTTTAAAAAAACAAAAGAAAGTTTCAGAACAAATTATCAAGATTATTCCACATAGTTTTTCTATTCTTTATTATATGTTAGTCACAAACAAATAGTTTTGGATTCTCAAAAAGTTGAAAATTGAAGAATTTGAATCTACAAAATTTGAAGTCATATCCCATTTAGTGTGAATTATTAATTGTTGATCTATTTTCAATTTACTTGTGTTAAATGTTCACAGTCTAAATTACTTACATTCAACCTCAGTGATGTGGCTAATTCACTAAATAAGGGCAATTCAGATGGGCAATAAGAACAGAGTTTGTGAGACAAAAATGAGAGCACAAATGAATACGTTTAAAGAATTTTACATATTATCATAAAGTTATAAAATTGTTTCACAACATAGAAAATATGTATATTTAGAAATTGACAAACACGTAACCAAGATAACCAGTGAACTTTCTTCAGTCTTCTTTTTTTAATTGTCGTCATTTCTTGCAAATGCTTTTGATGTACGTCAGAAACTGTATTTCTTTCCTGTGCAACATTACTATCTGGAACAAAAGCGGGTGTTTTTGGCCCAAGTGAATTCTGGGAACTCTGAGGTTGTTGTCTGAGGGTCTCCGCAGTGCTGAACTCCATTTTGGCAGAACTTCACAAGAGATCTCATGCAGCTCAAATATTTCGGGTTCAAATGATGTAGAAAAACACATACACACTGGGTGGTTGAAAGAGGGCGCACTTCTGAAGGATGTGAATGTGTGCGTGTGTGTGTGTGTGTGTAGGGGGGGATTTCAGAGTTGTTTAAGACTTTATTTGCCTGTAGTATCTGACTGCCTCTGATCCTGCCGGGATTCAAATATTAAGGATTTATCTCAAACACTGTGATTATTTTCCCGATTAAATTTAACCAAACATGCTCTTTTACTGCAGCCGAAAAATGAAAGTTACATGAGAGTTAAAAAACAGAAATGGTGGTTAAAAAATCCCTGTGTGTTCCTGCAGCCAACTGTGAGAAAAAGTCCAGAAGTGCAAATCAAGAACACACGTCTAAATTCCCTGATCTTCATCCAATGTCTTCATCAACATTTGTTTAGAAGGTGTAACATTTTTGATCAGTGTTTGGTCTCGTAGCCAACAGAAATTCAGAAGACTTAAAGTTCATAAACAGAAAAAAGTACAAAATCACCCAAATGCTTTAGTGTGGAATTTTGCTGAGGGTAAATCAGAGGCGTTACAGCTGAAAGGCCTGTACGACCACCCTGGTTCAAGCCTCCAAAGCCTAGCTGCAGGCCAGAAAACAACCAAACTACGCAAGTCCAAAACCCTTAAGGTCTTTCCTAATAAATGGGAAAATGTGTTTAGTTTCTTTTTTCTTTTAAATAACTCAACCTATTAACATACGGTAGCTTTCAAAGTCTCAATTCCTAATGGTGAATGAAGGAAACTGCAAGACCAACATTTTCTACTGAACTGATTGATGTCATTTTGCTTAGTGCACTGAAACCTGTTTTTTTGAGCATTTGGTTTCTATTGTAAAATCTTTCCCAGTGGTCTTGTATTCAAGATTATGTAGATTTTAGCCAAACTCAAAAAGCATGTGTTGTCTTTTAGGGTGTACTTTCTGCAGAGCAAGCAGGAGCTCATCAGAAATCTGAGTTGTGCGCAGAACTGTTTTCCATCAACCCTTTGTTTACACTCTCTCCCGCTAGCTAATAGTACCTCACAAGCCCAAGCTAACATTAGCGTAGTAAAAACAAACAAAAAAAATGGTGAGCAATATCAGAAGCTATCCAGCCGCACAGTTTGAACCAGATACCAGCTCAGACAAGGAAATCGAAGACATTAATGGATCTAATTGTCTGCAATTGAATGGTTCAGAATTGTACCACGAAAGGAGAATTTGACCCACCAGCAGCAGTTGCTGCGTCACAAACCTGAGCTTTTTCAAATCGCAGGTTTTATTGCTCCTGATCCAACACGGTTTTAAGAAAGAAATATTCAGAAACACAGTTTTAATCCTAAATTATTTTATACGTGTCCTCCCTTATGTGAAAAATGCTACAAGAACGTGTTAAAAACACCACTTTCTTTTGGAATGGGTCTTTAAAAAAAGTAAGTAATGTAACATAGTATGGGATAGCAAGATGTTTTCATGATGTATACATAGTTTATATTTTCTTTTTATCCCGTTTCTGATGTAGAAATATACGCATATCTGGTTGGGCTGTTATACTTTGTCTGCTCATGATTTATTTTTTTTTTTTAGAACAAAAACATAAAAAAACATTCAAATCCTGGTTGAATTATAATGAATATCATGGGTGCATCGTCGCTCATTAGATAGGCGTATATGGATCACAATACACTGCGTTTGAACACATTTTGTGGAAAAAAAAACGCTTTTTAATTATTATCTTTTCAAACCATCCAAGTTTTCATCATGAGAACACAGTGGATTAAAAAGGTCAAATGTTCAGATTCATGAAGTATTTACTTCAGGAAATCTATGGCGTCAAAAAAACGTAAAAAAAAAAGTAGTAAAGTAAAGTGTTTTCAAATTGCGTTATAAATCTTTTTTTTTTTTTTTTTTTTTTTTTTTAATAGGAGAGAGTAGGGATAGAATTCGGCCATTGCCTATGTCATTTTTATACAGAAAATATGAATATAGTGGTGTTGTGCACACCAAGCATAACAGGAGTGACTCAAAACCTGCTTAAAAATGGACTTCCTTATTATTGACTGTGTCCCAGTTTATTTAGCAACTGAAATCATGAAGAAAAACATACGTAAACCTGAAACTGACAAAAAATATTGTACTTATGATAGGGAGCAACTCCTGCGGACCACCTCCCACAGGTGAAGCTGGTAAACACGCTCTGTGCGAAAATTGAGACGCTGAAGTCATTTCCCCATCCAGTGGTGCGTGCAGTCTGGCATCTGTGTGGCACCGTTACTCCCCTGCTCTCCTGGAGTCAACAATGTCACTGCTCCTACACTTCAGGTCTACAGGCTCAGTGCTGTAAAGTCCTGGTGAGGCCAGATGCTTCCAGTTCTGAGCCTCCACCCTCCAATTCAGGGAGTGCCAAATGAGCACTGGAGGCTGGTTGCAATAATTCCCAAATTAAAAAGTTACATTTTACACCAAAATAGAACTAGATAAGTCGTTCTGATTTAAACAAAGCTCAATTAGGGATATGTTTGTTTGATTGGTAGATGAGTAAACCCTACAGAACTTCAAGTGTTACATAATTAGCTTAACTTTTTTAGTTTACCTTCCCAGAACCCTCAGTTCCTCAGGCGAAGGTCTGCCGGTCAGAACAAAAACCCACAGCGAGGCCTCATTTCAGCACTGTGGGCCGTGCCTGAGGATGTGGACTTCATCCACTGTGAAGGTTTTCAAGAAAAAACATCAACCTCCATTTTTTCACTGAGTGTTTAAGTCATTTTTACATTTCGTCATGTTTTAATGTGAGTTCTTACCCTTTTTGTTGTTATACAATGTGCTTGTCTGTTGGGGGATTTTTATTATAATGACTATTTTTAGTGTGATTTTTATTATATATTTATGTATTTAATGTAAAGCACTACATGGTGTAACAGGAAACATGTTCTATAAATAAAGTTGAATTAAAATGTTCCTTCTAAATTGACTTTTTGTCTTAAATTTGTTGAGGTGCGTGGGGGAAACTTCGCCCAACCTGCTCCTCCCACTTCAGGCTCCAAGTTTTCTGTAAAGAATCTAAAGATAACCTTATGTATGTCTATGATCAACACATGTTTCTGAATGTTTAAAACTAGAGTAGTGTACTATTTTACATAACAAATATTTTTGTGGATATTGAAGCTAAATGGAAATAATTGTAGGAAAAAAATGTCAGGCAGAATATTTTGTGTGGAGGATTTATAAAATTTAAATCAACATTTAGCTGTTTGTTATCTTTTCTTTGATCAAGTCAATCCAATTCAATACTTGGATTAAAAAAAGTTGATGCTTGGGTTTGTGTTGTGTTTTTAATTGTGTTTGACCAATTAAAGTGCATCAGAATTGACCTTCTCAGTTGTCCAGGCAAGTCAAATTTACTAATACATTTCGGATAGCATAATGTGACAGCAGAGCTCCTCAATTACCAATCTGACCTGATCCAGGCGATCAGTTAGTCTGTTTTTGTCATCATTTCCAGTGCCTCTACTCTGCTGGAAGGGTGTAAATTGCCTCTAATAAATGGTCTAAGGTTTCCTATTTTTCCCGCTGCTCGCCAGTGACGCCAGAACGCTACTAGAATACTGACAGTAAAATACAGATCTTGACGCTTTCTAATAAGAAGAAAACAGGGGCAGGGAAGTTCCCCTTCAATTATAGATGCATCCGTCACTCAAAGCCAGTGAAGTATTTAAGAGACCAAAGCGCAGAACAAGAGCTTTATTAGGCCTTGCTGAAATGAGATGAGCCAGCCAACAATTTTTCACGGGTGAAGAGGTGTCCTCATCAAGATAGTGTCTTTTTTTTTAGATAAGTGAGAGGAGCCAGACACTCAGTGGACTAGACCCAACCCTCCCAACCTCCACCTACCTCCACTCATTCCTGAGAGCAGATACCACAGGAGCAGGGAGGTTGTTATTCTCATGGTTCATCAGCAGATTCTTATCATGCCTGTTCACTCAGTCTCAACGCTAGTTCAGTGTTACAGTGTCCAAAAACTCCCTTGAAATGCTTCAATTGTTGCCGGTCATGCCACTTCAGGACAGATTTAATTACTGAAAATAAATGCCAATAAAATGGTTCACAAGAGTGTCTCCTTCAATGAAAGAGGTCGCAAATTGGAATTTCACAATTCCAATTCCTGTGGTTTTATTCCTGAAGTATTATCTCCTTAATCATAGTGTGTCAAAATCAATGTATATCTGTTAAAAAATCAAACAGAACCGTCATTAAGGATCCTGTAGATGTTGAGATGTTTTCCTCCAGTTTCAACGATTTTTCTTAAAGAAAACGTGGTCTCCGTCTTCTGATGGGATTCTCCATTTATGATGATTAACTGGTCTTTCAAGCACTCTGCCTTTTGTCATTTCAGAGTGGGGTTTGTGTGTGGTCAGGTCAGATTCTTTAAAAGGGAACCATCAAACACTGTTTCCCACAGGAGAATTATTACTATTTATGGAGCAAACTTCAACAATATACTTTCAGGGCACATTAGCTGTCAGTACTATGTCCACAGAAAGCCCTGTAATAGAAGCTAGATTAGTATGTTATTTTATTCTTTGTTTTCTAAAAAGATATTTATAAGCATGCTTTTTAGTGTACTTAGTGCTTTTCACTTTTTAAAGCAGAATATTATAGTTTATAATAATGTGCAGTATTAGTTTGCCACATAAAATGAGAAAAATAGAAAAGCAGAGAAAATATTGTAAACTTCAAGAAAATGATTAAATACACACAGAATAGAAATATGCTGAGACATTTAATTTATTTACTTTTTTAGCAAACACATTTGGGATTTGTTTGTACTCAGATTATTAAAGCTTGAAGGAAATCTTGACAAATGCAAATGTGACAAATGAAAGGCTGAAATTACCAGTCAACATTAAAGCTAAAGAGATTTAAAATGAAACGCAGCTTTGACTGTGTTTTCTATTTGCACAAATGACCTCATTCTAATTGAATGTTATATATATAAATAGTGAAATTTGCAAATAATAAAAGTTAAAAAAAAAAAAAAAACGTTACAGGATTTTGTGAAGGAGGCCATTTATTTTGAGGCGTTTCTAATCAGAGTCTGGAATTTTTCATTTTCAAACTTACTCATTGAATTTACTAAATTCCATTTAATCATTTACTCTTGCTTTTTGCCAGTTTATTTATAAATGAGAGATCGTATGGGAAAAAAAATCAATTCAGAATTGTCCCAATGATTATGATCACGATGATCATAAGTGAACTAAACTATTTTAGTTTAACAAAACTGGATTAAACTTTTGATAATCTAAACTAAACCATCATTAAACAACACAAAAACGTTAAGCTTTAAACTTTGAACTTTAAACCAAAAACTTAAAACCCAACTGAACTGTTATTATATTTCTAAACGCCTTCAAAAAGAGTTTACAGAAAAGATAGTCAGGGAATTAAATCATTTCAAACAACAACCGTAGAAAAGGAGCCTTATTGTTTTAAATCAGGCTCTCTTGTTATGTCTTTTGCCTCATCCCTGACTCCATCTTTCTCCTTTTATGTCTAAGAAAGTCCGGGCTGAGTTGATGAAGGAGGAAAAAGTGGGTGAGCCGAGCAAGCCGAGGAACAAAAGCTTCATCTGCTTCTGTAATAATCGAACCCATAAAACTTTGTCAGAAACATCTTGCCTCCTCGTTCTTCTTCCCTCCCTTTATTCTTTATGGGGGTCTTTACTGCATTTGTTACCCGTTTGATGGGCTGGAGGAGCGGTCCAAACCCTGCCTTACACGATATTATTCTTCACCCACTCCTTTGCACCTCAGTGCTCTCAAAATAACAGCCTCCTGCCTACTGTTTAAAGTCTCTCACCAGAGGCTGCAGAGTAGGGGGCGGAGAGGAGCAGAGGGAAGCTGAAAGATGTCTCCATAACTCTGCTGTGAGGAGATCAAAGTGGACCATTCCTTCAACTCCACGGCACCATAATGGTTTGGTGGAGTCAGAGCGAGAGCTCTCGCTGCTCGAGGTGTTGTAACATGGATGATTAGTGACAGTGTAATACTTTGAACATTCTCCACACAAAGACAAAACCCAGCTGAGCGCAAAGCTTTAAACGTCTTGAGGGGGGAGAAAAAAGGGTTCGGAAATATGGGGGTTCCTCAGCCACCAGAGAGCTGCAAGGACTGAGATGTTAAAAGAAATCATTTTTCCCTTTTTTATCCGCATCCTGGGAATAAAAGACAACAAATAGAGTGTGGGAGGCAGCGTGAATGCCTTTCATTCTTTCCCTTATTAGAAAAGGGAATTCTTCTCCATGTTTTTCAGCATCTTGCTGACGCACTTGTTCAGGGATGTGCAGTTGTTTGAAAAACACGCTCATACTCAGACATTTAATCTGGGACCAGAACTGTTTTAGTAGATTTTGGTAACGCTGATGGCTGAAGCTTTCACTATGATCCCCCTGTAAAGTTGTTTTACCAAAAAGCTGAGTAATTTTCCCTTGTTAAAGTGCAATTTATCATCAAACACTTGTTTAGTGCCAAAAAATATCTTAAAAAACCATCAGATATTCACCTGGCCATATTTTTAAAGAAAAACATAAAAAAAGGACAAAAAAAAAAAGAAAACAAAAAGAAAATCATACATCTGTAACATATAGACAACATTTTACATAATTAACATCACCTAATTATCAGGTATTTTTCTGTTTTTCAAAACATTACCTTGTCAAAAAAAGAGAACTTTATGTTGCGAGAGCAAAAGAAAATTCAAAAACTATGTGGCTATGCGGATATTGTCATGAGAAAACATTTTTCTCGAGATAACTTCAAAGTTGCTGAGTTTTTAAAGACCCACACAGATAAAAAGTGTGTTTTTTAGTTTTAACACTTTCTTGGAGAACATTTCTGATGATGGAAGATATATATTGAGACATTAATATATATTAAGTCATGGCAGACGGGAAGGGGGGCGGGGTTTCTCCGTTCAAAATTTCCTGCCCACAACTGAGACAGGAATGCCTAACAAACTTCTGTTGCTGTGCAGAAACTATGTCCTAGAAAACAGGTTGTTTTCTATATTCATGTTTACAGTAAAACACCACTGGAATCATTAAAAATTCATCAAAAGATGATCAAAATGGGTCTTTAAAGAAACGTAAATCCTTTCCGTTTAAGCCTACTTTAACACCAAAAAAGACCTTCTTTTATTCTGAACTGTATACATCAAGGTAAAACTATAGTTTTTCTCTTCAAAATAAAGTTTTAAAGTAGGTTGCTTGGAGTTCTGTGTGTTTCTGTGGACAAATGATGGAAGTTGTCTGTGACGTTAAACCAATGTGAACATGGTGTGCGCAGAACCACAGCTCCATTTGCTCTGTCATTGCTCCTGTAGAAGTGATTATTTGTCTTTATTCCCTATGTACAATATGTACACAAGTCACTCAACAAAGCACTTACTTTCTTCCCTTTATCGCTTCCAGAGTCCTCATGTGATCCCAGCTTACTGACAAGACAAATTCAATCCTGCTCGGAGAAACCAAAACAACAAATTATGATGCATTCCACATAATGATGTTTCCGCTTTTGTGGCTGTGAAAGTGATTGTTCTGGACAGAGAAGCTTGAAAGGTCACTTTATTGCAAACACAAACTTTACTCTGTCTCTTATCACACTCAAGTCTGTTTATTCGTAGAACCACATTGCAGTTCTTCTTAAAAGCAGAAATTCCTGCTTATTCAAACAGTTTGTTTTAATAATTTAATGCAAAGAAGTCCATTTTATTTTGGAATTCTTATAAATTCATGTAGGTAAATGAAAACAAACTATACCAGTATTTCAAAAATATTCAGTTAAACTTTTTTTGTGAAGTCTCTAGCACAATCACACACAATGGCGTGCCCTGTGTGTCTGTGCTGCAGCCTGATACGGTGACTGCAAGGCTTAGATACAGGCTATGTAATCCACTTATCTTAAGTGGTCTTTGCCGGCCTCACCTGCCCGGCTTTTAAGAAGAACAGGAAAGAAGCAGGGAAGGAAATATTCACTTGGCCTCAGGCAGACATTGTCAAGTCAACCACTACACTCAAATCTATTATCACATGTTGGATCGCTGGAGAAGGTGGGGGTGTTTTGATGGTCCCTTTAAGCTTGCAGAGTATGAAGCCGGATGTTGTGATATCTTTTTTTTTTTTGGGGTGTTTTTGGTTGTTTATTGCACGACGCACAGCTGTAATCCTGTGTTGCTGTGAGTTCGTGGGCGCCTTCAGAAGATCTGCAGTCCCCACGCACTTCACGTTTAGTTTAAAAATATTGTAAATATCCCGCTCAGAAATAAACAGGTTTAAAATAGGACAGAAATCAGCCTTTTATGGCTCAGAACGGGCTTGTCTCTTTCCGCGTGTCTTTCATGTCAGAGGAAGTGCTAAACAATCATATTGTTGCATTGTTACATTTCCTTCTCTCGCTGTGAAAGCCTCTCATTGATCTTTATGAGGTCAAACACAGTCCTCTGGGCTCCCGGTAGATTCTTTTAACACCACAAATATAAATAAACACGTGTGTCTTTATATCTTTTTGTTGTGTTAGCAGACATAGTTGTTTCAGGTGAAAAGTCGAACAAATGTTAATTCAATGTGTGTAGGGAAATGAAATTTGTAAAAAAAAAAAAAAAAAAATATGGAAAATAAAGTTTTTGCTTAAATGTTTTTAAAGCTATTAAATCATTTTCATATTTTAGACAAACACCTCATAAAAAGGGGATGGAGAGTTTGCTGAAAATTATAGGTGGGAGAAAAGAAATCACTTGAAATGCTGTTATTATTCTTTAAAGCACAAAGCAGAAATCTCCCCTGGTTTAAATGTTGAAAAAAGTGCTTCACTAAGGGGTTAAGATAAAAGATTTTAGCAAATCAAAATGCTTAAATACTTTAAATCTTAAAGACTCACTCCAATGAAAACATTGTTTTTAGCATGTTCTTGTGGCATTTTTTCTGATGATGGAGGACATATATTGAGAAAGTTTGGCTTAAAGTTGCATTTCTGAGTATTTCTGTAGTCAAAATGCTGTAAGTCAGCAAACAAAAAAAAATGCCATTGGAAAAAGAGCTAGAAAATACGTTGTGTGGGTCACAAGCTCCCTGCTCCAAGCTTTCAGCAACAGGGAGGGGAAGAGGGGACGGGCTTGCTCTGCACCAACAGTCCTGCCCCTGCCCACAGAGACACATTTTTAATGGTTTGCTGCCGCTCTGCAGAAACTATGTCCTAGAAAAAGACAGCTTGCTTGATTTTGCCAAAAAATATAATAATCATAATAATCATAATTAAAAGACCACTGGTTCAAATGATTCTTCTGTAGAGTGGAGTTGTGTCTAATTCCAAAAGAGGGCAGCTAATATGAAAACTGAAACCACTCAATTTAAAATAAAAATACCCCAAACTCAAACATACATCAAACGGAAAGCTTGAATATTAGTCCCATCAATAAAGGGTTCTACACATAATAGTAATTCAAGAATGTTTGTCTTTTTAACCGTCTTTAGGCCATTATTCTGTATTTGTTTTCCTTTAAAGAGCTGATTTAGAAGCAGAAATAACATATTTTTGCATAAAAAGACAGAAGGAGAAATAATTTACATAATCTATATAAAACCACATGGAACAAAAGAGCAGCTGTGTACAGGAACTTGCAGAGTCCTGACTTAATTCAAGAAACCTAATTTACTCTTTTTGAGGCACTATATAATCATGAAAAACGCTTTATGTGTTCTGCTGGATGAGTAAAAATACATTATTTGGTGAATAAAGCTAAAAAATACTGAACATTTTACATGAATAGGCTCAAAACCATTATTTTCTGCTCACCAGACACCAAAGTTGACAAAATGTGGCCGAATCTTTGACCTCCTCGTCCAACATCATCACTTGTAGGGCGTGACCTCAGTAAACTGTGCCATCACGACGGTCCATTGCACAGCAGCAACTCATTTACGTGGCTGAAGACATACTTGGGAAACCAGACAGACCCTACATTGCTTTTTATTGTCTTGTAAAAATTATTGGCCCGTAAATGACTGCTCCTTCGAACTGTGTAAAAAACATACCTGAAGGCCAGACGGAGGAAAACTGAACCCAAAAGAAAGACAACGAGAAAAAGAGAATTGGCTGCATGGGGTAAAAAAAATGTGCAGAGATCAGGTGAGGATAACAGAAATAAATACAATCAAATACTGCATTATAGCTCGCCTTCTCTGTCAGCCTGAGGAAAGCAGCATTCCTGTGTTGGAGCTGGGATCGATTAACGAACAAATCACGCCACACTAACGACTGATGCCCGTGCATAAAGAATGGAGGAAAACTCTGCAATCCCCATCGACGCCTTCAGCGAGCGACCTATTCCGGAGCTCACTTTTTATGGGAATGCTGCAGAATTTAATAGGATTTTTAGCTTTTAAAGATTTTTTTTCTAAAACATTGTGAAATTATCTCACGTGTAGTTCTTTTTAGTTTGCGCCGAGCGCCAAACTCCTGCCCCCACACAGCTGCAAGGCCCTGCCATTGCCACCCCATTTGGTGGTAATCAGGTACAGGCCAGAAGGCACAAAACCTCTTCCTGATTAACACGTCTCAAATTCTACCACAGCTCCGAGTTCCTCTTTTTTCTCTGAGCTCAACCACAGCATCCAGATCTGGTCATCCTCTGAAAGAGGAGGAATTTGCTACCGCCATGGAAAACAGCTCCATCTTTGTAACCCAACTGCAAAATCTCCTTCTTCTTTATGCCTTTGAAGGGAGAAAATAATGTGTCCCATAGCTCTGTTACAACTGATTGGTCTCCATGCCATATTTGTTTATTTGACTTAGCCAGCAGTGGAAATGTTTCCTTTATTTTTAATCAGCTAAGGTTCCTGGCCTTGGGTTCTCTACCTGTGGCGGAATTTGGATCCTTCATACGCTCCATTACTGTCAGGCCCAACGGAGCGAAGGCCCAGCACGCAGATTAATCCCTGACTCCCTGTTACAGGACATGTGGTGCAGACATGTTTGCTAGGCCAGTACAGTTAGAGGAAATAAGGGAGGGGGGCACTTTGAATGGATCATTGTTCAATTAAATGTTTCTTTTCTGATCTCAGAGTTAATGAGCCAGGATTTAATTGAAAACATCAAGAGCTTCATTCAAAGACACCCTGCAGACATAACTCAAATATTCCTTTTCAGAGAACTTGATTGAAGACCACAGACATTGCCTATTAATTTATTACTTATATTCTAGTCACCCAGGTGGCCGTGCATGTTTTTTTTTTTGTTTTTTTTACCTGAACTAAGCATGTCCAGCCGCTCCTAAGGAACACGGCTGGGACAGATTGTTTCGAACCTGAATATGGTAAAGCAGACATGTCCAAAGTCTGGCTCGTAGGACAAATGTGGCCGGCAGTCAGATTTCTGCCAGCTCACAGGCTCCCATTATGAAACCAATACCATGTGGCCTGTAGCACTTTCTGAGAACTGTATGGACAATTTCTTGATTGTGATTTGCTAAGTTACTTTATGAGCTGTTGTAAGCCAGTGGCAACAACCTCTGGGTACTTGACTTTCATAGTCTAAGGGGCCGAACTAGATGAACAGAATGATTTGCTTCTGTCATCAAACAGCTCAGTGGCCTTGTGGAAGAGTGTCTGCCCTCAGACTGAAAGCTTGCGACTTCAAATCTGGGCGGAGTCATGCCAAAGACTAAAAATGGGACCCAATGCCTCCCTGTGTGACACTCAGCATTAAGAGGTTGGATTGGGGGCTTAAACCACCAAATGGTTCCTGAGCGTGGCTGCAACTGCAGCTCACTGTATGGGTCCAATGCGGAGGACAAATTTCACACACCTAGCAGCGTGACAACTGATGAGACTTTCAAAATAAGGGTTATTCAGACTGAACACATTTGGTTCACTTTATCAAATGTGAACCAGAGTTTGTTTACCCCAATAATCTGGAACAAATTTTCATGCTGAACTCATTTCATTTATTCATTTCTAGAGCACTTTCCACCACCAGCCACGGAGGCCCTAAGTGCTGCCCACAAGAACAACAGAATACATTATAAAACTATAAAAACCGTAAAAGACATAAAGAAATTTCAAACAGAGATTAAAACCAACATGGTAAAATCAAACAAAAAAGCAACGAGGCAGATACTACGACGCTGGAATGGAGGAATAGTCTGGCTTTTAAAGTCTCCAAGATTGAGTTGAGGAGCCAGCACAGCAAAAGCACGCCCTTGCAATTCCTGGCCAATGACTGAAGAGATTTTTAGTCACGTGTTTTTGTTTACAAACTTTGGTTCAAAACTGAAATGTCTGGTTGAAAGGCAGCTGAATAGAGACCAAATGCAAAGTTCAGGACTCTATCCAGACCAAATGAAGCAGACTCAGTCCAGATAAAGAGACTTTTCCATCTGAATGCACTCTACGCTAACTTTTTTTGCTGTTTTCCTGTTCACAAGCTTTACATTTAGAAGTTTGCAGTGAGCATTTAGTGGTGAAAAATAAGTGACATTTTCAGTGTTGGCAGTAACATGAATTAAGCATAACTGCATTACAAACGACATTAGAAGTCAGATAATGGAGTGATCTAACGAAATACTTTTATCCCCGCCACAACGCCATTACCGTCAATTTGTACAAATTGTGGCGCATTACTTCTGATGTGGTTTTATCAGCCTCGAGCACGAATAATTTTGGTAAAAATGTATTTACATTTATTTTTGTTCTTTGTGAAGGAATGAAAGTTTCCCATTGTAAAAGATACAAATGAATAGTTCATTTGCATTTAATGTTTTTATAAGGGTTAAAAGAATGCAAATGGTTGGTCTCACACATTTTTTTCCCCCATCAAATTTGCCTCTCTTTGCAAAAAAGTTTGGACACCCCTGTGATAGTGTCTGCATACACCTCAGTGCTGTTGGGTGCATATATTTTCATGCATAACTAAGCAGTTAGGACTGGCTAAAGATCTGCTCACAGAAAATGAAGAGTTAAAAACAGAATGTTTCCTGAATCAGGGGCATTTTTTGTTGGTGAATGTGGCTGTGTTTGTGTGTAAATTCAAAACAGCATTAACAAATGTAATGAATAATCCACCCTACTCTGTAATTTTTCACAAACAAATTTGAATGAGGACTTCCTGTTCCATAAACATTTACTTTCTTCCCACATGGTTGCTCGTGGTTAGGCTGTGGGTTGTAGTCAAACAGGATTAGTTCACATTTTTTATTTTTCAATTTTCGATGAAAAGTGTGTCATCACAAAAATCCTGTGATTGGTTTTACAGTAATGATTGCTTTGAATTTGAATTCTTGTCATGAGACATCGGCAGCCTCTGTTGATGTTTGTGCGTTCTCTGTGGGTTTTGTTATTTGGACGCAGCCTGCAGAAACTGGACTTGTGTTTAAATAATCAGAAACCACAGGAGGTCTTTTCCCTCCTCAGCTCAGGCTGTGAAGTTTACAACCTCTCCATCCTCCTTTTATTTATCAGTTATTTTCTTTTGATACATTCAAAATGCTTGACCGCATTTCCCTCCGGTGGCATGCCTGCTTTCATTTGCTCCCAAACATGGATCTTTTTGTGGCAAGGAACCCCACTGCCAAACCCACTCTGAAGTTTCTTTGAAGCTTTTCCCCTTTTTACTTTGCTTTATTAACCCTGGATCAAGGGTGATGACATTTTTAACCTCATAGCCGTCTGACAAACTTCCAAAGCCTCCGACGCAAGCGATCCTCACAGGTGACCAGCACTGACAATGAATACCTTTCCTTCCTGGTGATTTTTCCTCTGTGGCATGCTCACACGTGACAGACTAAATTAAATGACATGAATAGCCTTTTCTGAAATCCCATCAGCGGTATTTGATTACAAGGGGGGCTGCTTCTATTTCTAGTTTGGCGTGACAAGGAAGTGACCCCAATTCATCCTGGACTGATTGACAGATCCATCTGTTCTGTCAACATTTATTCCACTGAGTTTTCTGGAGCCCCTAACTGTAAGAAGCAAACCGTGAAACTTTTGGAAACACAGGAAGGAAGTCAACGGTAACATGCTCTAAAAGTCTATATCGGTTTCTGAATAAGAGGTAGAACATTTTGAAGTTATTCTCCATATTACCCAAGTAAACTTTTTTCCCCAAACCACGGTTCTTGTTTGATGGCTATGGAGCTCCACACCGTGAGTTCATCCATTTGTACTTTTTCCACACCCATCTCGGTCAGGGTCAAGGGGGAAGGGATTACTGAACCAATCCCAGCTGTCATCGGGGCAGAGGCAGGGTAACGTCCAGGTCCCTGTAATGAACCCTCATGGTAATTTCACATGCAGGTGACAGCATGTGGTCGAGCTTAGTAACCAACTCCAAAAGTGAGGCCACCTGGCACAAATGAGCTCCCCCGAGAAGATTTGCAAAACCCTCATCTTTAACTTCTGAAACTAAACCCTCCTCCTCATGCATTTCCAAAGTCTCCACGCGATTGTTATGGCAAACAGTAAAAAAAGCAAAGTACACTTGCTAAATTAGAACTTACGTCATTTTAAGTTTGTTTTAAGTTCATGCACTGACAGAGGACCAGTTAAAACATCTGCAAAGGTAAATGCTACCTGAACTTTTCCATCATATTTCTTCCAGATTTGAAGTAAAAAGATTTTCCGATAGAAGCAATAAAGACACAGGATTAGAAAAAGATTATGTGAAATAAATGAGTTTGTACATTTTTATTCAATCTCTTATTAAGCACTTCATTATTTCGTCACTTGAAATAAAAATGGAACTAAGAAGAACTAATCTGAAAACAAAACTTTCTTTTTGTGAAGTCAGCCACAGAGAATCAGAGAACAAGACAAAGACAGACTTTTTTTTTTTTTTTTTGCTTTCTGCACAATTTCCTCTCTATTTCCTCCCTGAAGACCCCTGTCTGTAGAATGTGCAGAGTATGCTTTCCATGGACAGGCAATGAAACCCGCCAGAACAAAAAGAGGAGAAAAAAGCACTTCTCTTTTGGACTGCACTGCCATGCAGAAAGATGGAGTTATTATCCAGAAAACCTCACCGCCATATTTTTTGCACTTTTTTAACCCCAAGTTCCAGGAAGACTAAGCTGCTTTTGTAACCAGATTACTTGGAGCTCACAATCATAACCCTTTCTGGTGCTGAGAGAAAAGCTGAATTCCTTTACTACAAACTGCTATGGCCTTTATTTCTGACCTAAAAGAGATCGGGGATGACTGGGGCTGAAGTTAACTCTCCAATTATGCAGTTATATTGATGTTTTTAGGATCAAATAGGTGCTGCAACATTACAAAGAAATACAAGTTATAGGTATTTTATTTTTTTTAAAACTGCCAAAGTGACATTTCTGTCAGTAATAGTCTTTATATCAAGATGTTTTAAAGTATTTTGAGTTTTAAGAAAGCAAAAATAGCTCAAAATGAAAATTTAACAGCAGAGCGGCTGTGGTTTGCACTTTCGCCTCACAGCAAGAAGGCTTCTTGTTGAATCTCAGCTGGACCCTTCAGTGCGAACTTGGCAGTCCTCCTCGCGCCTGTGTGGGCTTTCAGCGGCGTCTGAAAGCATACATGTTCATTGGTTCAAGAAAAGTGAAAGATTGGATGATTGTTTATCCTTCTGCGGCTCTGTTCAGGTGGATTCCACTGTTGCAGGCTGGAAAACGTGACTCTGGCACTTGGTGTGGAAAATTTGCATTTTTCACTCTCTTTTATAGAATTTAGGTAACTTTCTTACATATCTAATTCTATATTACGTCACAGTGAGATGCTAGTTTTTTTCATTCTCTTTTTTAAACATCATTTTCATGTGACGGTCATAAAAATCTGCTGTTGAAGCACTAAAAACATGCTCCACTAGTTAAAAAAAAAGTGTGACTGAAAATAAAAAACCCCAGAACATATTCACTTTTTCATACATTTAAATAGCAACAAACCTAACCACATTCTCCGACCTTTTGACCTCTTCTCATTTTTTTTGTGCCCCATTTTTCTCATCTTTTCCATTCGGTCCAGAAAAATAAAGGCATGCAAATATACTTGAAAAATAAATACAAAAACGGTTTATTTAGATAAATACTATAAATATGTATAACCAACTTTCTCCTGAATTTTTTGTCAATTTATCTTACAAAAATACATCACCTTTATTCACAATATTTGCTAAATGACATTTACAGATTTTGGTCTGAACAATCACAGGTCACAGCGTTTATTCAAAAACTTTGGTTCAAAAGTCACAGGAGACCCCCTACAAATATACAAGTAGGAAAAAGCTGTGAAGCAACAGCGGACGGTGGAGTAGAAGGAGTTGGAGTCAAACAGGAAACCAGAAAAAGAGTCTCCTGGACCACAACTTCTCTCCAGAAGAGCTCTGCTCATTTGGGTATCTTTATCTCCTGCAATAACAAACTTGTTCTTGCTTTAATGTTGCTGTACTTGAATTTTAGCTCAGTGTGTTTTCATGACTATTCTTCCAACAGGCAGAACTTCAAGTCCAAACAGGTTTTTAGTTGTCGTTCTTTGGTTCCTCACGAAACATGACATGTTTGCCTTCTTTATTATAATGAACGCTGATCTTTTAAACGGGATCTCAATGAACTAAAACGCTTAAGCTCAGGAGTTACAGGTCTGTTTAGTATGGAACAGCTCAGTTCAATAGTTCAGTTTATGCACACACACACATACTGACTGGCTGAAAGCAGCCGTTGATATCTGAACTGTGGGAGGATGGAGGGCAAGGCCAAGGGCTGGAAAAAAAGAGGGGAAGGAAAGGGGAGATGGGGAGATGGACAGTCATTAAGATAACTGGGGTGTCAATGTAATTCATCACGCCGATAAGGCCATGGCCTGCTGCCAAAGAGTAAGGTGTGGCACTTTCCCTCACCGATCAGTGTCACTGTAGCATCCCTCACAGCAAGTTTGTTGTCCTTGCTCAAGCTAATGATATCAACATCAATCAAATGCAGAGAAAATATGGCCAGCGTGTCAGGGTTGTTTACCGTCTGACTTCATATCCTGCTGAAATTCATCACAGAAACACAAAAAGATTCTCCAAAAATATTCTGAAGTCACATTTTCTCTCTGCTATTTTAATGTACTTTCTGATGCTCTGGTTCTAATTTAACAAAGTTTGCCAGATATTTAAAAGAAAGTCAAACCAATCCCTCTGCCTAAAGAAGCGCAGCTTAAACCAAAGCGAAAGTTTTTTTCTCAAATTACCAGAAGATTATGCCCAGCCTTTTAAACCCTGTCTGCACACATGATGATCAGTGGATCTCTCTGCTGTTCCCTCTCCTGACCGACTGTCCAAACTTCCAATTTGCTTAGCGAATTGCAGCTTATTGATTCCCATGTGCATTTTCTTTTTTCTGATACTTCAGCCTCTTTCCTTCCTCCTCTGTCATCAGCTCACCCCACCTTCAGACCTCTCGGGCATCACATGACTTGATGGCGCAGCTTCCTGACACAACAAGCCCCGCACAGTGAAAAGTCCCACAAATGCTCATTCATGCTTTTTAACAGTTAAGCAGGGTTTCTGTTACTATTGGCAACATCCCCCGTCCTACTCTGGGATGAAAAGTTGCTTGTCACCAAAGGTCTAGGTCACCTGGAGACTGATCTTTTCCTAAAAAGTGTTTTATTTGATTTGATGTTTCAGTAGATTTTGGTCAACTGATGAAAATTTGCAGAAAGAGGAAAAGGAGGGGTAGCCAGAAGGTCCAAACTTAGAGGGGGACAGAGTAGAAAGCCTCCTTTTGGAATGAAAAGGTGACCCAAGTCCCAAATGCTCAGCATCTGTTCTCCCAGTAAGGAACAGGGATGCATGGGGGGGAACGGCCTGCCTTGCAGCACAAAGGATACCCTGTATTTTTACAGCACACACTTTCTCCCTCTCCTACACACACACTAACACCCAAAGGAACCTCGACTGAAACACAAGAAGCTAAAGCTTTTCTCTCCGTCAGAAGGAACTTCTCTGAGCTCCAGCTTACAAATACTTGTTTGCTGAAAGCCTGCTGCTTTTCTGAGCTGCCGGGCACCAGAAGTGAAGGGCTTAACCCTCATGTCTTTCCCTCAGGCTGATAAAGTGCTTTGATAAGCTGCGAGGTGCTGGTGAAAAGTGGCTGGCCCTCAGCCCCCAGGACTACAATATGAAGAAGTGGCTTGTCTGGAGCAAAGCAGAACAGAGGAGATGATGAGGCCCAGAAAAAAAGGGATGGGGAACCAAAGGAGGAAAAAAGCAGAATTAATGATGAAGTGGTCTGGGTGCAGAGTGTGTATCACAGTTTGTGCAGGCTTCTGTGTGTGTGTGTGTGAAGACTCATTTTGACCACCAGCTGTGGGCAGTATGGGGGTGGCACAGTGTGTAGAAATGGGGGAGCCCTACCATGTGTTTATGTTAACTAATGAGCTAATTACCCGACCCCTAATCTACCTCAACTTGTCTCATTTCACAGGAATGCTGCAGCAGTCAAACGCTTGCAGATTATGGGTCATTTCCTGACAGTTAAAGGTAAACTACTGCTGCAACAATTCCTCCACATCAGGCATTAAACCGCAAAGGCTGCTGCTTCTTCATTTGCCTCATCCCCAACGCAATATCATGTGATTTAAGTCTTCTTTAATGTTCGTTTATTTTTCTTGTTGTGTGCAGTATGGTGACCCTTAACCTAAACTTTAACCATGGCAACAGAGAAACCCTATCATAAAAATTACCATCTGATAAACAACTTGATATTTGAAAAAATACAATAACATCAAATAATCAAATAATGAAATTTGTTTCTTGTTTTATTTAATGTTTTATTTAGGATTTTAAATAGCAAGAACACTTGTTTTTGAATATAAGTAAAAAAGTGCAATAACAATATATGACATATCTGGATTTTTAATTGGTTTATTTCAAGATATTTAAAACAAAACAAAAAAAACCTAAAAACAAAAAAGATATATTTCTAAACATAGATATGTCAAACTCTGGATGAGTAATTTATTCAAGTAAATGTAAAAGAATACATATTTGCATATTTGTTCTTATAGATACAATAAATGGCACATTAAACCCATTACATGTGAAGTTTGTCAAAAAGAGTTTCAGAATTTACTTGAAATGAAGTGGAGGGAAACAAATTTATATATTTCCATTAGTTGGTTAATTAATAAAATATTATAAATTATTAAAAAAAGAAAAACGTAACACCATCCAGACTTTATCCTGTCTTCACCCAACAGTAGGGATAGGCTCCAGCAGTCCCGTGATCCTGAAAGGGATGGAGCGGGTTTAGAAAATGAATGGATGTTTGTATAATGTGTACATTTTTTTAACTTGTTTCTTTATTTAAAAAAATATTTTGTGCTAGACACATTTATTTGCTCTTTTACAAAAAATGTAGTTTTCATGGTACAGTAAGAAAGCTAATAAGACTATTTATTTTAAGAATTGGTAGTGAATTTATTCATCACATTTTCTTATTTTTTGCCATCCAGATAACTATCCATCAACAAAGTTGATGCATTAAATGGAAGTGTTTGTGCACAAATACTCTCTGGAAATAATAGGAGACAATTTTGCATTTCCTAAAAAACCTTTACAATGCAAAAATCATCATGTCCCAATTACATGCAAGAGTTTATCTGAGGGACAAAAGGCTCCTTTTTTTAAGATTGGCAAATTTGCATTTAAAAAAAAGAAAAAAAAACATAACTAACAGCAACCACCCGGCACTAGAACTTACTGAAGTAAAAGTAAGTCATTAATACCAATTTTGAATTCCCTGGAGGGGCATATTTTTCAGCTATAAAAGATGAAAGCAGAGGATTTTAGGGAAAACAGGCAGAAGTTGAAACTAGTTTTAGGAATGAAGTCAAAGTAATGTTTAAGTCACACAGCATGGGAGGTCTCCATCCCCTCAGCCAGAGGTGTGAGTTGAACTCTCCCTTCCCCCTCCCCTCCCCTCCCTGTTCATCATCCACCTCCCCTGGGGTGTGAGCAAGCCTCTCTGCTCCCCCTCAACAAGCTTCCATCCATCACTCCTAAGATTTCACTTTAATAGGTGGTCCTCTTTCTCTCCTCCCACACCCTTATGGGAAAATCTGGCCAAAAGGGAGAGAAATATCAAAGTGTGAAAAGTGGGCTTGTTTAGGTGGACTTGGTTACTGATCATTTAGAAAAATGATTGATTTTTTTACAGAAAAACTTGTATCCTAAAGCAGCTTTTTTCTGACGTTTAAAAATCTTGAATCAGAAAAAAACAAAACCCTTTGTAAATTACTAAGAAAATAAATGTTTCAAAGAAAAAAGCTCTGATTATGGATGAACATTTCTTCCCTTTAAATGATAATTCCCTAAACATAATAAAAAATGCCTTTCTTTGGTTTTGTCTGAATTCCGCTACTACTCACTATATTAAGCACTATATAGTGCATTCCCCATTTTTTGTGGTGTTGTCCACATCTACAATTCCAAAATCCAGTGCCCTAGAAACTTACCACAAGTCTCTGCCATAAACCAGTGTGCATCAATGCTCACTAGATTGGTGAATACTGACCACAATGCATTACGTTTTAAACAGTTCTGGAGAAAAAACATTAATTTTAATATTTGTTTTAGTAAACGGTCCAAGTTTTCATCATCAGAATACAGTGGATTCATAAAATCCATAGTTTTATTTGTAAAATACTCGTATTTATGACATTTTTGCTTTGGGAAATTGGTGACGTCATATTTACCATTTAAAAAATAACAAAAAAGTAGTGAGCATGGCGTCTGAATTGCTTTTAAAATCCAGGGCACTAGAAAGTTCAGCATTATATTGTTTTTTGTAGTTAGTGAGTAGAGAGGGAATTCAGACACAGATTATATGTACTTGGTTCCCATTTCTGTGATCAACTTCAGCATTCAAAGTAAGCAGGAAGTTGTCTGTTGAGCACAGCCTCACTGTCATCCTTTAACCCTTTTACACTGAAGCTGTCGCCGGCGACATCTAAAAACACACGCTTTTTGGCATACTGCAAATCTTCGACCGTTCACGTGAATCAGCTGATTCATGCTGACTGCATAACCACTTCACGACTTTAAAGTGTTGCATATCAGCGCAAAGGGTTTTTAATGGAATTATGTTAATTGCTTAAACGGTTGAAGAGCGTCAGTAGTGGAAAGAGTGTCAATGCTGGAGCTAAAACTCCTGTGCTCAAAGGTCGGGGGGGCTACAGCCTTCCTTTGAAAATTAAAAATATGTCCAAGTGGCTCCAAAATTCACTATCATTCCAACTTTGCATTGCTAACATATACATCTATTTATGTCGGCTTGAAACTTGCTTTAAACACTGTGCTTAATCAAAAATAAATAAAATGAACGTAAGGAGAAGACAGTTTTGGCTTCTTGCTCTCTGGGATGTTCTTTGGTTCCTACTTTAAGGTGAAAAATCATCCTTAGAAGGCGTGTAATGCAAAATAAAAAGAGTACTTTTATTCTCTGAATATTTTACATAATTTTTACATTTTTCCTCAGTTTGTCTTGTTTGAGCTTTACAGCAGCTTCCCAAGCCGTCTGGGGCAGAGCCTTGCAGTAGCCTCTTTACTCAAACAGAAGTCAGGTCGGTTGATATTTAAACGGCTTCTGTTTGTTTTTCTTCTTGTCCCGTGTGTGCATGTGAGCCCAGTAGAAAGGACTGTGTCCTTTTGAAGAGGATAGCATCAGGAAAGTAAAGGGGAAGGAAACTTTGCTTTGGTGTTTTATACATCAACGGAATGACTTCCCTCAAATAAAGACGTGTTCTATTCTGCTGCTCTGTCTGGAACAAGCTGCTGGCTTCCTGTCCTGAAACTCTCGGTGCGCTCGAACAATGCTCCGAGCCGGAATGGAGGAGATGACACGTCTTGAAAAACCCGCCG
The DNA here is from genome assembly GCA_014656515.1 of Oryzias celebensis. NCBI lineage: Eukaryota > Metazoa > Chordata > Actinopteri > Beloniformes > Adrianichthyidae > Oryzias > Oryzias celebensis. Next base: position 78,279,396 of record BNCR01000001.1, read on the forward strand.
TGTTGCTTTTGTGTTGACCGCAAGTTCAGGCTGAATCATATGTTTACAGTATTTGTGACATTTGAGTGAACCTGCACGACTGTGGCAATTGGATTAATATAAATGGTGGAACAATGGACACCGGCTTTTGAAGTGTCATCTGGAACAAAAGGCCAAGATGAAAGTTTTCAGTCAGACCCAGGGCAGTCTCTTTCATTTCACTGAAGTAGTTGCTGCACAATTTATTAACGAATGTCATATATCTTTGTATTTATTTAACTGTATTAGTTTCTGCCGACTGCCATGTCTTCGGCGCGGACAAAGGCTTCTCTTTAGCCCCCGTTTGCCGGGAGGCTGCCATGCAGAGTTTCTCACTCACACGGCCCCCTCATCAAATTACAGCCCTGCTCCCTCCTGTCATGTTGGCAAACAAAGGTCTTACAGCGCACTCCGAGTGTAATTGCCTCTAATCTCAGACATAATGTGTTCTTTCATGTCAGCTGGCCACAGAGAAAAGGGAGCTGTTGTTCACTTGCTCTCTCCCACTTTCACTATTGGAGGAACTGTTAAAACACAAATTGTAAATCTTTGCTTTTGCTTTGAAGAAGAACAGCTTTATATTTGTAACTCTTTTGATCATATATAAAGAAAGAATGAAATATGTTTTTAATATGTTCTTGTAACATTTTTCTCATGACGGAGGACCTATATAGAGAATTAAGCTAATAATTGCATTTCTGAGTATTTCTGTGTTCTAAACTTTTTGAATCAGGAGCAGATGAAAAATGCTGTTTAAAAAAGCTTGTTACGTATAAACGACAATCAGCTACAAGCACCCTGCTCCGCTCCATTCCCATGCATCCAGACAAATAGATCGATGTATGTCTTCGTTTTCCTCATCTGAGCTGGAATTTGCCTCAAATGGCTGGATAACTCCTAGATTGTCTGGCTTTTTGTCACACCGATAATGTTAGCTTGGGGCTGTAAGCTATCAGGAAAGAGTGTTAAAAAAAAGAGAGATGATGGGAAATGAGTCCAGGCTTACTCCCCGCCAACAGCCCACAACTCAGAGGTGAATTTCTCCACAGAAACTTTTTCCACAAGAACTTTCTTTTCTTTTTTTAGTTTGTCTAAAAACAGCATTATAATTAAAAAACCACTGGGAACACTTTTACAATAGATCAAAAGATGATTGGAGTGGGATGTTAAAGCTAAAAACAGGTTATTTTAGCATTTCAAGTAAAAATGTCTTGAAAACCTAGAGAAATGTCAATAGAAGTGTGGCGGTTCCTGGTGAGCTCCCCACCTTTGGCCTGATTTCTCTCTGTGGTAAGCATCAGGCAGTCTGCAGCTGGAAGTGTTTCTGCGGTTTGGCCAGGTGTCTCTCTGCACTGTCCGGGACAAGGCCCTCAGCGGGACCCGGGCTGAAGTCTGGGAGCAGACTGGAGGCACTGAACAATCTGGCTGCCCCTCTGTGTTCTAAAACGTCCCGCAGACCCACCTGACTGGCGGTCAGCTACAATTGATACAACACTCTTGTGTGCTGGAGGAGGAAAAAGTGAGAAAATTAAGATGTGTGCGAGTATGCCGGGAAGAGACAAGAGAGCAATGGAGCAGTGGAGAAAATGTGAGAGGAAGAAAATAGGGAAAGGATGGAAATTTTGGTCAAAATCTTCTACTGAGGAGAAATATTGGGCAAAAATATGGAGCGCATACTTTAATATCGTTTCCAGGGGTTTTGGCATGGAAGCCTATTTATATCAGGAGAAAAAACCCACAGTGTCTGAAATCTGTGCTGCTCTCAGTGGACCATAAGAGCAGGGTAAGAGGAGATGCAGTGTTTCTAAAACCATTCAGCTGGGCTTTTTTAAGGGATCCAGCTGTGCGCCCTGGAGGTCCCGAGCTTTAACTGGGGCACAATCAGCACGGCGAGGCTGCACCGAAGCTTCCAAACCTGGTTAGCCATGACCTGATGTTCCAGGAGCCTCGGTGAATTGATGGGCCCCAGGAGAGTCGTCACAAGGGCCAACGAACAATCACCCATTCATCCCTGCAGCCACAGCACGAGTTCAAACTCTCTGCAGTCTCACTGCCTTTGGAACCAGGCTTTCTCGTTAAGTTGAATTCAAATATTTTATTATTTATGTTTTTTTTTTCTCCACACAATATTCCAAAAGGAAATTCTAAAAGATGCAAACATAATTTTGACCAACAATTTTGTTTGAATGTTCCTTTTTTTTTTGTTTCTAAAGTTTGTCAGACCTCATCGTCTGACTGGAGCAAACACTGCTGTTACATCAGGCAGTTGAGCCAGTCCAGACAACTAGACCGGTCCTTATGTGGACATAATGGATGTGTGCACAGTGTCCATTTGCCCAATACCATTTACCATGACTGCACTGGCTGAGTTTTCTACAACCTCAGTGCCTCTTTCTCCCTAAAATGAGGGCCTTGGAGGTCAGCAGAGCATCAGTTACATTTTTGAGCAACTTACACCACTCGGTTATTTATAGAGTAAAAGCAAATATACAATGCAGGCAGAGTAGTGGCCTGGGTAGGCGGCAGGTTAAATCCAGGAACATCTGTCCTTTCAAAGGCATCTCCTCATTGGTATGCTCAGAATCCACTCCAGGGGTGTTCAATAGTAGTCAGAGAGCTGGCATGCTAGTCAAAACAAAGCTGAAGAGGGGGGAGTCAAGAACCTTATCCAAGCCCAGTCTTCCATGTCCCGAAGTACAATACATGTTGGCAGGAAAGTCACCTGACTCCAGAAAGTACCGGGTCGGTTTCACTGAAGAGACGACCTTCTCCTTTGAGGGGAGAAAATACATACAGAGTTCCAGAGAATAAAAGCAGTGGTAAAAGTCTAAGTATAGCCCTGCAGAAAATTTATGGTCAGTGTGTGAGTGAACTATGAAAATAAAACAGCTTTTGGACTGGAATGCACGTCTTTCTACCATTAACTTTGTCATTTTTTTATTAAAATGTTGAGATGATAGCCCGGCCCAAGAAATGCAGGAAATCTGAATCATTTTTTCCCCATTTTGCTTTTGTGTTATCAGAAATTAGGCAAAACTGAGAAGTTTTGGGTGTTTTGTGTTTGCGAGTCTCATTCAAAGTCAAAGTTTAACTCGCCACATCTAAAAATGTTTGCTGCTTATTTTTTTATTATTTTTAAATCAAGAGTCTATCCTGTCCTGCAGCTTTTCCATCTCTTTAATTATCATTGCCGAACTTCCCATAGAGGAGCTTTGTAAATTTTTAAATTCATATTTAATAATTGGGACTTTTCAGAAAGTTATTGATTCTTTATGTCTTTAAAATGTTTCAATAAAACGCCTACATTTGCATGTGTGACGCATCACATTTGGTGATTTTTTTGTGAATCTAGTTCTGTCTTATGCATACCTGCATTGATACTGTGCCCATGTTTCTATTACTGCATAAAACAACCAGAAACATGGATTCCCATCATGGTTTGGTCTTGTTTTAATTAGAAAGCTGGTGATTTAGCATAAAAACTGCTAAAAACAATTGCGGCTGAGGTTTTTTCTATTTTTTTTTTTTTTTTGGTGTTCCTGGTGTGTTTTGCTTTCTCAGCCACGCGTTGCTGAAAAAGCAAGAGAACTTTGAGGATGGATAGCAGACTAAATAAGCTCACTGAAAGCAGCAGTGTCACATACTTGAACTTGTTAAGAAATTATTCTAATAAGAATGCTTTTAAAGAGGTCACCACTTCTTTTTACATGTTTTAAGTTGTTTCCTAAACTAATGATTAACTTAAGAAAACACATATTCCGTGTGTTTTTCAGTAGGAAAATGTTAAGAGATTGAGCCAGATTGACTAAATTCTGTCAAAAAGTGACATAGAGGTGACATTGAGAAAAAATGTATTGTCATCTTAATAGACTATTAGAAATCTAGAATATTTATTTTGCTTACTAATTTGTGTTTATGTCTTTTAAGCAGCAGTAAATGCACATTTAATTTTACTATATTTACATAAATGTGTGTAGGTTATAAATAAAGTTTATTAAAAAACCCACATCTCCTTTGAGGTACTTCTAATTTCTCTCTTTTATATTTTACCCTGTTAGTTTTAAATAAATACTTAAGATTTGGATGTAAAACAGAGAACAGATTCTATCCTTACACGAGGAATTAACTAAAATTATGAGCATATAATAAGTACATTATAACAATTCCAAACACTTTAAATTGTTTAAATTCAAATTTGTAAATGTAACCTTTTGTTTCCACTTGTAGTAAAAATGCAGCTTTTGTTTGTTTTTAGACTAAACTCATTTAAATTCTTCTAGCAAAATAAAATAACTTTTTGGTTTCTACAAATGGAAGAAAACATGTTTTGTCAAGTTTACAAAACAACTAGTAAATTAAACACATATATTAAATTATTTTTTTTTAAAGAAGCTTCATAAAGTCAAAAACCAACACTGACTCTGAAAATATGAGTCAAAATCACAGAAAAATCGTAGCACCATAGATCACGGCATCATGAAAGGAAAAGAGCTAACAGAGTTGGAAGATGAGAAATGACCCTATAATTTCATTTTAAGACCAGAGGAAGCTGTAAGCCCAAACCCGATCATTTAGTTGGCATAAAATAAACACAAATCCCTTAAGTGTCAGATCTGGCCTCACATAGTCCCACTGTAAATAACGGTGCTCATGGCCGAGAGCACAAAGATTCAAGGTCAGGGTAAGGGGACATGAAAGCCCTTTCATTCTGTGATGGCTGGTCATTAAGGAGCTACAGATTCTTTGGTTTAGATTCCTACTTATTAAATTTGAACAAAAGTCTCATGCACTTCGTAAAAGATGCACATTTTTGAGCATGATGTCAGATGAAGGAGCTGCACGTTACGACTTGTCAAATAACTCCCATTGAGTAGTGAGTGAATGATTGCTGCCGCTCTCGTAAATCTCAATGCTAAAACTGGGTGACCTCTGAATGAAAACTGTTGTTTCTGATGGAAAAATCTAGCTTTATTTGTTGGGGGGGGGCAATGTGCCGCACACAGAGACATCTGCAGGATTTCCTTTGAAGTGAAATATGATATCTGACACATGTCACGGAATTTCTATTCTTCATCTGCCTCGGATCGCCTTTGATGCTGCGCCAAAACTGACAATGTAATAAGCCCCAAAGCATCCAGGCAGGCACTGTTGATGAATCTCACTCAGTTAGTGATTTCACAAGCCGGAGCAAATATTATTTAACAGCCAATTTGATCAGATTCCTCATGAATGTTTGTTTTGCAACAATAATCCCGCTCTCCTGCTAAAGTTATCTTTTTATATTTAAATTAATATGTTTACTTTTCCTCTTTGTGTTCATTTTGAGCAGAAACGGCTTCTTTATCTTCTTTTCTCAATACACGTGTCCTCTATAAATAAAACAGAAGCTTCTTGAGCTTCGTCTCACTACAATTGCAGCTCATTTATTAAAGATCCACTTTGTAACCTTGAGGTCAACATCAATATTGTTAGTGTAGGACGAGTAAAACTGAATGGTGTTATTGTAAAACATATTAAAGTATTGAGTTTGCTCATTAAAATGAGGTTCTTTTTCTGCCTCACTATAAATTAATGTTCACATCTTAAGAGTGCTTTACAAATGTGGGGAAAAAAACATTCTTCTACCGCAAGACCCCTCGCTCATGGAATCGACTGTGCGACGCACCAAATATTTAGAGTAATAGCTGGTTACTGTGCTATCATTGTCACTACAGGCTGTCAGGCTCTGCCCTGCAGCTAATTAAAAGGGTTGTGTGTTTGCCTGCACCCTGAGAGCAGACTGGAACAGTCAGGCATGAGGGGCACGACGGGTACGCCATGCATCTTTAAATCACTCCCCTGTGCCAAAATGCTGACACCACCAGTGTTTTTATTTTCTAAAAGTATTTCATAAAGGTACAGGTTTTAAATTATTTATCCTGAGTTTAATTTTGCTGTTCAAAAAAGTTCATTAATTAAAACCTTAATGCAAAGAAAATAAAAAATACTCACAGCACTGTGCAGAGCTGCACTCACGGGATGCATTTCTCTGTTGTCTCGGTTTATGTCTGCTTAGTTCAAATGATGTTTCACCGTCTGGACATCCTGACAAATGACCCTAAGATGGAACTGACAAGGAATTACAGACATGTACATTTTAATTGTGCAGCAGTGGAGCTGGGGTGTTGTGGCTCTCTGCTGCCACCTGTCTGCACATCAGGAGGGAATGCTGGGACGTGCAGATTCTGCTGAGTAATGCCAAGTTCCCAAGTGCTGATTTTGCTGTTTGTTCTTTAAACTTGTGTTTATATTTAAAACAACTTTTAAAAAGCAGCTTTTCACAACACTACTGCTGTTTATTTCATATTTTTACACTTTCAAGCATTTAAACAATTAACTCGATGATTGATGTCGACACATTTGCTCCCACTCACTAAAAACAAGCCTGGATTATAATAATTAATCTTTTAGGAGACTACAGCCTAAATTACATGGCATGTAAGACTCGGATTACAGAGAGGCAGCACTTAAAGGGAAAAAGTACAGCACTGAAACATCTTTCTCCAACTAGATCTTTTGAAAACGTAATGTGCTGAGTGAGAGTCTCCCCTGCAGGACTTGATAGCCCAACAGGAAACAATTGCAACTCAAATATAAATAGTAATCAGGCCCTGAGTAAACCGTTCGGCAGCTCAATTTCAAAATACACAACAATCAATTAGAGAATGGATTTCCTTTCAAATGCACGGACCAAATCAAAGCGTCCCAGGATACAAGTTAAAAGGAAACTACACTTTGTTATTCGTCAAGCTGGTGGCGATTTGCAGTATCAGCTTCAGATTTTTATTCTTTTTAATTGTGTTTATATTGTGGTAATTTAAATCAAATGATTGATCATCCAACCATTATAATTTAGGACTATTTGAATTATTTCAACTGCTTCTTCTGCATGATCAGCATTCATTTCTGATTATATTTTATTTATTACAGCTGTTTAAAACATTGTTTGTTTTCCTTAAAGAAGTTTTTTTTTTTATATTTTATTTTACGATGCCTTCTGGTTTCATATGCGCTTCAGTCCCAGTCATATTACAAAATCATTCCCAGTGGTCTTTTAATTATGATTTTGCAGAAAAAGCCTGCATTGTTTAAAGTCATATCTTCTGCAGCACAGCAGGAGCTCATTAGAAATGTCCCTCTAGGTTGTGGGCGGGACTTGTTGGCGTGAGAGTAAGCATATGTTAAAATCCCAGCATTCCTTTGGTTACACACTCTCCCATTAGTTTATAGCTGTTCCCAACCCCACACTAACATTAGCTTAGCAAAAATGGCGATCAATAACAGAGTTTAGAGCAAGATGGCAGCTCAGAGGAAACCCTAACCTCTGAGTAACCCTAAGCCCCAACCCCTAAACCTAATCGATCTATTTGTCTGCAAGTACATTAATCAGAACTGGAGCGTAGAAGGGAGACTTTAGTGAGTCACAAATCCGAGCTTTTCCAATCATCTGCTTCTGGTACATTAAAATTTGAACAAAGAAATACTCAGAAATGCAGTTTTAATCTTCATTTATTTTATACTTGTCCTCCATCATGGGAAAAATGCTACAAGAACATGTTAAAAACACCAATAAAGAACTGCATCACCTGCATCTATCTACAAACCAAAAACAGATTGCAACATTGCCCTGGAGGAAAACTTTGTCAAAAAAAAAGTCCCTGTCAAACTAAAAAGCAAGGGGCACATTTTTAAGTAGAGAAAACTCCTTTGCGCAATTCATGGACACTGTGCCAGAAAAGACTGACATAGTAGTAGCTAAGAATGCTGTCTGAGCATGTGACAACATTTCCCAGACTACTAAACATTGAAAACAGACCAAAGAGGCAACATATTGCACTGATTTAGTCACTTGACAAATAACTTTGGAATGAACAGACTTGTCCAGTCTTCTGTAAGTGGTTGCCATATAAGTAGAGGATACACCACAACACGGGTTCTTATTTTAGAAACAGGAAATGAGGCAATCGCAAGAGACAAACTTATCACATATAAAGTGATAGTTGAAACCACAGGGAAAAATTCTTCTAATGAGGATTTTACTGTCTTACCCCTCTGGCACATTTAAGGAGCTCACAAGTTCAAATTAGGATTTGATGGGAATCCTGTGTGTTGTCACTGATTTTTTTTTTTTTGTCTTTCTGTTTGGGAGGTTTGTTCCACATAGAAGTATAGCACCAAGGCTTTAAATTCACACAATCACACAGTTGAAATCCCACTCCAATCCTTTTTTTCTCGATTGTAAAAGCATTTCCAGTGGTCTTTTAATCACGACTCTGCCATTTTTAGCCAGAATCAAAAACCTGCTTCATTTTCTAGGACAGAGTTTCAGCAGAGCGACAGGAATTCATCAGAAAGTTGTGTCTGAGTTGTGGGTGGCACATTTGGTGCGAAGAAAGCAAGTGATTTCCCAGCATTCCTTTGTTTACACTGTCCTGCTATCTGACAGCCCCTCATAACCCCAAACTGACATTAGCATGTCAACAAAAATGGCAAGCAGTATCTGAGCTATCCAGTTGTACAGCTTTGAGCCAGATACAAGGAAAACAAAGCCACTGATGGATCTATTTGTCTGCAAGTGAATGCATCGGAATGGAATGGGGAAGGGAGCCGATTTTAGTTTACAAGCAGCAACTACGAGCTTTTTCAAATGGCATTTTTGTCTTCTGCTCCAGATTCACAATAACTTGAATAAAGAAACACTAATTAACACATTAATTTTCTTTTTAAATGTTTTCCATCATGAGAAAAATGTAAAATGTTGTTAAAAACATCAAAAACACAATTTTCCAACAATGGATTATTGCTTTGTTTTTGTGCCTTTTGACCATTGTGCTGAGATTAATCTGCATTAGATTATCTTGTCAAGAAGGGCATAGCAAACAGGATGACAGCTCTTGCTAGTAAAAGACAAAAATTAAGAGGATTTGGTAGCATAATTGTAGTTACATTTTTAGATGTTAAATAATCTGTGATGTTCTCTGTTGCTACTTTAGTAGCTGAGGTAATTGAACCATGGTTCTGTTGAGATTTTATCAGTATTTAGTGGAAGGGTCCAAACTCTAAAAGTGTGTTGGTTAGACAAATCATTCTTTTGGAAATGACTGAACAATCATCCACTGGTCTTGGATAAAAAAAAAAATCTCAGGTCACATTCAGGTGGAGCTTTTGTTCGACACCACACAGCTTACAGACCACTTTTTTTTACTACTCTGTGACCCACAAGCCCCAGACAGTGTGCCGACTTGTTTATTGGAGCTCTTTGCTTTCATAGAGGCTTTTCCTGTTCATCACTGAATGCATTGTGCTAAAAAAGATGACTTCTATCAGCAGGGACGAAGGGTCCGATGAGGGAAAGGGCAAAGCCAAGTAAATACCAAATGGAGTGAACATGAGATAAGGTGTCAGACAAAGAGATAGCAAGAGCACAAAAAAAAAGGCGGCCAATGCCCGTTCATCGCACTCATAGGTCAAGCGGGTGTGAGACATGAGCTAGCAAAGAGTAAAGAACAGGGGCTGGTGGGAATATGAGTGGGGCCATAGGAAGTGCTGCGTGGAGAAGATAACAGTGTGTGAATGTGTTTGTGTGAGTGTGATGGAAAGGAGAGCAGGCGGTGGATTTGAGGTATAGAGAGAGTAGCACTGTCCTCAGCCCTGCCCTGCTTTCCTCTATTCACTACCCACATCCTGTCTGTGCATGTTCCTCAATGCTTTTTAATGAGTCACCGGTGAATCCCCCTCTGTCCTGCTTTCACACAACATGTCAGGCAGGAACGAGTGAAAGGAAGAGGAGGAGAGGCAGCACGTCAACAGAACAGGCTCTGGAGGTGGTCACTCGTTTTTTCACTGTTGGTCGGCATGGAAACGGACCATCAATTAAAGGTTATGAACTGCTGAAATGAAGCAGCAAAGCCGTGCTTCTTTTTAAAGAAAGTTGTTTTAATGTCATGAACAGAAAAAGACTTATCCTGTGTACACAGGAGGCATGTGATGCATTTCAAGAACCTCTGCTCAACACGTCCTTGAAAGCGCTTTTAGCTTACGGTGTTCACACTGGACTGTCAGTACCCAATACTAGAGATAATACTCACAGTTGGAAGAGGCTTGGTGCAAAATGTCAAAGCAAATCTCACAAATCTTGCTTCTGGCTTTTTCGTTCACACCTCGATTCCAATGAGTGACTGACTTAATGTCATATACCTCCGGTCAGGCACAAACCGCAATTATTAATTTCTCCTTCATGCCAATTTTCAAACGGAACGGTTGGCCCTTCTGTGAATTAAAAAGGCATAATCCACACATCACTACCAAATCCAAGTCCTTGATGGGTCAAAGTTTAACTGCTTTAACTTTCAACGTGCATTCAATTGCCATGCATTTTGTACGTAAAGCCCAAAAATTGTTCTACAATCATGCAAATTTAACGTGAAAATTTTGAACACGCATATATGCACATTTACTTAAACTTTTCATTGAAAGTGGTCGCTTGAACGTGCTTTGCAGAGGCCGATGTGAACATAACATTGCTCTCACTCACCACAGCAGCCTCATTTTCCAGACGCACTCAGATGAAAAATTTGCTTTTGGTGTTTTTAACATTTTTGATGGCATTTTTCTGATAATGGAATATTAGGAATTTCTGTGTATTTCTTTATTCAAATCGTGTGAATCAGGAGCAAATTAAAAAATGTTAGTTGAAAAAGATTGTATTTGGTAAAATATATAGTTTATCTTCCAATAATGGCCGGTCTCTATTAGACACGGGTCTCCACTAAAAGCCGGGTCTAACAGGTGTTAATTGTAACAGACGTCAGTCTCTAATAGATGCCGGTCTCGATTAAAAGCCGGGTCTAACAGGTGTTAGTTGTAACAGACGTCAGTCTCTAATAGATGCCGGTCTCCATTAAAAGCCGGGTCTAACAGGTGTTAGTTGTAATAGAAGTCAGTCTCTAATAGAGGCCGGGCCCCTTTAAGACCCCCCACCCCCCCTGCCCGCGTGCCTCGTACTGAGTCAGGCAGAGGGGGGGGGCTGGGTGTCTGTAGCATTCAACCAGTGCAGCATGGATCACAACATTTTGGCTCATTCCATTTTGTTGAAACTTTTGGAATAAACCAAAGAACATTCTGTTGAGAAATTTGGGTTGAATCCTAAACATATCAGAGAATGTTGCAAGCAGATGGATGCGGGAGCGAAGGAGCAAGACGGATGCAGAAAGAAAAGCGGAAAACCCATTTCCTGGTGTTTCTGGTGGATGTGTTTATAGTGGATCGATCCCTGGATTCTCCTGGATTTCATTCATTTTCTTGTCCCTTTCATGGCAGCGAGATTTCAGAGCCCATCCAGTCGGCTGCTGTACACTTGGAGGCGGTACTCTTTAGAGCTGGAGCTCGTTATGCCGCCACCAGGGAGGAGCTGGCAGCCAGACAGAGTCGGCGCAGGATGGGAAGGCAGTCTACTTGGGCCTCCTGAACTTTAGTTTAATCGACGCCTCAAAAAAGGTATCCTCATTTTATTCTTTGGGTTAATGCGTGACAGAAAGCCGTCAAACTCAGTAAGAGAGAGAGGAAACGCCGGGAAGCAGCCGTTCAGACACAGTAAAGAGAAGCTCTCGGTAGCTTGTAGGAGATTCTAAATGTTTTCATGAACCCAAACATTGAGGCAGGATCACTGATGTTTTTGTAGAGCTTTTCAAAATAAATCAACCTGATCTCTTAACGTTATCCATGTCTTTCGTGCATAGTAAATGAGATAAACACAGAGATAGCTCGGTGTAGCTAACATGCTAAAAACATTAGCTGCTAGCTCTACGTAGCTAACATGCTAAAAACATTAGCTGCTAGCTCTACGTAGCTAACATGCTAAAAACATTAGCTGCTAGCCCTACGTAGCTAACATGCTAAAAACATTAGCTGCTAGCTCTACGTAGCAATTCTGGGCTGAATCATAAGCAGCAGAGAGGAAAGAAGAGGAGCAATCCTGGTTTCCTGGTGAGCAGAGAAAGCAGCAACAGACTAGAAGAAGTGGTCTGAACATGGATTACTGAGCAAAGGGAAAGGTGCTCGTGTCTCCAGGGAAATGATCGGCATGAAAGCGAAACAGATTTTTGATACTTAGATTGACGTTCACGACCTGTGGGGAAATTGGGGGGGGTGGCATTTTATTATTGTCTCGAGGAAAATAAGACCAAAAAAAATCATAAAACCATGGATCCGGGGGTAATCGCTCTCTGTCTGCTGGGCAGTCAGCTGCCCGCAGACCAGCATAGGTAGGATAGTTCGCAGTTCGCGGAGTTCCACCTCCAAGGGCTCTGTGACAGGCTGGCAACCTGTCCAGGGTGTATCCCGCTTCGCGCAGCAGTAACCGGACAATCTCCGGCAACCCCACAGCGATTAAGAAAATAAATGGAATTTCGGGACGAAAATCCTCGCATTTCGCGGCCATATTTAATTCATTTTCTACCCTTTGGTCTGGTCACTGATGATGTCAAGTTCCCAAACCTGAGCCCTGATTGGTTGACGCAGCTTGCTGTGCCGCACCACACCCAACGCCAAAATCATGTCTTTACATTGACTTAACATTGAAGCTTAACGCCCCCGCCGCAATGCAGCATTACTGATGCTCATCCAAGTGACTTCATCAGTCTCACCTAATGAGCTTCAAGAACACGCAAAGAACGTTTCTTCTCCAGAAATAGTTTTCTTATTTCATGTCTTCCTTTGTCTGTTGTAATATTATGCCTGGTATGATTTCAGAGCTGTGTCTTGCTGTTATTCAAAGGTGAGAGCATTTTTCTAACCCTACCAGGATGAAGCCCCAGACAGCATAGCTTCTGAGATCACAGCACTTAAACCCCTCCACCACGTTACGGTGGCGGTCCATGGAGGGGTTTATCTGAATTCTTAGTAAAAATCCTTCAAAGTTTACTCCTAAGAGAAAGTATTCAAAACCTGCTGAAACTCATCATTTGTTTAAATTGTTCATTATGTTACCTTTGCTGAACAAGTGATTGGAAATCTTTTTTTTATTTGCATGAATTAAAGTGCATCATTGTTTTTCTTGCCCTTTAAAGCACCTTGAACTCAAACTTAAAAAAAAAAAAACAACTGTTAAGGTGTTGTTTAACTGCACTGAATTTTTTTAAATTGCAAATATGTATTTAGTTCAGTTAAATTAACACCCAACTTGAAATTATCCACACATCTGCCAACATTTAGCCAACAGCACTTGTCTTTTCCTTTCTCAAAATAATCCTGAAAATAAATATAGCAGATCCTCTATTCCAGTACCATAGTGTTGACAACATCCAACAGATGGTTGTTAGTTTACTATTAGTCATAATACTCATGATGATGATGCACATAATAGCTCCAGCAACGAATGATTTATTTTGTTACAGGTGGGGATAGGAGATGCAGGAAATGTATATGTGTGTGTGTGTCCATGCAAACACCTGGGTGTCTTGGCAACCACCAAAGGAAGGGTCCCGGTGATCGGACATCCCTGCTCCAGGGCCAACTCCTAGCAGTACAACCGCTAATCAGTGGAACAAAGGAGGGAGAGGGTGTAACGGCTTCAAAATAGCACTTGGAGTACGACACGTGGAAGGATGTACAGTCTGATCAAAACTGTAAGTGCAATTAACCAAAATGTTGGTTCAACGTTTGTGATGCTAAAGAGGCAGGAAGCAACGTTTGAAAATAAAAGTGATTAACGATCACTAAGCATTAGATGCTTTTTAAAAATTATTTGAGGAAAATTGGTTGAGCATGATCATTAGCCTCACTTATTATTATACTTCTGGCTTATCTAAAGTCAAGTTTTGGGAAAAGTCCATCAAAAATTGCCCATGCTAAATTTTTAAGGAACAGCAATATATTGTCTGCTGAAGTGACAGTGAATACACAAACTCGTCACGTCCCCAGCTGTTTATTAAGACGTGACAATCAAAGTGGGTCTAATGGCTGAACAGACTTCCTGACCACACAAGCCACAGTGTTTGTCCTCATTTAATTTCCCTGAATTGCCCGCCAATTTGACTGAACAAGATTGGAAAAAAAGGCATCATAAAAGTCATTGAGTCATTAGTTCGTCATTCATCAAAGAAAGACATGTTTCTCTTTTGTTAAGGATTCAGTTTAATATGTGCAAATCATGTGAAGCCTTGTCTCATACATGATGTTCCTGGCCATCAAAAGCAGGAGATGATAAAGCAGACAATAAGCGGGGGGCCATCAGGTCCCCCCTCCTCTGGGGCTGCAGATTAGGCCTCTTGCACTTCCTTTGGAACCCAGGCTCCAGACCCAAAGGAAGCTCCTGTCAGCTGCGCTCCCTCACCTCTCCGGCCTCTCAGTCTAATTCCGAGCTCCCTCTTTCCAACGCCGTGTATCTCCCTCTGTCTTTCCCTTATTCTGTATCTGAGATGAAACGCAGGCCTTTCCATCCACAGCTTGCCACCGTACTCCACCCGGATACCACAGGCCAACCCTCATCAGGCTACTGCAGTCTGTCACGTTGACACTGTACTTTCTGGAGCAGGCTAAGCACTTACAGATTTTTAGAACAGCTTCTGTTGGTGTTTATCGGTGGGCTTGGTCAGCTTGGTGATTACAAAGACAAAATTGGGATTTATATTTCTTATGTGTGGAGAAAGTGTGTGAAGGGAATGGACCCTTGCGTGATAGAAGCCCTCAGGCAGACTTTTGGCTCCTCCACCTCCACTGTCTTAAAGACAATCCCATGAACTTTGTTTTCACATTGGAAATGATAGTTCTAATTGACTTTGTTACAGTCAAACTAATTACCTGAAATAAGCAAATTTGTTTTTGTAGAGAGAGAGTGAAATATTTTAGAAAACAGCTCCAAACCTCCAAATCTCCAGTGAGATTTCTTTGGTTTTTGTCATAGATACTTTTTCTATTTGCACTATGCTGAAGCAGAAGGCCTCCAAGCCACCAGGGGGCCCTCAAGAGCAAACTTCGGCCTCATGTTAGTAAGATTTAAAAGATTGTCTGTTCATAATATCTGTTTTATTAATTAATATAATCCCTTTTATACAACAACCACAACAATAGCAATATAAATCATCATCATAGATATAGAAATAGATAAAATAGAACACCACTGATTCCAGTTAGCACTTTAAATGGGTCAAACTGTCATAGGCTATCTGTTAGAGAATGACATTCCCACAAGAGATGACAACTTCCTATCAATATACAAAGGTGTGTATTGAATACCAGGATAAAACGTTTTTCTTGCTTGTTTGTTTTGCTAACTAAGTAAGTACAGCACATAAACTAGTAGCCTACGAGTTAGGTAACACTTATTTCATGGTCCAATCATCTGTTTTATCAGCATACATGGTAAGAAAATGTATCATGCCCTAAAGCTAACCTTTAAGTTTACTACTTATGTGAAAATAAAAGGTCATCATCCAAATAAAAAATGATTTTATTTATACTTTTCGGGAGAACTTTCGAGGACTTGGTGTGGAATTCTTGTGCTATCGTTGTAAAAAAAAAAAAAAATAATAATAATATGTACGTTTGTTTGCTTTGCAATAAAACAAATGTTAACTTCTAACAGAAGTATGAAATAAAGAGTATTTTTTAAGAATGTTACCATAGTAAATATATTATAACTCCATTTGTCAGATTGTTTTGGCGCCTGAGTAAAATTTTGGCACAATGTGTGTTCAGAGAAACCATTTTAATAATGCTATCGCTCAGCCCTCATGGATGCTAATACTATTATCTTCATAGTTACCATTATGAGTATTGTTGTTGGCAAGGACAGCCTTTGAGTCTACCTACAGGCCTTATGAGCTCAGCGTTCATTTTGACAAGTAGAGCTTATTCATTTCCAGCAGGTCAGATAACATTGCCTATGAAAACAGAGCTCAGGTTTGGTAAATTGAAATTGTCTTAAGACATATGTAATAATACTTCTGTGGTGTTCTTGCAATCAGCTCGTTGTATTTTCACTTTCACAGTTACATGGCACATCACAAAGCTTACAGTTAGATTCAGGAATGGCATTGCATTCTGGTCCTTGGTGTGACAGGTATTTCAGAGCAATGCAGGACTGTGGACAAATTTCCCAGCAGAAACGTCACAGGCAATTTGAATCTGCTGCCGTCCTAGCGGTGTGGCTGGGGTGTGTGCACATGGAAAACCCAAGTATGTAACCTTGTCAGGCCTCGCAGCGGAGCCAGTGGCCACTTAAGGCTGGCATTCAGTACCCTCTTCACCGCAAACACTGGCGCAGGTAGTGTTTTCATGAGGTGCTGCCAGGGTTTTAAGAATTTCCATGCATTTTGAAAAACATGCAGTCTTTACAGCCAAAACCAATGCAAATGCCCTATGCTTATAGAGTCTGAACCATACCTCTCAATCTTCAAGTCTCGACTTGTTTTTGTTTATCTGTGCCTGCCTCTCTATTATCATGTTGGGCATTCTGGTGAGGAATTAAATCTGAGTTACATTCATCACAAATAATTCAATATAATCTCTTTATTTCTGAGTACTATGAACATGTTAAAGATCCATTCCAATTAAAATTGTGTTTTGGGTGTTTTTAGCATGTTCCTATAGCATTTTTCTCATGATGGAAGACAAATATGAAATAGCTTAAGATTAAAACTGTGCTTCTGAGTATTTCTTTATTCAAATCGTGTTGGATCAGAAGCAGATGAAAACTGGATGATTGAAAAAACTCAGGGTTGTGACGCAGCAACGACCATAGGCGGACCAAAGTCTCCCTAATCTGCTACAATTCTGAAGCATCTACTTGCAGACTAATATATTTGTTAACGTCTTCATTTTCCTTATCTGAGCTGCCATTTGGCTCTAAACTGTGCAGCTTTATACCTCTGATATTGCTTTGTTTTGTTTTGTTTTTTTTTTTTTTTTGCTTCGCTAATGTTAGCTTGGACTTGTGAGGTGCTTGTCGCTAGCGGGAGAGAGTTTAAACAAAGGAATGCTGGGAAATTAGGGAGGCTAACTTCCAACAGTCCCGCCCACAAGCCAAAAGTGAATTTCTAAATGACACTGAATTTTTTATTTTGGTTTAAAAGTGCATAATCATAGTTAAAATACCACAAGGAGACTTTACAATAGAATAAATATAGTTGGAGTGTGACTTTTCCCGTTCTCAACTTTTTCTCATTCAAGCCGGCGTCTGGCTCAAAACTGTACAGCTGATTAACTCAAATATTGTTCGCCATTTTTGTTGCACCAATAATGGCGAGCAATGGGGGCGTGAGGGTTTGCGAGCCAGTGGGAGAGCATAAAAACAGAGAGCTCTTTATGATAGAGTTTGAACACTCTGGAGGGGATAGCTTCTTTCAACTGAGCACCGGTCAAAAAGAAGGGCAGAGAATCCAGAGAATCCATTTCCCAGCAAAGTTTCTATGTTGAAGTTGAGGGTTACAGGACTTCAGAATGTGTAAGTGTGTGCTTTTAGCCTATGCACGCACACGGCAGCAACAATCTGTGGAGGTGTGGTCTCAATCCAAAAAATTACTCATAGAAATGAAATGACTTCACCAAAATGTATGTTTCAAAATAAAATACTTAGAAGGTATAAAAGTGCTGTTCCAACCCACAACTCAGGGCACGTTTCTAATGAACTACTGCCACTCTTCAGAACCTATGTCCTAGAAAACAACACAAGCTTTGGATTTTGGCTAAAATTGGTCTAATCGTGAATAAATACCACTGGGAATGCTATGAGAATCATCAGATGATTGGAGTGGCACATTAATGTCAGACTTGGCCTTTTGAAGAAGCACTGTCTAAGTATTGAACAACCAAACTTTTTTTTTTCGCAAATTAAACAATTTTTGATAACTTTGAGCCAACAAAGTCAAAGCTACCTAATATTTTTCTAGTAAAAGTCCATTATTACTTTTAAGGCCTTTTGCAGCCACTTCCAGCTAAGTCTTACATAAATCCTCACTAAAACCCCTTGGCTGTGCCCCTTTCTAACTGGACTCAGGTCTGACATGTTTTGTTATCATTCATTCCTCAGATTTGAGCCAAAAGCCAGACCTCAGAAAGCTACCAGGTACTTTATGCCCCTAGAGGCCTTTTCATTCATTTGACAGGTTCTGGAACTCAATCTGGTCAGAGTAGAGGGAACCACAGAGGAACAATAAGATAAGAGGCTCTTATCTGAGGGTTGTGTCATTGGAAGGCTGCCTCTGTTTCCCTCAGATTACATTAGCAGGCAGGAAAATAGAAGGGAATTGTAAGAATTCCATAAAGTAGCATGAATAACAGGAGTGAAAAGGCAAAGAAAGGGTGAATACGACTTAATGACTGTCATCTGTCATATCACACTATATGTAATCATATAAAGACATGATAAAACTGACAATCTCAATGTTTGTTTTTCAACGAAAAAAATTGTGACTAAATTGACTCAATTTAGTTGGAGTTGGAGTTGGAGAAGTATGCCTATTCCAACATGTGATGTCACACTCACGTGTTCCAGTTCTTATATATAGTCAATTGTACCAAGCCAAGATGAGCCTTAACCTCAAGAGTTACTTGGATGGATTCATCATGATAGCTGATAAAAGAGTAAAACCTCTGCAGAGTTAGGTCTTTAACTAGAACATGTCCTTCTTGTTTTTCAGTAGAAATGTGATGTTTAAAGGGCCTTTGTCATGCAAAATCAACTTTTTTGAGCTTTTAAGTGTATTATCACATTAAATCCTCATGAAAATCACTCCCAAAGCAGTATTTTGCTCTATTCACGCATCTCTGAGCATTCTTCTCCCACCTTTTCATTTTAGCATCGTCTCTGAAAAGAGGTGATTCCTCTTGTCCCTAATCTGCAGAGGAAACAACGGCTTGCTGCCGAGGCCGGCTCCAGGTTGTCGTCATGAAATGAGCGGCACCCACAAGGAGCAAAAGGCAGTGCCCCAGAGATCGAGTCGTCTTACTTCCGGGTAGGAAAGAAGTTCGCGAAAATAATTCATATTTCACTAAATGTGTACTTCAGTGTTCCAAAGGTAATATATTATCATATTCATGGAAATAGTTTACTTGGCTTAAGAATGGCAAGTATAGGCCCTTTAAATTTGTTCTTTAGAACAAACTTGGTCCAAAATACTGGATTTTTTTCATTTATTTTGTGTTTTATGAATATCAAAGTGTTTTGTAAGGAAAGGTTCACTGATTTTGATGGAAAACATTACCTTTTATATTAGGGTGCAAAATTAGCAGTTGTGAAAATACAGGTAACAACCCATACAAAGACAGCGTGGCGTTTACTCACTGACATCCAGAGGAGGAAGCTGCGCTGCTTTGACCTCTCTGGCTCAGCCAGCAGGTTATTGACAGGAACTACGATCAGCTCTGATTTCTTTCTCCTCGTGGTTTATGTTTAGCTCAGTTTTCTATTGAACTCACTCTTAAATTAAAATGTCATTCCTTTCTGTCATAAAGTTCCCCCCTGTTACTTATTGTTTAATTTTAAGATGTTATTATGTTCATCAAATCTGTCCCGCTGTCTTTCTTTTAATCAGGGCCTAGTGTATCTCCCACACCAGCTTGTCATACTTCTGTATGTAAACCATGCACCAAATACTTAGGAGAAATCCAACAGGCATGGGGGAGAACAAGTGAAAGGAAAATCCTTGCCCCTGCCCCATAAATCACCATTTAAAAAATCAAACAAATTGCTGCTCAGATGGTTTCTAATGAAGTTGTAATCGAATTAGGTGGCGGGTGCATTTAAGCAGCGCAGTAAGTCAAACTCTGGAAAGCATATCTGTGTGTGTCAGGCCTGCTGGCACCAGACATGCAGCGGTAAGCGGCTCAGTTTTGCATTACAGTGGTGACTCCCTGCAGGCCTGTCCTCCACTGTAACAGCAACCTGAGGAATTGCAGGCACTTGGGGGGAAAAAAAGAGTGGAAAAAAACTGAGTGAGACCAGAGGAGAACCATGCTGTGCCAGTAAAATATGCACATTGCAAACACTCACTAGTAATTTACACAGAAATTTAGAACACTTTTGCTAGAAAATATAAATATTTACAGGTAGTTTATGCATGAAATGCCAGTCAATGTTATACCAATACTTTTCTGTGTTTGTGCTTCAAGGTTGACCGGTTTTCTGGGAACAGTTTCCCCATCAAAAGCATCGTAAACAAAGAAAAGACTTCTATTTTTTTGCTATGTTAATAATGGCTGTCGCATATTGTTTTTCTTACTATGTTTGCTTTCTCACATCTATTCATCCTCTATCATGGTTATCTGCCCTCTGCATGCCTGTTCGGCACAGCAGGGGTCCTGTGGGAGAACAAACCCAATCCAGAGGGTACGGAGCAGTCCCACAGTCTCTGCTCTCCTTCTGTTTCCCCCGTTCTGTCTGCCTCCTTCTGTTCCACTGCATCCCTGCGTGCATATTACGCCAGTCTGCCTTATGACCCCGATGCTGATAAGCCCTGGGGCCCCAGCGGTGCCCAGTGCCTGGTGCCAGCACTTCCTTTTCATATGTCAGCTGTGCTGCGTGACACAGGCGCAAAGGTTGATCAAAAACAGCTACAAAAAAAGGGAAAGAAGAAAAGCTAAAACAATGAGGCATGTGGGATAGTGGCATGACTGTTTAAACTGATCTGTCACTGCTTTTTTAGCATTTTCCTATGTTAATATGGGTCAAAGACTCCAAATACTAATCTCCCAACTACATTAAACAAAAAGAAGCTGAAAAGTATAGCTCCAGATTTCACTCTAATGCCAGTTACTTTATTTATTTATCAATTGTTTTAGTTTCATGTTTAATCTGGGGGTGATCATTTCAGCTCAACAAATCACAGACTTAAAACCTGTTTTACAGAGCAATCAGCTTGTGTTAAATAAGTACAATTTAAAAGTAATTCCGTTTTTTTAAGCCAGGGTAAAAGTTGCAACAAAGACGTGTTTTCTCATTGAGATAGTCGTGGAGACTTAGCTTAACCCAGTGCTAAAGCTACTATGGGGGGGCGGCGGGTAGGGCAGAAGACTTTGGAAGGGTGGCAAAAGAGGGTGGCAGACCTTTACAAATAAAAAGATCAAAATACACAGACGTATAATATAAAATGCGTAATTTGAGGTGCTCAAATTTTAATTTGAAAAATTGCTTTTGTTATTCTTGCAATGCTGTAAGAAACTTGTATAGAAGATTTCTAAATCTTTGTCAATATTTATGCTAATATTAATACTGCTAATAATAGTACTGAAGGCTTAATAAGTTGGCATTGCTAAAAAAGGTTCACACCTTCTTTTGATTTTGGTTTACTTTACTTGGTTTGGTTGGTCTGTTAGTACATACATTGTAGTAAACCACACCAGGGTTCACTTGCAACCTAACAATACCAGAGTGAATATTGCAATCTGCTTAAAAATGTGGAAAATCAAAAAGTATAAAACTCTTACAAATATGTGCGACAAATATTTATTTGTACTTATTTCTTTAGGATGTTAGTGCCTACAACATTTCTTTATAACATTTTTTGTCAGTTTTGATAGCTTTCATGTCAAACAGCTTCTGACCTCTTGTAGGTTGCAGTCATCGCTGATTTGGATAAAATAATAACACGTGGCTTCTCTCAAGCTTCAGAGCTGCAGTGCTTTTGCAAGAGCATCTTTGAAAAGTCAAATTAATGTGTCATCTTCTCTAAAAAAAAAAAGCAACAAACTGAACATTCCATGAGATATGAATTTACAAATATGTCGTTTATCATTCTTGTAGTCATCTGCTTCGTAAGTCACACAAATGAACTTTTATCAGGGAGTTTTGTGCAGCACAGCTGAGTGGAGTCACTGTTACCACTTGTCTGGACATTTATAACAAGGCTCATCAATCTTTTTTAGAGACTGTTCAAAGTTTGGATTAAAAACACCTGGGTTTAGCCAGGCCGACTCCTGAGGTTGAAGCTGCTCATGTGGTGTGGTCAGTCTGACAAAACCTCATGCAGATACAGGAAGGAGACTGAGCAGATTATAGAGCTGTGGCCAACGGGCCCTGAAATGACTAAAGTGCAAATCTTCTCTTAGATCAAGAGTTTGGTATGAAATAGTTTGAAATCATTTCAGACAAAAGTATGTGTTAGTTGTGTTTAAAATCTGATAAGCTTGTCAGTCATTCTACTTCTTGGTTAGAGATTGAAAGAAATATAATAAAACTACAAGGATACTGCCTTCCTTTCTTCTGTTTTTGTTCCTTAGGTGTTCTTGGCTCTGACAAAGATTACAGGAACAAGGAAGGTGAGACGTTAGGAAGATTGACCGTGTACGAAAGTAGAAAGCTTTGCATAATTTACAAGAGGATGTGTCATTAATTCATTTCAGAGAACCTCGAGTGCAGAACTAAACATTTCTATGTGGAGACACTCGTTTTTCCTAAGAAAGCCAGTGACTGCATGTATGTGCAATTGTGTTTAAAATAGTGGCCATGTAGATGAGTGTGTGTGTAGCTGATAGAGGTCCCTTG
Organism: Oryzias celebensis; assembly: GCA_014656515.1. NCBI lineage: Eukaryota > Metazoa > Chordata > Actinopteri > Beloniformes > Adrianichthyidae > Oryzias > Oryzias celebensis. The sequence goes on from BNCR01000001.1 coordinate 78,301,933, forward strand.
ACCCCGGTCAAGTCACTTGACTTCTCGACATCTCCGCCTTTCCCAGCTGTATCAACACATCCCCCTCTACCCACACATGCAGCCAGTGGGCCGGCGTACTTTTACAGGCTTGAGTTCAGTCCATCACACAGAAACTGACTGAGGGTTAGTGTGAATTTAGGTGGAAGAACAGAGGGTGGCTGCCCCCTTTACCACAGCTCCACTATGGCATTTAAATGATTCCTCTCCACCCTCACACTCCCCGCTGGCAACCATGCCCTGAGTAAACAAGGAGCTGGGGTCAGGGGCAAAGCAATCAGCACCAATGAGTTTCTCTTAATGGATTGCTGTGTTTGCTAACAGGTGGTTTAGTGGCGCCATAAAATCAGTGTTACATCAGTGGAAGCTCTGTTTCTGACGTGGCAGAAAACAATGTGGAAAAGTATTAAAATATTTTCTTATGTTTTTGTGTATAAATGAATAGATCATTTTAAACCCATAAAAGAACAATTTAATGTTAAAATTAAAAACGAAAATTAAGAGCAAACCCTTTTTTAATAAGTTATTAATAATTAAATGTATATAAAATTCGAATCTGTTATTAGATTGCATTAGGGCAAGGTCATATAGTATGGAAGCAGATTGCATTCAATAAAAAAGCTCACAGCTATAGATATGCATTATGCATAGATAGACATCAATTTAGGGTCTTTTGCATATTGTGGTTTAGATCTCTAGCAGACGGCTAATTGTGTTGCCTTGCACATTGTAAATAAGCCAATGAGGTAGTTTCTTCCCATCAGACACATCTAATAGACATTTCAAACAACTATATTATGTTTCTCACTACCAATAGTGTTCTGCATATAAATGTCTACTAAACATCTACCTGTAGACATCTCATTTTTGGATATTGTTAGATGTGTATTAGAGTACTTTTTTAAACAAAAAAGATTTCTGAAATGAAGTGTCTAAAGCACAGAGAAATGTTTTTTTTTACATTTGTCCTAAATACATTTTGAATCATTTCAGCTGTTCTGTCAGCTTCTCTCCCAGCTCTACGCCCCGGCTGCACTGCTGTCAGACTGCTTTGTCACAAGTTTATAACCAATCAAATTTTAGCCCTCACTTGCAATAACAATGGAAGAAAAGGAAGAAGTTGATTTAGTTGCGGATTTATTGCGCAAGCCATTCTTAAGACGGACTTTTCTGGAAAAATTGGACATTGTCAAAAAAGGCTGGCCAACTTCAAAGCCAGCGAGCCTGTCTCAACAGAGAAAACGACTTGTCTGCCACTTTCAGCCTTCCAGAAGTTTTGTCTAGCAAGGGTAATGGAGTTTTGTGACAATGTTGAGCAACAAAGAGGCAAGTACGAGAACTTCTATGCAGCCACTGAACGCACCACGGGCGCTCCGGCCGCATGAGTTGCAGCACCTGATTCTCCATCTCATTACCGGCAGCTTCACAGAAGGATTCTGGACAATATGATTTCCCAGACCAAAAACAGGTTTCAAGATTATAAAAAAAATGTTTTTCACCCTGCTCGACCCCAAGAGATTTGGGGAGCACCACAACAACTTCCCTGACGCATCCATCTCCAGTTTAGCACAGAGCTACAGAGCACTCTTTGATCTGACTCGGCTGAGAACAGAACTGATGGTCATATTTGTTGGGATATTGGGATTATTAATTGTGAGTTGCTAAGAAATTGCTATTGTTCGTCTGGGATGTTCTCGTGTACTTTATTAAGGGTTTCTGCCTGTTTCTGCCTCTGACGATATGAAGATGACCCTATGGCTTGTAGTTTGCTGGTTGAATTAAACAAATTATATTATATATTATCATATAATTATATATATATGAAATAATTCAAAGACATTATCGCCTCAGAGAAATGGGACGATCTTTACACCAAAGAAGCAAGAAGAGTTTGTGGAGCAGATGCTGGACTTCCTATATGAAACAGAAGTTGAACTTTCCTCACAGTCAGATCTTCATAAGCATTGGCTAAAGGGAGGCTGCACATGTAACTGTCATCCATTGGGTGCCTTTTTAAGTGAATTTAGTGATGGTAGCTGCTTTCTCCAGAGACATAGACCTATTCTCCTAAAGATCACCAAATTTTCTAATATCGTTTTAGCCTTAAATACATCTTTAGGGATGAAGAATGAATGGGCCTCTTTGTTTTATTAGTATTATTTCTGGCAAAGGGAACTATACATGTCTGTGTTGCACTGACCAAAGGTCTATACCCAGATGGCCACGGTGCTACAACTCATTGTAAAATTAATTCATCTTTCAGGCTCACTCTCCAGCATCGGCCTCATATGGCCTGGGATCTGAGCCAAACAATGCATTACCCTTCACCGCTTAACCTCCACTGCTTCCATCCCACACAGTTAACCCTCCTCTGAACAGGAGCATCCCACCGCCTGGACTGATTTACTGTCTGCGGGACGCTATGAGTTACCCAGTCCAGAGAAAGTTTACATTATGACACAGCATTTAGACAGCCAACATAACTGTACACAGGGCTTACAAAAGGCTACTTGCTCATTAAAAATGTTATGCTTTCTGAATTCTAGCTAATGGCCTAGAGTGCTTGAGTATTTAGCTCTGTGCAGTCTGTTCTGACAGCTGGCAGAGGTGAAAAATACCTGGCACAAGTCAACTCTCCACAAAAAGGAACAGTCAATAACAGGAAGTCAATCAAACTGCCCTGGCTTCCGGTAAACTGTGTACTCTGGACTGGCTGTTCTGACAGACGCCGGCTGGCTGAAACACCACTTGGCAGCAGGTCGACCCCCCCTGCTGCGTGGAGCTCTCTTTTGACTTTTCTGTGCCACACTCGCTTGTACTTCATCTGACTGTGGTTTTCATGTTCTGTTCAGAAAAATGGACCAACTGCAGCGATTGCATTGAAACCACCCATAAGTGCAAGACAGGGTAAAACCAGCTGATGACATATCTGACACATGCCACCAGAAACAAGAACACACATTTGAAATGTTTCTAGGAAAAAAAGTTTTTAAGAGTATTTCAGGTTATGTAAATATATAATGTTGCCCTTGGTAAATACTGGCAATCTTACTGAAAAAATAAACACCACCAGTCTTTACCTTGAGAGTCATTTGAGTCATGGTAATGTTTTTGCTAGCAAAAAACTCTCATAGTTCATCAGACTGATATGTGTTCCTGTTAATAAATGCTTACATTTTAAGTACACTTTATCTGACGGTAAAATTTCCGATAAAACTTTTTTAAAGTTCCACAGCGGTCCTGGACGGCACGAATCAAACTGTTTTCACAATTGTTTTCTGTGCTACTGCACCAATGTGTACAAATTTACCCCGTCACATACTCAAAAACTCACCAAAACGCCTAGTACGGTTTGGCGAAGATGAATTTTTGACATCGTAAATGACACTCCTCCAAAAAATGATGATATCACTCCGGGAGAAACTGTCTAAAAATGAATGAAGCCTAACTCTCTTATATCCACTAACAATACCAAAACACACTTGTCGGGAATATCCAAAAAAAAGTTTTGAAATTATTATGGGATGGCCACAGGACCTAGAGCCTGGTGGCTAAAAGTAGAATTTGGCCATTTTCACATTTTCCAAAATAGGGTTAAAAACATGGTATTCATGAAATTCCACCCACACATTACTAGCTTAAGTCTACAAACCAAAACTGAAGTTTTGTTGAACTTTGACCTCGGGAAGAATTTTTCAAAAAAAAAATGTAATTACCATTTACAATTTGTAAACTCCTTTGAGGGATTTTGATCTATCTCCTAATAACTCCAGCATCTTTGGAAAGCTACTTGGGGAAAAAAAAAATTGCATTAAATATGGTGTTAGCGTCGCAAAACTGGCATTTCCACGATCGCACAGTTTTTACCCGAATGTTGTGAAAATGTAAAACATGAATCTTTGGCTCAAGCTGAATGAAACAATATTACATAAATTTATTAATTAAAGTTAAGTTTATTAATTAAAGTTAAGTTTATTAATTTATAAGGCGCCTTAAAATGACCTCAGTCATTATTTAAAGATTTAAAAGCAAATGAAAAGAATCTTAAAATGAGCTCTAAATTTCACAGGCAGCCAGTGAGGGGTTGCCAGGATGGGGGTCCCTCTTACGTGCTCCAACCAGAACCCGAGCAGCAGCGTTCTGGACCAGTTGGGAACGCGAGAGCGATTACTGGCTAATAAATACATACTATATTTATATTTATTCCACAAGGAATGTGGGCATGGTTCACAAAACACCTTCGTTGCCAAGGAAATCTAAAAGTTTACTTCAGCAAATTCATCTAACAATTACATAGACATGTTCGTCACCCCCAGAAAACCCCAAAATAAAATGGTTGCTATGGAGGTAAAATCAACAGAAAAGCATAATTTTTTCCATGAAATTGTCACATGTAGTTCTGACTAGACAGGCAGAGACGGGAAAAAAAGAGGGAGGGGCAATTAACAGCCACTCACTCAGGGAGGGGGATTACGGGGGAGCGAAGACGGAGCCTCTAACAGCACGAGGGCCTTTAATAAATAAAAACAATATTATTATTTCTGTACAAAAGTTCTGCGTATTTTGTTTTTATACATTCTAAATACTGTAACAAGAATAATAAAGGGAAGTTCAATCCATCAGTGAAGAAATTGTTCTTTTTTTTTTTTTTTTACAAAGCCTTTGGAAAATAGTTGTTTTTTATTAAATGTTTCTGTTTTCTAACCCTTGTTGGTTTTCTGTAAGGAACATTAAGAAAAATGTTGAAATATGAATTGGTAGTTTTATTGGGGCTTAGCTCCTAAAAAAGCTTCATCAAATTAGAAAATCATTTTTCTTCTAAACTCTAATTTACTGTTCGTCACTATTAAGGTGCTGTGTTGATGGCACTCTTGTGCAGAATATCTTGTATAAAGTTAATCAGAGCAGTATGAGAAAGCTTTGGACATGATAACGTGATGGTTCAGGATGAGAGAGTAAAGATCTGAAACCATCACCTCCATCGAACACACACCCCGCTTTCTGAACCCTTTCTCACACTCTTTCTCACCCGGCCATGTTTAGAGCCTTGGCTTCAGACTAATTGAATAAGCGGTGACCCTGTGGACGGCCTCTCTGAGGGATTAGGATATGATCTGGAAAGAGCGGTCCTCCGAGGGCAAACACAGCCAATCTAGAGCCATTTCATGCTCTGCACTCCAGCACACGAAAGGCTTGCATTGAGGCCACACACATACGCAAAACACAAGAGGTAATTCATGGGTCCTCAAATGAAACATGTTTTAAATTCTACTCTGTCCTTTATGAAACACAGCTGCTTTTTGTCTTTTTTTTCCCTGTCTTTTTCTCCCATCTACAAATATTTTAAAGGCTATTAATTAAGGTTACATTCCATGTTTTCACTATGGATTACTATAGAGCATGGATGCAAAACATGCCTGTTTTTAAGTTAGATGCTAAATTGCTATGTTTTGAATCCTGAATAATTGCTCATGTGCTTTGTGATTATTCCAAAGTGATGTCAGCTTTTCTGTGCAAACTTTGCTGATTCTGATAACCTGCAGTTATTTGAAAATTTCACATCTTTACCTTTGCAGGAGACACTTCTAGCTTCCTTACTAAATATTTAAACCGATTTAGATTATACATTTAAAACCATGGTTATTTCCGACACTAAAGTTCTTATCATGCCCAAATTTCTTTAATAATTATTCTGAAATGTACACTTTTTAAATCAGTTATAGTGAAATGCTTTTTGTACTTTCCTGACATTTGTTAAGTGATTTCTTCAGTTCTTCCCTAAAAAGAGGAGTTTAATGAGCATTCAAGCCACCTCACACATCTTTTCTGGGAGCTCTGGGTCAGTATGGACTTTATTATATATTTGAGGAATCCAGGCAAAGGAAAGCATGCGTCTCTGTAAAATATGATTGAATTTAGATCATGTGTGGATATTTGCCCCATTTTTAACCTCATACGTAAAACGAATCATATAAAAGTCTCTCTTAATTTAGAAGCGGTTTCTGTTTCCTGGAGTGTCCTCTTCTCCAGTGCAGGACTTTCTGCCCGCCTTTCTTTTTCCAGCTGCCTATTAGTATTGTGGCTTCCCATGTGGCGCTGAATTTCTTCCCCCTGGCAGGAGGAGAAGCATGCCTATAGTTCACCAGACCTGCCTTTGCTGTCAAAACGGGAGTGGGGAGTAGATCTATTAGATACCTATATATCCTGGTGGAACAGCCTTCATCCCTGCCTTCCCTTTTGGCACATTAAATGTAAAGACAAAACCCAGATGACTGGTTCTGAATCTGTGAAAACAGGCTCTAAGTACACTGCTTTGGAAGTGGATTCTCAAAGAAAATAATGAAAAAGCCACAGGTGGAAAAAAATGGCTTCTCAAAGGACAATTCAATTGAGAAGACACAGCTTGCTGTCAAATTTAGCTCTGGTAAGTTTACTTTAATGCTCAAACTGATGGTAGTGTTTGTTTCAGAGTTACATTTTCAGTGTAAATTCTTTTAATTCATCACATTTTTAACTGTATTTAGACGTTTTTATGAATAAATTCAAAATGTTTTTCTGTGACACCAGCAACAAATCAGCTGTTACTGCAGCTATACCTTTATTGTGAAAGGTGGTAACATATTTTAAGAAAAAGGAGTCCAGCCAAAAGATTTGTAATAAAAACCTGCTCAGGTAAATCAGTTTTAAACCTGTCATCACCCACAGAGGTAATATAATTGGAAACAGGTGCTGTGCGTAACATGTTGATGTTGGCTACTCGTTTCCCGGCCCCTGAAGACGCAAGAACTGATAAATTCCACACTTCTGTCTAAATCATATTCGAAAATCTTTTGCTGGACACTTACTATATGGTTTTTCTTTATTTATTTAGTGACTCAACTCAAAATGTTTAATCTTATTGATATTTTTTCAGTACAGAAGCTGTGGTTTGTCCCTTGTGATTGGGTTTTTAGATATTTAAGCAGAAAGAGGCTTGTTACACCTAAATATTCTATTACAAATCAATAGTATTATAGACCTGATAATGTTAAATTGTATAATTTTATTGCCTTGCTTCACATATTTTATTGAAATGTGAGGTCATGCATATAAAACCAATTTAATGCTGTTGTATTTACTGCAGAAAAAAGTTATTCTAACAAGCTGCAAATGCAAAAAAAGAAAAATAAAAATGAATGTTTTATCACTGTCCTCCCTGTGGCCAAGCCTTTTACCACTGATCTGTCACTCTGTCTGAATCTGCAGGCTTTACACACTTTCCTCTTCCCCGGGCAGGGCAGAGACGCTGCCGGCTCCACATTCTCATCCTTCAATCCCTTTTCCTCCATCCCTCCATCCCCCAGCGTCCTGTTTACTCTCCAGGCCTGTGGCCGTGCCACCTCAGAGACTCTCCAGACCACCAAGGTCCTGGCGACTGACTTGGATTGGTCATTGACAGCCTTCGGCGTTGGAACAACAGGGAACGGTACTGTACTCTGTGGGGGGAGTGACGCTGTCAGTGGCTCGGTGGTTGAGTTTTTTGGGTTTTTTTAATGCTGCAGACCTGGATGTAGGTTAAAGATACAATTAACTGCGGCCTGTCCTCTGCATTGAAAATATTCTGGCTTGCATTATGCGGCCAGGTCACACAATGGTTCTGCACCACACTAGAAAAATCAAGAATTTGATGATAGGCATCTGACAATTACAGTATGAAAACATCCTTCCATTTTGGTTAAACGTATTATCCTGTTAAGGGTCACATGAAAGTTGGAGTCAGTCCCAGCTTCCACTGGACACTGGCATAAAGAAATACATGGATTTTACAACTGAAAAAATGTTGCATCTTCATGTAACTGAATGAGGGTAAAATCTCTCAGATTCTACTGTTACATTTAGTTCTGGCTGGCTGGAGGTTTTCATACCATCCTTCTGGAGTTTCCTGCATATCCATGAAAGTAACAGGAGATGTTATTTTTGTCACTGAGAATATGGGAGGGAGCTCATGTGGGCCTGCAAATGTCCTGGGAGCATAGTCAGTGTTGGTCGCCCTCTGCTGGTCAGATGCTGCAGCTTCTTTTGGCAGCAATGTTATGCAGCCAAATTATGGAGTGATTTTTGTGCCATTATTTCACACTCACTGTTTTGAGCGTACGATCTTTTAACAAATTAGTGTGCTCAAAAAATTATTTTTAAACTTGAAACAGTATAATGAAAAAATGAAACTCAAACATATGTGCAATCAAAACAATTTTCACTCAAGAAAAATTCTCTTTACTTTGCTGCAAACTGAGCAGGGCTACAAATGTGTCACAAAAGCCAGCCAACCACAGACATCAACCGTCATGCCCCGCCCCCATGCACCAGAAAGGGCCCAAAAGTCAAAACTGAAGACTTCTGACTTAAAAAAAAGAGAGATTTGAAAATGAATATTTGAGTTTTGAAACCGAAAAACAGAAAATTTGAAACTGAAAAAAAATCAAGGTTATTTATATTTGACTTGCAGAAATCATCATTCACTTTTTCAAAGTCTGTTTTTGGTTTTATTTATTTTAGTTTTTCAGCTTTCAGATTCAAGTTGTTGTATTTCTGTTTTCAGAACTCTTGGCCCCAATTTGGCACCATAGATCATGGTCTGCTTGTGTAACAGAAGTACCACAGCACAGGAGCAAGCATGGCAAGCCGTGTCTTGACATTTAATTGTACATGGGTGGTCTTTTTTACACTGTTGGGTTAAATGATTGGAAGTTTTGAAAATGCGCAATGAAAACACGAGTTGAGTTTATAAAAGCAAAAAGGTTACGATTTGGGTCAGTCTGTCAGCAAACCATTATAATAAACTGCACTGTAGCATGCGCGGCTACAGTAGTTAAGGCTTTCTTAGAATGCTAACACATTGTTTTTGCAGCAAAAAGGCTGCCATTATGAAATGATGAGGCCAGTATGAGGTGTTCAAGGCCTGCATTTGGGAACAGTTCAGACATGGACAAAGTGAGACTGTGTGGCGATGGATGCAGATGTGTGTGTAGTAGCAGACTCAACATAAAACTGAAGTCTGCACTTTTTTTTTCTTTTTTTTGCTGACTTTCTGAAAAAAGGGTTTGGATGGGATTTTGACTTTCTGTAGTTCTGTAGTAGAAAGTTCTGATGGCCTCTCCATCAGAGGAAAAAGAGGCAAACACTGAATTTAAAAAAGTTTTTAAGCCGAAAGACAAAAATCAGTTGAAAGATGAGCAAGATGCTGCTTTGAAATTTTTAGAAAGCATAAAACTCTGGGTGGCGGGGTGAAGGTTGCGCCTGGCTCCAAAGTGTTTGTGTGGAGTCTTCAAGATTTTGACCACCACAGGATGTGTGTGGGCCATTGTTGGTCACTCCAAGTGCTACCTCAGTGGTACAACTTCCTCCCGAGCCAAACAGACGCACCAACACCCATCGGATTTTTCATATTTATTCCTTGTCTTTTAGAACCACTGGGATTTGCCTAATTTTTTATCTCATTTTGTCATTGTTGCATTTTTAATGTGTTTACTCTTAGTAAAAAGTAGTACACTTAAAGTTTATTTTATTAAGTATGCTCGAGTAAGAGTAAGGAAGTAAACTACAGGCCATGTACAAGAATACTTCTTCAAACTAAATTGGAACATTTTTAACTTACAGGATGTAGATAGTATGTAAAGTAAACTTCAAGTATTTCAATTTAAGGGTGTATTCAGACTGGACACTTTTGGTTCTCTTAAAGTAAACCAGAGTTTGTTTCCCTTGATTATCTGGACCAGATTTTCCCTCCTTCTCTTCCTCTGCCTGCCAGAGGAGCGTGACAACTTCAGTGACTTTAACGTTAAATCTAACAGATCCATTTACACATTTCTAAACTAAACTCATTTTGGCTAATTGGATATTTTTCCAGTTTTTCACACTAATTAGAAATTTCTGCTAATAGTTACGCAGCATGCTAGATTATTTAGCTATTTAGGCATTTAGTTGTTAGTTTAGCATGCTAGCTTGTTTGGTTAGTTTGGCATTTATTGAGGGTTTTCTTGGGCTTTTTTTGGCCTTTAGCTAATATTTTAGCCACATGCTAGCTTTTTTGGCTAATTTGGTAACTAGTGGAGTTTTAGGGCTAATTTGGCTTTATTGTAGGTAATGCTAAATATCTAGTTGTCAAATATTATTGTTTATTGGGATTTTTTGCAGTTGCTGTTCTTACAGTTGCTGTTCTTACAGAATTCTGAAAATACTGATGATGAGTCAATTTGTTTCTCATTGTTTGTACTTTTTAGATAAACACAGCAATTAAAAGTTTCTTGATGTTCTTCCTTTTTATTATATCTATTGAGAAAAAAATGACTATTATAATCACACATACAGGACACATTGTAGGTTTTTGCAGGTTAAAGTGGTTTCCAAACAACGTATTCGTCAGTGTTATAAGAAAAACAAAAATTTCTTAAATGGTGTCTCTTGATTTTAAATCCCCAAAACTCCACCAATAAGAGCAAGAACTTTGTCATAAACACCCCTGAATGGCCTGACCAGTAAATCTTTTTGCTTGAGTTGCCTGCCTCGCAACACTTTAAATTTCTCCCTCAAAATGGACGCTTTGTGTGGTCAAGTGAACATGGGCTGAAGAATGAACCGCAGCACTGTGACTCTTTTCCTGTTTCCCCTGTCTAAAAGCAGACTAGCTTTAAAAGCAGGCTGAACCAAAAATGCCAAACCAGTGAGAAAATTTTAGCTTAGCTCAGGCATCAGCAATCTCCCTACAGTGACTGACAAATGGATGTTTTCTTTTTAAGTAAAGTTGCTGGACAGAAAAAAGAATGTGAAAATCTGACTGTTGTGAGTATTTTACAGAAACTATTTTCTTTACTGTACATCCATTAAAGCATTAAATCTTTAACCTTCACTCCTCAATACTTAAAGTTAATTTTCAGCTGGTGTCATCGATCTAATGCTCCATCGTGGGAAACATGTTGCACCACAGTGGCGGCAGTCGTCTGCATTAGGTTTGTGTTGGCCTTTGAGGGTATTTTAGAGACGCAGGCAGAGAAAATGCTACGGGTCCTCAATACAGTCACTGCATGGTGCAGCAGGACAAGAGTTCAGCTCATCCATCATTGTGAAAATGCTGTGGCCATGATAGGAGAACATCACTGAGACATGAAAATTAAATACTTGAATCCAGTAACGAGATAAATCACGTGACGTTAGGTTTGTGGCAAAATTATTGTTCGTCTTTAAAAAAGTTTTGTACTTGTAATAAGAGATTTGTGTATCTGAGAAAGATTTTGTATGTGTAGAAAATAAAGTGTCCGTTTGTAAAAAGGGTTTGTACTTTTAGAAGAAGTTTGCGTGCCTGTAAAACTGGTTTTTAACTGTGGAAAAAATGCAAAAACGCTTTGTCTGTGTGTGAAACGTCATATTCACATAGGAGCACGTGCATTGATGGCGTGAAAAGTTTATACATATATATATATATATATATATATATATATATATATATATATATATATATATAAACTTTAGATCGCTTTTTCACAAAAGAAGAACACAACAATGTGTCGTGGACCAACAGACTGCTAAGGTTTTTTTAGGCTAATTTGGAGTTTAGCTATTATTTTAGCAACATGCTTGCTATTTTGAGTAAATGAGACATTTTTTTCATTTTTTCAAGCTAATTATGCATTTAGCAAATAGTTAAGCCACATGCTAGCTTTTTTTTTTTTGTCTGGCTAATATGGCAACAACTGGAATTTTTTAGGGTAATATAGCATTTTGCTATTTTTGGCAACATGCTGTTTTAGTTAATTAGACTTTTTTTGTTTTTAGGGAAATTTTTATTTTTATTTAATTAAAAAAAAAAACATTCTAGCTATTTTGGCTAAATTAGACATTTTTCCATGTTTTCAAGCTAAATAGGCAGTGAGCTAATAGTTAAGCAACATGCAATCTTTTTCAAATGATTTGGCATCTACTGTTTTTTTGGAGCTATTATATCATTCAGCTGTTTAGTATTATGCTAGCTCTTTTTGTTATCTTGGCATTTATTGAAGTTTTTTAGGCACTTTTGGCCGTTAGCTAACATTTTACCCACATGCTAGCTTTTTTAGTTAATTTGGTAACGGGGGGGGGGGGGGGGGGGGGGTAGTTTTATTTGGTACTTAGCTTTATTGCAGTTTTGGCTAAATTGAACATTTTTCCAGTTTTTAGGCTAATTTGTAGTTTAGCAAATATTTTATCATTTTGCCAGCTGGTTTGCCTGAATTAGATTGTTTTTACATTTTTTAAGCTAATTTGAGGTTTAGCTAATATTTTAGCGTTATGCTAACTATTTTGGGAAAATATAGCGATTTTTTTTCAGTTTTATGGGCTAATGTGGCATTTAGCTAATATTTTATCAAGCTATCAGCTTCAGCCTTCTCATCTATCAGCTTCAGTATTTTCAGCTTTCAGCGTTTTCAGCTATCAGCACTAGAATCTTCAGCGGCCACATTGAGCTTACAGCATTCACACTTGTATTATCATAGCTAATGGTATACATCTAGTAAAACAAAAGCTATTAACGCGATAATTTGACACCCCTAGTTTTACAAACAACCAATTTCTTTTCTATAAATACACAAAACATTATTACAGAAACACAAATCTAATTTTACTAGTACAAAATCATTTTTTGAACAGACAATACTTATAAAGGTGTGTTAGGACTTGCTTGTATTTGTGTGTGGTCAACTCAGTGTACAGGAATAGATGAGAAAATCACTTTAAACGTGACAGGTGAGATTCAGGTGATATTTGTATGATTAGAGAGTCCAGAGTCTTATGTCTTTGGGGAACTGTCTGAAGCAATAAAGTATGTACAAAAGCAGCATGCAGCACTCTCTCTTTTACACATTTGCTTGTGTTACCACACACAGGCTCGAGACAAAGAGCATGTACTTGTATTTGAACAGGGTACTTGGCTCCACTTTGTGCATTTAGCACGGACTCCTTAGTGTGAGGAGAGTGGAGTACACACATGACAGCCTGACGGATTGTGGTTCTTCGGGCCACGGAGGCCTTTCTGCAGGCCTGGCAGAGTGAACAGAGACCCCATACCAGGCCGACGGGGTGAGCCAGAGGGATGAGTAAATACATGACTGATGGAAAGTGGCTCAGTGTGGTGGGACCTCCTGACCAGCACCAGAGCCCAGCCTGGAGGTGATATGGAGCCAAACAGATGACCCAGCAGCAGGAAACCTCTGAGGTCATTAAAGGCTTCAGTATGGCCATTTGATCAGAGTGGAAACCTCTGAACAAAAACATTGGATAAAGCAAGCTGTTGCACCCCCTGCCCCTTCTGGACATCAATCTACGAGGCCGGGAGTCCCTTTCATTTTACAAGTCATGGGTGGTTACAGATTTCTGAACACTAATACTGCAGAGACTGCATTTCAAACTGCTAAAATATGTTAAAACAATAAAATGTATGATAAAAAATATAAATGTATCAATTTGAAACTATTTTCTTTGATCTTTTGTCTACTTAGAACATTTTTGTGCAACTGTCAGCAGCAAAGATATTTGAGACATGAAAAGATCTAAAGAACCAGAAAGTAGGACTTAAATGATAAAAATATTTGTATGAGTATGAGGCATTTTCTGTTTACAAGAGCACAGGTCAAATATTTCCTTTTGAACTGTGTTCCTTAAAGTGAACTGCATTGGGTTTAAATGTCACATAAACTGAAAGCTATCAATTAAAGAAAAAGTCAGTTTTGAAGACTGTCTATGTGCAGAAGGCCTGGGTTTCATCGCTCACCGTTAGTTTTTGGTCAGTGTCATGTTCTCTTAAAGATTGCAGCAAATCCCACAGCTCATGTTTGCAGGTGGTTGCTGGGGTTTATCTTTCATAAAAAACTGTTCCCTCTTATAACCAGAAACCACAGAGGTAATCAAGATCAACACCAGAAGTATTTTCATTCAGTTACTAATACTGTTGTAACAGTTAATTTTAACAAAAGTCCTATAAATAGAAAGTTGAAGCCACATGTCTATATGTACCAATCTGTTCTTTCTTTTAAAACTAAAAGCTCACAGTTCTGACAGACAGTAAATCCCGCAGTAACGCCAGTCCCTGAACGTTTCTCATTTATCTCATTTAAATGTAATAACCTATTTTCGTGATAATTAGACATGCTTTGGTTATTATTTGAGCCATATCCTAAATGGGAAAATAATGCTTTTTATTTATTTATTACCAATAGGCCAAACTTCATTGATAGGTGAATTTACCTTCTAAAATTACAAAATTTTTATACAAACATAAAAAAAATGATTAAAACAGAGATGTGCATTATTTCAAGGTTTCACAAACAATTGACACTTGTTAAAAGACAAGATTTATAATTGCAGGAGTCAATAGTGAGGCAGTCAAGCTGAGGACAGAAAGAGATGAGAGCATTCACCAAAATACAAATGCAACAAAATGTACCAGATTCAACTGTTAACAACTGTTAAAACACAAGTAAATGAAACTAGAATGTAACAGTTTTTCATGTAGTTTGCTGTGGCACACAGAGTGCAAAGTAGTAGTAGTAGTAGTAGTTGTAGTAGTAGTAGTAGTAGTTGTAGTAGTAGTAGTAGGAGTTAGAAGTGAGGAGACTATCTTGTTGGTCATAATTTTCCTTAAAAAAGTTCAATCAAATTGAATCAAGTGCCATCCCAATGTTGGAACACTGAATAATGTTAACCTGAAGATAATGCTGAAGTCAAAACTGTATCAGTGCTTCTGGGTCAATCAACTTCACATAACAAATTTGTGTTGTAACTTTTCCAAGCGTTTGAAAGACCCGCTCTGATCATCTTTTCATCAATTTTGAAAATGTTCCCAGTGGTCTTTTAGATAGGATTATCAAAAAATCAGTGCCCTTTTCTGGAAAAGTTTTTGCAGAACGACAGGAGTTCATTAGAACTCTGAGTTGTGGGTGGGACTGAGTAAGCCTACCTTCATGTCCCATCATCCATCTGTTTACAACTGTTCAGCTAGCTTACAACCCCTTACAACCCCAGCTTAACATTACTGGTGCAACGAAAATGGTGAGCATTATCTGAGCTAGTCATCTACAAGTGGATGCATCAGAATGAAGCAGAGCAGACAGCTTGTAGCTCACAGATTGTAGTATCTATGTCACTGCTTCAAATGTATTCCTTTAATCTGCTCCTGTTTCACAACAATTTGAACAGAGAAATACTCAGAAATTCATTTTAAGCACATTTTTCTTTATATGTGTCTTCCATCATGAGAAAAATGTCATAAGAACATGGTAAAAACACCAAAAACACAATTTTCTTTGGAGTGGGTTTTTAAGTGTGAGCTGACATGCAGGTATGAGGGAAAAATGAAAATTGCTAAAAGTAAAAAATGCATTAACAAGTTATATGCAAAGCACCAATGAGGAAAAAAATGTCTTTTTCCCTGAATGGTTTTCAAATTTCATCGACAATTTAAAATCCTCTCACACTACAAATGGCACTCACAGGATGACACTTTGAGCCCTTTTGAGCCCTCTTCCCCCTACCAAAAAAACACTTTACATGTCTAATGTCCATATAATTCATAGAAGAGCGGTGATATCTGTGTGTCACCGGTCTTGACAAAACTGTGAAGGGATAATTGGACATTCTTATTGGCTGCAGACCTGAGCAGAGTAAAGAAACGATCACTCACGCAGCATGTTCCCACACTGGACGTGACGACACGTGTACCGCTATTAACTGAACATAAACGTGCTCTCTTCACCCCCTGCTTAAATCAGAACCACCTGCATGAGCCTGAGAACCGGCTGGTCTTCTCCTCGGACCTCCTTTGAGAGAGCGCACCTCTTGTTTGGACAAACGTCAGGGCCAGCTCCGGGGGCTCTTACATGAATCGAAGAGCAGACGAGGGGGAATCTCACCCTTCACATAGCCCGGAGACTCATCTCCTCCCTTTTGAGCAGTGCGCAATATTTTTTAATTACATCCAGGAAACTCCTATTACAAAGGACACTTTCTAAGTGAATCTGGAGGGGAGGGGGAACTGAGAAGTTAAGGTCAGCCTTTCCTTTTTCTGTGAAAGTCATTTTTTGTTGCGAATGTGGGTGGTAGGTGTATCGACTAACAAACTGTGGAGCACGCCACCTATAGATCTGGGTGAACGGTGACAGACTGGTTTGCTAAACTCATGATAGCAGGTCTCCAAAGGTAAAACTCTACTATCGCAACAGCAAAAGAAGTGATTAAAGAAAAAGCTTCAGAATCTTTACTTTTTCCATCATTTGCATGCACTTGTCAATTATAATTACAACCAGCAGAAAACGGAGGAAATGTAGGCATGTCAGACTGCTCTTTTTCCCACACCCATGTTTTTTGCTCCGGTGGTCTGTAACTGACAGGATTTCAGGCAATATTTGTTATCTTTCGCCTCAATAAGTCCATCTGGTTTCAGTTTGGCTCCCTAACATCGCCCCCAGAGATGTGGATGGAGGGGACTTATGGGTGAGGCAGCATGGTGGAGGGGCAGTTCATGGAACATTCTCTTTTCTTAAATTAAATTTCTAACCATTTTAACCTGAACCTGGGAGTAGGGATAGACGAGGAGCTTTCATTTGGCTTCCACCCTTCAGGCTTTGAAAAAAAAAAGGTCTGAGCAAGAATCTTTAAAAAAAATCAAATCAGAATCACCTGTTTTGCCAAATGGCACACATGTTCAGAGTAATGGCTATTGTGAAGCCGGGTTTTAGAATAAAGGACTGTATGAACTTTCTCTGAACCATTCCTGACATGAAACTTTTTTCTGTCAGATGAATGAAATGATGTGTGAAAACAGATAAAGTCCAGACTAAACAAAGCAGGCGGTTTTAGGTAGAAGTCTTTATGAAAAGAATGTGAAATTCCAGTTTAAGCTTTTGCATGGACCTTTACATTTTTCAAGTGTTTAGTTTTGAAACGTTTAATATTGTAAAATTGAACCAGCAAGATAAAAAACCTTTCCTTTGAGAGGTTTAGACTTATGCACGTAGTCAAAAAAGCGCTTAACACCAAGGAGCTTTAGCTCAAGTGTTGACATTCTTTCGACTACAGTAAGTATTT
The DNA here is from genome assembly GCA_014656515.1 of Oryzias celebensis. NCBI lineage: Eukaryota > Metazoa > Chordata > Actinopteri > Beloniformes > Adrianichthyidae > Oryzias > Oryzias celebensis. The sequence continues at coordinate 78,319,042 of BNCR01000001.1, forward strand.
AATCGTTTGCGAAATGAACATAATTCTAGTGGATTCTGAAGCAGAGAAACGGGCCTTTTGGCCACTATGAAACACTTTATTTTCGAAAATCAGCTATGAAAGCCACCTTTCTCTAAGTCAATCAGTTGATTTACATCGATCGTGTGAATGGTTGAAGAGTTAGGTTGCCATCTCCAATGTGAAAAGGTTATTTAGCATTTAGATTATTTCATCAATGCTCATAATTATTTGTCTACTTTAGCAATCAGTCATTTCAGTAGCATTTCCCATTTCGTATTTGCCAGGTTTCATATTTTCAAAGATATGTTGGTTTGGTTTTATTACACTGGTCTCTTGCTAAATCCTAGTTCTCCCATCATCGTCGCACCATTTTCGTACATTTTTTATTGCCTTTTTGCATGGTTAGTCTGTCTGAGAAAGGTGTATAAAGTGTCTAGTTAGGGGTTTTACTGCCTTAAAACATCCGTAATCCTCTAATCTTACTTCAGATTTCTATCCCAGGTTACTTTTAGAACGCATCCACCGCAATATACGAGAGACTTCTGTTTTTTCCAATGGTCGGCCAAATTTAGCTAATTTTAGTTTTTTAAACTTTTTTCAACTACTATAATGTACTGTAGCATGGTGTAGAAATTAAATTTTGCAAATATAATGGCAGCGATTTTTACTCAAACATTCCAATTTTCCAGATTTACCTAAATGGATTAGTTCACTGGTTTTGTTACAGTGGCATCTCAAAGATTTAGAATGTAAGTGAAAGGGTTTCAGAGGGAAGCTAAGGGGACCAGGGGCAGCAGCCTAAAGGTAACAGTGAGTTGCAAGAACTATTCAACACTGCAGCTTTAATTTGTTTCATTTTTTTTCTACTCTTTCATAAATACTTGGGCCAGCAAATACAGGTGTTTTTAATCACTGACGGCTGTGTCAGGTTTCCCTACAGTCAGGAAACATACTCCTGGAAAGTCTTTAAACTCACAAATGTCCTTCACCAACACCAAATGACCACTAAGATGTAGTGGCTGTACAGTTTCATAAAAAATAATTCTTTTTATAGACAAATGTGTCCACAACTCGAGGTCGGCAACTGCAGGTTTCAAACTCTCAGAACAGCACATGAACTAAAGAGAAGCACCATATGTTTCAAAGCAATAGCTGACAAAAAAGAAAGTATACAGGTCTGTATACTTTCTTTTTAATAATAATAATAATAATAATAATAATAATTACCATTTTTCCTTTGAAGGACAGGATTTCATGGTGTGAAAATTTGGCGCACAATTCTTGACCAAACAGCAGATAAATGTCAAAAAGAATATGAACACAATTGGTAAATTCTTGTGGGAGTCTGGGATCTGGTGTAACGATCCGTTGAAAGTAAACTGCAACAGTTTGAATCCGTGGATGCCTGGTTTCAGAAGTGTAAGGGAAGCTGCCATCCCAACAGTCAGTCATGGAGGTCATGCTGCTCTTGCAATGTTCAATGTTCTTCACTCTGTAAATGATAGTCAAGTACAGGGTTCTTCTCAGTTACTTCTAATATGGGATTCTCTGTTAATGACCTTGTATTGGATTTCACGTTTCTCACCATCTCTTTGTCTTTCTCACTGAATTTACTATTTGGATCATGAAGGCTACAAACAGGAATCATAGCCTTTGTTACAACCTAAATGTTTTTTGGCCAAAAAGGAAGCTCTTCAGTTTTGTCTAAACAATCAAATGCATATTTCCCATGGGTCTGTACCAGAAATCTGCCATTTTCAGCATCTTCATGTAGAAAAACGCAACACTTGAAAATTCTATCACACATTTTATATCTCAGTATTTTGCTGTGGTCTTCTCAAAGAACAGCACCACAAGTGAAGGTATCATTTAGTTTGGTTCCCTCTAAAGAAGGTTCCTGGAAGCAGTCATATTTTAATTCTGAAGAAGCAGAGTGGTTGAGTTAAAGTTTTAAATAGACCTGGTTAGGATTTAAAACTTCCAACCAAACATAGCAGATTTTAAATAGCTTCTAGTAGAAGGGAAATCTATCATTAAAAATATTTACTGTATATGTATTAGAATCTGCAATTCAAGACACCTACTCTGCTCCTGAGCATAAAAATAAACAAACTAAACAATGTTTTTGCTTGTCAGCTGTATTGAGCGGCTGCATGGTGGGGTAGTGGTTAGCAATCTGGCCTCACAACAACAAGGCTTTGATTCAAGTCCCGGCTGGGATCCCTCTGCGTGGAGTTTGCATGTTCTCCTCATTTTTCATGGGTTTTTTCCAGGCACTCTCTTCCTCTCACATCCAAAAACATGCCTCATAAGGTAACTGGTACCTTATTCTGCTCCTAGGCATACATGTGAATGTACAAACCAGCAACCTGTTCAGGGTGTACGGTAGCTGGGTTGGCTCCAGCAGCACCATGACCCCAATAAGGATCCAATGGGTCCCAAAAATGGATGAACTGTCTTATTCTTCATTTCTCAAGAAACTACACAGTTCATCAAGTTACAGAAAAGAAGGAAATCCAGAATCTTTAAGACATAGTTTTCATTTAATAGGGGTTTACACACTTCACAATTACATGCTGAATTTGTTAGCACTCAGTGAGAATAACTTCCCCAGAACTCTATTTTTCTAAAAAAAAAAAAATAATAACATTACATTCATCATCGAGGTAAACTACAACCTTACATTTCTACCTCAACATTCATGGTGTGTGAACCTTCACAGAAGGTGCTTGATAGGAAATCTTTGCTGGGTGACAAGTCCTCAAAAGTGTCGTAGATATAAAGACAAAGATACAAACATAATATTTCCTATGACTAATATGACCCAAAATACAGCACATTTAAATATAAAATTTGAAGAAACTGTTAAAAAAAATAACCAAACAAACCATGCTGGTTTTCCACAAGAGTCATGCAACAAAATTTTACTGATAAGATGTGAGCTGTGCTGCTGAAGAGTTATTTTTAAGCAAAGCCTGTTTTCTTTCTAAACAATCGCAGGAGAGATGAGGAGAAGCAACCAAACGAGTCTGTTCACCGCAGCAGGTTAGTCGATTCTTTTATTATCCTTCAATAATAATATAAAGTGCACATTCTACTTTTTCTGACACCAACCACGCAAATTCCATTCTGTCCTCAAACACAATATTTAAGGAGCCTGTCCCACTTTTTTTATTCAAATCAACCATATATTTTAATTTTTGTTTACTTATCTAGTGGAATGCCCAGAGGATTTTCCCATTCACATGACCTGATCCATCTGCAAATACATGGATTTGTAAAGACAAATACAAAAACCAGTATGTTTTTGTGTAAGAAAAAGGCTTAGATGAGAATAATTTAAGTAAATTATGAAGCAACTTGTGCTGAAGTGAAAGTAATAAAGAAAATGTTCCAAAAAAAGGTCTTTTTTAAAGCTTTATCAGATCAAGTAACGCATAACATCCAATAACAAACCCACTGCAGCACAGCTCTAATGCTCATTTTTATCAACTATAAAAGTGCAACCAGACATTCATAAATATTCAAAGACTGAATTCCTTTATTTACTGGATTTGCTGAGATTCCAATCATTCCACAACTTTGTTTTATGTCTGTTTCTTGTTTGGTAGTCACCTCTTTCAGAGACAGGGCACTTAAAGAAAGTACGAGACAATGCATAACTACTATAAACGCCTCAAAAATGCGTTGCTAGGGTTGTTTCTGTTGTTGTCTGTAATATGGCAGTGGATCCAAAGTGGAGGTTTGCAGGATGCGAACATTTCAGTCCATATTTCAGGTGCACAGACGGGAATTCAGGTGATTTACGCGGACAGAAAGGTTGGTCCAAGTGGTCACAGCAGGAGCCGTCACAGCAATGAGCTCTAAAAGGAAACACCGAGATGGTTTACTTTCCAGGACCATATATGTAACTTCTCCTGCCTTCTGTGCAAAATTTGAGACATGCTTCCCCCTTGTGGATAATCTGAAAGCCTGACTCTGCAAGTGAAATTATTGGTATCATATTCAGATCTGTTCCTAGCTGAGCATAGAACCTTTACCAGATAAAAAAAAAAAAAAGAGAGACCACCCAAAGACTCACATTAGCTATCGCTGTGAGGCACACATGATGATCTTCGGGATTTGCACATCGTTTTCTGTGAAAACATTTTATAACATAGAAAGGGATATTAAAAACACTAAACTAGAACAAAGACAGATGGGATTTTGAACATTTTTCCTACATATTTTCCTGTAAAGCATTGCTAAAACATTATAAACACACACAGGTAATAGTAAAATGTTATATATAATGCTGTGCAAGATTTTAAGTATCCTTTTTAAAACATTTAAAACAATCGGGGTTGGTCTACCCTAAGTATGCATTCTACCTTTGTGTGAAGACGATGATGAAGGACAGGATCAGAAAGCCACGGATGCCTTATTGCCTCACATGCTCCCATTCTCCAGCTGTTCAAAAAGAACCACACACACACATAAAAAAAAAATCACATTTTAAATCCTTGGAACATTTTTAATGTCAGCTTAGGTCACCTCCACACCTCTAGTGCACGTCTAGGCCGTTTTGCTCTATTATTTGTGGCTATTCCAAGACATGAACAGCTGTTGAGTCAAGCAACTATACAATCGCAGATTTAGTTGTTCTTCAAGCTGGAGATCAATGTCAATCAAACTAATCGACTCTTTTTTGCTGCATTTATCATGTTATGATTATTAATGAAAGTAATGTCATTTGTTTGTTGCCGGTGCTTTTATAGGTTACAACAGGGCTTGAATTCAAAGTTAACTTTATTAGCAATCTCATTTATTTCAAAGTAAACACAGTCCATTAACACTCTAATCAGCAGCTAATGAAATGTCCTAAAGAAATCTCAATTATCCTCACAGGAGGTGATCAAAGTCCAAACCAGTGCTTCAGAGCTTATTTGCATATAAACACTATAGGCATAAAGAATGTGAGTCAAATAAAAACCGGTTCTTGGCATACAAAACTTCTCTGGCTGTATACGAGAACAGGACCGAGTGACTGCAAAGTCACCCGAAGAAATGACATACGTCCCGCTCCAATAAAATCAAGTCAATTAAGTCGCCTTTTTTTTTTTTTTTTGCAATGTTGGACCCAGACATCAACAGTGATTGGTCAGTCTGAGTCAACGTTTCTACGGCAACCACTCTCGCCAATTAGTAGAAAGCTTATGGCAGCTCCTCACCCCTACCACTTGACAGCGAGCTCGGGAGAAATAGTCAGATATTTAGAGCATTCGATGATTTATTGAGGCATCTGATTGGCCAATTTATAACTTGCATACTTACAATAAAGAATAAAATATCACTGATTAAAACTTTGCGGATTATTAACAACCTGTTAAAAAAGGTTATTCTGACAAATAATATTATTCTGGACCAGAATGCAAGCTAAAAACTAAAAAAGGAAGGCTCAGGGAATTTGCAACTGAACCCTGGTGTGGTTCACTACAGTGTGAACACAAACAGATCATTTTGCAAACATAATAGAGAAAAAGCATTACAAGTGCCAGATTGGAATGTCTTTCCTGTAATTTTTTTCTTGCTTTTGTGACAGACTATCCCAGAAGTAAAACATCTGCACTGTGTACGGCAAACCAAATCAAAGTTGTTGTTTACACTTCCCGCTGGTTCCACAATGCCAAAAAGCATTGAAAAAACTATGTGTGAAGTTAAAAAGAGGTGCATGAAACTACCATTTATTGACGATCAGAAGTCTTCTTATGAAGTCTTTGGCCTCCTCTGACGTATCCACAAACTCTTCCTCCTCAAAGTTCCACTGACAGGCCAAGATGTTGTTCAGAGTCTCTGTGTCGTTATCACCAAGGAAAGGACATAGACCGCTCAGGCTGAATGGACAAAGAATAATTAGTAGTGGTTGGTGCATGAGTGTGCACCCAAGTGAGTATTTGCTTACAGCATGTAGGTGATGACCCCAAGGCTCCACATGTCTGTGTTGAATGACACAAAGTCAAAGTTGATGACCTCCGGGGCAAGAAACTCTGGAGTGCCAAAGTTAACGCGCAGTTTCTCTCTAGGTTTGTATCTAGAGGGCGATACGATTGCAGGTCACAGGTGACGTTTAGCATTCTTGAAATGACAGCAGTTCGTTAAACTGTCATAAATTAGAAAGAAAGGTTGCACTCACATCCTGGCAAGACCAAAGTCAATGATCTTGATCTTACTGGTGGCTCTGCTCACACACAGAATGTTTTCTGGCTGCCAATATCAGCAAAAACAAACAAAATGCAAATTATTTGTTTAAGCAGTGAGAATTTGAATTCAGTTTCCCGAAATGTAACAGACTTAGTCAGGATTCACTTTCTGTTACTTGTCTTTAAAGACCAACTCCAATGAAAATGGTGTTTTTAACATGTTCTTGTGGCATTTTTCTCATGATGGAGGACATTTATTAGAAAAGTTCAACTTAAAACTGCATTTCTGAGTATTTCATTGTTTAAATCACTGTGAATCAGGAGCAGATGAAAAAATGCTGTTTGAAAAACGTAGAAAATACGCTGGGTGGGCCACAAGCTTCTTTGCTGAAACAAAGAGCTCTCAGCAAAAAAAAAAAAAAAAAAAAAAAAAAAAAAAGGGGGGGGGGGGGGGGTGCGAATAACCTGGAGGTGAATTTCTAATGAACTACTGCCCCCTTGCACAGAATGAGTATTTTTTTATTTTAGATATTAAAAAACCTATGTCATTATAATTAAATTACCCCAGAGAAGCTAAAGATGATTGGAGTAGGACTAACTATGCATCACCCCTTCACTTTATGGGAAAATAAATGCATTTGTAGCCTGCCATGTTGTAAGATTTTCCATAAAAGCTGATCAGAATTGCATTTCTGTTTTTCATTACCTTTAGGTCCAGATGCAGTATAGACATTTTGTGCATGTACTGCAGGCCGTCACAGATCTGTCTGATAAAGACCACAGCATCCAGCTCCATCAGAGTGTAGTTTTCATCAATGATTCTGTCAAAGAGCTCCCCTCCACCAACACTGATGAAAACGCAAGCACATGGAGAATTTTGAAGAAATAACTTTCGTTTTTAAAAATATTATTCAATTTTGCTTTGGTATATGAACAGATAACTAAAATAATGGGATTTTATAGTTCTTAATCAGCTGACTAATATGAGTAGAGCCACTTTAAACTCCATAAACTCTCAATTTAATGAGGAATTAATCTGTAGTGAAGGTATAAAAGGAAGAGCATACTATTCCAGTACAAGGATGATGTCATTCCTTGACTCATAAGCTGCATAGAGCTGGATCAGGTTGGCGTGGTCCAGATTATTCATGACCTGGATCTCATTCTTCACCACCTCCTACCAAAAACACAAGCACAAATAGATGCAGACAAAAAGCGCACAGAGACAAAGCACATCCAGACCGATCGTGGGCATGCGAGCGCACACAAACACGATCAGAGGTGTCAGCTGTTCTCTGCTATCACAGACTATACATCTGCTTCTAGGCCAAATATTTCTCACCTCATGCTTTCAAGGACCAGCCTGGTGGGGTTCTAGCAACGGCTAAAAACTTCCTGCCTTTTATAGTTTATGTTGTTGTCAAGCTAGTCTTTGAAATACAGTCATCATGACAACATGTGTACCTTTTCTTTCAGGCTCCTGGCTTTGATGACCTTTGCAGCCAAAGTGAGGCCAGAGGAGTTCTCGATACATTTGTGCACCTGGCCAAAGCGCCCCCTAGAGGAACAAAGAAGACATGAATTGTGCAGCTGCGTGGCAACACTTGCTGACCCAGCTTTGGTCAGATGTCCCTGCAGCACAAGGGGAATTATGAAATAAAACGGCTACCGTATGGTTTCCCTTTTTCCATGACAAATCAAAAAATGATCAGGGATGGGTGAGCAAAGTGCGTTTCCTTATCTGTTATTTCATGAAATTCGAGTAGCTATGCGTCTTCTCTGTGAAGACAAGGATTAACACTAAGTGATTAGCTACCAGCTGGCACAGAGGATACAGTTTCACATGCCTTTCAGTTCCTGAGTAAAAATAACTCCAGTGACTCTGAAGTTATGAAACATCGAGGAGGGGAAAAGAAAGAAGGAGGGTCAAATGGGAAAAATGTGATCAGGTTTTCAATCGAAATTTGAGAACAAGCTTCTCAATGATCACCTGTAGATCAACATGTCATCAACAGCTTTGATTTGCTTTGCGTTTTTATGGATATTTGAAAAGCGGTGCAGCACCCACCCGCCCAGGACCTCCTGCCAGTTGATGGTGTAGAAGTTCCTGATCTGGTTGGGTTTTGCCGACACAATGCGGTGGTTGAAGGGAGCTGACGGAGGAGGCCCGGAGTCTGAGGAAAGATGCGGAGGCAATAGTGAGGGCGGGATCTGTTGCAAGGATAATTATTTAGAAGGTGATAACACACAAGCAGCACTGAGATCTCATCAAATTAGCACTGTCAGCCTTTTAACAGAGCTGTTGCTAGAACTGGACTTTTCTGCATTCAGAATAATTCATCAACAAGCTTTCTTGACCGTTGATTGTTGATAGACTGAGACAATTCCAGTCTCAACAATCCATTTTTTATGATATATGATAGATTTGGCTCTTCCAAACAATTCAAATTTGTTTTAAAGGTATGTAATTGTTCTAAAAATCTCATTATGTTTATTGACTTGACTCCTTTAATCACTGTTTTTGTGACGCCATCACATTAACTGATTAAAACTGTCGTCAGGCGTTGTTTAATCCTGCGTTGATCTTTTTAATTCCTAATTCTTCATCAAGGACAAGTTTGATATTTGGGATTTTCATGCTCTTGCAAAGCCAAACCGTTTACTTGGTTTTTTTTCTCTCTTGTGTTTTTCAACTGCAAAAGTTACAGCAAACATGAATTGCTTGTTAGATTAGATGTTTTTTTATTTGTTTTCTTTAATATTTACCTGAATTTTTGAAACAGTGCCAGAAAATTAGGCTTTCTTTTTATGTATTTGTTTCTCTTTGTTTTTTTAATGAAATATTGTTCTTCTGCAACAATAAATCTCTTATTTTAAATATTATATTAAAAATTAACCAGCTTTTTACTTCTGTAACGTAAAATGTATTTAGTGTGCTGCTTTTCTTTCTTCTTATTAGCAATATTTTGACCCCTTGATGCCTGTTGATACAAATGCACATTAAGTCACTTTAGCTCTAAAATGTAAAAAAAAAAAAAAGTCTTAAATTGTGCCTTACCTATGAAGAAGCGCTCAGCACCATCGTCTTCATCGTCCTTTTCTGTGAACTGTTCCCTCATCTCGCCCTCCAGCTTCTCTTTAAGGCTAAACTGCAGCTCAACTCCATCTGCTTTGAAGACGGCCCAGTCCTCAGACTCGTCCCTCTGCTCCTCTTCCTCTGCTCGGGTCTCAACAGTTTGGTCGTCTTCAGTCTCTGTGCTTGATGTTGCGTCCTTGTTGCTGTCACTGAGGGTGAAAGTTCACAGATGTTGGTTGGTTGTTTCATAGTCTGCCCTACAATTTTCTTTTTTTTTTTTTTTTTTTTTAAAACAGTAAGAAAAACTTCCTCAACAGGCCCGGATCTATGAAAAACTTCAGATTGCGTACAGATCCTCTGTATGTTTTTTTTTTAACTGTGTATTAGAATTTAAAGATATTATTAAGATATCAGAATGTAAAATAAATAATTATTATTTGTTCCAAAATAAATCATTTACCGCAATGTAGGAAAAACAACTCAAATCTATCATGGGTTGATTGATTGTTGCTGATTGATCTTTTTCTCCTTAAAAAATAACCACATACCTGATATTATCCTCTTCCTCTTCTTGTTCTTTTTGAGGAAAAACCTCTGGGACTTCAGGAACTTCTTTAGCAGCCACATCGTGCCCTTCCTCTGTCTCATCCTTAAATTTGCATTTCTCTTCTTCTTTACTTATGTTGTCGTCCTCCACAGTGAGCACGGCTTCTCCTTCTGTCACTGCTGCTCCTTCCTCGCGGTCTGTTTCTTTGACCTCCTCCTCGGTCAAAGCTACAGCGTCCCCCAACTTTTCAGAGACAACATCAGGTTCCTCATCCTTGGGAGGCATTCCAGCCTCCAGATCTGGAGGAACAAGCTGGAGGTTTGACTTCTCCACATTCTCCTTGTTGAGTTTCAGGACGTCTTCAAGAAGAAGAGCTTGCTTCTTTAGGGAGATGCTGTCTACAAGAAGTGCAAAAACTATAAGGATTTACATAGTTAGCCTGCAGTTAACCTGTAGCATATCCCATAACATACTGTAGCTTTCTCTCTCAATGCCTGGCAAAAACATTAAAGACATTTACTACAGAAAATCAAACCTCCCATCAAGAAGGTTTGCAGTGACGAATAAGAGTCAGCAAATTAGATCAGTAAAATAAGCATTCACACAATTTCTGTACCTACTTAATGTTTTGTTTTTAAGTTTTGAACAACACAAATTTGACAACATTTATACATTTTATGAACTTTTTGATGTGACGCTTTAGTCGCATGTGTGCTGCGGGTTTTTGGGTTGTCCAGGCTCACAGAGGGTCACAGAGCGACTGCATCTTAAAAGGGTGGGTTTTGTTCCCTCGAGGCTCATGTGACCACCTCATGAAAATAGAACTTACCACAATTGTGTATATGATGAGTGTTTCATGAAATATTTGTAAGGAAAGTGTAAGTTACAGGCACTTATGATGTACAGGGGATGCCGTGGCACAGTGCCCTTATGCAGCAGCCCTGTTGTTTGTAAGGTGCACACACTGGTTCCTGAATGACTGTGTGCAAATGCTGCACACACAGGATGTGCAGGTGTAAGATACTCACAAAAATTATACTCTATTTGTCTAATTTACTCATTTCTAATAGCCAGGCAGCTTGCAAGAAATGCGTGATGATCGTGCACTTATCACATGTACACTGCTAAAGGGTTTCCTGCGCAGAATTCACAGGGATTGAAAAAAGACACACTACTTCCCTCCTTACTTAATTTTACGTGTTGCTTAAGTGTTCACCACAACCTGTTGCCTACGTCATGCCCGTAGAAAAAAATGTGCATGAACATTTTCGCCTTTCAGGCTCACCAAGTGATCTACATCCAGATTTTCTGCATGTCCTGCACAGATTTGCCCTTCAGACTTAAGCTGTGATCGAACCACAGCATGGCAAATCCCAGTCATTTCTGTGTGTTTGTGCGTGTAGCTGGGTTGTCTTTAAGAGGTGGTGTTGTGCTGACTTTCATACCTGCTACGTCTGGAGGCTTCAACTTCTTTTGGGCTTTTTTGTGGCCCAGATCTGTTCCGTCTTTTCCTTTATGGTCTTTAGCCTGTCAAGACAATAAATCCAGCTGTTTTTCTTTTTCCAATATCAAAGAGGAAAGCTGCTTTCACCTGAACTTTTTCATCCACCATCCCCTGGCTTAAACAACATTTTCTTTTCTGCATTTTTTCTCGCATAGTTTCATCAGTAAAGCTAATGCAAGAACACTGACAGCACGTGGTGTCCTATTAATATTGGAGAAGAGTTCAAAAATAGGCTTATTGAAGATGCCTCATGAATTAGGGCAAACAAAACGAAAAGTGCACACTTTATGAAATAAATTTAGATTTAACTTGTGGGATCAGTGTACAATGCCCAAAAAGAGAACATGAACTCTGATCAAATAAATAAAAAAACGACATCATTCAAACAATGAATAGATTTGAAAAAATATTCTAGATTAAAAAGGAAATTGGCAGCATCTCCCAACTTGTTTCATATCGTGGCTTTTCTTTTTCACAGCTGATGAGCAGATGGCAACAGAACAGTGAATTTATAGCTGATCACTCGTCCCACTCAGCAGTGGAATGCAAAGCTGACGCTGTGTGGAAAATGTTACCAGTAACTGACAGTTAACGTTCAAATGTCTCAACAGAGTTCAAAAATACCGACGATGCTCATAAAGTTCACAAAACTGAATTTGAGGAGCCGCATGTCGGACTCTGAAAGCTGTTGTGAGGGAAACAGGAGATATTTCAAGTGCAGAATTTCCCATGATACAGCATTTCAGTTCCAGCCGCAGGTCAGAGGATCAGGGAGTGCGTCCAGAGGCCTCGGATTTACATGTTAAATATCTCACACCTTAGAGGTGGAAAAAAAAAAGAGCAACCAGCTGACGCGCTCTCTGACGACAACAGAAATTCCCTGAAACATGAACCATGAAGGCATCGCGTTGGTGATTGGTCATAAATCATTTGAAAGACAATCCAGGCTGAATATATCTTATTAGGTACCACTTTTCTAAAACATGCTGATTGGTTTCTGCTCTGGTTGTTTGTCTGGATAACAGAGACACAACCTCTTGCAGACATGCAGGCGGTAGGAGTGTCATGATGCGATCTTTGCCCCTGCTGCCAACCAGCACTTAGTGAACCTTTAATGGAGATGTCATGTATTAGTCAGGCGTTAATCTAGATGTATTTGGAGGGCTTCTTTTGCACGGATCACAGCGACTTCAGTGGGAACAGTCTGCACTTTCACTTGTTGTCTTTTTTGAAAATCAATAGGCAGGAAAAAAAAACACAATGCTGATTTTTTTTCATACAAATCAATCAAACCCCCTTGATAAGATTATCATCAAAACTTCAGGGATCCACAAACTCCAGCCTCAACAGCTTGAGTGTGGCTACTTGAGACCAGGAATGTAAAACCGTTTTCCTCAGAATCCACTGACACACTGGGACAAACGTAAGGCTAGTAGTGTTTGTGGATGATCTTTGGAAATGTGAGAATAAAACATCAACACAGATTAAAGGAAAAAAAAAAAAAGAAGCAGAACAGACTGCTCATGTTTCACCGCCGGCCTCTCCCGAGTACCGCCAGGATCCCCGGATCCTGCCAAGGAGGCCACATTGCACTAGCACAGGAAAAAGTTTCAACAGCCACAAACGTGAGCTGAACAAGGACTTTGCCATAAGAGTTATATTTATCATAAAGTGTCTGCTCTGCTTGATTATTATGTTCTTCCTTTTTTTAGCCTGGACCACCATGGCTCTGCCTCGTAATGAGGCATGAACACATGGAAAAGGGCTGTTTTCTACCAGTAGCTAAAGAAATGTGTCTTCATTGGCTTAAAAACAGCATGTGCAACACAGACAAAAACAGCCAAATATTTCCATGATGACGGATGGATACTGCTGTGGCCAAAACACAATTAAAGACTGCAACTTTGTTAAATTTTAATAAAACCCAGCTTGTAATTCAAACCTAAATGTAGTGACGTCCATAAACGTTCATTTTGTCTTACCTTGTCAACCTTTTTACTTATTGCATCTGCAGATTTCTTCTTCACAGCTTGCCTTCCTTTATTGTCCTTGAGTTTGGAGCCCTTGCGAGCTGCTGGGCATTTGAACATCATTTCCATAACCTTTGAACGCTTCACCGTCTCCCCAATGAAGCTGATGACCTGCTGCATGCTGAGGACCAGCTTTTCCATTCCCTCCAGCTTCTGAGCCTGCTGTTCAGACCTCTGGTTCACCACAGAAATGATGGTGCTCATCTCCTTGCAGATCTCCTTCACCTCTCTTCCTATCTGGGTCTGGTTCATGACTTTGGGTGATAAATGGATCTCTTCTTTGTCAACCTTCAGGCTCTCCATATCCTGTTCGATGTCGTCAATATCGTGAGACATCCCATCAAGTCGGTTTAGGACCTTTTCTTGGATATCCATGAGCTTGTCCATCTTGCTGCTCAGCGACTCAATGCGGTTTTGCATGAGGTCAAAGCCAGCTCTGCTGCTGTCCCCTGCGCTTACAGCTAATGAACTCATGGCTTCTAAAGATGCAAAAATCAGATTAAGACATCAACGTGTTCAGAGAAAAACCACTGGTAACTTCTGCTTTCAAAACCGCAGGAATCGAATATTCCAGATCAAAAAGAGCACATAAGAATAATCATCAGTTGCATCAAGGAATGAATTTAATCTGTGACACTGTAAAGCTAAAATAAACTGCTATAAAGACGACTCTCAGGCCCTGTGCTCCAGATAGAGAATTAAGAATAGAGTGGGTCGGTGTACCTAAATGTAAATAGTGAGCCGACGTCAGCAGGGTTCAAGTGTTCGGGGTGGGAACTTGGCAGAGCTCGGCCTATGAGAAATCTGAGAGGCTTGGAGTGCTGAGCCCACCTCTGTGACTTCTTTGTGAGGTGTCAAAATAATCACTGTACATCGTGCTTCTTCCGTGCACAGGCAACAAGGACAAGGCAGGGGAATTTACACAAATTCTCTTGAGCAGAATGATCTGGCATTAGAGGAGTGCTAAGGTGGATTTGGAATAAGATGCTCAGGAAGAAGACTTAACAAAAGAGCATCGTTTGAGATTTTAAAATGAACTGGGATCACAGTTTCAACACTTTTAGTTTCATTAGGATCTCAATAGACCCAATATAATTGTTTTCAGTGAGCCCAAAAGGGAATGAAAGCCGTGCTGGAATGCAAAGTGTTTTAGATAATGAAAGCCTCCAGTGTCCAGCCTGTATCACAGGGAAATGTGACGAGCACAGGGGCTCCTGGCTAAGATATTAGATAGTAGGATGCTTGGCCTGCGCGCCAGAAGAAGAGACACTGTGATTTATGCGGTACTGACTCACTGACAAAAACATAACCTGGTAACCCTCCTTAAGAAAGTCAGGGATATGTTTCCATTGAGGTTGTGTAACGCTGTGATCCTGTCAAAAGCAGCAATGATCCTGAATGGTTTGCTCGAACAAAAGTGTTGCACGAAAAACAGAAATCCAAATTGATCTCGAGAACTAGATCGTCACAAACATTTGTAGCCTCCATAAGTGACTTCAGCTGTGTATACCCAGAAAATATGTCAGACGGCAGCAGCGTGAGCTCTAAGTGGGTCACAGCACCCCAACAAAGCCACCACCCTGCAGTGACTCAGGCTAAAGTCTGCGCAAATGTGAGCAGTGAGTGCTGTGGCAGAACTGGGCAGCTTAAATTCACAATTCATCTTGAAGTGAACGAGAAGTTTTGTTCAAAGCCTGCAGAAGGGTTCTTAGAATTGAGTCCCTCGTTTTGTGTGATCTCCGCTCATGGAAGTTACATAAGTTTTTTTTGGTGGAGTTGACTCCTTCAGGGCAGAAACCGGCCATCAGTCACTCAGCAAGCATGCGCTCACACCTGCATTTGGATGCCAGGCGACGTGGGTCGTTTGCAGAGTGTTTTGGCAGTTTGCCTGGTGAGTCTTCATGTCACAAACAAACCGGATTTTTCCACAACAGCAACAAGAGAACTGAGGGTATTTGGAGTGGGCTAAATGTCTAAAAAAAATAGCAGTTCATTAGATCTGCTTGAATTAAATTGTTGTAAATCAAAAACAGAAGAAGAAAAAGCTGCTGGAAAAAAGCTTGTAGCAGTGATGTAGGTGCTACAGCCGGCACAAGCTCCCTGCTCCGTTTCATGCTGATGCATCCAAATAGATCCGTCTTCATTTTCCTCGTCCAACCTGGAATCTGGATCAGAAATGTACAGCTGGATTTATCTGAAATTGATGTCCATTTTAGATGCACCACTAGTGATAGCTTGGGGGATGATGGGAAATGAGCACAGGCTAACAGTGTTAAATTAACATGGTAAATTCCTGCCTCTCTGCAGAAACGAGGTCTTAGAAAACAACTGTTTTTTTTATTTTCATAGTACTTTATATAGTTTTTTTTATAGTGGACCAAAAGATGACTGAAGTGGGTCTTTAACTATGCATTAATTCATCAAATGAGGCGCAGATTCCAAACTTTGTAGTCGTTTCTGCGTCTTTCTTTGAGTCAAACCTCATAGGGGATATAAACAGCTCTGGGGCTTACGGCATAAAATAAATATCATGTTAGTCTCTCTTAAACGTATCAGTGAAACTGAAGCCAAAGAGTGTCATGGAACCACAGCCCATCATCAAACTCATGCCTCACCTTCTCTGCCAATGGCAAGTATGTGTGCACAGAGTGGGAGCTGCGAAACCTCTGCTCAGTCTTCAGAGACATGAACTAATGTTTAGTTAATATGACATGGAAATGATCGAGGTATGTAAGGACAGAGTTAAGTCATTAAGATTCTCAAAAAGCCTGTGAACATAAAAAAGAAAGATAAATTTGTGTTGTCATGTTGATTTGCATGGCAGTTCCTTTCTTAAATGAATCAAAATGACTTTTGCTTTCTCTGTAATTAAATGGGCAGCTTTTATTTTGCTTGATTCCATTTCATTTCTGAATGTCTTATGAGTGCATTCCAACAAATTAAAATATCCTTTTTTATAGGGCACAGCTTCTTACAATCCCAACTTTAATTAACTGAAGGGGGTTCAATGACTTTCCTCACAAATAGTTTGGCTTTTACACAAACAGGGACATTACTACGGTGGCCCTGAAGGGCAAGTCACACCACAAATCACTCAATGCAAAAATATATTAAAGATCACAATGACAATTTAAAAAGCAAAACAAATATTAAAAAACAACAATAAACTTTAGAAATCAAACTTCTAGATACCAAAACATAATTCCAAAGAATGAAACATTTCGGGGAAAAAAAACAATTTTGAGAAATCAAAATGAAATAACAAGAAGAAACTGTAAAAAGTAGGTACTATGGGATATCACTGAGTGGACGTTTTTGTTTTGACATTTGCTTCTGTAATATTTGCATACTAATAAAAGTTTTATGATGAGAACGGCGCATATCTAGTATCACTTTGTGCAAAGTTACTTTTGGTTGAAATGACAGACAAATGTCATCATCCAATCAGCAACGCCCTATATTACGTGACATTTTGGAAAACAAAAGTCATTTCCAGAAATTAAAGTGAAATAAAAAAAAAAACAAAAGAAGAAAAATTTGCCTGTTTTGTTTTCCATTACATTTAATTTTCTTTCATTTTGAAGAATTTTGTTTTGATTACTAAAATGTAATGTTGCTTTTTTATTGTTTGCTTTGCCTTTTTGAAGTGTTGTGATCTTCAATATGCTTTTGCGCTGAGTGATTTGTTAGCGTGATTTGCACGTCGGAGCCACCGTAGAATACTGAAGGCGCATGCGGTTCCTTAAAAGCTGAGAAGTCTTTTTATTGATGTAAATTCCACTGAAAAAGAGAAAGTCACACTGAGACTGGAGTTTCACACACTTGGGTTTTTTGACAGCAAATGGGAAATTAACTGAATGTATCATAGACGTGTTGGACCATTAGGACTCTCTACTTGAGCCGTGTGACCTGACATCAGTCTGTGGCTCTGCAGAGGATGCTAAGGTTGCTCCAGCCTTCAGCTTTTCAGCATCACTGAGTCTGGGGTCTTCCTCTTCACCCCAAAAACGTATGTAGGGTTTAGACGGAGTGAGTTTACAAACAAAACAATCACATACAAATGGTCCAGAAAATCGCATTTTTCTATTTGCTAAAAAGGGAATCAGCCTCTAAATATACACGGAAAACATGGACCACTTAGAAACGTCTTGTAATAGATGTAAAAATAATGTAAATGAATAAAAATGAAAAGTATGAGCTTAAAATTATGTAGTCATTTCTGCTGTTTAGCTCATTTTTACACCAGTTTTTCCACAGATGTGCTTGGATGCAGCACTCTGTGAATATCCAGCTTCTTTTTGTCTTACCCTCCCCGAGTAAGGCTCTTAGACTGCAACACACTGATCCAGACTATTCTGAGGTTTAAATGTTTTCAATTATTTGACTCCGATTAGTGCTTGGCACCCAATGTTAAACTTTTAACAAAATGTTTTAATTTTCTATGATGTTAGTTGTCATTAATCCTTATAAAATCATCCAAAATAATAAAAATATAATATAGCAGTTTTTGTTTATCCGCTAAATCTTACATATTTTTTTAACAGAATTCTATAAACAAAATCTTTGATAAACAAATTCATTTTTAAAGACGCACCTTTACACTGTAAAAAAAAAGTAATTATTTCACAATTTATATAGAAATGAAAGAAAATAAGAGCAGAAAAGATTGAAAATCTCCATCAAAGCCTATTTGATGTGAAGACGAGCTAAACTTGGTAGAATTTGAGTGTTTTTAACAGTACAGAAGCAGAGCTGAATGAGAGAATGCTGGGATCCAAGTTAGGCTATTTGTCTGGCAGTGAGACAAGGCTTGCTGTTAAAATTGGAGCGCTGCCTCTCTGACAGAGGACACAATGTCCTGAGGATCACGGGGTACATGTGCTGTGTGGCTACTGTCCAGACACCTCTGCCGTCTCCTCTCACATATTCCCCCCGCCAGCTCGGGCTTCACTTTCTCTTGGAAACTTCTGGGCTTAAGTGTGCGCAGCAGCCGTGAAACTGAACTCCTGCAGCTAATGTCTGAGAAGTCTCCTCTGTTCTTCGTCTCAGCGTCTCCCTCAGCATGCC
Organism: Oryzias celebensis; assembly: GCA_014656515.1. Taxonomy (NCBI): domain Eukaryota; kingdom Metazoa; phylum Chordata; class Actinopteri; order Beloniformes; family Adrianichthyidae; genus Oryzias; species Oryzias celebensis. Next base: position 78,337,445 of record BNCR01000001.1, read on the forward strand.
TCTGTGGTTTGTGACAACACTTTAACAAACCTCTTGGTTTTGTCAAAATAATGTGATAAAACCTCAGTACAAGAGAATGTTCCATATAAAACCCAAGGAAGATCGCAGCTATGTGCCTACTGCCGCATGCCAAAACACTGTCAGATTTCATGGATGAAACCGGAACAACTTTAAAGATGTGAAGGAGACAAATGTCCATTAAGCTGGTAAATTAGAGATGACACAATTATGCTTTTAGAAAAAGTTTTCTGATGCTTGAAGTTTACAAATGTTTTCTGAAAGTAAAAACCCTCCCACGTGTTTGGACTCATCCATGAGTAAAAGTCTGATTACTGCTGGATTATGGGTCACAAAACAGAAATAATTTGATGCTGGTCTGTTTTCTTTTAAATAAGTCAATCTTCTATCAGAATGATAAACTTAAGTCTTTTATGGTTAAATAATACATGTTTTTGACAGTGATTTTAACCCTCACTGAAGTCAAGAATGCAAACAGGAGGGATTTAATCACCTCCATCTGAAAGCTTTCAGCACGATTGTCACTTAATTGATTTTGTCAGATAGAACTCATTTCTGGTCAGATTGTTTTTGTTTTTTAAAGTACTGTGCGACTCCTGAGTCAAGCCACGAAGCTTGGAAGGAGGATTTTTCCCAGACAGACTATTATTACCAGTATGGACAAGCAAGAGGAGCATTACGTTGAAGATACCATGGAGGGCGTTAAAGGCAGTGACAGAATGCAAAGAAAGCTTAGTCACATACTTGCAGAGCTCCCACAGTGAATGTCAGTGTTGATCTCCTAAATGCCAAGAAAGGAATGGAAAGAGGAGAGTGGGAGCACTCCAACGGCTCTCCGAGGTACACAACATCAACTACATAGGTGTTTATTTATAATCAGTGCTGTACAAAATCACTGCATTTGTCCAGACTCCTGTCAGGTATAAATAAACGCATGTTGAACATCGGGAGCGGCAAAGCTTTGATGTAAAGAAGGACACAATACATGCACAGAATGAGATGAAAAGTGACAGACGGTCAAGTAATGTCCGGCAGAAAAGTATGCTGACCTTCACAGGTGTGAGGAATGTTGAAAGGGCTGTGAGGTAACAATTGTTCCTTCACACTCGTGAAAAGACCACAACTGTCCACCAGATGGAGATGGAAGACGCATCAGCAGCTCTGAGCGTCTAAGTCTTCCACCAGAGTTCACTGTTTCTCCAGGCCAAAGCTAACACCTCCTAAAAAGCATCATTGTTTAGTTTTGTCATCATATTCGTACCAACAAAACTGCATCATAATTATTCAAATCGTCTTTAACACAAAAAGAATCCCCTTCTGTGTAAAAATCATTGAGTTTTACTTATCTAATTTGATCAAAGTAACCAATGTGGAGACAGAAGACTGAACTCTATGACTTTCTTATTGATTCCTGCAATAAAAATGTACATAAAGAGCTGTTTTCAGATGTTTACAGCTGACTAAAACACATTTTTGATTTAAATCAATGTGATGTGGTAGCTTCTGTTCAACATTTACATCAATATTTCAATCACAGCACCATGAAATCCTCTGACTGAAGCATCATCACATATTTATTGCAGAAAGCCCCTTTCCTTCCCAAACTTCTTGCCTAATGACAGGTCACAGTTAACAAAAGAATTGTGCTCTTAACCTGTATCGCCTGGATCAATAAGGGTTCATTAAAGCCTGAAACCAACTGCCAAAATTCAATTAATTCAATAAATTAATTCAATAAATTAATTCAATTAATTTGCATAAACAATAGAATCCATTCTTAACTTTTTTTCCTCATTTTCTTATTTACTAAGACTTTCTTTGTAAGATAAAGATAATCCTTTATACAGATATGATACTAAACTCTCATTTCACCATCAAATCTAACAAACGTTTTAGTTTTTCATGCCAACACAGAAGAAAAACCATACACATAATAGATGTTTATATATATAAAAAAAGATCCAGACCTCTTAATTTAACAATATTTCTTTGTAACAAAGCCCCAACAGAGTGCAATAGGTAGTTAAGGATGGTAACTCAGTGCTGATTACATCTTGGAGATATCTCAAAGAGCTCTGTGTGTTATTTCATAATCAGTCCTCTGGTGAAGGACTGTCAAAAAACGCCAAATCTGCTTGTACACAACAGACAGTAAGTTGCATCAACAATAAAAACAAAAAGAATCTCTAAGAAAGCATTGTGGCTAAATATATATTATGTTTATTTTTTTTTAAAAGTGCTGCACAAGTACCTGAATAGCAGAGGCTCTTTGCTTCCTCCTGGAGAAGAGTAACGTGCACAGCCTGTTCCAGACAAAGGAAACAACCAGACACATCCTGACAAGCCAAATGTCTCCCAAACTCCCTTCGACTTTCACTTTACCCCCCATCCTTCCCCGCCGGCTTTGCCTTGATGAACCTATTTTTAACAGCAAAAAGGGGCCCCTCAGAGATTAGAAGCAAGCACCTCCAGGTCTGGATGTGGACCCCCTCAGAGTTAGAACTGCCCAAACATAAACACAGCAAAATCCCTCGCAGCTCCTTTTAATTTAGTCAACCACTCGACTCCTGTCGGCGTTGTACTGTGTTGTACTGTTGAAGGACGGACAGTCTGACCTCTTGACAAAAGAGTGGCAGGTGCCAACAAAGACACAAGCGCTTTCCAGTTGGTTTTCACCACAATGAAAAAGTTTTCATTTTATGCCCTTTTGAGATCCACAGTCTGCTTTCTGAAGCTATTTAAATCACAACGGCAAAGCAGAATGGATCTGTGACACTGAGAAAAAGGGGTTTTGAGCCAGAGAATCAAGTATGTGCAGGAAAAATACATACCTGTATTTATTTGTTCAATGTTATATTTATTTATAACATTTTAAAAGTTTTTAGAGGATTTTTTTTCATCAAAATAAGCATCAAATGAATCTGAAAGATTCCAATTTTGATGGTTTAATCTTTTGCATGCTTTAACAAATCCCTGTGCGATGTGAAATGTTAATGGTGTCTTCAAATTATCTTGTCACATTAATGTTCTGCATGCTCAGAAAGTCTCCTCTAGAGTCACCACCAGCTTTGCCAAAAACAATAAGAAGAGCGGAATGCTTTTGCTGCTTTTGCATCTACTGGCTGTGGTATGAGTGCTGCAGGTTCAACAGGGACTAACGGACACCATTGACTAAATAAGCACCGAATAAGCAGAATTCTAATTCAATACCTCTGTTTTTATGCTTTCATAGAGTTCTGGACATAACTGAAATCTTTCAGTAGATAAAGTTTCTTGTTGTGAAAACTATCTTACTCGAAATATGTTTCAAGATTCATCTAAACTTGATACAAAAATCAGAATCCTGATGTTTTGTGAGAAAAAAGATCTTAAAAAACAAAGGTAACAACCTTTTAAATGTTGTTTTATTCATTTTCTTTCTTCATTAAAAGTGCGATTTTACTCCTTTTGGAAAAACCTAACACTTCTAGCTATAGTCGGATCAACGGTAACTGCGCAGATGCTGATAAGCCTTCGTATTGACATTTTTTTATGTTTATCAGTGTGTTTTTTCTTCGTTTAATTTTGGAACTTAGCTATTTTAACTGTTCTACAGTCAAAACATTAAGTTTCTGTGCAGTTTAGTGACTCTTGCAGTTAATTAAATATTGACAATCAACATGAAAAACTCAATTGAGCTCCTTTAAAACTTTTTTTCACATTTTTTTTATCAAAAAGTAATATTAAAACTCTACAATTCAGCAGACATTTATATATTCGTTTATTTGAACTCAACTATTCATATTTCCTCATGTTTTTGAAGGTATTTTTCTTGGGGCTTTTTACATTCCATTTTGTAATCATGATGTGGTATATGAAAGTGTGTTTTTCTTTTCTTCATGTCTATTTTGCCAACCATGATTCCGTTCTCAACCAAGCTAATGTGAAAACCCCTGTCAGTTGGTCCAGTTCGCATCTCCTATTAAGTCATAATGAGTTCCCACACAGTCCATCCTTCACCTTTTCGTCTCCTTGTGCACCTCTGCTGGTTATTTCTGATTACTGCAAACTTGGCCGTGCGGAACTACATTTTAAACGGACTCCCTACTTCCTGCTGGGGTTACACTTTTCTGTAACTCAGTACAGTGGCTTGCACTTTTCAGTTTTTTATTTGTTAAAAAGATGGAACTCTTGCATGATTTTCTTTCCACTTCACAATTGTGTGCCACTCTGTGTTGGTCTCTCACATAAAATTCCAATAGATTATATTTATGTTTGTGGTCAGAATTTGAGAAAATGTGGAGAAGTTCAAGGGGTGTGAATACTTTTCCAAACCACTGTACCTGGCAGATGGAGCTTCATTGGTGCCTTTCATCACATCTATTGAAAGGCATTAAAGCCTTTCATCCCATTGGTTCTCTCCAGTGCAATGCTTCTTGGGGCTTTGTTTGCTCTAGTAGGGCATAATGTCTATTATTTGTTCTTTAATAATCAATATTTTTAAAAGGTCTGTTAACGCACAAGATTAATTTAATAAATATTAATCCTATCAACGCAGATTAATTACACTCTGTCTTCTGCTAGTTCAGGCTTCCGGAGCGTGCATCAAATTCTGAATGCACAATTTGTTGGGCGCCATCCTGCTTTTCGCATGGTCACTTACAAAATAAAATAAATATTCAATCGATTTTTAGTACTTTATTGTTCTTATTTTTTAGGTTTAGATCGCTTTTTCACAAAAGGCAGAGTATTTGACATAATGCGGCCTGTTGTCACAGTAACACAATGCATCACTGAGCCGGCAGACCTTGACTGCCGCAGCAAAGGAAAGCGATATTTATAAATGTGCTGATTGTCACGATAGGTTAATAAAGCATCAGTTGAAAGAGAAAGTTCCCCTCTTACTGCTTGTTTTGTCCAGAAGATGAAGCAAAAAGCTTGTTTTAAAGAAGCCTGCACATATAGAATATTGTGACTGGAACTTCTTCCGGAAAACCCAGCAGCCAATCAGAATAGAGTATTCACCCGTCGATTTAAAGTGCACAAACACACTGTTTGTTTCTTATGGCTGTATATCAGCATCTTTGTTTTCTTGAAGAAATTCTGCAGACATTTAAGTCTTTAAAGTTCTGCTAATCTTACTGTTGATGCGTTTTGTACACACAAATTAAACTTCTGAGTTAACACTTTATAAATCTTAACATTTCAGAAAATAAAAATGAAGGAAAAATGTTTTTTCTGACCTTTTTTTTCAAAAGCTGTATTTTATTGTATAAAATTTAACTTGAAAAACATTGTTATTAATCGTGAATAATCGCAACCCAAAAGTAATATTAATCTCATTATTTTTTAATCGATTGACAGCACTAATTTTTTTTTATTTATAATGCCATTTATTTTAAAATGAAATGAAAATGATTAAAATGCTAAATTTAAAATTATCCTTCTAATAAGAATTTTTAAATCGGCCTCAGCATTCTGTCATCAGGTTTATTTTTAGGATATTTTCATTTTTCAACTGAAAATTGTTAACATTTTGTCTGAATATTGAATTGCCAATAAAGATTTATCTTTAAGAAAGTTTCAAACGGAAATTGCTTCGTGAACGGCTGCGTCATCTGTGTTTTGGTCACGTGACCTTGGGTCAAACCAGGCTTCGCGGGAACCAACATGGCGGACTCAGTGCGGTGCCCCGTTTGTTTTAGAGACTTCACAAACGAGGACATTAACGGGCATCTGGACGTGTGTCTGCTGGAGGGCGCGTCTGACGGCAGCCCGTCCTCAACGGTCGAGACCGGACCTCCCGACGCCAAGAAATGCCGCACCGGAACGGAGGTCAACAAGCCCGGTCCTTCCTCATCCTCCACGGCGGACTCGCAGTCGTCCTCGGTGATGTTTTCTCTGTTTCAGACCAATAAGGGGAAACAGTCCGTTAGAGAACAGAGTGATGGGGTTTCCAGTCAACAAAAAAGTCCCACCGCTTCTGCTTTCACCAGGGGTCTGAAGCGTCCGCTGAAGGGGGCCTCAGGGACCCCGCAGAGCCAGCAGGCCGACGCAAGGATTCATCAGGCCCCGATGGAGCCGCTTCTAACCCGGGCGTTGTTCGCATCGAACAAGCCTCTGGCGGAGGCATTGAGACCGAACACTTTGGAGGAGTACTTCGGTCAGAGTAAAGCTGTGGGCCAGCAAACCCTCATCCGGTCACTCCTGGAGTCGCAGGACATCCCCTCTGTGATCCTGTGGGGTCCACCGGGATGCGGGAAGGTGACAGCCGAGGCGGGGCCCCGCAAACCCCTATGTGGCGTTCAAATAAGCTCGAACATACCAGTTTCTGTTTTTTTGTTGTTTTTTTTTTTTTATTTAACTTAGTAAAGCTGTAAAACATACAGTTTAGTTCACTTTAACAAATAAATACGTGTAAAAATGTTAGGTTTTGTCTATAAATACTACTTTGTCATTTTTACATTGAAAAAAAAGTTGTTTTAAGATTTAACGTTCAACAGCCCCCATGCCAACATGAGATAGATGATTGAGCTCATAATTTAGTTTTAGTTTTTTTTTTGTTTTGTTTTTACTTGGTCTGTCTTTGATTTGAACTTTTGTGTTGCGTCATGGCTTTAAAAGAAGAAAAATGAACAAGGGCTTCCTTTCATCCCATTCTCAGACAACATCCAGCATCAACACTTAATCTCTGCTTTCTTCTTTCAGACCACTTTAGCTCACATAATTGCCAGTGCCAGTAAGAAGAATGGAACGGCTCGTTTCGTCACTTTGTCGGCCACCAGTGCGTCCACCAGCGAAGTCCGGGAGGTGATCAAACAGGCGCAGAACGAGCTCCGCCTCTGTAAGAGGAAGACCATCCTCTTTATCGATGAAATTCATCGCTTTAACAAGTCCCAGCAGGTGAAGTACTGAACAGCGAGACAGATAAACTTTTTTGACTTTTAGGAGGAATGAAAACATAATTATAAAGCAGATTTCAGTGTCAAACCAGCAGAACAGCTTCTTGGGGGACTGAAGATGTCTGATGCTGCTTTGTGTTCATCCTGCAGGACACCTTTCTTCCCCATGTGGAGTGTGGGACAGTTACTCTCATTGGAGCGACCACCGAAAACCCATCCTTCCAGGTGAATGCAGCGCTGCTGAGCAGGTGCAGAGTGTTGGTTCTGGAGAAGCTGTCCGTGGAGGCCATGGGCTCTATCCTGAACAGGGCAGTCGCCATGCTGGGGATCAAAGTTCGAGGGCAAGATTTCAAAAACCTAAAAGATCAAGACCAGACTAATGGAACCGAGTAAGCACTGTTCTGCTCCTCCTGTTACATGATTCCAGTGGTCGGATCAAGAGAATATACAGACACTAAAATGGGAGAACAGGATACTCTGCAGGAATGTCTTAGATTTTGTTACTTTATTAAATTTGCATCTGTAAGAAAACTAATTGTTTCTTATTTGGTTTTAGGCCACAGGTGTACATTGAGCAAAAAGCTCTGGACACCATAGCTTTTCTGTGCGATGGCGATGCAAGAATAGGACTGAACAGTCTGCAGCTGGCTGTACAGGCTCAGATGAGCTTACAACAACAACGCGCTTCTCCTCAAGAGGTTCTGGTGACAGAGGAACACATCAAGGAGGGTCTCCAAAGGTCCCATATTCTCTATGATAAAGCTGGTGAGCTCAAATCTGCTCATAGTTCTGTGTTTTATAACCTTTTTTTTTAACCACCCGAGCCATCGCCGGCAACACCAAAAAACACGCTCTTCGTAAATCCAACGGATTCTGAAGCGAAGAAAAACAGCTTTGCGTCCAATATGCAACACTTTCGTATTAGAATGAGTTGGTTTACAGTTGTTGCATAAACACTTGACTATTGTACAGTGCTGCATATCGTTGCAAAGCTGCTTTTCTCTGCTTCAGAACCTGTTGGAATTGTTTTCAAATTGTTTTTGCCCCGCAAATCACTCGAAAAACAAAAGTTTGCCAGTAATGTCATTTTTTTTGCCCTAGGCAGCCGCCTAGGTCGCCTATGCCCACTTTTAAAATAGATCAAAAGATAATTGGAGTGAGTCTTTATTTTAAAAAGAAGTCATAGAAACCTCTTTTTAAATTTATTAACCTTTTCACATGTTTTTATTTATGCCACCAAACAATACTTCATTTATATTTCTTGAAATAGTCACAATAACACAGATAAAAAGCAAGGTTTTCTATTTCTAATGGGTGAAATAGGATTTTGTGGCTCCTACTGGCTTGTGGTCAGCGAGAAATCAACCCGTATGACTCTTTAGGTGTTGAAGATTGCGGACTTCTGGTTTAGCTTCAGTCTGACAGCTTGATTTCAAGGTGTGTTCATTTTTTTTGTGTTTTACTCAAAGGCGAGGAACATTACAACTGTATCTCAGCCCTTCATAAGTCCATGAGAGGCTCCCACGAGAACGCCTCCCTCTACTGGTTGGGCCGCATGCTGGAGGGCGGTGAGGATCCTCTCTATGTGGCTCGCAGACTCATCCGCTTTGCCAGTGAGGACGTGGGTAGGTGATCTCCTGCTACTGTTGTTGTTTGTGTGTCGCCTCTTCGTGATGGATGTTGTTTACCCCGCCAGGTTTAGCAGATCCTTCTGCCCTGACTCAAGCCGTGTCTGTCTTCCAAGCCTGTCACTTCATTGGGATGCCTGAGTGTGAGGTAGGCTCACCGGACCCCTCAGCCGTTTTGTTGCTCTCCGCCATGGTGACAAAAATGTTTTCCCTTCACCGGTTTCAGGTGATCTTAGCTCAGTGTGTGATCTACCTGGCACGAGCACCAAAATCTGTGGAGATCTACAAAGCTTACAGCAACGTAAAAACCTGTTTGAGAAGCCACAAAGGGCCCCTTCCTTCTGTCCCCCTGCACCTCCGCAATGCCCCAACCAAGCTGATGAAACAGCTGGGCTATGCTAAAGGCTATAGGTACAACCCAGCGTTCAGCGCTCCTGTAGATCAAGAGTACTTACCTGAGGAGCTCCAGGGAGTCGACTTCTTCACCTGGAAACCCTCACATCCATGAACCCATCCCGCTCCGACAGAGTCTAAGATGCTGCTGAAGGAAAAGTGCCTTTTGTTCTCCATTACTTATTTAGCTCAAATAACATGCAACGACTTTCAGTCCCTGTTTATGTTAACGTCACAATTTCACTGTCAGTTTGTATCGAAGAACTTTGTCCTCTCAACAGTCTCTCAGATTAAAATGGTTTGTTCTAATTCTGGAAATATATATATTTTTTACTCGTTTCATGTTTCACAAATATAATATATATGAAAATAGTTTTATAGTTTATTGATTGTTTACTTGATTGGTTTAAGCTCCTTTAATTTTAGCTTATAGTCCAAGAGTAAATCTGATATTTTCTTTTAATGTGAGGATGGTAAGAAAAAAAAATAAACCCCAGGCATAAAAAACTAAAAAAAGAGTTTTCTTTTTCGTTTTTCAATCTGCCCTGCTGTAAAGCAGTGAGGGATGTGTCGGTCTGTAAAGTCTCACTCCAGTCATCTCATCGTCTATTTTCAAAGGATTCCCAGTGATCTTTTCATTATGATTATGCCGTTTTTAGTCCAAATCAAAAAACATATTTTTTTTCTTGGACAGTTTCTGCAGAGTGGCAGTAGTTCTGAAGAAATTTGTCGTGGGTGGGACCTTTGGTGCAGAGCAAGCCCGCCCCCACTTCCCCTTCGCATTGCAGAGAGATATCTGTTTACGCACTCTTCTGCTAGCTTACACCCCCAACCTGACATTACTGGTGCAACAAAAATGGCGAACAATATCACAGCTATCCAGTTTCCAGCAAGATGTCAGCTCAGACAAGGGAAAAAAAGATGTAAATGGATCTGTTTGTCTAAAAGTCAGAATGTCCATCAGAATGGAGCGGAGCAGGGAGCTTATGGCCCACCCAGGCCATTTTCTACGTGACATATACACGTTTTAAACTATTTTTTTGTCTGCTCTTAATTCACAATGATATGCAAAGTTGAGCTTTATTTTATATATATTATATCAGCATCAATCATTAGAAAAATGCCACAAGAACATGTTAAAAACACCAAAAATGTCATTTTTATCACAGTTGGTCTTTAAAGGCCTTTTTGTTTTTTTAGTTCTATTAAGTAATAGAAAAACATCGCAATACATTCATTTAGTTCAGAAATTGATTTTGTAACTCTTAAGCTGCAGAGTTTACAAACTGGATCTCACCAGTCAAAGGAAAACATTTTCTTTTTGCAGTAGTCTGTTTTTGGAAGATTCTTGTAGAAAAGAAAACATTTAGTTTCACTTATACAATATCAGAAACCATAAATTATTATTATTTAAAAATATATATTTTGTAGAGTAGAAAGAGCTGAATTGGGTAAGATACAGAATGTGTAAAATATTGTGTCATCAGCATGTAGATGAATATGTGGATTTTCCTGCAGCTTTAACAATAGTACAGATCCCTAGACATGGTAAATCGCGTATACTTATATAGGGCTTTTCTACCTTCATTGAAGTCCCAAAGTGCTTCACAGTTGCATTCACCCTCCGATGGAGGCTCTGCTGCTGAACACTGGTGCCAACTTTCCATCAGAGGCAATGTGGGGTTCGGTGTCTTGCCCAAGGACACTTTGACGCATGGGTGGGGAAGGCGGGATTTGAACCTGCAATCCTTTGATGCCCTGCTTCGAATGCCCTTTCCACTGCACCATGGCCGCCTGTATAGTAGACATGACAAGCAGCATTGTAAACAGGTAACGGGTCAAATCAGGGCATTCCACTTTCCACCCTATCTGAGGACATCCAGAACAGTAGCTTTGAAAGTGTCTAACAGTTTGTTCAAAGACAAAGGTTTTTCTTTTTTTTTTCTTTTAGCATGACTGAATGATTTGGCAGAAACAAGCGCCTTTGCCAGGTCCATAAATACATCTGCACAATATTATTTTATGTACAAAGCATTGGAGCTGTGACCTGGTCTAAATCCATTCTACGATGTACTGTATTTTACCTCCCTGTCAACAGGTGTCGCTGCGGAGGCAACGGTTGACTACTGTGCACTGAATCAAATGAAGAAGAAATTGTAGTTTAAAGATGGCGCTAGCCGGTGTTTTCCTCGTGCGTTTGAGAACGTTATGCAGTTGTGTTAAATGCGTTCATGCCGGAGCCAAAACTGCTTCAAACTGGAGCACGAATATGCGCTGGTATGGGACCAAACCTCGACGCTTTCCGGAACATGGCATGTCATATTTTCAGAGTAAAACAGGTGAGGGGCTAATATACCGGTTAGCTGATGTTAGCTAATAGGGTGCATCATCCAGAAGTGTTATAACTCGTTAAAAAAGAAACCGTGTTTAAAAAACAAATTAAAAAAAGAAGCTAACAGAATGCGTTCTGGGTAATGTTTAAAGAAGTTTTATTATTGATGTTGCTGGCTTTACTGACAGACGTTGACCTTCAGGTGTGTGACTTTGTGTAGGCAGTGATGCTCCAAACCTGCTGAAGGAGTTTCCAGACCCTAAAGGTCTCCTGAACAACACAATCTCAAGGTCACTTGGGGTCAGCGACCTGTCCGAGTTCATTCAGTACAGCTGTACAGAGCATCAGGGCGTCAAGGTCAGCACAGTCCTTCATTCAAAGTGACTTTAGTCTCTGAACTTGAATAAGTTTTTGTGCTGTTTCTGTAGAAAGCCACAGTCACTCTGCTGTGGCCCTGCAAGATCGAGAAGGAGGGTTTTGCCTCCAAGAAGACTGATGCTGAGCGCTTTGCTGCAGCTGCTGCCTGTCTGGAGCTAAGAGTACGTTTCTACAGCAAAAATGTATGATTACGGAACATCTTTGTCTTTCTGCTTCACTTTCTTTTTTGATTTACAGGAAATTGGTGTGATTGGTCCAAATAATGAGCTTCCTAAGAGGAGAGCCGGTCGGGGAAGAGGAGAACATCCTCTCCTTCATGACAGAGAGGACGATCTGTGGACAGATAGTGTTCCTAGAACCCCCGCGGATGAATCTTTAATGGCTAAGGAAGATTCTTACACGGTCTCTGAGGCTCTTTCCATGTTTCCACACTCGAAATCTCTTCTGACCAGAGTTATCCAAGTGGCCACAACCTCCAGCAGAGTCAGGGTTGGTAGAAATTATTTTAAAATTAAGACTTATCATGTTCCGATTGAAGACTTTTGTGGATTACCCAGTAATGTTTCACTGCAGGAGCTCGTGCAATTCAGGACGTCTGGCGGGCAGCAAAAAAAGTGTGACCTGACTCTGCTTTGGCCTGAGAAGATGGTGTTCACAGCCACAGCAAGCCGCCGCGTGACTGCAGAGAGGAAGGCTGCAGCACTGGCCTGCATGAAGCTAAAGGTGAGAAGGTCTTTGATCAGTTCTGCCTGGACCTGCATGGTAGAGCTTTTCAGATATTATTTTGTCACTTGGGGCAGGAGCTGGAGCTGCTGGATAAAGATAATAATCCGCTGACTCATGCCAAGTACCATCGAGAGAAGGTGAAGGAGGCGGGAGATAGACAGAGGCGTCCACTCCCTCTTAGAATCCCAGAGTATCTTGAGGAAAACATGAGAGATTACCTTGCACAGGTGACCTGTTATCCTTTATATGTATAATGTTACATTGGTTTCTCTTTGCTAAAATTCCTGCACAATGTTTTGTGCTCCCAGACGAGCAAAAGCTTTGATACCTTTAATGAGAAGAAGTTATGTATTTTTAATTTAAAACCACTTTTAAATGTACATATAAACGTGTCTCCCAGTACCCTGTGGCAGCAGAAGTTCAGAATCTGTGGGAGGAAGAAGAAACACAAGGGCAGCAGACTATAAATCATGCAGAAGAGGAGCTGGATGAAGATGACATCCCAACAGACGCAATCACTGGCAGACAGTACAGACCTCTGTCTGAGAATGAGGCTCAGCGGCGCAGCCTCCACCTGCTGAGGGAGTGGGAGCGCGCTGACCCAGGGCTGAGCGTGGAGCTGCCCGTGGACGAGCACCGTCAGCGTGTGGTCTCAGCTGTGCGGTCTTCCCGTGTGGTCGTGATAGCTGGCGAGACTGGATGTGGCAAAACGACTCGGATCCCCCGCTTCCTGCTGGAGGAGAGTGTGAGGGATGGGGCGGGTGCAGACTGCAACATCCTGGTCACACAGCCTCGTCGAATCAGCGCCGTGTCTGTGGCTCACCGCGTTGCTCATGAGATGGGACCAGCACTTAAACACCGTGTTGGTTATCAGGTAGACTTTTCTCTTTTTTTTTTTTAAAGTAATTTGAAACAAATGTTTCTTTTTTGTTGAGGGATCATTCTCTTTACGCAGGTCAGATTGGAGAGCCGACCCCCGGAGCAAAGCGGCGGCGCCATGCTCTTCCTCACAGTGGGTGTCCTGCTGAAGAAGCTGCAGTCAAATCCAACCCTGGTGGGAATCAGTCACGTAGTGGTGGACGAGGTCCACGAGAGAGACATAAACACCGACCTGCTGCTGGCCTTACTGCGGTCGGCTTTGAAGGAAAACCCTGACCTGCACGTGGTGCTCATGAGCGCCACCGGAGACAACCAGAGACTGGCCGAGTACTTTGGCGGAAGCCCCATCGTGAAGATACCGGGGTTTATGCACCCAGTGAAGGACAGATTTTTGGAGGATGTGCTGAAGGAGATGAGACGTCCTCCTGTTCACCAAAACTGTTCAAAGATGGACAAAGAGGTCAAATTTCTATATTTTTTTAATACTTTTTCTTTAACTTCTCTTGCAATGATCATATCTATATACCATATTTAAGACACTGTTTTATTTATTTCATTTTCATGAAATGACAAAAAAAAAAAAACTGTTTTTCTTCTTTCACATCAGTTTGCTTTCATTCTGTCGTTAGGGAGGAGTAGATGAGGCCACGCCAGATCTGGATTTAGTAGCTGACGTCATTGAGCACATTGACAGAAATGAGGAAGCTGGTAAATAAGCAGCAACATCAAAATGAGAGTTTTCCAGAACTGTACGTGTTCTAGCACCTCTCTGCTGTTGACCTGCAGGTGCAGTGCTGTGTTTCCTGCCTGGGTGGCAGGACATCCGATTCGTTCAGGAGAAACTGGAGGAGAGGCCTCACTTCTCCTCAGGATCCCACATGATTCTTCCATGTAAGGCCCCACAAACAGGCTGAGAGAGCTCTGCTCTCCTCTAAGCTCATTTCGTTCTGTTTGAACGCCAGTGCACTCCAGCTTATCCGTGGCCGACCAGCAGAGGGTGTTCCAGCGCCCCCCTGAGGGACAGAGAAAGATTGTGCTCGCCACCAACATAGCGGAGACGTCTATCACGATAGACGACATTGTTCATGTGGTGGATGCTGGGACTCATAAAGAGCAGAACTATGACGCACGCACAAAGGTCCGTTTGGCATCTAACTCATCGTCAAAGGGCTTCAGCAGAATTCTTTAAATGTATTTTTTTTCTTTCAGGTGTCCTGCCTTGATACAGTTTGGATCTCGCGCTCCAACGTGACTCAGAGGAAAGGCAGAGCAGGACGATGTCAGCCCGGACAATCCTACCACCTGTTTCCCAGAAAACAGCTGGAGTCCATGTCTCCCTTTCCGGTTCCTGAGATCCTGCGCACCCCTTTGGAGAGTTTGGTCCTGCAGGCTAAAATCCACAGTCCTAACTGCAAAGTACATTACCAGATCCTTTTCTTTTATGTATTTAATGACATAAGTAGCATTTAATTCCAGTTTTTAAACATTCCATTTACTGCGTTAGGCCGTGGACTTCTTATCTCAAGTGTTGGACAGTCCAGATAAAGATGCTGTCAGAGACGCTGTGCAAACTCTACAAGAAATAGGTAAGGATGTGTTCTGCATAAGAGAAGTCAAAACCTTCTTGATTATTTTTCTTGCAAGACCAAAAATAAGATTTTTTTTTAAAACAAGAGTCTTGTTGCTTAAGATGACATTTTTTAGTGTGGATATGTTAGGAATGTCCTTTTTAAAATGATGATAAATGTGTTTGGTATTGTTAGGAGTCCTGGACAAGACGGAAAGCTTGACTCCTTTAGGAGAACGTGTTGCCTGCATGTCATGTGACCCGCGGCTGGGTAAAGTTCTGGTTCTGAGTGCCATGTTCAGGTGTGTTCTGCCCATGCTGTGTGTAGCTGCGTGCCTCACCAGGGACCCTTTTCACAACAGCCTTCAGAACAGAGCACTTGTCAGACAGGTGAGAGATCTTTACCAAGGTTTTGAGTGAATTTCCCAACTTTTGGACGGGAAAACTCACTCATAGGAACGTCTGTCACGTTCCTTCCAACTTTGTTCGTGCACTGTTTCAAATCAGATTTGTCTGAATTAATGTGAGGTTCTGTAAATATTTTCGTTAAACGATGCAAAAGCTTTTCATTTTGCATAAAAGTTGCATGAACGTTTGTTTGTCTTCTGTCCAGGCCAAGGAGGCTCTGAGTAGCTCCAGCTACAGTGATTATCTGGTGTTCAGCAAAGCAGTTTTGGGCTGGAGGAAAGCTCAGCTGGAAGGTGACAGAGAGGACAGAGATGCATACCTGGAAAAATATTCTCTCTCCAAAGGAAGCCTCCGCTTCATCAACGGTTGGTCCAAGTCTCACTCGGTCATGAAAGCCTGAGTCACACCGGCTCTTACTGGTGAAAAATCAGTCTTAGACCATTCTGTGAGCCTGTAGAGAGTAAATGTTGCACTTTTTTTGTTATTTCTTTACTTGTGCATTCACCATTTGCGCACAGTCAGTAAGAAGCCAGTACTCGCCATACTAATCACTAACATTTGCCGTAAGGGCACCATATGAAAGCATCACCTGTACATCATAAGTGTGTGTAGCACACATTTTCCTTACAAATGCATCACAGTACACTTGCCATACGTTATGGTACGTTTTATTTTCATGATGTCCCTTAAGGTACCTGAATGTGGGAACTGCAAGACACACCTGTGCTCCTCTTACACACCCAGGCAGCACCTGTAAGGGCGCATGTGACTCAGGCTTAAAACATTTTGGGTTTATTTTCCTTCTAAAGTAGAAATGAAAATACTTGTCTTCCGTTGCAGGCCTGATCTCCCAGTTCAGTGAGAACCTGCTTGAGGCAGGCCTGGTTTCTCGTGCTAGCGAGTGCCAGCGTCACTCTGCTCTTTGCAACGAGCTGAGCAGCCAGAACGAGCTGCTTAAAGCTGTGCTGCTGGCTGGACTTTATCCAAACCTCATTCAGGTATGTGGGACTTTCTGTTGACCTGCCTCCCAAAGCTGCCAGTTATCTGCACAAGGCAATTGTGGAGACAAAGGATCTGGTGCTGTCGGATGCTGAATCTTTCATATGTTTCCAGCATCTTCATAAACAGGCTCGCTGCTGATGTGACTTTTCAGCTTGAAGTGAGTTGGTTTGTTATTGTTTACAGGTAAAGAAGGGTGTGGTAACCAAAGGAGGGCGGTTTCGACCCAACAACTTATCTTTCCGCACGCTTAGTGGACCGGTGTTGCTGCATCGCTCCTCGGTGAACAGGTCTGACCCGTTGCATTTACACCAGTGGTCTTCAACACCATCCTGGGGCAGAAGTATCTGTAAAAAGCTGCATGGTGGCTCTGCAGGCCCCGGAGTTGAAGATCTGTGATTGCATCAATCATACAGAAAATGGCTGTAAAGTTGGTCCTCTGTTTCTTTTTTCAGGGGAAAAGAGGATCTCCCCAGTCGCTGGTTGACATTCTTCAGTGCAGTCAAGTCTAACGGGAATGTTTTTATCCGAGATTCTTCTTCGGTCCATCCTCTTGCCCTGCTGCTCTTCACAGACTGTGATCTGACAGAGACAGGTACCATGTTTGATGCTGTCTGTCTGCAGCTCCACTTCTGTTCAAAGATGTAAAATAAAAAGATCCGAGTTCCCCTGGAACCTTAAAAACGCAGATATAAAATATGAAATATAAGAACCTAAAAGGCATCAAACTCTACTAAAGTCAGAGCAATTAGATTGTTGTTTTGTTGCCTGATCCGTGTGATACTATCTTCAGTCTGACGCCAACAAAAAAAATCATTTTGGGATATCGTAACTGGTTGAACATCATTTTTTACCCAGCTATCTAATGAGTCTGTGGTGGAAAGTTCTGTTTCTGGTTCAGGCTATCTTACTCAGACACTCGAGTATTTTTCTGCTGACAAGTAACAACAAACAAACCGCAAAAAAAAAACGCACACGGATGGCAAAGCGGCAAATAGATGCAGACAGCGCTCGCTGTCACGAAAATGTGTCTCGTAAGGATGGTAACACCAGTAACCTGTCTAAACACTGCACTAAAATACACCAGATTCCAGCGAAGAAGTGCGTCCAAGTGAGACGTCTAACGCGGCGGTGTGTATGCTAGTAGTACACACTAAAGTGACTAAAGTGTTGTTTATCAAAGATAAAGCCATGAAATTTTATTAAAAAGGAGGAAAGAAATGAACGTGTCTACCAGCACAGTATAAAACAATAATCATATTCACAGTCTGGAAGTTCATATGTTCCTAAATAATAAATTACCCAACAATTAAAAATAATTAACATACAACATTTTCCTGTTGTATTTCCACTGTTCTTGTTCTTTGAAGAGGCTATTTGATTTACTCTGCACTTTGATTCTTAAAAACACAGTTTAAAGTGTATGTTAATACGAATTTATGTTAGTATTTAGGGATAATATTATTTTAGTGTTGCAAAGGACCTTAAATGAATAAATTGTATTTAAAAAGTGTGCTAAAATAAAAGGTTTTAACGTACATAGTTTATTTGTCTTCTCCCTCCTGGCTTTCACACAGAAAAGTATCAGTAAGAATATCGGATCAAACAGCATCGATCAGAGGAGTAGGATTGATAAACGATACCCACCCCTACTGCCGATTCTTACTGCGCATGTGCAAAGTCAGACAGAAGAATAAACCATTGGCAGCAGTTGGGTTTCATGGTGGAGTCCGTGGCAGCCATAAAATCAAAAGAAAAACCAGTTTACCCTCGGCTAGTGACGCAAAGTCAAATGAACACGTACTCGTTGGTGCCCAATGATCTGTTAAATAGGTAATTACTTTAAAAACTCATTTTAATGTTGCTAATTAGTAAATATGAAATAGCAAAAATATTAAAAATTAGTTAACTAATAATAGGATTTACTGCTTATTTAATCATTGTAAAATGAAACCTCTGGTTTATCATTTTTGCCGTGTTCTTGCATTATTTAGGCTTTATATGTGTGTTTGTTAAATTAGACATTTATGTTCATAAACATACAGTCTTTAATTCAGTTTTGAATGGTCTTAAATTTCACTTCTATAAATCTGTGGCCACTCTGTATCAGAAAGTTAAAAGACATCTTGTTTAATGCTTCCCGCCCTCCCCGTCTTCAATCCCTTACAGATGGATTTAATCCAAGACTGCTACAAAATAATCCACTTTATATTTTACTTTTGGTAACTTCCTGTTCTCCTGTTTCAGTGATTGGTGACCGAGTGGAGGTGTCCTTCCCTGGTCGCTCCCTGATGCGCTGCGAGCTGTCGGTCGACACTTGGGAGCTGCTCTGGGAGCTCCGCACCTCCGTTCAGACCATGCTGTACCGAAACCTCAACAACCCCAGCAGCGCAAAGACTTCTCAAGACGGAAAACTTCTGTCCTTAATAGTAGAGCTGCTCAACAACACCGACGCCAACAACTGTCTTCATCCTGGACTGAGCAGAGACGATGAGGTGGACTGAACAACATTTTAGATGTGGTTCTGATGCTGCTTTGAAACTGAACCAGTGAGGTTAAGAATTTGTTTTGAAAGCACTTTTGATCTTTGAAAGCCATGAGTGCGATGGCTTGCTTTGCATTCTTCTTCTCTGTTATTCTTGTAAATCTCTAATTGTTAATGTTTTGTATCAGTTCAGATTTTCAGAGAGAAATTAGAGTTTACTCCTGTGAGTAAATATGAAGTTCATTGAACTACATTATATCATATTTATTGCAATAAACTCATCTGATTATCAGAAGGATGTTGATCTTTGGTTGACTTGTCAATGAAAAGCATTAAACTCCACTTGTGTTTAAAGTCCCATCATCTTTTGAGCAATTTTCAAAGTGTTCCAAGTGGTCTTTGAATTACAATTGTGCCGTTTTAGCCAAAAGCACAAAACCTGTGTCGTTTTCTAGGCTATTTCATTGGAAGTTCAACTCAAATTTGTGGGCGGTACTGTTGGCACAGAGCAACCCAGCCCCCTTTCTGAGAGTTCTCTGTTTACATGCTCCCTCGCTAGAGGGATCTAGTAGTCTACAAGTGGATGCATCAGAACAGAGTGGAGCAGGGAGCTTTAGTGGCCCACCGATGGTTGCTTCTAAAACCTACAAGCTTTCTCCAACGGCAGTTTTTTTTTTTTGTCTGCTCCTGATTCCCAGCGATTCGAACCAAGACTCAGAAATGCGTTTTTAAGCTCTAAATGTGTCCATCATCAGAAAAATGCCACAAGAACATCTTTAGAAACACAATTTTCATCCAAGTGGGTCTTTAAGAAAAATCCTTCATGAATTGTGTATGAAAGTGGGTTAGGCGCCTCAGGAGTTCTTCTAAAACGTCACGAGGTATCAGAATGCAAAATCTGAAAGGACGAGAGGAGACAAAACGCAATTGATTTAGAAATGTTTTGATATTACTGTAGAAGAGCCTAGAACCTGCTGGTTGTTTTCAGTGGATTTCTACCTGATGTGGAAGGTGCCTTCCTTCTGTCCGTACTCTGAACCAGGACTGGCCAACACTCCAGCTTCCTCCAGCAGCCTCAGACAGTAGAACGTATCCGGTTGCATTCCCGCTTCCTAAAGAGGGTAAGCAGCACATCTTGGATTATGACGAGCACATTTAGCTGCTGTCTCATTCCTCGTGTTTCAGTAACCTTTGCTTTCTGGATGGCTTTAGCTGGAAGATGAATTCTGGGAAATGCAAACGCTCCTCCTTCCACTGCCTGACAACTGTATCCCTGCAAACTGTTGACCACCTCGAAAACTTTCTTCACATTTCCAACCACTGTGGACTTGATGTGCTGCGTCTCCTGCATGGAGACACACTCAAAAAACTCCATAAATGCCTAATAGACAACCAGATTGCATTCTTTACAACAAAAGAGCCTGAAAGCGCAACATCACCTGGATCTCACCTGATTATAATGAAGGTATGAAGGGTCTCCTGGAAGTGGAGGATTCATCATGAGATCCAGAGCAATCTGACCCAACACAGGCGCAGAGGAATCAGCAGAAAATAGGGTATAGATGTATTTCTTTACAGCAGGATCCAGATTTACAAGCTCAACATATCCGCCACGCAAACCACACCTGATGGAAGATTTGGAAATGAATAGTCCGCGGATCCACCACAGCACATTCTAAATCTCAGGTTCATATTTGATACCGCAGCACATATTTTCTATTAAAGATAATTGGATGTTCTGTTATTTGTTCAGAATTACCTATTAAAACACCATTAATGCAGATGACTTCTCACTGCAAAACCAGGGCCGTAGAAGCTCAATAGCCGTAAAATAAAGTCTGGTTAAAGTAGCTCATAGATGAAAAGCATTGAGTCAGTGGCCCTGTGCGAGAGCGTCCACCCTGAGACTGGAATGTCATGAGTACAAACCCGTGGATGAGTCAAACAAAAGACTAAGCGCCGTGCGCTTTGCAATGTTTTGCAGATGCGAATCAAATATTTTATTTATTTTATCTGGAAGTCCCTTGAGATAAAACCTCTTTTTTTAAGACAGACTCGGTCAAAATATTTAATATTTCAAAGTCTGAGTTTAAAAATGGGAACCGATGCCTCCCTCAACTTAAGGGGTTGGATTGGGGGATCAAACCACCAAATGGTTTCTCAACGCGGCTGTGTTTGCAGCTCACCGCTCCCCCAGGAGATGGGTTAAATGTGGTGAGCACATTTCAAACATCTAGGTGTGTGACCTTAAGTTTTTATTGGAGAACTCACTCTCCCATGAAGCCTTTGGATGCTGAGTGAAAGGACGCCAGCTCCACTGTGTCGGACAGAGGAGGCCCCATTTCAGCCAGAACTCTTTTGTAAGACACAAACTCCTTTTCCCCATGAATGCAGCCTTGATAAACCTGAGGAGAAAAATGTTTTAACTTGCAGTTTCCTGCATGATGGGGGAGATCACACGGCTTTGAACCACCCACCTCATCAGCCAGAAGGAACAATCTGTTCTCTAAAGCAAACCGGATCACCTCTTGCATTGACTTCCTGCTCTGGACATGACCTGCAGGACACCAAACCCCAAACATCACGGCTGACCTCCTCAGAAAGCATTCAGAGTGTGAAGAGCTGGAGGGATTCTGCCACCTGCAGGGTTTCCGGGGTTGATGACGTACAGGGCAGTGGGGTTGCATGCTCCTTTTGCAGACTCCAGAGCTCGGTGCAGCTCCTCCACCTGCAGCTCCCAGTCCTGCTCCTCTCTCAGGTAGTAGGGGATAACAACTCCACCCAGCCCCTCTATGGACAGGGTGGTGGTGCGGTGGCATGGCGCTGGCGTCAGCACTCCAGTTGTGAATGCCGCCTCAGCGTTCACCAAGACATTTAAAATCCTCTGATGTGGAAAAGTCATAAATGTGACGAACCGAAGACAGGAAGGTTTGTGGAGGTTGTGGGTGGCGTTACCGTGAGCGCCCACTGAGAGCCGCAGCAGAGGAAGATGTCTTCAGGGTTGGATGGAACTCCTCCATCTCGTCTGCTTATAAACTCAGACACTCTCTGGACGATTTCTGCTGTTCCCCTTGTGGCTGAGTAAGACCCTAAAGAGAATTAGCATTTTGTGAAACGAGACTTTTTCAAACATGATCTACTTTCTTTTTCTGTGCAGCAGCAGTCAGGGGCTTCTTTCGGGGCTAAAACAAACAAAATTCACTAATGAAACCAAAACACGTGTCAGAGATATCCAAAGAAAGAACTGAAAGTATTCTTTTGGACGACCATATGGGGCAACTTGATGGCTATTTTGTATAAAATATATTATTTCTTAACATTTTTGCACAATATTTTAAAAAAAAACTGTTGTAAGAGCGATTTTCACAAAATTTTACACACCACCAGCTTTAGTCTACAACCACAACTGAAGTTTTGTTGACCTTTAACCTCAAAGAAGAGGCCGCCATCTTGAATTTTCCAAAAGATTACTTTTAGTACTCACTACAAATTTAAACTCCTCCAAAGAATTTCAATCTGTTGCCTCGTAACTCCTCGAGCGTCATTTGGAAACTACTTGGGGAAAAATGTTGGTTTTAGAAGTAGCTGATATTTAACGGTGTTGGTGGGACAAGCTCACGAAAGCAGTGTTTGCAAAAACACCGCTTTCGCAAAAATTGCAAAAAATTTTGCAAATTTTTGAATCGCTGACTTCAACTAAATAAAACAATATGACCTATGATATGTACACATATGAAATCTGAGTGTGGTTAACAAAAAACTTCTGTTGCCAAATAAATTCAAAAATGTACTTTTGCCAATTCTTCTAAAAATAACATACACCTGTTTGTCACCTCCAGACAAACAAAAGAGGAAATGGTTGCTATGGAGAACACACCAAAAGAAATCCGCCATTTTAAAAGAAGGGGGATTTTTTTTCATAAATTTGTCACATGCAGCTCTGACCAGGATGGCAGGGGCAGAAGGGGCCAGTGAGGGCAGAGGCAGATAGCACCTGCACCGCTTGTAGCTTTTATTTTTTAATTTTAGTTGGCATTCACTTATGCTGCTCCTCCCCATCGAGAGGAGCCAGTTGAGATGACTTGGACATCTGGTTCGGATGCCTCCTGGACGCCTCCCTGGGGAGGTGTTCCGGGCATCTCCCCGGGGAAGACCAAGGACACACTGGAGAAAGTATGCCTCTCGGCTGGCCTGGGAACGTCTTGGTGTCCCCCCAAAGGAGGTGGAGGAAGTGACCAGGGAGAGGGAAGTCTGGGCATCTTTGCTTAGACCCGCTCCGGATGAGCGGAAGAAGATGGATGGATGGATTCACTTATGTCATTTATTGTGCTTCTGATACAAGATAATTGAGGGTAAAAATGTAAATACATGAATTAAAAATATAAATGATTCACGTTTGAGATTTGTTTCCAACAAACAATGAAAAACAACAAAATAAAGAATCTAAAACTGATGAATTGACGTCACAATCATGGTTGGATTGATTTTTTTGCTTGTGTGCTCTTTTTCACAGGGTTCTCACCCACGCTCTGTCCAGCACAGCAGTCCAGAAGCTTCTGAGCCCTCTGTCTGACATCCACAGGCAGTTTGTCATCGGTCATTAACTGAGGGTAAAGACACGCTGCCAGAACCTGTCAAACCACAAACATTTATGAAAAATGTGTTATTTCGGTCAAAAAAATCTTGCAAACTTTTACCTGTCGGACAAATGTCAGAGGCTTCACTCCTCCCCTGTGTGGGTCACCCCAGGAGACATCTATCACGTCTTTGAAGGGCTTCTTCACTCCCTGATGAGGCAAGAAATCAAACAGAAAACTCTTTTCTTTTTTTGGGCAAACACGCAAAAAGCTTTTAGCCTTTACCTGTCTGAGATCTTCCTTAATCTGTTTTGTCCGTTTGGCCAGAACGGAAAATTCCAGTTGTTTCATGTTCTTCACGTTTGAGCTAATCTCCTGCAGAACAGACATGATCGGTCCTTGTAGTTACAGGAACACCTAAAGGAAACGTGGTCAGAGGTTCTTCAGTTTTATAGAATGAGATGCTGATGGCAAGCTAATGTTTTCCAAGCTCCTGCAATAATGTACTCCACAATCAACAGCTAAAGTTTCAGTTACATTTTAACTTTCGTCCTGACTGGACATGACATTAAATCTCTTTTCAGTGGTCTCAGTTCTATTCTGTACACTTTTTGTTTCCTGCTTTAGACTTGACAGATTTTCTGCAGCAAAATTAAAACATTTACTTTTTCAAAGTAGAAAGTTTTTTTAAAGAAAAAAGTAAAACGTTTACTTTTTGAGAATGTGTTCCAACCGTTTTGAAGGCAGAAAAACTCATCAAATTACAAGGTTAAAGAGGCCGTTTGTGCAAGAGGAAAAAAAACATAAAAAATAAACTTGTTTTAATAAATTAAGACGAATTTTAACTTTAACATTTTCCTTTTTTAAATCCTTTATTCAATACCCATTTAATCTTGAACGCTTTTACAAGGTTTAACTCATTTTTTACTTGTTTTTAGTCCTCAATGGACTGTTTAAATGTTGTGTAAAAGTGCTTCCTAAACTGAATTAAGTTGAGTTTGTCGTCATGAGGTTGTCTGTCTTTTTTGTGTTTGTCTTTGTGCAAACAGTTGAAAAAACAGCAAAAAGGAACACCATCTGAACTTACCTACTGAATTACATGAGAGTCGTTGCATTCATGGCATTAAATGTGTGTGCATGTTATTTAAATTTCAGTGGTCACGTGGCATTTGTGTAAATAAATGACAGATGGCACCAACTGGCTCGCTCCAGGAACTTCCCTTCACTTCCTCCGGTTTGTTCCTCTGTAAATATTCTTATATAACTCTGTAAATGTTCTTATTTTACTTCACATATGCTGCTATGAGGAGCACGTTGAATGACACCTTTATACAATGCGGTCAGGGTCATAGCAAAAGGCTGTGTAGAAAAACGTGGGTTTGTACATTTCCATTGAAGATACAGCAAGTAAGAGTCTATAGATACAAGAAAATATAGATGCTGAAATTCGGCAAGGAGCAGGTTAAAGGTTAACTTCGATGCCTTGGAGTTTTATAAATATTTCATGCCTTTTTCTAAATCGTAAAAGAAAAAAAACAATTTAAACTCTCCCTTAAGGTTCTCTGCACTTATGAACAGACAGAAAGGATCGTTTTTTTGGTTTTTAAAACTAAGTTTGCTGATTCCTTCCTGTTAACATTCTCTGAATGTTGACAGGAAGTGATTTATTTCTCACTCATCTGTTTTTTTCATTGAGCTTTAAACTTGAACCAAATCCTAGAATGTCGAAATGTGTGATTTAAAAACCCTCTTTCAGAAAAATCTTGTTTTTTTGTGTGTTTTTAACATGTTTTTCTGGCATTTTTCTGATGCTTTAGGACAAATACAAAGAAAAAAAGACGTTTTTCAATGCTTTTCCGAGTCTTTCTTTATTCAAATCACTGTGGATCAGGAGCAGATTAAAAAATGTTGTTTGAAAAACATTGTATTTGTGTTGTAAAAAATACACAAGCTCCCTGCTCTGCTCTGTACTGATGCATCCACTTGTAGACAGCTAGATCTGTGAACATCTTCCTCGTCCAAGCTGCCATCTGGCTCAAAATTGTACAACTGGATATCACCAATATTGCTCACCATTTTTGTTGCACCAGTAATGTTAGATTGAGGGTGTGAGGGGCTGTAAGCTAGCAGGAGAGTGTGTAAACAGATTGATGATGGGAAGTTGGGGTGGACCTACTCCACGCCAACACTCGCGCCCACATCTCAGAGATAAGTCTCTAATTAATTCTTGCCGCTAAAATGTTTAGTTTATTTTGACTAAAACAACATGGGGAACACTTTTACATCAGATGATTGGAGTGGGACAAAAAAAAAAGGATATTTCATGTTTGTGTGATTCTTAAACTACATAATGATCGCTTTCTAATTCAGTTTCTCTACAGGCTGTAAGTTGCTTCTCTTTGTGTTACAGCAGAGTTCCATGCAGTCGTTTAGATACAGCTGGACCAAGAACAAATACTTCATGGCAAGGGATTTACAGTCCTGTATTTGTTGTCTTTATCCCCAAGAGTGAAGACAGTTTAGATTTAAGTACTTTTGAAGGGTTAGAGCAGGATGTGCATCCCACTTATTCATTCAAACCCTTTAAATCAGAATTACTGTATTTCAGACTCCAAACAGAAAAATCCCACCTGGGATTCGAGTCAGAGCCTTCTCACTGTGAGGCAAGAGCGCTGACCACTGCACCACCGTGCAGCTGCCAAATCTTCCAAATGCATAAAAGAATCTAACATCCCTATTGTGCGGATTCATAATTCATTCTAATGACATTTCTGTGAATGTAAAATGAGTCATAAAATTAAACACAAAAAAAGGAAAATTGAAGCCTTCTTTCCTATTTTGTTCTAACAAACAATCACATCAGGGTTGAAATCCATGTTTCACCACAAAAAGAACATGTCTTTAGGAGTTATTGAAGGTCAACACTAGAAGGAGGCGTAATCATTAGAGCACACCTAACAAGTAAAATAACCAACTTTAGAAGTTTCTAAGGAGCAAACACTCAAACAAAGGTTAATGATGGGAGGCAGGAAACGAGCCAGACTGATGCTGTTTTCCCAGACCACATGCAGAGATTGATGAAAATACCAAACATTCTTAGTAATGGTGGGCCCCAGTTTAATCGATTTGAGAATCAAATTTGTTGTAATTAATTCTGTCAAATTCTTTAGTAGCATCCCAAAACACACTCTCACTGCAGTTTTGTTTGTCTAAAGAACAAAAAAACAAAAACAAAACAAAAGCAGAATTCTTAAAATTTCACAAATACAATCTTTATTTAGACTGCGCGTGTTTGTTTGTTCCTGATTTCCAACATTTCAATGAAGACATTCTTAGAAATGCAGTTTAATGTTTTGTATATATGTCCTCCATTGTGAGAAAGACGCAAAAAGAAACTGCTAAAAACACAATTCCGGTGGAAGTGGGTCTTTAAACGTTTCTTGTCCTTCTCTCCCTCTTCTTCACATTAGTGTTTTTGTGTTGACATCTCACTGAGGATGTTAATGTTACGCAAGATTGTCGGGAAAGTTTCCACCCGGAGCTAAAAAAGAGACGGACCCGTCCTGTTGTGTTTTCTGGTGCAGCTCCGGTTATGCAGACATGGACGAATCGGCGGGGCGAGGACACAACCTTTCCTTAAACAAGTGTTCTGCCTTTGAGCACCGGCAGACGCCATAGACCCAAACTCCAGAGGAATCCAGAACCACCCAAGCCCGTTCGGCTGTCGGCGCCATGGCTCTTAGTTCGGGCGGCTGGGCGCCTCCAGCCCCGATCTCTGCCTCGTCCCAGAAGGCTGCGTGCGGCGGGCCTCCGCTGACCGCCTGCTGCAGCACCGTTCTCATGTCGGTCCGCGTTTCGGTGTCCCACTCCGGGATCCGACCCCTGTGCCTCCCCGGAGCGGGTAGCGAGGCTCTGCGCCTGCAGCTCAGCATGGACCCGAGCCGAGCCGGAGAGTTCCGACTGGCTCTGAGGGATACGAGCGGAAACCGCAGTATGGTGAGGCTCAGCATCTGCACACCAATGTTTAGACTCAGCGATGCTGTGTGTTCTGGTTCCGACGAACCTTCGGGTTGAAGTAATCGAACCCCCACTGGGGGCCTGGAGTTCATTCAGCTTCTGTTTGGTGCAAAACTGAGTCGGTTCATAAAACCAGTCTTAGTTTCACTTTCATCTTTGTCACGAGAAGCTGCTGTGACCCAAACTCTGGACCTGTAGAGTCAGCTTCATATTCAAAATTCCAGAAAAGAAAGCTGGTGTTCTTCTCAGTCTGAACATTTCAAAAAATAAAATAAAATTGTTGATTTTATTATTTTAGATTAGATAAACACTTGCCCACACTGTGGGCTTTTAGTTTGGATTTTTGCACCAAAAAGATCCATCATTTTTGGAGAGTGGCAGGAGTTCATTAGAAATTCCCCTCTGAGTTGTTGGCAAGGAGTAAGCCTACCCTCACTTCCCATCATCTATCTGTTTACCTGCTCTCTTGCTAGCTCACAGCTCCTCACCCTAACATTACCAGCGCAATAAAAATGGCAAGCAGTTTTGGAGCTATCCAGACAAGGAAAATGAAGAATTTAATGGATCGATTTGCGTTGGGGGGGATTTCAAAAGACACCCAATTTTTAGATTTATAGAATGCAGTAGGCTTCCATTGCTTCCTTCCCCAGGTGGAGGAGTTTAAGTATCTTGGGGTCTTGTTCACGAGTGAGGGAAGATCGGAGCGTGAGATCGACAGACGGATTGGTGCTGCATCCACCGTCATGCGGTCGCTGTACCGGTCCGTCGTGGTGAAGAGAGAGCTAAGCCAGAAAGCAAGGCTCTCAATTTACCGGTCGATCTACGCCCCAATACTCACCTATGGTCATGAGCTCTGGGTTATGACCAAAAGAACAAGGTCCCGGATCCAAGCGGCTGAAATGAGCTTCCTCCATAAGGTGGCTGGGCGCTCACTCAGAGATAGAGTGAGAAGCTTTTTCACCCGGGAGGAGCTCAGAGTAGAGCCGCTTCTCCTCCACATCGAGAGGAGCCAGTTGAGGTGGCTTGGGCATCTGGTTCGGATGCCCCCAGGACGCCTCCCTAGGGAGGTGTTCCAGGCATGTCCCACTGGGAGGAGGCCCCGGGGAAGACCCAGGACACGCTGGAGAGACTATGTCTCTCGGCTGGCCTGGGAACGACTCGGGGTCCCCCAGAGGAGCTGGAGGAAGTGGCCGGGGAGCGGGAAGTCTGGGCATCTCTGCTTAGACTGCTGCCCCCGCGACCCGGTCCCGGATAAGTGGAAGAAGATGGATGGATGTTTGTTTGGTTTTTTTGATAAATTTTATCCAGACTGACATTTTTAGTTTGCTTGCAAACCTTTCCTTTGGTTATCTGTATCTTTTCCCTGAACATTCATGTGATAGAATTCACAAACGGGCTTTCTGACAGGAAAGACAGGACCATCAAGTGTTCACTGCTGGTAGAGTTTGCACCGTCTTTCCAAATAAGAAACCCTTCTGTTGCCAGATTCTTTTTCTGATGACAGCTTTTTTGTTTCTTCTCAGTTTTTACTTTCAATCGCATAAAACATTTCAACACAGAATCACAAAATGAATCTGTAATTGTCAATAAAAATCAAAATAAATGACATGATCATACAGTTATATCTGACGTGTCGTTATGCAAAGTCACATGTTAGACTTTATTTTTTATTTTTTTTGATGATGTTTTGTCCTTTGACTTTCAAAAAACGTTCACGTTCCTTTTCTTTTTTTTTTTACCCACAGTTCATAGAGGAGTTCGACTTGCGCTGGGTGCAATATGAGGTCAAGTCGTCTCGCTGCCATGAGATGCGTCTTGTCTCTCCACCACACGACTGCATCCGTTTCAACTTTCGCTGCGACCGAGAGGCCGAGGAGTGGGCCACCGTGGTGATGTCGTCTCTGAGAGAGGCCCACAGAGGTCAGTTTGGATCAATCAAAGGCTGAAAAGACGAGTCTTTTGGCAAACATTGAGCAACAGATTCAAGGCAGCAGAAAAAAGTTTTTCAGAAAGTCATCTAGACTTAGTTTTTGAAGTTAAAGAATTTTCACCTGAAAAAATAAGAAAATAATAGCCTTCTACAAATGTAAGTCTTTCATTTCAAAATCGATCGCCTCCTAACTCCTAGAACATTATTGAGAAACTATTGAGGAAGCATGTAGGTAATTGGAGTTTATTATTTTCAACGGCATTGGCGTGGCATTCACCTGCTGCCCGTCCATGTTTTTACAATATGGTGAGATTTTAATACACAAATCCCTGGCTCAAGCTGAACAAAACAATATAAAATACATTATGGCTAAATGAGGAAGGGGAGCTTGGTTAACAAAAAAAATCCTCTGTTGCCATGGAAACAAAAAAAATACTTTTGCTGATTCTTCCAAAAATTGCATAGATCTGTTTGTAGCCGCAAGGTGACTAAAACCTAAAATGGTTGCTATGGAGATTAAACCAGCAGAAAAACCGCCATTTTGAAAAAAGGCTGTTTTTCATGTGCAGCTCTGACCAGGGTAGCCGGTAAGGGGAGGTGTAGGGGCGTGTACCAGCTGGTCAGCCAGTGAGTGCGGGTTAGGATAGCGACTGCGAGCCCCTCGCCGCTTTAATTAAAGCTTTTTCTTCTTTTGAACCATCCTGAATGAATGAAAGACTTCGGATACATAAGACTAAAGCTAAAAACATATAAAGTAATTGGTTATTGTTGATAAATAGGAACAGGGATTTGGCCTATTAGCGGCAAATCCCTGCATTATTCTTAGTTGGGGCAAAGTCCTGTCCATATAAGAATCTGTTTTCCTGTTCTAACAGTTGCAAATATGAACACGGTGGAATCGGATGGCAAACCAAGTGACCCCGCGGCCGAGGAGCCGTGGAGCTCGGCCTCGCTGCCGCTCTGCGGTTAGTGTCTCTGCATTTTCTCTGTGCTCTGTATCGGAACCTCGTGGTTGCTAACATGTTGTTGTTTTTTTGTTTGTTTCTGTCAGAGGAGCTGTGTTTGGAGCTGGCTAGGGCCATTGAGGCGGGCGACACTCACGCAGCCTCGCAGCACGCATCCTCGTTGGCTCGCCAGAAAGCAGTGCTAACCATACAAGTATCCCAAAAGAACTATGCTGACGGAGAAATCAGGTGAGAACCGGAGAGGCTTTGTGGAAGGTCAGAGTGCTTCCTCCTCCTCCACTCATTCAGCATTCCTGTATTCCAGCTTATCCGTGGTGGTGGAGGACGTGTCGTCGTCTTGCTGCGTCACTGTGAAGGTTTTTCCCTACATGACTGTGGCTGCGCTAAAGCAACAGGTCAGAAAATCCTAACAAAATGAAAACTGCTCAGCCTCTTGATGTGATTTCATCCTCTAACGTCATCCTTTCAGGTGTTTCTGGAGTACGGGTTCCACCCCCGTGTGCAGCGCTGGGTGATCGGTCAGTGTTTGTGCACCGACCCGCGCTCGCTGGCCTCCTACGGCGTGCAGAAGGACGGCGACACGGCTTACCTTTATCTGATCTCTGCCCGCCAAGCGCGCATCACACGACAGCTGTTCCAGCAGGACCTGGAGAGCGCTCTCCTTACCCCGCCGCTTCCCCCAGGAAACGGCCACACCTCCCAGGACTGGAGGGGCTACAGCACGCTGCCCTCAAAGCTTTCTCATAACAGCCAAAGTGAGTTCAGACCCCACACAGGGCGACTCTCGCATCCTTTTACTTTTAAATTTGAAAATATCAGAAAACAGTCTTTATTTTTCACTTTTTCTATTCATCTGTGCTATTTTAGTACCAAAAAGTTGCTTAAAACCCAAAGTGTTTCTCCTTTTTTATTGAGATATTGGCAGTAATGGACAAATGATGGCAAGGCTTTGAAGTTTGTGGTGCTCTTCAGGGCCATACCATCTACAGAAGACACATCATTATTTACATTATTAGGGCTCTTCAAAACATAAACCTAATCTCTAAGCATCATCTGTGTTTCCAATTTATAGTAAATAAGATAAACAGACACTGCTCCGTGTAGCAATCAGGCTAAGACATTAGCAGCTAGCTCCGTGTAGCAATCAGGCTAAGACATTAGCAGCTAGATCCATGTAGCAATCAGGCTAAGACATTAGCAGCTAGATCCATGTAGCAATCAGGCTAAGACATTAGCAGCTAGCTCCGTGTAGCAATCAGGCTAAGACATTAGCAGCTAGCTCCATGTAGCAATCAGGCTAAGACATTAGCAGCTAGCTCCATGTAGCAATCAGGGTAAAAACATTAGCAGCTAGCTCCATGTAGCAATCAGGCTAAAATATTAGCTGCTAGTTCCTCCCACACACGGCCGAGGTGGCGAGCTTAGGGAACACATTTTTTGCCACGCTGCGAAAACGTATTCTCCGAAGAGGGGTGGGCCACGTGAATTGGTCGCTCAAATCACGATCAGTGTGAATGCACCTTTATAATGAAACGTTTTAAGCTTCTCGCAGCCAAAGCAGGAAAAAAAAAATAAGTAACAGTCTTTTAGAAATTCCTAAAAGTCAAAAAATGTTACAGAAAGTGAAAACAGTTGGCAAACATTCCTTATGGCATGCTGTGAAATCTAGAAAATGAGTAACTTAAAAAGCAACATTTCAAACAAATATCTATCCATTTACATTAATCAAATAGATTTACAGTGTTTCGTGTACAGTGTTCACTAGCTAGATTTGTTCATCTTTTGCGTTTTCGCTGTTTCATAGAAGGGCTCGGCCGTGGGCTGCATTGCGCCCTGGCAAGAAATTATTGTCACGTCTGTCTAAGAGAAGTGTGTGTTGTGAGGGATTTATGGCCATTAAACTTCTATAATACATGGAAACTACTTCACAGTATTTGTCTTTTGATGTTTTTTTTGTTTGTTTTTTTCCAAAAGCAACTCTCAACTCGCAAAATGAGGGCGCACTGTCCTTCTTTTTTTAAATGATTTAACACTTTCATTAGATTTTTTGTGAAACTTCATTAAACGTGTGTTCACCTGTCTCTGAAGGTACCTGTGATAGATCTGGAGATGTCAAAGATGCCCTCAGCATCGAGAAACTTCAGCTAAATGATCACGGCAACAAAGCCAGTAAAACACAGGTAACTTTGACGTTTTGAATATGAAGTCCTTCTCATTCTCCTTCAGTCTGCCTCCAGACAGGCAGAATTTTGTCATTGTTTGAGTTTTTCTTCTTGGTGAATGTGTCTTCTCCTCTCTCCCAGCTGACAGAGTGGGCTTGTCCTTCATGCACTTTTATCAACAAACCGTCCCGTCCTGGATGTGAGATTTGCGCTACAGCCAGGCCTGATGCGCAGAGCGGCGTCCAGCAGGTACCATCGAGGCTTCTGCGGGTAAGTCTGCCCGTCATGCTTCTCTGTAACACCTTTTCCTCCGTCTCTCATAAAGGAGATGAAGCGAGAAGATCGCGGAGAGTCTGGTTTCATCAGTAGCTGACTGCACATCCTCATGGTCTGGACTTCATTCGGCTCACTTTACACACTTCCATGCACGGCCTCGGAGCGAGAAGGCCGACTTTGCCACACACATGCTGACTAAATACCCCCAAGCGGAAGGTCGCGTGCGCCAAGGCCCCTGTGATGGCCGCTGAGGCCCAGCGCCGCCCTGCAGCATGACGCAGAGCCGCTCCGGTCCGGACTCAGACACGGAGCTGCCGACGCAGAGCTTTCTCCATTTATGTGGACGACTTGCATATGTGCATTCAGCCAATAGCTGTTGATCTTGCGTGGTGTTTCTGATCCAACACAAACATATTTATTTTAGGCAAAGAAGGAAAAGATGTCATTTCCGAGCATCAGCCACCTGCGAAGGGCGAGGAAAGCCTTCATGTCAGCCGTCGGTGCTAAGAAAACTCTGAAGGTTTGAAGGCTAAAGTAATGTCTCGTTTACACGATTGTTAAGTGCTTTTAATTTTTCTAATTGTACTGATTTTGTTCTTAGTGTTTTACTTTTACCGAATGCTCTGAGCATTTGTTGTGCATTTCAGCAGCAGGAGTCGACAGTTTCCTCTGAGCGAGCGGGAATGATGTTTTCAGGGCATAGATGGACTATAAATGGAGGAAAGTCTGTCTGTTCTTTAATTTCATCTGCTTTTGACGTTCTTTAAAGTCGCTCAAGTTCTCATGAATGCATTCGATTTTAGAGAGCGATGCGAAGAAATGAGTTTTTAGTAGTGGTGAGGACAGTAAATACATTCTAATATTTACTGCTGATTTCATACACAGACATCTCCATGAAGCTTTCACCACAGGGTGCAGATGTGCTATGAATGTTACACAAAGCCAAAGATTGAAATAACTAAAGGTAATCTTTTTAAAAAGCACCACCTCATCAGACTGTTTTATGCGTTTCTTCCCCGCAAACGTTGAGTGGGTTTTTCAGCTTGAGGGGTGGGCTAGAACTCAATCGTTCTGCTCTTCACTGTCACAAACTGATCACAAAGTTTCCCTTGGAAGGAACCGCTCTCCAAGGAAGAGAACAGGTTCCCAATGGAATCTGTAATTAGTTAAAATTACATTATTCTCAGATCCAATGTTTTAGACCTCAGCTGCAAAATGACAAAAAAAAAGTCAAACTTTGAATCTTTTATTCAGGCAGTAATAAATAAAACAGGTTTTTAAAAGTATAAAATAGTTAATAGGAGTGCTGATGTTGAAGGAGGCAAACAGCTGTAGAGCTTCCAACACACCCAATATTACAATCATGTACAATAAAGACAAAAACCACAAAGTAATTTTACAACTCAAGGTTAAAAATCCCAAAGGCCTCAAGCTTCACAGAAAAACCCAGAATAGCATAAAATATATTCTCCAAATTAAAAGTTTTGAGCTCAAAAAGGAGAAAATCTTTGAAGAGCAGTTCTTGTATCCAGTTCATTCAATACTAGTTCCTCATGTTGCTTTAGTACAGAGAAACCTTGGCTTCCTGCTGAAGAGACTTTTATTCTGAAAATTTTCCCACATGCTACTTCCAGAAGAGGATGTTCCAGAAAAGCAGCCAGCATGGATACACCAACAAGGCGATGAGCGGGAACACCAGAGAGCCGTACAAATAGTGGTCCAGAATTCCCTGCGCTATGACTGACAGGTACAGCAACCATCCATCCTGGAAGCTTACCGGCATTTCCTGGAGCTCTTGAAAGAAAAATACTGAGAAGAGGAGTGTGCAGGCGGGGCTGAGGGTGACCAAGAAGAAAGCTGATAGAGCTCTGAGGAGAAGCAAAAAAAACAGGAATCTTTCATTTCAGGACAAACATTTTAGGCAGTTAAAGCTGAGATCTCCGTGCAGTTGTGTTACTTGGGTACGTGGGGAGTGATGAAAGCAGCTGCAGGCACCAAGGTGAGGGCCAGGATGAAGCCGAGAGAAAAGTTGATGAGAGCAGTGCAACCCAGCAGCACAGCCAGGTACAGCAAAGCCACCAGCTTGAGAACCCTCCATCCCATCTCCGTTCCTTCGCCCGACAGCAGTCTGAAACAAACAAGCGGGTCACTCTGCTGCAGACTGGACATCATCACTTCCACAAAAACACCAAAAGACTTCCTTCTCGTCTGTGGATTCACTGTTCAGACATTCCTCAAAAATGTTTGGCTGCAAATCTAAAGAAGAAGTGAGACATGAAGAGAATCTGGGTACCTGTGTGTGTTATGAGGCAACGCCAGTCCCGCTGTATAGACCGCAATTGCTGTCAGGACAACCGCCTCCGTCTCAGAGACGGGGAAATGCTCAACGGCAACTTCCTGGAAACGGACGGGCAGCATGTAGAGAGCTGCCCCAGTGAGGTGGCTGATGACCAGAGGAGTCAGGACCGACAGCACTCCTGGACTGGACTGTTTACAGGGAGAAGGATGCTAAAATAAAGTTGAAAATGCTTTAAAAAAAAAAAAAGTTTCTTAATGTCTGACGTTCACCTGTTCAGTACCAGACATCCCATCCTCGGTTCTGGACGGCTGAGCCGAAAGCTGAACCCACAGATCTAAAGCCTGAGTCACAGTTAAGGGCGAAGCTTTCGTACAACAGTCGGTCAAACACTGATTCCCTGAGTTTACTTAAAGCCAGATTTATGGGGTCAAACGAGGATCAGCTTAAAGTGAATGAAAAACTAGATTGTTGATTTGAAAACCGTTTTAAACTTGAAAGTACAGGTTGCAAACTTGAAAGAAATATTGAGAATGTGAAAAATACAATTGTAAATAAGTTGCATTTGATCATTTATTCCTCCGTGTTTTTTGTAAATATCTTGTTTTTGTTTGCTACAAAAAATCATTTACATTTTTCTTGTCTTATGGTATGAACAAGCATAGCTTTTGTATTTCGACCTCAACTTTTCACACTTGGGTCAGAAAAGACCCAAGTACATTTGCTAGCTCTAAACAAATGGAGTGAAAACACAGTTAACAGGCCAGCGCACTTCTCTCAATACATGTAAGTATTGATTTTCAATTCAAACGTTAACTGGAACATTTTTGATAATTGTGAACTGGAAATAATATTTAATTAGATTTAGTTATTTTGAGACTGAGTACATTATTTGTTAGACAAATACAAATATTTATTAGCTGGCTTGTGGAAAGTTTTTGTCGATAAAGTATGAAAAGAAAAAAGGAAATAATAATCTGTGTTAATACAAAGCAAGATACTTGGAATATTTACTATAAAATCTATATATTTCAAAAGATAGAACAAAAAAACTCAGCCATCATGAAATAACAGAAGTGAATCCGGGTCATTTTTGACCCACGTTGCGCATTAGAGGGATGTGGATATGTTGAGCATCAAAGGGTTCACTTTAAAATCTGTTTTTTCATTCACTTTAAGCTGATCCTGATTTGATTCCATACAGACGTCTTAAACGTGTGGAGAAAGGATACTCGGAGCAGCAGGATAACGGCGAGGAGGCCGAAGGCCGGCATGTAGTATCCGATGGAGACGAAGTGGGACAGTGAAGGCAACAGGTAGAAGAAGTAGGACTGATGCAGCCGTTCCAGAAGGTTATTCAGTTTGCGGTACATTCCTTCCAGCAACCTATAAAACAGCCAACAGTCAGTCAGAATTCCTGGAGTTTATAAGTGTTAGATGCGTTATAATCATTCCCGCACTGACCTGCCAATGGTGGTGGCGTCAGTTTTGTAGTGACGGAAGCTGTTGACGCCCTTAATGGTGGCGGCTTCAATGTGGTAGCGCAGAAACAGGCCGTGGTCGCCCCAGGGCCGCCCGCTGGCCTGCTTCATTACCATCAGCATCATGGTCTGCACCGCGTGGTTGTATCCTGACACGCTGTCCCAGTCGTTCCTCTGCAACTGCAGGAAAAAACTTCTCAGCTTCTCTCAAAAACTGCTGGTTGATGCTCCTCACAGAAGGACCGGCCTTACCTTGCCTTGGATCGTGCAATGTACTCCGATCTTCTGACTGAAGGCGTAGAAGAGGTTTGCTAAATCCAGGTTTGGGAGCTGCCCGTTGAGACCCTCCAGGACGATGTCCAAGCTGGTGACCACGTCACTGCTGAGCTCTAAAGATAGGGCGGCCTGGATGGAACCACCACGCCCCTGCAGGGGAGACCAGTCCATGCCTACACCAACCAATCCATAAGAAAACCTCTATGAGAACTAAAGCCTTACTGTTTGAAACACAGGTCAGGGACTTGGGGATAGTAAAGCATTTTGAATGTCATGTGTTTACATGAAAGTTGCTTGATGCTTGGAAGTCTGATGAAAGCAGGCGCTCACCTGTGACATTGGTGTGATGGTAGCCCTCCAGCCAGGCCTGCATCCCAATCAGATCATGCTCATTCACAAGAAAGATGATGTCTTTGGCCCAGTAAACCTGATCTGTTAAACATAGATCATTTAGACAAAAAAAGGAAACATGGTGGACTGTTGTCTGATCCGTGTTACAGTCTTGCTCCGGTACTCACTCCTGAAGTAATGAGCCAAACCGAGCAGCAGTCCCACAGCCTGGTTGTTGTTATCCCCTGGAGTGCAGGGAGCACTGAGCACCAGCGCTTCTGTCCGAGGAGCTCGCGGTGCTCGGAGAATCCCATAAACATTTGTCCCTTTTACAACCTGCAACAGAAAGCTCTTTACTTGCTTCACTTTTTTTATAGATTTACTCAGAAATGGGATTTGTCGCCAACTAAAAATCAAAAGTGCAACCAAAGGGGAAGTTTTGAACATAAATTCAATCACAAACGTACGAATCTTTCAGTATTTTCATCAGGAAAAGGCAGTGTGCGGGAGAAGCTCTGTGTGAAAACCTCCAGTCCCCGAGCCTGCATGGTTTTCACCAGCCAGTCCACCGGCATCCCACTGACGACAAATCAAATGCAGCATCACACAGTTAAGCTAATGAAGAGATTTTACAAAAAAAAACATGTTTCTGAATTGATGCAATGATTTTACCCGGCTTTCTTCTTGTGAGCAGCAAACTCTCTGCCTGTAGCCAGCGCTCTCTCGCCTGCAGGGAAGCGCTCCTCCACCATGGTGGACCCCATGGCGTTCTCTGACATGTAGGTCCGCAGGGTGAACGGCTCAAACGCCAGCCCCATGAACCAAGCGACACCCGCAAAGTAGCAGACAAAACTGATGAAGAAAAAATGGAAGGAGTAAATCAAAACAACAACATCAAGTATGACAGGAAAAACTAAAGTCCACAATAATAATAAAAAAAACAACTCACCAGATTGGAGTGTTGAGGCGGGTCAGCAGGTTGATCAACGCTTGCCTTCTATTGGGGTCAGACAACAGCCCCATGTTGCCGTTATCCTGGATGTCTGGATTTACTGGAACCAGAAGGTAAAAAAGCTTTAGATCCCTCTCAGACCGCTTTATCCCTACCTGAACATTCTAGGGGTAACCCCTTCAAAATAAGAGCTAAGCAGGATAATTCAGAGTTTTACAGAAATGTAAGAGTTTTTACAACATAGGGTAGATCGAAAAAGTATAAAACAAGTTAAAATCCAAAAACATTCCAACTAAAAGTATATTTAATGAAACTATAACAGTGTTGTTGGTTTTTAAAACAAAAGAAACAAGCAGCGTTTTGAGTTTGGACTTGAATATAAACGGTCTGAGTTCTTCAGAAACCTGCTTCCATCAATGTGCAGCATCGTTCATTCCAGTTCTGACTGGAGGTTCTGCCAACTGATTGCTTCCTGTAGATCCCAAAGCTCTGCAGGAACCACTGGAGATCTGACTGGGGATTTAGTTTTTTAAGTGGCAGTACTCTAAAATCAAAGTTATATTTAACTATTAAGAAAAAGTCTTGAGAACGGGACTGATGTGGTCAGTTCTCTTTGTTCTGGTTAAAACTCTGGTTCTGAACAAGCTTCAGCTTACTAACTGTTGTTTTTGAAAGAGAAACCTGTTCCAATCATTCAGTCTTCATAAGACGAAGGCATGAACCTGATTCTCTGAATCTTGTCTGGACATGAAATATCTGAGTCTCACTATTTGATTGAGATGGTAAAAAGCAAACTGAGTTTATGATGTCTTTCTCTAGAAAGCAGCTCTCCTGTTAACTTCACGCTTTCCTGCCCGTTTCCAGAAAATAGAGAGTTCTGATTATTCATTGAAAGTGACTTTTAGCTCAGGAGTCAAATATTAACAGTTAAAAACTAAATTAAGGGCGAGGACGAGCATGCTGGGATTCACTCTCACTCTGGAATGTGTCTACGGGTAGTATGGCCGCCCCAAAAGAAACCCCTGCACTGATTTATGGATGAGTCCATAGGTTCTGCCACCACACAGGAACAAATGCAACCATTCAGAATTATTTTTTGACTTCTGACTAGAACTTAAAATATTTACATATGTCTTCTAATTCATCGATCCATTCCAACTGAATGAATGGTTAGCTTACGGCTAGCTTTTAGACAAGACTAGCGAAGCTAACATCGTTAAATTATAAGTGTCCCATCCGTAGGCACTTCTATAAGTGTATATTTTTTCCGACGCAATTACGGTACCTCAGACTTACGGTCACATCCACGTTCAGAACCGTGGCTTTCACACCAGGGCTGCTAACGCCTGCGACTTCCTTGTTTCCTCTGGGAACTTTATTTCTGTGCACTCACTTCCGCTCAGAATGCATTTCCGCTAAAAAAAGAAATAAAATACATATCAAAATATTCTACGTGTGGATATAAAATGTGAACGTTTCACGTTTCTTTTTGCTACCATCAATAATTAGTGAAAATTTAATGAAATTTGCGATAATGACAATAGAGATTTATGTTAGAAAATAGTTATTTTAAAATGCGATAGTAACACAAATTCCCGTTTTGTGTCAGTAGTTTGGAAACAAATTGTTAGTTTGTACAACCTGAACAGACTTGAAATCTCACAAACTTGTATTATGACACAAAACTACACTTTTATCAACAAAAACGAAAGAATGGGAGGCCAGGAAAACCAATCAAAGAGAAATCACCTAAAAACATGAACACAGAATGTCATTCAGTGATAAATATCGTTTTGTTGAAAAACTGTAAGAGGTCAACACAGTTAAATAAGTTGACATAAGGATTGTCAAATTTTTCGAACTATGTTTACTGTTGTCGTTACCAATAAAGATCTTTTTTTTTAATCAATCTGAAAGCAAAGCTTGAATGTCTTAATATACACTGATGTCGCTGTTTCTCACTTAGATTTTTGTATCACAAAAAAATTCAGTTTTCAGTTGATCCAACAAATGCAGAAAACAAAGAAACGATATACATTCACATTTATTGTTTATGCACAAATATACCAAAGAATGACTGAATGTTAAGAATGACTCCAAAATAAAGTGTTGATCCAAGGAAACCATTTGTTTGCTTTTTCCTTCACCATTATTCTCGGAGTGTAGAAGCTTCTTGGAGATGTTGCCTGACCACCTGGTCTAGGACCTCGCTCACGCCTTTACAAGCAGTCATTGCCGCCTCAATCAGAGTCTCAAGATGGTCCTGGTGTAGTCTGGCATCCATCTGGACGAGAGCGATCTGTCCTCCCCGGGGCAGAAGCGCTAAAGCCAGAGAGCTCACCCCTCCGCTCTCCTCTGCATAGCAAAGATCTGCAAGAGAGGTTTCATCCACGAAGCCCACCGTGCAGGCACACACATAGTCCCTCATCGGGATTCCTGCGTCGATCACTGCCAGCGTGGCGGCGTTCACACACACGCTGTAGTTACCCCCATCAGACTGAAGAATCTGGAACAAACAAAATTTCTTTACAAACGAGGAAACTGGACGTTCTTCCTAATTAGTAGATGACAGTACACTATAAACCCAAGGTGAACCTTGACATAGATGTCTATCTGGGAGCGTGGGTAGAGCTGGGTCAGCACGGCAGCTTCAAACGTCTGCTTCAGGTGAAGGCTCATTTCCGTGGACTTGCGGTCTCCATGCGGTCTTCTCTTCCTCTCCGCAGTGCTGAACGTGGCCATGCTGTACTGGCAGTTGATGACGGCTCTGTCATGAAGAGCTCGACTTCGAGAACCTCGAATCTGAAAAAGATGCAAACATAGAAGAACCATGCACAGCTACAATTTTCACAAGAAGATCCAAACGGGGAATAAATCCGTCCTTTAAATAAAACATGATTTAACAAATAATCAGTAACTGCTGGCTGAGAACATATTTCTATCTGCAGTGGTTTGAAAAATTTGCTAAAAGGTCTTTAATTTCTGCACATTTCTCACATCTAAGTGTTTTGAAATCATTCAGCCAGACATCTAAAGGATCTCAGGAACTCTGATCATCTTCTGATCTTTATTAGAGGCGTTTCCAGTTGTCTTTTAATTAAGATTATGCAGTTTTTAGTCAAAATCTAAAAACTTGTGTGGTTTTTTTTTGGAGCATAGTTTCTGCAGAGCAACTTCTGAGTTACAGGCGGGACTGCTGGCACGGGGCAACCCCACCACCCTTCCCGTCACCGTACCGAGCTCTGTGTTTATATGCACTCCCGCTAGCTT
Source organism: Oryzias celebensis (assembly GCA_014656515.1). Classification (NCBI taxonomy): domain Eukaryota; kingdom Metazoa; phylum Chordata; class Actinopteri; order Beloniformes; family Adrianichthyidae; genus Oryzias; species Oryzias celebensis. The sequence continues at coordinate 78,378,671 of BNCR01000001.1, forward strand.
ACAGACCCTCACACTCCCAACCTTACTTTAACGTTGCAATAAGGCCAATGAGGAAAACATACATAGATCTATTGGTGTACTAGGTGGATGCATCAGAATGGAGCAGAATAGGAAGCTTTTAACCCTCCCAGTGTATTTTCTGTCTGAAATAAGATATTTTTCAACTGCAATTGCTCCTGAATCACGATTTTAATAAAGAAATCCTCAGAAATTGAGTTGAGTTTAATTTTCCTAATATTTGTCCTCCATCATCAGGAACATTTCAACAAGAACATGTCAAAAACACCAAAAAGACTACTTTTGTTGATCATTTGTTTTTGAAAGTCTTTAAAGTGTTGGGACTCCAGCAACAAATGGTAAAAAGATTGAAACGTGATGGTAAATTACACTACGAGCGCAACAGATATGACGTCAGACTTCACAACAACACCTACAAAACTGCAGGTTTTTACTAAAAGTCACTTTTCACTCCACCAGAGGTAAACTGGGGGAGAGACAGACATGAAGAGTTTGAGGTATACTGCGTATGAGTATAATTAAAATGTAAATTAAGAATAATTAACTAAAACTATAATTAAGAATTTAACCCAACCAGATGAGGGGGAACTAGGTGAACGTTGTGTGTTACTGTTAGAATAAAATGCTTGAAGGAAACACATTATCCTACAGTAATCAAATATATTTAAAATGTTCCTTTAAATTTTTCATATTACTCAGGAATATCTCCTAAATGTTCGTTAAACGCTGTTAATGCCTTTCCTTTGGCTGCTGTGAACGGTCTGATGGTAGTTTTTACGTCACTTCTCCACGCGCGCGCCACTCACTTCATGCGGGCCGTAAACCACCGCCAGAGCTTTTGTGTTCCCCTGCTCCAGATAAGCCGAACCGTCTGCCTGGGCGAACACCCCCATGCGGGCCTGCACTTTGCGCAGCTCGGTGGCTTTTCTTCCATCCAAGCGGTATCCTTGATCGGACAGCAACTCCATACCCGCCATTTTTCCGAAAACAACTACACGGCGATGCACGTGCCCATGAGTTTACTACATTAACCATCATCCTCTTCGAGCATTTACGGCAATGTTGAAAAAACTGTCGCAAAAAAAAAAAGTTATTTCTTCTACTTTATTTTGGCGAGTTAAAACAGTGTTTTTAATTAAACTATAGGTAAACTTTTCTTGTACTGTAATATTTTGATATATTATATGGTCATCTTTATCTTCTCTTTATTACTGCATTTTACATCAGAATTCTTCCAACCAATAAAATATAAATTAAAGGACAAAAACGTGCTAACCAACGTTTTCGTAAAATGAATCCCTTAACACAAACATGCCAGAAAAAAAAAAAAAAAGACACCACCTTAAAATGAAAGAGTTCATTTCAAACCTCAAGAGTTTTAAAAATAAAATTTATTAGCATCTCTAATGTGTATAAATAAAGACATATATGAAACAATGCATATACGTATAATGCAATGAGCTCAACGATAACAAGATTATATGTGATATGAAGGAGCGGTCTTTAATTTAGCCAGTGCATCGTGAGGAAAGAATTGTCTTGAATTCAAGCTTTCAAACACATAACTAGAAGTTGCAAATCTACATTCTCTTTGACAAGAATGAAAAACTTCAGGGGCGGTGAAAGTCAGGAGACGGTACATTTATTATTTTTGTCATCCTGCTTCTTGGGATTCTTTGAAACATTTCTCATTGTGGATTATGTATTCTCATTAGGTTTTAGAGCTAGTGTTGAGGTACAAAACCCAAACACTGTTCACACGGGTTGTTGCAACTTTACAAAAACACTCAATAAAAATCATCTTTCATTCTTTTCCATTTACAGAAGTCTCACTGTTCCACAGACTGGTAACAAAGGGTCTAAAGCAGACCTGAAATCTAGGGATTACATATTAAAAACAGTGACAAAGAAGAAAAAAACAATATCGCAGGTGATGATGTTTAACTAAGACCCAAACGGATCAAACAAACAAATGAACCTTTGCTTTACAAATGCAAGGTTTGTCATTTTCTGCAGTAGCGTGCTGTGCTGTAGTCGGATGATGGAGAAGAGAGTGAATGGACGCTGCTGTGGGGGAGGAGTCTGAGGACGTGGCTCTCTAAGGCAAAGCAAAGAAAGGAAATTACCTTTCCTTCTTGTGCCACTCAGACTTTTTCCATTTGGTCATGCTTTAAACGCCCCACGTGTTCGGATGTCTTTCAAACAGACGTACAAACCAAAGAAGTACCTCTGGGTCTAAATCGGATGTGAACTTCAGTTACACACTGCTGATGGTGGGAGGGAAGACACACAAACAGCCATAGGAATGTCGGCGGCGACCAGTATTAGCCGCCGCTTTTCCTGAAAGTCACTGTATGTCAAACTGGGGTTAAAAAAGAGACCAACAGACTTCAAAGTACAAAACATATGCATTAAAAAAAAGAAAAAAAAAAGAGTGATTTGTCTGCTTTAATACCCAGGTGTCTGAGACAGTGAGAGGTTATGGGCACCTGAGGATTGTGTTGACCTCATTCAGCCATATGTAGCCTTGTGGAATGAAGGGACTACGTAGATTTGAAAAAACAAAAAAACACGATCTTTGCTCCATCCCAAGTCTTTTTGAAGAGTGCAAAGATCCCACTTCATTTCCCTGATATATCCACGATCTCGCCTTCTAAAACTCCGCAAACTCCTTCGCGCACTTTTCTGTTAAAGAAACGCGGATCTCCTCCTCTTCGTAGTCATCGAAGTTGCTGGTGTCACCAGGACCTCTGCACTTTGGTATGAAAGGAGCTTCAACCTGCAAGAAAAGAAGAAGAGTTTTACAGAAGCAGCTTTAAACGGGTTTCTATACAAAACCGAAAGCCCCACTGCAGTGCAAACTGTGTTTTTGGTGTTGTTAACATGTTCTTGTGGAATTTTTTCGTTGATGGAGCATATATAAAAATAATTAAGCCCAAAATTACATTTCTGAGCACACAAGTTCCCTGCTACGAGCTCTTAGCAATGTTTCATGATGTCAATATTGGCAACATGATTGCGCTTCAGTCACGAAAACAAACAACATTCATCGCATGAAAGCGTTTTGCCGATAACCGCTAGCTCAGCGGACAAAGTGGGCTTGTGTGTTAGCAGACACTTCCTGGGAGGGGTTTTCCCCGCTTTGTGATGTCACAATGTGAGGACCCGCTTGTTTTTGTGGCTTGGAAGGGACTGGTGCTCAGAGAGCAGGGTTTTAGAGGAATGCTCAGAGATGCGCGAATAGATCAAAATACAGTATGGGGTTGTTTTTCACAAGGAATTAACATAATACACTTAAATACTCAGAAAACATGATTTTGCACGATCATTAGAGGCCCTTTAAGTTGTCTTAACTTCTCTGTGCTCTACACATTTCAAACCTTTTCTCAAAATTAGCAGCTGGGAATTTTTTTTAATGTCTCACTAGGAGCTAGGATCTGGAAATATTAAAAACATTGTTAAAATGAGTGAAAAATCCTTTTGCTCCATACTCTTGACTGTATACAATTTTGATGAATTATAAAAACCAACATTTCACTGTAATTCTGGTTTATTTTATAAAGGTTATTTTGAAGTTCCATAAATGTTAACAAGTTAGACCGGCATTCATTATTGTTATTTTTGGAAACGAAATAATTATTTTATTTTGTAAGAATTAGTGCTAGTTCTAGATTTTCTGAGGATTTATTAAGATGGTATTCTCATTTTGTTCAAATTTTGTTCTAAACTAAGTAGTTTTCATTTATAACACTAGTTTTTTTGTCACTCACTGTGATCGAAATGAACTACAAATAGGAACAATAAAAGCTCAAAAATACAAACCATTTGATTGAGACATTGTAAAAAAATACTCATTAGGCTGTTGAGCCATTTTTTCCTACAAACATGCCAACGTATTCCTCCTACAAAAATAAAATACATCTTTGTGTTGAATTTCAATTTAGTTTCTTTCTTTTTGCAACTCAATCAAAATATTTAAAAAAATAATTATTTACATATCTTTATAATATTCTAAAAGTGCTGCTTTCCTTTAGTCATAAATGTAAAGCTTTTGGGTTTCTTCTCTTTAAACCTATCCATCCACCTCCATGAGGGTGGCATTTACTAAACATGAAGTTTGTTTAGTTTTCATTACAAAAGATAAAAAAGAAAATAAGGTATATTTATGTACAAAACAACATGCTTGACTGGTGCGTAGCAAAAGGCTGGCTGGGAGTTCTGCTTTAAAGACTTCAATTGTTGAAATCTGTTCATGCTTCTCTGCTGAGAACAGGAAAATCCACAAAAGTCACTGACATATTTTTATTCTAATTCAATTCCAACATGGATTTTGAACAGCTGTTCAATGGAAATAACAAGAAATACAAACTAAATAAATGTAAGTTCATATTAAGTAACACAACTTTCAGAGTCTTAGGATTAATGTCAACGTCAGGTTGACATCTAAAACCTGCAGCAGTTACTTTTGTTTAAAGGGCATTTCCTCCAGATGACATTTTTCAGCTCCTGCCACAGATGCCAACAGGATTTAGACCAGACCTCATCAGATGATTCTTTACCCATTTCTCATAGTGCTTTCCTTTTAAATGCTTTCAGCCATTTGGGGCGCTATACTGTAGGAGGACTCGTCATCTGCGAACCACACCAGATTTCTGACACGAGGCAGGACATTTCAATGCAGATGGATTTAACGTTTCACTTAACTCAAATGATTCAAGAAAGACACTCTGATGAGAATTTTTTTTCCCAAGGATTCTTTTGAACAACTATTGAAAATCACTGTCTGATTTTGTTTCTTTATTCTGTTACTTTTGTGACTTTTTCCTTGGTTAACAGACACCAACAAAATAATCTTCACATGTATCTTAATTTTTTATATTATTATTCATCTAATAAAAGAAATAAATAAGCACAAAACCATAAAATAATAAGATAAAATACCTATAAAATACAACTTTTCGTCTCCATAAATGTAAATCAATTACTTCAGTTGAAAAAAGATCTTTTAAAGCAAACTTTCTTGTAAATATTTGATTTGACATCCTCTCAGCAGAAAGAATAATGGAAACAGTGAAGTCTTTGAAGCAGAACTTGTGAAGAAATCAAATAAAAACAAAATCTGAATCATTTTACCCAATGACAAAGTCCAATTTTAAAAGCACAACACTAAAAAATAAATTTGATTAATAATCTTTAAATAAATAAAAAAATCACCGGATAAATGAGAGTCAACTCATTGTGAACTAAACTTGTAATCATATAAAAAAGTCTCGCTCTGATCATCTTTTTATCTATTTTCAAAACATTCCCAGTGGTCTTAATTATGATGATGCCGTTTTTAACCTAAATCTAAAAACCTGTGTCGTTTTCGATGTATTAGAATGGAGCAGAGCAGGAAGCTTGTCCAGCATGTTTTCCAAGTGAAAAAAATCTTCTTTACAAACAACTTTTTTTTTGTTTGCTCTTGATGATTTAAATAATGATTTAAATAAAGAAATACTCGGAAATGCAATTTTAAGTTTAAGGTTCTTTCTACATGTCCTCTGTTGTCAGAAAAAAAGCAACAAGAAACATGTTAAAAACACTAAAATCCTTATTTTCATCTGAGTGGGTTTTAAGAACAAAAATCAAATTTCCTTTTTATCTATGCACAAAAAAGTAAGATTGCAAAAATGTGCATTCTCCTCCAAATATAGCACACAATCATAAAAAACAAGTTCACTTTTAGGAAAGTGCCTGGAAAACGACTGCAAAGACAAATCAATGGGTGTATTATGGAACGTTTGCAGTGGACTGGTGCTGTTTTGTGTGTTTCTACTACACGTGTTTCTTCACCTTTCGCTCATAGATTGCGATCCAGTCTGTCGTGGCGAACCATTTGTGGCCCTTGATGTCATTGACTCCATTCTTCAGGTTGCCGTAACGTTTGGTCAGGTCCACCTGCAGCAAGTTTCTCAACAGGTCTTTCAAATCCGAGCTGAAGTGGGAGGGGAATCGTACCTGAAAAAGTTTAGAATGTTTAAAAAAATGTCAAAAAGAGGCTGCTTTTAATGTTCTCTTTTGAATAAGTAAAACGTCTCCAAATCCAAAGTCTTTCCTACCTTTCCAGACACAATCTTTTCATAAATCTGAATAGGCTGATCTGCAAAGAAAGGAGGATAACCAGCCGCCATTTCATAGATGAGGACGCCCAGAGCCCACCAGTCCACCGCTTTATTATAGCCCTAAGAACAAAGAAGCCAAAAGTCACTATACTGCTTTTTCCCTGATCAGCAAAACCATTTCCTCTGGCAGTGCCACACATTAAAGCACCAAAAACAGGGCACAAAATCCTGCATTCCAAACAACATTTAGGATTCAAGCTATAACAATGACTCTGTTTGATAAATGTTCGTTTACAGCAACTGGAGTCTTTTTGATTGGTGCATTTTCTATCACAAAAAAATAAAACTGTTATCAAACTGTTATAAAAGTTTGGAAACTTTTGGATGAAAATATGAACTGAAAAAAATCTAACGGATAATGGCTCCCACATGAGTCTTACATGTAAACTTGAGAATTGAGGTTTGGGACTTAAACAATGTTTATTTGTTTATTCATATATTTTCATCTCTTTTAGGTGTAAAAACAAAATGTTTTTCTTTAAAAAATTTTTTTAGCATTGTTTCTTGAATTAGAAGTTCAAATTATTCTGAATTCACCCTCAAAACTGTATTTAAAGCCTTCATTTACTAAGCTAACATTAGCCAAATCAATGCCATATTTCAGTAAAAAGATTCACAGGTGGTTAAGATCTTTGAATGCCTTCTCTCTTTTCTCCCAGCAGATAAAACGTTATGAACAATTATCGGAGGACAGAAAACTGCAGCTGTCAAAACCGTTTATGGATATATTTTTCATTTTCAACCGAAAAGCTGCAGTTTTAGCTGGATTTTAGAGAAGGGCTTGGTTTCGAAGGAAAAAAAAACAACTGGGTCAAACATGTTATAAATACACTGATCAAATCTGTAAAATATTTTTCTTTCAAGCCATTTATGTTTATATATATGAAACTGTTTTTTTTAGATAGTTTTGATAGAAATCCAAGCAGTTTATGACAAAAGCAATTTTTTTAATAAAAATTTGAAAAATGAATTGAAATGAAATGTAACTGTGTTAAATCAGAAATTCTGGAGCTTCAGCATTTTGGTGGAGATACACAGACCTAACAACAAGTTAGAAGAAGAAAGTTGTACTTACTCAACAATAAGACAAGATAATTAAAGTTAAAGCAAAACGGGATTTGAGTGCAGTAAACATCAGAACAAGAAAACAAATACTTGCTTTGCTGAGAATGATTTCAGGAGCCAAATACTCTGGTGTTCCACACAACGTCCAGGTTCTTCCTTTTACTCGCTTGGCAAATCCAAAGTCTGTCACCTGGAAAAAGGAGGAACAAACTGTAGTCTGTGTGGCGGGAAAAGAGGTGCCGGGTGACCAAAAAACAAAATGAAACCACAGCGTTGAGATTCACCTGGATGTAGCCATGGTGGTCGATGAGAAGATTCTCGGGTTTCAGGTCTCTGTAAATGAGATCTAGCGAATGAAGGTATTCAAACGTCAGCACTATCTGAGCAGCGTAAAATCTTGCATGTGGTTCACTGAAAAGAGAAAGAAGATGCGTTAAAAAACACTTCCGTCTGCAGCCAAACTGATTCAAAATCATATGAAATATAATAACAATTAAGATGCAACATTGGAGTAGTGCTGGACTGATTATCTGCACCAATATTTGTTATTAATATGGGCACTTTAACTGCAAATGAATATTTGCTGTCGGCCTTAATGCCCACTTATCATCAGTGGCAGCCCTGGGAAAAAAAGTTAAATAAAACGAATTGTTCGATCGCTTTACAGGAGTTATAAAAAAGCAAAAAAAAAGAAATACATTTACCTGAACCTTCCAATTCGTCTTAGGTGTGAGAACATCTCCCCTCCAGGAACATATTCCATTACCATGTACAAATTGGAGTTGTCCTGAAAATAAAAAAGGAGCCTTTAAATGTAAACATGATTTTTATGTATACATATATCTAGCTTTTAAAGGTTAAACAACACTCTACCTTAAATGCGTACTCAAGTTTGACGAGAAATGGAAAGCTCACAGCTTGTAATATCCTTTTTTCATTTAACGTGTGTTCTATTTGCTTGAGTTTCACCACCTAAAAGAAAATTAGATAAAATAGAAAATAAAGTCTTTCCTCCTGGAGATTTATTAAAGTTTTGTGCTCCTTAAACACCAACACATTCATAAAAATGTGATTGTATTAATCATTACCAAAAACAGCCACTGACCTTTTGCTTGTCCAGTATTTTCATGGCAAAGTATTGCTCAGAGCCTTTATGTTTTACCAACATAACTCTCCCAAACGAGCCTGTGCCCAGGGTCTTTATTCTGTCAAAGTCTTCTAGACACGTTGTGCTCTGTAAAGAACACACAACAGAACGTAAGAATGCACAGAACGACGGAAAACGAGCTTTTCACCTCTCACCAGACTGACCTGTGGTGGGCATTCCCATTTGCGTAAGAAATCTTCTTTGGCTTTGGCTAGAAACTCTTTGACTGAAAATGAAAAAAAAAAGACAGACGCAGTGAGTATTCCTGGACTGTTTCCTACCAAAAAAAAAACAATATTTTGGGTTTTACTTGAACTGGCAAATAGGCCAAACACTATCAAAGGAGAAGGGACAGCCGGGAAGAACAGTTGGGAACAAAAACCAATGTGTCAATCAAAGGAGAAGAGCATGGGCAGTCAACTCTCATCTGGATATATTTTTTAAATGCCATTGCAAACATGTTTTTTGTTTTTTTTTAGATTTGTCTAAAGAGAGGACAAAACACAAACAAAACAACATACAGGCAAACAAGTGATGCATGCCAAGAAACTCAGCACATGTTCTGTTATTTAGTAGCCTCATTCAAAATGGGTGAAATGAAACAGACCATGAAGAAAACAGTTTCTCTGAGCATCTTGTGCATCACCAACACAGTTTGTGGGAAGGCTATTAAACACAGACTAAAAATGGTAAGCAAAGACAAACCAATATGAATGGGAAACACGGCAAACCGCAGATATCCAGATCGAGAGAATGCAAATAACAAAAAACAAAAACACCACTTATTATCAAAGCACGCCAGAAAAGCAAGCATGCCAAGCAGATTTTCACTAATGCCACTTTTTTTTCTCATTCGTCTGAGGAGTCGGCATACCAAAGGTTTCTATTGATCACCAAGGTTTTGCAGGAATAATCACCCACATGGATGGGATGACAGAAGAGAGGACACAGAGAAAGAGAGTTCATGTGCAACAAATACATCACCACAACAAGCATGAAGTATCTGAAGAAAGACCGAAAACACATGTGAGAACCAGCAGAAGATTTCTAGCAGGAATTAAAAAAGATAGTCTAGTAGTTGAAAAACTGGTGCATCTTGTGACAGAAACTTGAGTCATGCATTTCAGATCAGATTGAAGAGATAATTCTCTAAAATACATATATAAAAAAAACCACAATCCACACATCCTGTCAGTCACTGAAAACATTTTCATTTTTACTTGAACTCTTTTACCAACAAGGCCCGCAACATGTGCTTTAAAGAAAAAAAAAGCATGCAAAATTGAACTAAAAAACTGCAAAACACTGAAACCGCAAAAGATGAACCGGGATACAGAGAAGGACCGTACAGCTTTTGAAAATGCTAAATGTTGATGTGACAGGAAACAACAAATCTTAATATGAGTTAAGCTAGTGACCAATAAAGTGACCGGACTGGGGCAGGAGTCACAATCTGAGACTCATTGACTCACTCATAGCTTAAAAAAACACAGAGATTTTTAAAAGCAAAAAAAAAAAAGAACTCAGCGTAAGAGAAACACATCAGAAATATCTTCTACGCTCCATTTGGTCTGTGGTATACTCCACATAATTTTATTTTTGAGGAAAAGCGTGGTCTGGGTTTATGTGAATTAAAGAAAAAGTAACTTGTAACAAAGTTAACAAAGTTAGGCAACAATCTGAGGGAAGAAACACAGCTAAGCGTAACATAAATTAAATGTGTTTACTTATCCTGTCAACACAGAAACATGGGTACTGTGAAATGCCATCAGTGTCATGGCGGCACGAGTTAAACCTCCCTATCCACCCGTGACTGCGTTGATGATCTAACTGTTGCAGCCACTGACTTTAGTATACAGTAAACACAAGGCGCTGTAGGTTACCTGGTTGTTTGTCAGGAGCAGCTATGCTAGAAACAAATCTGCCAGTCAGGGCACTGTGTCAGCTTAAACAGGTTTAACAGTTAGCCGCCACACAGGATACATTTAAAAAGAAGTGCTTGACAGCACTGATGCTATCGCTGATCTGATCATCTCTGTCTCCGCATAAGCTGCTGGTTGGATTCTTGCTTTTCAGCATTTCTCACATCTCCGATTAAGGTACAAAGCAGGAACTCGCAGTTTGACCAAGTCGCATGTTCAGAAAAAAGTCGCATAAAGCAGAATAACAGCAAAAACTTCAATCAGAGGAAAAGAAGAGATGCTTTCCATCGTACACCTTGTTTGTGGTCAACGGACAACACAATAAATCTCAACAACTTCTAGGTTTACGACCGGGTTTAAGGAACCAGTTATGATTTACAGTGGTTTTCAATGATGATCAGCTGCACACATCAGACTATATGAGTGTAAGGTAACACTGGCCCAGGTCCAGTTACGTCAAACCTTTCAAAGCTTGTAATACCCCCTTATCCTCTGACGAAGGTCCGATGACAAGCTGCTCCAGTCAATGACAAGCTGAGTGTGAGAAGTGAGCCCTGATGGACCTTCACCACGGCGAGATTAGAGAAGAGCTTCAACACAAACACAAGTGGGGTGGTTTGATGTTTTTTTTTTTTTTTATGTGTGTACACATCTGCCACAGAGGCAGTAGTAAGCTCCAGTTTTATGAATGGAAAGAAGGGATTTGTCATTTCTTCACCATATTTGGTCACGGCGCTGTACAGAGAGAATGTTTTGTTTATGTGTCTAAGAATAAAACGTGGCACTGGAGCCTGAGGGGGAGAAAAAGCAGTTGCACACTGACTTCAAATGAACTGCAAGGCCCGTTTACTCTAATTATTCATGGGTCTTGGCTTTATTTTAGTTTAGCTGCAGATTCGAGATCATCGGTGTAAAAAAAAAGAAAAGAAAAATCCTGCTCCAACAGCTGGCTGAGCTGATGGCGAGCCCGCAGCCAACAGACACAGCGAGAGCCACATCCCTGCTGTCAGAAGCCCGGGATGACACAACACAAAGGTGATGCTTTCAATGTAAACACGGTCAACAAAACAGCCCCAGACTGGAGCAGGAAATGACTGCACGCTGGGGCTAACGGTATCGTCCCTAAATAGCTTCCAAGGGGGAATGAGGGGCCTTATGAGGGCTAATCCCCTTCAAAGCTAAAGTTAGCAAGCTAGCTCCTCTCCAAATGTCGTTACTCCCAATTTTCCAGTTAGTATAAACTTGTTATTTTGACATTTAAATTAAGAATCATATGTACAGGGTGTTTGGGGAGCGCCTTTGACAGCGTGTTTACTTCGTCTCTGCTTCTCTTCTCCACCCCCGGGATGCAAAGACAGCAACAGTTTCGGGGTTTCCTGCCACTTACTTCTGTAAATATTACTATTTACTTAATGTGCAAACATAAACACGCATATCAGCGACATCTCTGGGTTTTCACGCCATTAGAAGGGGCGACTCGGCGCAGAGATGGCAGATAAAGGCGGAATGCAGTCGGGTTGGCGGCCGGCCCTCACCGCCTCTACAGCGGTTTCCAGCAACGAGCGCGTCGCTGCTGTGAAAGAGTCACCGTCTGTGACGGCGGCATGTTAGCGGGACAGGACGCCCCGCTCCCGGCCCGCACTCACCGCTCTCCAGCTCGTTGCCCTTCTTGGCTGTGGCAGCGTTCCCCATGGCGTGGAAGACACGGCGGTCGCTCCGACTTCAGAGGAGATGGCGGGGGAGGTGGAGGCTAGCTAACCTTCCAGTTGGTGATTCCGAGGTCTTGATGTTTCCTTCGGTAAAAACTCACAAACGAGTCTCGTTTTGTGGACGCAATGAGAGGAGATAACGTGCGGAGTCCCTTCCGACGGTCCCCTCGCGCTCCCTCTCCCGCTCCTCCTTCCTCTGGACGGTTTCCGCTGCTGCTACTCGGGTGATGTCTGCTCGGCTGGCATGAAGCTAGCGGTCACTGCTGTTTGTGTGACTAAGCTGCTCCGCGGCCCTCAGCAGCCTTCACGGTGGGCTCGGATTGGCTCCACGAGTCGGTGACAAGATGCTAATCCGGGCTTGCTTCCGCATTTTTAGACTATCTCTTGTTTTTGACATTGTTTTACTTTTATTTTTGTAAAAGCTCACTAAAGTAACTCAGAATACATGCTTAGAAACAGAAACAAATTATATTAATCAAAACACACGGCTGTTGTTTATGTATCTCTAATGTAAATGTAATTCAAATTATTTTTTAGACTCTTTAAAGTCTGAAAAAAGTAATTATTGTAAAAAGAAAGGTCTAAACCGAGTTTTTTTTCTACCTTCAGTCTATTAAGGTCCCACATATTAAAAAAAAAAAACATTTATTCGAAACATATTTCATTCATGATCCTGTCAACAATCCAGTTAAATAAATGTTTTTCTTTTAAATTTATTTATTTTTTTTAACTGCTGCTTTAAACACAGTTGACCTTGAATCTATCTTTATATAAATATGCTCTTAAGATGTGTAAATGGAAGGGGAGCCTCTCCGCTCTGAATACTTACCTTTGTTTGCCTCAAACAAAAATGCTAAAATATTCCTGTTCTTGTTTTTTTTCTGAAAATGTATAACTTGCTACCCTATTTAGTTCATTTTAGCTTAATTGTTTATTTGTATACCTTTAATCATGAATGAATTATCTTATAAAACCCCCTCGGGGTACTAACATGATTTACATTACAAGATCCACTCCAATAAATATTGTGTTTTTATATGTTCTTGATGCATTTTTCTAATGATGAACATTGTTTGCCATTTTTGTTGCATCGTTAATGTTAGGTTGGGTTTATGAGGAGCTGTAAGCTAGTCAGAGAGCACGTAAACAGATGGGACGAGGGGAAATGGCGGCAGGCTTACTCCTCACCACAACTCGGAGGCCAATTTCTAATTAACTCCTGCTGCTCTGCAGAAACTATGTCCAATAAATTGACAGGTTTTTGGCAAAAATAAATACATAAATAAAACAGCATGTTCAGAAAAAAGACCACTGTTAACACATTTACAATTGATCCGTATTGAAGAGGGACTTTAGGAATGGTACAAAAACCAAAATTAAATTAATGACAATTAAAAATGACAACATAAAATCACAAAAGGCAATAAATCCATTAATGTAGATTAAAAAAATACAGAAAATTAGATGTTTTAAGAAGATATCATGGATTAACACACTTTTGCTGTTTAACCCACTGAATGTTACGTCTTTGTGTTATTCAATTTTATTTTACTAATGACCTGATTTTCTTTTCATTGCTTCAACTTAATCTTCTTTTTTCTGGGAACAAATTTGCTCTCCAATCTTTTTTTTGGGGAATTTCAGTAAAGTTACATGGACAACTCTAATTTAACAACACTTTTTAAAAGTGAACATGTTTCTTATGAAAGTTTTAATAAACTTTTAGCGTTTTTGAGAAATGCTATACTATTACCAAGTGTTTTTCCTCTTGTGTTTTTAAACAAAAACTTTAGCAAATGACCTTCCAGACAATCAGCAGACAATGGATCGGAAATCCATTATGAATGGGCTAAATTATGATCTGTCACCTTTTTGGCACAAGCACTTTCTTGTGCCTCTATAGAGGCAGAAAAAGCATGTGGAGGTTTTTCTGCCTCTTTGGATTTGTTTAGAAGAAAGTTCTTGTGCCAATAAGCTGACACCTTGTACATTTCCTCCCTTCCTAAGGACATCTCTGAAACTGTCTGTATTTAAAAGTGACTATTGAACCACCAACCCTAACATATCTTGCCTGACCTTCAATGACAGAAACAAGTACAGATCTCCTTCCATGATTTAGTGGTTTTGTTCCAAACCTTTGCAGAAGAGACTGTGAAACTATCTGTGAGAAGGTGAGCAGGTTGATGGTCCCTCCACTAACATCTGTAAAAGAGGTGGTCGTTTTCAAGAGCCCTGTTCACAGACCATGCAGAGATGGGTCACCACTTTTTTGACCTCACTGAGAAATGGTATCGTGAAACCTGTAGGTTGCAAAGGTCTGAATTACTGGTGTGCTCGTTGTATTGGCTGATGCTTTTTAGGCTGTTGGATGTTGTCAGAAGCATGTTGGTGCCTGTTCCATTTCCTAACAGAGGTTTCGGTGACCATATGTGTTTGTAGTAGGTGCGTGTGTCCCCCTACCTGTAACTGCACGTGTGGATAGGCGTGCATGTATAGAAAGTTATATTGACTTTGTTACTATCAAGTCATTGTGTGTGTGTGTGTGTGTGTGTGTTACATTAGGTAAAAATTTAGTAGCACCAAAAAATAAGGTGGAATAATTAACCTAAATGTATTAGCATTTAGATACAATGGTTAATCCCACTATTGTTGCTAGTGACCCGTTTGTGAGTTCCATTATCACAATAAACAAAGCTGAATAATTGCAAATGCAAATATCAATACTAGACACCTTAAACATGACAGAGAATCTATGTCCTGTCTTACTTATACTTTTCTAACTTCATCTTTGAGACCTTTCTCTTCTCTTGGCGCAAACAGGAAGTGAACAGCTCTGGTCGTGTGACATTTTACAGTACACATGTGACACTGAATATATTTCATTGTGAGCCTTTATTATTTTAATACATGCTGAAATGCATAGATGGATCATTCAGTAAGATTTTTACAGCCTTAGAAATGAAACATTCCTTTTTACGGTCGCAATTGTGACCGGTGGGATTTAATGGGGAACATAGCATTTTTCTGACCTATTATTAATCAAATTGTATTTTTTATGTTTTACTGTCAGCAAATTCAGATAGACTAAAGTCCAGAAAAAGGAAAAGTTTTATTATCTGTTTTTCACAGTGCAAACAGAACCCAGATTGACACTGATTGGTCTCTAATTAGGACAGAAGAGAGGCGGCGGTTTGTTTCATTCACACGTCGTCAAAATTAGTCAGATTGCACTCTCATTGCACACACATGCAGTACAACCACTGCAACCCTTTGATCATTTTGATGCCTTAGAATTGAGATGAAAGCCTTTTTTTAATCAGCAGGGTTTCATCAGGTCCAGTATAGGTGCTTGCAGACTTGCTGTTCTTAGTTAAACCCAACCATTCATCCATTCTTTCAACACTAGTAACAGCAACCAAAGAAACTAAAGCTGCTGTTAAGGTACAAATAATATGAAGTGGTTTAGTGGAAAGCTCACATTTTTTTTACATCTGACTATTTATAAAATATTTAGGTAGCCAGACTGAGGCCAACAAAACATGAGTATGAAAAACTTGCCAGTCAAAAGGTATCTTACATCCTATCCTGCTTTGCAAGATCATCTTCTGGCTGCTGCTCTTCAAATCCATGACAGAGTCACGCTCGATGGGGATCGGCCAGTGCAGGTCTTCAGCCACTAGTCGGGCAAATCTTTCTTTACTCTAAGATAGTTTTTACTCATAATGAAAGAATTTTGGGAAAGTACTTCATTTTCATCATGGCGGTGGCTTTAAATGATTTTCCCTTTTCAAAAAGAAAAAAAGTCTAACTTATACAAAATTACTTTGTTTCCTTTAAAAATAATCGTTCAGACTCATTGCCACTGTGGTTCAGGTATGAACACATTATGCCAACATAGAGAAATGTATAACCCTTTATTAGGGTACGTTTCATTTCTGTAAAAGATAATCCCCGCAGAGGTGTCCGTTATCAGAAATTAATGAGAGGTCTGAACTGTTCAACACAAAAAGTTGCCTCCAAAAAGTCCATTCATTTCTGATAATGGACACCACAAAATCATTATCTCACTTAAACCACAGTCACTTACAAAAGAAAATAATATTACATTGATTATTACTACTATAATCTTGTTATTTTTAGCAGTTAATATATTTTTGACAAGAAGGTGACCAGTGGTGTAAAGTACTTGAGTAAATGGACTTCGTTACTTTACTTAAGTTCTTTTGTTTTGGCTACTTTGTACTTGTATTGAGTATAAAAAATAAGATGTTTTGATTGAATATTTGTACTCTTTATTTCACTACATTTGAATGGACAATTATTGTTACTCATTACAATTACTCGAGCACTCGTAACGATAAGTGTCCATTTAAATGTAGTGGAGTAAAGAGTAAAATCAAGCGTATCAATCGTAAGTATATCAAGCAATAAGGTAAGCAATTCAGAAACTAAACATAAACCGTGGAATAACATATGTCCACCTATGTTTTCAGTTTCTGTTGTTCTGGCGTTTAGGCCAGCGCAATAATATACTGTAGAACTTACTGTATAGATAACCATTATCACATTTAATGGAGACCCTGCAGCCAATCAGAATAGAAAATTCACCCAGACCATGGTATACAAAAAGTTAAAAGCTTTATTTTCAGCATTTGAGCATGTCTTTTTAAATTTGATTGATTAAGTACTTACTAAAGTACTAAATTTCAATAAAAGCATTGGGTACTAAAATAATTAAGTCATAGGGATGCTAAACCTCAATTGCATATAAAGGATCATGTGAGCACAAGGACGCAGTGAAAAGAAGTGCACCTGAGGGTCCATGTTAGAGCTCACTACTCTGCAGAGAATTTGCACCATGGGCCTAATTATCTAACAAGTGCAATGGGTGGCTCCCTCTTTCCTGAAAGACCCAAGCAGCTGTGGTATTGTGATAAGGTGCCTCATTATTAGCCTTTCTGTTGGAGTGCATACTGACTACATCTCTTTAACTCTCATCTGCAGAGACTGCTCTTTGAAGATATGTTTCCACCGTTTGCTCACTTTACGTTCATTACCCCAGCCATATGCTAAACATTACAATTGACAAGTGTTTTTGAAATATACCCGAGATAAGACTGCTAATTTCAAGTTCAGCCTCTGTGCCTGTGCACAATTCTTCTGCAGTTTTTGCCCTTATTTTAGGTAAACTATTTTGTTCAATTCAGTTACTCAGAGTTTAAGTAAACACAGCAGATGCAGAGTAAAGCAGGAAAGCCTGTTATGTTCAAAACCCTGATGGATCAAAACATGTGAAAATGTCACAACTGGCAAATGTTTGTAGTCTGTCAATGACACTTTACAGAAGACCCATCATTTTCTTTGTATTTGTTATGTAGACCCTAAAAACAACCCTTTTGCTGAACTTTTACATGTCTTCATCTAAAATGAACTCAGTTCTTTTTAAATCTCATTTATAAGTTTTTACTGATTTTAGGGCTTTGCGATTCACATTGTTTTTCCTTCCAAATAAAGAGGACTTTTAGGGTAAATGGGGAATCCAGATTCCTCTAAATGAGTGTTCCCAACCTTTTATGGCTGAGGACCGTGTGCATTTTAGAGGATTGCTAAAAACCGAAAAACATGAACAAAATTAAGGCCTCTTAATTTAGTGTCATATCAGGAGTGGTTAAAAACAAGATTATTTTACTATGATTAGATCATCTCATTAAAAAAAAATACAGTAACAAAAAATAACCAACAAATCTATTATTTAGGCTCATTAAGAAACAAATCAGACTACCCTAAAGCTCCAAGCAAAGCTTCTGGTGAAACATTTTAACATAAAAACATTTCAAAACAACTCAAACTCAGATTACAACTCAAAAACAAGACTTAACTACTTGAAAGAGGGCTCGGGAGAATCCGTCCAACTTAACATTATGAACATTGAACTGAGTAATAGCTGTTTATTTGTCAATATTGGCTTCTTGGAGCTAGCAGGCATTTCCCTTTTGGAACGGGAGGTAGGAGGGGTCACTCAGTTCAGTTCTTATAGCAGTACAGTCAATATTTAGAGCTCCTCTCAGTTTTCATCAAATCTGATCAATTTACCTGGGTCGCTGTACAGGCATGTCAAGGTTTGCACTTGTGGAGCTCCATGAACTGAGAAGCTTCCAGACAGCATTCAAGTCCTGATATATGTTATTTTTTTCTTGCAGTACAACATTTAAAAGTCAATAAATTTGAAGAGCCCAAAGCTGACATTCTTTGTGTTTGATCAATTGGTACTTGGATCATTTCCAAGCATATTTAGCAGTGACTAACACACTGTCTTTTTGTTTTTTGTACCATAAGCAAAATAGTATAAAGTGGTGGCACAGAACACTGTACAGAACAAAGGTGTTCAGACATGATTCTGATGAAGATCAAGAGTTGCATCAATCTCAAATGCACCATTAAAAAACAGTTTATATGCTATGGAAAGCTGTTTATGGATATTTGTGCAGGAATTGCAAAATACATGCAGAAATATCATTAATATTTATAATAAGGTAATGAATAACAATAAAATACATAAAGTAATTAAGCAAAATCAGGATTCAAATTAACATTATTTTGCCTTCTTCAAAAATAGCAGGTCTGCTAAATGTGATAATTCAGTGGAGAACCATCAGGGTGTAACTCACACTTTGCTATGTTGCAGCAAGTCTCTGATCTTTTCACAGGAGTAGGATAAAGCTGCAGCAAAAAAAGGTGGGCGGCGGTGAGAGGAGGCTTGAATGGATAGGTTGACAATTAAAATGTTTCTGCTTTTAATAATTGTTTGATGAATCACTATAATCTCTTGTCCTGACACTTGGTGCTAGCACTAGCAATACGATGATAACGGCACCTATCAAATTAATTGTGCTTGGACAAAAGACCAAATGAATTCGACCTGGAATGTTCCTTTGTAATTTTGCAGACTTTGAAAGGACACTGCACCAGCACTGCCACCATACATTATGACACAGGAGGGCAGCAGATCTCTGTTCCAGTTTCTTCAGTTTCCTGATGCAAACTCAGGCAGCAGTAGTCATCTTCTGGTTTGATCTCAAGGTGATTTCACTTCATTGAATTTCATAAGCTAAGCTAGTTGAACTCTGTTTATATTAGATTTGGCTGATGTTGGAAGGCAGACTGTCTTCAGTGTAAATATATACAACAAATATGACATTATTGAGGCTGTAGCATACCTGTAAAAAGCGCTCTGTGTACTGAACATTACCCAAAAGATGAAACTGTGTCCCATATCATTTTTTTTCAAAACATATGCAGGTCTTTGAGGAGATATTTATATCATGATCATGTGTTCTCAATTTTTCCCCTGGTTTTGCTAAGTTTTCTTTTCCGGTTATCTTCTTAGAAAGAGCAGGTCATGTCCATCCCAGCTGACCAGATGCTCTCCTTATTGGCTTTCTTATGTTTCCTGCAAACAGGCTCGGCGAAGCTTCAAAGAGAATGATTCACTCGCTTATATTAATGAATAAAAGACTTTGTCCTTTTTCAAACTTGGCCTATTTTGAGGATAATATACAGGGTGAATTTCAGTCTTTTATGGTTGATTTTTCCGTGTGTGTATATATATATATATATATATATTGTTTTTTGTAATTAAAAAAAACATTGAAAATTTGCTCAATGAACAATTTACATCTATTTTAGGCATTTGTGTGTTTAGAATTTAGAAATATTGGGTAGAGTAGTGGCTCTCCAGACACACCCTGCTTCACGTTCACACAGGAGCTGCTGAGTACAACCACACATTTCCTTTGTTGGCCACCAACCAACTCTACTCTAGTGGTTATGGGCTGAGTGGCTTCCTCCACAGCACATCGTCTGAATTTATAGTGGGGTGGGTTATACTTGCAGCTTTTGAACTTCTGATTGTCGCAGTTTCCTTACATTTTGCTGAGAGTCAAATCGACAAAAATGCATTAGCGATGTTACTGCATTCATCGTGTTTTTACCAAGACCTCACCTGGATAGTGAAGCTATGAGATTCTAGGCCTAAAGTTTGTTTTTAGGCAGATGCCATAGATTACGCTTGCCTGAGGATTTTTGAATTGCGTCTTAAATTGTAAAACATTTCTCATTATTCACTTCACTGATGAACAAAAAATAAGTTGTGAGCTGGTTAAAAAGAGAAAGTGAAGGTTAAAGGTTACAGAGAGAGATAGTAATGTTGAGGTTATCTCTTTATCAGTCACCAGCTCCTATTAGGGGGGTTGAATGCGGTTCTAGGACATAACCCATTTCCTCCTCTGTATATCAAAGCTTCGAGGTCCCCCGCCTTCCAACCCCTTAATTTATTCCAGATGAACACAATGGGGACATTTGATTTAGTCTGCAAAGACACGTGTATACAGCTGTCGGTCTGCCTCAAACAGCTGGCGTAGAGCTGCAGCACAACTTTTAATCATGCATTTGTTTATGTAATTATACTTAAAAAACAGCCCAGAACACTGTGTTGCACTGTCCTCAGCTGCAGTTGGTTTAGATATTTCAGAATGATGTAGGCCTTGTCTTTGTTAGAGTTCACATCGCTTGCAAATGCTTATGGTTTAATGACGTGCAGGTGAAACAAATCATGTGCAAACTGCTGAAGGTCTTCCAAGTGTGTTTCAACATATGTGACAGCTCACTCTGTGAAAATATTTCTGTTGAATATGTGTTTTGGACTGGAGACAAGAAGCTCGGATGACCTGTTGATTATGTAGCAAAAAGGAAGGACGATCCGCATTTTTGGAAAGATGGGTAAAAGTTGGGCAGAAAATGGCAATAATGGAGGGAATAGGAACAAAAACAACAGAGAACATGACTGGCGTCCGTAAATCCTACGCTTTGTTTTACGGTTTTCTCGTATTGATGCAGTTTGGCGCTGCGTTTTTTTTTTCTTTTCCTGTGTAAGCTCTAAGCAGCACTCAGCACAAAGAGACACCTCATATTAACAACATGTTTGCCTGGAAATGTTGACCCGAAAACCGTGAGGGTTTGTTCCAATTCAGCCACTTTTCACTGTAGCGTGTCTTTATTGTGGTTTAAAGCCGGATCTCTCCACGTCTTTTGTTCCGTGACAAGCTTAACGATACACAACAACTTGAATGCCAGTAATTTTTACAACTGCAAGATGATGTATTCTTAGTAACAGAGGATAGTCTTGAAGTGCTCACTGTTGCACAGGCAGTTAATTTGGAATAGATGCACAGTATACCTTTGAAGTTCTGCTCTAATGCCAGCACTGAAAAGTCTCTAGAAAACATCACAACACAGCTTCTCTTCAAAGATCTGTTTTAATTGCTTAGAGTAAAGTGGCGATGCGTTTGATTAAATAAAAAGTAAATTAATTAACAAAGCATGGCATGCATGAGGAAGTGCATTGCAGGACAAAAAAGTCTAAGTCACCTTGTGCGCTTCATTTAAAAAGCCATATTTGCTTTTTTTCCCCCTGTGCGGCGCAGATGTTGGCTTTGGGAATTCTCCTTCTCTTCAACTTTAATTCACAGCTACCATTGTTTTTGTTTTCCATCCATGCCTAGTTGGAGAAATTCATTTTTTTCTCAGCTACTCCAGTGCAGTTTCAGAGATTATGGCTAGATAACACTGCAGAACATGGCTGCACCAAACCAGATCAAAGCAAAGACAATCAAAGCCAGAGTGAAAGCTACAGCAATAAGACCTTTAAATGTCTGCTCCCCCCACCCCATCTGCACACCTAAACTGCGCAAAAGCGTTACCATCAACTCAGATGGTTCCATCCCCAGGCTATCCATTTTTGGGACTGACATAAGCCCCTTTAGCCTGAAGGGCGGCAGGCTCGAAGGCTGGACATAAATCCTTCTGAGCAATGCAAACAGAACATTAAATGATCTATGTTGATATTGAACCCGTGCCATTGAGTTGTAAACCATTGCAATGCTGGTATAGATAAGAAATGACATTGGTCATAATCATTTATGGTGAGGATTTAGACAAAAGAAGATTGTCATAAAAGATGACACAACTTGTGCTTTTGCGCAGAAAAAGGCTTAAACCTACACCGGCTTTTTTCCCTGCAAGATTGGGCCATTCTTTTGAATTGGATAATAACATTAGGAAATTTCCTTCTTCCCTTAGTTTTTAGTGTCTTGCATTCTTTGTGCAGCGGCTAGAGACTTTAGATTATGTTTATTTTGAGCTTAAAAGCAGTATCTGACAAAATGTCACTGTTGTGAGTTGCGAAATATACATAAAAATGAGTTGAAGGTAAACAATAAACAGAAACTGACATTCCCACGTTGCATAAATATACTTCACTGTTGGTGAACCATGTTCATGAAAAAGCATAATCTTCTCCAAGATAAGGACAACGCACACAACTTTTATTGTAGAACTAAAATTTCATAATTTGATATATTTTTTTAAGATTCCTACCAAAAATAGCTGTAAGAGTGAAAGTTTAAAGAGTGGATCATACAGCATTTAAGTTAAGGCTAAAACTACAGCTGGATGTTTTGAATTAACTGTGAAAATCAGACGCAAACCTTCGCCATGTGTTGTTTCAAGAACAGGTATGTACCAAAGCCTGATCTTTAAAAGTTGCTGAAATGATCTCCGTGAAATTTCCTTTTTCTGAGAATCTTAGAACAAAGAGCTGCTGATGCTCATTGAGCATAAAGAGGCTACAAGAGCATCTGTTAAAAGTCATCCTTCCAGCTGTCGTTTGACAGAAAAACTTAAAAAGTGTGGTAGTCCATCATATTACCTTCTAAAGCACGGTTTATTTTATCTTGCCAAAGTGAAGTATATGACCTGTGCTGTAGTTGGCATTTACAGTTGTGCCTGGTTGGTTGTTAATGGAGCAACTTTTCTGGGCAGTAATTAACTTCTCTTTGTTTAAATCCATCGTGTACTCTTTGAATCCCAGACATATCATTTAAAATGGATTGGAGTTACTGGAAATATACAGAAAAAAAAAAACCCAAAGCTGCTAAACAAACCAATCAATGTTTTTGTGGTTAGCAGTGATGCAAAGTTTCATCACATTTCTCCTGGATTGGTTTTCAACTTGCAGTATAGGTTACATACAAGGTGGTGTCCCCTGCTATAGGGTTTCTGCATTCTAACTATGTCTTGAATTTGAAGCAGAAACATAAACCAGCATTAAGCGATTAAGACTTTGGAGTCACATTAGATACTCCCAATGTTTGGAGTTGCGCTGATGGGTTGAAACAGAACATAAATGCCTTGCTTAGCTGACATGCATTGCCGTCTGTAGTTTTTCAAGCATCCCACACATGAGGTCAGAAGTTTTTTCCATAAATATGTTTAGATCAATGAAATCAAGTAATATTTTAACTTTGTATGTAAAACAAAACAGCCTCAATAAAAAAGTGCAACACAATCTAACATGTTAGAAATATGATAGTGATGGTTTTATGGTTTTGGCCTTTAGAATCTGGAAAAATAAAGCAATGAAATCCCAGATTTTATGGGATGTTGAACACCCATCACGATGTGTTTTTGTGAAAACTGGAGAATATTTAGAAATGATAGAAAGAGAACAAGTCTAACAGATGTTTTTAACCAGAGTTTAATAGTTTGAAAATTGATGGTTTACTTTGACAAAATAACATTTTCTTCATAGATATTTACTACCATTAAAAGGGGTAATGAAGAAGCGGTTCATGTTGGGAAGTTAAACTGTTTCAGCACCACAGTATAAAAGGGCAGCATTCAAATGTCTTTAATGCTTTTGCTTTACAGGCTGACACTGAAGCCTTTTTTTAGCTTTTGATGTTAGATCATAATATGTTTAATTATTTACTAGATTGCTAGAGGCGTTCTGTTTGTTGATTATTTCTGTTTGGCATGTCATTTGTTCATTTTCTATACCCGTTTTCTCCCTTTCAGGGTCACAGGGCTGCCGGAACCTAACCCGGCCAGTTATGGCCAAAGGCAGGGGACACCCCTGGACAAGTTGCCAGTCTGTCACAATCACACACCCATGCGCACTCACATCCACACCTGGGGACAATTTCGGGTGACCAATTAACCTACGAAGCATGTTTTTGGACAGTGAGAGGATACCATTCCCTGGAGAAAACCCATGCATGCAAAGGTCCCCCATTGGCCTTCTTGCTGTGAGGCAACAACGCTAACCACTGCGCAGTGCTTGACATGTCATTTTGCAAACTTAACATCTCTTAAGAAAAGTGATACAAATGAAAAAGAAATACATATATATTTGTTGCACTTTAGAACCATTTCATTGTAATTTTCCAGCGTGAGAAGAAGCTGAATTGATGACCAGACATTAGACTTCAATCTTCTCTTTTAAAGTTAAATGAAAACTTCTATGAGCAACTGACACTTAAGTATATTTTTTATTTTTTATTTCACAGAGATAAAAATATCACAAATGAAAAATTCACCAAAAGACATATTGGAACAAGTGTCATAACAGATCAACTGTCTGATGAGAGGCTACGATAAACAGTAAACAGTGGCCCCCTTGGGGATGAAAACCACTTTGATTACTCTAAAAGTCTGCTGTATACTTTGGGAAACAGTTGGCAGCAACAGGACATATAAACAGTATGAACAAATGACCAAAGTTTGGTGCAAGTCCAAATTTAGGCCAGAATCGAACAATATCTAATCAATTATCAGACAAAATGGCACAGAAGATAGAAATACTTCTTTGGAAAAGATGTACTCTTAAAAATGACAGATTATTTGTTTAAACTAGACCTGCAGAACCAGGTACAAGCACACAAAGAGAGACATTTTCATTTTGATTGTAATGATTCATGCCATTTCAGTCTGTTGGTCCAGTTTTTTCATCTTTTCTTGGAAAGCTTTCAATCTTAATGATGATTTTTTGGAGTGCTTTGTGTCCTAGTGTGGACATGTGGAGAGGGTCTAAATTAAAGCTTTTAAACTATTTTTTTAAATAAATCTCACATGGATTAAATGTAGCTGAGTGAAGTGTTAAGTGGCCGGTTGACTAGTTTATGTTCCTCAGAGATCTCATGCATAAAGTGATAGTAATCTCATCGGGTAAATCTTGGTTGAAAAGTCTTTTTTTAGATTTCCTCATCTTTAGTGAGCTGGTGTTCATTTTACCAGGAATTTTTTTCTACATACAGAGAATCGTAAAACTTCAGTTTTCATTTATTTAGGTGGTGCATAAAAAGCAAAAGACATTCAACATATGATCAACAAGCCTTTTGATCAATTGTAAAAGCATTCCCAGTGGTCTTTTGATTATGATTACTGTTTTTGACCACAATTAAAAAACATGTTGTTTTCTAGAACATGGTTTCTGCAGCGCGACAGAAGTTCATGAAAAGTTTGCCTCTAAATTGTGGGCAGGACTGTGGGTGTGGAGCAACCCCGCCCCCCCTTTCCCTCCCCGTTTTTTGCAAGCCATCTGTTTACACTCTTTCCTGCTAGCTTACAGTCCCTCACATCTTAGCCTAACATTACTGGTGCAACAAAAATGGTGAAAAACATCCGAGCTAACCAGCTGGAGTTTGAAGCCAGATGCTGCTCGGACGAGGAAAACAATGACGTACATGGATCTAGTTGTCTACAATTGTATGCATCAGAATGGAGTGGAGCAGGGAGCTAGTGTATTTTCTACATCACAAATACAATCTTTTTCACATGGCATTTTATCGTCATACACAGGTTTGAATAAAGAAATACTCATAATTAGAATTTTAAGCTATATTTCTTTACATATCTTCCATTAGTTAGAAAAATATGTTAAAAACACCAAAAACAGAGTGGGTCTTTAAGTGTGACAAATTTAAACTCTAGTTCCCTTACTGCTGTTTCTCCAATGGTCCAAAGTTTTGCCTTAAACATAAGAGGCCTTTTTTTAAGCTGCAGAGTGCAGCAGGGAATGGTTTGTTAAATAACTCCAAACTTTGAGCTCAGAAGTCTGCAAAAGCTCCTCAAACATCCGGCTCAAGACGTAGACGATTCCAGGAGAGCTTTCTGATCTTTCGGTATTCAACTTGACTCCAACTTTCCCCTTATAAATCGCAAATGTGGGTGTGGTATTCTTAGCTCCTCTCAGTCTTCTTTTTAAAAACCATTTTCAAAGATTTTCTTCCTTTGTTTGACATCTTTTTTTCTCCAGCCTAGACCCGCAAGTTACCACTGTAATTAAGACTGAGAATTATCAGGCCAGAATCAAATGAAAGGCTCATAAAGCTCTGCTGAATTCGGACGTATGCTAGGGGCAAGATCAGTCACAGATTTAATTCAAATTCCCTTTGTTCCCCTTCAATCTTACAGAGGGCTTGAGGCAGCCAAGGGACTGGAGGTTCTAGTGACAATATAACAGGTATTAAATGGACCATTTCCAGTGTCACCATGTGGTAACTGAGGGCTTCAAAGAGCTGACAATTTGCTATGAAATTAAGCCAGGGGTACTGTATATCTTCAGTGATGGAGTGTGAAATGTTATGATGAAGACATTTAGCATGCCCCACAACAGAGATCTCTAAACAGCATTATTTTGGAAGCTATTTTTATTCATACTGCATATAAAGAATCTGATGCATTTTGAGGATTCTCCTTGAAGTGGGGTGCTGTATCATACTTTCTGCCTTTAATTTTTGCTCCCAACTAAACTAACAGACCATTTCAGTCTATTTATATAAACATTTTAAATATGATACTCCCTAACTCTGTCAGTGAGAAAATATTGTCTGGAAAGCCTGCTTGGTATTCCAGTCATTCCCAACCAAACCATCTGGTGGCGGTCTTTGCACTCTCCCCCTCCAACCCTTCTATTAGTAATCGTGTTGCCCTCTCACTAGTTCCCCCATTAAAATTAGTGATAAATATAAATCCCAAAAGTGACTGGAAATTAAACTGTATTGATCTGCAAACCTACATGTTCTTTTTCATCACATGCATACATATCCGTCCTCCAAACAAGCCCTTCAAGAAGCAGTTCAAACCTCAGTGCTATTAAAATATTTAACTTCAAATCCCTTTTTATAGTCCGGCACCTTTGTAGGTGCTCAGCACCAACACACTGTAGAGACATAATGAAGGCTGGGTTTTCAAAATACAGACCAGAGAGGAATATTTAATCAGCCAAGGTCACTGTGTGCGCTTCCATGCACTGTTGTTGAAGGAGATTGGGGAAATAGAGGGACTATTTCTCATCTATATTCTCTTCAGATGGCTTGCGTTAGAAGGATCATGCAGATATGGGATTTTTCTCGCAGAATTAAAACCCAGATGTAAAGCTAAAAGACAGAGACAAACACAAATCTTCACCCCAGTAAAATATTATTTATGGCGCTGCAGTCAGCAGAACTAATGCTCACACTAAGCAATCACTCCCTGTGAACAATGCAAAAATAGTCTTCAACTTGAACTTGCTGGCGGTAATCCAGTTCCACTCATTGTTCCACAAAAGGCAAAACAGAATAGTGCAGTTTCTTTGATCTGAATCTCATTATGATCTCGGTTATTTCTGGAGGTTAGCGTGAATGTCAAAAACACTGAGTGCACTGACTTTTGCTCAGGCTGTCAGTCTGGGTTTTCGAGAAATCCTTTCAAGATTGGATTTTATTTTAATGTTGGATGAATGGAGAGCACACTTCTCTTTGCATTTAAAAGGGGAAAACAGAAGCAAGTGAAACGTGAATAATAACTGCTGCCAATAGTTTCCTTACAAGGTGAAATAACAGAATATCTTACTCAAGAGTATATGCAATATCAAACGGTCCTTTCAATTTACAGAAAGGTGAGAAAGTATCACGCTTTTCCTGAAAGGGATTTTTAATGCATTGAGGTAGTATTAATATCAACTCGTGCTTGCAGAAAAATCCCTGCATCTGAAAATTGATTTAGCAACACAATGCGCACACATTTCATCATGTTGCACAAATTCTGCATTCATTCTAAAGTGGCAATTGACTGAACTGGAGCTCCAGTCTGCTCTCACTCCCAGCGTGTCACATCCTGATATGTGTTGTCAGACACGAAACCGGCTGGAGCTTTCTGCTGTTCTACATAAAAAACAGAGAGTTTAAAGTCCCCCAATGAATCCTGCTGCAATGAGCATGGCTCTACAGCACAGATGACGCCCATACATCACATGCGTAAGAGCCGCAAAAATGTGGGGACGCTCTTTCATTCAATATTTCAGTATGCTAATGCAGTAAACAAATAAGCAGAGGTAGGAGTTTATACACCAAGGACCAGATTAATAGGTTCAATCTTTCACTTTGAGATTTTCTACACACTGCAGCACACATAGTTTATTTCTACACGAGCCTAGCATGATTTCTGCAATAAAAAAATCATTTGTGGTATGTTAATTCTCTTAAACCTTTTAGTTTGCAGACAGAAGTGCAGAAAAAAATCATGTCTTCAGGGTTAATGCTTTGAAAATACAAAAACCTAAGAATTTCATGCCAGATATTTTCTCAGAAAAAGCAGAGAGAAGGTTTATGGCGTAACCTTTCTTTTCAGCGGCCGTTTTTTTAAATTTGTTTGCGACTGAGGACACTAATTGTTGCAGCTTTCCAAGAGGAATTTGTGCCCAGACTTGCTGAATAGAAGGTTTTAGCTAGTTTAACGGATGATGAGTTCCACTCATCTGCAAAATTAATGTGGTGAAGGAAAAAAAGAGGAAAGGGCCTACACAGAAACTGCTCACTGTATAAATGAAGCAGGATGACTTCGAGAAATTCTAAGGATAATTGTCATCCATCACAACTAATATAATGCAATCTTAGGATCTGAAAACATTTGCTTTTTGTTGTAGGTCTAATTGAGCCATACAGGTATACCAACTTGCAGAAGGTTTGATAAATGATATATAATGACTTCCATAGAACAGCACATAGTGAGGTTGTTTATGCAGGATTTCAGCCACATCTCATCAGGCGACAAATCTTTGCAAAAATTTGCAGTATTAACACAGCATCCTCTTATCCTATCTTTTGTTAGAAGTGTTTATTGTCTGTAGTCCATTTTTCACCAGGAAAACAAATGAAAAATGATGTTTTTCCATTTCAGGCAACAATAATGTTAAACCAGTGGTCAGCCACATTTTCTTGGTTTCTTTCTGTTTCCAACAATTATTCTAAATACTTCAAGATTTATTTCTGAAAATAAAAACATGTTTAAAAGTAAACAACGTCCATGGAACTGGACAGATTTTCTTTTTTTAAAAAAGTACTTTTTATCTCCTTTGTGGCTTCCATCGTTCAACTTTTTACCTGAACAAAAACTCCTTTCAGAAGTACCTCAGTGAAACCTTTTCTAATCTGTACTGCCATTATTGCATCTCCCTGTACTGCCAAAATAATTCCACACAGCCAAAAAGTGTGTGGGCCAATGCCAGCCACTTCTGCTTAGAGCAGAAGCTGTCAAATGGAGACATACCTGAAGTGACATAAACTTGGCAGAGCCAAAATAGTTTCCAGATAGTTAATTAACCTCAGCAACTGTTGGAGCCTCTTGGGTGGATGGCCAAATGCAACCTGTGCAGGGATAAATACAACCAGTCGTCTTGTTGTGTCAGAGTTCGTACATGTTGTGTTTTCAATGCCAGGCTTTGCAAGTGAGGTACTTTTACAAAATAGTACTATAGCAAAAATACTTTCCAAAAATACTTTCCATCAAAAATGACCAAATATTTACAACGGTTTGTAAAACTTTGCCTAATTTAAAAAAAATAATTTAAAAAAACTTGTTCAGAATGTCATCTGATTGAAACTGTTAACTATTTTTAATAGGTGAAAAAAATACACATTTTGAAAAAGTTTTTAAGGCCCCTAGCATGTTTGGAAATTTTAAAAAAGTACTTAAGTATATTAGAAAGTGAATTAATTTAAGGTACTGAGTTACTGGAAACTTTTTCCCATTTAATAGGAAGACAAGGACAAGTCTTTTTTTATAGATTACTTCAATTTCCCAACACCTTTCAGCATTAATTATTAGTAAAATACAAAAAATACAGTAGATATTAGCAAAGTAAACATCATGCTCTCCTCAGACATGCTACCCTTCAGATGAAATGAGAACATATAACATAATAAACTGCGATTAAACTAAATATATTTAAAACATTTTCATGCACTTTATCTTTATTAAGTCAACACTTCCAAGTCCAGATGTTATGGCTCATTTTCAAAATCTAAATATTTCAAAAAATGTTTTGGTTAAGATAGAGCTTAGATTTCATAAACAACAAAAGGATGTGTTATCGTTATCAGTTTTGAAAATGTCTTAGCTTAACACCAAAACTATCTTGACTGCATTAGCATTTTTTAAGGGTATCCCAAGATATCCCTTGAACACATCTGGGGTAAAAAAAAAATCTCCAACCATTCATGTTCAAGCCACATTTTTCGTCTGACTTTCACTAATACAGTATACTGGTAACTATGCACAATGTATGCACCTTACCTTAAAAGCTTAAATACTTGTATTAAATAATCCTTCCATTGTTGTTCAGCAGAGCCGTGTGACTCTGACTTTTAAAGAATTTCTTTTCTGTAATGACTTCTAATTAAATATTGCGTTATTTGGGGGTTATTTGCAGTAATTATGAAAAGTAAAACATAAGTAAAAACTATGTAACCAAACAACAGTTGTAAACAAGTAAGATATCAAAATATCCAACTTTTTAATTTGCCAGGTTTAAAATAGGCTTTAGGAAAAAAGAGAGACATAAAAGAATGCACCAGTCTGCAAGTCAAAATGCTTGAATCTGGTAAAAAAAAAAAAAAAAAGCAAAAATGACAAATAGAATAATTCTTCCCAAATGTAATGTCAGCATCAAATAATGTAGTTTCATGTTGTAATGAATTCCTGTTAAAACAAGGGCTGTCCGGTCTCTGTATGACCAGAGCAGGTGCTTGGTCCGCATAGCTGGCATTAAGTCAGACCTGTTCCCGGTGCATGTTGGACTCCTGCAGGGCTGCCCTTTGTCACCGGTTCTGTTCATAGTCTTTATGGACAGACTTTCTAGGTGCAGCCAGGGTCCGGAGGGAGTCTGGTTTGGGAACCACAGGATTTCCTCTCTGCTCTTTGCAGATGATGTTGTCCTGTTGGCTTCATCAAGCCAGGACCTCCAGCAAGCATTGGAACGGTTTGCAGCCAAGTGTGAAGCGGCTGGGATGAGGGTCAGCACCACTAAATCTGAGGCCATGGTTCTCGACCGGAGAAAGGTGGTTTTCCCTCTCTGGGTGGGAGGAGCGCTCCTTCCCCAGGTGGAGGAGTTTAAGTATCTTGGGGCCTTGTTCACGAGTGAGGGAAGATCGGAGCGTGAGATCGACAGACGGATTGGTGCTGCGTCCACCGTCATGCGGTCGCTGTACCAGTCCGTTGTGGTGAAGAGAGAGCTAAGCCAGAAAGCAAGGCTCTCAATTTACCGGTCGATCTACGCCCCAATACTCACCTATGGTCATTAGCTCTGAGTTATGACCGAAAGAACAAGGTCCCTGATCCAAGCGGCTGAAATGAGCTTCCTCCGTAGGGTGGCTGGGCGCTCACTCAGAGATAGGGTGAGAAGCTCGGTCACCCGGGAGGAGCTCGGAGTAGAGCCGCTTCTCCTCCACATCGAGAGGAGCCAGTTGAGGTGGCTTGGGCATTTGGTTCGGATGCCCCCAGGACGCCTCCCTAGAGAGGTGTTCCAGGCATGTCCCACTGGGAAGAGGCCCCGGGGAAGACCCAGGACACGCTGGAGAGACTATGTCTCTCGGCTGGCCTGGGAACGACTCGGGGTCCCCCCAGAGGAGCTGGAGGAAGTGGCCGGGGAGCGGGAAGTCTGGGCATCTCTGCTTAGACTGCTGCCCCCGCGACCCGGTCCCAGATAAGCGGAAGAAGATGGATGGATGGATGGACAAGTTTTTCTAAACACTTTGCACTTCAAAAAGGTGCAAAATTCATCATCTCAGTAGATGGTATTGTAAATTTAAAGCAGTAAACTTCAATAAGTCAGTGATGAAATGTTCTTTCACAAGTTTATGCCAAAAATTTTAAGATGGTCTTTATAACCATTTCACAAATAAAGTGTACAAAATGTAATTAAGGGATATATCTTCTAAATGTAAAGATTCAACAGTAAAAAAACACAACCTCTGAATGGTTTTTGAGATTTTGAACAGAAGCAAGTTGTTTCTTCTGATCTAAACCAAACTTTTATAATCTGTTTAAGCAAAAATTAAACATTCAGACCAGAATGTTAACGCTCTAACTAACTAAAATATTTTTCTAAAAAAAAAAATGAAGTGGAGTCTTTCCAATTTGTGTTCACTGAACAGAGATGATCGATTAGTGAGAAAAATATACGTTCATCCAGAAAAAACACAATCAACATCATCATGGCCCTTCATACAAGGACAGTCCCAATGTTCAGAAGCGTATGGAGCATCTTTGCTGAGACACAGTCTATGTTTTGATCAAAACAAAATTCAAACATCAGAAATCAGTGAAAAGATATGTCAAATCTACTCCATAAAAGGAAGTAATTTTAATGAAACAAAACAGATTGTTATGTTTAGTTAATACTTATGTACAAATAAAGGTACAAGCTAGACTTCCAGGCAGGTCATACTCTTAGCATTTCCTACGCTTCTCAGCAAGAGCCATTATTTGCACATCTGTTTGGTTCTGTGATTAAATTTCACCGGCTGCTTCAAAGTTTATGATAAAAGGTTTTTATTTTCAACAACTGAGACAGTAGAATGAGTGAAATGCAACATTTGTTGTGAGACAATACCGCGAAAGAGGTAATAACAAATTTACAGACCTTTAACATCTATTCCAAAACTTTTAAAGAATTTTTTAAATATGTAAATGTAAAACTTTTTAGAGACTCAGGAGTAAACCTGAGTTTTTGTCTCACCTTGTACTTTTCCATGTTTTTTTTTTTTTTTTTTTTTATAAAAACGTGATTTTTTTTTCTCAAAGTAAAAAAACATTAAAGTTGAATGATTTAACAATGAAACTGAAGGACATTTAGTTTGAGCTGCTTTTGTTAGAACTTGAAAAATAACCATTCCTTTGCCATTTTCCTTATAAATACAAGAATACATACATATTCAGCTAGCTAGCATGTTGCAATCAGATGAAAACATTTTATAGATTTGTAACTAAAACTGAGTTTTAAAACACTTTTAAAACACTTTTATACTTTATTGTTCTTAAACTGATTCCTTTGTTAGAAAATAGAGATTTTTACAATTGCTGACTTTAATGCCATCACACTCATGCATATTTCAAATACTACTAATTATTCAGGGGATCCTGGAGGGAGTCCTTAGATTTTTGGTAAACATAATAAGCTATCTAAAAATATCAGTGTGAGCTCTTAGAAGGTTTTTTCAGCTTTAGAGGAGTTTTGTGAGTGAACACAGTGATCCTGCTGCAGATAGCAATTTAAATGCAGATAGGGAATAAAAACCATCATCACATTTTTGGTTTTAAACTGGTTTGCTTGATGAGCTCCAGATGTCACACTGCCATGATTTTATGGAGAGAAGATGTCAGCCTGTGAGGTAGCTGCCCAGAGTAACTATTAAGCCTGCAGTGCGACATAAACATTTATGTGCATCATTCTAACAGATATCAACGCGAGCGCACTGTATTTCTTATAACCACCGAGCCAAAAAAAACAATGTCCTGATCGAAATGTCCCATAAAGAGCTGAGCTCGGAACATCTGGTCGGTAACACCTCCCAGCTTCTGGAGAAAGAAGAGTCCTAACTTTTGTTGAAAAGGACTGCATGTGTCAGAGAAATTGATATAAAGTTGATGAAATGAGTCTGGAACTGAAATGAAGGAAGGATGAAACATGCGCGACTGTGATTACTAAAAAGATTTGAAACAGGTGGCAATGGCCTGCAAAAGATAGACTTGTTTTTGAGGCTTTTTCTTAGCAATCTTCTTTGAGGAGAAAATCCTTTTTGATTCATAAATGCTCTTTAAGCCGCAGAGTGTGAGTTCAGCCTTTCCCACTACGTGACATTTTCTCATGTCAGGCTCATTAACTT
Source organism: Oryzias celebensis (assembly GCA_014656515.1). NCBI lineage: Eukaryota > Metazoa > Chordata > Actinopteri > Beloniformes > Adrianichthyidae > Oryzias > Oryzias celebensis. The sequence continues at coordinate 78,412,739 of BNCR01000001.1, forward strand.
CTTTTAGAAGTTGAAGTAAGTCTATCTCATAAAGTTCAGCCCACAACTGGCTTCAGACTTTTGTCCTTGCCATCTACTAATTACTCAGCATTTTGATCTGCAAACCAATTAGGTTTGAAAAAAACATGATGTAAATGCCATACTTGATCATAGCTCAAATGCACAGGGGGGTCTCATTTTCCTAAAGCTCCAGCCATCCCCAAGCATCTAATGTGTTAATTTTTATTCTCCGTTTCCTTTTCTAGCTGAACCGAGGTGATTTAAGAAGCCATAACAAAAGAAGACCTTGCATTTGTACTCTGATGGCTTTCTCAGTCCAAACGTTTCCAGAGGTTTCCAGAGGTTTTTTTTGATTGAATTGTAGGGGACGATTTGCTGACGTTATTTACATGAAGACGGTTTTGCAACCTCCCTTTTGGCAAGAACATCAGGATTTGGGAATTTTTTGGCAGTGACCTACATCTGGTTTTCTGTGCAAGAGGGAGTCCCACCCCCTGTGAGCCTCTTGCAGAGCTACAGGCCAGATTTTTCTCTATTTTCCCTGCAAGACAGCCAATTGTGAATGCAACCCACCACTGGTCTTTTTGCACAGCGTCCAGTGCATTTCTGGTTCTGTTTTTACTACAAATGTGACAAGAAAGGGGAAATGACAGGCTACATCCTTCAGGCTTCAGTCCTTACGCTGTGTAAGGAGAAATATGTGGAGCGCCCCAGTCTGGCTTTCATCCTCTGTGCCCCACCCTGGCTGAAATACAATGGATTGCATGCAGGCCTGTGACTTTTAACTCAGTCTGCAGATTCTATGCTCTGCCGCCAGTCTGGCCAATCTGCAGCCTAGAAAAGTCCCTTGATGTGTTCGCCAAAGCAGCTTTGAATTGAATCAGAAGGCCATAAGTTCCCTTGTAATAGAGCATCTATGTTCCTACTCAAGACGCAGGGGAATTACGTTTACACTGAGCAATGTGGAAAAAGACAGATAAATGTTAGCTGTGAATCCCTGCTCCAAGAGTGATGGATTGCAACACAGCAAAGAGTTTAGTAAACATTTTTGATCATTTATCAGTGAATTCCCTGGTGTTTCTTTTTACTGGAAAGCAGTCCAAATAATTCATAGTGTTTTGTCAATTGTTCTAATTTCCACACAATTTTAATATGCAAAGATCCTAGTGGGCATATTGCCTGGGATATACAATCAAATCTATATCTATCTTTGTTTTTTTTATGTTTTTTTTACCCAAACCCAGCATTCCAGGAAAGAAACAAACACGAACACTTTAATTAAAGAGGGCTGGGATGAATGGGTGAATGTCAGCCTTTAAAAGGCCAGTTCCTCATTCGAACTTTGAAGTGTTGCTTACTAACTTCAGTGTCTTCGCAGTAGGTTTTGAATGATTTTCTTGTTGCAGCCACCACACAAACAAAGACACCCCTGTAGATTTATGCCTCATCCCCCTCTCTCATATTGGACTTTGAGGGCTTTAAGGCAGTAATTAAATTCCAATCCCCACTCTCACTTCTCCGCTGACTGTCCCCATCTCTGTGGGAGGCTGAGAATCTGGGTTTTACCGCCTGTTGTGGTTTGTTTGAAAGATCCAGAGATCTCTGGAAACCTCAGCCAATGCAATAGAATTCACACATGTGGTGCAGACAGAGAGAAAAGCCCCGTGCTCAGGCACAGACACATCACTGGTGTGACATCCGGTCTAGCCGAACAGTTGAGACGGTGCTGCATGTGTGCGTGCTTCAGCCACGCCGCCACCTCTCCCTGTGAACTGCAAGATTTCAGCATTCTCATGTCAAAGTCAGGAACTCCCAATCCAGCATGTTGATATTTCATGCATATGATAGTATTTTTGCGGGCGTTAAGATGCCCATACAAATAACTCTATCCCAGCATGCATCAAAGCTTGTCCTTACTAGACAGCCACCTACTGCCAAAGCACAGATTGCTGGCATCAGCCCATCGCAGGGCCAACAAACTGGAATCAGCTGCAACAGCAGGCTGTCAGTTGGGAGTTCTGACAGCGATATGAAGGGCTAGACTGAGCAAGTCCAGTCCAGCGGGGACCAGCAGGAGAGGAAGGATGAGTTCTGCTCCACTGATCAAAAGTGACATTGATGGACAGATTCAGAGAGAAGAGTTGATGGCCAAGGTTTTTCTTCTATCTGGACACTGTTTGAAAAGATGGACATGACGGTCGCAAAGATTTTAGATCCAACAGGGCATGTGGGCTCCAGTGTATCAATGTGTGTCTGTGTATGTGTGTGTTTTTGCATGAGAGCTGGGCCCAGAAAGTTGACACGGATGCATGTGTGTCAAAACTGCCAGCCAAAAAAAAGGACAGTGACACTAAGGTTCAAGAGTATAAACTTTTAGATTTAGTTCAAGGTAAATGTCAAACTATTTTTTCTGATTCTATAATTTTATTTCAAATGGTCACTTTGGCTGTAAAATAATAAATACAATAATAAATAGCACTTTTGAGACCAGAATTTTCTCTTTAAAGTCGTAGTCCAACTATATTTTTTACATCATAAAATCGTTCCCAGTGGTCTTTTAATTATGATTATGCAGTTTTTTAGCTAAAATAAAAAAGCCTGTGTTGTTTTTTTAAGATATATTTTCTGCACATTTGCAGGAAAGTTGTTGTTGTAGTTCTGTTGGCACATAAGTAAGCCTACATTAAAATTCCAGTACTCTTGTGTTTAAAGTCTTTCCCGTTAGCTTACAGCTCCTCACAACCCCAAGTTAACATAGAGTATCCAATAAACAATGAGCAATATTGGAGTTATCTAGTCGCGCAGTTTTGAGAAAGACGGCAGCTCGGACTAGGAAAACAAAGACGTTAATGGATCTATTTGTCTGCAAGTGGATTTATCTGACTTTGGCACGCCTATGGCAGTTGCTGCGTCACAAACCCGAGTTTTCTTTGCAAGGTGATTCCTTGACCTCAGATTCACCATGATTGCGGTGCGCATGGATGCAGCGGTTCAGAGTTCTCTCTTTTGGTGTTTTGTTTGGAGCTTTGTGTATGTGATATCACTCGTTTGGAGCACTTTCAGTTGAGAGATTATCTTCAGCCAGCACAAGCTCTTAAAGATAGGATTACGGAGTGAACAAGCGGTTACAGCTGATTTTGTTTGCTTTAACGACATTCAAGTGGCTATAGCCAGGACCCCTGTCTCGGGAAGAGGCGAAGGCAGAAGAGGGACAGAAGGCAAAAGCGGGGCTGTCGGGCAGGTGTGCTGGTGAGGCTATGCAAGAACCCAAACAAGCCACTGCCTCTCAGCATTTTCCTTGCCAACGTAAGATCCTTTTCCAACAAAATGGATGAAATAAAGCTTCAAGCAGCAATGAACAGGCTAGTCAAGGACTGTTGCCTTTTGTGTTTCACCAAGACCTGGCTTTACTCAGCCAAACCGGGCGCAGGTATCGAGCTAGCAGGCCGCATTGTAAACCACCACGACAGGAGCGGGGACTTTGGTAAGAGCAAAGCAGGGGGGTTGTGCATACACTGTGCTCAACATACAAGAGTACATCCTCTTTAAAAAGTATTAATTTAATCAGTAGTGCAAAGAACAAAAGAACAATTTTCAAAGTTTCTTCACGGGTGAATGTTATTGAACACTTAACTACAAAACATGAAATGAAGGTAAATAATGTAACTTACATCACAAAGTCTTCAGCTTTCCTCAAATTATTTGAAGCAAAAATGAATACATCCTGCATCAAAAACTACTACATCTAGTATTTTGTATAAGCACCATGATTTTTAAGGACAGCACCAAGTCTTCCAGGCATGGAATGAACAAGTTGGAGACATAATGCAACATCTATCTTTTTCCATTCTTCAAGAACCTCTTTTAGGGCCTGGATGCAGATGGAGAGTGATGCTCAACTTGTTGCTTCAGAATTCCCCACAGGAATTCAGTTGGATTCAGATGAGGAGACATACTTGGCCATTCGATCAGCTTCACCCTGTTCTTCAGAATGCAACAATAGCTTTCCATGTGTGTTTTGGATCATTGATGTGTTGGAAAAGTGCACAACAACCAAGTACACAGAGTGATGGCAGCATTATAACCCCAACACCAGCAGCACTCATGCAGCCCCACATAAGAAGGCAGGGGACACCCCTGGACTGGTCGCCAGTCTGTCGCAGGGGCCACAGTCACACACTCATGCACACTCACATCCACACCTAGGGACAATTTAGAGTGACCAATTAACCTATAAAGCATGTTTTTGGATGATGGGAGGAAGCCAGAGTCCCCAGAGAAAACCCACGCATGCACGGGGAGAACATGCAAACTCCACACAGAAAGGTCTCCCATTGGTGACACTGTCTCAAGTCCCCCAGCCGGGACTTGAAATTAATATATGTAATCTTTAAAAAATGTTATTGTAAGTAATAAAATAATTGGAAAAAAATTAAAAAGTTCTTTATAAAGGAGCTAATCTGCTAGTTTATTTATATAATATTTAGCTTTTTCTCCAAGGCATACCATTTTCTTAAAAAAAAAGAAAGATTTTTTTTTGTCGTATAACACGCTTCTCTCTCTTTTCTACTTCAACAAGAGCAAGGAGGCCTGACAAGCAATTACGTCAAGAACTAATGTTCCTAAAAGGCAGCAATTAATACTGACATTATAACAGCGAATGATACCCCAGAGCCCTGAATCTAATTTGATCGGTTGCACCTCTTGTTGTGCTTTTAACCAATTTCCTACTTTGAAGACGCACATGCTTACAGTTACTCATTTTTGGTCTTGTGCATCTGCCTGTTACATTTACTCGCTCAGTGTCTCTTTATTTCCTGAATTCTACTGGCTGTTGTCCTGGAGACAGATTATACATGCTGTTATAACCAAGGACAAGTAATGGAAACCTATTTTTTCTACCCAAAGTAAACCAACTTTTTTTTCTCTCCCCTCCTTACACACACATGTACAATTTAATGAGGCAGAAGGGCAGTATTTTATCTTTATGATTAAATAGATCCTTTTTGGCTATAACTTCTTTACAGGATTTCTAGTTCTTTTACGAAATACATGCTCACTCTTTCCAGGGTATAACATCCCTTGTAAAAATGAAAAACACTAAAACAGAAGCCCAGTTCTCACAATTTATCTTTGATGATTTGAATGGTTTTACTATTTCTCTTCCAACTCACATCACAGATTATCCATGGCCAAAAGATGCTTTTAGAGTTGATGGGCATGATCAAAAGAACTGAATGAGAAGTGGCCACTGCTCCTGCATGATGTGTGGAGATGGAAGATTGACAAGTAACATTTGGAGCCGGGCATTTTGAGAGACGGCTCCCTCTTTTGGGTGACGTGCTCAGAGACAGCTTTGGGATTAGGCTTTGGGGCTTTGTGAGGTTGTTAAAAATGTTCCTGTTCACTTTTCCAGCTGTAGCCTTTTAACGGAGCATTAAACGACAGTTAACCCCAAAAACCCACAAGGGGAAAACAAGAAATGCAGTCTGAAAATCAAGAAACAAGTCCAAAATAATGCTTTGGCACTGTGGATGTGCTGAGATAAAAAACAGATATACTTTTAAAACCACTTTAGATAAATAATAATAATAAAATATAAAAAAAAAAAAACCCAAAGGTTATTATGGCACTTTATCAAAAAATTGCACTGTAAAATCAGTCGCATTTTCAACAGAGGAAAAACTTATGTTCCAATTTTATCAGCAGTTCCAACTTTTAAAATAACAAATTTTACATTATTATAGCTGTATTTCATTTTTATTTGTTTATTGGGAGCTTTTACTCGGTGAAGGATGTAGTAAAGATAAATCCAAGGCTTCAGATATCCGTTCAACAGGAAATTTTGCTTGAAATATAATTATTTTCGCCATCAACTTTTCATATTTGGAAACAAAAACTAGGAAATGACCCAAATTTTTAAATCATCTTCAAGTGCCTGTTAATTTCCTTGGCTCATCATTTATTTTTTTCAGTAACGTGCCTCCACTTAATATATCATATCTTCATCTTCCGTATTGGCATAACTAAACTTCAGATTAGCCTTAATCTCAGATAAAATCTTCTTCCATCACCCCACAGCAATTCCCACTTTGAGATTTACACGGAATTTTTCTTCAAAAACTAATTCTGCCAGTAATATTGCGTTTCCTGCTATAGTTAGATGTGATGTGTGGGTTGACCCACAGCTGCGCCCCGACCACTAATTTTATCTTCGCCTCTCTTTCTTTATCTCCCTCATTTATCATTGTGCCATGTAAAATTTCCTTTCACCATTTTTCATTACACAGTCAAAGATGAGGACAGCTGGGCTTGGGCACCAGGGTTTTTAAGAAAAGATATCAGGGCTGTATGATCACCCTAGTTAGGAATTAACTTTGTGCTTCAGCAACAAATATAAAAACATCACTTATGAGACACAAACTGAATATTTATACATTACTAGTTTGCTGTCACAAAAAGTAAAGGGGTTCCTGAAAAGAAAGCTCCACAAAAATCAATGACAAGTTTATAGATAGAAAACTGTCAAAATATGCGGGTAAAATAGAATAAAAGCACTCCTATATTACCAGTATCCCAATATTAACCAAAGGGAAAACCAAAATATCCCTTTTTCATGTATTTCCACAATTTATGCCCATTGTAAACAAAACTACGGTGTGTAAAATATAAATTGAATTTAGACACTGAAGGAAAGTTGTAGTTTATGTGAAAACAATAAACTCTTACCCTTAAACTATTTTATAACAAAACAACAAGAAGAGATCACCTAGTCACTTTTTTATACTGCTATATCTCTTTAATCCTAATAGTTTGTTTGTTTTTTGTAAATGCAATGCATTTTTTCTCATACCTTTTATAAGGGTCCTGCGGATTTCCCGTTAGTTTTAAAAGTATCTTTATTATCCACTGAGGATTTCCAAAACAAAAGTTTTCCTATATATAGGTTCCTTTTCTGACTGCAAGCTAACTGAAGCTAACTATTTGTAAGCTAACTCTTTGGCGCAGTTTTTCTGTGATAAAAGACGCACCGATTCATCAGCGCCCCCCTTAGGCCCGCCAGAGTACTGCCCGCATTGCTTCAATTTTTCTCCAGAGTTTAATGAATTGGATCTTTTGCTCGTTTTTCCAGAATAAGTTTAACCGCAAAGATCACTCAAGAAATTATCTTTTCTAAATGGTCAAATTTTGTGAAAAAACTGCTACAACTACGTAGCTACACAAATACGCAAGTTTGAAAATTCACACTCAAATGAGAATTATGTACACATACATTTGCATTTCGTGCGCTTGAGTCGGTATTTGTGTGTGAAAATTAGTATCTTGTGCGCATAAGTTAGCATTTTAGGCCCACAACTTTGCATTTTGTGAGCACAAAGATAATCACTTGTATTTAAATGGTACTTGTATTAATAATATTAATTAATAGTAACTTGTATTACTAATACAATACTAATTTCTGTGCACAAGATACTACTTCTTGAGCAAAAATGAGTATTTTGCGCACAAAATGCTAACCTGTGTGCACAAATAGTATTTTAGGAACACAAAATACTAATTTGAAGAAACAGATTTTTTTTCTTTGTCATATCCAGCGCTACGTAGATCTAAAGGCTTTGAGATGACAAAACATTATTTTAACTTTAATAAACCAGCACAAGAAGTTTTGTTTGTCTGGATGATTTATTTTTTTCAACAGCTTCTAGATTTGCAGGAATAAATTATACGCTTTTTTCATTATTTGTGGAAGATTCTGAAGCAGTTAATATAAAAATAAAGAAAAACTCTCCATTGTACAAACAAAAAGATTTTTGTGAGGATTTATGCATTTGGAGCAAATGCTCCTCCCTTTGCTGCTTCATCTCATAGGTCTCCATAATTTGAGGTCAAAAAGTGTAAGAAAGTCAGTAAGTTTAATTTATTAAATGTTGATAAATACCTAAATCATACAGGGAAAAATATGTGCACATGTGGTAGTGTTTGGAATGCTGAAGCATTCTGTTTCTTTTCTCTTTCATGTCTGACCTAAAAAAGACATTGTGACATCTGATGCATCATTTTATGGTTGAAAGATGTTGTTTGGAGGATAGATTGAAACCTGTAGTTGGCTATTACAGTCTCATACCCCAACTGAGCAGGAAGGAGTCCAGCCTGTGCAGGCAGCCCTGTAGTTCCTTAATGGGAAAAATGTGTTTTTCTTGATACCTGCCATATCAGTCTTCTGATCTTTCTCTTTCATTGGTAAGTTTGTAATGTTTCAGGATTTGACTGAGGTAGTATCCGTGCTCCATCATGCATATATGATGCTCTACACATCTGACATCCCATAAGAGCTGTTTAAGAGTACCAGCCTTTACTGAGATTATCCACCATGCAAAACGTGGATATCAGCTGCACTAATTTGGAACTTCTGGGAGGACCCCTACACATACAAAACAGGGATCTGTGGTGAAAAACGACCAACCAGAGCAAGCTGGAGTTGCAGCAAAGAAAGCATTGTCTCTTGAAGATGTCTGTCTCGTTTTACTTTTCAGCACTGTAGAATGACGTGCCAGCATAATAACTACATGAAGGTCACCAAAGGTGAGATGAGGTGTGAAGAGTGTGCTCACTGGTCTGAACTCAGCCAGCAAGAGTGTGGATTGACACTCGACTGCAGGACAAGACTGGCATGAAAACAAGAGACACCTCCTTAGTGTGGGCACGGTCCAGCTCAGCTCCTCGTGGGCCGAGTTTTTTGGACTACGTGCTACTTGTTTCCGCTTAATTAGACCTGCTTAAGACAGCCTAATTTGAGTTGGAAATTAAGAAGAAAAGTGTTTGTAAGATGCCAAAAATCAAAAACAAAACAAACATCGTCCAAGAATATCTTAATGCTCATCAGGAGAAAGAATACAGACAGCTGGTATCAAATCTGCTGGAACTGTGATTCAGAATCAATGCATCTCAAGCTCTCACCTTGTGGATGTGCCCCAGGAGGCAACCAAAGCTTCCTCTACCCACACCTGCATGAGCTAAAGGTCATTCTATGCAGCAACAAATACTCGAGCCTGACTTTGAGAAGGCTTCCTTCACCTGCTGCGATACCCCTGTACTTAGCTGCAGAGGCTCTAAGTCTTGGAACTATGTCTGGAAAAGCCCTAGTTAAACCAAGTGGGCTTCACCCCTGAACTGGAAATAGAGAAAATGAAAGGAATCGCGAACATAAAAAGAAAGAACAAATAAAAAAGGAGAAGAAGAAGTCATTCAGGTAATGGAAAGTTACAGGCATCTTTAGTGTTTGAAGCTTGTTTGAAGTTCTGAGCAGTCGTGAGGTTTAAGTTCAGTAAATTTGATTAACTTAAAAAAGTGAAAGTATTAACAGTGCTTCTTCAGCACAGATTTTGAAGGGGAAAGACCTTTCAGCTCAGTCTGATTAATCCTGTCGGGTTGGATGAGACAAGAGCAGTGGACCGTTCACTCACTAGAAAGAGGAGACAGGGGTTGTGGTGTCAATGTGAAGGCAGCTGTTGTTGATGTGTGCATTAGCAGCCAAAAAATGTTTATCTTTTTCTGAGATTTGGAAAAAAAAAAAAACTTTTATTGTCAGTCTTTGTTTGGCTGGTTTGACCTATGAAAACCACAATTGCAAGAGCAATTGAGCCTGTTCTCCAGCAGTAATTGCTGCCCTGTGGCAGTCAAGCAAATAGGAGATCCTACATCAGTAGGAGGCCTGACCCTTATGGAAAACTTTCCACATATTTAGGAAGAGGCCAAACCGATGCACTGCGCAGATAACAAGTTAAAAATAAATACAGCTCTTTAAGAGCTATGTAAGGGGAAAAGTTAATGCATATGAGATCAAGATGAAAGAAAAGCAGCTAAATACGTTTTGTAAATAGTTTTAATTCATCCTAGTTATGCTAACTGGTTCTCCTGGTACCGTCATGTCAAAAGCTGTGATTTATTAGCTGTTCTTTCTGTTAAACGTCTAGCTTACAGTGTGGGCAACTATGTTTTGCTGCACCATGTTAGAAAGTTCAGAAAACAAAAAAAGCTCCAGACCATAACAAATGTCACAATGCAACATTTTTCCTGCTGTCAGTTTTTTCAAAATGAAGCATGAACCGGAACACGGACCAGCCTTGTTGAAATTCATCTGTGTGAGCGTTTGGTTGTGTACTTCGGCTGTTTTCCAGGTTGGTGCTTAACCTCTTTTTCCTTTAACTTGTCACTTTGACTTTCAAACCAGTGGTTCAAGAAAACATTGCTTCAGGCATCTTTTGACTGCAACTTTGAGCGTGACATTGATTAGCTTGGCTTCATGATTATCTCCACATGTTACAGTACCACTGTTCTTCTCATTCGGACAAGGCTGAGCTCATGCTGGAAGGGTGTTTAGAGAAACTGAAGCTTTTTTAACTGAGGGCTGTTGAACGCTATTAATTGTCTGTGTAATCCAAACTGGGAGGTTGTTGGCAATTTAAAAATATTTAGAGAGTCTGAAAACTATTAAGAGAATGAGACATAACTTTTGTCACCAAACTGAGTCTTTAGATTTATAAAAAGAATACAGCCCCAGTGCCTCATTAGGCATTTTGTCACCAGCAGATACATTTCTTGTGATAAATTGCACGTAAAATAGGCACAGATGTGTTTGTTCAGTGGTGGGGTTTCTGTATAAATAATGGCTGCATGACTTTGAGGATAAATGGGAAGCATCTGCATGAGTGATCTGTAATTATCACCCTGAAATTCCGATGGAATTTTACAACAACAAAGTATTTCTTTTCGCTTTTATGCAAGGAGGGAGGTTTTTTCCTCCCAATATCAAAGATGGTTGCTGTCGTCTCAGATGTCACTTTGAGATTAAAAAACAAAAAAACAAAAATGTATGCAAAAAATGATGTTATTCACACTTCTTATGCTTGACTGGAATTTATTAACACTTTTTGGGGTTTTCTATGAGTCGTGAGTTTCTAAAAACTAAAAAAACACAATTTGGCTTCCAAAATTTTCAGCAGTTGCTTCAATGTGTGAAAAGGTCTCTCCTGAGTTTTTGACTAATAGCAGTCATGTTTGTGTCTCCAGGAAATGTATTGCTGTTATTTTAACAGAGACATCCTAACAAAAACATGACCCTCTGGAGAGTGTTTACTGTATAATGGGTGTGACAGGCTATCTTAGCCCAATTCTGAGGTCATTTCTGGTGTTTCCTACGAGGTATGACAGTTTTACAGCTGTGGAGCTCAGACTCGGATTGCTTTTGACATGTCAGGCTGCTGTTGCTCGCCGTCTGTCTCACAGCGTATCCCCTTCTCCATCGTCCTCTTTCTCCTTTCCAGCCTCACTTGGTTTCTGTAGGAGACAATCCCTCTCTGTTTTTCATTTACTAACACACACACACACACACAGACAGGTAAGAAATCACATCAAGGCGCTCTCAGGAAGTCTCACAAAAAGACTCCTGAGCATACTTTAAGCCTGAAGTCTTAATTTCTCATAATAGGCTTCTTTGTGAAAGCTGAGAGCCAAAGCATGCGATTCTTCATCAACAGCCCTCTGTTGCTTGGACTTAGTTGCGTTTTGGGGGAAAGCATCAAGAACATACGGCTCGACTCAAAAATGTTGTATCACCAATGTTTCAACACATTTTTAAGACCACATTTTATAGTCAGCATACATTTTAACTCCCCATCTATCATGCAAAGCATTCGAGCTCTGCAGTATATCTCGAATTTTCCACAGCCAGAAGAATGCTGAGGAAGTTTCCTTATGTGGCACAGATGAGGTTTTGGTGTTTAACAGAGGTCCACGTGCACACAGAGAGTTCAAGTCAACCTCAACAGAGCGAGGCTGTTCTGTGGGATGGTGGCAGCAGAGGAGGCATTCAGACGGTCTTTATCTTCATGCTGCAGAAAGAAATGAGGTGGAATGTAAGCTGAGGCCCTCAGGATACATAATACTCTGTCTGCAGTATGGTTGTGATTGCATAATTATACACAGATCCTGTTTTTGTTGTAACAATGATTGCGATCCAAGAATGCAAACTTTATCTGCAGAACTCCTTAGTAAACACAGTTTTTTTCTTGTTTAAAATCAAGACCTAGTGGGTTTTTTAAATTGGAATAGTTAAGGGTTGCAGGTCAATTATGGAATATATTGGTAGGTTGCATTAAGCAAGAACACACAGGTGTTCGTATAAACCTTTTTTTCAAGAAACAGTCTCTGATCTGATTTTCCACGCAGCATCTTTTTGATGGTGAACTTGAAATAATGTCCAAAATTACTATGGGGTCTGAGACATCAAACGGCTCTAAAGAAAGCAGGGTTATGTGTTCTTGCTCCAACTTCTCTCATTTACCACTGCTCACAGAAGCTGGGCTTTGACTAAAGGCCAGATAGTTGATTAGATGATAAATGAAGTGTTTTAATGCCCAACAAACTTCTTCTGCCTTCGCTTCTATTTACACTGCAGCAGCTGCATGGCTAATGTGCTGCATCATTCTTAGTCTGAACTTTTTCTCCAACTCTAAAATTTGCTTTGTTCATTTTCTTTAAAACTTTGTTTTTGTGGCAATGCTTGCTGTTCATCTTTAAAGTCCAACCCAGTTTCTTTTATTAAATTAATAATTTTCTTTATTTTATACAATAATTCCACAATGAACCTGAAACTGTCCAAGTAACAGTAATAAATTGAGTAATAAATTCTGTCTTTTTTTCTACAAAAATTGTTAAAGTTGGGATCAAACTTTTATGTTATATGACAAAGATTGAACATGTAGAGACAGAAAATGAAAAATGTAAAAACCCAATAGCAAAGCAAAAATATGAAGACTTTTTTAAAATAAATAATTCAAAGAGATATTACGTTTTTTTCAGTGCAATTTAATTATAATTTATTCTGAAATTTGAAAAATGTAAGCAATTATAAAATTACATAGAATTCAATTGTTTTTATAAATTTATAATGTAATCTTAAATTTGAAAAAAAATGAAGCAAAATCAATTGCATTTTAAATTAGATTTTTGTTATTTCATTTTGTAATTTATATTTCAATATTAAAAAAATAATCAACCTCAGTTCTTTTCTTTTAATTTTTTTTTATTTTGAAAGTACCTAGAAATCTAGACAATCTATCTTGCCATAATGTATTTTGTGTCAAAATTCAAAAGACATTGCAAAACTGTATCTCCCCAGGCGTAATGCATAATTTGCACTTACAGGGCGTCTTTCTGGCATTTTTGACCAAGGAGGGACCCTGTTCCACATTGTTTTTTTTTTTTTTGGGCTGTGGCAATTTAAAATGAAAACAATTTTAATTTTTTTTTTTTAATGAATTAAAATGTCATTATTTACATACTGACTTGGCAAAACCATTTTTATTTAAATTATGGAATCAAAACCCCACAAATATTTAAATGCACTTGTGCTTTTCTTTAAAGTTGTATTTTATTAAAAGTACAATTAAATTGAAATTTTTCATTATGAATTAAAAACAACAAAATTCATTCTAAAATTGCATGATCAAATTGAGCAATCAATTGGGATAAATTTGTAGCTCCAGAAAACTACAATGTTCCAAGGACTTATTCCAAGTAGTATCACACAAAGGGCGCCATAAGTATTCCTACGTTTGTTTCAAACCAAAAATGAAAAAAAAGCTAATAATAGCATTTCTATTTCCTTGGCCTTGATGATAAATTTTGAATGAAAACTAAACTAATGAGGCGTCAGCATCATTCCTATGTCATTATGATCAGCTGGTGTGAAACTCACCAGTGAGTTCAGAGACTACTAAGGGTCAAGAGGAAATGGACGGACGTGTCACTTACTCAGTGAAAAGTCAGAAGTGGTAGTTGACTGTCTGGAAAAGACAAATGAGGGCTCTAAAATCTGGATGGTTGCTTTTCCCACCACACTTCTACAATGAATCTTTTTAGGAAAAGTATGGAGGGCCATATATTTATTTTTTTTATTGTTCAATTTTGGAATCTAATGTTCTTTAAGATAACGTGTTGAGAGAGCTAATACAGGGCACAGGTGACTTAGCGATAATGAACCAATATATATGCATCTTCCAAAAATGATCTTTATGCTTGGCAAAGAGAACTGAGCACATTCATTCATCACAATTTTCTCTGTTATGAAACACAAAACTCATCACATAGACAGGGGAAGCCACGCTTGCAGCAAACATCACACGCGTCCTGCTGGGCTCGCCTCATGCGGAGCTTAATGCGAGCTCCTCTGTTTGTAAAAAACAAACTTTTCTCTGACAACGCCGGCCTATTTGTGGTGAACCTTGAGCAGGCCATCAGCTGTGAATTTGATTTAATTTATAAGTGAAGGGAAGCCAAAATTCAGCATGATTTAAAGCCTGGCTCTGTGTCCCTGTGGGCTTTTGAAGGGGGGGGCTGTGTAAACTGAGAGTCTGGTATTCCAACAACAATGCAAAGAGCCAGAGTGGGCTCAAAGCATTGCCTTGGCCTCCACCTCCGTCTCCTGACAGCAAACTGGCAGCCACATTTTCGGTTAATAAACTCCACCACTCATCCCGTCAGTGTATGTGTGTGTGGTCAGCCGGAGCGTAATCCCCCTGGAAACCCACAGATGAGTATTTAACGCTAAATCTTCCAAATCTGCAATGGGACTTTGTCTCTTTTCTCCTTGATGAACACTGCTTTCTTGTTGTGATCACTCCATGAGTGATGATGGCGGTTTTTGGTTTTTATGCTGACAAAGTTCAGAGAAAAGAACAATCATCCGCCTCTCCAGCACGGATCGTCATTGGCTTCCAAAAACTATTAACCATTTGTCTCGATTGATTAGATGTGATTGACAAAAGAAAATAGTCTGAAGCTCTGAAATCCACATCTCGTTTTTTCCACCTCAGTTCACCCAGAGTATAACTATCCAAGTGATGGATTAGCTTGGAGGATCTGTTTGTCATTACAGATTAAACTCTGCTGCAGTGATATCCTTATATGTGTCAACATCATCATCATGCCTAATGTAAAAATGCTCCTGTGAAACATGTTGGAGCCAACTCTCTGTACTTCAACCCTAAAGGTTGGCTTTATGTTGCACCATACAATGCACAGAGAAACTAAATTGAAATGTGGAGTGCTGGCTTTATGGCAGTGGTGCGCTGTGTGTGCCAGTAAATACTTGTAGGTACAAGCCGAACACAAAACTGAGGAAATATGGCGGAAATCTGGGATATGGAGGAATGTGCTGTACTTTTTAACAACTGGATGTCTGTTTCTGCTTGGATGGGATGGTAGAAGTTAAGCAACAGTTGGTACAAAAGTACTTTTCAGAGGCTTTGCTTTAGTGTGAATGCAGTGCACCAAAACTTTCTAAAACAAGCAGATTTTTCAACTGTGGCCTTGTTTAAGTATTTTAAAAAAATTGCATTACTGCTAAAGTATATTTCACGAGTGTGGGATTAACATATGAGACCTAAAATATGCTAAAGTTCCCAGAATATCCACTTCATGGTCTTCTGATTCACCTTTTGACCCGTTGATGCTTTTTACAGCTGCAGCTTCCTGTGACGCTAAACAGGAAAAAAAAAGCCGTCTGAAAAGACAAACATTTGGATTGATCGATTCTTCTCAAATGCACAAGAACAAAAAAGCTCCCACCCAACCAGTCAGGCTGTGACTGCAGGCACTGCCCACCTCTGCTCTGCATCTGTTCTGCATTAACATTTGAAATTCAAGAAGTCGTGTGAATGGATGGAAATGTTTACACAACTGCATGGAGAGCATAAGCCATCAACATCTTCACAAATTTTCACAAGGAAGGCAATTCACTTTAAAAAATGTAAAAAAAAAAAGGTTTTTTGTTGTTAATTAAGTCAGTTCAATCAAATGTCTAAAAATTCCTTATTTTTTAGTTAATTGTCTCAGCTGTATCAGTTCTGATAAAATCCACTTTAATTTTTTTCTAATCTTGCCTGAAACAAAAAATGTTGAATACTTTTTTTTTTTTTACACAAAATAAAATTTTCAATAAAAAAAATACAAAAACAAAATCAACAAGGTTTTAGGTCAGTAAAGGTGGAAAAAGTGAAAAGAACATAGAATATATTTGAATTTGTTCTCACTGCAGTGACTGCTTGAAATTACTTTTTTTGTCCCAAATGAACATTTGGAAAAACAATCATCTTATTAAAATTTTTGTTTGCAATTCGTGAATCCTGAAAACCACTAATGCAATCAGATAAATGTAGGTATTTCCACAGTCTTGCAAAGGTCCTTAAATATTTGAAAACATGCTAAAAGTCTGATGGTTAAAGTCACACGGTAAACACGTTTTAAAATGTTTAACCATTTGTTGCACCATTGAACCGAATCGTGGGAAAAGCGAACTGTTGCATCTTAACTGCTTACCGGTATGTTGACGTTAAATGTGTCAAATTGTGCAAAATTGAAGAATGATTTACAATTTATTGTTTTCTTATAATACACCAGCTCAGTATAGACCAACTAAAAGGTTTTATCAATCAATGTTACTTCCTTATTAGCCAATTGAAAAAAAAAGATTTGTCTGAATTTTTTGTTGTTATGTTGTAATATACAGATCATCTATTGAACCAAAACAAAATCATGAACCAAAAATCGAGGTTTGACCTAAATCGTGGGGAAAGTGAATCATTGCATCTCTAGTAAAAAGCACAAATCTTTTAATTTTTTGGCTCAGAAACTTGGAAATACAAAATAGATGAAATACAGAACTTTTCTTTTGTCCATTTTTGACATTAGATCTAAGTTATTTTTTTAGTTTGATTTTTTTATAGAAAATTTGTGCTACACTAACTTTACAGTCTAACTGATGTTTAAGGTTTTATTTGCTTTCATTGATAAGCAAAACTCTTATCACTGAGTTCCTACAATGTAAGCAAACATTTAAATACGAATATTAACTAAGAAGTCTGAACTTCATTTTTGCAGGTAGTTAAATCCCAAAATATATACATATTTTAAAGAAGACTTTGGCAAATATTTTTCCCAAAACACATCCCACCTCTGAAGCACTGAGGAGTTTTATGATGGCTCTGCAGCTTTGGACTTTGAGCTGAAAGTGTTTGTAAAGGGAACACAGCAAAACACAGAAGAGAGGAAGAACAAGGTTCAGACTAAATGAAAAATGCTGGCAAACTGGGCAGTGAATTCACCATTCAAATCTCTATTTTCAAGAGTTTTCAAATGGCATACATTTCCCAATGCATCATTTGGTATTTCTGGATTTTCATCCAAACTGAATTTTACAACAATAAGCAACCAGGCGTCTGCGAACAAGAAAAAATTCACATTTATTTGATATCAAACAGGAGTTGAATTAAATATCAGCTGATGATGGGTCTTACAAAAGAAAGAAAACCAACCTAATCAGTGCTGCAACTTTTCACACTTTCTGACCTTTTTGTTGTTTTTGTTTTTTTTTTCTTCTGAAAAGTTAATAAATTAATTAGTGTCAAAGGATAAAACATGTCTCCCAAGATGGCTATATTGCAATGACATGAACAAAAGTTTTCAATTTCAAGTAAATTACAAAAGTATCCAATTCACTCTAAAATCTGTGCATGGCCTGGTGTTGACAAAGGTACTACTGGCAAAAATTAATGAACGCAAAAGCACTTCACAAGCAGAGACGTGAGCATGATCTTCATATGGACCGGTATCTCTCAAAACCTTTTTTTAATGTTCAAACATACTACAGCAAGTCAAGTGTGAGCGGAAAAAGCACATTTCCACCGTTTTATCCACCTTGTCTGAGGGATCCTAACATTGAAAGGACATAACTACTGAACTGTTGTTGTTTCTTTTTTTCTTTTCTTTTCTTTTTTTTTTTACACCAGTGGTACAGCAAAATATATTTTCTTTAGCTGTTATTTTGACAATAGTTAAATGTGCAATAGAGAAAATATAAGGCCTGAGTCTGAATTAGTGGTTTCTTTACATTACAGTCCTGACGATGCAGTGGAGTCCACACTACTTCTAGTTCAGCACTTCTCAACTAAAAAGACCCTGGTTCAGAAAAGTCCCCCCAAGGATTTGTCAGGAGTTTCATGGTGTGTTCCTTAGAGTGTTTTTTTTTAATCCCTCATCCTTCAATTTCAGTACAAGAGAAATGCTTGACTTATCTTGGAAACTGCAGCCTCGGTGGTATCCTCTGCACCTCATTAGTCCAAATGCAGCACCACCGACGCCCACATTTGCCTGGCCTTAGTTGGATGTGTTTTGTGTGCTAATGATATCTGTGTGCAAAGGTCATTAACTCCTTCCTTTTGCCGTCCAGCAACCTTTCACTTCCTGTGCTGACGGGAAGGGCGAGTGAGGAGCGACAGCTGAAAGCACCCATCTGTTGAAACCTGTGCAAACATGCATGGCCTGCTCAGAGGCTGGTAATGAGCTGCATTTGTCCGTCGGTGGGTGCCTCCCCGTCCTGCGCACAGTCTTCGGCGTTGGGCGGCACGATGCACCCTTCGCTGGTGCCTCGGTTTATGTGGTAGTAGGACAGCGGCTGTGCCGCGTCCCCGAGCTCAGGCAAACTTTTGTGGTAAGCGCCTTCGCTCTCGCTTTGAGGGGAAGGCGAGAGCTCCTCCTCCTCCTCCGGCGGGTACGACGAAGCTGAAGGAGATGGAGAGTCTCTCAAGTTTGGCATGCTTGTGTATAGGGAGTCTCTGTTATTGTTTGGTGAATGAGAGCCCATGTCCTCCTCTGCGTTACCAGTCTCAGAGCCGTGGCTGCTCTGGCCATCCCGGCGCCTGGGGGCCTTCTGGGCACTGTAGAGCAGAGAGTGAGTCCTCTGGGGTAAAAGGGGTGCCTCCAGAACCTCCTTGTGATGGGGGTGCAGGAGTAGCTCCAGCGTGGTGTGGCCTCCTCTCTCGCCCCCTCTCACCGGTGATAAGGCCTCGGGATGATCAGCCACAATGGCGTCATCCTCACTTCCACTCCCGCCCCCTCCTCTGTCCACCGTGACCCTGGTCTGGGGAGGCAGGCCTCTGTCCTTCTCCTTCGGGGTTTCGCGGGCTTTGGGAATCCTACGGGGCCTTAGGTTGTTGTGGACAATCTCGGATATGATCATTTTCTCAAAGGCAGCATCATCCAGGTTCTGACCCCCCAGGTCACATGGGGCTCGAACCCCCACAGCCTCATAGTCATCGTCGCGCAGGGAGTAGCTGTTGTTAAAATTACCATTGAGGGGGAGGGTGTCCATGGTGCTGATGTCCCTGCTGTTGCTGAGAGAGTGCTGTCCTGGAAAGAAAGGAGAAACCAGCAGGTAAGACAATTTCTCACTTTGTCCAACAACAAAATAGCTTCTACCACACTCTTAACATTTACTTTATACTGCTCAGGACACTTCACTCCTGTGCTCTTAGATTTATGAATTCTTATTAAAGACCCACTCCGATCAAAATGGTGTTTTGGGAGTTTTTAAACACGTTCTTGTGGCCTTTTTCTCATTATGGAGGACATTTATTAAGAAAGTTTAGCTTAAAATTGCTTTTCTGAGTTTTTCTTTATTCAAATTGTTGTTAGGAGCAGATGAAAAAATGCAGTTTGAAAACAATCTTGTTTTTGCGTAGAAAATATGCTGGACGGGCCACATACTCCCTGCCCCATTCTGACGCATCCACTTGTAGACGACTAGATCCGTGTACGCCTTCCTCGTCCGAGCTCAAAACTGTAGCGCTGGATAGCTCTGATATCGCTCACCATTTTTCTTGCATTGGTAATGTTAGCTTGGGGGTGAGGGGCTGTAAGCATGTAAACAGAGAGCTCTCAGCAACTGGGAGGGGAAGGAGGACGGGGTTGCTCCGTACTAACGGTCCCTTCCACAATTCAGAAGCTACTTTTTAATGAACTACTGCTGCTCCACAGAAAATATGTCCTATAAACGACCATTGAATGTATTTGAGAACTAGACTAAATGACTCCTCCCCCCTTGCATTCTGAACAGGAACTGCCCAAACAGCCAAAATCCCATAGACTTCTATATAAACATAAACATCTATTACACAGTCATTGTATTGGTCAGAATAAAAGTAGGTGGTCTTACATTGAACATTTGAAGTGTTTGATTGACAGATTCACCCAAACCTGCTTCTAAATGGTAGGGGTGTGGTCTTCCAACAAGCTCACCCCTGATTGGCGAGAGTGGTTGTCATAGAACTGTTGACTCAGACCAGTCACTGCTGACTGATGATGTCTGGCTCCAACACGGGGGTGTCCATTTCATGAAAAAATGGCAACTGCATTGACAACATTTCGTTGGAGCAGGAAGAAAGCCATTTTCTATGGGTGACGTCACAATCACTCAGTCCAGTTCTCATATACAGTCAATGAAAAAGAACGTTTTTTTTTATGTGGCTAAAAATGCCAGAATCATGATTAAATGACCATTGGGAATGGTTTTAAAATAGCTCAAAAGGGGATCGGAGTGGGTTTTTAAATAAATAAAATTGAGACAAGATAATAGAAAAATAACCTTCTCAATATCCAAAGAAAAACCCAATTGCCCTCCTGCTTGAGTGAGTAATTATCCTGAACAATATAGTAAATATGAGATCCAAAGATGACAGTAAGATACAGAAAAACGATGCACTGCAAAGCAGCTCACGACCGGATAACAACACAGCAGCAGGAGGAACCGTCAAGGATGCAAGTTAAGGACAGGGGTGAACACAAGCTGATGAGGAAATGTTATGACACGAAGAATGAATTAAACATTCCACCTGTTAAAAAGAAGACAAAAGCATAATGTCAAAACACAGATGGCCAGCCACCTCTCTGCACTGGGGCCCCAAAAGCACAGTAACAGCCCCCACACACCACGACAGACAGGCACCGTGCAATGACTCACTTTGCCACCACTCACATCAAGTGTGTCTGCTCAGGCTATCTGGCCTAAGAACAGCTGATTTGCCCCCAAAAAAAAGGAAAACAGATGCTTTTTCAATTGCAGCAGAAACAACAAATTCACTGAAAGAAGGCAAAAGTGGAAGCTTGTAACATTCAGCCTGGATTCAGTTGAGCCAACTTGAATTACGTGTTGGCAATTAACTGCAATTTAGATTGTGTCCACACAGATGATGGTGGGTGAATAGAGGATGAAATTACATGTTTACCAGGTAAAGAGCTAAAAAGCTAAATCAAGGACAACTGAATCCAGGAGTCTGCAGGTGAAAAGGGTTCAGCAGCAAGCAAAATCCTTTCAGAACGTCTTTCATAATACAAAAAAAAAAATGAACGTTAAGAGACGAAATTGTTTTTTACTGTTCAGTTTTTGAGAACAGACCACACACATTCTTTCACTTTTATTCCATTTTAAAACGAATCTTTAAGACTAACAGGAGGAAGAGAGCAAAAACACCGATTTTGTTAGATGATGTTTTTATTTTTGGGCACGCAGAGGTTTTTTTTTTCTTTTCTTTTTTTATAGCGTGAGGGTGGTGTCTTTGCAGGAGAAAAAGGGAAGCTGCGGTTTTGGGTTTCAAATGAGTGAGTCAGGAAAACGGAGGGTGGTAACCGAAGAGAAAGAACCTAACATCAGAATCGGGAATGAAAAGAATGAGGCAGAGCTGCTTAAGAGATTGTCAAACACATGTCTGGTTAGACCCTTCTTCCTAATTTGCATTTATGTATGTGCAGGCTTGGGTTTAATTGCATACAGGTATTGTTGAGCGGCAGAGGGGAAATGATGTGAACAGAATTTAACTGGACACAGCGACAGCTGCACTCTGGGAGCCTTTCCAGCAGAGATTCATCCAAGAGTTCCCCTTTTCCTTTCCAATTTTACTGCAATAGATGAACATCTGGAGAGCATTACTTAGCATTAATACATTTCTAAAACAGGACAGGTTCATCTTTTTGCAAAAAGACAAAATGGAAGGCAACATTTCAGAAGAATCTTGGGTTAAATTTGACAGTCTTTCATACCTGCCTTGTGATCTTCACACCAGATTTTGACATTTGTGTCACACTGCTCTCGCTGTCATTGCTCTGCTTACCGTATGCTAAACCTTTTCCCCATGTTTACCACTGCAGAACTGTGTGTAGTATTAGCTGTGGCTCCTGCATTTTAACAGGGCCAACTGCAGCAGCTTGCCTCAGGGAAGAAAAACTATTTCCACAGGTAAAAGACAGGTTTGAGGTCAAATGAAGCGCTAACTTCACATTCATTCTTTAATTTTCTTATGCTGTCCTAGTGTTAACGGGTAATTGTTTTAAGGTGATTAAACAGGAAGGTTTTTTTAGGGCTTCTCTGAGTAACAGATCTGCAGCTGCTAATCCCCCTCTCCCCACAACCTAAATTTTACCAAATAAAATCAAAAAGCGTCTCTCATTTTCTGAGCAGTCGTTGTCTAGTCCCAGCTCTGCATCATTATCTGGAGGTGTGGAGTGCACGCACACTCTGCTGTAAGCAGGCTCGCAGCACAAAACAACACAGCTCAGGCAGAAGCAGGTTAATCAGCATATCTGCTCCATACATGCTTTCGCCACACAGCCATTTTTGCGAATTCCCTTTTATCATGAGACGCCTCTGAATGAAAGAGGCCTGTAAAGTCTGCCAGCATTGCATCATGTTTTTTCTCCTTTGATTGGGCTTGTTTTTTGCTCGGCAGCTGTGGAACTAGGTCACAATAAACACTATTGGCATTAAACTCACTGAAATGTGGAGTAATTGCAAAGATTTTGACATGTCGCCTCTACGTTAGGATATCTCTACATGAAAAAACGTTGCATACATCATCTAGACTAACACCAAGCCCTTGTTTTTGTAAGGAATCAAATCATGTGGGATTTATAGGAAAGATAACACCTTTTTTATGTTTAGTATTTTACATCTCCAACCTGTTTGTCCTTTGTGTCATTTATTCAAACAGTTCATGCTGCATTACGGCACAAATCTCTGGAGTTTTAGAGTTTTTTTTTAAATCTCTAACAAACACAGTTAATGGAAGAGCTGACATTTTAGAAAATGTTGTGCTCTTTACAGATATAGGAATTAATGATTTCTATCTCTTTAAGGCAAACTGGATTTACGATGGTTTTGAATTTGCATAAACTGCAGTGAAGGTGAATTATTCACCCTGCAGGGCCACAAAAACACCTTAGTTTATGCCTATAAACTAATTCCTTAACATGATTTCTGCTTTGCTTAGTTATTAAGCGTATAGAAGAATTATACCTATGCGTTGTGTAACAGTGCAGGATCTTAAAAAAGATCAGTAATGCACCCTCTGCTTGTTGCTTGGGAACTGTTCTGATCCAATAGGTAGGTAGATAATCTACTCTACAATGTCTATTTACTTTTTGTGCCGATTAAACAAACGGTCAAGTATAAAATATGGTCATTAGTGAGTTTTAGAGCGTTTACTGCCCAAATTTAGGGTCGCTTTATTTTTATATTAAGAAAAAAACAAAGTTTTCTAGTTTGATTTTAACAAATTGGAATTGCAGTGGTTACTGTCTGTTTCTACACAACACAGTATCTATCAAGATGATGCATGCTTGCTGTAAAACAATCACCTCGCTGGTATTGCGAAAGGTTGGAGGATAAATGAGCACCTGGAGAGTGAAATGCCGGTGGAGAGGGGGTGTTGCACACCACCGTTTCTGCCAGCAGGTTGTTATAAGGGTTAGTGTCGTGGGTTCGGAGGAGAGGGTTAGTTAGGAGGTAGTTTCCTGTCATCCCTGCAATAACAGGAAGAGAGACAGAAATAGAGAAAAATCAGGATGTAAAAAAAGAAAACAACAGAAGAAGAGTCCATTGTCTGAGTTCTGCAGGAGTGTGATGTAATTTGTTGTACGAAAAGTTATAATCACTGTCCAGACCCTGATACTTGCACAAGACTTACCGAGGGGCCAACAAGTGTTTGTCAGTCACTGTTGCTGCAAGTTGACCAATTTAAATAGCTGAGAGGTCTGTCATGTTTATACACTTATAACATTATATAATATAACATAATAAACAATCCAGGAAATCACATTGTTTGAGTTTAAAATCATTTATCTAATTGTGGAAAAAAAACCAGCAAACTTTTTAATTACAAACTTCATCTCAGTACTTATTAATGTAACCCCTTGTGTCCATGTCAGAGGTCCAACGTTTCCTGTACTGTAGGTCTTCCCCAGGGGTTTGCACACAATGTAGTTGGTATTTTGGTCCATTCCTCCATGCAGATCTCTTCAAGAGCTGTGATGTTTTGGGCTGTGATGGACAACTCTGACCTTCAACTTTTACAGATTTTCAATTGGATTGAGGTCCAGAATTAGATTAGTGACGTTTACACCAAAGAGTTCCATTTCAGTCTCATCCGATCACATGACCTCTTTCCAATACTCCTCTGGATCATCCAGATGGTCTCTGGAGAACTTTAGACGGGCCTGGACATGTGCTGGTTCAAACAGGAGGACTTTTGGAGCTCTGCAGGATTTGAATCTACGTTGATGTTGTATGTTACTATAGTAACCTTTGTTACTGTGGTCCCAGCTTTCTTCTGGTCCGTGTACTTCTACTGGTTCTTCATTGTTCTCAAGATCATTTGAATCCCACCAGGTACCTTCTCACTGTTAAGCGAAAGTTCTACTAAACCGCCATGCAGCTTATTTCTGCTCATTTGTATGAGTTAAATACTTTTTATATGCTTTATTATACAAGTAAATTCTTTAAAAATCATGCATTCCTGAATTCTTTTTTACATTAGTTTCAGAGTTGAATATGTGATGAACATTACAGACCTCTCTGGAAACGATCTTTGCAGGATTTGTTTCTGACAAACACTTGTTTGCTGCACTGCATAACCTGTTAACCTGTTATAAAGGAAGGAGCCACAGAGTGACTGGACGGAGCTAACAATCATTTAAAGACTTTGTCGATTTAAGTGTAAAGATCAGAGCAGTAATTGTTGACAATAAACACGGAAAACTGTCGACTTCTCTGTTTTTGCTCATTTATTTTATCTGCACAAGTATTATTCAGTCAAAATACGAGTCTCAATGTGTCTGAGTGACCTGTCCGGAATACCACAGTATCAACAGTGGTGCTGTTTGGATACTGAGAGGCGCCATTGGCATCCATATTAGTAAAGAATCTAAACTAACCCATAGATGAAGCCAAATGTGTTCTGGCAAAGATTCATGGCACTGGGATTCATTCCCAAATCCACTTTGACCTCCACCTGACTTTGCTCATCTAACTTCCCTCCTTCCAACCTGCCATCACTCTGGGACAAAGATGATAAGATAAAACGTCTCCTTCTGGAACCTTATTCAAATGCACTTTGAATCAGATTAATTAAAATAAACCAGGTCTCATCTGTCTCTTTTATTAACCGCCACAGAGCTGCTCAGATCTCATCCACAGAGAAGTTTACGCAGACTTCCTAACTTCACAAAGGGAATTGGTCTCGCATTACAGTGGCACGGCGGTGATGGAAGGAATGGTTTCTTACCCTGGTTGACTGCAGAGGTGCTGTTTATGTCGCCTGAGATGAAAGAGGACTCTGACTGCTTTCTCACAGTGTCGTTCCACATCCGCCTGATGCGACTCTGTGTGGACAAAGCAGCTGGTGATCAGGGCTCCACGCCGTCGGTGTGCATGCCTTCTGGGTCTGAGGATTGTGTCGCTGTGTGGGCTTACAATTCAGACCTGTACACGTATGAACTGCCTTGCTGCAAGGTGACATGTTTGAGCCGCAGCCTTCGACTGATCCAACTGCTACTAAAAATGGATGTGCGAATGTCTTAGAGGTTGTAACCTGTCCTGCCCTGAGCAGCGAGTCCTGCTGCTGCTGAGATGATTTCTGAGCAGATTTTGAGATGTTCAGCTCAACACTTACTCCATGGAGTACAGGAAAGCCAAAAATGTGCACATTTTCAGAAAACGAATGTGTATTTTTAAGGTAAAAGTTCAAACTGAGAAATGTGATGAAGTCAGGCTGCACTGCTGACATTTGCTGCAAGCAGCATTTCTCTGCTGTGTGAGTTTTGGTCTTGTAAGCTTTAATCACAAGCTATTTTTTAAAAGTTATTACTAACAGTTGTAAAAATCAATAGCAGAAATACCAAAAGACACAAGCTCTCCAAACAAATGGTTTCATTCTCTAGTTTTAAACAGTTCTTTCTTTCACTAGCAAACCATTCAAGAAAGCTTTTGCGAGCCGCATTTTCCCATAACATTTTCTGGGGAACTGGGATCCAGCCCTGTTTTACAGTTGTTTTCACATTAAGGTATCAAACATAAAAATAGCACCAACTTCCGTGTCTCACTGTTATATCTGTTTGAACGTCTGACCTTTGTATTTATGTGGATGAATTGAAAAGCTTGGCTTTACAAAGAAAACACAGAATGTGGCCTTTAAAACCCCACTCATTTCTCTCAAGTCTGAAAGGATATGTATGATGATGCTTGGGAGAAAAACTCAAATCAACTGTTCCTTTTTTTGGGTTTCACTGATTCAAGATTTCAATTTTCTTGAAACCTGACGATTTTTCATTCAAAATACTAGTAATTTACTACTCATTTAAAAATATACAAACATTGATATATTTCTTATGTATTCAGTTTTATTCACAGGCAGGTAGAGATATTTTACTGGGGCTACCGGTGACACTTGAGATGGACGGTGGCCGTCCAGTCAAAGCTGGTGCTGGCCGGCGATACCGGTTGCCACCGGGCCACTCAGCTGTTACCCAAATTACCTAATGGGGTCATCGTCGCCCGTCACTGGACTACCATAGTGCGAACTCGAAATGTGCCAGAGTGGCCACTAACTGATGTCAACGTTTAGAGAAAAATCTTGTGGTCGCCAAAGAATTTTAACTTTTTCTTAAAACCTCCACGGCGCGGCGTGTAAAAATGCGACCGCAGCCTTCCGATTAAAAATGCAGTTGTCAAATTTCCTGAAACATTTGCATTCCAGTCGCCTCTTGGTGGCATTTTGGGATATGTGACTGTAGTCTAAGGGGGATGTGGATACATGCAGTCTATTTTTTCACTTTACATCTAGTCATTTCTTTGTTTTTCTTGCTTTTTTTTCTCTTGTCAAATAAAAAAAACAACCATTGGTGTAATTATCAACACATTTTCTATTGCATTGTATTTTTAATTGTAAAATTGTTTGATCCTTTCAATCAAAATTAATGCTATACACTTACTAAGAACTAGTTCATGTTTTTATTCAAACATAAATCTCTTAGTTAATGAACTCTCTTTTCCTTTCTCTAAATGAAAAAGCATAAGGTAGAAAAGTATCCGATCATGCACAGTAAAAGCTTTTTTAATCTACAGATCTTTGGGGGATTTTTTTTCGAGTACCTGGGTTGCAGATGAGTAGCGGGCTGTGGATCGAGATGTGGCAGCCTTGGCTGAGCTGTGGGAGCCTTCAGACGGCAGAGCGCCACAGCACTGAGACTGACGGAAACATTTGCTGTACTCCTTCCGAACCTGTAGATGAGGAAAAGATCAAAACCCGGTGATCACTTTGACACAGACTTTGATACTACTCCCTCTCTGTTGTTAATGCATTCTAGCAGACAGAAACACCATTTCCCTGCACATTTTGAGGCATCTTCCCTCTTTTTTAAGTGCAGTCTGTGTTCTATTACACAAATGCACAACCCAACAGTCAGAAGTGAGCTTTTAAAAAAAGCTTTTAAAATTGCATTTCATGTTTTTGACATAATACAGAAGACAAATTGAATCCATTCAAAAACACTGAAAAAAAACAGTAGCCTTGGCCAGAGCTTTCTGAACAGTCCGTGTTCGATTCCTCGCTGCGATTTGATAAGACACTGAACCATTAGCTGGCTGCACTGTGTCAAGTTTGGTGTCAACTGTAGGTGTGAAGATTGAGAAGTAATGAAAAAACTACAAGCTTTATACTCCAACAGGTAGAATAGTCCTTTGTAAGTTTTACTTTGATTTAATATTACATTTTATTCTTTTTTTTTATCATACAATAACCTTCATAGCTATCTAAATGGCAACACACTTTAAACTGATATTGTTGCCAGGTCAAATTTGTAAAAGAGAACTGAATGATAAATGATATATTCTTGCGTCTAACTGATCTGGTGACTTGTAATGCACAAAACCCCACATAAACCCAAACAGGCTGACATTGGTCTGAAAGTTTATTGATGAAATTATTTACAATTGTTTCGACGGGACAACGGAAACAAATTTAGCAGTTTGAGAGTTAAACTTTAGGAGACTTTTTTTAAAAATTAACATAATCCTTTCTTAAGGAACTGGAGGAAACAACAGTTTAAGACTTCAAGCAATTTGATAAATAACTGATTT
The DNA here is from genome assembly GCA_014656515.1 of Oryzias celebensis. NCBI lineage: Eukaryota > Metazoa > Chordata > Actinopteri > Beloniformes > Adrianichthyidae > Oryzias > Oryzias celebensis. The sequence continues at coordinate 78,441,042 of BNCR01000001.1, forward strand.
AATTCGGTTTGTTGAAAGATCAGCTCATTTTCAATAATGCAGAACAAAAATCTTACTTTTTTCTGGAGTAGGCAGTGGAAGATAAAGATGAACATCCCTTGCAATGTGTTGAAGATGGTGAAGAGGTAAGCCATTACAATGGACGAATCGTTAAGGAAGAACAAACCGAAGGACCACGTGAGCCCTAAAAGACAGAGGAGAGCAAACGCTCCCAAAACCCACGACCTGCAAGAGATGGAAAAATGATTTCAAAATCTACAAATGTTTGCACATGCAGCTATTTCTGTTTTGTGTCTGTGTTGCCTTTCAGTAAAGCCCAAAAGATCCTAGCTGACTTAAGCGGCGCTTTCAGTCGCAAAGACGAGCTGTTTCTGATGAAAAAGACAAGCTAAAGATACAGTGAGTCGAGAGAGGAAGCCAATGAAAAACAACCACCCTGATCTAACAAGTCTTTTCAACATCTTTTCTGTGCAAGAACATGATTTATTTGCACAAAAAACCCACAACAAATTATCCGTGTTTAGCCAAGTTCATATATGCAGCATAGATAACAAACCCAGAGCAGATCTGAGTTAGACCCTAATTAATGAAAGTTAATGAGTTTTGTAGCTCATTAAAAAGTGTGAAATCTAGCTTTCACAAATGTGGCAATTTTCACTTTCTACAAGCAAACCTGAAAGCCAATTAAACTAATTTTTAAAGGATTTTAATACATCTACCTATTCCTGATTTTTCTCTGGACAGAATGCAGAGTTGCTGCTTGCAGCTCAAACACCCACATAACGTATGCCGTCATGGTTTTAGACGGAAAAAGTCGTTTTCTCACGGTGAAGCCGCTCACTAAAGAACCTTTTTCAGCTTTACTTTTAATATTCTTGAATTCTATAAAGGATGTGGTTAGGATCCATCCTCAAAAATTTGTCTATAAACTCTAGGAGTAAAACGATCCCAGAGGTCAGAGGTGCAGTTATGAAGAAATAAAACAGGCAATATACTCCGATGCAGCGCAAATACTGAGAATAAGATATCAGGCGTGATTGACAGACTGGAATAAAATCTAAAAGGGAAAACTGTCGGTTTGGTTGGAAAATTTAGAAAAAAAGTGTAGGTCAACTGCAGCTATTGAAATTATTGCGGGGAGGCAGAAGCTGCGATGGTGCATATTACTTTTCTCCTCGCACACAAGTGACCCTCACCTCCCCAGCCTACTCCGAACAGAAAAAAAACACACACAATCTCACAGCGACGCTGCAGCCTTTTAATCTTCCAGAGTGACACCCCTCACCTGATACCCCCAGCCTGGATGAGTCGGGTTTCATGGAGGTGGAATGCTTCACCATCCTGTACATTGTCACCACCAGGAAGATGACATTGACCTGTCAAAACAGATGTGAATCAGGGTTAAAGGACTGCCTGCGCTAAGAGAGACATTTGATCCCCCTGCCAGAAGCCAAGAAGGAGGAAATCAGTTACTTGTGTGCAGGATTATCCAAGTATTTAAAGACCCACTCTGATGAAAATGGTGTTTTTGGCAGGTTTTTGTAGCCTTTTTCGTCATGATGTATAAAAAAAACTGCGTTTCTGAGTATTTCTTTATTCAAAGCGTGTTGGATCAGGAGCAGATAATAGCCTATGCGGTTTAAAAAAGCTCAGGTATGTGACGCAGCAACTGCGATGGGCAGGCCCAAGTCTCCTCTGCCCCAATTCTGAATCCTTCCCTTGCAGACTGGATTGGAACACTTAAAGATTGGCTCACTAATGTTAACTTGGGGTTAGAAGGGTCTGGATGCTAGCGGGAGAGAGTGTAAACAAGGAAAGCTGGGATATCTACTTAGGATGACTTCAGCACCAACAGTTCCACCCCACAACCCAGAGGCGAATTTCTAATGAGCTCCTGCTGCTTCGTGTCTTAAAAAAAAAACATGCAGGATTTTGGATTTTTGATGAAAACTGAATAATCATAATTAAAAGACCACTGGGAACAATTTTACATTCGAAAAAAATATAGTTAGTGTGGGACTCAAGGTAAATAAACGTGCGTGCGTGAATGTGGATGTATGCAAGTGTTGGCTTTATATTTATTTGTATCTCAACTACTTCTTTGTTTATAAATTACACTACTCTGTCTTTTTTCTTTTGTTTCAGTTGTTATCTGCTTAAAGAGGAACTCCTGGAAAACGTGGCTGATCCTCCCGTTGTTTAGAAATGTTAAATAAATAAATAAGGCTTATAATTACATTGTCTAGTATTTTTTAATTCAAATCGCTTTGGATCAGGAGCAGATGGAAAAATGCTGCTGGAACAAGCTTGGAACAATGATGCTGGTGCTACAACCAGCGGGCCACGAGCTCCCAGCTCCGCTCCATTCGGATCTAGTCTGGTATCTGGTGCAAAACTGTACGGCTGGATAGCTCCAATATTGCTCGCCACTTTTGTTGTTTTGGTAATTTTAGGTTGGAGTTGTAAGGCACTGATCGCTGGTGGGAGAGTGTAAACAGATGGATGACGGGAAATGGGGGAGGACTTACTCCACACCAGCAGTCCCACCCACACCTCAAAGGGGATTTTCTAATTAACTAATTAACTACTTCAGCTTTGCACAAAACTAAGAACAACAATTTTGGCAAAAATGACATAATTATAATTAAAAATAAAAAGTGTTTTTTTTTATTTTTTTATTTTTGGACAAATGGCTTTCCTTTCCCCCTAAATTGCTGCAGAACCTCTTGTAAAGTCTGTGAATTGAGCAGCTATTTCACTAAGAGGACTCAGAAAAATGTGAAGCCACAGTGATGATCGTAAAGCTTGCTGACTTTTGGAAAAAACAAGCGACATCAGGGAGACAATCGCTTTGGTTTGGTGCTCTTCACAGCGCCCGAGGATCGACATAAGCCACTATAAACCCACAACTCTGTTCTTGTTTTCCCAACAGATGGTCCCAAACACTGTGACCACTTTGTACAAAATGTATATATGAATAAAAAAGACCACGAAAAAAACACCAATCATTGAAAAAAAAAAAGAAGTAGGCACATTTAAGGGAGAAAATACAGAGCTGGGTCCCACATTTTATAGTTAAGTTTTACTGGGGCCAGGAAAAACATTTAAATGATTCAGTCCATGCATTCACCAAGGTTTCCATGCTCCGTGGATTTCTCCCTGCAAGCACAGAAGGGACCTGAGCCACAACGAGGGGGAGGGTTGAGAGCTTCACTTTCACACAAATCACTTTTAACTTTTCAAATGTACTCCAGCGCTTTTTAATAGGTCCTAAAACGTTTCTGAATCGTTATTTTGCTTGAAATTTCTTTGAAACGAATGAGAAAATCAGTCGTACAGAAAGAAAACTCAAAACGTCTTTATTTTCTTGTAGCTTTGTTTTCTTTTTTTTTTATTTCTAAGCAAGCAGATTTCTTGGATAACGTCCTGTAATTGCGTTTTAAAGAACTTCAAAGCAGCAGAGAGAGGTCTTTAAATTATAACAAAGGAGTCTAAGTGGAGAGAAGATGTTATCCAGAAACAGCAGGAAGATGAGAGATGGGAGAAAAAGGAGTGGCTAGGAAAACAGAAAGAGGCTTTTAGATCAGAGTTTTGTCTCTGGGCCACTGGGGCCTGCATTTAACACAACTGTAAGCGATGACATAGATCCAATGAGACAGACAGACAGACAGACAGATAAACAGCGAGGGGAAAAAAGCTGGGAGGCAGTCTGCTGAAAGCAGGAACAACCTGCTTATGGACCATACAGGCTCAACCTCTAAGGGTTCATCTGCTACAGTTTTCACATCTCCTTTTTTTTTGCTGCCAATTAAAAAAACAAAAACCGATGCAACTCATCGCAAGGTTTTGCAGGATTTTTACAGCCTTTGACACAGTTTACATGTTTCTTTACAATATGGATGCATACTGGGAACCGTCGGTGCGTCTATGCTTGCAACTCTGTCTACGAGAATTGCAAACATCCTGCACTCTGTATGAAATATTAAGAGGAGACGATGGAGATGTCCAAACGCGGGGATTGGCTGGGGATGTGTGATGATCTTCGGCAGGGCTGTGAGCTCTGGTAATGGTTGTCTGGCCCACCCACTCATTACTTGCATGTTTACACCCCCTCCCCACCAACATCACCCTTGTTTCCCCACTGAGCAAACGACCTTCATGCCTGAGACGATTTCTCCCCCTGATTGCACGAAGGGAATATTCAACCAAACAGCTCTAAGTTGTTGCTGCTAGACAATTCTGATTTCAGAGGATTTCACAGCTGAGTGGACAGCGATGTCCTTGTGTCAGCCATAATGGGACCACTTCCTTTCATGCAAATTGATTGAAGAAAGCAGAGCTAAGGATCTGCCAGCACAAAGAGAGAAAAATCTATAAGCTGGTAGGTTTTTTTTAAGAAAAAAAACTTACAAATACTATTAAGGCTACAGGTCCGATGAAGCTCCAGATGAAATGGTTGTCCACCCTCAGCCAGCATCTGCAAGATCCAAAAAATAAAACACAGTTCATTAAATAAACTCATCGTTGTGTCTCATCGATCAGCATCCAGGAGCATGCTGGTTGATAGGGAACCAGCTGCAGAGTAGTGACTCTTCCGACTGCAATCTTAAGAGAGCATTGGCCTCGTGCCACCAGACGCTGCAATGTAAAAGGCGGTAGTTATTGGACTTGTGACTTCACCGTCTGCAAATGTGATGTGCTCGTGTGTACCCAGGACCCTCAATAGTAAACAATAGACTGAATTTAAAAGAGTTCAAGTATGAACTGCACCTCACTCTGCTGTTATCAGGAAATTGAATGAAAACTCCTGCAAGAGGAAAAAATGGGTTTTGAAACAGGCAGTTCACTTAAATTTTATAAATAGAGGGTTTGCAGACTTGCAGATCACAAAGCTTGGAGCTTGGATATAGAAAAACTAAAAAATGTACAAACTTTACACTGACAGCGGCAGCAATTATCCTCATGCAAAGAAGAAAAGCTGACACGAGAGCACCGAAAGGCAGCAAATTCATTAACAGAGCAGCTCAACCCACAGTAATCTGTGTTAGTGGTAACTGACTGAAAATTTGCCAGGAGGGAGAAGTGGACTGCTCTTTGTGGTATCAGTATCATTAGCACACTATGGATGCTCTCTGCGTGTGTCTGGATGGAGACATTCCAGAGTTTTATCCCATCTTTGCAAAAGAAAAGGAGTCTGCACGTACACTTGCTCTGTGCCGTAGCTTTTGTAGTCGATGGCCGCTGAGATGCCCACCACCACAGCTGGGATGAGGTAGCCGAAGCTGTAGTAATACTTTACGCGTGAGCCCTCGCTCTCAAAGACCTCGATCAGCATCAGGTAAAGCTGCACGCCCTCCAAACACATCCAGGTGAAAGCAGCCAGGAAGCAGAAGTGGAGAATCCCCGCAATGATGGAGCACAACAGCTGAAAGGGAGTCACACGTAAAAAAACTCATTTACTTTCACTTTTTTTTTTTTTTTTTTTTTTTTTTTTTTTACAAAGAACTACCTAATAGCTCCATCAATATGCAATCAATCTATTGTTTTCTACTTGTATTAACACCATCATTTTGATTTATTTCTGCAACTTGTTCTTAAATTTCCAATCTTTACCATATTTATTATTGATTTCATGCTCTAGAAGCTGCAGTAACTACTTTTCATGCGACATTGCACTGGAATATTTTAAGTTCCTGTTTAAAGACTAAAAAGAGTCACAGGCAGCAGCTTGGTCAAGAACTGGAAACATTCCTTTAATTTGAGCAATTAAACGATGAAACATTTGAGTTTTGGGACTTTTTCTCTATTTTTACATTTTCTCTTGATGTGAATGACTGTGTAAAGGTGCATGTAGTTATTGAGGCGTGTCGAATTCTCACATTATAATTCCTGCTATGTTGTAAAATGTTTATTGTTTATGAACAATCTTTCTTTGTGCTGTTAGTGAACAACATAAATCTTTATAAGGGTCCTGGGGTCTGTCTATTTTCAAAAAGGTTGTAAAAAATATCGACATATTTAAAGTTTAAAAATGATTAGAATGGAATAAAAACAGTGTTTTGCTAGACTTGGAAGGTATTGATAGCAATTATCCTTATTTCTGCTGAGTGTAAGCTTTTTATTAGCTATCTCCATAAGAAGCTCAGCTACTGTGTTTAAAAGTAAATCAGCAAATCCACAGAAAAATAGGATCATCCAACAAACAAATCAAATCACTTTTATTTATGTGGCGCCCTGCCAAACAAGGAACCATACATTTAAAACCCCAAACATTAAAAACAATGACTAAAAGGGTTTAAACATATTTTCCCCTAATCATTTTTTAGTAATTTTTGAAACTTTGGTTGTTTAGCTGCGTATTTAGAGTTTATGATTTTTTAACGCTGTAAAAACCCAATCAAGAGAAAAAAAACAAACAGAAAGGTTTTCTCTATTGCTGGTTGTTTTTGTGATTTCTTGTTTGGTGAGTTATATGCTTTCAAAAATTCTCACAGGGAGTTTGGATTACTTTGGTAGAATTCATTGGAGCTGATCCTAATGCTGCGTTCACACCAAACACGACTTGCTCGTCAAATTCGCTGCTTGATGCGAGTCCAAAAATGTGCTTGTAAACCTGACAATCCATATAGGAGGAACTTCTGTCCAGAGTTTGTGCTATATCATGGAAGACACGGATGATATTGAGACTTTAAAAGCATCTGTAATCACGTCTCCGTGTTCATGAGATTATTCACCATCGGCTGTAGGAGCTGCTTCTGAGTGACAGGACTTTCAGCAACACTTTTGAGTCTCTGTGACCCAGTTTGAAAACTTGCTGTCCCACATTAGTCAGAGGACGAAAAAAATTAAAATAGGAATAAAATTACAGAGCCTTTTTATTATTGTCTTAATACAAATAAGAAAAATGTAAAATTTAGGAGGAGAACGATCAGATTCTCCTCCATGTCCGTTTTAGACTCCACCCACTGATCACATCAACGGCTCAGGGGCCAAAGCTGAGTTCCTGATTGGCTGGAGCAAATTCTGTGCCAAAGTTCAAATATCTGAACTCTAGAAGCATTGCGATGCCCAAAATGCATTGCTGCCAGGCTGGTGCTCAAAGACCTCTGATCACGTCTGCACATCGACTCACAAAGTGAAACCGGCGCGCCCGCTGTGCGAATCGCGTTCTGTGTGAACGTAGCTTACCAGTATGTAGAGATTAAGAAAAGCACAGATATGAAGAGTTTCATGATGTATACCTCTGCTTCTGTCATGTTGATGCCAACGAGAAAGAGGAGCTCGCCAATAAAGAGGTTGACGCAAAGGTTTATGTGGATGGTGTTGCGGTCACTTTGCAGCCCTCTGAAGAAGCAGAAGGTGAAGAGGCTGATGGCCAGACAAACTAGAGACACAGCAATGCCCATCCTGGTGATGACGCTGAGGAGAACCTCGTGCATACTCCCATCCCTCTGCAAGGACACAAACACACAAAGATTGGATGGGGTTTTCAAAATGATGTAGGTGGTTATTAAAGAAATAATGGCTTCTACAAAGTGGGAAAAGTTCACACTTTACAAGAAAAGTCTCAAAGTTTTTTAGTCTTTGTAAAGGCTACTGCCCTTTTGACCATTAAACAATGTTTGCACTGTGCTATCCATTAGAAGTAATGTTTTAAAACATGTTTTTGCTACATATTTTCAGTAGGAAAAAAGAACAAATTCTTGGATTTCTGATTAAAGTGCAGTAGAAAATCTGGAACAATTAGATGTGATTGGGAGTTCGGCGTTCCTTGACAGACTATGACACTGTAATTAAACATGATTGAGGCAGACGCCATTTGGCACTCAATCCGAACATGTCCAGTCATCTTTTTTCACATGCTGTAAAAAGTGACATCAGAAGAAAAACCACTTCAAAGAGCGGCAGCCGTGTAGGCGAGGTTTGATCACGTTACATAGCGGAGGACCCATAACTGAGCGTGTTTCATGACGGGCATCAGGAAAATATTGAAAAAAAAAGACCTGACCTTCAGAAATATCACCTGAAGACATGGTTCCATAACTGTGGGGCAAAACCTGCAGTAATATTTGCAATTTCATAGAGGACAGGAGGTATAAAGGAGGGATTGGTGTGAGGTTAAACCTAGCCTCCTGGATCTGGTTACAAGCTGTGGTTGAGATTGTGGTTAGAGCAGATGACAGGCAGAGAGTTCAGGAGTTGGGATATATTATTAAACAAACCACAAACTTATCCTCTACATTTATTACTGGTTAGGTCCTCCCTACACATGCTATTTATCTTGTAATTGGATTGTAATTGCATTTTGCAACCAAATTGATTCTGCGGCACTCTAGGAAGGGTGGAAACATAAGTTAAAGCTGCGGTTATGCCGTTTCTCATGACTCTCAGGTAGCCAGCCATGGGGGCGGGGGTGGGGATTAGACATGGACCACAGGTAAAACATAATTACCTGTGATAATGCTTTGCCACTTTCTGTCTAGATCCACTGCCTTGCTCTTTTAAAATGACAGCCCATTGCCGTATTTCCACCCTCCTCCCAACCATGCCTTCTCCTGCAGAGATTATCTAATTATCTCTGAAATGCCATTCTTGTTCTGCCTGTCTGTGCAAGATCCACTCAGAGGGACAGGGGGAAGAGTAAACCAGGTGAGAAAGGAAGAAGAAAAAAACTCCTGCAGACCACAAGGTGAGGGCCACTCACCACATTTCCACGGTGAGCCATGAGAATGGCAAAGTTGGTCAAGTGACTGCAGGAGCAAGTGGTGTGACTCTTGTTGGTTTCCAGCAGTTTGCAGCCCTGAGTAGACCAGTATCCCATCATGCTTCGCTCTGAGTAATTCCAAAAGGAACAGTTGGGGTTGAAATAGTTTTCTTTCTGCAAAACAAAGAAATAGATTAGACCAGGAGCACTGAATCACAAAAAGTATTTCCAAAAATACTAAAACTCAATTTGTGGAACTGATATATGTCTGATCCAAGACACTTTTATTTGAACAAAAAATGTATTTGTTGGGGCTCTATCTATGAAAAATAAAGACCCACTTCAATAAAAATGGTGTTTTGATGTATTTAACGTGTTTTTGTTGCATTTTTCTTTTGCTGACAGACATTTTTTAAAAATAACTCAGCTTAAAATTGCATTTCTGAGTATTTTAAGTCAAGAGCAGATGAAAAAATGCATTTGGCAAAAGATTGTATTAGTGATGTAGCAGATATGCTGCGCGGGCCACAAGCTCCGATATTGCTCGACATTTTTACTTTTTGGCTAAAAACGCCATAATCACAATTAAAAAACCACTGGGAAACAACTTTAAAATAGACAGAAAGATGATGGGAGCAGATCTTCAATAAGAATGTCCAAGAAAAGTAGATGGGATTCAAACCCTTAAACAGCCAGAACAGTCATTCTGATCAGGGAGAATCATAACCTACGGCACACTAGAAAAATATAAATGTTTTTTTCTCTCTCTGCCATAACAATTCCACCCCCCCAACAACACCACAGGCAAAGTGCAAGACGTGCCATTCTTTGTAGAAAGGAGTGAAAGTATTTTTCACAGTCTGGCTCTACAGTGTGGTCTGTGCGAATCTCAGGAGGAGGCTTACATCCAGGTGTTCGAGTGTGAAGATCACGGGGTCGGCCACAAACACACGGCTGGACTCCTTTGTAATAGAGGCTGACAGGATGTGGGAGTTAACAGTGAGGGAGAGGTTGTGTTTGTTCAGATCCCCCATTCCCTTCAGCGTGGCGTTTTCTGTGCTGAGGAACTGACCCAGGTGCTTGTAAAGCACAAATACCAGCTTGGCCACACCTGCAGACAAAGGGAAGAGACTTATCTGATATGAGGCAAATTCACAATTCTACATTCACCGTGATAAAACAATCAAATGAAATAAAAAAATACTCCATGTATTTGCTTCTTTGTGAATATCAAAAGCATTAATACCATCTTTTGAAGAGAAGACGTTAAAATACAGACTATGGAAACTCTTAGAAGAAGGTACTTAGGCTGCTGGTGTGAACGCTTTTATCCTCAAGTGTGTGACAGGTATTATGCAACATGGTAAGGTGCAGTCATGAAATTGACTTTGGCACAATAAGAAAGGACCATTTCCACCACATTTGACTTGTTCAAATTTGTAAGAAACTCACACTCAACAAGCTGTAATGGGAACACCAACCTGTAAAGCTAAAGGATTTAAAGCAGGCATCAGATGAAAACAACAGACTGATTTCCAAAGGGTGTTCATGTTACGTCGGGGCTGGGTAGCTCGTACTTAAAAAAACAAAAACAAAATAAACAAAAAAAATAATTCCCTGCTATAAGTTCTGTCAACTTTGTGACAGAGATGAATTCAAAAAGATGCAGTCCACTTTGTGGTTCTTGTTTTTGTGCAAAGATATTGACCGTGTCCAGGAAAAAAGCCCCTTATTTACCCACTGTCTCAAATTTGATGCACCTTTTTTGACATATTGTAACTGTATTAGAAAAAGTAAATTATCAATGCATTCAAGGAAGAAGTCATTTAAAACACGAAGAAAAGTAGATGAGTTATTCTCACCATAAAGGTCTGAAAATTAGTAGTCAATCGATTAAAAAAATGAATCAGATCAATCACACTTTTGGATTGTGATTAAGAAACAGTGTTCTTAAGCAACAAACATTGTGTTTCTGCACTTTAAATGGTCCAGTTTGATATTCTAATCTGATTGGCTGCTGGGTGTTGACCTACACTTTAAAAAGTTGTTCCGGTCCCATAGCCCAAATGTTCTATATCACTGCGCATGTCTCTTTAAAGCAAACTATTTTCTTCATCTTCTGGACAAAAACAAGCAGTAAGAGGAGAACTTTCACTCTGAACTGATGCTTTACTGAATCTATCATGACGATCAGCACATATATCACTTTCCTCTGCAGTCGAGGTCCGCCGGCCCAGCGACGCATTCTTGTGTTAAAGTGACAATGGGTTGCACCATTTATGAAATAGTCAGCTTTTTGTGAGTACTAAAAATTGATTGAATATTTATTTCTTTTGTAAGTGACCATGGTATAAGTGGAATAATGCCAGATGGGAATTAGAAGACCATTGACGTGTAATTATTCTGGGTTAATAAATAACACATGAGCTTATTTTAATTAATCGTTAACACTGACAGCTATAAAAACCTTTACCACGGAAAATTTTGAAATGACCAAGAAAAACCCTTATACTCCCTCTAGCGGAATGATAATGAACTACAAGGTAGAACCATTGACTGCATTTGAAAACTGGACCAAGTGAGTGTGACATCACCCGTAGAAAATGGATTACTTCTTTTCTCTTACGTCTTTTTTTCACGATACGGTTGTTGTCATGTTTGATCCAGATATTGTCATTGTCATTTTGAGGAAAGCTTTGATTTTATTAATGAGATTCAGTCAGAGAAAAACATGTATTAAATGTGATAGGAATGGTTACATAGGATTAATATATTTAGTGTCCAGAAAACGCGTCAAAATAGATTTTGAGAGCACCACTTGATGAGAGAAAGTAGATGTATTTTTTTCTCACCGTTTTTGCTGTTGACTTTGACTGTGTTGGAGGAGAGTTGAAGAGTAGCTCCCCCTTTGCTCGTATGTGGAAACCTGAAGTCCTGCACCTGACCGTCAGTGCTTAACACATACACATCCAGCACTGAGAGAGAAAAGGAGGTGAGGGAAAGGTAAAAGAGATGTGAGTTACTCATAGGAATATTCAAAGGCCTTACAAAGTGTTTAATAGAGCTATGTGGTTGAGGCCCACTGGCACGCCTGCAAAGACTCCATGTTCACTGTAACAGTAAAGGAGTCAAATCTTATTGGCAAGATCCCGCAGGGTGTCGTTTACTTTAAAAACCGTGTCACTAAGCTGTTGGCTGGCATTATGAAAGCCTCCGAGGCAAGAGCAGGGAAAAAATATTGACAAGAGGCTGCGCTGGAGAGTAAGTGAATGAAAGCGCATAGGCTGCTGCAGCATAAATGTCAAATATTCAAAGGATCAAACATATAATTGAGCTTTACTTTTACTTTCACTTTCCCCTGTGGGTGCAGATAACTCTGGGCTCGATGAGCAAATCTCTAAAAATCCCTTAAATTCCTGCAGCCCTCTTTTTCTGGCACGCCAGCTGCCGAGTGGCGCTCCCTTTGATGTGTGAAATTACTAAAGGGTCATGAGGACACGCATATCCTCCCATCAGAAAAGGCCTCACTTCCGCAGATCTTCTGCCGGACACGAACGAGGAGCCGATCTGCAGCTTCTCTCCCCATCTGTCTAGCTCTCAGCTCTCTCTCTGTCTCCCTTTCCCTTCATTTTGTCCCTGAACTTCAGCAGCAGGATCTCCGGAAATGGCTGATTAAAAAACAAAACAAAAAAAACAATCGTATTTGACTTTTTAAGTTTGAAAGCAGGTCAGGTAAGCTGCTCTTATAGCTGTTTTCTCTTCATGTGGGTGTAGTTATCCTCCTTCACTGGAGCATTGTGTTTATTTTAATGATAACAGAGCTCGACAAGACTGCGAACACTGAATTAATACAATAATGAAATAGTCAATGTACAGTATTGTATTGTATTAATCAGTGCGTTTGGTAAAGTCAAGTCATTAATAGCGTGGCTAACTGCTATTTAATGGAAAACACTTGCAGAGAGCAGAGGGAGAGCTGTTTGAATTGAACAGTGCCATTCAATTGGTTGCTTTGTTTCCCACCCCCGAGGTCTGGGCAGTTCATGTCGTCAAACATGTTCAATGAGGTGACTGTACAATGAAAGATTAAAAACCAGGAGGGGAGAGTGACGAAACCGTAATTGTGGCAGCAAAGGAGCTCAGAGTGGAAACATGACGGTACTGTATGACATGAAGAAGACAATAGCCTTAATCAACTGCTCCCTAAAACAAATGTCTTCGTGTTTTTTCCATCAATCCAAACCTTATTTTTGCGACATCTTCAATAAAAAAAAACCTCTAGCAGCTGGAAATCTGAAGTCATCCAGGATTAACGTGTCTGTCTCTTTGACGTGGACTTACTGATATTCTCTGCAGGCACTTTCACAATCGCAGGCTCAATCAGGTTTTCCGCAAGGACAAACGCGCCTTCCTCCAGGGTATCCAGGAGCATCGTGGCTGCGTGTGTTTGTTCTGTGGAATTCATGTCTTTCCACGATTTCAGCGCTTCCTGCCTCAGTAGGTTGTCAACTGTGTCCACAATTGCCTGTATCCATGGAGACAAGAGAGTTGTCAGCTCGATTTCGCGTCTCATTATAACTAGAGTTTAATGACAAAGTGCTGAGGACTGGGTAGCAAATGATAAAAAGACCATCAATGGCTGATACTGACAGCAGCAAGCATTGTAAAAACAGAAACATCTATCTTTTAGTTTTGACTCTTAAAGATGCACTCCAATGAAAATCTAGTTTTCTGTGTTTTTAACATGTTCTTGTGGCATTTTTCTGACAATGGAAGACAGATATAAATAAAATATAGCTTCAAATTGCATTTCTGAGTATTTCTTTATTCACATGGTTTTGAATCAGGAGCAGATGAAAAAAAGATGTTTTGAAAAAGAGCTCATTTGTGACGTAGAAAATACGCTAGATGAGCTGCAAGCTCCAAGCTCTGACCAAACAATAAGTGGGAGGGGAAGGGGGGCGGGGTTGTTCCATCTAAACAGTCCTGCACATAATTCAGAGGTGAATTTCTAATGAACTTCTGCTGATGTGCAGAAACTATGTCCAAGAAAATGACACATATTAAAAAAAATTGGCTAAAAATGGCAGAATTCATATATTAATATATGTATAAATACGTATATATAAATATATATTTATATATATAACATGTTTTATGTAAAACACACAAGACAATAGATTAATAAAGCAGCATTTACCATTTCCTCCCTTGAATTGTAGCTTTGAACAATGCAGCCTTCACAAGTCTGGGCTTTGAATCGTTATACAATCATCTTCAGGAACAATACACTTGTTTCAATAATAGAATCTGTTGATTTGGTTTTCCTGAAGGAAAGGGGCATTATAATGAAATCCTTGTCCATAATTGTGCACTAACTCAAAACAGAGGTGCGGGGTTGAGGAGTTTTCTTCTTGTTTACAATGGCAAGCCTTTAATTTCCTGCTTTCTGATAAGCCATAAGTAAGCAAAACATTCCAGCAAACCCACACTTGTATTATATTTTGATAAAACCAAATCTCCTCTTGACCCAAGCAGGGGTTCATGACACTCATGTGGCAAAATAAAATAAAAAAAAGCAGTGAATCTTATTAATCCAAAAGAGCTTTGGCCCAAAGATTGCTGGTGCTGTTTGTTTCGGAGTGACAATTTAACCGAGGATCCTATTAACCACAGGAAGACCCACCACAATAATTGTAATTAACCAAAACAAGCTCCAGTTCACTAAACCAATTAGTCACAGCTGTGACTGCTTAAACTACTAATTGACCAGTGAAAGGATTATACCTATGTCTGCCCTGAAAACAAGCAGGAACAATGTCAACCACAATCTGCACCAATATATGATTAACCACTGCGTTTGCAGTAACCATAGCAACAAGGAATGTGTCTAGATGGAGGTGAGTTTGCCTTCGGAGATCAAGAAATCTAGAAGCAGCAGAAAAAAGAACAACATATGTCTTTAATTTTTGTTAACGAAGGAAGAACTTGTCTTCAGAATGTGTCCTCCTCCATCCATGTCTAGGTTAAGGTCAGTTTACAAACAGCAGGAAGCCTGTGTGGGTTGGCTTTAACTGGAGGAACACATGGTGAGAGCTCAGTGATTAGGTCAACATAGAGGCTGCCCAGACCAATAATGATCCTCCAGACTATTGTGCACAGTAGTTAGTTGGGCTCTGAAGAAGAACGTACATAAATCAAAACCTGATTTGAACATCAGAGATTCTGTTTTGCTAGTTTGTGAAAGTCCTGACTGGATGAACTGTTTGACAAGACAAAGCGGTCAATCCAACATTAAAGAGCCGATTGACTGCAGCCCGACTTGGAATCAGTTTGTTGCGCCATTAGAGCACTTGGTCGCCGCCATTACCACTACCAAAGTCTGCAAACGCTTTGTATCCCCCCCACTGGAATCCCCCCTCTGACTGTTAGGAAATAGTTCTGTATGTTTTCAGAAAGAGAGAAACTGGACGAGTGTCTGTTGAGGACTGACATGTAGGGCAGAGGCAAGACAGATTCAAGTTTTACCTACTAAGAGTAGAAAGTTTAAAGCAAAGAAACTTGAAGGTCTTTCTTCCAGACGCAATGTCAGGACATTAAAGGCAATCACTGAGTTTCAGTCTTAAGGTTGAACCTTTCATGGTATTGTACTGCACACACTTTATGCCTAAGTCACAACTGCCCTTCTGGGTACATACGGGTTGTCTGCCAGGAAAAACCTGTACGGGACACGCAGGTCGACCCCACAAAATATCAAGATCATGGATCGCTCGGTCCACTGCCTTTTATGGAGAATCTTTTCTTTCATTTTGAGAGGAAAAAAAGATGGAAAATTAGGAGTTTTCTGCAGATGCACTGACCATCATGAACCAGGAAGTGGTCAACAGTCAAATGATAATTACTGGTTAATACAAGACATGAGAGTTCATCAGAAGACTGCTAAAGTCACTTGGATTAGCAATGAAACTTTTCAAAGATTTTAGTCTAGATGCAATGACTCAACTTCAAGAAATCAGTATAGGAGCTTCATCTTAAGTCAGGGGGTCTTTTAAATCAAAAAACTAAACAAAGAATATGATTTTCTTAATAGAAGTTCTTGCTTTGTTAATAGGATCAGTTGTCTTTTGATTTAAAAGCAGAAGTCTTTGTCTCTAAAACATTTTTTGAATAATTTCACTGGCATGTGTCATTGGTAAAGACCTTTATAAATTCAGTTTTCCTAAAACTCCTTTATGGCTGCCAAATTTCAAAGGCAAGCATCCATGACCTGACAACAGAAGCACCATTTGAAGTGATGAGCTATGTCACTGCTTTAGCTTTACAAATACTGCTTTGCAAACTAAGGTTTGACTTTTGAAAACACTGCAAGAATCTTATACATGCAGCTTTCATAAAATACCAGAAACACATTCGATGGCAGTTCAATCAGCAGATATTAGCCAGTACAAATGGAAGCTAAAAGAACAACAACATAAAACCCTTGTTTGAGATACAAGATGACCTTGAAATATGCATCAGATTGAAATGCATTACTATTTTTTTTTTACTCAGGTAAATAAGACCCTTAAAATAAAACCATCTTTGGCTGTGCCCCATGAGTCTTTGAGTCAAAAGAAAACTTGTTTTAATTGTTATTATTCTGTGCAAGTCATCGTTTCCCTTGTGTTAATATTATGTCTTTCAACAGAGCCTTCCCAAGACAGTAAACAGTTCCAGTTTGATAGAGGTGAAGTAAAAACCCAACTATAATGCAAACAAAACAATTGAGTTTCAATTAATCCCTCAGACGAAAGACGTTTTCAGAGGGACAGGATGTATTCTTTTATTTATCACTATGGGGACGGGGGAGGCTGGAGATTGTACCATCTCAGCAAGTGACAATCGAGCCACTGCCACTTTGATCACACTCCTGGCTGACAGGGAAGTGCAATTATGACCGTGGGAAGTCAATTATTCACACAACGTGTAAAAAGCCAACAAGAGCGACAGAGTGAGGAAAAGTGTTGAAGAAAGATGAAGAGAGAAAAAATGTAAAACTATACTGACGTAGGGGAGGGGAAAGGGACGAAACTGGAGAGATGGACAGAATGAAAGGAGAGAAGACCGCAGAGACAAACGACAAAAGCAGCATTATACGAGCAGGTAAGCTGGCACATACACATCCAAAGACAGACAGAGAGTGCTGCATGCTGAGAGCCAGACATCAGGGATTGGGGAGTGAGGGGGGGTGGCAATGTGGTAGTTATACCTTCATGTACGCTCGGCATGTCTTCTCTCGTTTTTGAAGCTTTTCCACACAAAAGAGAATCAAAGATAAGAAACAGATTATAGAAAGGTTGGAAGAGAACAGGAAACATTAAATAATGCAACTTAGCATCAGTTACAAAGCTAATGAAAAAGGAGGAAAGAGACACATCTGTGAACTACAGCCTTAAAATAAGGCAACAGCTCTAAAAGTCTCCAGGGGGAAACATAATTGTGTTAGAATCCTAACTAGTAGTATGGATTACAAATGAGAAGGGCGAAAAGGAAAATCAACTGAGAATGAGAAGGAAAAATAATGCTGAAAGTGGTTACTGATGTTATCTATAGTTGCTGCTTCAAAACACACAGAGAAGATCTATCCAAAATGAAGTCATTCATGCCTCATTTTATGGAGAAACGATCATTGAGTCAGGTTTTTTATTGCTTTATGATGACAAAAACAAAAGATTTTATCATATTAGCTGCCAAAGAAAGATGTTTATGCATCACAAACACAAAAAGAAAATGTTTCTTTAGTCGAGTGCTGGAGGGTACTGCTTGATTTATGCGAGACGGGCTGCATCAAACCCAAATGACCACATCAGATCGCGATGGTTTTCATCTTGATAACAAATCATGTTTACTAAGAAACTCTTTTTAATTAGTTTTCTCTGTCATTTTCTTCTCATGTCTTGTTCCTTATTTATTTTACGAGTCGAGCCCATCAACTGGCAGTCTACTAGAACTTCCTCGACTTGTCTAAAGCCCTAATTGGGTTCACGTGCTGGAGATATAACGTTACAGGTTACTTTGTGGAGGAAACTTCGAAATCAGAGAGGCAACGTCCTCAATCAAGGCAGGTGATTAGAAAAAGTTTCAAACCAAGCAAGTATTCTAATCAGAAATATGTGAAATACCGTGGATTTTCTTTTGCTATTTTTCAAACTAACTTCTGTGTTTTTGTGTACAAAGAAATAAATGATGTTTTTCTACTTCATACTTCAAAGCTGATCTCTGTTTTGCAAAATATTGTCACATTTTTGTGACTTGATCTTTGACTTGATCTGTTTTTCGGGCTTTCAGATTGTGTCAAAACTCTTTAAGCCACAAATCTAGATTTTCAAACTACGCACAGACAGAACAAAGTTAGGAGAAACCAACCAAGCAGGATAATTGAATAATTTCATTTCAAAGTCAAAGCAGTCTACTTCAAGAGTAACTTAATATCCAGATGAAAGTAGCTTTTCACGCCGCCCTGTTTTGCCTCATGTGTGAGGTGCTTTAGTTGCAGCTGTAACAACATGAAACAGAGATGTCTCTCAGTACACATTCAAAAAAGAAAAAAAAAAAGTTTATCTGTCTTCAGTCAAACTGAAACGTTTTTGGTGGACTTTGACAGCAACTTGCTGCAGAAAAAAATCTGTCCTAATCCCCTGTAATAATTATGCATCTTTGTTAGAATACAGGAAAAACAAACCTGCTTTTTTTTTAAGCTTAGATCCCCTTGTTTACAGAGCAACCGCTGTCTCAGAAGCCTGAACAGTTATGCAATTTTTCAAACTGTCAGTCAAGCCTCTGTGGGACTGCCAGCAGCTGACTGAAGTAGGTATATCTTGGACCCACTCTTTTCTCCCTGGGTGCCTGCAGAAGCTCCAGGAGACAGCAGTTCTGCTCTTGTCAGCAATGAAGAGTTATTCTGTGTTCTTGAGGGGGATTGTGGCCATTAGCTTCACTAAGGTGAAACTGCCAGGTGAACCTTTTTTTTTGTTATAACCAAAAGCCCATAATTACCCTGGAGCTGTAGAGGAATGGGGTCCCCCTTAGGGTTAAATATGCCCCTTAGCCCCTCACCTGAAGTTGTAATTGACATATTAAAGAACAGACCATGTCATCCTGCAAAGAGAACGTCGTGACGCCGGTTCCAGAAGTTTAGAAAGGATTTTACAGCACCTTGTTGAAGCTGCGGCCAGCTGAGTCCTTCTCGTTGGGTCTCAGTTCCTGGAGCTGAGCGTCCAGGATGTCCACAAGCTGCTCCATCAGGCGCACCGAGGAGCTGACATCTCCTGCAAACACCGGACCCTGCGTGTGCCGAGCGAGCTCGTTGGCTAAATTAGCTGCATTTTCGCCACTCCGGATCTAAAAACAGCATAAAAAAAGTAGGTGTCAGGGTTGAAGTCATGCTTACGTAACATCAACCTTGAATAATTTATCGCCTGTACATCCATTGGAACACGTGTTGTTCCATAGAAATAAAAGCTACAGTAACTTCTGTACTCACTAAAAGCAAAATATACAACATATAATGATGAAAAGAATCCATAAAGCAACAGTCTGACTCTGTTTATTTACTAATATAACCTCCTTCTCACAGGAAAGCATCATACAACCTTCACATTTCACAGTATCTTTTCTGTTGCAACAAACATTCACTCAGTTTCAATTAAAAACCATAAGTGAGATAACATTCATGGACCTGAGAAAAACTATCTGTCCATATGGGGGTCTTAAAACCACAACCGCAGTGTTCATGGGTGTACTTGGGATAGAAACTGGTATTCTATTCTGAGTACACTGCAAACTACTTGATCCTTGCAAAGATTTAAAACCTTTTCTTGGACATTCAGGGTATTTTAACAGGTTTAAAGTTTGTTTTGACATAACTTTTGAGTTTATTTTTCCCTTTTTGAATGCTTATGTGGAACTTCTTGTTTCTAGATTATTTTATGTCTTGTACTCTCTACATGGTCTGATAATTTCACTACATTCCAGTGATTTTCTTCTTAAGATTAGTGTTCTTTTCCTATTTTTAGGCTAGTGTAAGAGCTCATGGCCATTCAGATAACTCACCTTACTGCAATATAGACAAATATATATAATTATTAGACATTTTCTGTTTTGTATGACCTTCAGGGAGAATACATTCAAACAGTGTCATCCTTTGATGTTAAATTCTGTTGCCTCTAGTATGTAAAAAAAAAAAATCAAACCACGGCAAAGCTTTTCATTTAGACAAAATTTATTCCAAAAAATGTGCACCCTTTCAATGGTCTTCTTTTTTTTTAGTCAAAGGTAAAAATCGCTCCCTCAGAATGCGATCCGTTTTGTTTTTTTCTCTGTTGCATTGTCGTGTATTCACGCTTTTTATGCTCTTATCTGCACATCTATGGTTCTACCTGCACAACATCAAAGCAGCAGGCACCAGAAGCCTGCCTGTGTTATTCTCAGTAGCATCCGGCAGCTCTTGGCATTCACTCTTGATATTTTAAATTGCTCATTCTCTCAGCTGCTACTTAGTTTCTATACAAGAACAAGCAGGAACCTTCTTTAAATGTTCTGGAGTGCAAAGTAAATGATAGCGCTCACATGATTTTAGTCATGTTTTTTTTGTAATGAGCAAATTTTCCTTTTTACCTTCTGTGCCACCTGAGTCACCCAGTGGGAGGTGCAGTTGCTGAGGTCTGGCCCTTTGGAGCACCAGGTCCCCACCACAGTGCAGAGGAAAGTGGCGATGCCTGCAGCAGAGCAGAAAAACACAGCGGTTGGAGGGAAGCCAAAGCTTTGCTCGGATCCAGTGTCTCCTGCTGATCTCTCATTTAAACAAAATCTCCTGAGCAGGAAACTAACAGTGCAGCAGGACCACTTTCAATTGATCCTAAAGCCTGGAAGAGCTGTTTATCATGTACACGTTTGAAACAAGGAGGGGAGCAAATTCCTGTACAGCTCAGATGTAACGGATAAAAAATTTAAAAACACTCGACAAAAAGCGCCATTGCTCATGAACTACAACCAACACTCTCCCCTTAAAACCAAGGAATCTGCTAGCATTTCTGTAACACACTTCAGACATCCTGAGTTATTGGCAATAGCAACAACACAGAAAATCCATCGCTTTTTCTTTTTTTTCCCCAACATTTTCTTTGTCTTGCCTCCATTCTCCAGCAGCTTTGTGTTTTACAGTACTGTCAGATTCTGTGAGTGTAATATCTGTGCGATCACTCCAACCTCATCAATATCAGATGAACTTATTCAAGTGCATCACAGAAAGCACTAACTTCCTTTGTGTACAACAAGTTTTAAGTATCAAAATTAACAGTAAAAAACAGCATTACGAGCACTAATAATTTACATTTTCCACTCAGGAAAAAGCGGCAGCAACAACACATTGCTGCTTTTTATGGTCTTAAAACGGCTGTTGGTTTTCTGAAAGGTTACTGAAACCCCAAGATGTAAATTAGGATGTAAATAACAATAACATCAAATAAAGATCTTTTCAAAACATTTTGTCTGGGCGTTAGGAGCTTTGTTTTTGATTGCACACATTATGCTAAAAAATAATTGCTAGACTTGATTTGGCAAACTTGATTGTTAATACAAACAGTAAGAACTAATCAAGGTGATTCAAAACAGCTGTAATTAAGTAACAACAATGCATACATTATCATTGGAATGTAGAGTTCACTTCTGAGTTTTATATACACTCATCTAAAATCTTGTTTAGCATCAGGGCAGGCTTTGACCTGCTGTGTAGCATTAATATAAAATGACTTAATTGGAGAAAAGTTCATTTTTCCTTGGCATATAGACTTTACCACTGTGTGTGTGTCAGTGACACTAAACTAAACTGACATTGATATAAGTAGCTAAAAATATTTTTTGTTGGTTCTTTTGTTTTTGATTAATTGACAAAACTGACATTTAAAATTGACAGGCTCCAGAGGCGGTGAGCAAAGCAAAGCCTAAAGTAGCCAAAACTGGACTAAATGTTTCGGCTCACAATTTAAAACGTCGTGAAATGAATGAAAGGTTTAATCCCACTGTGAGGTGTGTGCTGTGAGGTACTCAATGAAATTTTGTTCGTCATCAGAAAGTAGGCGGCGAAAGCGGCAATTGCATCACTTGCGGCAATCGCCGACTATCGACAACTTTTGAGGCCCCTGATGACATTAATTTTATGCCAATCAGACGTGAGCTTGTTGGAAGGCCACACCCTTTCCACTTGAAAGCAGGATTGGGAGAATTTCTATCAAACGCTTCAAACGTTCAATATAAGACCACTTACTTTTATTATGACAAATACAATGACTGTATTTATTCAGTTGCCATTTTTTCGCAAAATTAATGATGCCATGTTGGAGCCAGGTGACATCAGTAAGCAGAGATTGGTTTAAATTGGTCTGAGTCAAGATTTCTATGCCAACTACTACACTTACTATTTAGCGCAGTATAAAAGGAATTCATCTTTTTGTAATGCTGCCCAAATCAAAAAATCCAAAATCCAGTGTCCGAGAAAAACCAAGTGTGCATCGATGCTCACAAGATTGGTGAATATAGACCACAATGCATTGCATTTGAAAGATTTTCCATGTGAAAAATATGTATTTAAATGTATGTTTTGTAAACCATCCAAGTTGTCATCACTGGAACACAGAGGATTCATAAATAGTCTTTGTAAAGTGTTCATATTTATTAGAGTTTTACTTTGGGGAATGGGTGATGTCGTATTTGGCATTGAAATGAATAAATACATAAAAGTAGTGAGGATGTGTCCACATTGCTTTTTTAAATCCATAGCACTAAATAGTCCTGCACTCTACAGTTTTTTAGCAGTTAGAAAGTAGTTAGAAAGTAGGTAGGAAATTTGGAAATAGCAGATGTGATTTTGGTTTCTTGGAACCAGCGGTTACTTCCTGTTTGGATCGTCAGGGGGAAGGGGTCATTCACTTCAGTTTTCCTGTACAGTCAATAGTCTTGACAAAAAGTAATCATCTATTATAAGTGTTTCATTTTCTGGAAAAAAATAAAAACTTTCATTATTTTTGTTGTTGAAATTTGCATTGGTGTATTTTAGCCTCTTTATAATCTGTGAAATAGAAAGTACAAAGGTTCAATAACAGATCATAAAGTAAAAGAGGGTAAAATAACACAAACAAAAATACCTAGCACCTACCTTTAGTCCCTTTTGGACAGGGTCTCTCAACTGTGTTCCCGGTGTGGGTTTGGGGCCAGTCAATGGCCCTCCTCCTGGTTGCCTCACAGAAGCGTCTGGGTGTCGGCGGCAGCTCAGGAGCTGTGGGCTCCAACGTTATGGAGCTCTGGCTGTCCTCAAAGGGATCTCTTCCTTCTCTGGGGTCTGTTCCTCCAACAGTGGTGTCACTTTGGCCCCTCATGGTGGGAACAGTGGAGGTGAACTCGGTGGTGGTCTTGGGTGTGAATGAGGAGACAGAGACGTCCTCGATGGCCGGCACTAGAGTCACAGATGAGGAGGAAGCTGTTTAAGGTGCAATGGAAGTTTCCATCTGTGAGGGACCTGCAACAGTTGTGAGTTTTGTGCTTTGTCACCCACAAGTCCTGGAAATAAAAGCATCATGGAGGTTTTATTTGTAGCTCAACTTCAATCCTGGTCTCTCACAAAACAAAACGGAAATCAGTCAACGTGACTGCATGTTCCTCCTGCCGTTACTAGTTTACTTAAGCTAGTAAATAAGGCAAACAGAAGCAGCAGCAGCAGCAGCAGGCCAGGCTTTGACACAGCAGTGATTTCTTCTCAGCAGCGTCAGTTTTGGGCTGATTAAATGTCAACCACCAAGACAAAGACTGACTTGTTCATTTGTTTTCCCTTTGATAAAGCTGGTGTGCAGAAGGAGAATTGCACTGCCCGGAGCGAAAAACTATACATCAGCAATAATGTGATTCCACTGTTTTCAGTCAACGCCCACCAAAGCAAATCTGTGAGTGAAAGTGCATGTGTGCAAGCGCACTTGTGTTGACTCCATTTCTCAGGTGTGTCTTGCCTAAAATTCCCTGCACATGGACAGATTGCTGCAGGGAGCCTGAAGAAAGCAGGGAAATGGAAGCAGAGATGGGAAATCCATAAATGTAATACAATATGAATAGCCAATAAGAAATAAAGGAGGAAACACGGTAAGTGTTTGTGTAAATGTGCACGTGCCTGCATCACTGAAGGCTGCCTGGATGGACATCTCCTGCATGAATGACCATGCATGACACATTTTACAGTGTTGCCTTCAGGTTCCCTGAGTGTCTCTAGAAAAATGCAATATCATGCTATCTGGAACTCCATCTCTGGACTGGTATGTCCATTTCCTGAGCGCGAACTGTGACAGAACTGACATTTCATATTTCTTATAATCATCCTGTCAAGAAGAGTTTAACTTTTTTCATTAAGGTGAAATGTTTGATTTTTTTCTTTTTTTTTTTAACAAAGCTGGTATCTGTGAATGAAGTCAGGGGCCTCAGCGAGAGGAAGTCTGGCAGTAGGGGTAGGGGGGCACAATATATGGAGTGGGCTGAATTGTGACATTTCACACAGTGACCTTTTTCCCCCTGACAGGAGCCCGGGCTAATTACCTTACACTCATTCAGTCATTGTGTGCCTGTCAGCCACACATTTAAAAGTTGGACTGCGGATTTGAACGCCACGCACAGCTGACACGTACAGGCTGCCGCCCGACGAACAGCTGATCTGCAGTTTGCAGTCGTAGCCGTCAATGAGGCCCGAAAGTAAAATACAGTGAACTCCAACAATGACAAGTCCACCTCGTGAGTCACTTCTAATGCTTTAATCTAATTATTTTATGTTTACTTCACAATAAAACTCAATAAATGCACTGAAACATTTAAAATAAATATAAAAAAGTTCTAGAAAGATTATTTAATGAAGGAAATGTTCTGCCTCTTGGTTTAGAGAAGAATAGTCATAAACAGACTTGATTGATTCAACGCACATAATGCAATCCCAGCAAGTGTAATTTGGTTTGAGAGTATTACATCTCTCCATACCTGAGAAAATGCCTGCTTTTCCACAGGCTCATATAAACCTGAGGATGAGTCTAACTGGGTGCTTGCATTCCCTGATTAACCTGCTTCCATATTACTACAACTCAGGGCTCAAATATATTACGTTTAAGCGCAAGTGATCACAAGATACTTGCATTTAAAAATGCATGTTATTGCACCGTTTTTTAGGTAGGTTTATAGTAGGTCAGTTTATAAAGATTGGAAAGGGACAGTGGATTTTCAACATTCTATCCTATATTGATTTATTCTTTGAAATGTGTCAGTAAAAGACCCACTTCAATGAAAATTGTGTTTTTATCAGGTTCTTGATGATGGAGGTCAGAAATAAAGAAGATTGGGCTTAAAATAGCATTTCTGAGGATTTCTTTTCCGTACTGTTTTTGAATCAGGAGCAGAAAAAAAAGGCTTTAGAAAAAGTGCGTATTTGTTACGTAAAAATTACAATCGACGGGCCACAAGTTCTGCTCCATTCTGATGCATCCACCTTACGACTAGATCCATGTACGTCTTCGTCTGAGCTGGCATCTGGCACAAAACTGTATGGCTGGATAGCTCCGGTATTGCTCCACAATATTGTTGCACCGATAATGTTAAGTTGGGGGTGTGACAGGCTGTAAGCTAGCAAGAGAGAGAGCTCACAGTAAAGGGGAAAGGGGAGGATGCCCCCGCACCAGTGGTTTGGCCCATAACTCAGAGGCAAATTTCTAACAAACTATTGCCGCTCTGCAGAAACTATGTCCCTGCTTTTACAATAGATCAAACGATGATCAGGGTGGGTCTTTATAAGAAAAAAACCCTTTTAGTTGAGGTTTATAATATGTTCAGCTTTTTAAAAGGTGGATAGTTAGAAACCAAATATTTATTTTGTAATATTTGTATTCAAAAGAACAATCCAAATTCAATCTCACACAAAAAAATATTTTGGCGTTTATTTTTATTATTCGAAACGCAAAAATGTTTAAATGTTTTAAGTCTCACTTGTATCTTCTTCAAAACAGTAGGTCTTTAAACAGTTCACATCGGTTTCTCATTTTTGTACTTTTCCTCATTTCTTTACATACATGTCATTCGTGATTAGCTTCTGTCCATTAACTATTTGATAATTTGGCTCATCATTTAGCCTCCCTTTTCCTGCCTTTCGGGAACAGATTGAATTCTTTAAAGAGGGAACTTAAATAAAGAAAGGTTGCTCTAAACCAGCTCTGGACAGCTCATTCTAGCAGGGTGGAGGCTGGTAATTCCCAACCCCATCCATTCTCTCTTTCTTCTGCTTAACATTTCAGTCAGATCCAGATCTGAGCTGTCACTGAGTTCTGATGCTCCAGTCCAAGATTTTTACTTTAAAATAAAAACGGTTTCACAGCCCACTGAAATCAGCTTTTAACTGACAGAACACTCTAGCAGATAACATCCACGCAGAGCTGTGAAATTACAGTAAAGCAATTACAGCCACCATCCTTCCTGGTTACACCTTTGTCATAACTGCCCTCTGGGGGAATACGAGGGGACTGTGGGTACAAAAACTGGCAAACCTGTACAGGAAATGTATGGATTGTAAACCGCTCTATAAGCCCGTAGAGCAAAAATGTTCACCCACATCTTTGTCTACTGGCAGGCTGAGGGCGACAGGTTGTAACAAACATTTAAACAAAACACAAGGGTGAAGCAGGTGAGTCGCAGAGGTGTGGCTCAGATTTTTCCTTTTTTGAAACACCATCAAAGCCTTAATAACAACTAGAGTGTGGTGTAAAGGAACCACACGACAGCATTGCATGCATATCATAATTGCATGTAACTTACAATATCCTTACAAATACTTTCTGATACACAACAATGGTACATTCCATTGTTATGGCCACACAAGCCTCAAGGAAACTGCAAAAAACACCTTCGCCTTCCTTAAGATGTGGCCGCTCCTCTGGTCCGGACAACCCAACAACTCGCAGGATACGTAAGGGTCACCCCCCCTCATATAAGTGCATTTGACTAAAGCTTTACTTATAAGGTATCCACAGTCATACCAACAATGACTTTGACAGTTTTTTCTACATGATATCCCGTCTTTACCTGTACCATACCTAGTTCTGGTCATCTATCCTGTCCATATTTGGGATCGATTGATTTACTTACATCCATCTATGACTGCTTCTCTTTAGCTCGCTATAAACCTTTTGCCTTTGTGTGGTTAGTCATGCTGGGTTTATCTGCTTTAGATCCAATTTTCTTTGTAGGATTTCTCATTATTAAAAAACACCAACCTCCCCTTTTTGACTTTAGTTCTGACTCTTAAATGGTGCGTTCTCAGAGCACGTTCCTTTGAATTTATACTGTCGGGATGGTTTTTTTTTTTTTCTTTTTAGCCTTTGTGGTTCCGTTTGCCGCCTCATCATAACGATATTCAACCCAGGACAGGGAACAAACAGCGTCTTTTGCCACATTCTGTGTTAAATTATCTTCTTGAAGGAGTTCCGTAATGCCTTTCCATTGTTTTAAGTGACAGCTCTCTCTTTGGGGACATGTATCCTGTCAATCAGCCCGATGTTGTAGCGTGTTCAAGGCTTAGAGCTTTTAACTGCAGGCGAATTTACTGCAGTCTTTATTCGTATTTCTGTCAGGGTTTGCCTAAAAAAACACAAGCTGATTTCATTTGATCATGTTGTTGAAAATATATGTAGTTTTGTATTTTCTTGGTGTGAAAAACATATTAATTTTGATGATTACTGGTGTGTTTTTTCAATTGAAACATATTTCTAGTCCATAAATAAGACATATATCTTTTGGTTTTGTTCTCCAAATACTTGTTATTGGTTCCACAATGTTTCCTAAGAACTCTACTGTGTTTTAGCTTTTTCACCAGAGGAATGTCAGGGAACAATATTCATTTGCAAATCTTAGATATTTTTGATTGCTCAAGGACATTTTCAAATAATTATCCGATCATTAAGCATTTTCTGACAACCCCTAAATGACACATCCATTTTTAATTAATTGTTAATGGTATTAGATACTCAGTTGTCGCCTTTCATGCTCACTCTTTCAAGCTCTCTCCTTTTGCTTTAATTAGGAGGACACCCAGATGTCAGCTGAAGTTTTAATCAAAGGCACGCTTCCATATTTGTGCATGTTTGTAGTCATCATATCTTCAAATTTAAATCGGAGTCTGTACCATCAAGAACATCAGACATGCATCACATCTACCCTATATTATGTAAAGTAATGTGCTCAGATAGCTGTGCCTCTGCAAGCTTGTCCTGATGCCTCTGCACTATACACGCTACAATTTTCCTTTGATTGCAAAGTGCAAATCCCCCTCCAGCAAGAGCCTCGTGTCCTCTGATAGCACTCATCCAAGAGAGGGCTGCACCAATTAGCTACCATTTCTCTCAAGAGGCAGTGAAGTCACTCTTTACAGGAAATTTGACACTAAAGGCATACTGTTGCCATATGGCCAATAATACCTCTTGTAAATAATGGGAGAGTCGAAGATTGAGCTTTTGAAAGACGACTGCGACCAGAGCAGAGTGTAAATTAGGGAACAGAGAATTATCCGTCGAGATCATCGGTGCAAACACTGGAGGTGAAGCTAAATTAGTTTAATCATTTCATAGCGCCTTCCAGTCAAACATGCATCTGAGAGAAGGATGACAAAAAATATTAAACCGTAACTGGATGATGAAAGGTCTGCGTCTGAGGTTCCTTCTCGCTTTAATAGCTCACACTTCAACACTGAAAATGGAAAAAAAAAAGCCCTACCTGTCCCGGAAGAGACAAGAATAAATGGATTAAAAGCTAACAAATAATTGCTATTAAGAGTGGAGGAACTTGCAGTCAAAGCTGTGTTACATGGTTTTAATTTTGAAGATGAATCACGTTCGAGTTAATCCTAATGAGTGGAGACTGTCATCATAGCATTTTTTGACGTCTTTGGAAACAGTGTGAGCTTTTCTTATTGTGCTTTTGTCTGTGTCAGTCCAAAACGGGGGTAAAAATAGTTTCAAAGACAAAGCTGCCCTCAGCATCTGATAATCTTGGCTTCGACTCCATGTGAAGGATGTGTGCTTTTAAAAAAAATAAAAATATGAATCCATGTTTTGCACCATTCAGCTTAACTCAGGAACGGTACAGTCTGTCTTCAAGGATAAGGATGAGATAGCAGTCATACTTCTTCATCTTTGCTTGTAGCCCATGCTGATAATTAATGACAGAGAAACAAATCCCACAGGACGTGAAATGTACAACAGACGGCCTTTCTGCAGCCATGCTGCTCTGCCTGATTCAGGCTTGCATGACTGTAGCTGGTAAGGTAAAAAGCCGCAAAACTATTCTTCTGCACTCTCTAATTTGACGCTAAAGAATGTGTCATTATCTCTAAGAATAAGGAAGAAAAAAGTTATAGGAAACAGTTGCAGAGCTGACACTTGTTCTTTAAAGAGCAACAGACAAGAAAAGCTCTGCCCGACATATCTTGTGTCTGTGTGGGGTAATTTATGAGGTTTGAAACCAAATACTGAGGAGCGGCGGGCAGAACACAGGAACATCCAGACACTCGGAGTCAGGAGGACATGGTGAAACGGTTCACAGAACAGACACATGCATGGAGACAGATATATATATTGGGACAGAAATATACACTCTGGAACTCTGTCATGTTCACCTACGAAGTCCAATAAAACACTTTCTTGTCATAATCCAGCAAGCACAACAATTAAAGCTTTTCCAAATCCCCCGACTCCTTCACTTCAGACTCAATTTCTGCAGCTAAAGATCATGCTTCAGAGGGAGAAACGCAAGCTTAGTGCATGATACATCTATAAATGTCCTCATTTTGAAGGCTCACCTGAAGGCATCGTAAAAGGATATAAAAGCCAGACAAAGCACAGACATGCTGGACGGGGTTTTGCCACAAAACTGCAAGACGGCGGGAACAAAGAACGTGAGAAAAAAGGCAAAAAAAAAGATAAAATGACCCACTTTGTGGGTGAGGAATGCAAAAAGTATTTTTTCTCCCTCCCTGTTAATTTAACACAGAGCTCGCTCACTGCTTACTGCTGCTAGCTTCTCCAAGCAGCTATAAGCCTTTTGGACAAAGCCATCAATTTTATGCTTCTCGTCTTTAGGGTCTCAAATCAATGCTACCTCAAAGACAAATTCATTTTCTCCTTTCTCTCCTTGTTAGCGTGAAATGCTCCCTGCAATTACGAGCAAAGAAATCAGTTAATGTCTTTCCACATCACAGAGAATAGATTACCGGTGTCTCTCCAAGTTTTGCAACTGTGGGCACTTAGACGAGCTCCTTTTATTGGCATGTGCTCTTATTAGGTAGATGTGCGAAGAGGTAAAATCCCTCAATATTGGTTCACAATTCATTAATGGCGAGAAGATTTTTTTCCCAAACCTGTGTGATCTGTTTGGAATAATCATCAGCCGAAAGATCAATGTGGGGAGTGATCTAAGTTAATCACTTCAACTGGGGCCAGTACTTAGCAGCACATGGCATTATGCAAACCCTCCAAAAGTGAGGGAAAAGACAACTTGCTTAGGTCAATTATGCTTTGCTTTTATCACTTTGCCATCAGCTTCCTTGATATAAACTTGCTGCTGTTTCAGTTTCTCTGCAGAAGCACAACCTAGGTTGATGCCTCTGACACAAAAGGACACGAACATTGATTGTTTTGTTACTCGAGTGCTAAAATGGAGAGGAGATCCACTGGATTTGGGGATCAACTTGAGTTCCCTGTGTGGTCAATGAATCTTTATGGGCACAATTAATTGCTTTTGTGCTTCAAGTGTCCTTGAGTTTTAGAGAGTGATACATTATTCCTGCACCATTAGTCTTCTCTGCAGAAAAAGGTTGTTAAATTTCGCATGTCGTGGGCAGTGATAAGTCTTAAGAGAAGCACATTAAAGAAGACCTGGAAAAAACAAACGATCAGAATCAATTATTCTTCAGTGCAGAGCGTGGAGTGGCCTTGGCATTTCGAGGTGCTCCCTTCCTGAGCACACGATTGAAGATTGTTCCCATGAAGCGCTCTTGATGATTCATTTTGACAACGTATGTGGCAAAAGTACATTTTTTGATTGGAGCCAAATGACAGACGAGTCGCAGAAAACCAGCACTTAGAGTAATGACTGAAATCAAACACCGTTCAGTTACTGCATCAAGTTGCAGCAATGAGCTTGTGTGGCATTTCTGTCCACACAGATACTGCAGCGGCGAGAGCGTGTAACCTACTACTAGCATTGATCAGGAAGCCTGTTTGTATGTCCACAAAAATCGGATAAATAGGAGTAATTAGATATGTGAGAATTGACTTTGGAAATACAATCATCAGGAAGTCTTAGTTATTGTCTAATGTTTAATTCTTTTTAAAGAACATTTTCTGTAATTATTTCACTGGGTCTTTCTTTCATAAACAGCTCTGATGCTTATAGCACTAGCAACAATAATGTGAGAACCAATGTCTATAAAATAGACAAGACGTTGCAGTCGTACGTTCATACTCAAGAAGAAAATGGTGGTTGTCAAGGACAGGCAGAGTTTTGTGTGGTTTTTGTAAGATGTGGCCCATTTTCTTACATGTTTCTCACAGATGTAAAACTACAAAATATTTGGATGATAGAAAATACAAGCAGGATGTTGTCTTCTATGGTTGGGTTGGAATTTTTTCACGACTCACCACATAATGCACTATATAGTGCGTTTGCAATTTTGCAAAGCTGTCCAAATCTACAGTTCCAAAATCCAGTGCCCTGGAAGTTTTCCAGAAGTCTCTGCGAAAATCCAGCGTGCATTGATGCTCACTAGATTGGCAAATATAGACCACAATGCATTGCGTTTGAACAACTTTTGCAGAAAAAAATCGTATTTTAACCATCGAAGTACTCATCATCAGAACATAGTGGATTCATGTTTGTAGAATGTTCATATTTAATAGGCATTTACGTCAGAAAATTGGTGATTGGTGATTGGTGAAAAAGTGAGCACGGCGTCCAAATTGCTTCTAAAATCCAGGGCACTGGATAGTCCCACGTTATATTGTGTTTTAGTAGTTAGGGAATAGAGAAGGAACTTGGACATAGCCTATGTGTAAAACCTTAGTCATGTGACCTGTATGAGGGTTGACCCGTACACATCTTAAAGGGATGTGTCCTGCAGTTCCCTTGAGGCTTGTGTGGTTACCTTAAGGGACATCGTAAAAATGCAATGTACTATTGTCCAGTGTGTGGTAAGTGGATCACGAAGTATCTGCAGGGAAAATGTAAGATGCTCGCACTTATGACGTAGTGTTGTACAGAACCCGCACGCCAGACTCTGGTCGTTTGTAAGGTGCGTGTACAGCCCACTTACTGATTGCGTGGAAATACGGAAATACACCACTAACGGGCTCCTTGCAGAACCCCCTGGATTGGGGAGGTTGAAAAAAAATAAAAAATCTGTACGATGTGCCTGCATTTCACCTACTTCAACCATAATTACAATTGTATAAGTGTTCACAACAACCTGTGGCTCGCATCATCACCGTAGAAAAAAAACATTTGAACATTTTCATTCTACGGGCTGACTGAGCGATCCTTATATTTGACCCGCATACAGCCTGCATGCACCCGTAAGTGAGGGCAGAAGTGACTTTTTTCCAAAACCTTATTGTTGGATAGCTGTTGTTTTTGGATGAAGGACATTGGATTATGCTTTCCACATGTTAGTAGAAAAATCCCGAAGCACAAACAAATTTTGTGTGCATGCAAACAGGCTCACTGATGACCGGTGACCCTCTTTTTCCCTGAAACTCTTTAAAGAAAACAAGCATAATTATGATCATTTACAACCTAATTTCCTCTAAATACAAAAACAGAGTTAGTGGTAAGCAAACAAATTAAAGTTTTGGTATTTTTAATCATTTTTTCCGATGAACTTTCCAGTAAAGCATTGGTTGTTGAGCAAACCTATGCAAAGCTGTCACCAGCTTGCACCACCTGTCTCTTACCACCCCTTCCCTTTGGGGGTCCGGTTATCATGCTCCGGAGATTCCAGAGAACAGCAGGAAAACAAACAGACGTGTTGACATAAGGCCAGAGTTCACGAGAATGCAGCCCCGGCCGAAGCGTCGCCCCCCCCCCTCCCTTCAGCAGCACACGGGTCAAGCATCATGCCCCCCCCACCACCACCTCTACATTCCCTCCCAAATAACTAGAAGTTAAAACTCATAACCTGATCTGGTTCAGTGCTCAGGAGAGCAACATGAGCCTCCAACGTATCATTGAGTCGGGTCAAGATTCTTGTTTCCCCACTTCACACAAGAGACTTATCTGGGCTGTATGGGATAAACTGGCTGCTGTCAGGTAATTAAACCCATTATCAGGCTGATATAACATGGCCGTCTGATGACACATATGTCCCCTCACAGCACTCCACAGATTAATTTAAGACCTTTAACCGCTGTCGCTATAATAGATGTTCCTTTCCAGCCATTCTCCTGCACAGATGCATCATGTGCTCTATAGCTCACACGCATTTCAGCCTTTCAAAAATGTTAGCCTGCAATAGGTTTGTGATTATCTCCTCATCTGTTACAAAAAATGGCTTTGGCGAAATTGAAGAGGTAGCCATGGAAACGCAAGTTAAAATCCAGAGGTGGGGGGTGGTGGATAACCTCTGTCATACTGTGCACAATACTTCTCAGACATGTTCCCAGCATGAGAGAGGAGTTCAGGAGGGCAGTGTTCATAATGGTTTTTGATAAGGCCCAAGATTGAAGAATTTGATGGGTTCCAAGCACCCTCTGGATTGAGTGCCTCGGCCCGTCTAGACGTAATGAAGAAGCGGCTGTTTGTAGCTGCACGACCCCACAGGAAGCTATTTCTCATTCCAAGGTGAATCTGTAATTTCGGTCTGTAAATGAGGCCTTTCCCTGATGATTCTCTGTGGCGACCCCTAAAGGGAGCAGCCGAAAGGCAAAGAAAAAGAAATGAGGCTTTTCCCTGAGCATAGCACAGCCCTCTTCTCTGTATCACACCTGGATTGGATCCAAAATTAAAAGGCAGCCATCTGTGACATTTCACACTGCAGCCAAACAAAAGATGAATTACAAAGAGACAACAGGAAAATGAAGCAGCTCTGACCTTCAGCCGGATCCGGTGGCCCAAACTCCAGGTCGTAGCGGACGATGTAAAAGTTATTCCACACGTACAGCTGGTTGTCCCTTGGATTGTAATCCACAGCAGTGATGTACTGGTACTGGTTAGGGAAGGGGATGTTGGTGTACTCGCCCTGGCTCAGTTTGGTGTTGTAGATGTAATCGATTTGGCTCCGGCTGGATTCACTTTCGTTCTCCTCGTATGTTGAGCGCACTACATGCAACACTCCGCACACCATAAAGGCGTTAGAGGCAGAGCGCTTGTCGTACGCCGTCTCCCAGGTGGCCTCGAAGCGGAGTGTGTAAGGGTTGAGCTGACTCACCACTATCCGTCCATTGTTCTGCTCGGTGGCATAGATTACCCACAAGCCCCGCTCATCTACCGCAAGGTCAATGTCCGTCTTGCCACCCCAGCGGTAGGGAGAAGTGTCGTGGTAGTTGGCATTGTTTACAATGGCCTCGCCACTTTTGATGCGCGTGCGGAGGTCAAACTTGACAATGTTGCGCGTGCGCTCCTTGTTAAAAAAGATAGCACCATCATACGCAACAAAGCCTGTCCCGTCCACGCGGTGCGGCAGTTTATAGGTGGTCGTCTGACGACCGTTTTTGAAGTCTTCCAGAGAGGCGTACTCGATGAGGGTGTCTGTGCGGTATGGCGTCCAGGGCATGAAAAAGACTTTGTCCCCAGCCTGCAGAGGGTCTTTGCACCAAGACCCGGCTTGCTGCTCGGCCTCAAACAGGAAGGTGGCTGCTCCAATTCCCTTTAGAGTCCCAGGACAAATGAAAACTAGTGACAGAGATGGGGAGTAAAACAAAATACAACACAGCAAAGGATTAAAATACACACTTCACATTTGTTGCAGTTCTTGCTGCTGTGTGACTCAAGTGCAAGACAAAAGATCAGGGACTGTGACGTTGGAGGAAGCTTTTGACTAGTGCTTTGGACTAATGAAAAGGGAAGAAAAGAAAAAAAAGGAATGTCTCATTGGGATTATTCAGAATGAAAAATGAGAGGTTAAGAGAACTTGCACCTAAAAAGTCTGCCGCTACACTGTTAAAAGGGACAAAACCAAATAAAGTAAAGGAACAAAATATAAAAAACCCTGCAAATGAAAGACAGGGGAATGGAGGAAGAAGAGGTCACAGTGTTTTTCCATTTTTTTCTTTTTTTCAAATACCAGTCTGTCTGTTATGTCAAATGCCACATGAACATATTGAGATGTGGACACATCGCACATGCATACTAACATGACTGGAGTCATGAAATAAAGGATAAAATGTAACAGACTTCACACTTTGTGAGTAGAGTGAACAACAGGTTGTCAATGGCGGTGGGAGCAGCAAAGCAGAGGTAAAATGAGAGTGGAGGTTGGGGAATAGATAGAACAAGAGTGGTAACGGATTTTTTTTACTACATTTGTGGCAAAAAAGGAAAATCCACTGATGGGTGAGTGAGGCTGTGGCAAGCTACCTATTAAAAGAAATTATTTGTGTAGGAAATATTGTTTTTGCTTTTACCTTTCAATTCTTTTTTTTTTTTTTTGTTTATGCCAAACTCACTCAGCCATCACTGCTATTTCACATCACGTGCAGCAGAAGTTGGGGCCAAGCAAAGACTGAGCCAAATAAGAGTATATACACAACCAGTCATTCATCAAGGGTTACATTGCTAAGAGAAGGTCCAAAGAACAAATCACCAATGACAAGTTTGTGTGTTTTCTTTCATTTTGCAGGGAAATAGTAACGTTTGGTGACCATGGTTGTCGTTTGAAATTCTGTTCTGCAAATCATTTGAATTCCATGGGTGCAAACAATCCTCCTATGGGTTTAGCATTTGACAGGAGAGGCAATCAGGAGGGGAAGGGAAAGGGACGTGAAGGGAGCTGTACTCAACACCACAGAACACGGAGCCGAAGTAAAAGGGGGGAGGGAAGGACCAGACCACTCATTTACCTTTTTGCTCCACTTCTATTTCAGGCATTGGAAAAGAAAGCAAAAAAAAGAGTGCAAGAGGGAGAGAAAAGTTATCATGAGTCAACTAGCAGGTACAAAGAAGGAGAATTAGTTGGAAGGTATGACCATGAAATGAACCGTAGGCTGCTTGAAGGAGGAAGAGCTAGAGGAGATAAAGAGCGTGTTTGTTAGTGAGTCGGCCTCTCATCCTAGGACATAAAAAACAAATTGTTATGACTAGAGAAAAGCTATGTGCCATTCTTTTCAGATTTTAACTCTTACTGGCTCTATCTGCCAATAAAAATAACGCACCGTCCACCAACAGAAGCAGAATAAATCCTTCTAAGAATGCTTCTCCTTGGTGGCAGAAAAGGGAAAAAAATGTCAAAGATGTGGTCAGATTGAGATGGATGCCATTCTTAGAGAAACAGCACAGGTATTATTTCTGGCATGTCTCAAGTGAAGGTGGAATTTTACTCAAACCTAACTAAACACAAATCAAACCTTGATTTTAAAACCTACTCGCCCACACACAAAATACATGACACGGTGCTAATGTTACAGACCCCGCTCTTAAATGAGCCAGCGAGGGCATCGGCACATGAGATGAGTGATGAATAGTGGGCCTTATATGGAGTTTCTTTAGTGGACTGTTGCAGCTGCATATACTGGGTGGAGGGAGGCGGGGAGGCTGCAGACAATATGTGAAAGATTGGAAGTTGAAAAAAATACGAGCAAAGAGGTTAGTCAGGCGAACAGAGCAGGAGGTAAAAAGGAGGTCTGTTTGGAAGAAGAAGAAAAGAAGAGTGAATTTATTTTTTAAATTGGCTACAGTTTGTCAATAAAAATAACATTTGCAGGCAGTATTGAAAGTCTTTAAATGCATTCGTAAAATATGCCCTTTTGAGGTACTTTAACTTTAAAATAGGACTAGATCAAATGAAGTAGAAGAATATTGGAAAAGTGATGAACCGTGACTTTAATGTTAGTGCAGCACAGAATAATCTGACAATAATCTACTACGTCTTTTGCAGAAATCTTCTGTTTTTTATACAGTATATTAATGAATTCACTGCACTAATGTAAAACTATCCTTTCCACCACTTAGTAAAGATATGGAAATCCAGCGTTGTTGATATAAGAACAGTTTTAAATATGAAGACAGAAATTGAACGGAACATATTTTCTCAAAAACTCTTTGGAGCATCAGGTGCAGATGGGCTCAAATTTCAGTGGTTTAAACATAAAACAAGACATTAAAGTCTGAGGTCAATATTACTTTAAAATGAGAAACCACTGCTGGGGATCTTTATTTTTTGTAGAAAGAAAAGTTAAACAGAGAAGTTTGGATTATCCAGGGATATGGTTAGGACCCACTCCGATAAAAAAATACTGTTATTAACATGTTCTTGTGGCATTTTTCTGATGATGAAGGACATATATTAAGAAAATGAAGCTTAAAGTTGCATTTCTGAGTATTTCTTTCTTCAGATCATTGGGAATCAGGAGCAGATGAAAAAATGCAATTTAAAAAATGCTGTATTTGTGACAGGACCACAAGCTTCCTGCTCTGCTCTGCGAGGAGAAGGGGTGGCAGGGTTGCCCGCATTGATGCTCCCGCCCACAACTCAAGAGGCAGTAGTAGTTCTTATAAACTACTGACACTCTGCAGAAACTATGTCCTAGGCCTAGAAAACAACACCGTTTATTTGATTTTGCTTCAAAACTGCACAAAAATAATTAAAAGACCACTGGGAACGCTTTTACAGAAGCTCAAAAGATGATTATGGTGAATCTTTAAATATTTATTGATGGAATATGTCAACAACAATGTACTGTGGGCCTTTACATTAAAAAAGAATATTTGAACTCTCAGCTAAAATGTAGACATTCTATGAAATACCAAACTTCTATTATATTATATTATATTATATTATATTATATTATATTATATTATATTATATTATATTATATTATATTATATTATATTATATTATATTATATTATATTAACATATTTATTGATCTTTTTTGTTCTTCACACTACTGACACTGCTTTCTTGCAGGACTATTTTTTTCCCCATTTTTTAAGGTAATAAAAACATATCAAATGTATGCAAAAACTCCTTATGTAAATATAGTTTTCAAACTTGCCACAAAATATTCAACACTGTTGTCTAATTCTCTTTAAATGAGACTATAATTCACAAAATAAACATCATGCAAGTGAAAGATTAAACTCGCTAAGAAAATGTTTACTGAGGCCGCAAATCAAGTTAGAGGTAAAGCCATTTTCCCACAGACCTCAAGATAAACTTTTCTAGAGGAGCCCCTAATAGAAATGGATACAGACAAAACTGAGCAAAGAAGAGTTTACTGCACCTACACTTTGCTTTTAATTTAGCAAAGCTGTCTTTAAAATTGTATTTCTTAAAGTGAGCAGAATTTACAACAAACCTGTTTACGAATAACCAGGAAGAAGGGTGAGTAGATCAAGTGTGTCTTAAGTGCACAACAGGATCAAAGATGAAACTTTAGCTTTCAAAACAAATTTTGTCAAAGAAAAGGATCTAAATGATTTGGTCACTTTACAGGTAACTGAGAGGAAATGTCTTTTTTATGATAAAAGTGTAGGCACTTCATGATCACACAGTAAAGTTTCAGTGTGAGGTTTAGATGGCGATACTTACTATAAGGAACACACTCATACTGGACCTCTAAGTACTTGTAGGTGCCAGGGCATGGATCAGGAAAGACATCAGAGCCAGTGACAACCACACACTGCGTACGGTTGTTGCACCTAGGAAAAAAAGATTGACCAGAGATTTCATCATGACTACCTTCAGAAAGAACACTCCGCAGAGAAAACATTAATAACAAAGAGGAGGAAAATTTGTCAGCAGTCACATAGACATTAATGAGATCCGAGGGCGGACTGTCATTTATGCATCCTTGTTTAAACCTCAAACAAGAAGAGGAATGACAGCATTAAGGGCGAGCAAAATGAAGGTTATGGGAAGAATGACAAAGTAAAAAAACAGCTAAAGGCATGTAAGGAATTGCTGTCTTCGTAGTGCTATTAAAAGAGAGGACATTCATTAAAACACACAGAGCAGGTGGCAGTGACAGGCAGTGGAGTAGAATTTGTGGCCTCAGGTACAACAGAGCTCCTATGCATGTATGACCGCACCAATGTGTCATCTCCATGAAAGGTTATTTGCCTTCCAGTATGATACGGGATCCCTCAGTGAATTAACAGTCTTGTGTGCGAGGACTTGCAAAAGCAGACTGAGCGTGCATTCAGTCGCGTGTGCGCCTTGGCACATACCTCTGGGTGCTAAAATGATTTAAGCAAAATAAATAAAAAAAGAAAAGCGGGGAGGGGAGGGCCTTAAAACCCAGCACAAGGCTGTGTTTGTGTAAACATTATATAGGGTGAAATTGGCTTCACTTCAATCAAGCTCACTTAAATGAGAATTATGTCAGTTATAAGAAAAGCAAACATGGGAGAAAAAAATCAACAGTTTGCCTGTCTGCGATAAATATTTCTGAAGGTCGTACACAGATTTAACCACACAAGACAAAGAGCAGATTCAACAGGGCTGATCAATGCAAACTGCAGCACAAAAAAACCAGAAGCATCCGTCCAAAATAATGTGTTTGAAAATAACATCCAGAATAAGACTTTACTTTTCATCCCATTTGCTCATGAAGCTAATGGATGGCCAGACATTATGTATGAATAAGAAAGTCTGTAATGGTGCTGAAAAAGTGCATCACAGCCGATGGCGGAGGTTTAAGCTTCCATGCGAGCAGCACTTACTGTAGGAGGTCTACTTTTGGGGTTTCAAAGCAGAAAAAGCTTAAGGGAGCTGCTGCAAAAGCAGAAGGGTCACGGCCACACTGGTGAACTGGCTGTCACCAGGTGAGATTGACTCAATCATCTCTCAAGTATCCAGATTTTCCAGAGGATTTTTCTGTGTTAACACCACTTTCCATGTAAGGTCTGTAATTTAATATCTTTGTGTTCAGTCTCATAGAACAAAATGAAATCAAAAGAGGATTTTATCGTATTACTGTCTAATCTGTGGGATTAAGGCCTTAGTTCCGTGGATCCGTAAAGGGGTCGACCCAATGGGTGTGGCGAGTTTTTGTCCGTGGAGGGTCATAGGGAGGAGTGGCTGCATCATCAGAGGCGCGCAGACGTTTTTGACCTTGCTTCCTTTAAGCTAAATTCACACACGGCATCTGATGCTTCAGCCTTTGGTGTTTATACTGGATGAGTATTCTTCTTCTTGTTGTTTTCCTACTGTTTACTGGCGCACGTTCACCCCCTGGAGTTGGAAGGACGCCATCCAATCATGACTACCAAATCTAAATACCTGATTGGTCAAAGTTCAACTGCTTTAGCTTTCAACCGGCACGTATTCTGTACATAGAGCCCAAAAATTGACTCAAAAACTTGAATAGCGACACGTGAACACAGGAGTTTTGAACGTGTAAGCCAGAAATGCGTAGCTGTGCGTTTCTTTAGACTTTTGATTAGAAGTGTTAGCTTGAACGCGCATTGCTGAGGGCAGTATGAATGTAGCGTGAGTGTTGTTTAAGTGTTCACTAAAACCTGCCGTCTGCAAGCCTGCAGAGAAAAATGTGCAGGAACATTTTTGCTCTATGGGGTCAAAGAGACGTCTACAAATTTAATTTGTGTACCTGTGTATTCCACACATATTTGTCAATTTTTTGCCTACAGACAGCCTGTATCCTCCGTTAGTTCAGTTGTGACAAAGGCATAACTGTAATCAAGAGCACTAAAATGCATGATTAAGTTATTCATTTTAGGTTGCTTCTTTTCATAAAATTGGTCAATTATTTATTCAGTGTGTTTTTAACACGCCATGGCGTGATAGGACAGTTTGACAGATAACATTATGAAATGCTGAAAACTAGACCATAAAATTGTGTCATTCATATGAAACGTTTCACTAAATTATGAAATTTGTCATTGAATCACAAAATAAAAAAATAATGTAATTGAATCATATAAAATTTAATTTTAATATAATATTGACACATTTAATAACACTTTTGATTGTTTCTCATTTACATAATTAAAGACACGTTTATTTGATAATTTAATGGGGGTATGTATTTATTGTTATTATATATTCATTATATATTATTTTGTCTCTTCTATCCCACACTGGCCATGAAATAAAAAAAATGTCATTAAATATTTAAATGTGCTTTTTAATGGCAATTTTAATATTTTAATGACACATCAATTTCAATATTTATTTATTGATTTCCATTGTTATTCATTTAATGCAAATTTTAAATAGTTAATGACACTTTTATTTATATATTTAATTGTTTTTATATTAATATATTATATATTAATATATTAATTATATATGTATTTATTATTGCCTCTTCTGGACCTCCATAACTTATGTAAACAGAATACCATTTTTTGAAGAGAAGATTTGTTTACTAATTATGTCTTTATTTTTATAGCTTATAAGCTATAAAAATATATATATTAAAGCTCAAAGTAAACATAGTATTTTTTTTCTTTAGTCCTTTATGTTCACGTGTAAAAAGAAGATTAGGTTCTGACTGTCACTGCATAACATGGTTTAACACGCCGCCAATCCTCACAAAGAAAGAAAACAGGCCACATTTGGAGCTGCATTTCTTAGGGTCTGACAAACACTTTACTCATCTTTTGGCTTAATTTTTGAAATCCGCCATTTTCAGAGGGAAACATTTCTGGCTCTTTGTGAATTCTCTGTGGCAGACAGTGGTGTGTTGCGGTTGAGCAGGTTGCAGATTGTGTACAGTTGGTTTGATGTGAGCCATGAGACCACATCAAATCATTTACAGTAGGCTGCAGCCCACAAGAGCAAAGCAATGAGTTAAAAGACGATAAAACGAGTAAGAAGGGGAGGTGATTCTCAGAGGATCCATCACTACAAGCGAAAACCTTTCATAGTAGATCATTTGATCTTTTCTAAGTACTAAATATTGATTTGTGTACAGTACTTTCAGCTAAGAATCTGAATACATTTTTTTCTTGATAATACCTTCAGGTTGAAATAAAAAAAAACTTTGTTCCTTTTTCTCCTTTTCTGGAATTGTGAGAAGGTCCTGGGTTGAAAGAAAAGGAGGTGTTGCTGCTAAGCATTCTGACAGTCTGTTTTTCACAGCAGGTACTCACTGCATGTAATATTTACTGCATTGAGCACCATGTCACGGAAGTGATGTGTACGAATTCTGCTTGTTTTCCATCAAAGACATGAACCTTTGACCGCATCAAATATTTATTCAGTTAGTTTTAAGGGTCAGAGAAGAAGTGACCATTGAAATGAGGCGTTGGAAGGAAGAAAAAACAGACACATGATCATGTAAGGGAGAAGCTCTGAGGACTTAGGAGGTTGACGGGTGGGAGAAAAAGCAAGTAAAGGTCAAACACAACAGTCATTCACAGGCGTTTCAGTGGAAATGGTCAGCTAAATATAACATAAAGAATATAAAACCAAAGGTTCGTTCTGTCTTTTATTGCAACTTTCATTTTTTTTAAACCAAAAACACTTAAATCTGGCTGTTTAAAACTAAGTTACTTGAAAAAGACCCACTCTAATGAAAATGTGTCTTTTTAACATGTTCTTGTATCATTTTTCTTATGATAAGGACATAAATAATTGTAGGATTTAAACTTCATTTCTGAGTATTTCTTTATTCAAATCATGATGGATCAGGGGCAAACAAATTACCCCAGATTTGAAAAAGCTCAGGTTTGTGACACAGCAACTGACACGGGCGGGCCAGAGTCTTCCCAATTCGCTCTAATTCAAAATCCTCCCTCTGTCCATCAAACGTTTCTAACTAGTGTTGGCCAGCGGGCGCCACATGCTTAAACGGAGGCATCTGATTGGCCAGTTTATGACTTGAATAACTTGCAATAAATAAAGAAAATCATGAAAAAAAATAAGTTTAGCAAGAACACATTAAAAAGAAACACCAGAGCAAGAATGGCTATTCTGACAAACATGGTGACTGAGTAACAGCTGTTTATTTCTCAATAGAAGTCTGCAGGATTTTGGATTTCTGGGACCAGCAGGTACTTCCTATTTGGAACGCCAGGGGGGAGGGGACAATCTGTCCAGTTCTCTCTATGTACTGTCCGTGATCTCACCATAGGGTTAGTTCCTCATTAACAGTCCCGCCCACGCTTCAGAGGCGAATTTCTAATGAGCTTCTGCTGGATCGTACAGGAACGATTTACAACAGATAAAAAATGTAGCTGGACTGGGACTTTAAAGTTATCTTTTGATCTATTTTAAAAGTATTCCCAGTGGAGTTTTAATTACGGTTATGCCATTTTTGCCAAAATCAATACAATTTTGGTCATATTCTAGGACATAGTTTCTGCAGAGCGGCAGGAGTTCATCAGCTATTCGCCTTTGAAGTGTGGGTGGAATCAAGGAGGTATACAATGCTAGAGATGGCGAGCTGGCCTTTTACCATTGACCAAGATACGTAAAGAGCGATGCTATAATGGAATGGGATAAAAACAATGATGCTTTTACTGGATCTGCTAAGCCGTGTCTTGTGTCACAGCTAATCAGATCCAGTGAAACCACCATAAAATGCTATATTTTGGTCCAATTTTAAAAAGAAAAAAAACTATGATCATCAAAAAAATAAGACCCAGGCTGTGGTATTCATGTTTTTGTACAAAGTGCAACAGATCAATGACATTTCAAAGGTTTCTCTAAATAAATACTTCGTTATATAGGAAACGCAATGCATACCTGATGCGTGGTTGGGATTTTATTCAAATCCACACACAGACTAAGATTCACACAAACTGTTAA
This sequence comes from Oryzias celebensis, assembly GCA_014656515.1. Lineage (NCBI taxonomy): Eukaryota > Metazoa > Chordata > Actinopteri > Beloniformes > Adrianichthyidae > Oryzias > Oryzias celebensis. The sequence goes on from BNCR01000001.1 coordinate 78,484,771, forward strand.
ACTCCTCGGTCGACATCGCCGCTGACTGCTTGCAGGCGTTGTAAAGGCTATGGGCCGATCTCCACCCGGATCAATGCGATCGGAACCAACTGAAAACAGTGTAGCCCGGTCGACAGTTGCGCCGTTTTGCGGGGTGAGGACTTCATCCATGGCCCCGGAACAGGGAGGTCCAGGGGGCGTTTGAATTCACCCGGCGGGGGCAACAACACTGGGCTGGGGGGTCCTGTTCTACAAGTGGATCTTACAAAGCCTCTGTCAGAAGGACTCAGGCCATCGCAAGACAAAGGCAGTTTTCCGTGCGCCACATGTTCCTGTCTGCCTGCCTGATGGGAATTCAGCGCCGGCCTCTTCCCTCTTTGCTCTACGCTACTGAGGAAATGCTGGTTAGTTTTTTTTCCTCCGCTTAGTAATATGCTTAAATTCAGCGGGTCGTCTGGTCTGATCTGAGGTCGTACACTCATACAAATACCAACATGATCGTACTTCATAAAACAAAAAACATTGGTGGTCCTGCCAGAAAACATGGAAACTCCAGTGCAAATTCGTACGCTACCATTGACTTTGAATAGGCAACAAGTTCAGCCCAAATCTTCACTGTTCTGAGTAAACTCACTCAGATCTTCCTAAAATGTATTCTAGAAGTTTTCCTTTATTAGCTGACAATAATTTACTTGTGAAAAGTCACATCCTTGCTTTTCCAGGCCTGTTTGTACAGTTGTAGCACAGCAGTGAACCAGTATCTATCCCAAAACAATATAGTGTCCACCTTTTACGTACGTAACAAGCTAGTGTGCGTTCTTTAGCCTACATATAACTCATTAGGTGGAGCTGTCCCTTTGTGTGCATGCACCAGCTTACAGCCTCTCACACCCCCAAGCTAACATTTGGGGTGCAACAAAAATGGCGTGCAATCTTGGAGCTATCCAGCCGTACAGTTTTGAGCCAGATGCCATCTCGGATGAGGAAAACCAAGACGTACATGCATGTATTTATCTAAAAGTTAAAACATCCAAACGGCACAGAGCAGGGAGCTTGTGTAGTTTGTACCAATTACAGTCTTTTTCAAAAGGAATCTTATCGTCTGCTCCTGATTCACCATGAATTGAATTAACAAATACTGAGAAATGCAGCTTTAATCTGAATTGTCTTTATATATATCCTTCATCATGAGAAAAAAAAGTGCAACAAGATCATGTTAAAAACACCATTTTCAATGGAGTGGGTCTGTAGAACAGGCATCAAATGAAAAGCTTCATGAAAAAAGGCTGAAGCAGACTTCCTGCTGTTAGTATCTCACTGATCTCGTGTAATGTTTGTTTATCCATCAGCGGGTCTATTGCCTTTTTCTTAATCTTGACTGTATTACTGAGGCATTACAATGGCATTTAAATACCTTTGTTCTATTCTGCTGCACACTGACGCAGGACTGATGAGGGTCTCTAAAAGATTAGCGTCCGCTTTAACGCTTTAACAACTTTAATTGTGGTCAGGAGCCCGTTTTCCCCCACCGATCGGAATTGTTAGTGTTGCTGGTCAAGGATTCAAACGCCTTTGGTCTCGTTCCTGCTGAAAGTCCTCGATAAACTGGTAAAGTGCAGCTACTAAATATGTTGTTTGCCTTCTAAACATAACAGCGGCATGTGCGCAAGTTGTAGAATTCAAAAAAGATGGTGCAACATAATGTATTCATAAAAATCTTCTGTAGAGCTGCATCTCTTGGGAGCACATTCAAAAAAAGAAGGAGGCAGAGAAAATCCCAGGGGTTTGATGCGGTGGGCGATGCTGTTGAGAAACTATCTTTATGTGAGGGGCAGGTTAAGGCAGAGTGTTAGAAAATGAACAGTGCTGGTTACTATTTCTGAGTGCCCTTTAAAATACACACATGTCTTGGGGTACAAGCAGCAGTTGAGCCGGAGTGTTGCTGTGCGGCTGTTTGACAACGAGGCTGCATCCTGTGAAAGGGTAACCAGGATAAAAGGCATGATGATGGGCACCGTTCACTACCTGAGGCAAAACCTCTTCAATGCACTACAAGTGTTTGAACAAAGCAAGCGCTGTGTTCCAGATAGGGAATTAAGGGGGTGTTCATGTGACTTGCGGTCTCTGAGTACACTGATTATGACTCAAACAGAAGCAACAACACGCAGCTGGTGTGAAGGGCTTTGCTGCTGCAAGGATGTCATTTCCTGCCTGTCTAGAATAACCCACATTTCAAATACTAAATCCTGACAGTACTTTAAAAAAATATGTTTTAAAGGTGTAACATTAACCTACATATTTTCTGCTCTTTCTAGATATGATTTAGAAACCAGAACCTTTAAAGAAACACTCCAATAAAAATGGTATTTTTTGTGTTCTTAACATGTTCTTGTAGCATTTTTCTCAAGATGGAGGACCTAAATTTAAGCTTAAAATTGCATTGCTGAGTATTTCTTTATTCAAATCATTGTAAAACAGGAGCAGGTAAAAAAATTGCCATTTGAAAAAGTGCAAATTTGTGACGTAGGAAATACGCTGGCCGGGTCACAAGGTTCATTCTGGTGGATCCAATCAACGTACGTCTTAGGTTTCCCTGTCTGAGCTGGTATTTGGTTTAAAACTGTACGGCTGGATAACTCTAATACTTCTCTTTGGTTGCACCGGCAATGTTAGTTTGGGGGTTTTAGGGGCCGTAAGCTAACGGGGGAGCGTGTGCAGTGGTCCCTCGTTTATCCCGGATGTTGCGTTCAAAAGATAACCCGTGATAGATGAAATAGATTAAAGCACGATTATAGATGTTTATGGAGGTAAAATGCCTCACTCTCACTCATTTTATTAATTTTTCTTAGACAGATATGAACATTTTCACACATTTTTCTCTGGTTTAAACTCTCAAAGTTCAAACCTTTGCAGAAAAAAAGTCCTGTTTTATAGACGATAATCTACAGCCAATCAAAATGGAGAAAACAATGTGCTGCTAATTAAAATAAATAAATAAATAAGCATGCAAAATTACTGCAAAAGATGAACAGAGCGAGGCACCACTGTAGAGAGCCCTAATCAGTTTAGAGGGGAAAGGGGGTGGGGTTGCTCCACTCAAGTGTTCCTTGCCACAACTCAGAGGTAAATTTCTGATGAACTCCTGCAATTCTACAGAAACTATGTTCCAGAAAACAACTTTTTTTCTGCATAATTTTCTGCATAATAATTTCAATTAATAGGTCACTGTGAACACTTTATAAATAGCTCAAAATTTGATCGCAGTGGGACTTTAAACTAGCTTCCCTTCTATTCTGAATGAGATGAAACAGACTTTCAAAGCTGTTGGTTTGGCATTCCTGAGATGAAGAATGACCTGACATTCTTTTAAGCTAACCAACTAAAGCAAACTGATCCTTTCAGTACTACTACAGTTGAAATAACATTTGAAAAGCCTTAAAGATCTCTTTGGTGTGCAGCAGAAAGTTGGAACATAATTTTCCTCCCCAGCTCCTGGTTGTGTTTGTGAAACCGGATCTCTCCCCAGCGTTTTACCTTTGTGATATAATCTTGTAGGCATCAGGGAGGTAACAGTTGACATTCTCCATCTGGAACGGGTCAGCGTCACAGATCTTGTCATCGGTGCGGCCGTAGTTGGCCGTCTCGATCATAATGACATCACTCCCGGGGCAGCGGAGATCAATTGCATATCCTTCGCACGAGAGCTCGCGTCTGACCAGCCCGAAAGGCAGAGCCGCGCGGCTGAAACCTGACAAAGGGAGACGCACAGAGACAGAGAAGAAGGCGCATCACAAAATGAATAGGTTAAGAGATCTCTGCATCAATACAGTGAGACCGCACATCATGCAGTAAAAATCTGCTGGCACGATATAAATAGGCAACAGCAGTCCAGTGTTTACCACAGTTTTAAACAGATGGACCATTACACGCAATCCAAGAATGGGGAAAGACAAAATAATTCCTTTCTCCATGTCTGTGTGGTCAGGGCTGTCAGATTTTTGACTCATTGGAGACCAGAGGTAATCTAATAAATTTCCCAGCGAAGGCTGCAGCGCCTCGAGATGGTCTCTACCAATGGAGAGCGTCCGGAGCCAAATCTATTTGGACGGGGGGGCGTTTTATTTTAAAGTTGTAAAAGCTCCATCACTTGTTTCTTTTTCTTTGTTTCCTGGGCAAAGAAAGGCAGAATCCCAGCAGATTGAAGTGCAATATAATCCATTTTACAGTGCCAACAATTGAAAAGAGGAAAGTCTGGACTCCACACAGGAGGACTAATCTATAGATGGAAGAAAGCTGATGGGAGAGCGGCCAAATAGCCGCTCTAGTTCTAGATCATTTTGCAAATATCTGTGCCAGATTTGCAACAAATTACAATGAAACAGGCTAATCTTTGCTACTTCCTTTTTGTAATGTGCCGTTACAGAATTCAACGGCTGTTTTGCAACCAGAGGAAACAAAAAAGTCAGAAATCCATTAACGTAGTTCAAGCAAAAAAAATAAAAATAAAAACAATCTACAATCTGAAAAAAGTAGGTAAGAGTCTGGGTGGAACATGGAAATGTATGTAATTAAGGGAAAGTGTGGCTCAGCATGAACTGTCACTAATCTCAGATGCTTTCAGCACCGGTGGCCCCAGACAGAACAACTACCATTTGTATTGTATGCACTGCTCTGTCCTAATTATCCATCCTTTCCGCCTGCTACCTTTTCCACGCTCCCATTGGTTCCCGAGCGTTGTCATGTTCTAACACTTACCACTCCAGGTCCGCTCTGGCCTCTTGCTTTAATTATCCTCACACTTTTGACAGCCAGGGCCTGATGCAATTAGCATTGTTTGAACTCCTCAAAGCTGAAACGATTCCGGCTCGAAATTCCTACTCTTAAAACCCAACCCACATGTCTGCTAGTCATTTGAGCCCACTGCGTCCAGCTCACTTACAATGATATTCTGTGCAAAGCTGCACATGCCGCTGCAGGAAAATACAGAAAAATCGACATCTGCAAAACATTCACTCTAAGGAATACAATGTTAAACTCATAGCACATTAGGAAAAACTTTTACAGACTCTTGTCGAGGTAGCATGAGAACAAAATATGAAACTAATGGTATAAATTCTCTGGCATTTAGCAACTAGACATTTCATTATAAAACCATGATCCATCTAATGGCCAGTAGATTCTGCTTAGCTGGACTGTATATCACCTCATTAGAAGACGCCTGTGTAACTGAACCATAAGTGAAGGGCTGTGGGGTCACTCTGTCTTTTCCAATAACCATGACAATTACCCAAACCTTTCAGAAAACCTGTCCAGAATGGTGGATGATAAAACCCAGGGAGAAATCGGCGGCTTTACTGCAAAGAATAATGATCGTCCTGCCTGCCATTCCTCATGGAAGGAGTGACGGGTTTATCATGGCAGCAACAGAGAACAGGCAGAAAGAATGCATCTCATGGGGTTTTAAAATTCTGAGCAGAGAGACCGTCTTTCGGCTAAAACACCCTCACGGCCCCACACGCCATCTGCCTTTTTGTAACTCTGTCTCTGGCTGTCCACTGGCAGCTCCGCTCATCTATCAGAGCACTATGGCATGATGGCATGCTGTTGTCAACAGAAGCACGGCAATTGATTAGGCTTGTGCCTTGCTAGCCTCCTCTCCCCATGCCTGTATAGATCTCTCTGGTCATAGGCTAACACTACATCAATTAGGGGGAGTATCTAGACTGTGCTGGCGGCCTAAAGAACAAATTGCTTTTTCTCCAAACTATAGATAGTTGTGTGCTCATTAATGGCTGTCTTGTCGACTTGTAATTGGGAATGTAATGACAAATATGTCTAAAACCTTAAAATATACTGTGTTTAAACATGTTTTTTTTTTTTGACTGGACAAAAAGTTGAATATCTGACTTTTTTGTTCAAGTCAACTGGATGTCGCTTTAGATCTCAGGATTTAGGCACAACTAATAGCGAAAAACCTTGTGACCGCATGTCTTTCTGGATGCGTGTATCCTTTTGTGTGTGGAGTTCCTCGGTTTAAACAAGTTTTGCGAGATTTTGAAGGGAAGGGAAGGTCGTTTGTTTGCACAGTGCGTCTTGGGGAGGCATGAAAAGCTTTTCATCTCACACGTTGTGCTTTTCTTTCCCCCTTTCTGATTGTTCAACTTTGCAGCAGCTGAAAATTGCAACAGACGGACCCCAGCTGCAGGGGGGAAAGTCTTCAAGAAACTTGCACGATAAAATCCATAAAACAAACATGCTGTTAGAATCTGTAGAGAATAGGGTGTTTTTTTTTTTGTCCTGTGTCCAAGTTTACCACTGAATCAAAAAAATCTGAATGGGATTTGTAGGTTTGATGTAGACCATTTAGTCAAAAGGCCATGGTAACCACTTTGATGTGGCAATAATTGGCTCTGATCCTCGTTCGTGCCCTTGTTGACACGAGGCCTTATCATGTATTCTGGTCAGTGATAGACTGCGCAGAAAGTAGCTTTTCAGATTCCTCCCCCTGACCTGCCTGCTAAGCCCTCTCCTGAGCTTAAGAGACCAAAGCTACCGCAGTACTGAAGCCTCTTAGGTTGTGTTTTAGTCGATTTTCTTTTCTCCGACTGACAGCTTGTAATTCACTGGCGACAATCCTTCTCATAATACATATTTTGTTTTCTATCAACACCCTTGAAATTGGAAGTGGCACTGTGGCTCAGATGGGTGCATGTGACATCATCCGCAGAGTTACCGCTCCGTTTCAGGCCCTCGAGGAAAAAAAATGAGAAGATAATAGAGGTTTGGTGTTGAAATGCTGCTATTTGGCAACTGCAAGCAGCAGACTATATCACATATGTTCAGGTTCATCATAGCTGCTCCGCGTCAGCTCTCAAGAGAGCAGTCCCGATGAACCTTTAACCCATCAAACTGCACACACATCGGGGGATCAGACAGTGGCAGAGAAAACTACAGGAATGTCTGATAACCAAAAAAGAAGAAAATCTTTTTTAGTTCTTTGTGGCGGGTTGGGAGAGGGTGACATGGGCTGGCACAGACAGAGAGCAAAAGAGTTTTTTTGACGCTTGTCATCCCTCATTAAGGTTTCTTTGATTGGCCTTTGTGGTCCGGGAAACGGCAAACAGCTGCATGCAAATGGCCCCGTTTCCCAGAGGCTGGCCCCCATTGTTCCTGGCTTTGGTTTGCCAGGGATGCTTTCTTTTGCACCATAAAGGAGGGTGTAGCCCCTAGTTAAATAAGATAACCCCCACTGTGGTCACAGCAGCGGTACTTCAAGATTGTTTGTCTTTTTATGTTCCCCGATTCTACTGGTAGCCAAAATCTCTGGAGGAAAGAACAAATCTTAGAGTCAAGCTTTTCTTCCAACAGTGGGGCATGCCTCCATAATCCAATATCCGGAGTGACAGAGCGGCCATCAGGTTTTTATTTGGAGTAAAGGGAACTTGTTAAATGAGCCAAAAACATGAAAAACACATTTGACTTCCTAACATTAAAAAAAACTCTAATCAGTATTTTCTCTCAATGTTTCAGGCTCTTCCCTTCTCTCCTCAAATGTTGAAACTTGACAGATTGCCAAAGAGAAAAAAAAAGCTTCTTTTTAAACACAAAACCATAAAAAAGCTGTTTTAAACATTACATAACTTTTAAAGGGATGGAAAAATGTTCACAGATGAGGATCATGACTGCCCATCAGGTGTGATAAGCACACAGGAGAGGTGAGAGATTAGAAAGGAGATTTGGGATTCACAAAGTAACACCTGATTTTCAAACACAGACAACGTCCCAAAGTCCTCCCTGAGTCTCAAAAGCTCACATTTCATTTTAACTGTCAAAATGCGGAGAAACACCAAAAATCAAGTTGGACATGAAGCACTATTTCCCCCGACACCTTAGTCTTCGTTCAAGTCCACCTTGCTGGGAATCGTTTCCAAAGACGGTGTCAGACAAGACCACAAGCCCTGGGGCTACACCCGCCTTTCCCAGACTGCTGCTATCAGACACTCTTTATTCCCATATAAGAATTCTAAAATAGAAACTGGCAGTATAGAACCGAGTCCATCTGTGGTTACACTGAGCTCTCTGAGTCGTATCCCTTTTCTCTTCACAGATACAGATGAATTCAGCATTTCAAGTTCAATTTCCAAAGCTGCGATTTGCATTCAGGACCACAAACCTTTCTCTAATTCAGCCTCTAAATGTTTTCTAAAGTTGGGGAGCAAAGAATCGTGGATTCGGCAGTGACGCATGTCTCAGCGGGGCCACTTCAGGAAAGGATGTGTCTTTTATTACGGGCAAGTGTGACATGTTTCGCTGATGGTTCTCAACTCCCCAGGTTGGTCGATTTACAGGAAAAAAAAGATGTCATCACACCAGATGGCTGTTTTCCACTACAGATCATTTTCAATGAGTCCAACAATGTTGTGAAAGCACATATGTATGTTGAGTGACGTCATGGACAATGTTTTGGTTTGCAGTTGTTTTATCTGTGAGATATATTGTTTTTTTTAATTTACAAAAAGTGCTGCAGCATTTCTTTAGTTTAAAACTAGAGAAAAAAGTCAATTTGGATTCAATTATTGCACTGAGCATTGTATTTCCAAATTTATATAATCAAAAGATGGTTATGTTATTTGTGTTAAATTAATTATTTGTTAATAGAATTGAAATTTATTTTTGTTTTGTTTCCAGAAACTGTAATATCTGTAATTTTTTTGTGTTAGCAGCCACTTAGGCAAAGCAATGCAAACACTGGAAACAGGACTAACAAGTCAGCAGTCCAACGCAATAGCTGTGTAAGGAAATACTTATTTTTTGTGCTTTTACGGAAGGTTAAAGAACAAACCAAACAAACCTTTCAAAATAGGATTTTGGTTAAAAATTGTGTTTCATTTAAATTACACTGAAAAAAATACCTACAATTTAAATTATTAAAGTTATTAATAAGAAGCTGTTGCAATTTGTTTTTTCAAAGAATAAAATAATTCTGTTTACTTTGTTTAAACTGGTCAAAATATGCAAATTTTTAAAGAACAAAAGCTGATTTGCAAAAATGTGTTTGCTTCAATCCAAAAGTAAAAAATCTTGATGAAAACTGCTGTAAATAATAAAGTGACACTGGCTGAAGTTCAATATGGGGTTTTAGTTAGACCTAAATTTGCTGTTTTTGCCTCAAAAACACAATAAGGATGTGGCTTTTACTTCAAACAACTTCATCTATTTCAAACTAAAGGGCAAAACGCTTAAAATATTTACCCCAAGTTATGTTTTTTTTGCATTAGAACAACCAACAGAGAAGTGCTAAATTCACAAGCCCAAATGGAGGAAGCTTCTGGAGAAGAAAACTTTTACACACACAAAAAAAAAATTATGTGTGTACCAACGTCCAGCCTCTCTGAAAGCATCTAACAACACAAAATAAAACACAAAATTCTCTCAGCACTTTGTCTTGATGTTGCAGGAATCCATCCCTGGGATTAGACAACACACAGAAAATGTTTACATTTCACCACAAGTGATGCAAAGTGGACACAGCTGACTATTCTGGCTTTCCAAAACAGCCAGCTAAGCTGCAAGATGGCGGAAGATGAAGAGTTTCTCTCATGGGAGCAGAAACTAAAAACAATGTGGGGAAAAGGGATGCAAAAACAGTTTTAATGTAGGAAAAAAAAGTCTAGATTTTTCCTCTGTCGGGGTGTAGTGTGATCCCTGACCCTGCGGATGCACATCAAAGAAACAGATCTGCCTCATTGCATTTCTAATGCAAGTAATCCCCAAACTGTAAAGAAAAATAATATTATGAGCTGCAATGAATTGTTGCATTTATGCAAAAAAAAATAAAGTTCTTTTGCAATTAACCAGAATATTCTGCGTTTGTTAAGGCTTTTTTAAATCTAACATGTTTATGTTACTGTATTGATCCATTGCAGTGAAGAAGGAGCTGAGCCAAAAGGCAAAGATCTCAATTTACTGGTCAATCCATGTTCCTACCCTCACCTACGGTCACAAGCTTTGGGTCATGACCAAAAGGATAGGATGCTAAAACGAGTTTCCTCTGCAGGGTAGCCGAGCGCTCCTTTAGAGATAGGATGAGGAGCTCAGTCACCCGGAAGGAGCTCGGAGTAGAGTCGCTGCTCCTCCACATCAAGAGAAGCCAGGTGAGGTGTTTGGGGGCATCTCTTTCGGATGCCCCCAAACACCTCCCCAAGGACTCTCCATTGGTCTGGGAGGGCCTTGGGGTTTCCCGAGCTGAACTGGAGGAAGTTTCGATGGAGCTGGAGGTCCAGCCGTCTCTGCTAACCCCAGCAATGGATAAAAGGTAAAAGATGAATGTATGGGTGTTTCTGCTTCCTTTACGAAGATATTCTCATCAATACCTGCTGAATCCATGCCGATCTGCCAATATTGGCATGACGCTCCTGGAAAAAAACGGATTAACCATTTTCTTCCAGGTTTTTTTTTTTATTAAAGATTCAACACCACTCAAGCAGCTGTCTGAGATACCAAAACATAAAAAAAAACCTATTATGCCTCTGATGATGAAAACATTCTATACGTTCCTCTAAGGCAGTCACTTTGACAGAATTAGTTCATGGTTCGTTCAATATCCAACATACTGTTGCATCTCTTTAGGGAAGTTGATGAAACACGCAGAAAGAGGCAAGTTAAAGCAACTCTCCGGAGTGTAGGAGGATTGTAGCTTTGCAGGTTTGATCTATCCCAAGTGATATCCAACTCTTCTTGAAGCCCATTTTTTTTACCCTTTGCACTTAAGCCCCAGCTGGATTTTTCAAGCAAGAAACCTCTCAGGATGCATCAGGTCTTCCCCCAGGAAGAGGGCGGGAATTGAGAGTAAGAAAGAAGGGGGGAAGCAGAGAAGAAGGAGCAGGAAATGAGTTTGTCCCCATCACATGCGCATGTCTCCATTCCTGTATGCTGGGGCACGGTTCCCTTAAGCATCTCCTACCTCACTTCACCCTGGCTTGTACAGAGCATTGACAGGGTGACAGCAGAAGCTGCAGCTGCATCATGGATTACATGCATAATGAGCCAGACACTACAGCGACGACTGGAGGAAAGATCAGGGCCCCGAGATGATAAAGAAAAAGCAACTCTGATAAGAAACGAGGACTCTATCTTGACTGACAATGCAGAGTTGATGAGAATCTTTTAACATGCAACCTTTCCACTGGATTGGGCTGGTATTTCCGCTCAGGAACCCATATGCGGTAAGGGGGTAACTGTTTGTGTTGAGGCACATGGGAACGTTAGCGTTCATTCATGAAATTGTTCTCAGCGCTTCATCTCAAGACTTTTTGTGGCTGATTTTTACCCAAACATCCATAATCATTTTGTTATGCTTCTTTTTGGTTTTTACATATGCTTCGCATCTGGTATACATTTCAGAGTGAAATAAAAATGCAACTTTTAATGCAATTAAGGCAGTGCATGCAGGTGATTTTTATCAGGAATGTCTCTGGGACACATCGTGAGCATCCGGCTTAAGAGCGCTCATCCTCCAGGAGCACTTTTCCGCACTGCAAACTCTGCTTTGACCTAATTTGAAAAGTGTGTTGGTTCTTCCGCTGTGTACTTGAACATCAAGCTTCTGGAAATTCAAGCTACAATGTGCGCCATCCCAGTATTTAGACTTATACAACCCTGTCTGAGGTTTTTCTTCTTTTCTGTCAATAATTTACATCAGAAGATCATTATTATAGACAGATTCCAGTAATAGCACACTGGATTATGGTGCTATAGCAAAGCTATTACTGTGTCGGGCAAAAGGTCATGTGTTTAACCCTTTAACACCATAGCTTTGGCTCCAGAATTGTCTTTCAACTTCCATAACACTTCAACCGATTACACAATTAACGCAACTCCGGTGGATTCCTGCGGGCCTGTAGCTCCCCTGTAGTGAGGCAAACCTCTTTAATAAAACATCTGAAAGTCCCCAAAAAACTTGCTAGAAAAGCTGCTTTTCTCTGCATCAGAATGAGGGAATTCATGTTGATCAATGACTGAAGAGCGTGCGTTGTTTAGCTGTCGCTGGCAACACCTATGATGCTAAAGGGTTAACTCCAGGTGACCTTAAACTCTTACCCCCAGCGTGCTAAAAAGTAGGGACCAAAACCATCCATCTATTTTCTTAACCTGCTTTATCCCCTTAGGGGTCACAGGGCTGACGGAGCCTAACCTGGCTACTGTTAGGCAAAGGTGGGTTACACCCTGGACAGGTCGCCAGCCCCGTCGCAGAGCCACACAATCACACACCCATACCTAGGAATTTGTTTAGGGTAACCAGCTAATGCACAGTGAGAACTGAGGTCCCGGCTGGGATTTGAGGTGCGATTGCTAACCACTGCGGCATCGTGCAGTCCAGGGGGTCGACACCACTCAGAAAAATCATTTCTGCACATGGCGTCAATATCCTATTTTACTGCAACGTAATGTTCATTGGCCGCTATTTCCATCGTCTTTTCACTTTCAAGTTCTTAAATATGCATGCAGTTCAGAGCAGTGAACTTGCTTTGCACCTCTGTCGGTGTTTCAGCGATTTATCCAAAAGTTCACAGGAAAAAAAACACATTCCTTGGCAGTAACCCCCTGCTATCTCTGCAACACTGACCACTTTGATTGACTTGAGCGTGATGACCTTGCTTCATTCCCTTCCACCAGCATTCCGGTCAATGTGAGCAGAAAAACAGGAGCGCTGATAACAGATACCCAGATGGGGAGATCTAGATGACAGACAGCTTCCTGCTCCTCATCTTCGATAAAACCATTGTGCCGTACACACTCAATACGGATAAACGCTACAAGAGGTCAATACTGATAGAATAAGGCAAACAAAAACGTTCTTTGTGCTTGGCTGTTTCGCTGACTTTTTCTCTTGCTCCGTACTTATTCAATTTCCTGCCCGGCAGGAGAGGGCTTCCTTATCTGAGACTGTTTATACCTGCAAATCTGCTGGTGGCCTTTTGTTTGCAGGTGACCCGCCCTGAGGTGACATTTAATTCCAAGACAAAAAAATGTGTGGTCATGCTTCGTGGCACAGACTCCCAGCCTGAGGAGATTACTAAAGCAGCAAATTCAACAGAGCCACATTCATGGCCTGTAGCTCTGGCTAGCCGACAGACACACAGGGACCTTACACACATCATTACACTGACTCACATCATATATGACCATTAGCCTTGTGAGAGGGAGTGAAACAGAAACCAGTGCCTGTTGAACCACAGTGGAACCAGTTCAGGCTTATATTTAATCATCAGTCCCTCTCACTAGAAATCTCTGCGAACACATTTCAGTTCCAAAAAGCAAATTTATCAAACCCACCACTATGTTTTTATTGATTGCTGTTCTTTTCCCACTGCTAACATAACTTCCAAGTCTACAATTTACAGAGAAAGTCACAACTTTTAGTAGAAAGAAAACAAAAAGCAATCTGAGATCTTACCTGTAATGACATTTCTGACTGAGCAGGAAGCACAGAACAGTTGAACCGCATTCTCCCTCTTCATAATCATTTGTATTTTTGAAAAGGTCTTTTTCTATTTCTATTCTTCAATGCACTCCTTCTATGCCTGATCTCATAGAAAAATTACTACTTCAAATATATGTCAGGATCAAGAAAACAAAGCTTTAAAATGATGCTGCAGGTATTTATAACAGCAATCACTGCCTAAACAAAAAATGTTCTTTACCTTTTTAGCTTTTGTTTTTGCTTGTTTGTTGTCTTTCAGCTCAAATGAATTAGTTCTGACATGCCTCGGGGCCTTTTTAAACTCCCGCTAATGTTAAAACACGCAAAAGTGCGACAGGTTCTTGTTGCCTCAGTAGATAGCTGTTTTCCTGCGTTGGCAAACACCTCCCAAGACACAACGAAAGGCAGAAGGAATCTGCACCTTTTCACTTTGAGGCCTTGATTTCTGTTTCAAACTTTGCTGCTTCCTTTCAAGATTAAATGCAATGCTTTGTTATGACAGCTAAACCCCCCCTTTGTGAAATAGCGCCTTATACAGAGACAGTCCAAAAAAGATTTCGAACTGGAGTTTAGCCTTTTCCCTGCTTGGAAACCGGAATTAGGTCTTAATAAAATTAGGCCTCCTGAAGAAAAGATAAGCCCTTTGACTTGAGATGCTTCAAGCAATAGGGATTTAATGCATGTTTGGCAAATAAAATTAAGGACAACTGCAGTTTGTGCCCATTAAATTAAGTCCTCGTTCATCAGCTTGCCATGTAACTGAGACTGTAAAATCAACTCTAAAACGCACAATATAGTGCAGGAATCTTCCACAGGGAAAGAGTCCCACCTACAGTGCAGGATGGATGGAAAGATTCCGCGCTGCTTTTGCTTCTCCAAAAAGGCACTCAGGAAATTTCTATTGCAGTAAATCTAGGATGACCCCATCGAGGGTGATATTGTATTTCATTTCCTCTGAGTGAAATCCTGATCCTGGAGATTCATGTGGGTCTGGCTCATTTCTGTTTCATGTTCTCTCATGATTCCAAATTTTCCAGGCTGTTATTAAAACAGGGCAGCCTCACACAGACACACGATTCCGCACACTGTGCAGACATGCAAAAGCAGCCGCTCCAGGAGAAGTTGTGAAAAATTCCTGACAATATTGAATTGGAAGTTTAAAGAGGGAGGAAAAAAGGAAGAAAATTAGAAAAAATGTTCTGTCTTCATGTAACTTTGATGGAGAGTCCGTTCAATTGGGATGATGAACCCCTGCCTTATTTTTTTGTCATGCTTCCAATTTGGCAGAATTTCAATAAAAGACTGATGTATTCCTTTTTTCTTTTTTTTAAATCCTCTACGCTTGTTCTCACCACACAGATTGACCAGTCATCTGTGAATCTCCCACGGTTTAGCAGATAAATCATGATCGCCCTACCATGGACCCGCAACATTCGATATGAATTATAAAATGGCAAGCCAAGCATATCAATGGATGACAGACTGGATATGTATGGCCCTGGGCCAGAGAGGAGTTAGAGCACAAAAGACTCCCCCTCTTCTGTCAACCCTCAGACTAGAAATACCAGCGTGGCACGAGGGAGGGCTCTCCGTCAGCACAATGTATGGCACCGCTTGAGACAAATGTTGTGCCGAGACGTAGCGTTAACCTTTGCAACCTTTTGGGGAGAAACACAAGCGAGCTGGTGGGTTCAACAGAGGAATCTTTCACCATTAACACAATCCAGCCCAGCGAGAGGTGTACAGTGTGTTATCCAAAGTGCCAGGAGTTTGAAATCATGTCTTTTCAGGGTTCCAGCCAAACATTTTCCTCCAGACATTATCAAAGAATGCAGATTGTTTTCCTCGCCCACACATTTTTGTGGTTCTGAAATGCTTCCGCCGGACATTCACAAACATGCCTCTCATCTCCACCTCCACAGAGATGGTTTTTGTAGGACTTTTGTGCAACATTAGGCCCAAGCCTAAAAAGAAAAAGTGTTGACACCAATGTGCAACATTAATATGTCTTTCTTCAGTCTAATGAGCCTGATAACAGTTCTCATTCATCCATTGAAGACATGTAGCCGTGCAATTCCTCCATCTTTGCAGTTGCCACTTTTGATTCTGGGTTTCGTCTTTTATGTCGTTAGACGATGCGGCACAGTAGTCTGAAAGATCTACGACAAATCGGATACCCACATGACCTACTTTGCTCTGGCAGAAGCATCATTTCATGTGTCTGTTCTGCAGCGGCACAAGGCTGTGGGAGAAATGAAGTAAAAAAAAAAAGAAAGAGCATACGATATATGGAGAGTTTAGAAGCTGAACTTTAAACATTCAAAAGATCGACATTAAACATTTAAAAAAAAGAGATGGAAGTCAAAACCTGTTAAAATATTTCTAATTAAATGTGTCATCATTTTGAGAATCCGTTTTTTTTTTGTGAGTTGGAAGGACAAGACATGACTCATCTAACATGCATGGTCTGCAAATTATAGAGGGAAAAAGAACAAATGTCTTTGCTCACAAATCTACAGACACACACAGTTCAAAGAAGTCAAACGAGTTAAGCACCAAGCTGCTAAATCACAAATGATACCAAACTGGAGGGGCAAAGAAAAAAAGCCATCCACTGTTTTATCTTGACAGAGTCAAAATATTTGATAACACCGTGTCCTTTTATGTGAACCCGTGTCATTTCTTAGAGTAAACTAATACTTTAGCTGACAAGATTTAATGTTTAACGATGTGTTAAGGGTATCTTTTACCTTCTTTAAGTCTTTGTGAAAAGGCTACTACAACTACATGCATGATTTAATGCTTAATTCTGCTCCTATTTTGAGAATTTACTCGCTTGACCAGATATTGATTTTTTTTTTAACATAACCTCTGTAGGGCTTTAAAAAAGATCTAAAATTAAATGGAAGTTTTAGACCGCTGGCTACCACAGCCAGGTTCACCAGCCAATTTATTTCTCCATCCCCTTTAAAACATTTACAACAATAAACTCAAAACCCTTTACCATGGATGTAACTAGTCGTAAATTTAAACTTAAATTTAAACGTAAATGAATATGCACAATTACAGGCTTCTGCATTCCTATTTTGACATGAATCCAGACTCTAGTCATGCCGTGCAAAGGCACCAAACAAAATAAATAAATAATGGGAAAAAAAACTGCTTCTTCATCTCGGACGAGCCCCCAAATTGTAGAAGTAGCCCTTTGCTAAGCTTCCTGAGTTGGTTGATTAGGAAATTAGATACAAAAACCATGTTTAGAAAAAAAAAAAACCAATTTATTATAGAAGTATTATGTTGCTATGAGAAGTTGTATCAAAGTTGTATCAAGCTTTTTTAATTAAACCTTTATTGAACCAGGTAAAAAAAAAATCAGAATGAAGATCTCTTTTGCAAGTGTGAGTTGGCCAAGAGGTCAAGAGCACATGTCTCAAAACTTGATAAAATAAAATAAAACAATAAGATATATCTCATTTTAGATAGATTTAGATTGAAGAATAGGGCATGCAGGTGTCCCACACAAAATATAAAAAGTCAGTTGGGTGAGCCCATAGAGCAAAAATGTTCATACACATTTTTACTTATGGTCAAGTTGTGGGCGACAGATCATAGCAAACATTTATAGAACACACAAGGGTAAGTAAAGCTGAAGTAAGTGAGACTCAGGCATGTGGTAAAATCAATCTAGCTTCCAGTTTGAAACTAGTTTGAAAAAAAGCTGGTCAGATGCAGAGTTCATTGAGCAACCAATAGGGATGTGCTGCACAAGCATGTCATTTTCTATTTCCTTCAATGCAAAATGGTCCAAATCTTTAACAGAAATACAGATACAAACATTTTTGAATTCTTAGACCAACTTTTATATAAAGGGCAAATGTTTGAGGCTGAAATTCTTAGTACTGTTGTTGTGTATGTGATCAGAAATAAATTGAGGCATGATGGGCTTACATTTAGCTTGTATTGACCCAATGTAACGTTGGCCAATTATTTTAGCAAGACATTTGTCATTTCTGCACTTCTGCTGTAGTGAAAATTGCCTGGTCTGATTGTTACAAAGCAGAAATATCACTTTTTTTTTTTTACTCAAATACAAATAAAAAATGTCCATCCAATGAGGGAACCAAAACATTTGCACATTAATCCAATTGTGTGCCTTTATTTCTATGTTGAAGTGCTTTTATTCAAAATGTATGTCTAACAATATGTGTTATTCCAGCTCTGTTCTGGTTCTGATTCTCCTGCATCTCTGAGCTCAGGGACTCAACCCGAGAATTAAACCTGCTCAGAAAAACCCTTTTAAGTTGTCAATGAACAAAACATTACCGTAAAAATATGGATCATGGGCAGTTCAAGACTTACATTTTTCTAAATATCATCATTAATTCATTTATATAAAGCTAAAAAGAAAGCCTGTATTTTTTGTTTTTGGTACAATAAAAATCCCTACTTTTTGTTTGTCAGTTGTAAAATTTACTTAGGTTTTGGTGCTAAATCATATATTCTGAGTAATTTCATAGAACACCAGTTGCCAGTGTTATAAATGAAAGAGCAGAATGTGTGAACGTAAAGCAAGATTTTCAACAGCCTCCTGAAAGAAAGAATTTTGTAGGACTTCTGTTTCAGGTTGTAAAAGTTTGTCTAATCATTTAATGTCATTTAATAAACTGTTTAAACAAATAAAAACATTAGATTATTGAGCTACTGTGTTTTTATGAGCTCATAAATACGGGACGGAACAATACTTGTGTTTTACTTGCGTTTTTAAGAGGTCATTGCGGCTTCAGTTTCCCACCAGATGTTCTGTTATTTTTCTATTCTGGAGAACTAAGATGTTTCATTTTTAGGTCAATTTAAATGGAAATGAGTTTTGTTTTATTCTAAAGTTAGCCTCATTCTTTGTAAACTGTTGGTCTCCTGTTTGTGTTTGTATTTCATGAGATTGCTGCTCTTTATGTGGTGCAATAATCCTTTATGGTTTTTTGCAAACTATTCCACTCTAGTATGGTTGAGTGGCTCCAGAAGTAGTAAAATGGTAAGAGTTTTGCTTATTGTGTTTCCTCTGGTAAAAATACCCGAAAAGTTTAGTTTGTACCACTTGACTTGTCAACACAAAAATTCTGTGTGAGATGTTTTATTCTTAACTTCATTAATTATGTTTACAAATTCTCTGTTTGGTTTTTGAGCAGCTATTTAAATGTTAAACCTTTTTCTGCAAATTTTAAATGTTTCAGCTTTATAATTTCAAGTCTGGACTCATGTTCAGAATTTGTGCATCTGCCAAATCTTTTATAATTCATTTTATTTGATACCCACAAAACAGGAGAAGCTTTGAAATGTGCTCAGGTAGCAATTTTTATGATCTAATTAGGGGGAAAAATCAGCAACAATGAAGGTTTGGTTACAACAAAGCTCTGTTGTAGAACAAAATACCTTCAGTGAGGATTAACAGATGGACTCTGTTGTGCAGCTTCACCTGCAATTGCAACTTTAATGGAAGAGGCGGCAGCAACCAGCTTTAATGTGTTGTCACTGCAGTCATTTGCAAATGACTGACTGTCCAAATGCGTCTTGTGCATTTTAGAAAAAATAAAAGTCTGCGAGTGAATGGCTTTAAAGAATGTTTTGCTACTGGTAAAATAAAATAGACTGCACAATTTTATGAGAAGACCTAAGATGTCTAAGATCACGAATTTGCAAAGCAAATCCAAGAAACCACTGAAGCAGGGGTCTTTCATTTTTACATTTTGATTCTGGAAAACATCTGAAGCCAAAACAGGTTGCAACTAAAGTACTTGCAAAGGTCCTGTCATTCATAATACATATAACATTGTACCAGAGGACATCAGTGGGCAAAAGGGTGCAAGTGTGACACAAAAAGTTGAAGCTTTTTCATTTTTTACAACCCTCAGAAGTGAGACTTGGTTGTAAAAAATGCTCACAGAATGTGATATTTAAAAGACAAGTCCTGCTGATGCCCCCCCATCTTAATATTTTAGTTTATTTAACAGGGGTGTCATTTTTGACTTTCTAACCTAAAAAATGTGTTTGACTATTAAAAGGAACCGAGATGTTGACCCATCTTTGTCCTGCATTCACCTATAATAGTGGATTCTATTAGATTAAGCTCTTTTGTCAAAGCAAAGGCAGAACCGGCCATTTCTTTTTCCCACAGTGGTCTTTTCAGGTAGGTCAGTGAGTATTTCAAAGTGAGAGGAGTGTTTTGGGGAAAAATCATAACCCAATTATACCCTCTCCCGGTGAGGGACAGGAGTTAATTATTAAGTGGCGTTTGCATTGCAGGAAGTAATGGAAAGTAGATCACAAGTACCGAGAGGCAGGCCCTCAGGGCTGGACAAGGCTGAAGGTGAGTGGCATGTGGATAGAATCAGATATTGTTTTCAGATGGACCCACACACACGCGCTCGCCCTTTTTATTGACGGATCGGCAAATATGCATTCTTGAGCCTGAGAGCCCTCACATCAACTGAAACCCAAAACCTGCACTTTCTGCATACCAAAGCAGGATTCCTCCTTTAGAAATTGCACTATTCAACTCCGTTTCCGAGCCAGACCAAATCAGAGATCTACTTTTCAGGCAACAGAATTCGATCTTTCTTATTATCTTATAGAAGAAACATTTCTGCAGGAGTTGCGTGTCCCACAGTATATGTCTTTACTAACAAACTGCAACCCCGCTACGACTGAAAGTTTAAGAGCCACTCCAACGAAAATTGTTTTTGGTGTTCTTAACATGTTCTTGGGGGATTCTTTTTCACGATGAAGAAAATTAAGATTGAAATGCCATTCCTGGGTTTTTATTTATTACTTTTTTATTCAAATGGTGCTGAATCAGAAGCAGACGAAAAATGCTGTTCGAAAAAGCCTGTACGAGTTGAAGAACCACTCAAATGAAAATTGCCTTTTTGGTGTTTCTGAAATGTTCTTTCTTATGATGAAGGGAATGTATAAAATAAATTAAGATTAAAACTGTGTTTCTGAGTATTTTTTTATTCAGACTGAGTTATATCAGGAGCAGATGAAAACCAAATGTTTGATAAAACTCGGATTTATGGTGCGGCAACTGCCACGAGCCAAAGTCTCCCTTCTCCGCTACAATTCTGAAGCATCCACTTGCAAACAAATACATCCATTATCGTCTTCTTTTTCCTCTGCCATCATGCTCAAAGCTGTATGGCTGGATAGCTCTAATATTGCTCACCCTTTTTGTTGCACTGGCTGAAGGCTAGCGGGAGAGAGTGAAAATAAAAGGATCACGGGAAATGAGAAGTGCCTTACCTCCGCACCACAACTAAGAGGTGAATTTCTAATGAACTATTGCCGCTATGCTATGTCCTAGAAAATGACAATGTTTTTTTCAATTTTGCCTGAAAACGGCTTAATCCTAATTAAAAAAACATCTGAGAACGCTGTTAAAATAGATCAAAACATGATTGGAGAGGGACTCTAAAGAGAGGAAGAAAAATTCAAGTAGAAAATGAACAAATGAACGTTCTACTACAAACTAATAAAAATGTGCTTCAGCATTTATCTGTAATCAATGTCTGGCACAAAAGCATGAGACTAGTTTTCTGTGTTTGGCTGTAAAATGGGACTGAAGAGGGGAAAAAAGGAAAATGATCATTATCAGTGGAGACACACTAACATCAGAGGATTTGCTTGACATTTAACTGACAACGTTCTGTCACAAGACTCACTTAGAGCTGAGTGCACCGATCAGGCTTGGAGGAAAACAGGTCATTCCAAACTTTTTACAACAGAGCAGAAGAATTTTTACATCCTTTACTGCTGCTTTTGATGGTTTCAAGTACGCTGACCGTCAGAACAATCTGTTTGAAATGCAAATCAAGGCTGCTTTTTAAAAAAAAAATAAAGTCACGAGTCAGACTTTAAATTGTACTTCACGATCGCTGCACAAGGTCGCTATGACACCCGGACTTGAGTTTTTTTTAAGTGTTTGAAACACCTTTTTGAAGCTCAAGGGTTAAATACAGAAGAAAATGTGGCTTCCCGTAATGCATATCAGCCTCCGACATTTCAAACGTAACCACAGGATAGTACATTCATAAATCAAGCACATTCTGGGGAGAGATTTGCAAGAGGAATCCATGGCAACTTACCTTGTGAACACTGAAAGCAAAGGAGAAGGAGCAGGAGGTAGGCAAACACTGGACCCCTCCACTGTGTGGAAGCCATTGTGCTGTTGTATGCAAACTTTCCAGAGGCCTGATGGCTCGCAGCGGGGCTTCAACCTTTCCCGGTGGATTGTATGAACGCTTGTACAACTTCAATGATTTGTAGCGTCAGAAGGAGCACGACTTTTCATTTTTCACCTAAAAAACAAAGCAAAAAAAAGGAATTTATTGTCTTAAGGAAGAATTTGGTGAAGTCAAAGGTTCTGCCTATGACACAGCATCAAACAATTACAACGTTTGATTATACCTTTGTCCAAAAAAACTAAAACTTTTGTGTTTGCATGTTTATGAAGGCACCCACACAAATGCACACAACAAGCCTGGTGTTTTGCACTTCTTTAGCACTCTCCAGCGTGTTACGACTAAATGTTGACACTGTTTCATTCGCTCGCACCTCTATGTTCCACCTTCCCCATTTACTCCCACATCCCCATGGGAGAAGGCTTGTCGCTGCGGCAACACGCTCACACAGGACGCCATTAGAGACACGGCGGCTTTGAGAGCTACTTTTGTCTCTTTCCTTATCAAGGGCCGGCAAAAAACAGCCTTTTGTCTGCAAAAGCAGCAAAAGGTTAGCGCCTGAAACAGATTCACACAGCGGGCAGATAAGCTGCTTACCAAAGTCAAACACTGGAGGGATGTGTGTCATACATGGAAGACCGCTCACACACACACACACAACATGCATGCACAACTGTGGCACATGAATGTAAGAACATGTGTGACTTTTTGATGTTGATACACTAGAGAGACAGCATCCAAACACCCACAAGAACCCAAGTCGTGTTTATTCTCCCGTGGCCAAAGCCCAGCATCCCAAAGCACACAGCATCATTCACCTGTGCAGAGGAAACCCAATGTTTCCTGTTGCTGAACGCCGCTCTTTCGGCGTCACCCGTCAAACACCCTGGTTATTTTATAATGAACCAAAATTTGAGCAGCAGACCAGCCAGCGCTAATAAACTGGGATATTTCTGGCCACATCAAATCCCTGGAAACACGGCAAACCTTCATGTTAGCAAACTGAGCAATTATTCAAGTTGCCAATAAATTCATTTTATATGTGACCAGAGGCGGAATAATAACCTACGAGATCCCGCCTGCCAAAACCTGGGACTATTTATTTGAATTTGAAGTCTCTCTGAAAAAAGATAGTGTGCAGCCAAGTCTGTGCCAAGGAAACAAGCACACGGCTTACTGATAATTCATCACCTAAACTTGGGTGGCTTTATAATAATTGGGCTTTTATTTGTCTTGAAATTGTTTATCTGACAGTGGCGCCAAAGTAGATCAGATAAGAGAGGGGCGCGCTTGCTCTCCTGGATGGGAAATTTTGCTTTCTGCCGAGGCGAGTCTGGCTCCTCGGTATTCCAACAGCACCGCCAACGGTTCAATATGAGGGAAAGTCAAACCTCCAGAGACACGGAGGACTTCTTCCGCAGCCATTTATCAAGGCCCAAATAGGAAGCCTGGGGGGCAAAGGGTAACCATATTGGTGGATGAGAGGACGAGATTTGAAACTGTTGGGGGGGTTGGCGTGCCCCTGCCCCTCTGACTAGTGGGACCTGCTGAACCACTCAGCCCCTCAACAGCAGGGGGCGAGAGCCTGCTCGGCCCTGTGGACGCAGCCTTGCCCTGGCCACCCTGGGGTTCCCTCTCATGATCGTGCCTCCTTCCTCCTTTAAGCTGGTGGACACAGCCGTGGGGATCTTCCTAAAAACCCCCGTTTTGTTAGGATTTCATCACTGCATTGGTCTTTACTTTTAGATAAAAGGATTAGATGATTAGCAGGATGATGCTTTGCACAGGCATTGGCTTACACAAGCAAAAGATGCATCATCATTTCACACCAGGGGACGGGGGGGGCTACAATGTTCCCAGGCAGAAAATGATTTCACGAGGTAAGTGAGCCATTGTTAACCCCTTGAATTTTCAGCAGAGGAATTCTCTGTACTGAGCCCTTTATTAAGCCGAGAATTATTTGTTACTGAGCCAGCAATTGCAACACAACAGTAGTCTAATGACTTAGTCACATGCAGCCATACGAGGGGGTGGACCCGGACGGGTGCTGCGGCTTTATAGCTTGTCTATGAGGATAGAAGCACAACCGTGTCTTGCAGTTCCTTTGAGGCCAGTGCTTTAAATGGACAACAAGACGTGGCGTGCTCTCTTTCATGGGAGTCAAAAAAATAAAATGCAGAAAATCCTGAATGTAAATATTGATCAATGAAAAGAAGACTTTTTTTGTGCGTCATAAAATGAAATAAGAAAGAGGAAGCTCAGGTCACGTCTATACATCAATGTAGTCATACATTGACTGTGTATATTTTTTTTAAATGGGTGAATAATTACAATATTGATTTAAGTTGATTTAATAACAAACATTTTTTTGTTTGTGTGCTTTCTTGTCTGGCTGTTTTACTCTGTTTTGCCCTTAGGATTTGTATTTTGAAGTAAGTAAGGATAATGTTAGTTGATCTTACTTATGACGTACGGTTGACGCTAGCGATGCTATCGGTGTCCTTAAGCAACACCCTAATCCAGTGGTCTCCAACTCTGGTTCCTGTGAGGTAGTTTTGCTCCCTACTCACCTGGATCAGGTGTGTTCAGTCAGACAGAAACGGGGTTCACTCAATCCAGCTAATCAGCAATTACTGAAGCGGGGAACGGTGTTAGCTGCAGAACAAGCAGGGCTGAAGCTCACGAGGAACAGGGTTGGAGACGCCTGCGTCTAGTCAATAGTAAAGTGTGAGTACTGACTCCTTACACCCTAATGCTTTACGCACAGGGTGTGCAGGTGATACGCAAGTGTCCATAGCACAACTGTTGGATGCCCACACAAACTACGCTCTGATTGCCTGAGTTCCTACATTTTAACAGACAGGCTTTGCACAAGGGGTGCAAGTAACAGGTTTCTTGGGCAGTCAACTGGAATTAACGGGATTGAAAAAAATACAATGTGACTGATGTGTCTGCAGCTTCACCCCTACTTACACTTGCATGTCGTTTAAGTGTTCACTACGACCTGTTGCCCACAGCATGCCCGTACAAATGTGTATGAACATTTTCACTCTACAGGGTTAAAAAAAAAAAAGAGTACAAAGAGTTAGAATGACTATCTAATGTGCTCATGCATGAAATGTACACCAGAGGATTACTGATAAAAGCAATTCATTTTCATCTGAGCTCATTTTCTTACCAAAAATATTAGGATATACAGTTTATTCCCAATGGATTTCTCTTCATTGACTCTACATATAAATATCCCTTTGGAAACAAGCAGAGAAATGAAAAATGGTTCACAAACATCCATGACATCTGTTTTTCTTTCGTCTGCCATGCAGACATAGTGGAAACCCAAGCTCAGAGATCTATCATCAGTTAAGTTAATGGAGAAAATCACAGTCCACAGCAAATTTTTCACAGGAGGGTGATAGAAATAATAAGCACGCATTTAGAAGGACAGCCAGCAATTAAAGCATAATTAAAATAAATGGACAGAAGGAGACGGCACACATATCTTAATATGAAATACAGAGCTGTGTGCAACAGCCGGCCAAATGAATGCGAGACTCTTTTGACAAAGCTTGTGTCTGCCTCACTCAAACATGAGAGGCGTCCAGTGAAAGAAAGAGCGAGGGAAGGAGGCGAGTTTTGGGGTTTCTAAGACGGGAGGGCCTAAATGGATGTGAGAGGGGGGTGGAAAGACGGAGAAGAATGGAAAGGGGGGGGGGGGGGGGGGGTCACAGGGGAGGATTGACAGGCTGTGAGTACGGCCTGACCTCCAGGGTTCGCCTCCACGTTTTCTCCACAGGCTTAGAGGAGACAAAAATAAAGCCAAGGAATGTTAATTTATTTTCAATTGTCAACGCCCAGAAGAGAGTGTTAAAGAGTGCATACATACATATCAAGTAAGTCCAAGTGTAAGCTGAAAACCTACAAGTGGAATAGAGACGTGGCTCTGTGGAGATGGATCTTTGTCCTCCCCTCATTGAATAAGCACTAATTTGCAGAAGTTTCTGCCCCACCCCCCCACAACCCACGCTCTGGACCGCAAAGACACGCATGCCAGGGCGAAATTTCAAACACCAGAAAATGGTTGGTGGACCGCAAGCAGCAGAACTTTGCCTGGAGACATTTTTCTTTCCCTCCCATCCTCGGTGGACCCCAACGTTTCTGGGGAACTCTTTTGTCATGACAGTCCTGTCAGGGCTGCGCTTTCAGCCCCTGCAGCGACATTATGTCACTTCCTTGGCTCTACCAGTGATGAAGAGGAGTTGCCACTAGCTGCCAGAAACAGAAATGCATCAACACCAAAAGCAGCACGCCAAGTGGGCTTCATCAACAATTAACCAACGAGACACACTGCAATTATTGTGAACAGGCTGTAAACGGGTGTGTAGCTGCACAGACTGAAATATGATCAACGTACCTTAAGAAAAGCTCTTTTTAATTAACCTTAGTAAGAATGTCCCTATCAGGAGTCTTTTGATTTTTAAAATCTGATATGTAACACATTAATCTGTTCTGTTGATGATATGCAGACTTCTAGTACAGTATTTATCTGTAATATTAAGCTCGAAATATATGTGCTGCTGATCATAATAATGAGAATAAAATAAATACCCAATCCCTGATCGCGATGCAATATCTGATTTTGATCAAGTTTGAAACCATGTGATCAGATCAGGACACCCATAACTGGTACTGCGTAGTCTGTACAACGGTGAAATGTAGACCACGAATAGTTATCTAAATATTGCGAAAACTACATAAAAAACTTTTTTGGATCTGCGTATAAACATTTGCCAAATTTAAAAATGCATTTTAGGTTAAAAGTCAATAGAATTAAAAAAAAAGCTGCTCTGAAAAGGTGAAATGCTCCTTTTTTCTTGACTGAAAGCTCACGACAGTTGGTGTGTTGTGCCGCTCTCGGCCAAATGATTGAGACAGGAGATAAGATACAGTGCCAACGGGCAAATGGACACAGTGAAACAGAGAGGGCTAAGCAAAGCAGCCCGACAGAGCGGAGAGAACAAAGGAGAGCCGAGCTTAACAACCAGGTTAGTGTCGAGCAAAATAAAGAGGGAATGTGTTCAAAAGGAGCAGTGTGGGGGGACAGAGACGCCTGAAAAAAACTGGGTGTAAAAGATTAGGTTTCCAGTGAAGTGACTGTTTCAGATCACTTTTTCCACCAAATAATGAATAATTCCATAAATAATTACTGCTTTTATTTCGTCAAAAAAAAATTTTTTTTGTCTAGCTTAGTGGTTTGGATAAACAAATAAATAAAAGCAAAAGAAAGGAGAGAAACAGAAAAGGAATTGCCTCCAGAGTGAACCTGCGAGCGGCCTGTTGGGTCCCACAAACATTTCAAAACGCAGACAGATTGAATTCACAGTGAGAGGGAGCTTTTGATTTGCTGCTGCTGAACAAGTGGGGGGGGGTGCGCTTCTAAATGTCATGAATGGATTTAAGAGCGGGGCTGCCTTTATTACCAGCAAAACAATATCCTGAACAAACATTTTAGTGGGGGGTTTGGCTGTGTAATTTCAGAGCATCAGGAGCAAAAACACAACATCATGTTTTGCTCCAGTCTGATCTTACATCACACCGATTTATTCTTTCATAAGAAGAGGATTCTGGGAAAAACGGGGTTTTGAAATAGTTCATAGGAACCAGATTGTGCTTGTTAGTCTATCATAATTAACACAGGCATCTGAAAAGCTCTAAACAGTGCATGTTTGGCATCTTGCTTAATAACAGACTTAAACAGCTAATGCATTATCAGAATTGTGTGTGATTTTCTTTCCAATCAGCTCTAATGATCTTAATCACAAAGCTGGCAAGGATTACTGTTTTGACACTTTTGGATTCTGCACACAAACAGGATAAATGAACCCACAGAGAGGGAAACAGAAAGAAAAAAAACTACAAAGAGCATCATCACTTAAAAAAACATATTCAGGCTGATTCCAGAAGTTCTTTCAGTTTGACTCGGATCTGGAAACACTGACCTCAGAGCAGTTGGTTAAGCAGGAAGGTCAGCACGGAGGAGCAGAGAGCAGCGTGACGCTGACACAGAAAAGAAAGGTTTCTCATTTCAATCAGTGTCTTCATAAATTTTCTGAAAGCCTCACTTCTCACCTCCTCCATACATAATTCTCACACTCCCCTGCATTTATCCACAAACACACCCACGCTCGTTCCTCTCTCTTCTGCTTCTTTCCAGTGTTTAACGGCGTTTTTTACAAGCAGCTATAACTGGCTTGGCAATGCCAGCCACACCTGATCTTTACTACACATGAGCGGAATACCGATTCACAAGACTCTTTACTTTCACCACGTCGATGGCGAGTGATATGTTGATGTTCACACCTTCTGGGAGAAAAAGCCAGTAGTTGAATTTTTATGCACTGAAGCCCTGCTAAGACTGGATTAGTAGCTCAGAAGCGAACAAGTTAATACACAACATCTGCAATGTTAATGAAAAACATGGAAAAAGCTGTCTAATCAGTCTCCAACATTACTCACTCCTGTGCAGCTTTCATAAAGACTGCACCATAAACATCATTTCCTCAGCTGATGTAAAGAAACACAGCATGGACCACAGGGATCTCGGTTTTGAGGTGAAAGACAGAGAAGTCTGCAGAATTCCTTTTCCTCCACAGGAAATGACACATTTTGTGCAAGCGATCACAGAGTTGTTACATTGAAGAGGACTAGCTAGGGTTTTATCAGAGGCTATTTCTGCTGGAGACGACAGGTCCAAGTACCAAAATACACCCCAGCTACTGACACGACAAGATTCAGATGGAGCTAAAATTTGCAGTCCTGCTCCATTTTCGATAACATGCACTCACTTCTTCCAGGGAGAAGTAATCCCGTCTAAAAATGCTCGTCACTTAATCAAAGGGATTCATTTGTCGTTTTTTTCAAAAGACCGATGATCAAAGTTAAATATAAAAGCTTAAATCAAACTGACAGCATCTGGCAACAAAAACAGAATTTAAAGTGTACATTCACTTCAAAATATGAAATTAAAGGTGGATTTAGGGATTACAAATGCAAAATATTCCATTAAAGTTAACTTTTAATCCAAAGTAAACTTACTTAAGGCTTCCTCCACAAAGAAAGATGTCTGGTCAGTATTTGCCTTATAAAGAAGTCAAGAAGAATACAACTTTCCCAAAACATGATTTTGTGTCATAACAACAATCCATCTTAGCACGTCAGACGCACATTGAGAAGTCAAATGTACAGTTATTATATTTGAAATCTTATTCTGCAGAAAACAGCATGAAAGTTCATCAAAAAAGCCCACCTAAATGGAAAATCTCTTCATAAAAAACAATGACAAGTCATCTAAATAAGAAAAGCAATTCCAGTTGGTTTCTGTGACAAATTTAATCAAAATTAAAATTTACGCATTAAAAATAGGTAATAAGTACCCCCCCAGCTTAGCTTTTAGAAGAGTTTTATGAACGGGTTCTCAATTTTTTGAAATCGAAGAAACCCAGGGAGGGATTAATTAAGATAAGAGGCGTAAAAAAGCCAGTAATTAAAACAATGCATGTTTATAAATTAATATTAACTAGTGTCCAACGAACAGAAAAGTACAAAAGGCACATTAAATTGGATTTGGCCTAAAAAAAAAAGACCCCAAGAAAATTAGAATAAACTTCATATTTGAAGTTAAGGTCTTGAATAAATTCTCTGATTAAAGAAAAAAGGACTCTTTATAAATACATGTTTTATTCTCTCTTTTTTTTTTTGCATAGTTAAGTACTGACATAATTAAATCTTATCTAGACAAATCAAGTCGCCTTAGAGAGTAAAATAGTAATAATCAATAGGTAATAATAGATTCCTCATGCCTGCCACTAAACCACATATTTCAGGCATTCACTGAGCTGTAACATATCTCATATAGGCAGACTTTTTTTTTTTTATCTCAAGAACATATCCATAAATCAGACATTTTACATCCCTCAGATAAGCTGCCTCTCCCACCAGCCCTGCCTACATTTCATGCTTTCTACATTTTCATAAAGATTTTAGAAGCTATTTAAAGTTATATGAATTCTTTCAGCTGCATGGCAACAATTTCCTGCAGTGACTGATTTGTCACAATGACAACATGGTGGTTTGCCTCACACACACACACACACACACACACACACACACATCCATCCTCCTGGTTTCATCACATTCATGGCAGAAATTCACTGAAATGTTTGTCCAAACTCGGGTCTGCTTCACAATCCTGGGTCGGCGTTCTGTGAGCGCACTGCCTGGTCTATTAAAGCAGCGTCCTCACCTCAGTGATTGTCGAGAATTGATCTGCTACAGATCTGGACAGTGCTCTCCTTTAAATCTACACAGAGAAGCACAAGCAGGAAATCTGATCAATTCTGGAAGCATGAACTTCTGCTCGGAGAGAATAAAACGCACGTGTTGCAGTCATAAAAGTGCAAAAAAAAAACATTTTTAAGCTTGTGTTGGTACAGAATCACAACTGCGACTTCGATGAGAATGCAGTCAAAGAAATAAGGATAAAACGCAACAATATAGTAAACTTTCTGTATTTTAGATACGAACACACTGTGTACAAACAAAACAATTGAAAAAGGAACCTAATCAGTTCTGAAACAACACTTAGGATCAATTGTTTGTTTCTTATGTCTGAATTTTTGAGGCCTTCCAAAATCACATTTGCCATTTTATTCCAGCAAAACAATTTCACAATAAATTCCAGTCATGTGACAAATTCTTGAAAAAAACAATGCTATTTTTTTTCCGAAAATCTGTTGGTTTGATCTCCATAGCAACCATTTTATGCTTGGGTCGCCTGGGGGTGACAAACAAGTCTGTGTAATTTTTAGAAGAATTGGCAAGAGTAAACTTTGGAATTTCCTTGGCAACAGGTTTTTTTAAAGTCAGCCACACCCAAATTCCTAATATGTTCATATTATATGTCATATTATTTTGTTCACATTGAACCAACACTTTCATGTGTTAAATTTTCATAATATTCTGGTAAAAAAAAATGCGCAAGCAACAGGGAATCTCAGCAAGTTTCTCCGTCTGTGATGTCATCTTTAATTTCTTTTGTTCAGGGGGTGGGGTGGTTACTATGTCAAAAATTCCTTTCGTCGGGTACGAATTAAAAGAAGTTTTTGAGTATATGGCGGGGGTGAAATTTTAGTTTAAAGGCAAAGGAAGGAAAAAGTATGTCAAAGACAATCCTTGCCGTCCAGGACTGCTGCGGGCAAACGGATCCCGAATAATCTGAGGACAATAGAAGCTCCGTCGCTGGGAATTTTTTCCCTGATGACGTCTGGAACTGTTAAAAACTGGAAACTACATCCAGAAGTTGATTAATTCATAAAACCACAGCAAACGGGGGTGTTGCTGTACTGGTTTTTCTATAAAAAAAAAAGCCTCACAAACTTCGGCCATTACAGCCCTGTGTGGAGTAATTGTCAGTGTTAATGACTCCCATGAGAGCGCTGCCAATACTATTACGGACCCACCACCATGTTTAAAAGCCAATAGCAGGTATTCACTGGTTTTCTCTGCAGGTAAACCCATCAGGCTGTGAGGGGAGCGTTTACCACTCATTTTTCAGCATCTCAGTCACAGTGTGCTTTTCACTTAAAAGTCTTCACTGAAGGGCATCTTTAAAACCTGCAAAAATATTCATGGCAGCGTGTTTACACAGATGTTAGTTCAAATGTATTTGGTTTGGAGTCTAACAGTTTATCAGCAAGTAGAATGATGAGAATGCGAGTTGTTGAGCTTTGATCAACATTTACCTTTTCTCTCGGAATATTTGAGCCTCCAGTGATTAAACAAGCAGTTGGTAGTTTTTCTTAATCTGCAAGATGCCAAAATGTTTTTTTAACCTATCACATGTAACATTTTTATTTACTTTTTGTGCAATTCCACCAAAACTAAAACCAACCAACAATCTTTTGCTAAGGGAGACAGGTCTTTATTAAAGGAAGATTTCAAATGAGCAGGCTTTTTTATTTTCTATTCCCAATGATTAAATACACGTCATATGTTTCCTTTGATCCTTCTAAACAAAGCCTAGAGTGATGCACAGTTATTTCTTTTTCATATACTTTCTGTTTAAATGGGAGACCATTTTAAATCCTTCTACTCCTCGGTAGAAATCCTGTAATCTATAGCAGATGCACCAAAATCAGTCACAAAAATGCAACAAAAAGATCACAATTCATGTTTTTATAATCAGTTTATCAAAAAGGGCCTCTTTATTGTAGTGTTAGTCCCACTATGAACATGTTTTGATCTATTTTTAAGCATTTCCAGTGGCCTTTTTGAAAGACTATGACATTGTTAGCCAAAATCAAAAAGCTGTAATTTTCTAGGACATAGTTTCTGCAGGGTGGGGGTAATTCATTGAAAACTTGCCATTGGCATGGAGCAACCCCACCCCCCTTCCTCGCCCCTTGACTGAGAACACGAGTGGGAAGCTCAGCGTATTTTCTACGTCACAAAGAATCAATTTTTCAAGCGTAATTTTTTCATCTGCTCCCAATTCACAACAATTTGACTAAAGAAATAGTCAGAAATGCATTTTTTTACCTAAATGTCTTTATATATGTCCTCTATCATGAGAAAAATGCCATAAGAACATTGGAGTGGGTCTTTAACTCATCTATAGGGTTCATCCAACCCACTGCAGCCTTACAATATAAAAAATAAAACTTTAAGCAGAAAAGAGAAATGAAAATGAGCAACTTCAGCTTTTGCATTATAACAACAGGCAAGCGGTTATTTTTTTTTCCCCTCAAGGAAAAAACTATTGCTAAAGTTTCCTTTTTTCACTGTAAAGCAGCACTTCTGTGTCAAAAGAGCTCGCTGGTATCATCCTTTTGGTTATTATTTTACTAACATTAGAATCAGAGCCTGCAGAGTAAGATGCAAACACAACAATGATACATTATGGCCTTGTGTTTTCATATTGCTTTTGCAAACAAATACCTAATTACGCATGCTGCAGATCCACACGGAATTATCACTCATTTGGAGACCCATTTCTGGCCAATATCCACTCACTTTTAGCTCGACTGCAGACTCCAAAAATCCTGAGGGAAATATCTGCCTCTTAATCTGCTAAGTGCTGCATTATTAGCTACTCACTAAATTTGTCTGGTGTTTGATGGTGGGACGGTTCTTTGCAGATTACTTTTCTGGGGTTTGAGAGCTGAGATAAGACTCTTCTATAGTATTTGTTGTATTTTAATTAACCGGTATGTTTACTGCTCTGGGGATTTTTCATGATATATGGCACCTTCTGCACATTCACACCAAATTTGACGATGACTATAAATTCACAAAAATATAATTATAATAAAACGTGGTAATTTTACGAGAATAAAGTCATGAAATTATGAGTAAAAGAGTCAATTTTTACTATGATAAAGTTTTAATTTCATAAGTTATAAGTTGGGAATTTACAAGATAAAAGTCTTACATATATGAATCAATAGTCTGTTATAAGAAAATAAAGTAAAAACAAAAAAAGAGCCAATTTTGTATTTCAGTGGAACTATGAGAGACATAAAGAACTTTGTAAACGGTCACTTCAGGATTGGTTTCACAAATAAAGAATACTAAGTATTTCAGTGAGTCAGCATTGCATTCATATCAGCATAAGGACATTGAAAAGAATTTGAGGACACTTCAGAAGTAGATTCGTGACCCAAGGAGTAGCGAACACAACCAACAATGTTTTCAAAAAAGCACGACTTTTTCCTTGTTAAATTAGGACATTATTCCCATAATTTTAGAACTTTATTCTTGTCAAATTACAACTTTTTTTCAAATAAATTGACAGCTTTCATATCATAAAATTGACTTTTTTTCTCACATTTTTAGGACTTTATTCTTGTTAACTACAACTTTTTTTCTTATAAATGTAGAACTTTATTCTAGCAAATATATTTATTTTTATGGTGGTCCTAATACTTAATCGTAAAATTCAGGCAGCTAATGTTTGCAATTCTTTCACTTTTTTAGATGCCATTGCAGCATTTGAAACATAATTAGACTCAGTTTTAAATCGATCTGTGATTACCGGTACTTTAATCTTGTAGTAGTCATCAAATCTTGACCACTTTTCATAAACATTTTAAATCTTAATTGTTCTACAATGTTTAATGCTTTTAAAATAAATACAGCATCAAGTTTAAAACAGAATTTGTCGTGCCTTTTGTCCAGGTTTTTGTGCTTAATTGAGTTGGAAATGAGCCTTGGACTTAATATACATCCTGTAGGCCTTGATGGGTTTCCTGCCTGTTTTGAATTCAGTCATTTTTGTTTTTTCAAAATTGGTTTCCATTCATTTGTCAACCCACTCTCAGCCTGTGTCTTAGTTTCAATAGAAAGCATCGATCTACAGCTTTTCTACTGGGAAATAGGAACTGGTGCACTTGATTTTCCTGTTTTGTTTTGCATAATTGCTTTTTCAAGCTTCCCATGACTTGTAGAGATAGAGTCAGGGTTGTTATTTTAGAGTACATATCTCACAAAAAGCTATATCTTTTGAAGTTTTGTTTTTTTTTTTTTTACTTTTGAAACATTGTAAATATAAGACTCAATGACATTACACTTTATATCCAGATTCAGAAAAGTGATAAAAAATTGCACTGATTAGTTTTTTGAAACATTTTCTGGTTAAAAAAAACAGAAATACAAGGTAAAGGTAAAGCCATGAAGCCATCTACCAATATTTCCAAGAGTTTGCCCAGCTTGTTCTATTGTAATGCAAACAGCAAGGCCATGAGAGTGCAGAGGGAGTGGATTTAAACAATGATGAGAGCACACGCAATAAGACACAGGACAGCTGTCAGAGAGAGGGAGAGCTGAATTACAGATTAAGGACTGGGTTTACCAAAACTGAGCTCATGTGAAACAAACTGGGATTCGGAGTGATCCTGTGTCTACAGCAACAAGAACAGAATCATAATTCAAGTTAAGGAAATTCAGAATTTACTTTCCTATAATACATTTTGAGCTTTTTTTTCTTTTAATCGGCCCAGAAATAAAAAAAAGCTCTGTTTTTGCTGCCTGGGTTTTAGCACAAATCAAAGGATTTATGCAACCGCCTAAACTCACTTGAAATTTTTGAAAGGACACATGTGCTTCACTTTAAAGAGCAGTCATCTAAAACCTAATGGGCTGTGAATGTTCTGCCTCATTCGGTCTATTAATTGTTGCTTGAAGGGCTAATGGTTATTTCCTTACCGATGCGTCGGCTGGCAATTAATATGATTCATTCCTAACTTGGTTACCCTCTAAAATATTGGGAACAAAATAAAAAATGGTTGCTCAGCAGAGCCCGGCCCTGCTACTTGGTTTGTCCAACCAAAAGTTGAAGCGTTTACAACAATCGATCTGAGACAAAAGCTTCAAAGACTCACTCCAATGAAAATTGTGTTTTAAAATTGTCTTTGTGATTTTTTTTGGATGATGGAGGGAAGAAAATGAAGCTTAAAATTGCATTTCTAAGTAAGCCGCAGCTCCCTGCTCCATTTCAGTCAGGTATATCCACTTTGTACGTCTTTGTTTTCCTCATCCGATGTGGCTCAATACTGTACGGCTGACTGTCCGCTCTGCAGACACTAGGTCCTCGAAATTGACAGATTTTTTATTTTGGCTAAAAACGGCATAATCCTTGTTAAAAGACCACTGGGAACGCTTTTACAATAGCTCTTCAGATGATCTGAGAGGTTCGAGGAAAGGAAGCTTCACTAAACTGAAGCTACACTGGAACACTGTTGATTCATTTTCTTTTGGTCAGTTAATTAAAGTATCCACAAATTCTGGCAGCCACAAACTCACCACAAAGTTAACTTGTCTGCATTCGCTTTAAAACCCAGGGTTAATAATTGCAGCAAAGCTGAACACGTGTTTTACACAATGAGGAAAAAGCCAAGCCAGACTGCTCTGCGTCTAAGCCAGCACACCTAACCTCTCAGTGCTCGAGAAACACAGAAAAGGCTTTTATTGATGCAAAGCTCCTCTCTGCTGCCAAGTTTTTCTTGTGCTGTGGCTGAGCCCAAAAGCAGCGTAAAGGATGCATGCTTCTTTTTTGTTTTATTTTCAGCCTCCTGCCTGTGTTTGTTTCCTCCTCCAGTACATCATTCCTTTGGGTGTTTGTGCGGTGTCCCCTAGTTACTGGATGAGAGACCATGCAGCTCAGAGAGTTAAAAGCCTGCCCTGTCCCACTCATAGGAACAAGACCATCAATAATTCACCTTCATCGGGAAGCATTATCTAACAGCCTTATAAAAATTTAAAGATTGTGGGTGACAACATGGAACCATGAAGAAAGTGCTTCGTAAGAGAACACTCCAGGTAGCAGCAATGCTGGAAACAGATATATCAAAGTGGATGAGGATGAGCCTGCAGTGACTGGTTACACCTAAAAAGTCAGACAGCTCTTTGAATTAAAAGACGGCCAACGAGAAGGAGCGCCTGCTCTTTGTCTCCGCACGCCGTCTGCGTGGCCGGAGGTGTAGACGTTTGCTCGGCTGTATTAGCGCCCAGGCTCATTCTCGCTGACAATAAAATCCCTCTAAACCAAGATCAATTACTCCCAGCTCTGCTGTAATTAAAATGTCCTAACAAAGGTCTTAGGACAGAAACCGACCCATTGAAAATAAGATCAGTCAGATCCCGAGTGATATCCACAAGAAAAAAAAAGAAAAGAAAAGGGGGCAATGAGCCCATAAAACTCAGCGTCTACGCATGACTGTGTAGCTCAAACCGAGTCTGCTCCAGCCCACAATAAGGTCAAGAAATGTTTTAGGTTAAAGCACAAGAGGCCACATGAAACCCAGATATGTTGCTGTTTTTAATCAGTGCAGAATAAAACACTCATTCATCTATACAATAATAAAAAAGAAAAACTCAGCTCATTACTGCAGCCACAGCTACTAAGGCATCAAATTATTTTTTTTAGTGATCTGATGCTTGACTATGCTCTATTGAAGAATGACAGAATGCTTATGCGTCTCCTAATTAAAACTCAGCAGTGGAGTGATTAGCAATCACAACTGCACTCTTCAAATATCAAGATCTGATTTGGTTGGCTGATCAACAACAAGGTTCCTTCTCTCGCTGCATCACACAGAGCCCGCACTCCCTTTCTCGCCACACTAAAGATGCCTTTGAAGTGGCAGAAAACAGCACAACTCCGCAAGAAAAGGCTCAGCTGAGTTTCCACTTCTATATTGGCTTTTTTACTTTTCCTTTTTCCCCCCCCTCTCCGCCGTAGTGCCATTTATGTTGCAACACTTTGGTTTTGGTTTAATGCTGCCAGTGATCACTAAACAGATTATACGCTGACACTGATGAACGCTTCCCCGTTTCAGTTTCTACAGGACGATTCATCATAGCATTACGCTAAGGTATAAAACATCAATAATATTACTTATGGCAACTACCAAAATGAAACCTGAAGGCCGCTCCCTTGTAGCGCCGACAAGAGACTATCCCAGACATCAAGAGCGAGCAAGATGGCTGACTTTACTGACACGTTGTGAAAGCACGCTCCATCCTGGGTAATAGATTCTTTTTGTACTGTGACTCCTCTTCCTCCTTATCCTCTGTGACAACGCCTGCCAGTCAAAGCCCAGGGAACGTTCAAGGGCTTTAACAACATCTCCTCACCTTGAAAATAGATTGGCTTCATCACAAGGCACCGACTGACACCAAATAGACATCAAATGGCTATTAGAGATGGCAGCCCAACTGCCTGCAGATTACAGGTGTTCTTGTGCTTTCCCCCCCCTTTTTTCTTAATGCACACAACAGCTCTACAAAACTGGCATTTGAAGCATTCTCTCTATACATAAAGACACAACAAGAACCAGATGCCGTGGGAGGTGACATTTAAGTGTTGCATGAGAGTGCTGGGTTTTATGATTATTGGAAGAAATCTGCAGCAAACTGGGGTGAGTGAAGGGGGCCTCGATGTAGTGTTTAATTCAACCTTTAGAGCCGCTTTGCAAGTGGCAAAATGTGTCTGTGCTGTTCACATGGAAGCACTTAATAGGAAAAAGCGAGGATGTCCATCACGTGCAGCAGCCCTGTAGATTACTCATTTGGACGATAAAAGATGAGTGCAGGCCTGTGCCAATTCCTTTATTTTCAATTCATTGAGAAATAACAAGGTTACACCCAAACCAAGTGACCACTTTTACATATTTATATGATTCTAGGCGACCGTGATTGAGGAACTGCACTAAAGCATCAGTTTTTAAATTAATTGCATAGTGCTATTTAGTGTTTTAAAGAAGTCTGAAGACAGATGACTTGTCAGATGTAGCTAATGCCAACATAAAGCCTCTAGTCTTTATTCTATACACTTCCTGTGACCTGTGCTATGATGTGGCGAATAAAGAACACTATCTTCTGCATCCCCTGAGACAGGGCAGCGTCCTATATGCTAATATAAGCCAGCGTTGGACAAGAAGCTTTGAGGGCGGCCCA
Source organism: Oryzias celebensis (assembly GCA_014656515.1). Taxonomy (NCBI): domain Eukaryota; kingdom Metazoa; phylum Chordata; class Actinopteri; order Beloniformes; family Adrianichthyidae; genus Oryzias; species Oryzias celebensis. Next base: position 78,522,976 of record BNCR01000001.1, read on the forward strand.
GACAGCCCACAGGTCAGCGCTAATCTTCTGATATATGGAGCCTAAACACCCGGGACACATCCATCACACACGGCCGACGGCTCCCCGACTGGGAGAGATCCACACACTCCAAAGGGTTAACACACATCCCAAAGGGACCTCTGATGATCCATCACTCAAGAACTAGCCTTTTTTTCGAGTGGAGCAGCCCACAACGACACTGAGGGGGCAGCTTTCCTATCCGAGTGCACACATAGAGCCAGTGTGACTGCTGGAGCCTAAGCTGAGAGCCTCTGTTGATCATTAAACATCCATTTTTAAACCAGTGGGGGAAAGTTAACCGTCATCTTAGACACAGGAGGTTGTGCTAAGAGGGGGAATTTTTCTCCCTCAAAAGTAGTTTCTTGACAAACAGGAACAAGCGTCCGATCATTGAGTTAACTGCCTTCCAGCACACGATCGTTTGTTCCACTTGTCTAACTTAAAACACTGTAAATAGTCAGAGTACGGCTTCCCTTAATGCAGTAGTCTGCAACCCTTTTTCAGGCCACGAACAGGTTTCATGTCAGAGAATATTTTCATGGACCGGCCTGTACAAGGCTGAAGAGGGAGTTTGATTTTTTTTTTTTATTTTAGCTTCCAGTTTCTGTCGACTTTTGAGGGTAAAGTTGATCTTCATCCTCTGTAAAATGTCTCCAGCTGCTTTAAACTACATCACTAGATGTTGTGTAAGAACCAGTAAAATGTGCTATAGATTTTCCCTTAGCTAAAAAAAAATCGGATGCCACCTTCAGCCCGGTCTGCCTTTTTCGCTATGATGAATAAACACCAAAAAATAAAATAAAAAAACTGTCACAAAAACTAACGTGTTTCTAATGTTTGAGCAACTTTATTAGCAACATCCTCAAACAGTAGACAGCCCCTTGCTGAATGTTATGCATTGTTATTATGTAGTGAGGGAACAATTACTGCAACAAAACCATATTTGGAGTGAAGACGTCTGTAAATAGCAGCTTTCTTTTATTTTGAAGTCGAAGGCTCTTCTTCTGTTTCCTCACTGACTCTTTTCTGCAAAATTAAACTTCCCAAATGTGTTTGTTATCTTGGGGGTTTTGATTTAGTGGTCGAAGCAACAGCTTTAAGAAAGTAGCAGATTGATTTTTGATATGTGACTAAGCGACTTGACGTGCACCATAAATGAGTCGGAAGTGGTGAAGAGAGTCCGGTAGTTTTCCAAAATTAAACTTCCTTCAGAATCAGACTAGAAATAAAACAGAAAAAATGCAGGTTGGATTTGTTTTCTCTGTACCAATCTGTGGCCCACGGGTCGAGGACCACTGCTTTAACAAAACAAAAACCTCCTTTTGTGTTTTTTATTCCTTGTCTAAGCAACAAGAAATAAGCCGTTTCTTTCAAGAAACAAATAAGTAAATAAAGCCAAGTGTCAGGTTTTGTGTGACCCTCTCAGACGCAGCCGCTTCTCTGGACTCCAGACCGTTCTGCAGCAAGCAGGAGAAAATCCATCTTACAGAGAGCACTGATGCCAATTACTTCTCTGACAGCAGCCTCCACCGAGCAGAAAGCTTGTACCTCTCCTCCTCCTCAGCAGCTTTTTAGTAATTTGAACGACCAGGCTCAGGCTCAGCGCCGCAGCATGGTTTCCACTCCACCTTTACTTTTTTCTTGACTGGACAAACTTACCACAGTTGCTCCTGCCTTATCCACCTCCACATACAGAATGCGGGCGGCTTGTTCTTGGGGCTTTGTTAGAGCTGAGAAACAGAAGAAACCTCTAACAGAAGGAGAGAATTACACCAAAAATTCCCCAACCAATGCATCCAGTATACAAAATGAATCCGATTCCAAAGCCATTGATGATTACTCATCCCTTCCTGCAGCCTGTCTCTCTCTGTCCATTGTTTGTCCAACTTTCCACCACGAGCGAGTTGAAGAAATTGGACAAGACAGCAGTCAGGCCTGCCTTGATAGAAGATGGCAGGTGACGTCTTGCTTTTTCCTTTTTTTTTCCTCCACCTTCCTGCTCTTTGTGCTTCAAACTGGAAAGAGCCCTCCCGCTCCTACCGCTCTCTCCGGGGTTTTGTGATGTTATTTTGGCCAAACAAAGGAAGGAGAGGAAAGAGCGAGCTCCCTTCTCCGGCCTGTTGGGGAGCAGTTGGCTCGCGTTAGCGCCCAGAACCCTCAACCATAAAGGGGCCACCAGCCCCTCCAGCACTTTTAATGGCATTTACTATCTCTGTGTAATAACATTTCCCTCTGTTGTAACCCATGCTGATCCTATTTTCTGGGGAAGATCACGTACGATTTGAGGAACATGTCCTCTCCTAAATCTGTAGCGCCATAGCATTTATTAGTCTACTTTGATCCTTGGACTACATTTGATGAATAAATTGTGCAAAAAAGAGGAAAGAAAATAGGAATCTATCAAAATAAACAGAGTCTTGCTGCACTTTTCCTCTAACAAATAACAGCTGCACAAAATCGGAAACAAATTTTATCACGGAGACAGAAAAACAATCAGACACCAATAGGCGCTCAGTGTCGCACAAAGCATGAATTCTCCACGTCTTTACATCTTCACTCAATCAGTGTCAAATTAAACCATTCAGTTTTCAAGAAGGCACTTGAAAGCAAATTCATTTCTGAGCATCTAAAATGCAGACTGCTGTGGCGAAAATCAGAAAATGCAGAGAGAGATTTTCCGCAACTTCTTAATGTTTTTGGCTTTTTGGCTCGACACAATCCCTCTTTTCTCCGTGCAACCTTTGACGGCATTTTCTGCTCGCGCTGAGGAAAATGTTTTTAGCAGAGAAAATGTTTCTAACGTGGCCTCAGAGTCTCGAATTTCGCCCCGTAAATGTGTAGCTTTTAGTGTTTTAATTATGGCCAAACAAAAATCCAAACCTAATCTGCTTCCAACACAAACACTTAGTCCTCACACGGGCACAGAACCGAGCGGCGTGTCCACAAATCCTGACGGGAAACCTCCTCCAGCACCACCAGCGACACCAAAACCAGGAGCAGCAGAAGCAATGCCTCTTTTGGAGGAAATGTGTGTGTGTGTGTGGGGGGGCCTGGTAGCTCAAGTTCTCCCTTTTGAAATGCAGACACTTTGATATGGAAATTGGCAGTTACAAAAACCTGCTAGAATTCACACTAGTATGCACTGAAACCATTTGCGCAATGTGAGATGAGATGGCACTTCCTCCCAGAAAGACAAATGGACCAAACCAGCATGTCTGGATGGGTGAGAGATGGAGTAGAGGGTGGAGGAGTTGTTGGTGTGTGTGTGTGTGGGGGGACCATTTGTCCCCCACCAACCCCACCCTGTCCAGTCTGAATTCCAACTGTTTCAAAAAGTCTTAGAAAATGGGGCACCGATATGAAAGAAGCCCGTTGGCAGAGGGGGAAACTTTTCAACCCAAGACTTTTTGTTTGGTCTTCCAAAATGGCCGGCGCCTCAATCAGAAACTTGTTCAGCACATCCCAATGTGACTGGATTTGATTTGCGTCATGGCGGTTTTTCACTCTGTGTGTAAGGTTCCATTCCTTACATTTTTTTTATTGAATACACTTTATGTTACTGACAAAAACAGCAAAAACTCTAAATTAATGCAGAATTTTCCAAAAAATCAATGTATTTTTTCACCAGGAGACTTTCACTTGGCTAAATTGTGCCTAATGTTCCCCAGTTTCCTGATTTTGGACAGGATTTTTGTGTTGTGTGTACATTGTATTTATCTTGACAGTAAAGTCAAGCTCTCCAGTGATTTCTTACTGAGGTCTGTCATCTTTAAAAGGCTCACGGAGGAATGAAAGATGGTTCCTCCAGCCCTAAAAAACTAAGTATAAGTGTGTGTGTGGGGGTGTGTGCGTGTCCCATCATCACACATGGCTGGCTCAGGTCTGTGAATTATGCATGTCCTGTGAAATGATCTTATTTTACAGCAGCAAGATGGAGAAGTAAATGGAGACAGTAGCATCCAACTCCTGAGCTCCACGGCGTCCCAGACTGGATGTCTGTGTGTGCCCCCTCCTATGAACAGCCCTGTTTCTTAAAGATCCCCCTTTAATGCATTTTTCTGCCTTTATTTTAAATCCAGTTACTGTTTTGAAGAATCAAAATAGTGCTGTTTCCTTAAAATATATGAATTTTCCACGAATCTAAGAAAAAACCGTGTGCCCTTTTACATGTAATTACATGAAACTTCGCATAAGTTGAATTGTTGGTGATGCAGACCCTACAAATAACATCATCCTCCACGGGCTGTGTATTGATCTCATCAGTTTCCAACTGCTGGAGCAGCCCGTGGGGCCGTTTCGTGACATTTGCCTTATTCCATCTTGGGAGTGTAAATAAATGGTATTGATTGGACGAGCAATAACCCAGCATCTCCCCTGAAAGACCCAAACATGCGCTCCTGAAGGCTACTTACAGTGCTGTGCCAAAAAAACACCGATCCCGGCGTGGAGTGGAGTGGGATCCAGTTCGGTTGAGGCCCCCCCACCAAAACCTCTTCTCCGTTTTAAAAAGAAGCCACCAGAAACTAGAGAGAACCGTCCAGGGCTCCGCTGCATTCTTCACTGTGAACAGATGTGGCGGATCCACGAGGCAGGTTTCTGCGCTTCCACCAGCCGATGCGCCCGGGACCGGACGGGTAGCTCCATGGCAAAAAGGATCTGTTCAAAAGTAACGATCGTCCTCCTCCTCCTCCTTCTCCTCCTCCTCCGCCTCCTGTGCGTGCACACAGACTCCTTCCGACGCTGTGGACAGACTGCATGAAAAGGGAGCACTTCAAGGAGACGAGATGCGCCTCAGTCTGGCTGAGGAGCGCAACTCTGCGCGCGCCGGGTCCCTCCGGAAGTCTCCGACGGTCTGAGTCTCTGATGTACGGGGCAGAGCGCGACTTGTTTTAGTCCGTCTGTGGGTGCGCTGCCGGTTCCTCCCTCTGCGTCTCATCCACACGCCGCGCAGACAGCCGGACTGGAAGCAAACAAGGCGAGGAGCGACGGCGCACCGGTCCCCTGCTCTGCAGCAGCTGGCTGTGCAGGGCACCGTGCAAAAGCTGGCGCGGAGCGCAGCGCCGCCACGGAACGGACCGGATCCTCGTTAATTAGGGAGCTAATGCTGCTGCTTCAGATCTGACGCAGGTGTAAAAGCACAAACAGGTTTTGTTTTCTCCAGGTGATGTAAACAATCCACAAAGTGCTTTTTTTTTTTTAAATCAGCTTTCCCCTGGTTTCATCAGGGGAGGCAACCAAAAGTGCAAGGCTATTAATTAACAAAAATCCATGCTACTCATGTAAATAAAATACTAATTTTAACCCTATTAAAATTCCAGGAGTGTGGGCAGAGGCTTTCACCTGGATGATTAGTAGGAATCAAAACAGCACATCAGCATAAAAATAACGAGGCTGAAGAAACATTATTCTAACTGACTGAGACCCAATCACTTTAGGCCTAGAAGGAAACAGCAACGTGACAAAAATAGATCAAACAAATTAACCACAAAATGTTGTATGTTGACAAAGGAAGTCAGCTTTTAAAATAATCTTTCAAAAACTTTGATAATCTTTTTAAATACCGTGAAACATGAGGAACAGTAACTTGCAGCACATCTGGCTGCACGGCTGATCCGTGGGTATTGCAACATTGAGTGAGTGCAACGATCAGTTTCAAGAAGGATTTCATTCATATCATAATTAACGATTGCCGATCCGATTCATTATCAATTTGGGTTCGTTTGGAAAAGTCAGAGTCACTGACCTTAAAAGGATCCAGGACATTTTTAGACAAAACTTCAACCGGTGAGACTCCGACATAAATACCTGGTACTGAATAGTGCAGGTGAAGTTTTCCAGATTCCTTGCATTTCTTGCAAGATCAATCAAGTGTAAATTAAATATATGAACAAACAAACAAGATTTAATCATTCATGAATCATTTTAGATCCATGAATTTCAGCTCATTGTTGTTTTTCCATATCAAAATAATCCAAAGAGACCATTATCAGAACATTCTACCACACGGTATGGTCACATGTCTTTGCTAAATTCAAAGAGTTTTCCACACATTGGACTGGATGGTGGTCGATCAGTTGAAACTTGGACTTGAAACAGAACCACCGATGGGGGACCTTTCTGTGTGGAGTTTGCATGTTCTCCCAGTGCACGTGTGGGTTTTCTCCAGGGACGCTGGCTTCCTTCTACAGTCCAAAAACATGCTTTATAGACTGATTGGTGATTCTAAATCGTCCCTAGCTGTGAAAACCAGTGTGCATGTGGCCCTGCGATAGACTGGCGACCTGTCCAGGTTGTACTCTGCTTTCGCCCACAAGCGGCCGGGTTAGGCACCCACGTGACCCCAAAAGGGACAAAACGGGTTCAGAAAATGGATGGATGGATACTGTGAAGCATGAGGACCAGTAACTTGAAGCACATCTGGCTGCATGGCTGATCTGTGGGTATTTGCCATGTAAAGTGACTGAAATTGCGTTTTAACTTCAAAGCTCTTCACTTAACCCCAATTTCTGAAAGAAACACATCTATCGGTGAACAAAAATGGCACCCAAACTGCTGGTACACTGACAGTGATGTTCCAGCGTTGCCTCGAAGCAGATGTTGAGCAAACGTTCAGCTTTCATCCATATGTTTATACGATGAAATCATGTCATTGTAGTGACTTCATTCATTCCTGTCAACACCAAAGAATCTAAAACAGCATCTTGGATCTCACAAAGTTCTTTTGAAACCACCATCAGGTTTTTTTTTTATACAATAAAAGTTGAATTTGTGCATCTTATCACATTAGGACTTATATATGAGAATAAAAAAATAAGTAACCCTTAAATTAGAAGTTATGGTTTCAAAAACAATCCATTCCGGTGTGAAAATGTAAGAATACTTTCACAAAATAATCACAGTTTTTGTCTGCACATATAAGCTGCAGTACACTGATCAAAAAAATCAAGAATCCTGCAGGGTTGCAAATGTTTTAGTTGTTTACTGCAAAATAAATGTATGTAAAACCTCAAAGACTTAAGCAGAGAAAGTATGTCTGTAAAAAACATTTGCGCAGCATTCCCTCATGCAGATGAGTTTCAAAGAAGAGTGGCAGAGCCCTGTGTTGTGTCCTTTTTCAGTTTTGCTGATTTTGTACTGTAAACAACTGAATTAAAGCCAGTGGTTGCTTGGAAAAGCTGGTTGTCTACGGTTTGTCCAACTCTCTAAAATGCAACTCTTTCGCTAATTGGTCAGCTTTGATGATAATCAGGCTTTAAACATTTGTGGTTAAAGGGCTAAATCATGCAATACCACTGGTATGTCCTTTAATTTTGCATGAAACACAAGACGCCACACATGCAGTTGGTAAAAAGTGAATTTTTACATGAAACAACCATTTCTGTTATAAACAGTTATTTGTTTTTTTTTCCTCACAAAGACTTCTGTGTAAATCAGAAACAGGTTTATTTTGCTGAAAGCTGCGATTTATTCAAACGTTTTAAATGACTAAAAGCCTAAACCAAACTAAAAAAACAAGCAAAAGTGGGCAGTGGGTATAAATGAATAAAATGTAAAACACAACAAAGTCTGGAAACTACTGGTTTGGACAGGAAATAAATTGTCTCCCCTGAATGCCAGTTCTTTGAGGCAGTCCTCTATAATCCCACTCAGTCTGTTAAAACTAAACCACTCTGCTTCTAATCTTTTCTCTTTCAATGCAAACAAAAAAGGGAGAAAAAATAAACAAGAAAACAAATGAAGAGTTTTTGCTCAGAGGGAATTTTACAGGCCAAACAAATATGTGCTAAAACAGCCTTTATCGTATTGAAAGTTTTGAATGGACCGGCTATGCATGAACCATTTGGTGTTCAAATACGTAATTGTTAATAATCCCACAAAACAAATTAAGAAACATATTTGCTAATGTATTATTTTTGCAATTCATAGTTTATTTAAGTCAGAATTATGCAGAAAGGTTCCCTTGCTTTTAATTAATTTAATTCACAACACCTGAAAAAGAAAATTGGATTCTGACTTTAGAATGGAAACATCCAAGTTCAGGTTTTCACCATGAAACTATATCGCAAAGCTAAAGATTTCAGCACAAGCTGAACAAAGATTTGCATTAAATTGTCATTTGCAAACAAATCGGATATGTTTTTAATGACAAATGCAACAACAACATCCCCAATTCCTCAGACATGATTTGTTGACTGTGCTGGCTGTGGGCCATAAGGACCAAAAAACAGTGTTTCTTCATCATAATGGTTTGATTTCTACCATCATTAGAACCATTAGACCCCTGAGGAGCCTGAGCAGGGCAGCACTGCAGGCCCCACCTGAGCTGGGTCCTGCATGCACGTGGAGGCACCTCAGCACAGCTGCCGTTTTTATTTATTTGTTTGTTTATTTTTGATATCCAGGTTGAGCTCTTGTCATTTTCCCTCTAAATATCAAGCGAAGTTTGTGTTGTCATTTTCTCAACAAGCGATGTGCTGGAAGGAAAAAAGATCTGCGCCGCTGGTTTATGATAACATTTTCCTCTAGTTTCTAAAGTTCAACCACATGCAGCTTCCTTTTGAACATGATATTATATAGTTAGTAGGAGATTTCACTCTTCCCAAACACCGCTTCCTATTTTTAGACCCTGTTTTGCAGCATTGTAATAAAAGAGCCGCCTCAGCGGTGCAAATTCAGGCAAGGGGTGTATTTACCTAAGAAAAAACAGTCTGAGAGCAAACACTTGATCGCCAAGTATTAATATTCAAAATGTCACTTATCCTCTGCACAACAGCCAAAAAACATAGCCGGGTCAGTGGTCTCTGTTACACGTGGCTTCAATAAAAAAAAAAAAAACAAAAGGAAGGAAAACACACAGCCCACTGGTCACGGGGAAAAGGGAATTTGGGTCGAATTAACCAGGTGGAAAGTGAGAGGTTTAAAGCAAAGTTGCATGAATTTTTAAAGTGTAGTTTTTCCTAATAAAAAACAAAGTAAAATAAAAACAGATGTGATGATGCTGATCCTCTGGCACATTTTCTTATTTAGAGAAACAATGTTTATGTATAGCCTAATACTAGAAGTGTAAACTCTCTGTTTCATTTGAACTGACCCAGGAGAGCTTGTCTTGCTTGTGTTTTATTCATTGTGGTCAACACACTATATATGTAAATACACACAACCCGCCCTTGTCTCTGTTTTCTCTTCCTCCTCATTTTTTCTTCTTTTTTTTTTTGTGAAGTCTGATGAAGTTGTCAGAAAATGCTTTGCTTAGCTTTTTTCTCACCGTGGCCTGTCATTCTCGTCTAAATTCAGGGTGCAGTTAAAACCCAAAGCAATATCACAAAAGGACCAAAAGCACGCCGCAGTTAAGCTGCTGACTCATCTGAAGAGGGCAAATAAGTTTTTCCTGAAAACAGACCGGACGCTGTAAAATACACCTTTAGGAGCCATCAGTTGAAGCTGCCCTGAAGTCTTCAAAGCCCTCGAGGAGCACAGAGCTTTCTTCTTCCATTCATTCCCCTCACTTGCTGCCATAACTTATGCTCCACATGTCTGCTTTATTCGTTTTAATTAACAACAGGATGAATAACTCCTGTCCATAGATGCACATGACATCAACCTGCGATTGCTTGTGGTTGCTAGGAAACTGCTTTCCACACAAATCCAGCTAAATGCAAAGCTGCAATGAGCATCACACTGACTTTTTTCCAATCAGAAAAACATTTTCTTATTGAATGTGCTCTATGTAAACTAATCGTTCATGTTTGCTGAAATGATATTTTCTAAATGTTGCTAGTTTAGCTAGTATCAAAATAAAAGAAAAAAAGGTTTTCTTTACTGTTTGGGTTAGTTAATCACCATGAGGATTTTTTACATTTGCGTGCAGATACCTGCGTTTTACTGAAGTTTGACACATAACACCACGCATCTCTGTTTCATTACAAATGCAAAGCTTTTCCCCCTTCACTGTAGTTTTTGTGATTTGCTGTGCTGGACATCATCGACTGCTTGCAGACTGAATTGCTGATACATGTTTGTATATAAAATAATGTCTGATAGAAAACTTCCAGGTCATCTCTGCTCTTGTCTTTCTTGCAGCTCCTGCAGTTTTTATTTTCCAATTGCAGCCATTTTTGAAAAAATTATTATGTATTCTCTGTAATAACACTTATAATCAATAATATTATTTTAAATGGTACATTTAATGGTACATTTTTATGTCTGCTTATTCTCTTTTGGGATCCCGGGGTGGAGCCTTTCCCAGATACTGCTGGGTAATCGGCAGTCTGCCTCTCCATAAGGGCCACAAAAAAAGCAGACATTCACACCTAAAAGACAATTTAGAGACATCTAAATCTTCAAAAAATGTTATTGTATTGGAAAAAATTTTCTGCTCAAAACAAGCTAAAAAATATAGAAGATATGATTTTTTTTCTCTCTTATTAAAATGGAAAAATCTGCTAATGAAACTAGAAGAATTTTGGTAATATTTCATAAAACAATTCTGGGTGTCTTGCTATTTTTAAGAGAAAATTATTTTTCATTATTAGCTATAAACACTCTGGTTTTGTGTTTTTAAAATGCTCAAAAATAGTTTAAAATCTTTAACGCTGGTAAACGCTTTCCCCCCAAATATATCCTATTTTAGGCTCTACAACAGTCGAACTCTTTTTTCTAGACCCCATTTTAAAGATTAGAATTACACATTTTAAGATCAATTAATTTTAAAGTTAAATTTGTTCACTTAAACTTATGTCTTAATTCTGTCAATCATTTTACTGTATTCTGAGTCAAATAAAAACTTGCCAGTTTTTCTAAATCAAGCAAATGCATCTTTTTAAACAGGGCCACTCACCAATAAAACTTCAGCTTAAAAATATTGCATAGTTTGTTTGTTTGTTTATTTGTTTAGAAATATAGCTTAAAATAAGATGCTTTCAAGATCAAATGATTTGACAATATTCAGGATTCATTGTTTAAAACCAGATGTTTATCTCATTGAAGAGTTACTAGTAAGTTTGTTTAAATTAAGTGTAATAAGTTATTTATTTAAACAAAAAGCTGGATAAAAAGGATTAATTCTAGGCCCACTGCTTTTCAGTATTTACATAAAAAATCTGTAATGTTTCTAAACTTAAAAAAGGTAAAAATTCCCCTTTTTTGCTGATGATACAGACATATTTCCTTTTATAAAATGTAGGTGTTATTTTAGTTGTTATTTTATTCCTAGATTTTTATTAGCACTTTTTTTATTAAATGGATTTCTTAATTTCTCAAATGAGTTTTTATATGTTGTGTGATTTTTTGTTGTATTTTCTTTTCAATAAATGCTTGAAATAAACCAATAAATCAGATCCAATCAAATCAAAATCAATCAAATCATCTGGTGAGATTTTGTGTTTTTGCAGTATGGACTGTGGAGTGCATGGGGAAACCCCCCCCACATCAGCAGAATGTGCAAACTCATAGAAATTACCCAGATGGGATTCAAACCTTCTCCTTGTTAGGCAAGAGTGCTAACCACTTCACCACAGTGCATTTTTTTATTTAAATATGAAACAATTTTTGCATTAACAAATACATTAACTTCTTTACATCTGATTGTGTTTGGTATTGTAAAAAAGTACATGCATTAAAGACAGACTCTCTCTTAAATCCTCTGGAGAAACTGCAATGGATTATGGGAGTCATTTTAGCAAATTGTAGTGGAGTTTTTCTTTGACGTTTGTTTTTTTTTTTTTTTTCCCACAAAGACACACAATCTCAGACATTCAAGATCCTCCACCTCTAAGTGTTGTCTTTGATATTGTTCCACTCATCTGTTGTGTGTGTTCTCGCTCCAAATGTGCCACTCACATAATGATGGAGGCAATAACGTGGGCCGTTTGAACAAACAACTATGCGGTAAATAACAAAGATGGAAAAGTTGTGGTAAATATGTCTTGAGTCATTATTGGATGGTTTTACTCATTAAGATCAAAAGCCACAAATTCAAAGGCACTCTAAAACCTTGAAGGGGAGAACCTTTTATTAAAGAAAAAAAAAGAAAAAAATCAAAGGATTTGACTTCCTGAGGATTTCTGTGGGATTTGTTGAGCTCTTGTTCGGAGCAAGAAGACGGTCTCTATGAAATTCTTCATTACTAAGGTGACTGATGTATTATTTTATATTTATCTAATCTCACATGATGCAAAAATGATCAAAAAAGGGGGCATAGACATGAAAAATGTATGTTATACTAGATAACAAAATAATGAAAACTTTTAACATGATAAGGTAGCCAAGCAGATAATGTCAGACTCAAATCATGATATTTAATAGGTTTAAGAGATATTTCTTTAATGTCCCACTCTGATCATCTTTTGATCTATTTTCAAAGTTTTCCCAGTGATTTTTTAATTATGATGATGCTGTTTTCAGTCAAAATAAATAAAAAAAACTGTTGTTTTCTAGGACATAGTTTCTGCAGAGCAGCAGGAGTTCATTACAAATTTACCTATATGTTGTTGGTGGAGCTGTTGCTGTTTAGAAAGCCCACCCCCATTTCCCGTCATCCATCTGTTTGACTACTCTCCCACCAGCTATCAATCTTAGCTAACATTTGAAGGAAGTTTTATTTTGAAAGACCATCGAATTCTGTTCACCACCTCTGTTTGTCTTGATGTGTCACATGACATAAAGCGGCTGCCCGAAAATGTATTTGCAAAGTTTCTTTGGGGAGAAAAGAGCCAGTGAGGAAACCGAAGAAGAGCTTTTGACTTCAAAGAAAAATAAAAGTGCTGTTTATAGACAAAACCAAGAGTCTTTCTCAAAATACGGACTTATTGTTGTTCCCACGGACCTAGCAGTTCTGCCTAATGTGCTGCGACTGACTTTTAAACGTTTCACATACACTGAAGATTAATTTAGACCAGCAAAGCTGACAACTGAAAGCTGTTTAATACCACTTTCGTAAATAATAAAAGGTAACTGTACCAATTATAATGGAAATTTGAGCAATATTTATTTTAAAATGGATCTTATCGGAGTGTATTTGTTTTGCTCTCTTAGATCGTTAAGGAATGCTCCAATATTTGAGGTTCTACTAAAATGTGACCTTTTATTTGTGCAGATATTACCTTGTGTAACGGTTTATATTTTGTCTTATTTCAAGTGCACAAAAACTGATGGAAATTCATCTTGACGCACATTGCTGCATGTCCGCACGCATTTTAATTGCGTCCAAAGCTAAAAATGTAGTTGTTTTTTACAGGGTATTTTAAGGGGTAATTGTGAAAAAAGGCAACGTTGGAAAACATTGCAACAGTAATTAGTTTTAATTTAATGTAAGACACACTGAAATGGTCTTACTTCAGTGATTTTGTGAACACGAAAATGTAACTTTAACTGGGCAGAAAAGATCTTCTGCAACTTTACATCTCATACCCATTGTGGAAAGCTAGTGTTAGCATAAATTAGAAGAATAAAAATCTCAATTATCTTCATAATCAAACAAATAGCATTCAATGAAGTACTTGTAACCTTTGTCTAACTTTGACCGGGTTGTTAGAGAGAAATGATCCGTTTAAGTTCGTCCATACGTATTTGGTGAAGCTGCTATGCAGTATTCTGCTGACAGGATTACTTCCACTTGTATTTTAATTTGTAGAACGATCTAACAGAGGAAAAAAAATACAGTTAGGTAGGACATTTAGAAAAGAAATATTTTACAAGTTTCTGTTTTAATTGCTAAAGTTGCATTTTATAATCAACGCAGCATTGTGTTAAACAGCCTGGATTAAGTTTTCTGTATTATAATGATATTCTATGAAAAAAAGAAACTGTAATGTTGCTTTTATTGATTTGTTACAAATCAGAAACAGCAAATCAACAAATTTGTTTCATTGAAGTCTTTGTCACTTGCAAAAAAAACCCCAGAATAACTGATGTTTCAGACTTTTTTAAACTAAATTGCTTTTAGTAGCATTTTAATGTAATTTTTTTTTCCAGAAACTGGAAAACAACTGGTTAAAAACAATAAATGCCAACATAGACCCCGTTTGGACCGGTCCGTGAAACTATTGCTGGACTCTAAACTGGCTTGTAGCCTGAATTAAGGTTGGAGACCATTGTTCTACATGACAGATACACTCTTTTCCAAACAGCATGTTCTTTTTTTGCTCCTGATTCACAATGATTTGAATAATGAAATACTCAAAAATGCAATTTGAGCTTAATTTTCTTTATATTTCCTCCATCATCAGAAAAATGCTACAAAAACAGGTTAAAAAACATGATTTGCATTGGAGTGAGTATTTCAGGGCAGCCAATCAGAATTAGTCACAGTGTATGTTCTACAAAAATAGGTTTTATGATAAACAAAATTGAATTTTTCAATCTGGAAAGGTGCACATCTTCCTTTAGCTTTGACAGGTAAGGGTGCAGAGGTATAATTTGAGCGTTTTCTGAAAATGTCAATACAATATCCTGACGAGCATAGCGTGCCAATTTCCTTCAGACCACAGAACCGGCTATCGTTCAACAAAAAGAAAAAAAAAAAAAGGTAACATCTGACAGTGTGTGAACAGAGTCTGGAAATATCCAGAGATTCCACAGCGAGTGAGCGTGCATGCTAATGATCCCTGCAGCTTTGTTCTCCTCCCCAGCTTGCTTTGGAGTTTGTGGACGTCTGTGAAAAAGGCCTTCTGAAATTACAGCAAAAACACATTAATTAGGAATCTATTTGCACTTGTTTGTAGATATATATATATATATATATATATATATATATATATATATATATATATATATATATCATGCTTCCTTTAATCTGAATCCTGTGCAAGGTCAAGAAGCTTTATTCAGTGATGATATTTGGTTTTGCTTTCACCTTTCTTTAAGAGCTAATCGGCGTTACTTCCTGTCATGTGTTTAGAGATATTGCCTTCTCATGCATGGTTGTTAATGCAGCCCGCTGTGCTTGCTTACTTCACATCTGCTTTGAGTTCTTCCCATCATGTCTCACCTTTGTTCTGCCTCGGCTGTACACCTTGTTAACAGCCATGACTCTCCCAGTAGCTCAGGCACAAACACATAAACCCTCTGATTTGGGTCATCCTGTGCCAAATCTTAAGTGCCGTTTCTGCATATTAGCTGTAGTTCTCTGTATCATGTTGTGTTTACAAGCCTTTCTGTTTTCGTTTGACTGCAAATGCTTTTGGTTTTGAATCAAGTTGATGCCTATGAACCTGAATTTGTGTTTTTTTCCATCACACACACTGAAGAAATATTTGCTAACTTTGCTCTTGAAGTTAGAGGGCTCGATATGCAAATGAAGTGAAAGGAATCGCAGTATCACAAGAAAGTTTTATACAAAGAATCTGCTGAATCTGTTGGTGCAAATGAAATACATCAAAGAGTCATTTGCAAATATGCAGTCACTATCTTATTGGCAGCGTCTCATCCTTGTTTGATGAAGTGAAGCTCTTAGAAAAAGTGAGGAAAAATTCAAAGAGCGATTCCTGTCAGAGGAGTTTTTGATCAAGGGGAAATTGAAAGTTGTAAACTAACAGAAACTGCATTATTTTTTTCATAAAAATTTAGAGCGGAAGGCAGAAGAAAGAGTAAGAAACAAAGTTGCTTCGGATAAAAGAGAGTTCTAAATGATAAAAAAAAAAGGGGATCGCAACACAGTCTGCAAAGATGGATCAGTTTTTTGTGATGTTGTGTTTCACTGAAAAACACCACACATCAGATTCACTCAAGCTTTTTTAAAAAATAAATCCAGACATGAGCCTACAAACTAGCTTAACCAAAAAAATTTTTTTTTATTTGTTGCTCAGTGAACTTCAGTAACTTAAATGTCAAACTACTTGATGCGTGCAAAAATGTAAAACTTTTTTTTTAGACGTAGTGTATTGTGTAGTGTTTATTTATAACAGGATGCAGTCAGAACTGAAGGATAAAGCTGCTTCGCTCAAAGCATCAACAGGCAGATTAGTAAAAAGTGTTGATTTGGGGACACTTTGTTAGACACTAATGCTGTGACGCTAGCTTGTTAGCTGCTAATGCTATGGTGCTAACTAGCTGTTCTGTGTCCTGTGTGATCACGGACCGGTTTAAAGTCAGACAGTGTTTTCATGGACCAGCCTGTAAGACGGATAAATACAAGATGAATTCATAGAACATTCCTAAAAATGTTATTTTATAAATAATAGAATTGAATCCACTGTTTTGGCAGCGTATATGTAGCATAACAGTCTGTGTTACACTGAAAACCGTGACCAGTCAGATGTTGTGCTCAATCCTTCCGCCTCCATAAAGCTGTAGCTTTCATTGCTATAATGATAATGACAATAACCCAAAATATTCTACTGTTTTTCAGACGTTTTTTGTTATGATTTGTAATAAAATGTGATCACCTGGAGTCAGAATTAGAAAATCTTAATTAAATCTGTCCTTGTATTCTCAGCATGTGTGAATTTGAGTTTACAGTTTGATGACAGTAAAGATGTGTTTATACCATTTATATATAAATTACTTTTATGCTATTTCATTTTCCTAAACAAAAAAAAAATCAGAACATTTTCTAAAACGTAAAATGCCTAAAGATATTTCTGAGTAAAATAGTGTTAGAATATGGTCGATAAAATATATATATATATTTTTTTTATCAACCAGCCACTGGGCTAGTCTCTCAAAAATAAAAAAATCCAGCCACTGTGTGGAGGTATTTTAGTTATTTAAAATCTACCAAAAAACATAGTTTGGTGCACTGCAAATTGTGCATAGGAAATGTTCCTTCTAAAAATGGAAATAACACCAACCTTTTCTATGACCTAAAGCAGTGCCACCGAGCATGCTCTTGTTTCCAATAAAAACGACAAACTTCAGACTTTCACAGCAGCAACAGTCTAAACTACCAGAAGAAATTCAGAGGATCTTTTTTTAGATCCCAGATTATTCATTGGATGATGACAAAAATGTCAATTTTATGTTTGTTCGGTAAAACTTGAAAAAATTAGAACTTATTTGTAGATGTAATGCTTTGTTTTTAAATGGAACTGATCAAACAGTTTAGTGTTCTGTTTTATTGATGTTCTCTTTTGAAACTTGAAAGCTTTTGCTTTAATTTTCAGTTTAATTTTTAATATTTATGCCTTTTTTTAGTTATCTGTTACATCATGTTCCTTCAGTGTATCTGTAATGTTTACGGTATGATGGGAAATAACGATTTAAATCTAAACAACCTGCTGATGATTACACATTTCTCTAATGAGCAACAGAGTATTCAAATTTGACTGATATTCTTATTTGAATGATATTGTGATATATATTTTTCTCACCTGATACGAAAAAAACACTACAGTAATATAAAAAAAAATTCGCTCTCGCCCAGCTCTTCTTTGAAGTATCAAAAAATCCTTAATTTTAGGCTGCATAGCATTCAGTTTGCAGTAATTACAGTTAACTTTTTTGGGTTATTTCTCCCTTCTTGAATGATTTGGTTTTCATATTTTGATATCTTATAAGATTTCTTTGTAGTTAAAAATGACTTGCTGCGTGGACAGATAATTTCACTACTTTCTAGTGATTTTCTTCTTCAGATTAGTGTTTTTTCCTATTTTTAGGCTACCTGTTTTTGCAGTGAAAACTTAAACTGTTAATTAGTGTTTCACATAACCCTTGAACTTCAGAAAGGTAAAATAAAAAACGGATAAAACCAGAAAACAATAAAAATATCAGCAAGATTCAGTGTAACACAGAGTACATTTTGTATATTTTTATTTAATCTTTTTAGGGGATGCTCAGAATTTCTGGATTTTGGTGTCAGTTTGATTGGAACACACTCAAAAAAATCCACTTACCTTGCACAGTCCCCTGAGATTTGATTGAAAGAAGTTAGACAAAACTATGAAACAGCACTCAGTTTTCTTCAAAGGATAAAATCTGACAGGCAACATGGAACCAGACTTGTCCCTTGTCTACCTCCTTTGCTGCCTGAGAACAGTTCCCTTTTCCTCCAACCTTAGAATGTCTGCAAAAAGGCTCTGATATGGGGAAAAGCCCCGTACAAATAAATATAATGTACCAGAGCGACTGCTCTCCAACTGTGTGATTAGCTCCAAAAACCTCGCTGCGTCTCAGCCCAAAAAAATCAAGCTTATCTGAAATAGGCATCACAATCTGTAGTCTAGCATTTTAAAGCACTTGGGAACATTTGTTTTAATTTAGTTTCCAATGCTAAGGGTTTTTCTTGTGTGTGTATGTGGAGAGTGTTGTGGCGCTGTGTAACAAGTCTGTGTTGTCCCACAAAGAGGGCTAAAACAGAAAATTGGAAACAGATGCTCATTGTTCCTGCATGAAAAGCAGAGAGAGGAAAAAGGAAAGAAAAGCCTTGCAGAATCTGATGTTGCTGTTCAGCGGTAGCAGATTTAAGCTTAGTTAGGTTTTCTTCATAGTTGTGCAGATCTTTGAAAGTACAGAAAAGCACACCAAACTGCAAAAAAAAAAAAAAAAAATCCATGTGAAGTGCTTCCCTGAATCCAGCCTCTGCTCTGACTTGGATGAAAATCAAGCAAAGCTCAGGTTGGAAATACCTGGGTGACTTTTTGGGCAAAAAAAAAAAAAAAAAAGAAAAGAAATGGGTCATCTTTGTGTTCCAGGGAGAAGATTTCTGTCACTCAAGCATGAGTTCTGGGATGGCGTCTAATTTTAGCGCTCAGAGCCCAGACACATACCATACGGTTTAACCCTTGCACAAACACAGTCGCAATAAATAATAAATGCGCCAAACAGGAAGATATTATCCACTCAAGGGTTGGTTGGAAGTCAATCATTTGCAAAGCGGCTCACAGGGAAAATTAGGCTCTGTGAACCGATTATGCAAAAATGCGAATGGATGCAAGAAGAACACAGCTAGCCTTGAAGTGAGGTGGGACTTGGAGGCGACATCCGCCCCTTTTTGGAAGCTTCAGCTCAATTAGACTCAACCGTTTGTCTCTTACAACAGATTGCCTTTATGAGTTTGACTGAAAAAGTGCAGCCTGGAATAAACCTACCGTACCATTTTAATCAAGACATAACAATTCCAATAAGCCCCTTAGCATGTGGCTGATTAAACCTTCTGACTGTGAATAAACTCACTTCGCCTGAAAGGAAATAAGGCAAACATTAAAGCTTTTAGTGAAAAGATTGACTCAAATTAGAATTTTATCAAGCTGAATTCTATTTATCCATAAATAGTTGTTGATATAACTGAAATGAGTGACAATAAAATGATAAAAGGATCATTCTTGTAATTTAGCTCATGTTCTACCCTATTATTTTGTCTAAATAAAAGGCTTTTGTGACCTTAAACATTTCTTTCTCTTCATTAGTATGGTTAAAGTACCTTTCAGAGTCACAGCTTCATTTGGTGCTTTGGAATTATTTAGCAAGCTCCATACAGATGAATACAATTTAACGGTATTTTAACATTACTAGCAGATGTTCAATAATGCCGATTATATGCAACATTGATGAAGACATAAATATATTTATTCTGCAATGTTTTTTTAAAGCTGTTCCTAAAATACTTGGACCTGAAAATGAGAAGAATTCTCATCAGAAGTTTTCTTTTCCTGCTTTGGAACAAGTAAAACACAGCTGTTAGAAAACCCAAGAGACTGCTTCATAAATCAGAAACATGTCAGACAAGGCCTGGTGCAAAAACTTTAAAGTGCTCTGAGGACAAATTGCAGAATTTTCAAATCATTACATAAACTGACAGCCTACCAATGGAAAAACGTTAAAAATGTACAATGACTTCTTTCTACTGGCTCCTTGTCAGCACTCAGCGGTTGAGACAGGAGAACAACACAAAAGTCCAACCTTGGATAAATAAAAGTACACATTAGTGTCGGCTAAGCTGACGGCAGGCTTTGCAGAAAATCAGATACTTGTTTCTATGTTTTGGGGGAAAAAAATGGCAAGGAAACCTGAATGGACTCAAGAGGAAGTGTATCCTTATTATAAAAAATAACCTCGTTATATAAACATCAACCACAGATAAACAAATTATTTAAGAAACAAAGAAAACACATTTTTAAGAAAAATAATTAAAAATAACTGAAATAAAAGAAGTTTTGTTTGCAGCTAGTTCTTTTCTCCTATTTTTTGAAATGTTATTGATGAAATAAAAACAGAAGAAGGCCCACTTAACAGAGATATTATTTATTACAATAGCTGGATTTACATATTGTAATTGATTAGTTACAAAAAAAAAAATCAAAAAATGTCTTAAATCCTAATTTTGATTTTATTATGTCTTTTTTTGGCACCTGCTTTTTTAAACATTTCTTTTAATTATTCTAACAATATAATTAATATTTTAAATTAAACATCAATGTAAAGAATATTATAAATACATAGTAAATATTTTACCAGTTTTATTCATAAGGTACTAAAATGTCATGGATTTAGGAGCTGCATTTTTTTTTTATTTCAGATATTTTATTTATGCTTTTTTGCTGTTTTTATGAAAAGGTTTATCATTGCAGATAAATGTCTTTAACGTTTTTACTTGAATCCCCAGTATCTCAATGTGGCGACAATTATGATATTTAGGTGAGTTTCCTTTATTACTATTTTTAGTATTCATTTTTGTTTGTTTTTTTGGAGCCTGTTGTACAAATTTGTGTGAAAGGAGAACATTGAGGCATTGAGAGATGTCTTTAATACACGATGTGTTGTAAAGCTTAAATAAAACTGACTGATCGAGTGTGAAAGACTTAACTTTAGCAGCTTATATGTTTAGGAATGCATAAAGCTGCGCGTACAAGGAATTATCCATAATTCTACATTACAAATGAAACACAGAGACAAGACTGTCGATGATGGATTTTCAAGTTCTTTTCAAAAGACACTTAACAAAGTCAGTTTTTATTACCGAAGATAAAAAGTACAGCTGTGGAGAACGTGTGGAGATTTTTGTTCATTTCCACAGATGTTGCAGGGACAGAAACTTCCAGCAAGTGAAGGAATCGTCAGTCATGGTTCATCTTATAGTTTTCATCACAGCAACTCTGCTGTTTATTCACCCTACACTCATCAGAAGCAAAAAAGACAACAGTTGTTGATGGGATTTGGACTCATTTTTCCCATGGATCCATTCTTCTGCTCAATAATACTGGATGAGCACACTGGATTTTCACAACAACTTGGAGGGCTGCAGAGGGAATAGGGAGTTGTTTCTTTCAATATTCTGAAGAAGCAAAGTGTGTTTAAAACCATGCAAGTCGGCCATGACTTTTAATAATTAACTTATTGCAGAAACTAACCTTATTAATTGTATTCAGGCCACAGAAGGTGAAGTTAGAAAGAAAGTTGCTCTTGTGTAGCTGAAGTTTAACCTACTGATTTTTTTCTTGGCAAAGTCACTAACCCTTTTTAGCACTTTTTTTATTTAATTAAAAAGTTATTCTATATGTGCATTTTCATATCCAGGCGAATACAATCCCCATTGATTTAAACAAGGTCTTGGTCTAATTACCTTGAAATAACAGTCCAAAGGCATTTCAAAGACAAAGAGGTGAGTCTTGCCCAAAAGGTATTTTATCCAATCTGTACAGCGAAACCCCAAATCAGGGGTATGTCTTTTATTTTACCCCTGTGGCTGCTCCAACCTCGCAGCAGCCTTTTAAGTGTGCTCATATTCATGATGGAACTCAATTCCTAAAGGATGATCAGTCACAACAAAAGCAAAAATATGTCAGAACCTCCATTATAAATCAGGAAAACGTTTTTTCTTGCACTTTAAAGATCAGAATATTGGCAGAAAAAACCTTCTATGCTGGAAATATAAAAATACAATAACGAAAAGCAAAGAAGCTTGGAAGTTAACTCTGAATACTTATTTATTTATTTACTTTACAATTTGCTCAATTATTTTAGCTTTGAAACAGTTTTTTCGTGGAAATGTTTGACACATATCTTTTTAGTACAACCCCAGCTTCTTCTTTTTTCTGTTACACGCTAACTCCACAATGGAACCTAAAACTGTTTTGAAAAAAAGTCAGTTCTGACCGGTAAATGTTGTCATTTTTGCTGTAAAAATCCACAAAATTGTGATCAAATAGTCTCTATGCTTTCTAAAAAAAGAGCCACACATGTAGAAACTAAATCAAAATGTATAAATCCACAAACAAAGCAAAGATAAAGTCAAAACAATGTCAAAAATGTCTTAAAAAACAGGAGAAATTACACTTAAAGTTCCAAGGATTTGTGACAAGTATCACAATTGTGTTTCATAGCTCTTTGTTAAAAACAACAAATTCATAGCTATAAGCTTTTTAAAACCTTCATGTCAAGTTTTGAATGAAAACTTTACTAATAGGGGGGTCGGGGTCATTCCTACGCCATTGTACACAGTCCATGTTGAAAAACTCACATCAGAGACTACGATGGTCAATGACCAGAATAACAAATATCATAAATATAAGTTCAAAGATAAATGACAATATTCAAAGTTCTACAAGGGCTTTGAATGAAGATTAAAAATGTATAAATTCCAAGCCTCTTTTTTCAAATCCAAACTTTTTTTTTTTGCAGAATTGCATAACTAAACACAGAAACAATCAATTATGATCAAGCTTTTCTAGAAAACAGTACATATGAGTGAATCTCAAACCCTCCAAAATGCCCATTTCTGCAAAACAACAGCTTCTGGTTAAAAGGACCGTCTTGCTCAGGTGGAACGTGTTTAGAAAATACCCCTTGGTTCTTGACTGCCACTCGCCTGTTCAAAGCCATCATCTCTGCCCAGCATTGCCTTAAGTGATAATCACAGCATTTCAGCGGCACAGCCATGTCAGCGTGGAGAGATCCGCCCTAAAGAGCCTCTTGTTTAACAGGTTTCTGCCACTGCATGCTTTTGTCACAGTCTTTTGTAATGTAAAAGGATAGACTGATGGACACTGCATGAGCACTTTGCAAACCTGGCATATAATACAGTCTGCAATTTGTCTGATAGCTCCACTCTAAATGGCATATGTCTGCTGTAAAACACAGAGCTGTTTGTTTGGCCTGACCTTTTGGATTTTTTTATGCTTCTTCCAAGAAAAAAAACAAAAAAAAAACAAAAAAAAAACAAAGGAAAGCCCTATTTTTATTAAAAGTGATGCTGTTTTCCTTGTGATAGGGCCTGAGATTGAGCTTCAGACATAACAACTGATGCTGAGTTATGCAGATAAAAACATCTGCATATGTACTCTCTTGGTCTCCTCGAGCTGTGATAGATGTGAAGTGCGAGGAAGCACAGATAATGGCGGTGGAGGTGTCGGTTTTTCAAAGCATTTTGCTGCAAACACATCACTGCTGGCCCACGTCAAACCCGGGTTTCAGGGGTGAATTTCACGGCGTGGCAGTTTGTCTCAGGACTAAACTGAAACCAAACTGAGTGTGTTTGCCAGTCATGACTAACAACAAGATCTCTTTCTTCTGGAATATTTTTGTGATTTACGCCTTTCAGGTGGGATTGCAGCACATATCAATCTTTCTGTACTTTTTCCTTTCATGTGCACATGTGTTAAGATCTTTGGACGTGCTACTATGGTAGAATTCAGGCACAAGGCTTAATGACAGATACTTTACACATGCCAGACTGTTAGACGATGGAGGACTGTGAGACAACGATAAAATGTTCATATTAAAAGCATTTACCCCTCTCCAGGCGCCAGACTGTCTGACACTGGCTCAAATTGATTCTTAATTGGGTTTGCATGGACTCTGGATCTACTGTTGATGAGCGCAGTGAAAAGTGGACAACCGCTGCTTCAACTCCACAGAAACGTGATAACACAACTAACCTAGCAGAGGGGCAAATTACTTCTTGTAGTTGTAGGCTCTCTGAAAAAAAGAGGATTATTGCAAAATGAGTAATATTCACTGCCTGAGAATGAGTTTAAAAGAATGATCCATCATCCAGACACGACAGAACAAAGCTACCGAATCAAAGAGATGCCATTACTCATCACAAGTCACAACCAGTTGGCATTAACCAGCTGTGTAGCTCTAGTCTTGTTGGGGGACTTGTTGTTTTGGGGAGGAATAAATCACTCACAGTTGCTGTGAAATGCACGTCAGTGGTTCTGGAACAGTTTGGTCTTGGCAGAGGTGATTTTGGGTTTCGAAGCTGACATTCCTGATTATCTGTTTTGGCTTGTCTTGCATGCACACAGAGTTGGGGAAAAGGCTGCACGTCTAAAAACCGAGAACTGCAGGGGAGACGGGCTCCCATGCGCTCCCCTGCCACCACCATTTCCAGAGAAGCTTGGCGTGCCTCAGTTCAAGGAGGAAGGGAAAGAGGCTTTTTTTCTTCTTTTTTCCCCCTACCTTTGCCTTGCTTATGAATTCCCCAGTCACAGAGGAGGCTTGTTAACAGAGCAAGCAGACCTAGTGGAGAGACACGCTGCAAAGCTTTATTCAAGCTGAGGAGGGAATCTGCTGTGGATTATGCTGCATCCATAGTGTGGTCTGGTCCTAATTTTTCCCCTTTTGTGCAGTCATACTGAAAGGATGCTCTTGATTACTGTCCATATCTTTGAAGATGTACTTGATAAATGTCAGGAGTCAACATTTATGGAAAAAGCTATACTTTTTGCATTGGTTTGTCATGGGAAAACAGCCCAAATATCTGCAGCAATAGTAGAGATAATCAGTCGCACTTGATTATGTCTTCATAAACTCAGTTATATTAATTAATACAATTAAATGGTGATTTTTAATGCACACAAATGCTGTGTTCTAAATGGGTTGAGAAAATGTAAATATTTATCCAAAGTTTATTGTTGTAAGTTTGATTCGTATTAATATACCAAAACACTGCTTGTTGAAATGTTAACTGTTTCTAATGCTACTGACACACCAGGCATTTGACACACATTCAAGAAACGTGCTAAACCTGCACTCTTGACTATGATTTTAGCAAATGGTGGTGTCGCTTACTCTAGGCTTTTTCTTTTACAGCTCTATTCCGATACATGAAAAACTTGGGCAAAATCTGAATTCTTCATCTACCCTCCGGCTTCTAAATGCCCCTTCAAGTGTGGGTGCATTTGGAGGGGTAGGTCATACTTATTATTCCAGGCGGATCGTCTGTGCTCCTGTCTTTGGCTATTGACCTCAACTCTGGCTCGTCTCGCACCCTCAGCTGCCCCACAGTTTCATCTGGATGAAGCCCATCTGCTACACTGTTCATACATGTAGTGCATGTGCATACATACCATTTTGAAGCCCATTGAGATGGCAATGGCTGTGACTTTTATAAATATAATTGAATTGAATTGAGATGGCTTCTCCCTGTCTTCTACATCTACATGCTGCGTAGATTCATTGGTTACTCTAAATGGTCCCTATGTGGGAATACCAGTGTGTATAGCCATGCGACAAACTGGCGGCCTGTCTAGGTTGTACCCTGCCACAAGCAGTCGGGTTAGGCTCCGGCACCCCCGGGACCGGTTGTGGCTAACGGTATGCATCAGCTTAGCAAATCTCTGTGTACTTTTCCTGGTATTGTCTAATTTTAGGTTTTTCTCACATGGCCGATGTTATTCGCTCATATTTATGTGCGACCAGCATAAATAGTGATGGAAATAGTTAGCATTAGCCCAAATGAAAGTGACTATTCACACTTATTTTTTTAAGACTTTCTTTGGCTGCATGGACCCAGAGGAAAGGTCAGGATTATGATTAATATGCCAAATGGTTCCCGAGTTGGGGCTTAATCACCAGGTCGAGCTTCCACAGTTGATAACGAAAAGATTTTAAATGGTAAAAGTATGTTAAAATAATTTAAAACTGCTCACAATCAATCAAGCGTTCTGCACATCACCCTATCCTGTAGGGTTGGGGCTTGCGACAGTACAAACAATCCTGAAACAAAATTATCATTAAATGCAACACAAGCTAAACAGGATCAGAGTTGCATTGCTGGTGACAGTTTATGGAACCACCTGTTTTTGGACCTGGCATTTGGGGTGAATTCCTGAGAGGCCTCGTTAAAGCGTGTTTGATCTGCCTGCCACTCGCTGCATGACAGTGACGTTTGTAGGAAGAGCGGCTGCACATTATGTGACAGTGACGTCATTACTGTGGCTTCTGCACATTAACATAGAATTTTCATCGACATTGGTGGCTTGCACGCACGTTTGAACATAGCATAATGATTAATCAGCTCATTTTGTCATGGTTTATAGCTTATACATTTGCTAGACATTAAATTGTATGATCAAAACAAAACCTGTTTTGAGTTCTTCCCCAATGCTAACTTGTTGGGGGTCAAGAAATTCCTTGAATGATTTTTGATTTTCCTATTTAATTGTATGGAAAAAGTGGCTATCATTTTATGTAAACATGTTGTTGCTATCAACAGTGATAAAGACACATGATTAAGTTTCCACATACTCTTGCAGATTGTACCAGACCAAACATGAATTCGGATTCAGCCCAAGTCTTTCATATATCGAAATGAAGCTGTGAAAAAAAAAAAAAAAAAAAGCCTGGAGTAAGATTTGTTAATTTTGCACTACTTTGACATTTCACAACAAGCCTCTTCAAACTGTGAGTACATGCACTAGTATGGGATAGCGACAACACAATATGCTAAAATCGCATTCAATTTCCATCATAGTCATGAAAAGACGACATTCTGAGGAGGATTTGTCAGAGCGGTGCTCATCTAAGTTGATCCAAAGGTTCTGAAGTTTTGGAGTTTCACAAAAATGACAGTGATAAATTAACTTTTTAAAAATTCTGTTCTGGTAAAAAATGGCAGTGTCTCAGTCCTTCCCGGGGCATCATGACACTCAACATCTGTTATTGTCACATTCCACATCCATTAATGTGACAGGGTAAACATTTTGTCATTTCAACCACAAAGCTGTTTCAAGTGACTTCCTGTGTAAAACCTTGCACTCTCTTTTTTATTGTGACCTGGTTACAGAAAACAAACAAATGATGAAGTTAAAGTTAGCAAACAGTTTGAACTCAAGAACAACTTTCTTTGGTAATTTGTTATTTGTTGCTTTTTATTTTGGGTTTCAGCAATTTAAAGTGGCCAAAAAAGCACTAAATAAAAAATAAATTCAATTTAAAAACATTGAAAATAATAAATAAATTAATAGACAGAAAGAGATAGATTCTGTAGATGGATGCATGGATGGATGGATGATGTACACAACAAAAACAGAACGTTTGACCCTGTAGGTTCTCCATGGTTAAAGCTTAAAACAGGTTAATGCAGCCTGAGCTCAAATGAATGATACTCAAACACAAAGCTACAAGTTTTTTTAAGGTGGAAATTTTATCAGAAGGTGAAAAATTTCAGGGAAGTTTCAAAGAAAAAACATCAAATTAAAGTCAGGTCGGATGAGAAACACAGCAAAATTTCTCATAATTAAATAAAAATAAAAACTGTTTCCCATCTGTTAAATCACTCAACACTTTCCTGAAATTATGGAAGCCATAAATTTTAGCAAATTTGTGCAGTTTTGAAGTCTTTTTTAAATGCCAGAAAATACAAATTGGAATAACAATTGGTTGAGCTAAAAAATTTATTGGTGGAATATTAATGTGGAATGTAAAGACCGAAACTAGTCCATGTCTTGGTGACTTTCTGACAGCGCGATCTTGTCTTTAAGGTGCCATAAACGGTGTCAGGCAGCCTGGGCTTGATCATCTGCCGGGGTGGTCCTTCTCCATGCTCATCCCAGGGTGGGCTAACGTCACACTGCAGGCCCAGTGGGCTTGTCAGTGTCACTTTGTTGCTTCTATTTTGGGAACAATGTGAAGAGGAGTAAGTGGCTGAGTGTTTAGGTGGGAGTCAGAAAAAAGAAAGAACCTGTTGCGAGCCAAAGTATGCTCCAAACACATGGCAGCCTGCTTCCTTTCAAAGCATGAAAAGGGGAGGAATTTACAAGGTGACACTGAAAAGTGCTTCCGTTTCAGAACAGGGATTCACAAACTGCTGTCGTAAGAATGTCACTGGTTAGCTGCAGAGGGGCTTGTTGATGGCTTTGGTTATCTGGCAGCAGGAAGTGGCTGTAAGAAGCCAGATCCCATGCTACTCTGAAGACAAGACTTCATACCACCCCTTTACTTTGTTCTGTCTTTTTTTTTTTTTTTTTTTTTTTTGCTGGATAGGACTGGTAAATCCATTTATGCGTCACACGCTTGTGATGATTAATCTTTTGCATAAATGAGGTAAAGAATTTTCCCAACAAAACCAAAAGAAAAGAGCCAAATCAGCTCCAATTTAGGATCCAGAAACCGCAGCAGAGGTTTTTCAGATCTGCAGGCAGGACATTCCATTGTTATGAGATGATCAAAATGGACTTTCTTTTTATCCCAAAAATAAAAGGATTGTGATCCGTTTTTCCCTTCATGTCCCCTGTTAGGTTCAGTGACATTCTTTGATTCATTGCGTAAAGTTCGGCTTGGCCTTCTTTAAACATTTTATTACATTCTTTCTCTGACCAAATTTCCTCTTGTGCCTTTTTAACGGGTGGATGCGATTCCGCATTTGCAAGAAAAAAAAAGCAACGGCTGCCAGATCTGTGGGCTGTTGTGGTCCAGATGAACACCACCACAGGGAACTTCAGAATAACTTATTGGATTTCAGTTTTTTTTTCAAATACAATTGTGCCTAAGGGCACATGCATCTCCCAGCACAATATTTCAAATCAGAGATGGAGGGGTGCTCTGTTTTAAATAGAGAGGAGAAAGGAGGTAAGGAGGAAAAGCACTAAATAACACAAAGTGCTGTGAAGGATAGGCTGGCTGCAGGTTGCTGAGTGTACTTGGCTACAAGCTGACACTTAAGTAACCCCTTGACAGGTGCTGAAGTCATATGTGTTTGAAGGGCAGCTTAAAAGTTTTTGCCTTTTACAAGCCCAACCTTGGTTGGTTGACCCCACACATGGCCATGTTTTATGGCGCTCAGGCGAACAACGTGACACCATGTCACTCCATAATGCAAGGCAGAATAGAGTCATTTTGGAAAAAACCTTCACACAGCTTTAGAGCCTCAGCATCCCCTTAATATCAACTAATATCATCACAACATCAATGAAAAAAATATTCTGATCATGTTACCTTACAAACAATCAGAAACAAACAATCAACTCAATCCAGCCACCAACACATTACTTCTGTATTAGCGTCACTTCACTGACACCCAGATGAATCTAGAATCAAGTTCAAAGTCCTCCTGCTAACCTGTTGGGCCTTGAATGGCATGACCCCATCCTAAATTAAAGATCTCAAAGTGCCTTACCAACCAAACAGAAGACTTTGCTCACAAAATGCAGGACTGCTGATGGTTCCTAGCATGTCTAAAAGCACAGTTGGAGGAAGAGCCTTTGGCCACCAACTCCCTGTTAATGGAAGCCCTCTTCAGGGGAGCGGGAGAGATCCAGGTGGATTGCTCCTGTCTTTGGCTGTGGCTTCTGTTTGTCTCACACTCCAGTTTCATCTGGATGAAGCCCATCTGCTGCACTATTAATACATGTAGTTTTTCATACATGTAGTTGTATTGTTAGATAAGCTAATTCTTCAACAGTTCTAGCCCATCACCTCTCTTTTCTGGGAGAGGATCCCTCCTTAAGATGAACATACCTGATGCTTATATTTTTCCGTTGATAGGGTTTTTTATGAGTTTTCCTCACTAAGGAGGGTCTAAGGGCAGGGATGCCAGTTTAGATTTGTCTGTTTAGTTTGTCAAGAAACTAGCTGTTTATAATTTATGACTTACTTTATGTTCTTTTGTATAAATACTGGTGTGAAGCCCAGTGAGACGGCTAATGCTATGATATTAGGCTGTATTAATAAAATTGTATTGAAATAATCCTACAACAATGGCAGATGTCAGGAGGTCGTGGTGGTGTAGAACCCAAAATGCAGGAGACCAGGTAAGGTGGCAGAAAAGTAAAACATTTAATAGACAAACTGAAACATGACAGAACCACAGAGACCCAGAAAGCTGGCAAAGCAGATGACCTGACATAGAGCAACTTGAAACTAGACACTTAAATAGGCTGAGGGCAATCAACAAAAATGAAGACAGCTGTGGATCATGAACCTGAAACTGGTGTGACTGAGAGATGATACAAAATAGAACATGATCAAAAGTCACAACACAACAGAAAAAACCCCAAAGTTCACAATCCTGACAAATTATTCAATGTCTATTTGTCCCATTCTAAACAATATTGGCTGTTAATGCAAAAAAGGTCTTTAAACTTAAGGGATACCTACAGAATACTGTTATAATATATAGATGTAAATACTTCATAATCTTGGATTTTCTCATGGATGATATGCTTTTCTGAAAGAAGAAAAGCACTAAGGTACATCCATGCACCATGAAATGCACAATTATTTCAATAACCGGCTCTACTGACCCTGTTCATATCATTAATGCAAAATAACTAAAAAGACTTAAAAAGATGTGGATTTGTGATCAAATGTTTGCAACACATAGAAAAATGTGCACTAATGAAGCACAGAAAGTGTGCTCACACGTCTTCCTGCAGAACATCTGGTGTCTGTAAAGGAAAATGATTTATTTTGGGCATTCTTCCATGCTAACATATTTTGAGCAATTTCTGATCTGAGTAGATATGGGGAAAGATCACTTATAGATTTAAGAATACGGCAATATTCACAAAAACATAAAAAAATTTTCAGTATGGTTATATTTACTATAACCTTATTACATCAAATTGCTATAATTAATTAAAAATTTTGTTAATTTATTTAAAACTTTAAATAAAAAAAAATCATTTATTGGTGTTGCTCTGGGCTCCCTGCAGGCTGCTATTGTGAAAATCCAGCAAAAACTTTTCTCCTGTTGTACATCTTTTTCATTGTTGCTGTTCTCTTGTTTACACTGCTTTTCCTTTTGGAGCTTTAAGCTTTTATAGTATATGGAAACAACACTTTAGTGATTTTTTTAGGAGTTTTTATTTGTTTTCCCACAACAGAAGCTCAGCTGGAAGCAAAAGTTTCCTCAACCAAGTAAAATCATTTGCTCGATAGGTTGATCGGTGATTCTACATTGACCCGGTTATTGATGTGATAGGCTGTCCATCTGTCCATGAGCTTCTTGCCGTATCACAGCTGACTTCAGTTCTCCAGTTAGCAAAACAAAGGATGAACACTCAAGTTGGTTGCATTGAAGCTTTTTTGGTTTCGTTCATGCTGTCAGAACAAAGCCATTCGGTTGCAGGTGAATTTGTGTTACTGAGCTTCTTTCAGTTTGGAGACAAAAAAACACAATGATATTGAAACAAAAAAGAATGAGTTCTAATTCGTTCCAGAGTTAAGCTACTGTTGAAAATGTTTGATTTTTTGTCATAATTCACACTGACTGAGAGGTATCTAACAAAGTAAAATGAATGCAAAAAAATAATGTTTTTGTGGCGTTTACAGTTTCAGAATCTAAGCTAAGACAAATACATGCTTTTGATATTTGTCTGTTTTTAGACCACAAGATGAACCCCTTTTTTATTGTTTAAAAAAAGCGTCTTCAGAAGTGTTTAAGTAGAGCTGAAAATTCAACTATTACCAAATGTATCCATAGTTTTAGCAGTTTGAGTGTCCTTTTTTCCAGAAATGTTTATAAAAGTTCATGTAGAATGCAGATATTTCCTCACGTCAGCATCAAGCCAGTTTTCCACTTTGTTTTTTATTTCTATTTATACTTTAAAGTCATTTTATGTCTTATTATATTGGGAGCAAGGGGTCAGGAGGGTTAAGGGCATTCTGTGTATTTTATAATTTTGTTTTTAATTGTTTTAAGTCTGTCAAGCATGTTGCATTACTGTTGTATGAAAAGTACTTTATAAATAAAGCTTGACTTGAAAGTCTCTGGCACTTAGGCTGCCATTGCTGTTCATAGCCAAGAATGATTGGATTTTATTTTAAAAATGGATATTCTTTGGTATCTTGGATGATGATTTAGTCCATTTCTTGTGTAGGTACAAGTGAAACTTGCCAAATCATGTGTTCGCAGTGAGAATTGATTAGGTCCTGCTCAGGATAAACCCTCGACTCCCTCTTCTCTTCCTCTAATGTTCCTCATTGGAAATATGGTAATGAGATTCGTCACGATGGCTGATTCCCTTTGAACTTGTTATTTTGTCACGGCCTGAGTGAAATCACAGAGGTACAGAGCAGGAGGTTTTCTGCCGCAAGCACACGGCCTCTCTTCCACCATCTGCCGGACTTCATTTCATTTGAATAATAAATGACTGCTTTCTTTTTTTTCCCCCCCTCTCACTCTGCTGCACGCTGGCGGCCCGGCTCCTCGAGTTTTTTTTTTTTTTTGTGCAGTTCAAGGAAGAAGTGGCCACCAGCCACGCCAGAGAATTGCTGTTTCTCACTGCAAAGCACTACCCAAGGTCTGCAGACTGCGCTGGCTGCCACAAACCCCAGGCAGCACACAGACACTATTCAGAGCTTTTAACCTTCAACGTGCTTTTATAAGACTCACACTGATTGGATTGAAGTCTTCCTTTCTATTGAGCATTGGAACAAAAGGCATCAGTGTCATGTTTCTGTTAGAGCATATAAGGACTAATCACAATATTTTCATTGTGGACTAATTTCCGTAAATGAAAATCATTTGCAAAGACCACAGACAGATTTAATCAGCAGGATTTGGTCACATGTTCCTAGCCAGAGTTTTTAGAAAAAAATCACCAAGAATTTGGCCATTTATGCATTACCCAGTCAATGCAGCTGATATAAAACATGGGTACCCTTGACTGCAGATGCTTTAGCTTCTCTAGTAAAAACCCGTGCTGTCATTTTACATAGGACTCAGCTGGAGAAGTGCTGAAGCAAATCTAATTCAAACTTTTCAAACCTCAAAGACACACAGCAGTGCTCCCAATAGCAGTGAAGCCAATAGCCTCTGCTCTCTGGTGTACTTCTCATGGCCATACTTCATAACCTCAGCCCTCAGTGTTGAGACTGGAACATTTGTTCACCAGCAGATACAAATAGTGTCAATAGGAGTTTTTCCCCTTCAGCAATAAGTGATGCTGTAACATGTTCATACTTTTTAAATCTGCTTCAACCAGGATGGAAATGACAACTAAAACAATGTGCTGCCTGAAAATCACTGCATTTTCTCCAACGGGAGACTTTTACAGGACTGTTGCAGCTGCACTATTTATTAAGAACAAACATCCGAGGCACTTTGTCAAAGAGAATATTGAGAGAGAACATAAATCTGCTCTCCCGCTGTGAGCCTCCGCCAGCTTTTGCAATGATTGACCTTTTGCATGTTTCCAGAAGTCTGGATTGGGGAATGCCCTTGACAGTCTAGGTATGAGAGAGGGAAGAAAAACTATCTTAAACCCGAGGGATCAGCGGGGGCAGTGAAGCAGGTTGTTCCATTTCCCCTTCGTTTAAAAACTGCTGCCAAGCCCAGTGCAGAGTTGGACCAACATACAGGCCAGGAACAATGCAAGTAAGTGAGTTAATGAAACAATTATTGTCAATTCCTGCAATTAACCGGCTTTCCAAAGTCCACTCTGCTGACAGTTGATGACAGAAAATAGCTTGTTTTTAAATATATATGTATGTACTTCTAATTGACTGAATACAGATTAAAATAGCCTGTGTGGGGCTCCCGTGGGACATTGAAGGACCTCCCATTCCCTTTCCTGTTTCCCTTTCCAATCAAAACTATTAGTGGTGGTAACAGCTGAGCGAGAATCCCAGCTGCTGCTTTGCACCCCCACCCCCATTTTAACCAGTTGGGTGTTTAAAATATTTCATTATCATAGCTAAGGCGTGATCACTGGCCTGTATCAACCAAGTGCTGTCGACACCCTTCCAGATAACCTGGTGATAATAACTTGGATAAGTGCAGACTCCGCTAGGAAAACACTCTGCACTGTCACGTTTGATCTAGCACAGGCCAGACGCACAAGGGCCAACGGCTCCAGCACAGAGCTGCAGGGTTTGCAACATTTTGGTCATGTTTTGAATCATACCTGATCCTGAAATGGGTTTTCAATCTAACATGACCTGCAGCGCAGCACCTTTGGGCGCCTATTAAGTGTAATTTCACGGTGCGTGTGGTTTGTTGGTTAAACCAGTCAGAGTGCTAACTGCTCCATCATGGTGGAGCTCTACAATAGTGAAATGCAGTTCAGACATTTTTGAGGAAAAAATGAGCTGAAACTTAAATCTGATCTTTGCTGTAAAAAAAATAGTTTTACTTAAAACATTTTTTGCTGCAGCAAATGAGGGAGAGCTGTCAGACCTCAGCTAAAACTAAAGCTGCTCAGATTTGTTGATTTTTGTCTCTCTATCATCAAAGACTGAAAGATGTCTTAATAATTCAGTGTGAACAGCATTTCCATCAATATCTCCACAAACAGACAGAATCTTTATGCACAACACTATTTGGATGTGAAACAAGTGACTTGTGATTTTGTTTTTCCTTAATAAGGGACGTCTGTCTGGATGATGTTACAGAGAAACAAATAATTGATACCTCGTGTTAAGGAATAATCTAAAAACATCTAAAAACATGATGACACTGATGAGAAAAGTTCATTAACCACCAAAGTTCTCGTTGAAGCTGAAACAGGGCCGGACATACCATTTTGCAAAGGTAGGCAATTGCCTGGAGCCCCCAACACTCTAGGGGCCCCGAGCTGAACTCTTAACAAAAGTGTCTAAAAGAAATTTTACGCACATCATTATTTAACTTTGTCATAGAAAATACCCTAAATCACTGAAATGGCTTAAGACTGATCATGTAAAAGTGTTTTATCCTCCTGAGTGATTAACAAATTAGCGCATTCAATATATTTAAAGGGCCTGTCCCATGCTTTTCTCAAGCTTTTTGGAGTAGGCTACATTCATATATATAATCATACATTACCTTTTGCTCTAAAGGACACATTATTAATGAAATATGACTTATGTTGATGAGTTTTTTTCCTACCTGGAAGGGAAACGCCTCAATCCCAGAGGCTTTCCCTGCCGACATCATGACATCATCCTAGAGCCATGGAGAACAGATTAGAGTACGTATCAGAAGAAGCGCGAGCACTGACGTCATCGTGGTGCGCCCCCTGGAACTGCTAAGTGGAATTGATTTAAGAGACACATTTTGAGTGGTGAGACGTGGAAAAGAAAATTCAATCTTCATTGGCTTTTTCACTTTAATTATGTCACAGAAAGAGCATTGTTAAAGAAGAAAAGGAAAATGCAGTTTGGAGGATTGATTTTTCATTTTATTTAAGAAACAAGTCATGCAGTTACATTGTGAAAATGAAAAAGCATTTTTGTTAATCCATTTTAATTGTCAAATTTGATATTTCTAATTGAATTTTGGCACAAACTTACTAGAGAAGTTCTTGAAAATGA
The DNA here is from genome assembly GCA_014656515.1 of Oryzias celebensis. Classification (NCBI taxonomy): domain Eukaryota; kingdom Metazoa; phylum Chordata; class Actinopteri; order Beloniformes; family Adrianichthyidae; genus Oryzias; species Oryzias celebensis. Next base: position 78,558,388 of record BNCR01000001.1, read on the forward strand.
AATGTCAAATGCCATTTTCTTTATTGTTTTAATTACGTTACAGAATCAGCAGTGTTGAAGAAAAAGCTGAGTTGTCATTTTATATTTGCGCCAACTAACGCAGCTTTATTGCGAAAGTGAAATAAGGTATAATAAGGTAAATAAAGTATTTCCGGTATTGATATGTATATATATATATATATATATATATATATATATATATATATATATATATATATATATATATATATTTTTTTTTTTTTTTTTAAACGTGTCACATTCGCTTCCATACAAATACGGTAATCATAGTTTTCATTCCTTTTTTTTTTTTTTTTTTGGAGCACTTTTTGGCAGCCAATCAAGAAGTTTCTCTTTTTAGTTTTAATGCTTTAGAATACAGTATGTTTCTTTAGAATACAGTATTGGGTTTCATCATAAAAGAAGGTCAACTTTAGAGTTAACTTGGTGAAGGTTCACAATAACTTTTTCTATGTATGTGAGGGCTGGAGCAAAACAATTGGTGATAAATAGTTGTGTGCACAGTGACAGCTTGTCACCCTGACACCAACAGCAGCAGTGGTACCTATTGTCAGACTGAAGAACACTTTATTTTGTGCAACAGAGTCAAAACTATTCAGGTGCTTTTCTTCCTCCTGGTCTCCTCTTTATCATCTTTACAGAATGCTAGAAATAAAACTGGAATAGAACGGCTTGATGTGCACGGGGCCATACTTGTCTGACAGTCCAGAAATATGGAGGCAGACTGGATCCAGGCCACAAGCGGTAAGGGAGAGACAGAAAGAGAGGGCCCCCGGCAAGCTGCCCTGGCTTTGTTTACAACAAAAAGCCATTGTTTGATGTGGTCGCACAGCCGGCTCCAAAGCTCCTGCTCCCACAGGATGTGCTCTGGGTAAAATGCCAGACGGAGGCCAGCGCTGGATGACTTCGACCTCGCCGTGCTGGGACTCTTAGGAGAGCCCACCAACCCCCTCCCAGACCTCTAGAGAAATAAATAAAACAATAATGGTTTGATGCTCTTTAGTTAGGGTCTCTTATGGGAGGAATCTGTAAGAAGCATTTAACATCTGTTACCGTCGGGGGCGAGGTCTCTTTAAATCAAACATCAAGAAAAGGAAAATTATTAGTCCTGTGATAGTTCAACCAGTTATGATTTTAAAGTTAAGTTAGGGTTTGAAAATCTTAAGGTGTTTCCTTTATCCTTTAATAGTAGAATTGTTTCAAAAATCAAAATTCTATTAAAAAGATTTAACACCAGAGCTTTAGCTCCAGTGTTGATGTTTTTTGAATTACTGTAATTCTTCAACCACTTATGCAAGTAACATAATTCTATCAAAATCTGGAGCTGAGATTTTACGCTGACATGCAACACTTTACAATAATAAAGGGTTTAGCAATCAATGTCAATAAAAAAAATCAGACGCAGACAAAAGTGGCTTTGTGCCATTTCCTCCTCATCAGAAAGTGTTGGAATTATGTAAATTGCGTAAACGGTCAAAAGGTTAAAGCAGTTCAGAGAGCGTGTGTTAGTTTGCTGTCGCTGACGATGGTACCAGTGGTAAAGACTCACTGAGATGAAAGTCATGTCTTTATTGTTTTTAACATGTTCTTGTGCCATTTTTTCTGATGATGAAGAAGGCCGTATAAATACAAAGAAAATTAAGAACAAAATTGCATTTCTGAGTATTTTTATATTCAAATCGTGAATCAAGAGCAGATGAATAAATGCAGGAGAGAATGTAAATAGAAAGCTCTCAGCAACAGGAAGGGAAAGGGGGGCTTCATGCCAACAGTCTGGATCACAATTCAGAGTTGAATTTTTAACAAACTACTGCCATTCTGCAGAAACTATGTCCAAGAAAACAACACAGGATTTATGATTTTGGCTAAAAACGGCATAATCATAATTAAAAGAGCACTGGGAACGCTTTGATAATAGCTCAAAAGATGATAGGAATGGGATGTTAAAAGGATTCATTGAAAATGATCTCAGGTGTGACAGCTGCATTGATGATCAGATGGTCAAACTCTTTTGTTTGTATCCAGATGATGTAACTGCCTGCAGTTAATGAAAAAATAATAATAAATATAAGAGGAATTTCCAATCTCTTTAGTCAATGGAAATGCAGATTTTCCACAAAGAAAACTGTCTAATTTTATTTCTTTGTTCTTTGTCAGTTATATTCACCTTGTTTTGAACAGATGTCACAGCAATGTAGTAAAACCTGTTCCCTTCAAGCCTGTCCGCAACTTAGCAAAGAATCTCGATGGGTCAAACACACTTTGTCGTGGCCTCAGTCACACAGCCTTGAGCCTCGCAAGATAGATCCTGTCACAACAGCGCTTTTTCAAATTTTCCAAGTGCTGAAGCAACATGTGAGATGCTTGCAGTCTCACTATTGAGGTCAGGAGACTTTTGTCCCAGAGATTTCAATTAAGTTCTAGTCATTTTTGTTTAAAAAGATGCAATTTAAAACCAAGGTTTTCTCAAGACGCAACACAAAGAATGTAAGAAAAACATTAAGTTCCAGAGAAAAGTTAAATATTCAAGATGGTTTGTTTCATTTCTTCTGTCAAGACAGTCTGTCATAAAATGTCACTCTTAAAAGTGACCAAAAACTCTAACTAATCCAAAGACACATTGAGCTAAACAAGACAACATTACCTTGATTGGTTAATCTGAGATGACAATAAGAATAAATGAAAAACCACTGGCACACAGAGGGGATGGATGAATGGATGGATGAATGGATGGATGAATGGATGGATGGATGGATGGATGGATGGATGGATGGATGGATGGGTGGATGGGTGGATGGATGGGTGGATGGATGGATGGATGGATGGATGGATGGATGGGTGGATGGGTGGATGGATGGGTGGGTGGGTGGATGGATGGATGGATGGCTGGATGGATGGATGGATGGATGGATGGATGGATGGATGGATGGATGGATGGGTGGATGGATGGGTGGGTGGGTGGATGGATGGATGGATGGATGGATGGATGGATGGATGGATGGATGGATGGATGGATGGATGGATGGATGGATGGTCTCTACAATTCTAATGAGAACTCTTACTGCAGTGATTTTAATCAGCTGAGGTTTTTCAACAGAAGTTTTAAACAAAAAAATGATGAGAAATAAACATTGGTTCAGATTAAATTTAACGAACACAAACATTTCCTGGTTTCAGCATTAACCCTTTAATACTGGACATGATGCTGGCAGCACCTAAATCAAACGACTTAGAAATGTCTTCTACAGAAAGCATATTTGCATTACTGACAGTGAGAAAGATATTGCATAAATAGAGTAATGTAGTTCTAGAAAATCCATTTGATTAAGAGTTAAAAGTCCGGCCAAGTCCAGCTTCAATCCTCATCAACAACGACATCAACATTTTTCACTATGGACAACAACTGGAGGCAGTAATGTTGCACCACCTTGTAAAAGTAGACTACCAGGTTTAAAGAATTCTACTTATCTTACGCCCTGCTGGACGTTTTGTGTGAGAATGTATTTATACCAGTTGTAAAAAGAAACTTTAGAAGCTTTATCTGAATTTAGTCAAATAAATTAGAAGTTGTGACTACGTTTTCCATCTTTAAAACATGCTTGAAGTTCTGTAAACTGAGAGACATCTCCAGATTAATGAAGTAATTGAAGTTGAGTGTCATTAGCATAACACTAGAATTTTATGTTGGTTCATTTAAAAAATGTAAGCTCATAGAAACATGTAAAGACCATCCATCCATCTTCTTCCGCTCATCCATTCGGTACCGGGTCGATGGGGGCAGCAGTCAAGCAAAGATGCCCCGACTTCCCCTTCCCCGGCCACTTCCTCCAGCTCCTCCAAGGCGACCCTGAGGCGTTCCCATGTCAGCGGAGAGATGTAGTCTCTCCAGCTTGTCCTGGTCAGTGGAGGTGAGTAAATGGTCTATTCAGACTCAATGTCACACCTGCCTCCGTCAGTGCCTGTTTGAAGCTCTCCCGGATGTGGGAGTTAAATACTTCCCTGACGGAGGGCTCAGCCAGACATTCCTAGCAGACCCTCACAGTACATTTGTCTGCCAAGCCTTTCCAGCCTCTTTTCCCGCCAGCAAATCCAACTCACTACCAGGTAGTGATCAGTGGACAGCTCTGCCCATCTCTTTACCCGAGTGACCAAGACACACAGCCAGAGGTTGCCTGAAACGACTACAAAGTCAATCATCGATCCCCTGCTGAGGGTCTCCTGATGCCAAGTGTTGTAAAGACCATATTTCTCTTTTTTTCCCCTCTGATCTGCACTGGGTTCAATGAATAGTCTATTTTTGAACATAGATCATATATAAGGTGTGTTGAACTATAAGGGACATTAAGTGAAACAAAAAAGTCAGAGATGCAGTTATGCTAACTGTTAGCCACATGTTTAGCTCCAGTTCGCCATGTTAGAAGCGTTAGCCTTATTAGCATATTCACAAAACATGTTACTCCCAATCTTGATTGCAACATGTAAAAAAAAGACTGATATCATTAAAACGAATGTTAAGCTAACTTCAAACCTTGTTATAAATACAGTTCCACACCGTTACACGTTAGCCACGGCAGCATATTCATAATAAAACCCAACCTGATTTGCAACTCGTTAAAAAAAAAAAAAAGAAAAGAAAAAGCACACTGGCATGTTGACAGAGCACCGTGTACCTCTCAAAATCGCTTTAGCATGAGAAAACACAACCAAAATTAAGCTGCGTTGTCTCTTTTTTGTTAAAAAAAAAAAAGGCTTTTAAATGTGCCTATGGTGTGAAAAGTAATATAGTTTCTTTGCTTTTTCTGTGATTCTCATGTGAGACTGTTCAAACAATCATATCAAACAATGTTTAGCAAAAATTACTAAACAAAACTAAGTTTAGTTAGATTTATGAAACAAAACTAGTTCAAGTTGAGAAAGAATGCTGGTTTTGATGAAAAGAAAGCTTTACCCAGACCAGCACAGCTGTGCAGTACATCCATTCTGATGTGACGTGGAACTACAGGGCTTTTGCAAAGTGTCAGCAAATAACAAGTACAGAACAAAACCAAATTGTTTCTTTTTTGAAACATTGAGGTTTTATACATGTGCACTTTGCAGCAACCTATTATCCTGGTTTATTAATCTGGGTTGCTGTTAGAAGTGCTCTGTGCTCCATGCTCTGATGCTTCTATTCTGCACAAAATCATCATTACAATCAAACCACATACAATTCGTTTACAGAGAGCTGCGGAGTCTTTGAAACATCTACTCAATCGAAACAAATTCACACCATGAACGGGGCATGCATCAAAGGATTCTGCAAATACACCCAAAGCTTTATATTGCAAACATCAAATCCTTAAAGGGTCTTCGGAAGAATGCTTGAGTAGAAACAGCCCGATAAATGGTGCGAGAAGCAGTCCCCGAAAGACTAATTTATATCAGCTAGAAAGCATGTGATAAAAAAAAAATAGCAGCAGAGTTCACAAATAAGAAGAAGCATGTCATCTTCACTGATAAAATGTTTCAAGCTGAATCTCTTTAAGCAGTTTCTCGCTCTGCAGTGTTGATGTGCATTTTGCCTGGGAATCCTTTAAGGAGCTCTTTAAATGTCATGATGTTTGTTTACTTTTTTATCAGTGAAGTAGAGGAAATGGCTTTGGTTTCATATCACCCCAGCCATGAAGTAGATTGTTACAGTATCTGGTAATAATCTAGGCCTGAAGCGATGGGCAGGCAAAAGAAAGATGTGCCGGGCCAAGCTTAAATCCCCTCTGACCTTGCTGCTTTCATGCAACCAGGGTGAGATGAAAAGGAAGCCCCAGTGCCTCCGCTGCCCCCAAGAGGTGCTGGCTTCAGGATGAAGAAGGAAAACGACGTTCAAATGCCTCGCTAATAGATCACTTGAGCTCTTATCTGGCTGATGAGCAGGCGTTTCACTGCTTTTTAACAAAGTTCCAGACAGGAGACTAAACATGTTGTATGTCCTGGCTGTTTCATGCAGAATCCATTCACTCAATTTTTCATGTCAGTGGAAGCAAACAGAAAGCACTAAACCCTTAAAGAGAGGCTACCCACAGTCCTTGAGGAATCCTGAGAAACAGTCCTAAGTGAAGAGTCGGAAAATGAAATATTCTCTGTGTCCTTCCTCCGTGGATGTAATGTGTCTGGCAGAGCTGCGGAAATGCAGCACAAGTGATGACAGAGGAAACAAAAATCCGGATGCCCAACTACAGTTGTCCTTTTCTCTCTTTTTTTTCACACAACACGCACAATTGTCAGGATAGTTTATGACCAGCTGTTTCATCTGTCAGCGGTCATGGTCAGGATTAATAGACCTTTAAATACAGGCAGCTGTGAACTTTCTATACTGTGGCTCCTGTGAAGTTCTACTTTTCAGTCTCAAATGATTAAACATCCTTTAACGAAACGGTTTCGTTTTATTTTTTAGGAAATCTAATGTCAGCATGGTGTGCAGACTCACTGGAACAGTCATGTGGCTTTGATGGAGCTCGGTGATCTTCTATTCGTTTGGGTAGTTATTAAATAGACGTTTTCTCAATGCCACATCAACGTTTTTTTTGTAAGCAGGACATCAAGATGCAAACATCGCTTCACAAGCAAATGACATATCTAAATGATTGATTTGCTTTTCCACACTGCTATCACAGACAACGTTTATAAGAGGATTTTTTCTTTTTTGCATCCAGAGATTTGCATCAGCAGTCCTAATACTTCCCCCTGTCTCCTGACAAGTGAGGGCAAATCTATATAATGAATATAAATAAGACTGAGTCTGCAGAACTCTGCATCTGTATCTCCACCTTCCATGTCTGATTTTGCAGTCACACACACACTGTGCACGGTCTGGGAAAATGTCAATACCATTGTTATCAAGCATCTTCAGTAAAATCTGTGCATGTAGGGCTCGTACCTCACACTTAAGCTTTGTTTTGTCAAGACTACAAGTTCCAAATGTGACATGGCAACATCTTCACATCTTTTTTTATCAATACTTTATTGGCTGCCATGCAGATATAAGCACCACCTTGCAAAAGCAGCTAAGCTTCACTCAATAACCAACAACCTAAAGCACCTTTTCACTTTCTTTAATCCTATATTAAACATTTTTGCACGCCGAGGAGAAACGCTGCTCAAGCAACTACTCTATGCACTATTAGAGTCCATAACAGCCCCCTGAAAGGGGGCCTTAAAAGGTTTTGAGATTAGGTACATTGAGTGAGGACAGTTCCCTGATGCTTTTTGTAAAGGTTTATGTCGGAGCTTTAGAACAGCAGTGGCAACAACAGATCAAGCCCACTGGAGCATTCTGTGGCTGACATTTAAAGCATATTTTCTGTTGAAAAGAAAGAAAGAAAGAACAGGGAGTTTTCACTTGCTTCCTTTCATCAAGCCAAGTTCAATGTAATCTATAGAGTCATTATCTGAAGTGTTTGCTGTGTTGGATTTTGTACAGTTTTGGTTGTCTTAACCTATAGTTTGACTCAAAAATAAACTCCAGAACAAGTCTTCCTGATGACTTGGAAATGGATTTAAGATATTTAAGAGAAATAAAATCTAAAAGCTGTCTTCCTCCAGTCTCTTTGGTTGATGACTTTATTCACTGAGGTTGTTTGAATGAAAAATCCAACCCGTACACACATATATTACTGGAAGGACCATCTCTGATGTCAACCATAAGATTCTGATCTGCAAAAAATGAGACCTATTATGAAATAGGCAATAACGTATACTTTCTGTCTTACTTTAAAGACCCACTCTGATGAAAATCCTGTTTTTTGTGTTTTTAACATGTTTTTGTAGCATTTGCTCATGATAGATGATCAATAAAAATATTTACAATTAAAGCTGCATTTCTAAGTATTTCTTTATTCAAATTGCATTGGATCTGGAGCAGATGAGGAAATCGAAAAAGCTCAGGTTTGTGAAAGAGCAACTGCGATGGGCGGGCCGAAGTCTCACTTCTCAACTCCAATTCTGAAACATCCAATTGCAGACGAATAGATCCATTAATGTCTTTAGCAGGATAGCTCCTTCAATACCTTTCTTTTTTCTTCAATAATGTTAGCTTGTGCTTGTGAGGTGCTATAAACTAGTGGAAGGGAGTGTAAATAAAGGAATGCTAGGAAATCAGCTAACTTCTGGACCAACATTCTTGTCCACAACTCAGAAGCAGATTTCTAACGAGCTCCTGTTGAAAATAAGTCTTAAAAAATGACACACATGTATTTGATTTTGCCTAAAAACTTCATATTCATGATAAAAAGATCACTAGGAAAGATTTTACAATAGAAAAAATATATATAGTTATATAGTTAATATAAATATATATAGGAGTGGGACTCAAAGGCCCAACACGCTTTACAGTCACAGTCACATTCACCCACGCACACACATGCACACACTGATGGCCGCCTTATGCTGGTGCCAATCTGTAACCACCATAAGGAAGGTCACTTTGACACATGGGTGGACAAGGCGGGAATCAAACCTGTGAATCCTGTGATCAGAGGTTGACCGGTGTACCTCTGTTCCACAGCCTCTCCCACACAAAGCTCACATGTTTAGAGAAAATTAGAGAAAATAAGAAGGAGGATTGTTTCATTTAACCAGTTTTTTGATGTTGTTGAGGTGGGCTGAATAAACTCAGCGTGACCATTCAACTTGAGACTTTTTATTTTCAGAATCCTTTGGATGACATTAGAAATTATTGGTCGATTTTATTTAAGCCTATGCAACAGGCAAACTTCCACACAGATAATAAAGAGTAAACGTTTAAATATTTGATCTCTACTTACATTCAGCAAATCAAATTGAGTGTTTTGTTCATTTATGGTTCTGTAAGTGCAGGACTACTTTCCCCTTCAGTCGCAGAAGTGGAATATAAGGTTCAGTGTCATGACCAAGGACATTTGGACATTCAGATGGGGTGAGGCCAGGCCACAATAATGAAATTGGAGAAAGAACGCTTTATCACACAGGCCTTTGCCAACTCACTGGAGTCGATTGCAGCTACAGCAAACAATCGTGTAAAGCGAGGAAGTATTTTAGACAGAGAACCAATAATGCAGAGCTTTGTAAGCACTGCTGAATTGGAAATGGCATATCAGGCTACCACCACAACATGACTACTTAAAGAAACTGACAACAAGACACTTCTTTAAATAGGAAATTTGTTTTTTCATTTGGACAAAAGAAAATCAAATAAATTTTAAGTTGGTTTAATTTACAAGAATCCCTGATTTCCCCGGAAAGGCTTTGCTCTGTCATGCAGCTCCAGCATGCCTGCTTCAATCTGCAGTCCATTTTTCTTTAATAATGCATGGGAACGAGTCTAATTACCACCGTTATTGAGATGGCACATGGTGACATGGACATTTGATGAGGTTTGAATGAATGAATGAAACTAATAGAATATTAATGGGACAACAATCATTTGGCTTCCAACAATGCTCTGTTGAGTGATGCTGCACTATGTGGTGAAATGCATTCCATGTTGTCCCAGAAAATCCTGACTTCATGAGGACGTGACTGTTGGAATCTTCAAAGAGCTTCAAGATGCTTGCTAATCTGTTTGCCAGTCTGGTGTTGTGAAGTGCTGCACTTTTTATTCCTTTTTTGGTACTTTTAAGCATGTCAAAGTAGTTTTATTCCTCACTGTGCCTTGCTGTCTTCTCAGCTCTTTGCATTCCTTTTATAAAACTTGTATAGCCTTTGTATCCTACTTCATACGCACATTTCTGAATTTCTGAAATGTTACTTGGTCCATGTTTTCTACCCTGTGGTTCATCATCCTTCCACTAGAGGCAGTAGAAGGGCTTTTCCTGCTCATTTCAAAATGGCTGCTTCTATAAAATCTCAAAAACACTTCTAGAAAAAGTTTTGTTAATTTTCAAAATGTTATGGTGAGAATATCTTATCCATTGGTGTTCATTTTTAAATGACTATTTTCTGTGTTGAAAGAATACAAAATTTGTAACTAAGTAATTTCTTATAATACAGTTACACCATAGTAAAAATGTGTGGATGAAATTTGAGTCAGTAAGTAAAAAAGGGGAGTTTTTTTTTCCTGAACAATATTTTGCATCTTAGACTATCATTGTTGTGAGCCAAAACGTTTCAAATTACCCAATGTATCAAAACTAAGGATGTAACAATATTTTGTGAATCCGTCGGGATCGAGGCTACATCACGTAGTGTGACAGGCTTTCCCCAAACGTCATTACGTAATGCGTTTGTGCCTTAAACATCATGTATAATTGATTATAATTTTATAATTTATGTATATATGTTTATGGTACTTGTATTGAATCCTTTTCTGTTAGTAGGAAAACAGACAGTTTGACGTAAGTAGCAAAAAGAGAACATACTTGGCCTTAAAATACATTTAATTCATTGTGTGTGATTGTTTTTAAAAAAATCTAAATTGTGACTTTAAAACCTTGAATCGAATTGAATCATGGCTTGATTCCATTGTTACATCCCTATTCATAACTGCAATAACTGCAATCTGTATCTATAAAAAAAATGTGTATTGCTAAATTTATTTTACATGATAACTTTAATTCCACAGAATTGTGCTTTTTTAGTAAATTCTTTGACGTAGTGGAAATTTGTGTTTGCATAATTAAATATATATATATATATATATATATATATATATATATATATACATACAGTATAGATTGGTAAAATTGTTTTTAAGGTATGTTGTTCAGAAACAAGAACACAATTAAGAACAAAAATTAACATGAGACACAATAAATAAAAAAACTACTAGACAAATTAGCAATAATATTTCCCATCTACTCTTTTATTTGAGAATGTAATTATAGCTTGTCTGCAAAAAAGGTTGAGACAGGTGCCACAGAGTTACAATAGAAGACATTTTGTTCAGCGAGTGACATTTCTGACACGTGTTCCCTTGAACAAGCTTATTTCTAGCCAATGTGTGCATTTTCCTGCAAGAGAGTATCTGACAGCTCCACTGCTTTTAAAAGTGTGATTAGGAAAATTACATGGGGTGGCTTTTTAGCTGAAATCTGACGACAAGTTTGAAAGCGGGACTGGAATTTCAATCAGGCTCTGGGACTACACTCCACTTATCGGTGGAACAGCAGGGAAAAATCAAAAACTAAAGGCTGCAGATGGCCTAACATACGGTATTTCAGTGTTGGGCATGTTTTTTTCTGCAAACCACCCTTATGCTTTTAAAATAACATTTTTTAAGGTTTTTTTTTGGTGGGAGGAGGCCTCCATTGGTTGAGGGGGTCTAGACCGGCACCTGGGTGAGGCAAACGTGGGGGCCACGGTCTCCCGGGCCTGAGCGTTGGTTGGGTGAGGATGGCGCAATTGGGTGGGGGTCTGGCTTGGCTGGGGGGTGGTCTTTTTGCTTGCGCAATAAGCCCACACAGTCCCCCCCAGGGGGCTGGTGTGGGGCCCCGGCCCTGGGGGTGGGTCCACCTGCGCTGGATGGGCTGCCCGTCTGCGCCTGGGGGCTGGGATCACTCCCTCTCTCGCCCTGGAAGGGGGTGGAGCAAGGGGGTGGGCCCGCGTTTGCTCCAGGCAACACCTACCATGGCCACGTGGTCTGGGAGGAGTGGGCCAGAGGGGAGGGGATGTTTGGAGCCTTGGCAGGTTGCAGTCTCCACTGAGGCAATCGCTGGGGGCCTCGCCTGGTTGGGCTGCCTTTGTCTCGCCGGTGCCCCCTTCTCTCGGTTTTAAGTGCACCTTAGACATGTAGGACCCTTGGGGGTGGGGGGTGGGGTGCTTGGACATCACTGCCAGCAAGCAGGAGACGACCTCTCAGTGCCATATCTTCCCATTTTTACTGCAACGTAAACATTTAGGATCCATTGGTGAGAGGGGGATTGGACATCAAGGAGGTGTAGGCCTCCTGGGCCTGGTGGCCCCCTCCCCACAAAGGGAGAGGGATCCCTTAGTTCTCTGGCGAGATCATGAGCGGGGGATCACATCCCATCTGAGCCTAGAGGGTGTCCGTGTTTTTATGGTGCTGGTTCTGGTCCTTACCCTCGGGTGATGGGCCCCTTCTAAATGCCAACATTGAGAGAATCTGGTCGGGTTATGTTCTCAACACCTTTTGGGGACACCCACTTCTCTTGGTCATCCCTGCTCTAGGTGGGGCCGGCTGACCCCTGCCGTACATTCTCTTGGGTCTACTGCGGTTGCCTGGAGCTTGGGGGAGGGTTTCCCTAGGAGGGCGACGGGCTTGTATCCGAGCCTGGGGTGAGGGGCTGCTCGAAAACCACAGGTGATGACTCACCTTTGCATAATTAGTTTGCGTGACTGAATTAAACGCTTTACATGTGTTGGTTTGTATGCATAAGTGTTTGTGTAAAGTGTGTGTTGTGAGTTTGTGAAGTCTCTTGAGCCAGCAGGTATATTTGTAACAGTGTGTGGTCAGGCCCCGCCCATTTTAGACATTTACATTCACATATGACTGTAGTGATTATAAACTTCCAGCATTTTGTTGCCTGTTGTTTTACGAATCTACCCCCGCCCCTCCCCTGTAGTCATCCTCTAACTTCTGTAACCCACCTTTTCCCCATGTCTTTTGACAGAGAAGAACTGGAGAAAGCTTCGAAGATGAAGGTGACAGTGGTGCCCCTGGTAATTGGAGCACTCGGGGCTGTAACCCCCAAACTGGAGGAGTGGTTACAGCAGATCCCTGGAAAGACTTCAGACATCTCAGTCCAGAAAAGCACAGTGTTAGGAACAGCTAACATACTGCAGGACCCTCAAGCTCCTAGGCCTCTGGTAGAGGACCCGAGCTTGTGGTGAAGTACCACTCACGGAGGGCGAGAGGGGCTTTTATATTTGTGCTGTCAATCAATTAAAAACCTTAATCAGATTAATCACACTTTTGGGTTGTGACTTATCAGGACTTATCACAATGTTTTATGAGTTCAATTTTAAATGACAATATGCAGCTCTCGAACAAAAAGAAAAGACCAGAGAGAAAATGTTCTCTTCATTTCTATTCAATGAAATGTTTAAATCTTTGACATTTTCATTTGGAAGTTTAATTTGTGTGTATAAGACACATCAACAATAAGATAAGCAGAACTGTAAAGACTTCTATGTCTGCAGTATTTTTCCAAGAAAACAAAAATGCTGATATACAGCCATAAGACACAAACATTGTGTTTCTGTGCTTTAAATGGTCCGGGGGAATACTAGATTCTGATTGGCTGCTGGGTGTTACCAAAGAAGTTCTGGTCACAATGTTCTATATGTGCAGACTTTTTCAAGACTAACTTTTTCTTCATGATGTGGACAAAACCAATGAGTAAGAGGTGAACTTCCTCTCTGAACTGATGCTTTATTGACCTATTGTGACGATCAGAATATATTTCGCTTTTCTTTGCCGATGCAGTCAAGCTCTGCAGGCTCAGTGACGCATTGACTTGTTACCATGACAACGGGCAACATTACTATCAAATAGTCTGCCTTTTGTGAAAAAGCGATCTAAACCCTGAAGAAATAACAAGAATAACATGATAAATTGATTCGATTGAATATTGTTGCCCAACAAAGTGTGCGTTCAGAATTTGACGCACGCCACGGAAGCCTGAACCAGCTGAGTTTCATTTATTCCCCTAATTTATATTAGGTCTTTACAGTTTTGTGCACATAAATTAAACAAATTAACACTTCATACATTTAAACATTTCAGCCAATAAAAATGAAGGAAAAATGTTTTTTCTGGTTTGTTTTTGTTTAAAAGCTGCATATTGTCATGTAAAATTTAACATGTAAAAATTGTGATTAATCGGGATTAATCACAACCTAAAAGTGAGATTTATGTAATCAATTTTTTTAATCGATTGACAGCACTAATGCATTTATATGAATGTGTGTGTTTGTGCATGTGTAAAGGACAGGAAAACAAGTTTTCTTCTTTCGTTTCCGTTGAATAAGATCCTGTGAAAGATCTTTTGTTTAGTTTTTTATGGAAAAGAAAAGAAATAAAGATGGTAAAAATGTTTATTTTTAAATAAAAACATGAAGACAATATGATTTACAGATTCAGTTGTTTCAAAGAACTAAAAAGCAGAAACGAAGCTTTGTCGCAAACAACACAAGGAAAATGAGCATTATTTAACTCTCTGTTAATTACAAATGTTGTTTCCACTTTATGAAACGTGTACAGGCAACATGATACTCTTGCAAAACACCCACCTTACTGTACGTGTGGCAAATTGCAGTTTGACATTTGTAACTGTTAAACTGTAACATCACTGGGGTCTCATAAAGAAGACAGATGGACTTAAATGAATCGCCTGATTAAGTGGCAGCTGGAGCTAATGGAAACCTGCAGCTGATACATTACTGAGCAGCGAACGGAGCAGTTGGCTGCACACCTCCATGCCTCTCCTGGTTGTGCCCATTGCTTATTGAAAGCATGCCTTCTCTTCAAGTTGCATCAACAGATATTTCCCTTTTCCAGCCTTTGAGCTTCAGTTAAGCATTTTTTTTAACAAAGAGAGGTTCTGTGATGTGTTTGGTGAGTTTTTCCTAACCAGAAAAAAAAGTATTTCTGAGAATCTGACAAACAGAGCATCTGTCTGTAAACAATGAAAAAATAAGTGCAGCTCCAAAGAAAATGTGAAGAAAAATTGATCCTGCAATTTTTTTTTTGTGGCAGTCAAAGTCAGCCAACATCATGGAGATGGAGGAAAAGTTTTCTTTAGCAGAAAGAGTTTTTAGAAAATACTAATGAAACTGTAATGACTGAACAGGCAAAGTCTTGTCTGATCGCTCCCAACAAATAGAAGTGCAGTTTAACTGCTTTGCCCTCAGCGTTTTTTATTTATTTTCCTAAGTTGTTTTGGCAACTTTCTTTAATCTGTTTTTAAAGTTCACAACTAACTTTTACTTCCAGGAAAGCGTTAATGTCAACATGCAGCCAAACCCCATTTTCTAAGCCTTTATTTTGTCACAACGAAATGTGTCAGCGGATGAGCCGTTGCTGCCAAGCTGACAAGTTTCTGACACTGTGTAAAAAAATGACATTTTTTTTATGTTTGTCTGCTTGATGGTGCATGTGAGAGTGTGTCATGTCCAGCATCTTTATAACGACAGTGAATCCCTACCATAATAAACGTTTATTTCTGTGAAAATAAGTGTCAGTTTCAGCCCAACTTCTTTATTTATTTCTTCAGATAAAACGCACCTGAGCTTCACAATGAACAGCATCAATAAGAAACAGGTTTTCATTAACAAACAATCTTTTTGATGAAAATGCTCCACAAACAAAGTAAAATAAAGTTTTCTATGACAGAAAGTAACAATGTCAAAAATGTGTTTGAGGAAACATTTTTTAGGAGCAATATCTTGAAGTTTCTTCGCTCCGTGCTGCACAGCGGGGAGTCTTACACAAAAAGTGGAACAGCTGCCAGAATGGAGAACAGAGAAACCTGACGAAACGCTCCAAACATGCACTTTCTGGTTGAATACCTCATCCACAATTCATCTTAAACGGCTGCTGCACACTGCGTTAGACTTAAAATATAACAAGTTGTGAGTGCCGCTTTTTGGAATCAGTGGGATATGAAAATATCCAGTTACAGGAGAATAAATACAAAGATGGAGAGTTTTCTAGGAGCGGTATAAAGAGTTTCTCATGGTGCACAAAAGGGAAGTTGTTTGTGTTCATTGGCCCAGCAGCTCTGCAGAGTCCTGAGGATAAGCCTTAAGCCAGAGCACAGGGGAAACCAGGGGCGAGGTGAAAGCTCAGACAATATACTGGAGCAAGCATTCTGTTGCAGCAAAGGCAGACTACACTAGATAATGTGTCGCACAGCAGTACCCCGGTGTCGCCTACAACCAGACCCTTATTCACACTATCAGAGGAGACATCGTGAAAAGAATGAAAAGCCAGAGTAGAGACTTTGAGAGAGAAAGCAGTCTTAAGAAGGAAAATCTCCTGAGTGGAAATGTTGAGAATAGGTAGGTAAAGGTGTGATGCTGTCAGCATGAAGAAAAATATATATATATATTTTTTTTTTATTTATTTTCCCCCCTGTCCTTCTTTTTATATTCAGTAGTCAGCCCGGAAAATATAATTGGTTCCAGGGACTGTAAATGATGCTGGGAAAGACTTAAACATACCCTTAGAAACCTGACAGTACATGCCGATGAAAGAAAAGAAAAGGGAAAACAAAATAAATGCAAGTTGACAGGCAAAATGGGGGACAGTTAGGCTTAGTGTTATTACCATGACAAAGAGAAAAGAGCACAGTGTCTACTCCCTGCAAGGAGGGTGAAGAGGTTTAAGGACAGAGCAGCAGGAGATGAGGAAGTGGCACACTGAGCTGTATGTGAGTCTGAGCCTCCGGGTGTGTGTGCATGCCAGTGTGTGTCTCTCCCTGTCATGTGTGTGTGTTTAATTGTACTTCTTGCAAGGCGTAGCACTTCGTCTGCTCTGATATTATTGCCGTGCAACTTCAATGTGGCAACGAAGGCTCACAAAAGATTTTCTCCACTTCCAACGACAGATATGATTAATTATGTTTGTTTTATGCGCACATGGGGCCTTAAATGGTGTTGCAGATTGAATCAGCTACGATACAGACAACTATCATGGACTGATAACTCCTAAGGGGCCCTTCAGGCTCGTGGAAGAGCGATTACTCCTCTGCAGGGCAGAAAGTGACATCATCCGTGGCTGGAAGCTGTTAAGAGGGCTAAAACAATGCATGTTTCATATGCCGGCCTCACGTGTCTCACACACAAATCTGAGCCTCATCACGGACTGGTTTGCATTGACTCTGGCGCTGTGCTTGAGTTGACCACATCAAACAGCAGAGGACTAGGTTAATCTCTTCCATGGAAATGCTTATAAGCATCAACACAGACGTGATTCTTCAGCCTGTGGATAATCCTCGCGGTCAGATCTGATGACAGGACTTGTTTTAACTTCAACAGGAGAACAGGAGCATAGTGTTAATGCTCTCGGATGGAATGTTTTTAACCCAAATAAAGATTTTCTAATCCTTTTTTTTTTTTTTTTTTTACTAAATAAAATCTAATCATTCATATGAATGTTAAATGTTTCAAGCATTGCTGTTTTTCTGCTGTGGCCCTGAAGTGCAAATCACATCAAGAAATCACACAACACAAACATTTTTAAAGAACACAATTTAAAAAGCAAAACAAATAAGAAAAATCAACATTACATTTTAGAAACCAAAACTTTAAAAAATCATTTAAAAAGCTAGTAGTTTTTAGAAATAAGAAGGAAATACAAAAACATAAAACACAATAAGAAACTGGAAAAGGAATCACTGATCCCTGTCATTATCCAATCAGTGATACTCCATAATATCAATAATTTCTGAAAATTGCTTTTATTTTCCAAAACTTTTCTGTTTACATTTTTTAGAGCAGTTTATGCTTTTCTTCAATCATGTTTGGTTTCTGGAATTTAGATTTGATTTCTAAAATGTGTGTGTTTTATTTCATCTTGTTGTTGCAATCTCTTATTCTTTTGTATTAAGAATTATTGATGTGATGTGATTCTTAATAATGTAACAACCATCTTATTGCTTTCAAATGGATTCTACACAACTAAGACCACGAGGAGGATCAGGCCAAATCACCCAGAGAGGAAAAAGTGAAGCGACTTAATTCAACGTCGTAAGTCAGATGGTAATAAAGGTTATTTTTATGTTTTTGTTGGTTTGACTGAAAAAACAACAAATAGTTCATAAAATTGTGACAAATCAAGTGTGGCCAGTTTTAGAAGAGATTTAAATGGCATCAACCAAGTCACCAAGCTAATGAATTTGTGGCAAAGTACAAGGGCAGAAAATGAAAGTTCATGTATCACTGACCCTGCATAAGAGAGCAAAGGAAGAGTTTAATAGAGCAGAAATATCTATCACCTTTGTCTTGACCCTACTGGAGGTGCATGGAGCTCTTTACTTAGTGGAGTAAAAGCAAAATTGACCCCATGTAAAGCAGCATTAAACAAAGGTCCTGCTCACTCACAGGTTTTAGTATTCAATTATAATTTCTTCAACTGGATATTCAGTCAGAACACATTTCTGTGACCCCTATCTAAACTTTCCTTTGACGGTCCATGTTTTCTGCCCTGTAGTTCCTTATTATTCCACTAGGGGCAGTAGAAGGGCTTTTCCTGTTCATTTCAAAATGTCTGCTTCCATACAATCTCAAAAACATTTGTTACCATAACGTTTTACTAATTTAATTAATATGGAGAGAATAACTCATAAAATTCATTTTTAAATGACTACTTGCTGTCTTGAAATAATGCAAAATTTATTGATAATTACTTTTTTTATATAATACAGTAACACAGAGTTTAAAATGTTTGGATCAAATTTGAGACAGTGCTTTTCTCCTGAACATTCTTGTCAAAATTTTTTGTATCTTAATCTGTGTTGCCAAATGTGAAGGCCCATCAGATGTCTAAGTGTGTGAAATTTGTTCCCTACATTTGTTGGTTTAACCCTCCAATCTAACTCCTTGATGCTGGGTGCGAAGCGGGAGGTACCACTTTTAGAGCCTGGATTTGAACTCATGCCCATCCAGTCAGGGACGAACACTCTACCACGAGGCCACTGACCTGACTAAATGATACCAGCTATATCTAAGTTAAAAAGGATATTTAAAAAAAAATTGTTGTGGATTTCATCAAAATGTCTTAAATTAAAAAAAAAGTGATTTTTTTTGCAGCGCTTGCAGTGGGCGTTGCAACATTAAAAGTTCTAAAATTTTTCACATTTGTCGTTCAGCTTTGTTCATTTAAATGAGTCGGAGTAACAAGTTGTTTGAAAAGCTGGAATATTCTTTATAAACCACATGACTGCAAAGTTACAATCCTATTTTTTAAATAAGATTAAAGGTTTCAATAACAGGCCACTTTATGTTTTCTTACACAGACGGTTGCTTTTGTGTATCAAGATCCAATCCTCAGCTCCACAAAATTCCTAATGTTTTTTTTTTTTTCAGTGAGGAGAAATGTTTGCTATGAAATAAAGTTTTTCTGTTTTGAAAAAAGTTGAGCACCCAAGGCAGTGGTTGTAAGCATTACACAGAGGACACAAAGGGTTACCCAGTAATGCAAGAAATATTTTAACAGATAAGCTCTGTCAACAACTTTAACA
Organism: Oryzias celebensis; assembly: GCA_014656515.1. Classification (NCBI taxonomy): domain Eukaryota; kingdom Metazoa; phylum Chordata; class Actinopteri; order Beloniformes; family Adrianichthyidae; genus Oryzias; species Oryzias celebensis. The sequence continues at coordinate 78,577,560 of BNCR01000001.1, forward strand.
CAAGCGGCTGCCCTCGAAGCAGTAAAGCACAATGCCTGAGTTTTCTAAACCATAAAAAAAAACCTGACATTATTATCCGTCACTGCTCCATTTTGTTGTGTTTTGCTGATTCTCCAGCTCCCAGTTGATGAAGTCCGCCCCTCGACTTGCAAATGATATCAAGTTGTGCTGTATAAATTCTTGCTGAGCATCCAGATGCAGAGTGCAATGTTCACAGATACAATTTATCCAAGTTTTTAAATGATGGGAGGGACAAAATGAGCTGCTACACAAATGTTGTGTCATTATGATTGTAGCATGCAGCGAGGTACCAGCAGGAAGCGGTGAAAATACTACAGCAGCGGGGTTTTTCAAAATGTTGGAATTTCACTTTGTCAGGGGTGAATGTCAAAGGATTTTCCAGTCAAAATACGGAATTATTTCTGTGTAAGCTGTAGAAACCGCTGCTTGTCGTTCATAATCGAGTTAATGAAAGATCAATAAAGTATTAAGAGTTTGATGATGATGGTAGTTTCATGGTATTTTGGATGTATTCTTCATTACATTTTTTTATGTCTCCTTGTAGCATATTTCTGATGATGGAGGACATAATTAATGAAAAGCTTTAAGCTTAAAATTACATTTCTCTTTTTCTTCTTGATGCAGATCATCGTTAATCAGGAGCAAACAAAAAAAAACCATTTGAAAAAGCTTGTGATAGAAACATTTAAACGTCCAAGACACATTTGTCATTTCTAAACACTCTTGGTTGCATTTATATTCATTCCCCAACACACACAACTTAGATATTGCAAATTTGATTTATTTGTCGTATATGTACATGTATATCAATAATCATATTTCTGTAGTTGTTCTTAAACTCCTTCGTGCTTGTTTTTGTTGTAAGTGTTCTGTTCTAGAGCCTTGCTGCACATACAGATACACGCAAAATCATTATTTATGTTTGTGTGGAATAAATTTACTTTGTTTCCCTTAAATTATATTTTGTCTCTGTTTTAATTAAGACATTTTGTGCTTTTTTTGGTGAAATAATTGTTTTCTGCTTTGACTGTTTTTTGAGCTGTGAAAAGTTTGATCTCCTCTGATTGTATGAACATGTTGACTAAGTGAGGTAATAACAATGAGAAAATAAAGGATTTTCAGACACAACTAAAAGATTGATGTCAATCAAACTTAAAACAACAAAATATTCATTTTTTACAAACACACTGTCATCCCTATTATTCTAGATGACACTTTGACATTTATCACAACAAGAAAACATTTTTGTTAAGCAACACAATACAGGTAGATGGAAATAAACAGGGAATAATTATTAAGATATTATTGTCTATTTAATTGAATTTAATCAACTTTATTACTGAATATTGCCTAGACAAGAAATCAGTTTTATATTTATGTGGTCCTTCATGTAATTATCAAGATACAGAGGATTTATTTTACTAAGAGACTCAAAATGTTTTCAGGTAGAAAAAAAAGGAAAAAGGTCACAGACCTTTCAAGAACTCTTAATTAAATAACAATGAATGTAAATGATCACTGATAAGACATTGTTGATGAGACTTTAGCCCAACATTAGATCTTAATTAGTCGTTATCAAGTTATTTTTGTCTTTTTTATTAACTTGATCCAGTATGTCACTAAATATTTCCCACAAAAATCACTTTTCAATTCATTTGGTCCTTCATTTTACTATAAAGTAGCACACTTTTAATCAAAGAATTTCATTGTCTGTAATGAGTTTGTTACACCTGTGATTTTCTGTTATTTGTTTGTTTGTTTGTCTTGGATTGTCCAATTTATGCATGAAATAAGCCAGATCAATCAATCAATCATACAGATATGTTTATTTACGAAATTCTTCTTTAGGAAACTGTAATTACGTTGTTCTTTTCAGTTACTCTGATTTTGCATACTTTTTCAAAATCTTATATTCCTGACAAAAAAAAAGAACAATGCATGCTGTCTTTTTCAAAGAGGAAGTCAATAATTTCAAACATCAGGTTTGAAGCTTGTAAAAAGTGATGTGCTGTTTTAACAATGACAGGTCAAAGGTTTTCTGTCTATATTTGGATGGTTTCACTTTTGATAGATATTTTAGTAAAAGTACAAAGAAAAAAAGTACGGCAGCATCTTTTTATGCTTCTTTGTTTGGTTGAGTTTACGTGCTAAAGGTCAAGCAGAATGTACACCCTTTTTGATTGTTTAAAAAGAGAAAGTTAAAATGACAACACAGTTAAAAATTTACAAAAGTTAAAATTTTGACACTGAGAAGAAAAGACTGACATTCCTGTGGCTTCGCTGTCATTTTGTATTAGTGTGATCTCTGTGCTTCACTCCGTACGAGCAGAGGAGCTACTCGTAACCCTGAGCGACAGCGAGCACTCAGAAGGAAGCAGTATATTAAAAAAAGTTTTAAATCCTCTGATCTACCATGTGAAAGCTCCCCTGAATTTAGTCCTAGCCAACATCTTCCACCCTGTAATCAATTCGAAATAGCAAAGCAGAGCCAACACTCTGACCAGCACCTGTATGGTAAATGCATCCCACTTCTTGGCCTGAAAACGCTCCTTAAAGTGGAAAAACAGGGAACCATTCGGAAACTGCAATTTATGGATACAAAACAGATAAGTGGATGTTAAATGCAGCATCTGCCACTAATTTAAAAGCAGACTCAGTCAGAGACAGCTTCAGTTTCTTTTATCCTGGGTATTTTATCCCCCTTTAATAAGAATTTTTATTGAGTTCAAAACTGTTTTTGATTGGCTTGATGCAAACACTGCGGCAAAATTAAAGCAAAAACCTTTTTATTAGACTATAAAGGAAAAACTGAGCAAATCTTGAAATCTGAAGAGCTCAACAGCATTAAAGGCTTTGAAGTGCTGACACATGCCTTCTCTGTGACAGCTTAAACATAACTTTCATTAGAATAATCCTTTTAATAAAACAAAAATGCCAGCAAATCCATAAAAAAATATATATTTTTAATTAGTTGTTCATTTTTTAACTGTCTTTCTTTAATCCTTTTTTTACATGTTTATGTCTTAAACTTTACCACCAATTAATTATTAATTAAAGGCAGTTATGAAGCAAAAACCAAAAAAAGAGAGAGAGAGAAAGCCATTATTGAAAACAAACGTCTGTTGAAGGTCTCAAAGCATCTGGACATGCTGAGCACCACATTCCTACGATTACTACGAATATTTTTCCTATCGTCAAAACCGGTAAATATTTCTTCAGATTTATCGGAGCTGCAATCAGAGTGACTTCCCATATGTAACTATTGCCACATAAATTGGTCAACACATTAAAAGCATGAACATTTTATAAAACATCAGTTTGAAATTCCTTTAAGAAGTCTGCAAAAAATGTTAATAAACTTGACCACAACTGAGGCACAATTTATTGGCTCTTTGAAACCAAATTCCACTTTTAAGAACTTAAAACTCACATTACAGAAACACATCTTTAAAAAAAAACTCAAAACCAAGTATTCTCATTAACAGGCAAAGAAAACATCAAGTTATCTATAAATTCCTGTAACTTGGTTGGGAAATATTTGACTAGCAAGTTAGCTGGTCAGTTAGACAGAATAGTCATCCAGTTAAGTGCTCTTCTCAAAGGATTGTTAAATATTTACCTGCATTACTTTGTAAAGGTGTGGAGTTTCTGTATGGGTTCAGTGTGCAGTTGGAATTTGGTGCAAAATTGTGGTAAAACATTTTAGTCTACGTCAGATTCCTACAACGAAAGGCTCCAGCAGAGTCACATGTGGCTTTTTGGCTGCAAAGTGGAATGCAAACAATCAGAATAAACAATTATTTTGTTAGTTAGTTTTGTCATAGATGCGTCGAAGACTTTACTATTCCTCCAAAATGTGTCCTTGTCAGATAATGAAGCTTATTTTCCTGTCTTATATCTTGTTGTTGTTCAGAGGTAAAGTTCTTAAAGTGTAATTGCAAGAACATCTACTGCAGCAGTACCTACATTGACACCGGATGTGTTTTATTTTGAACGGAATTTGTATGTTCTGCTTTAAAAATTAATATAATTAGGCAAATAAAACTATCAGTTGTTGTAATATTAGAAGCCATATTTATTATTTAAAATGGGCTTTACGGCCACAACATTGTAAATGAAGTGTAGTTTTCTAAATAGTGAGGTGGAGATTTGATTTTTTGGTCTGTAAGAAACAATAAAGTGAGAAGCTAAGTGAATTATTTACAAAATATTCCCATTTTCAGACAAAAAAAAATTCAAAATGTTCACTGAGCATAAAAAAATATTGTGAATCTTTCTGGATTGTTGTTTTTAAAACTCAACCTGTCCTGTCATCTAAAAAGTGTCTAAAAGTGTGTTTTCAATATCAGTTTATTCAATAATCATGCACTGTACGTCTGTAAAAAAAACAAAGAAAACATCTAATTTGCTTGTTAAGTGTAAGTAAATACTGACCACAGCAAATAAGCTCGAGTAGATGAAAAAAAATAAGAAAGACATCATGCACCAGGTGATAGTACATCTTTACTTACATGAAGTCTTGATTAAAACACCATGAATGGTGAAAATGGAAATGTCTTTAGTAAAACTAAAGAAATTGAAATTGAAGTAAAGACACTTTGCCTCAGAAAAATATTTTTTGGTTCAGTTTTAAGAATACTCAGTGACATTCATTGTCATTATATTTGAAACAAAAATGTTAATTTTATTATTTGCGAATGACAGTGAGTATTAGATTTTATGAGGATTTAATAAGATCGGTCAACTTGTACAAAGATTCTCATTTTGTCCATAAATAAGTCTTTTCCACTTATTACACTAGTTTTGAGTCACTGTAATCAAAATGAACTACAATTAGGTTCATAAAAACAAAAAAAACTATTTGCTTTGAACTAACAGACAATACTTATTATTATATAACATTCAGTATGAAGTAATTAATGATTAGCTAACAATTAGCTTTTGAGCTTATTTTTCTCTTTTGAGTTGTTTCTGTGTAATTCTTGTTTTTATATTTTAATATGTTTTCATAAGAGTTCTTTTTAAGTCAAAATGACTTGCTGCATGGATAGTGATTAGTAATTATACTACTTTCTAGTGATTTTTACCCTTAAGATTAATGTTCTTTTCCCATTTTTAGGCAACCTCTTTCCGCAAGTCAACACCAACCATCGAGGATTTTACTGTTGCTTTTAATTTGGTTTTGTGCACCTTCATGAAGCATAAAAAACACATTGTGAAAAACTTTATCAGCTTTGTGTGAAAACAAAAAATCATGGCTCGGTGCTGTTTTTGGCTGAAATCTCTGAAGTCACACACAAGTAAATGAAGAGCAGCCATGTTTTATGTGTTGCATTTTATTGTGATTAAATGACCGGTGAAATAGAAGTGCAGCTTGTTTTGGCTTTCTGGCTGGTTTGGTGAAGTATCAGTAGATAAAAAGCAGAGTTTCCAGTTGCAGCAACACAGGATGTCAGACAGTAAAGAGTTGAGGTGCTGCTTGGCAGGAGATTCTGTTTCTGCTGGTATTACAGACAAATTAGCTATGCTGCAGGCCTACTTTTTTCCTCCCTGTGGAAATGGTTGCACAGTGTAATTTAGGAAACATGCAGTGGACTGGACGGCTCAAATGCCTCGCCCTCCCACCGAAGAAAAAAAGACTACAACTTTAGCTTTTCAGCTCTGTCTGCACTCACACGGCACTCAGATGTTTGTGTTTAGACGTTGTCCATGTTAATCGAGGTTTCCTCTAACACACCGGAGAAGACATTTTAGTAGCTTAGTTGTAATAATACTGGCTCAGTAGATGTATTGATTTAATCTCAAGTGAAATGCCACATAATCTAACCTTTTCAAGAGATATATGACCTTTTGTATTAACAATCATTTCCTAAAGGGGAAGTTTTTCATTAAACGGAAAAGAGTTGTGAATAGAAGGAATCAATAAGACTTTGAGCTGAACATATCATCTCTTTAGCAGCAGATAAATCCAACTGTGTGACTGCTGAGGCCAAAAAAACTGTTTCAAGCTCCGATAAAGCCCAAACATCTGATACGACTTAGGAAATGAGAGGCTTGGTGAGCGAGATCACTCATAATGTTGGAACCTTTTGGTTGAAACAACACATATATAATCACTTTACCCTCATTCCCTTTATTTATGCCTCAATAATGTTTGCAGATGGCACAAATGCCAAATCCCTCACACTCCTGGCAGTGACGGAGCTAAAGTAAATAAAGCGTGAGGGTATTTTTTTTCTTCCAATTTTCATCAATCAAACCTTTTTATTACCTGGATTTGCTAATGGAGGAAATATGGGGAAAGTTTGTTCTATTGGCATTTTTCCCTGACATCTGTCTGGTTCCTTTAAGGTAAATAAAGACACACTTCACTAAATTTACAAGACAAAGTATTTAACCCAGAGGAAAATACATTTACTTTTTTTTTTTTTTTTAGATTTGTCCAAGCTGAGTTTAAACCGTTTGCACATGGTGAGCAACTTCACAAAGTCTCCCTCTATAGCAACAGTTCTTTGATCATTTTTGTCACGCTTGGATTATTCATTAGCACTATTCAATTCCTCTATAAATATTCTCCGGATCAAATCAGCTACCGTTGTCTTCGGCTTAATTTAAAATAATAAAACAGCTAGTAAAAATACTTAAAATTCTTTCAAAAAGAGCGTTTATTTTCTCCTGAAAAACATGAAAGCAAATCAGATTTTGTTGAATTCTATTTGATTTAAGCTTACATCCCTGTAGCACAGCCTCCAAGGAAAAATCAAAGCCGTCCTCTTTTGTCTGGGGAATGTATAACTCTATTGTAACTAGCCCTTACATGAACCACAGGTATTCTGCAACAGTACACTCCTCTCCTGGTGGGAGGTCGCACACACATTATCAGCCATAATCCTCTTATTTCCTTTCTCCTTTTAAAAATTTGTTTCTCCTTTTCACCTCATCAGAGGTGGTAGTATTTCTGCTTGTCGTCTGGCAGCTGCAGCAAGCTCACAATTCATTTTGTGTGAGCTCCAGGAGCCTCAAGATCTATAAAAACACAAACAACACATGCTGCCAAAAATACAGAATACCCTTTTTTCCCCCATATGCTGCTCGTCTCTACCAAAGTCGGAATCACAAAAATATCTGGCTAACAGTGAATGCTTTGAAGGTTTTAGTCCGAGAAAACGTGCTGTTTTTCTTCTCATGTGCTCCGTCAAGGTTTCTCCCTTGTGCGTCTGGATTGTAGATGCCGGGAGAGAATCTGCTACAAAGAGAATTGCAGATCAACTTTAGCTTGACAGTAGATGAAAATAGTGGAGCCTAAGAGGCTAAACTTCGCTGCCTGCACCTCAACATATGTATGAGGCACATTTAATTTAGCATGCAGCGTGGAAAGGCTAGATTGCAGTTTGGCACAGATATTTGCAGATTCTGAATTTACATCTTGAAATAAATGAAGAAAGGTTATTTTGTTGCTTCACAGTTGGGAAAGATCAATGTTACATATGCAAGTCAGAAATGAAATAAAGCAAATCAGATGAACATGACTGTGGTTTGGATGACAAAAGCAGACAGACGAGACTTTCCAGCAGGAAACACTGAGGCAGCCGCTGTTACTGTCCTCACTAAGCGTCACGTCTTCACTGTCTAGTAAACAGACACCCCGGTGTTTTTTTCTCTATCCACTTCCATCTCGTCTGACTATTAAGGCAGGAGAGAGCAAATGCGCATTGAGTAACAGATTCATTCATTCATCAATTAAAAAAGAGACTTTATATTAACAGAGGCAGGCAGGAAGTGCAGATGTTGCTAACAACCAAACAAAAACGTCTTCCACCTCCAGCTAAACGAGCTTGATCATCAGCAAGAAGCTCGGAACAAGCGCAAAAGCCCATGTGATTTTTTTTTCTGTTTATCTTTAGCTCCAGCTTAGACAGTCTGCAACATTAAAAAGGCTTGTGAAACATGCAAAAGCCAAAATAAACCCTGTGATACTCCAAAATCAGTCAGCAGGACAAATGTGGTTTTGCTTGGAAGCTGTTTTATTCTTTTTTTTTCTTTTTTCCGCCTTTTCTTAAATAATAATAATGAAGAAAAATTCTTTGTCTACCAAAAAATAATTTAGACCCAACCAAAAAAAGTAAAAAAGCAGAGACTGAACTGACCCAAAACATCCACTTCCTGGTTAACACACTGGGAAAGTTTGGCAGCCACAGACAAATCCACACAACAGGCGGCAAGGAAGCAACTAAGAAAACATTTTAACCAATTAATTGATAAATATATATGAAAAATAAATATTGATAAAACTATGAATTAACAAGATCATTGACATAGTTTAAATTTCCAACATAAACCAAAAAAGATCTCTTTAAAAACAAAATAACATTCGTAACATAACATTGGGATCCGTGCAGTGCTTTGTCCCAATCCTCTTCCTGAGTGTCAATGAAGAAAACTCAAAACAAAATGTGTGCTCTGTTATATTTTTTAAAAATGTGTATGCTATAAATAATAAAAATAAATACCAAAACAATCATACTAATATCCAGGGCCTTGCACGTGATTTTGGAGGGCCAGGGGCTCATAGTTGGAAAAGGGCAACAAAAGCACTTTTTTTCTTCCTTTAAACAACATATAAATAATATAATGTCTATTTATTATATTTAAAATAACGGTTGATTTCTCAATAGAAGTCTATGAGGTTTTGACTTTCTTGGAACCAGAAGGTATTTCCTATTTGAAAACACAAGGGGAGGGGTTGAGACGTCCTTTGTTTTTACATTCTGTGGTAGCAACAAGAGATGAGGAACTGTGCTGTTTACACAGTCAGATAACGCTGCCAGATTGGGCAGATTCCCACCAAAATTGGGCAGAAATGTACTTAAATTGGATTGTTTTTGCCCAATTTGGCAACATTGCAGACGGAGAGAACCTGCATGTGCGTGAACTCCATTTCAAGCTCTTTACTGTGTCTGAAAGGAAGTATTGGCCTCATCACGCTAGTGTCAATACTTCACCTCGGTATCAATAGTATGAATGCTCAGATCGATACACCCACCCCCCTGACAAAAGTAGAAAGGGACTGAGCGTTTTTTTTTCTACCATACTAACCATTTTTGAGCTTCTTGAATCAGTGGGCAGCGACTCGTTAGGTTAGAACTAACATGTTGAAGGCAGTTGCTTCAATCTCGCGCCTCTTCAGTTCCCCATAGGGCAGCAGTTTCTCTCGCTGTCCCTCACTCTGTCTGTTTCTGGCGACTCTGAGTCTGAGTGGAGCTGCTAAGGCAGAAACGGCAGATCAGAACCCGTATTACAAGAAAAGGGGCAGAATACCGTGGGGATTTTGTACTGGTGCTTTTTTTTTTGCATCACTAACAGGAATTTATTAAGGTTAATATAGATAAAAACTCAAAAAAGAAAAACATGAAGCAAATACAAGCTAAAAAGGGCAGGTGCTCAAGCACCAGAGCCCTATGTGTGCACGTGCCTGCTAACATCTAGCTGCTGGTGAGTGGTTCAACCACCACAAACCCCATTTTTAAACATTTCTAAGGCTGCATTCAGTGCCCCCCCCCCCATTCAAACTGTCTTTCTGTGTCAGCTTTGGATGTTCTGAGAGTTTTTAACGAGCTTCCTCTTTCTGTTCCAAAAAACATGAATTTAATGGCTAATTCTAAATAATTGCTCATGAGTGTGAGCGTGAGGTACGATTACTTGTCTGGATGTGGGAAAGTAAAGAACAGGGAACCAGTTTGCCCAACTTTTCACCCACTGACAAACCAAAAAAGATTCCAGCCAACAATTTTCCAGACATCATCTAAAAACACGAGCTTTTTCTCAAGAATCTGGCCATCAAAATTTCAAAGAAATTAGAATAATTTACATTTAATTTGTGCAATTCCAGCCTGGGCTGAGATACAAATGATAAGCAAAGAATGTAACATGCTGCAATTACCCCCGACCACGTGTTTGGATGTGATTAGGCTATTAGCTTGGCGCAGTGGTAACACTCAATTTCTCCATTCAGGTGCAGGCTTGTTAACACTGAGCAGATGTTTCTGTCAGTTCAAACCTTCATGTGCAAAGCCTTTGTGAATGAAGCAGCCAGTGACTAAAAGGATCCAGCCAACAATGAAACCAATAGAAAATGTCGTTCTGCTAGAATTATTTTAAAGCTAAAACATCACACAGCTGCTGTTGATAGTGTTGTAAAAAAAAAAGACATATGAATTCATTTGTAAATGTGGCCATTTACTTGAAATTAATTAAGTCTATGACTAATAAATGATCTCATAAACATTTGAAAAGTGAATTGTGTCTGTGCGCTATAAAACTAGTGCTGGGAGTAATGCAATAAAAAAGTAAATGATTAAGTTTAACAAAATATAAGATATCTATCAGTGTTTTTGTACTTTTCGCATGACATTATACTTTACAACATCCTATTTGGCCAAAATGTGATTGTTTTCAAAAATGTAAGAAGATAAATTATGAATTGTGGATTTTTTTTCTGTTTTATGATCAGAGCCTAATCCTTTCTACTGGTTTCCAAAAAAATCAACTTCAATTACAGTACTTTCATTTTTTTTTCATTTATTTATAAGCGTTTAGATACAAAGAGCCAAAAACTGTCTGCTTTGTTGTTGTAAGTGGGATAATTAAACCTCAGAGCTCTGAGGTCTCAGGGCTCTCCAGTCACTCTGTTTTTCTAAGTACTTATGAAATATTAAGCCTAAATGTTCGTTTTTATGGATCAATGTCAGAAGCTAAGGGGTGACCCGCCATGTACGCTTTATGCTTCCTGTGTGAGCATAAACTCTTCATCAGGTTCAATTTTTGCACATCAGTTTTGTTTTCTGGACATCCCCACAATTTGTTTCAAACTTTTTTTTTGTTCACAGTTTTTTTTTTTTTTTTTTTTTTTGTAAAATGGGTAATACAAAACAACAAAAACCTAAAAAATTCAAATATATATAACATATGTATAGGATAATATATATTATGTATGTATACATATATATTATGTATAAATAAACCTTTCAGCTGGGTTTTTCAAAGCCTAGTGTAATGTAATAAAACAATAAATAATGAAGCCTTGAATTTAGCCCAACAGATATTTGATACTTTCAGGATAAACATATTGAAAGGCAACAATTTACTTTCCCCATGTTTCTGTGGTTGTAACTATGGTTCTGCATCCCTAAATATATATATTTTGATTCTGTCTAACATGAATTACACCAAAATTTTGATTTCTTCAATACTTTCTTAGTAGGCGTTTAATGATTCTTCTTAACAACATTTCGATTCATTTCATAATTTGTGGTTGCTAATTCGACTCACTTTCAATTTTGGTTCATTTTGAACAATCTGATTAGATCTGATTCACAGACATACAATTGATTCGGTAAATCTTTAGCCAAAACTTCAACCAGTGTGACTCAGAGATTAATTAATACCTGGTACTCAACAGTACAGGTGAAGTTTTCCTGATTCCAGAAGTGTAAATTAAATACCGTATGTGTACAAAAATACAAGTAAACAAGAATGAATGACAAATCCATTCACATTTTACTAAAGTTCAGCCCACTGTAGTTTTCCACATAAAAATAACATTATTATTAGAGGATTCTACCACACTGTATGGTCATGTCTTTGCTAAATTCAAAGCATTTCCACACATTGGACTGGAATGATGGTTGATCAGTTTTTACTGCATCACGTTTGCTGTTCGCTGTGGTTGTTTTTACGTTGTAAACCTACTGAATCTCAATCTAAATGGTATTTTCCAATATTGATTATCGATTTATCTCATTTTGAAAATATTTTTTGATGGTTTAGATTGATTCGATTTAATTAGTTTACCACCTTGTCTCAGACACATGAACACACTGGTTGGCTTGTACAGAATTTGATTAACTGATTAATTGTTAGCCCTCAATGTTTTAGTTTTTTCTTGTCATTTCTGTCACTTTCTTACAAGTTTTATTTGCCTTCATTTTGTTAACAACCATTTCAACAACATATTTTATAATACTCTGAAGCATATTTTGCCAATTTGTAAGTATACGCTCTTAAAATCTTGCTTTTTTATGATATTATAATGTAAAAAATAACCATGATCAACAATAACAAGTTATATGTTATGTGTTAGAGTTTTGAGGTTTGCACAGCAGTCTAATCCATATAAGATTACCATAAATACATAAAGGTTGCCATTATTGAAACATATCCAATCAAGACAAGCATGGAAATGTTTGCATAATAAATATAAATGCATATCTCTATTTATTTTTACTTTTAGGCAAGACTCCTTAGTATGATATTGGCTGTAAACTTTTTTACATTGACCCTCACAGAAAAAATCTAGTTCACACGACTGCCTGCCAATACCAGTCACAAATTATAGTGTGTGGCAAAGGATGTCACATTTCACTCCCTGTCTTTAAGGAAAAAAATAACTCCTTCCACGTTTCTTTCAAAATATTTCTTTAACCACTTGGAGTCTAACACACATGTAAACCATTAAATGTGTAGTCTGTGGATTTCTATAGCAGTAAAACTCAAATAAAAAAAGGTGATCTGAAAATATGTGTTAAAAAAGCAGCAATAAAATTAGAGAGAATAAAAAATCTCTTTTTGTATGTAACAGCAGCTCCAGCTAATTTATAGCTGTGTTTCATGGCATGAAACCCATCAGCCTCTGTCACAGATGAGTTGCAGTACAGGGGGTCTGGTCTGCTACAAGCTGGATGTACTTAATAAAATAGCTGCAGTGTGGGAGAAATTTAAGCCCCAGCCATATTTCTGTTTACCTCTGGTTGCTCATAGCGTGGACCCTGCAAGGTTTTTGAAGGGAAACAGGTGCAAAAAAAAGCTGCAAAATGCTGTTGTAGCTTTAAGAAAAAAGTATTGGAAATTTTGCATTTCACTTCTCTTCTCTATAGGCTCTGGATGTTCTCCCATCAGTAACACCGATTGCCACTTTGTCATGGTTTAATCTCTCATGTAAACAGTTTTCATCAAATCTGTAAAACTTCAATGAATTGCTTTCTCCTTGTTCACCTCTTTTGCCCATATTTTGTTGTTCATATTTTCCTTCATGTCAGCTCTTTCCTTCCACTCTTCTGATTTTTCTTTTATTACTTTCTTGTAACTTTTGACTCTAAATGTACCAATTCTTTTCTCAGGTAAGTAAAAAAAGAATTTCATTAGCTGGACTTGCAACTGTTTTCTTGTCTTTTTAGCATAACAAATCTAAAAATATATAAAAATAAAACAAATAGGATCATACTACTGTACTGGAAACATTACAAGGAAAATGAAGAACATATTGGATTAAATTAATCCTGTTCTAATACACTGAAAAGAGTTACTTGATTATCCTGTCTTTAAACGAAACCAATCCCTTATATGGTAAATTTAGGATGCAACACCACAAAATACACATTCAGACATCAAAAAACTGTAGGCACGTGTAGGGTCGCGTTAACCTCCATGCCGATTTACATTCACTTGTTTACATAGGATCCATGATTCACGTGGAACCATGAAGGGTTAGCTTTTTTTTTCCCAATTTGCTATGCATTTGGTTTCAACTTTCAGCAGAATTAAATCAAAGCCTGTGCTCCCTATGTGCTTTTTCCCCCTCTTCACAGCTTTAATTTGCTTCATATATTAATCTATTCTCTTTTATCCATTCCAGATGATATCAGACTTTCTCTCTATCCCTGTGGCCGCCTAAGCAATTAAGTGTTGCCACAGTGTGAGTTCTGGCTGAAGAGAAAGGATTATTTGTTGAATCATAGTGTCCCTGTCAGATACATTTTCTTTCACATTTAAGGCATTTAACAGACTGTGTAGAGAGAAATACAATGGAAGCAGTCAGCAGTCATCAAGTTGCCATCTCCCTCTCTGTCTTTGCTTTTACACTGAAAACCCAACTCTGAATGTTACAATCGTGTTAATTTTTTATGATCTAAAACGCGTTTTTGTAATTGAACACTACTGTCTGCATGCGTCCCAGTCTGTCCCAATGTCACGTATTTAAATGTTCAGGGCTTTTATGATTGCAAAAGTCTTTGCAGAAGACCCCGCTGTTCATATTTCAGCAAAAACAGGATCAGTGATTACTATTGTGATGGATATGAACAATATTTGCATCCCTTTAATTATCCAGAGCTCAGCCAGTGATTCTCAGCCTGTCTGGCATGCAGAATCTAGTGTTGCATTGATTCTGCATGCCTGGTGATCTTTGATGTGAGAACATTGCCCCCTGCTGATTCTCCTTTGTAAAATTCTGACAGCCTTGATAAATGAGTGACAGCAGACATGTGGCCTGGTGTCACCTGAACACCACAAAACCATCTCCCTTAGCTTTGACAAGCCTTTATTTATGTCCTCTTTATTCTCACGCCTCAACTCTGGCTGTTTGTGTTTTTCATCTGCCGCTTTATTGCTTGATTTTTGTGCCTTAAGCATGCATGATGTCTGCTTCAGATTTGGATTTAGTAATTAAAAGCATACGGGACACAAAGGACTACTCTGAGCAATCATTACAGATAAAGAAAAGAGCACTAACTGGGTCACTGTGCACTGAGCCATCACCATTCCTGAAAACTGGGCCTATATCTTTAAATATGTCTCTGGAACATTAAATATTCATGAATCGAATATGCATATTAACGTACTGTTTATTTAGGGTTTAAAAGTAAAAGTGCTACACTGATGTTGCTGAAGCATATTTTGATCTGGTCTCTAACAACAGCAGAAACAGTTCCTTGCACACACACAGACACACTACCGGTTTGTGTTCAAGCTGGTGATAAAAACGTTGTGCCGATGAAATATGTTTTCTTCAGAAGACGTATCGTAATCTATGCATTGTTATGAATGCACATTCAGATGGACGAGAGCTTTTTCCACTACAGGCGCAGACGTCTGGAGCCGAATATCACACAGAGCACTCATAAATGTGAGGCTCTGTCATAAGAGGGTGATTAACAAAAATGATTACCAGTGCTAAGAGCAGCTCTACAGTTGGTATGAATTTGCATAAAAAAAGAAAAGCTCTCGCTTTAGTGCAAGTTGTTTGTTTCACGGTGGGACATTGCTTAGAAGCGTTGCTACGTTGGCATGTGTCAAAACTTTGAATACCACAAGACTCTTGTTTTATCTGTGAGCCAGAAAAGGCTTCATAATTAAAATTTCATGCAGTCCTACAAAGCTGAGTCATACAACATAATAGATGAATGGATCTCAATGAATATTAAAAAAAAAGGCTGTTGAGAGAAATTGGTATTCTAATAGCAGCCCTGCTTTGAACTGATGATTATCTGCATTCAAATGTTCCACAAAGTCAGACGAAGGCCTTCAATTAGCCATCAGTTCTTTTCAGTTTGCTCTTTCGTGCCACCACTATTTATGATCTTTGTCAACACTAAAGGCTGTTTCCTGCCCATGGCTGCAGAAATCCCTCCTGGTGTGAATGGAAGCAGCCCTGCTGTTAACAAAGTGCAGAATAAATGCTAAGGCAGGATTCAGAGATGTGGGCTTCCAACGCCTGATGCTACCTACCTCGTGCTGGATGTGAGGAACCAGAAGCTGAAGTGTCAACCTTTCTGTCTTAGAAAAAACAGAGACCCCAGTGAAGAGATGAAACACTTAGAAAGCTTTGATTCGCAGCCTTGTACTGGCGCGGCTCCACGCAGGCCCACAGCGTGATGCTTGTTGGCTCACCAGGTGTTCTAAACAGAGGTGAGCAGCAGATTGAATTTTGCTTTGCCTTCTATCCTGCAAAGGTGCTCTGAATAATAGTTTATTACGCACACAAAAGAGGCCAGACACATTAGCTTAGCTAAACTATGATAACACCAGCTTTGTATTTCTGTGGGTGGTATCAGGCTTTTTTTTCCAGAACTGACAAGTCCTGCCTTGAGGAATTCTTTTCTGAGGGTAATAAGGCACCAGCAGTAGGCCTCATATTTTGCAACTCAATAATCAAACTCATACCGAGAAGTTGAGGAGCATCACTGGTCCTTTGTGTGTGTCTGTGAATTTGTCAAGTGAAGGGCTTTTATTCCACGCTATTATTATTAGGATTGTGCTGCGGTTTATGGGGTGCCAGGCAAATAAAAGAACATATTTCAAAGCCAAAAGCAGGCCAGTGGGAGTTTGCTTTTAGTGAAATGGAGCTAAATGCCAGTCTGCAGCTACCCTGCCTCTGCTCAGCCAGTGTGTTTTGCTGGGTCAGCCAATAGCCTTCCAGGTCATCTGGATTTATGGCAGGCTTCATGCTGAACTTGACAACTCCTACAAAAAAGTGAAGGCTCTTTTTCTAGAATGTGTTGAAATAACTGGAATGTTATGTAGCAGGAAAAACACAATGAGTGTCCGTTGTTGCATCGTTAAACATCGTTAAACAACATTTTAATGGCCTATTTTTTTTCTGAAATTCTGCCTGACTTCAGCCTCTCTGTGCAACGATTTGCAACACACCTGAAAATGTGGACTCATCAACCTCTTTTACACATGTAATTTCAAAATCTATTACAATCCAGCAGATATACCATAAGCTCTGCTTTTGAAAGGTAATAATTTCCCATTTTTCAATTTATGTACACCCTTTTAATCGTTCTACGTTTTTCTTATTTATTTAACCTTTATTTAACCAGGAAGGTCCCGTTGAGATTAAAAACCTCTTTTCCAGGGGAGTCCTGGCCAAGAGGCAGCAACTTCTAAAACGATACATAAAACAAATAACAGCACACAGTCGACAGTATCAGATCATTTGATATCAATGATTGAGGTTTAACATATGTATTATGTTCCTTCTATGTCATCTTTCTAAGTAAATTACAATCCAAGTTAAAATTCTAAAACTAAGCACATTATTTTCAGATTCAAGCAAAAAGTCATCAGCAGACTCAAATAAATCATTCCAGTGGCAACGGGTAATGTTATTTAATGTGAGCATTGCATATAAGTGCAAAAAGGAGAGTACAATGATTGCAAAAGAGAAAATGATGGATGATTACTTCGTCTAAGAAGTAAAGATGCAGTTTCATTAAAAATCCACTCAGATGAAAACTGTGTTTTTGGAGTTTTTAATATGTTCTTGTGGCATTTTTCTGATGATACAGGACAAACATTAAATAAATTAAACTTAAAATTGCACTTCAGATTATTATCTTATTCACATTGTTAATCTGGAGCAGTGGAAAAAAATGAAAAAGATCTTATTTATGATGTAGAAAACACACAAGCTTTCTGCTCGGCTCCATTCTGATGCATTGTAGAGGACTAGTTCCCTGTACCTCTTTGTTTTCCTCATTCGAACTGTATGGTTGGATACCTCCAATAATGGGTAATGTTAGGTAAGGTTGGGGGTATGAGGGGCTGTAAGCTAACATGAGAGCATGTAAACAGAGAGCTCTCTGCAATAGGGAGGGGAGATAGGTTAGGGTTGTTCCATGCCAACAGTGTTGACACAACTCAGGGACAAATTTCTAATGAATTGCCACTCTGCAGAAACTATGTCCTAGACACCAATACAACAACAATATAAAATAAAACAAACATTTGACTACAAACAACATGATCATAATTTAAAAGACCACTGGGAACACTTTTTAACTTAGCATTTCCTTAACTAATTTAAACAACTTATTTATTTACCAATTTGTTTGGCTATTAAATATTTTGTGGCTTTGTACATTTTTACCCTTTCTACGTAATCAGTCTATACAGTGCCTCCTTCAAAGTATCACTATGGATATACCTCACATTTTATGTTTGTCTTCTGTTGTTGTTGCTTTCAGACTATTTTTTTTTTTTTGACATTTTACTGTTTGAATCTATGTTTATATACGTCTTTTATGTCAAGGACCTTGTGTTATACAGCAGGTTGATGAACATGTGTGCTATAAAAATGCCTCAAATCATCAACGGAGGATCGGAGTGAGTCTAAACTTTGAATGACTGAAGGGTAAATACAAATTTGTTTTCCTATCAGAGCAAACAAAAGACATTGCAGATTTCATCCTGAAGAGGAGAATATAGACAATAGTGGAACCTCTGATTCAGGTGGAGCATTGCTGTTTTTGTCCCGGTTATGAAACACCTTAGATCTGGAGGATTCATAGAGATTTTCCCATTCAGTCCAAATGTGTTTTGTAGATTTGGAGAAGAAACTTTGTTCTTGTCCCCCTACTAAAGACCATCACGTCTCTCTACCTGTTCCCAGTGCAAGTTAGACCAAAGAGCGGGGAGGCTCTTTGGCACCGGTTCTGTTTAGACATTTTGTTGACAGAGGAAGACACAAAATGTAATGTCTGTTTTTTGCAGATGATGTTATGCTGGCTTCATCAACCAGGAACTTCACTGTGCCCTGGAGCTATTTGCAGTCAAGTGTGAAGCACCTTGAACAAGACTTAGCACCAAGAGGTCAGAGTTCTAAAAAGGTGGATTGCTCCACGTGGAGGTGGCTGGAGGACTCCTGCCCCAAGTGGAGGACTCCATGTCTTTTCCACATGTAAGGGAAGGATGGAGCATGAGATTGACAAGCAGATAGTGCAGCGGCAGCAGTAATGCGGTTGCTGTATTGATCTGTTGTAGTGAAAAAGGAGCTGAGCTGAATGGCAAAGCTCTCAGTTTACTGGACAGCCTTTCTGCTCTCATCTATGGTCATGAGCTTGAGATCAAAGCTGAAGGGGTAAGATTCTCTATACCAGGGCTGGCCAACCCTGGTCCTCAAGAGCCTCAGCCTGCCTGATTTTAAGCTCTCTCTGGACTGCTTGAGGCTGACTACCTAAAGGTGTGTTCAGTCAATCAGAATGCGCAATCACTTGAGTCAGCCAATCAACAGAAAGAAGGTCAAGGAGCGCTGGAAACTAGGCAGGATTGTAGCTCTTGAAGTCCAGGGACGGCCCGCCCTGCCATGTAACCCATGTAAACCCTACCATTTCTCAATCCAAATGGTATTTTCCAACATTGATTCGACTACTGATTTATCTAAGTTTTACTTTTTTTTCATGGTATAGGTCAATTTGATTCAATTCTGCCTCAGACAAATCAATCTGGTTGGATCGAAAGAATAGAAATCGATTATTGACTATTTAATCAGTTGTTACACCCCTACTTATTAACCAAGCATTTATGGAAATATGTGAGCATCCATTTAAAAAAACACAAGTAATCCAGCAAGCCATGATGGCACTGGTGCTAAACAAATTTCAAAATTGTTTTCTTTTAAAAGACTTGAATCCTTGTCAATCAAACAACACTGAAAACATTTTATCAATAAAACGTGCATACTTTTAAAAGTAATGGTTGGTGTATCTTAACGCCACACCCTTATAATCCACATAAAAATGATTATTGTGAGGAGAAATGATGAGGAACAGTAATAGTAACATTAACAGACTTAGTTTATTTAAATTAGAATCATGCCTAAACATAACCTTTGGAAATCTTTGAATAGTTTACAGGGTGAAAAATTAGAGTAAAGGGTTAGGTAATAATTATATTTATTTGGTTATTTGTTGATTTTGAATTAACACTAAAGTGTTAATGTGTTTGCTATATTATTAATTTAATTATTTTTAAAAATAAATTATATTTCTTCATTTGCAGGTGTGAATTTGATTGCCCAGTGACAGTCTAGTAATTAACATATCAAAGATTCTGTGTAAATGATTTGAATGATAAATAATAGCAGCATTGCATTTCCTGAGAAAATGTATGTATGAAATTCGAAATTTCTAAAATACTACTTGTAAATGTTTACATTTATTACCTAATGTTTTTAACTAAATAACTTAGGAAAGACACTCAATGTAAAAAAAAAAATGCGTTTAAGTAAGTAAGTATGTGAGTGAGTAAATAAATACATAAATAAAAACACTTCTCCCCCTCTTTTATTTATGAAGTTTGAAAAATCGATCAATTATTTGGTGTTCTTTTATTTTGCTAAAATCTGCGACAGGAAGTGACATCATTCCCATTGCTCCAATCAGCTGTAAGGGTGTTTGGACTCTGCCACAACAAAACAGGCGTTAGGGAAATCTCTTGAAACATTACTATTTGGTTTAGACGTATTTAGTGTGAAGCTTTTTAAAATTTGTTTATACCTATATTTTAAGATTTTGTTTTAAATTAGAGGCTTTTGTTTAAAACGTCTCGTTGAGACGCTTCGGGGGCTCGGTAACAACAGCAGCCACTAGTAGCAAACGTTAGCATCATAAATAGTCCGGATAAAAAGTTGACTTTTAAATAAATTGTTACGACCTTAATGTAATTTAGAGGAATTACGTGACTTTTATAGACGCCTGGATATACATTGGTAACAAAGTCAAATTCCTTAATCTGATGTATTTAAACTTATTTGTTCCTTTCCGTAAAATTCAAGCTAGCAACGCAAAAGTAGCTTAGCTGGTACGTGATCGACAACAGCCACCAAACTGGAACATTCGTTGGATTTAGTTGGGTTCAAATCGGGTTCGGCAGGTTCGCTGACCCCTCAGAAAAAGATGAAAAAGAGGAAGGAGCTGAACGCCTTGATCGGACTCGGGGACAGTAAGCGAAAGAAGACCAAGAAGGGGTCCGGTCACAGACTTCTTCGTACCGAACCACCGGGCTCAGAGTCCGATTCGAGCTCAGAAGACGACTTCAATAACGTAAATAACAGAGCTAACTTTGGGAAGTAAGTGATATATCCTGCTGACATTACGGACGGACGGCATTACAATTGTATTAAAATGTCAAAAGACACTACTTTAAACCATAAAAAACATAAAGGAGAATCGAAGTTTGACATTAATGCCAGGTGTTTTTGCTCATTTTGACCATTCATCTAATATGAGAAACATAAAAAAATGCCCGCAAATACTAACTGCATGCTGCACAGATGTATAATTTACAGGAACTAATTAAATATAATAATGTCAGAGGAAGAGGAAGTTGGTGACTTTTGTTGTTGTAACAGAACAAATGGGTTTTAAAATACAAATAAACAGATGTAAGTTTCTAGTTGTGTTGTGCTATTAATATTAGTTAGATGTTGAGAATCTGTGTATTTGAATTAATTAGGTTGGCATCCATACTTCAAATTTCACCATGTAAGACCCCTGTAAGACAACTTTTCAGTTTAGAATACAATTGATTCTTCTTCTTTTTTTTAACTCTCAATGTTTTCATTAAAATATTCTTTTAATTAAATCATGGCTGCTTTGAATTAGCTTTTATTTTATTAAGTTATAATTAGTGTATTTGAAAAACATATAAATATTTTGCCTCTAATGGCAGTCTTAAAATATCTCGTCTTAATAACGAAAGAGGTTTTTCACTTGTATTGTAAAATGTTTCTGTATTCTTGCTCTTTACAGGAGAAACTACACACAGTGCTGCAACGTGTGCTACCCTTTGTTTCTGTTTATTATCCTTGCTGCTTGTGTCATGGCCTGTGCTGGACTCATATGGATGCAGATTGCTTTGAAAGAAGATCTGGACTCCATGAAAGAAAAGCTGCACAGCAGTAAGTTTACCACATTAAATAATTAAATTATGCAA
The DNA here is from genome assembly GCA_014656515.1 of Oryzias celebensis. Taxonomy (NCBI): domain Eukaryota; kingdom Metazoa; phylum Chordata; class Actinopteri; order Beloniformes; family Adrianichthyidae; genus Oryzias; species Oryzias celebensis. Next base: position 78,599,133 of record BNCR01000001.1, read on the forward strand.
GCTGCAAAATGTGACTGCTCTTAGGACTTAACAGAGCCATGTAATGTTGTTCTATCCTTAACTAATATTTGTATTTGTTTAAGAAAAAAAACATTGTACAATTGTAACCCAGTCATTGATGTTACTCTGAAATATCAGTTTTGGGTGATACCCTTCTGAGTTAAAACCAGCTTATCTCAACTGAAACATTTCAGTCAAACTTCTCTCTACTCCTGGCTGAATTTTGTTATTCTTGATTCACAGAAACACAATGTGGGGTCAAATTTGTAAACAGACAAAAATAGTGAATTGTTCCACAATTTTGGGTGAACCTGTTCTTTCTAATTTAACTATAGATGCATATTTACATATAAAAAGTCATCTTAAGGTTAAATATTAGCATTAGAAAACAAAACGTAAGCAGGTATTTCCTGTGAGCTTTAGTTTGCTCAGAGAAATACTAGAACAACCTGTAAAACATGTCATTTGTAAATAGCTCTGCACATCACAGTTAAGTCATTGGGTTCTGCTTTTGGTCTAGATTCTGGATTTAGGTCAGGAAAAACAAAACGTATTTATAAACTCAACTTAATAAACATATTAAAGTCTGGCTTTTCCGGACGCCATGAAATAAAAACATCCTCTGAACAAAACGTGGTATATCCCGCTTCAGTCAATTCAAGGTTTGAATCAACTGTTGCAAAGTCATAATCAGGTACTCAGATTTTCCCCTTTAGACAATGTTTACTGTAAATATAATAGAATACGTCTATACTAAAACAAAAATGACAACGGGTATCATTTAAGCTTGTTTAACATTTCAGCAAAGAATCAGAAAGATTATGTTTTGTAAACATTTTTTACATTTTACTATTTTCCTTATTTTCTTTTTACAGTGGAATCCACCCAGAAATTATCGTCAAGTGAAATAGTAAAATTAAACGAGGACCTGAAGAACAAGGAAAAAAAACTGGAAAACCTTGAGAATGGGAAGGATGGGTTAAGCAAGCTGTGGTCTAACCTAACAGAAATAAACCGAAAGGTTGGTCATATTCTCTAGTTAAAGGTTTGGCATCTTTTGTACCATAAAAACAGACAATCATCTCAATTATTATATTGGTTTTTATGTTCAGGGTTTTTTCAGACTCTTTTTGCTTTATAATGATATCCAAAAACTTTTTCATCGCATTAACTTCCAGTTGTTTGGAAACTAAACATTTTCTACAAATTGACAGATAATTTAGATGAAGCAGATTAAGACGTACAAGGAGCCATTCATCTTTTTACAGTATTATATCACCGGAGTTCATGCTGGATGTTTTACATAGCCTTCACTATTATCCTTCTGCGTTTTCATTTTCTTGGAACTTTCTAGAACCAGTTTCTATTCATTTATAAGATAATTAAAATGCTATTTTGAAGGTCATGCAAGATACATTTCTACAAAAACATCATGAGAACTAAACTATTTTGTAGTTGAATTTAAGTGCTTAATTTAAATGTTACCCACGCAGATCAGTGTGCTGGACTCTGCTGTTACCCATTTGAAGGCTAACCTGAAATCCGCTGCTGATTTAATCAGCCTTCCCACAACCGTGGAAGAGCTTCAGAAGGTAAATCTGAAATAACCTGAGAGGAAAAAATAAGATTAGTATTGATTCATGTAACTTATATCTCTGATTCTTTTGTGTTCCAGAGTGTTGCAACAATTGGCAGCACACTAACAAGTGTACAGCACGATGTGAAGACTCTGCAGACTGCTCTCGAAAGTCAGAAGAATGAGGACAGCACAAAGAAGACTATGGTACTTTTAAGTCAGATTTTATCAGATCAATTTCTATCAACTTTCCAACACTAGCAGTTTCCCCTGCATGCTTCCTTTTAGACGATAAATCTCATATTACACACTGAAACCCTTGGAGAATAACTTCCACGCTTGGCGTGTAGAAGTTTTCGTACACCTACTGATTGAAACATTAGCGTAAAGTACCCCTTGTTGCTCATATTGACATGTAGAATGCCGTGACCAGGGCTTGAATTACAGGCCTTCTGATTCATTCATAATTGCTTTACTTCCTGCCTGCTTTGCCTGGAATTAGCTTTGTTTCTTTTGTTAATAATTCAAGGCTTTGAAAGCCATGCCTCCACCAAGTGCTATGGAAGGACTTGATGTGGCACAGTGTGCATGCCCAGTTATAATGTTAGAAAAGCACTCAAAAGCATTTCATACCATTCGGTTGATGTAGCAGTTTGAGAAGTTATTAAAACTAAAGCTGTGAGTGGCGTTGAATAGCACACAGGCGTTACCTCTTTTTTTTTTTAGCTGCCCTCACTGGCTAAATTTGCTAAAAGAATTGCTAAAACAATGTGGCTTTGCAGTGCAAGACTCCTCCAATACATAAGTAGCCTGCATTGCAGTAGAAGCACAAAATGTAAGCATGTTTAAACAAAATGTTTCTGGTACTACAATCCTTTTTATTTTTTTTAAAGATTTTTGGTTTTATTATTACATTTTTTATATCATTTGGCAATATTGTTGAAAATGTTTAAAACAAATCTGCTAAAGCTGTTAATGCAACTGAGCAAAGTTGTGTTCTTTATGCATAGAAATTAGACTGATGAAAAAAAGCTCCAGATGCTGCTTTGCTTATTTATTACTTATGTCTGCATATATGGATGGCTGTCTACATAAAACATGGAAAAGCACATTTACTTTTTGAAAGCAATCGAGATGATTGTTGCTTTTGGTATTGCTGTGTTGGGGCTTTTTGCATTTATTTCATTGAAAACTGAAGCTAATGTAATTACATACAGGAGAATTCTGACACCTGGTTGATCTGTAACATGAATCATAGCAAAAGCCAGCGTTTGTGGTGATTACAAAAGCAAGAATAGTGTTTTAACCTACATTTTCAGGCGTGCTTTGCTTCTTTTGCGAAATTGCTGAAAAAAGGCCTCATCATCTTTTGGATTTCTGGTTTTGCATTTATTATATAAAAAAGACAATTTTAAGATCTTAGCTGTTGTAGTTTTTAGAATAAATCTACTGAGGAAATCTCTAAAGGATTCTGATATATATACCGTATATATATATATGTGGGTTTAAACACTATTTTTTGTTTACCACCCAAGTATTACAATGAATTTAGTGTGTTTGCGCTTAAAGCTCTGTTGCAACTTAATTAACAAATGTTTTTTCTATATTTTCATAGGACATATCGGATCTTAGAAAAGACATGACTGAAGTTAATGAGACAGAGGAGAAGCACTACACTTGGACTGATGAGCAGATCCATATCATCCTCTCTACTGTGGCAGAACTTCATCAGAGAGTGGCCATCCTGGAGAACGAGTCCAAACACAGCGTGAGTCAATTCTAAAATTCTTGGTTTCTGAGAAATCTGTAAAGTTCAAGTGATGATAGAGATGGAATTGACTGATAAAAAGCACTCAAATAAACAAAACCTAAACCCAGTCAAGTGATGGAGTGTGCCAGGAAACTCTACGAATGTCAAATGTTTCAGGGCTTCCACATTAAAAGTGGAGTCAAAAAGGTCATTTTGCATTAGGGTGGATGCACTTTATCAAAATGTAGCTGCAAGAAACTATGCTATTTTTTGGTGACATCTCTGTGCCTGACATGACGGGTCCCAAGTCCACAATGCAAAGTTTTATTGAGTTAATGTGTTACTAGCAACTTTTTTAAGGATCTTTAAGGAGAAAGCAAACTGGTAAAAACACAATATATCAAATCCTTTACAGTTTAATCAATTTTAATGTAATTCCATTTTAAACAATGCATAGTTGCCAAACTAAACAGAAAGGAGGTCAAATCCAAGTCCTAAAGCAGTTTGATTAAAGATATGCTTAAGGCCAAATGTTCTTAATAATTAAATTTAGGAGAACATCCTCAAAGACAGACTTGAATTCTGCCTCACTACAAAAATAAGGGAGTTGAGGGAAAGAAGACTCCTGACTGTGCCTCCCATTCCATTTCCTGTCCAAGCATGCGTGGGTTTTCTCCAGGGACTCCGGCTTCCTCCCACTGTCCAAAGACATGATTCATAGGTTAATGGTTGACTCGAAATTGTCCCAAGGTGTGATTAGAGACTAGATGTGAGTGTGATTGTTGTCTGGGTTAGACTCTGGCAGCCCTGTGACCCTGGAAAGGACAAAACTGGTTCAGAAAACTGATGGATCAGAATATACAGTGATCCCTTTTTTTTTCTTACAATAATCATATTTTAAAGCTGTAAAACTCCTCACTACACAGTTTATATACGTTTCTCAGACATTTTCAAACTTCCCTCGTGTAAACTCTCAATGTACAAACCTTCATTGAAAGATGAAGATGCATTTACTAATTGAATGCATTCTGTACAGGACACACGGCATGAGTGAGATTGATTGACAATGATCTATAGCCAATCAGGACACGGAACACAATGCGCTGTTTAAAAATACGTGCCGAATTGGACTGAAAAAAAACTTTGACATCATGAAAGATGAAGCATGTTGTAGTGAGGGACCATTGTCATCATGTCATCATGTTTTTTAATCTGATGATCCAAGTCTTCCATAGTTTTCCTTGGTGGTTAAAATATCCACAGTTTTTATTATTTCAGCACATGGATCGCGTTCAGTTCGGTAGTTTTTCCTCTTGTTTCCCTGAACACCAACAGCAGTCTTGTAAAAATGTGCACGCTGTTACTTCATCCTCATCAAGTCCATTAACATGTTCTGTTTGATATTCTTATCACATTTGGCATGATGATTTATACAACTGTTTGTTAGCAGGCTAAATCAGTCACGTGACTTGAAGTTCACACGAGGAACTTCCCAGAAATGTATTGTTGCACTGCAACAGGTTAATTTGTTGTTATATGATGTTTTCAAAAGTTGGTTACTCAAACCTTTATAGAGCTTAGATCGTAGCTTGTTTGTGGTCCGCCATCTTGCACTGACTTGATTGGGGTACATCTAATTTTGATCGAGTCTGAAACTATGCTAAAGGGCCCAATTTCCGATCACGGGATCGGAACTTTCCCACTTCAAACTACATAAGAAACTCCTACAGATAGCTGTTTTAATTTCAAATTACGCTTAGTACAAATATTTTGCAAAATTGACAGTTCTATATCATATCAATTTATTTAGAGTTTTCTGTTTATTTAAACCCAGCAACTAAAACTTACATTTTTTTTTGTCGTTTTCAAGCTTTTGCTGCTCATTTGGCACAAATTGCAGTGTCACTTCTGCATGTAAAACACCTTCATCCAATAGTCCAACACTTAGTAAAGTCGTTTTTTAATTCATATTATTATTCCAAGGTGTTTAAGAAGACCTAGAAATTTAACTGTCTGATAATGATTTTTCCAGGAGCAGAATAATGGAACAGAAGCTTCACCAGAATTTAATCATCCTTCAAACAAGCTTAAGGACGCTCTCACCACCAAAGCATCTCCTGGTAAAATCACAAACATAGTAATACTGATCAGTTTTTACTAAGAGCAATATTTTCACTAATTTAATGTTGGTTCTTTTAATTGTTATTTGATAGAGATCACTTCGCCACTGCCAAAGACAAGCAGACGCCCTCGCTTTTTAACTTCAAAACGACATAAGAGGAACGTTGGCATCAAATGTTCAAGCAGGGTGTCCCTGCACGGTGTCAGCTCTCTGAAAGGTAAAACTGTTTCATCTTATCTATTCTTTGTACTTCATAGACCACTCAGCGCTGAATACTCATAAGTATTGCATTCCATATAATAGTCTGCTTTAATGTGTTTTGTTCGTAGAATTAGAAGACATCTTTGAGCGAGCAGTTGCCGAGCGTCATTCTCCTGGACTTGCATACAACGATCTGAAGGAAGTGTTTAAGACATCAGCTCCCAGTGAACGCACCATGGAGTGCTTCGACAGCAACGGGGACGAGATGTATTCCCTGGCAGAGCTGAGAGTGGCAGTGGGTTTTTAAGCACACATTCTATCAGCCGTGAACAGTATTGAATACCCAGCAGGGTCTGGAGGTCTGCAGTTCCCAGTCTTTTTCTGAAATTGCTGCAATTTTTGTGAATTGGATTTTTGTCATGCTGTATATGGGGGTGTGTAGGGGGGCAGTGCTGGTCTGCTCAATCCCTCTATCCTAAGTTCCATTTTATCTTTACATAAGCCATTAAACATTACCAATAATTTCACTGTAGAGTTAAAAACAAACGATTGTCTGTTTCTTTTTTAATCTCATTCTGCTTATTTTAATGGATGTCTGGAGTGGCAGGAGTCCCATTTTCCACCTTCAGTGTCGGACATTTATCCATGTCTTTTGTGTTTTTGTCATCATGATGTAATGATTTTGTGTTTAATATAGGATAGAGCATTCCAGTCCATTTATTGAGATGCTCCTTACTTAATCACACAACTATGGTACCTTTCACCAGAATCTGTAGATCTTTGCTCTAAGTGTTTACAAATGACTACTAGAAAACGTTTTTGTCAGATATCTGTTGTTTTTATACTTTTTCCTTGTTCATCCTGAACAGAGTGGAAGAATCTAAACTTTTATGTTCTTTCGTAAACTAAACTTGAAGATGTGACATCTGTATTTTCCTAATTTATGTTAAGCTGCGACTGGGATCAGATATTTAGTCTCGTCTTTTTCCTGTTTCATATTTGAAGGGCTATAATTGCGTTGAATCACAGATCTTTGAGGTGGATGCCTGTGAGGCAGTTTAAGCAATAAAAACGTAGTTTAGGCAGAAAGCACACCTAACTTGCATTAACAGGTAGTATAAGAAGCACTGACCATCACTCTTACCATGATTCATTTTAGTGGCCTCAGAAGAGTTTAAATGCAAAACTATTCTGGTCCGTTTGAGCTTTGTAAAAAATGTATATTCACCTGTAAAAGGAGTTGATTTAAAGTTTTAACCATTTGTATTTGACTTTGCATGTTACTTCCTGTGTGACATGGAACATTTTTGAAATTTTGAAGTGTAATGGTTTCTGCCATGATAACTCATGAGTTTATGCTGCTACTGTACATGGGAGATTTTATTAATTGTTTTGTGTTTGAGCACCAATAAAAGACAGTTAAGATATGAGAAACACGGTTCTTTTTTGAAAAAATGAATTTTACTTGTAATTCGTTGTTTTTGTAACACATTCTTGAACGGGCAAAATGGAAAGTTAGTTATAAATCTCTTTGAGTTGACTGTATTTTTGTATAAAATAATGAATTATGGGCTGGACACAAAGGAGTGGTGGATCTACAAACTCAGGCAAGGGCCCCTTTGGCCCTCCAGTCCTGGGTCAAAAGTCCCATCAATTCCTCTTCATCATCCTCATCTTCAAAGTCTTCTTGTGATTCTTTCTGTTTGTCTTTTTTGGGCTGAGGTTTGCTTTTCACAGCATCTCTCTTGTCCCTCAGCAGTTCCACCCTTTTGTAACACTCGATTTGTTCATCGATTTCGTCGATCTGTCGCTCCAGACGCCCCTCTTCATCGTCCTCCGCAACGATAGCCTCGGATTTTGTGTTCACCTGCCGAATTTCCTTCTGAAATTCCTCCCACTCTTTGTCCATGTGATCCTTTGGAGCATCCACATTGCGCACTTTTGCATCCGTTACTGGATCGTCGAAGAAGCCCTCGGGCAACACCTCCCCCGTGTTTTCCTTTTTCTCGGAGGCCTTTTCCGGAGCATCGGCTTTCAGCACGGATCCGGAGTGAGAGATGGCGGGCGTGGATGGGATGGTGCTGTCAAAGAAGTCTGCTGGAAGGCCCCCTTCCGCTCCCTGAGCTAGTGGGGTAGCTTCACCCTCCTCGGTGGCGTCCTCGTCATCATAAACACCGGCTAACAGACTCAGACCAGCAGATTGTTGGGTGGAAGTGAGGGATTTCTCTGAGGCATCCGACGTTGACTGACCTGCAACCGACGCTGGCTTCAGCTTTTTCACCGTAACCTCTTCGGTGTCGGGTCCTTTTCTTTTCGGCGTTTGACTCGGCGCTGGTGTAGGTTTTACCCCCTTTAGCTCTGCAACGTTTTCCTTGTGTTGTTTTCCGAGGACGTGCGCCGGCCACAGTAGATCGGACTTCACCTGCACACTGCACAGAGTACAGCTGAGATGTCCCAGACTGTTGTATTTAGCAAAAGGAGACTCCACGCGCTTCTTATCGGCTGTTTGTTTTTGTTTTTCCCTCATCAAACGCCGGAGTTCCTCTTGATTTACCACCTTTTTCCCCTTTTTTGAAGTCGCCATTATTGGAGTTTGTTGTTGGCCCGCGAGCTACTTGCTAAGCAGCAAAAGTGCGTCTCATTAATATGACGTAGGACTGTCGGTTCTTCAAAGTCCCGTGAAATCTCGCGACACGTGAGGAGCTAGCATGAGCTGGAGCCGTTCATTTATTTCTGCAAACGCTCATAATATGCCGCAATTCTAAATTTCTAAAGTAAGTACAAAAGATGACAGAAAAAACGATGTAGTATTCTGTATTATTTTCGTTAATTTATTATGCTCTATTGTGTTCAGCACCAATTTCAGTATCCATAGCCGCACCCATCATAGTCTTTTTTAAAAGTATTTTTTATTGTGATTTAGCTAGCTAACTGGGAGCGACCGTTGAACAAAAAACAGTTTAGAAATCAATTCTAAATAACAAATAATACAAGTTACATTGAAAGAATAGGCGGTTTATTTTTTTCTCCTTTGTGTCAATCGCTAATGCTGCTTTGCGGACAAATTAACGTCACCGTTACACCGTCAAGTTTAAGGCTAGCAATCACCGCTCACCATGACAGGTGAAAAACTACGGTCAGTGCGAAAAGACCACAACAAACCCAACAAAAATGAAGAGATACGGGACATTTACGACGATACCTCCAATGAAACCAACCCTAAAGGTACCAGCAACAATTTCAAGACAAATAAGGCTCTCCAGAAATCCATCGATACCTCGTTGCTAAAGCATCATCAGCATCTGAATGCAAACAACATCAACGATAACGCACCAGTTGTTGATAAAAACAAGAATCCTATTATCCTGACCAACGAGGATCTGCAGTTTCCTGTGCACGAATGCGTGTTCAAAGCAGACGTGCGTCGGCTCTCCTCCCTCATTAGGACTCACAGCATCACTCAGAAGGATGTGCATGGTAAATTATTTCCCAGATGCTTAATTTACTTTCATGTTTATACTTCATTTTTTGTGTCTATTAACCAAACAGAGAAATGTGTCTGTTTTTTCAGGAAACACACCCCTTCACCTGGCTGTGATGCTGGGACATAAAGGTGAATACCAGCAGCAGACATTCATTGGGTCCTTTTCCTTTTATACTGTTAAATTGTCAATGTTGTTCAAGTTAAGCATTTATAGGGGTGTAATGATTCTTTTGAACTAGGATTACATTCATATTTGTGATTTTTCAGATTTGATTTTTCTGATATGATTTATAGTTTATGTCGGTTCATTTTATAACCATCTGGTTCGTTGACCTGAAATGGATCCTAGACATCCTTAGCCAAAACTTTAACCAGTGTGACTCAAAAATAAATATCTGGGCACTGAACAGTGCAGGTGAAGTTTTCCAAATTCCAAGTATTTATTGCAAGATAATCAAGTGTAAGTTACATTATGTGTACAAAAAAAGAAGTAATCAAGAATTAATGGCAAATCCATTTAGTTTCATACAGTTCATCCCACTGTTGTTTTTCACATCAAAATAATACAAATGGAATATTATTTGAACATTTACCTCTTTCCAAACATCTAACACACTGTATGCTCACATGTCTTTGCCAAAGTGTTTCCGCACATTGAACTGTAATAATGGTTGATCATTTTTTGACACATTGTTGTTTTTAGGTTATAGTAAAATAAACTTACCATTTTTCAATCCAAATTGTATTTTCCGATATTGATATAATTGATTTATTTCATTTTGAAAAAATTTTATAGTAGTATATGTCCATTTGATTAACAACTTAACCCAGGCAGATCGATTTGGTTGGATTGGAGGAATATACATAGATTTATTGATTAAGTTGATTAATTTTTACACTCCTAATCACTTAGAATACTGAGTTGTTGTTTTTTTCTTCATCAAGCATATATTTCTATCAAAAGCAAATTCTGATAACAGGAATAAAAGCTCTTTCATAGAAGAAAATACATTTACAGCACAAAAAAAAATTTTTTGAGTGCCTAAAAAATCTTCCATGGCTTAAGTAAAAATATTTCATGGCTCTTTTTAGCATTTCCTCCCCTACTGCGTCAGGGGAACAGTGTACAGTGGTTATATTCTTTTCTTTCAGAGTGTGCTCTCCTTCTCCTGGCCCATAATGCACCTGTGAAAATAAAGAACGCACAGGGATGGAGTCCTCTGGCCGAAGCCATCAGCTACGGTGACAGGCAGATGAGTAAGCAGTCAAAGCATCCTTTAAGTCCTCTTTCTATTCTATCTGTGTATTTGTTTGCAAGTTTCAGCTTGTTTTTTTTTCTGTCAATTATGATTGTTTGGCATTAGGAGAATTTAGAATTCTTCTTACAATATTTTACACTTTAGTCATTCAAAGTTAAATCATGTTCTAAATTGGTTATAGAGTAGTTTGTCACCAAAAAAGAACAAACATAACCTAATAATAATGTAGTGCTGCCAGAGTCTATGATATTACCATTAGTGTTTAGAGCACATTTTTATTACTGATAAACTAGCAGCTGTTGTTTGGGTTCATCGGAAAATCTGAAGGTTGGGATTTTCTCTGAACTCGTCATCCAGATGAGCTGGATATCAGCATCTGCCACAGCTTATGATATTAAAAAGGGCTTAGCTTAAAAAATCTTCACTGCTCCACATCAGAATGGGACTTCTTTAAATTCAGTGCACCCACAGGGGAGATTATTTTTGAAATAAAATCGTTGGTCTTTGTTAGTTTTCTTTAAACTTGCATATATATTAATGAAAAAAAGTTTAAATAAAATCTCCAGTGTTTTTAAGTGTTTTCCATTTCTCAGGGTCTCCTGTGTAGCAAATCAATGACCTTTGGTACACCGTGCTTCGGTTATCTTTCCATGTCATGACAGACTGGTCAGCGAGAGGGACTTAGACTTTGAGGAGGTCACAGCTTAGAAAAGCAGGTGGAAAAGCAGCTGAGTGTGTCAAAATCTTTAGCTAGGGCATTGAAAGTCACACTCCACTGACACAGCAGGATTTTTGGAATTTAGTTTTAAAAGCATCCACAGCAGGTATGATTCAGTTAGAGCCAGACGTGTCAGCTCAGATTTGCTCTATAAAGCACTCCTTTGTTTTCTTATTCTAGCACTTCTCAAAACTCTGCAATCTTGTCATCTGTTATCACCTTGTGTCAGCAGCTCAGACGCTGGTTGAATGTGTGTGAAACTACTACATCCTGAAGCCTTGTCAGCATTGCCCCTCTTAGCCGCATCTATCCTCATTCCAGCATTTCTGGGATTACGGGGATATACTCAGAAGTGCTGACTTGGTTCATCTGGTCTATCATTGAGGGGTCACTGGCTAGCTCTTTATTTATTATTTTTATAGATAGAGATGGGACTTTCGAACCCTCTGCTGACTCAGCCATTGCTTGACTTTGTGCCAGTATATTACATTTGATTTGATTACAAGTGATTTCACCCTTTCTTGGGCGATTACAGATGATAACCTAACATCAAATTATTTTTTTGTGTTTGGACCACAATAAACGGAAACCAGTAAGCTTTTCATTTGGTAACATTTCTACGCAAATGTTTGCATGAATTTCTATGACCTTGTTTATGTTTGTATTTTTTCTATCTGCTAATCCGTATTGTAATTGTGCTAATGCGCATGAGATGCATGAAACTATCTTTCTGCATCGAGTCATTTTTGTTGTCATTCACAGTTTCCGCAGTGCTGAGGAAGTTAAAGCAGCAGTCCAGGGAGAGTGTGGAAGATAAGAGGCCAAAATTACTGAAAGCTCTCAGAGAGGTGAGTTTCTGTTCTGATTGGTGCTTCTAACTGTTGTCACATATTTTTCAGTATTTGAGAGATGTGGAACAGGTGTGCACTGCCTGTCTATATTTCCTGCTGAAGTAAAAGCTGAAATGCTCTCATGCTGTTAGTTGCATGTTTCTTTCTTTTTTAATATGTTTAGCATTTTTATAACTTTTTTCCAGCTTGGTGACTTTTATCTGGAGCTTCATTGGGACTTTCAGAGCTGGGGTGAGGTTTTTTTGTTTGTTTTTTTTTGGTAATATTTCATAAATATTAAAGTAGAGATTTCTCGATCTGATCACGTGATCGAAAATCTGGCCCAGTCACATATTAAGTTAACATACAATATTACATATCCAACATATTATTTTTAACACCAGGTTTTATGTCTGATCCAGTTCAGTTGCTACTCGGTTTGATCAAAGTAATAAGACAACTAACAATAGTAATAAGGATTGTAGTTTTATTTGTAATTAGAAATATTTTTCTCCTGCTTTTTGATCACAAACTAACTTCTACAACTCTTGTCTGTTGTAGTCCCTCTCCTGTCCCGGATGCTGCCATCGGATACCTGTAAAATCTACAAGCAGGGCATTAATATCAGGTTAGACAGCAACCAGATGAGGACCAGCGTACCTGTGGGACAATACGGAATGTGTTAAATCCAGAAAATAGTTGATATCCAGGCCAAGAACTTCATTTAGATCTAAAAAGTAGGACATAACAAACTTTACACTCTGAGTTGGTTCTCCTCTATCTTTATTTAGACTTGACACCACCCTCGTAGATTTTAATGACATGAAGTGTCAGCGTGGAGATCTGAGCTTCATTTTCAACGGAGATGCTGTACCTTCTCAGTCCTTTGTGGTTTTGGACAACAAAGCAAAAGTTTACCAAAGAGTACACCATGAGGTCAGTGAATGGTACAACCTGAGCCGAGCAAATGCTTCAGCTTTCACATGTAAATCCAACTCTTTTTTTTTTTTTTTTTTTTTTTTTTATTTTGTTTGTTTGTTTTCCACAAGGAGTCAGAGATGGAAACTGAAGAGGAGGTGGATATTTTGATGAGCAGTGACGTCTACTCTGCAACCCTGTCAACCAAGTCCATCACTTTCTCTCGCAGTCAGATTGGCTGGCTCTTCAGAGAGGACAAAACGGTAAGGCTCGTCACCAAACAGATTTTGCATTTTTATCATGCAAAAGTGCAACAATTTAAAAAGAGTTCCTTTTCTCATAACATGCAATTGAATCACCCTTTTAGATGAATCCTAAGCCTGAGTTTCATCCTAAAGTGTTTCAAGTATATTCTGTGGCTCTTTTCATCCCATCTTTCCCATCTGTTTTTGCAGGAGAGGGTGGGAAACTTCCTGGCTGACTTCTATGCAGTAAACGGCCTGGTGCTCGAGTCAAGAAAGCGACGAGAACATTTAAGCGAAGAAGACATATTGAGGAACAAAGCCATCATGGAGAGTCTGAGTAAAGTAGGCGGCATCGGGGAACAGAACTTTGAGGTGATTTTTATATTTCCAAGCAGCTTTGGTTGTGACAGAACATGTTGTTGCTCACGGCGCTGAATCTTGTTTTGTTTGTGTCATCAGCCTGTGAGGAGGAAGTCCCTCACAGCTCCAACCCCCAACACCATTTCTTGGGAAGAGTACATAACTGCAGAACACGGAAAGTAAGCAGCTTGTGTTTTCTCTGATTACATTAGCTCCTCACAATTAACCATTTTTTCCTGAGATCTACAAGGTCATTTTTGTAAGTGCTTTGCGTGGAATCTCCTCCCTATGTCTTGTGTGTGTGTTTGTGGTGTGTGTGTATGTGTTCTCCCATCTGCAGGCCTCCTCATCTGGGCCGGGAACTTGTGTGTAAGGAAAGTAAGAAGAACTTCAAAGCCACTGTAGCCATGAGTCAGGATTTTCCTTTAGGCATTGAATCGTAAGCACTTCCTTTCTCCTTAAATCACTCTGTAATTGTAACGTGTGTTTAATTCTGTACACTTCTAATTTAAAACATGTTTTATTATATGTTGGTTATTATAGATTTTGCCTGGTATGTTAAATATATTCACATACTTCTTTAGGAGTTGTCTTGGAATAAAACTGAGATTTTTGACATTTTGTGTCTCACAGTTGGTGCAGTGTTCCCTTGTTAATGGCAGGAGCAAAATAATCATCTTTCTTTTTAAAATGATGACAATGGCTTTTAAGTGTATGTGACACACTGTGATAACTATACGTAAAACAGATGGAGATATTTGATATTTATTGATGTCAAGATAAGCACCACCATTATGTGCCCATAAGAAGAGAAATAAATAGTTTTACACGTTCAAAACTCCCACAACAAAAGTTGACCTTTTATTGATCCTTGGCACACTTATCAGGCGTGACGTAACGAGAGGAGAAGCGTATGCCAAAGTTCGATGAAATATAGTGGGGACAGCGTCCGGTTTCAGTTTTTTTGGCAGACTTCCATTCCCATTTGCTCCATGATGGACAGGGTAGGAAGAAAACTACTGTGTGAAATGTTCGCTACATTGGGTTGAAGTATGAGTGGGCTTCCAGTGACCCCTGGTTAATTGAACCCACCTTGTCCACTGTTCCTCAAATTCTCATCTTTCGGGAATAGAAATGCCAAAATATCTCCTGGAACATTGGAACGGCCTGCTGCCACACATCGGTGAGGCATTTCTACAAAATTACACGCAAATTCAATGAAATCCTGGAAACAAAACCTCCACAGTTCCGCTCGCTTTGTTTAGCTACATACACGACAGTCATACTTACGCTTCGCCTCTCGTTACGTCACGCCTGATAAGTGTGTCAGGGGTCAATAAAAGGAAAATGTTTGCAGCTGTTTGGGAATTTTGAACGTGGAAAACTACTTATTTCTCTTCTTATGGGCACATAATGGTGGTGCTTATCTTGACATTTAAAAATATCAAATATTTCTGTTTTACGTATAGTTATCACAGTGTGTCACATACACTTTAAGGCCTCACTACACACTTTCTACACTTTTCTCTGATAGACATGAACATTTTAACACTTTTCTCTTATGTTTAAACCCTTCAAAGATCTGATCGTAATCAAAGATTTATGTAAAACTGACAAAATAAACACATGCTCCCCAAGCGACCACAGTGCAGTGATTGATTGACAATGTTTACAGCCAATCAGGACTCAGAGAAAAATCCACAGAAAAAATAAAAAATAAAATAAAGAATAAAAAAGCATGCAAATCTTCACCAAAAAAGTCGGCAAGACCACAAACGATGAAGCGCAAAATTACAATAATCGCTGTATCTTTGATGAACATTACAAATCTCTTTGTAAAGCAGTAAGACAACTGCAAAATGATACTTGTTTGTGCTGCAAAATATGAAGATGAAACAAGACTGAAGGATTTAAAATAGATCAGAACACCAGTTTTACATTTAATGAACTTTAAAAACACAGTATGTTTTTAAATTTGCTCTGCAGTTGATTACTGTTGAGCTTTTTTCATTTCCAACAGCTTTATCCCAAGGATCAAATATAATCTATTATGTTTCATAGAAAATAATCCTGACCATCAAATACTTGAAATTAAAATTGTTTTTCTTCTTCTTATTAATTATTTGGAACAAAATAATGGAATAGTTTAGAAGTTCCTAATATTGCATCTCTAAATTAATGTCATCGAGATTAAGCAGCTCTTTTTCAGAGGGTCCTGACCAAGAAAGGCCCCAGCAGACAAATAATCTCCTACATAACAAAAATGACAGAAAAATGATGTACAAGAAAAACAAGGGCATATTTTGGATGTGGTTAATAACCTCAGTTATTCCCATTTTTCCTGCTCTTCAAAGTGTGAGATCTAGAGAAGAAAAAAGTCTGCCCACTTCAGTTCAGACAAATTCAGCATCAAAATAATCCTGTGATCTTATTTTGGTATAAAAGTTTGTTTTCAAAAATCATCTTGAGAGTTTATGGGAGATAAACAAATAAGGCTTTTTTAAAGTGAATTTTAAGAGATATATGCAGCTTAAAATGAGCAGATGATGCAAAAACATATTTTGCCAGTGAATTCTTTCATCTTCTTACTAAGTGAATCTTAATGGAGACCACATTAAAACTCCATTCTTTACAATAGCTAATGGTTTTTTAATGTAACACTTCCTTTTTTGCATTTTGTTAAATGTATTTTGTTCAGTTGAAAGTCTCAATTGTGCACAAAAACAGCCAAAGCTGGAGTTAGAGGAGTAATTCTGTTCTGCAGCAGATTCTCTGACCAGTTCTGTAGGTTTGAAGTTCTCAATGACTCTGACTTCGGTTTTATGGGAGAAAAAAGACAGTTTCAAGTGCAACTGGAGACTGATTCATCTATTTTTTTTCTTTGGCTTTCTAAAGTAACCAAAGTAAATCCTGTTTATTACCATGTGAATTTGATAGCAGATTGTTTCTTCCTCTTGTTTGTCTTCAGGTTACTAAATGTGTTAGAAGTCGTTGCCCCTTTCAAGCACTTCAACAAACTCCGGGAGTTCGTTCAGATGAAGCTTCCTCCAGGATTTCCCGTCAAACTCGGTATGTGTCGACCCTCTGCTGAATTCCCATCACAATTGTGTTTTTATCAGTGGCATTTTTCTGATAGACAAAAAGAAAATTAGGCTTAAATTTTTTTTTTTTAAATCATTATGAATCAGGAGCAAGCAAAAAATGCAGTTAGAAAAAGATCGTAATTGTGACGTAGAAAGTGCGCTAGTTGGGCCACTAGCTCCTTTGCTTATCTAAACTGGCATCTCTAAACTGTGCGGCTGGATAGCTCCAATATTGCTCGCCATTTTTGTTTCACTGATAATGTTAGGTTGGGGGTGTGAGGGGCTGTAAGCCAGCAGGAGAGCGTCTAAACAGATGTGTGATGGGAAATGAGGGCGGGGTTGCTCTTTGCCAACAGGCCTGCCCACAATTCTGACAAATTTCAAATGAACTCCTGCCGCTCTATGGAAATTGTCCGACTTTGGTGAGAACTGTAAGAAAACACGTTTTTTTGATTTTGGATAAAAATGAAATAATTATAATTAAAAGACCACCTGGAGTGGTTTAACATTAAATAAACATTAATGCACGTGATTCATTTTTAAAAAATGAATGTGTTAATATATATGCTGATGCTGATTATTCCAATAAGTTCAATAAGGCATCAGTTCAGAGAGAAAGTTCACTTCTTACCGCTTATTTTTGTCCACATCATGAAGGAAGCATTTGTTTTGAAGAAGCCTGTACATATAGAGCCTTGTGACCAGAACTTCTTCCGGAACACCTCGCAGCCAATCAGAATAGAGTATTCACCCGTCCATTTAAAGTGCACAAACACACTGTTTTTTCTTATGGTTGTATATCAGCGTCTTTTTTTTTTTTTTTTTTAGAGTAATATTGCAGACATAAAAGTCTTTACAGTTCTGCTTATCTTAGTGATGGTGTGTTTTGTGCACACAAATGACACTTCTGAGTTAACACTTTAGAAATGTAAACATTTCAGACATTTAGAAATGAAAGAAACATGTTTTCTTGGGCCTTTCTTTTGTTTGAAAAATGCATATTATGGTAAAAAATGTAACTCCTAAAACATTGTGATTAATCACAACCCAAAAGTGTGATTAATCTGATTATTTTTTTAATCCATTAACAGCACTAAAATAAATCAGATGATGATCATAGTGATGATCAAATGTTCACAAAATCATATCTTATTTTTCTTTTTCTCTTCAGACATCCCTGTCTTCCCCACCATCACGGCGACCGTCACCTTTCAGGAATTCCGCTACGATGAGTTCGAGGAGTCCATCTTCTTCATCCCAGCAGAGTACAAGGAAGATCCCACCCACTTCCGTGACCTCTGACCTGTAAAGGGAACTGATGTGAACCCTCAAAACGCTCAGAGGGATTGAGGAAAAACTAAACACCCTTGAATGATCTTAATATTCTTATCCTTTAGCTGTTTAAGAAAGGGGAAAAAGATCTTTCGTTGATCATTTATTCTGCTGATGTATCTAAAGCCAGTTGATGCAAGAAGACATGAAAGACCAGTTTCAAATCTAGATGACTAAATGAGCATAGGCAGGGGATTTTCTGCAGAGCGATGCTTTTCTCTACTGTGAAAGTTGTCAAATGACTGACCTCGTCCACCTCATGGCCACGCCCACCCTCCTGACCTGCAAGGACTGAATCCTTGTTCCTGAAACTGCACTGACACGCTCATGTAAATAATTGATGTTGCATCTTTATTTCACAGCAAAGGAAGTTACAGATTTAGCTATAACCTTAGATTGAATTTTCATTGAATATATATATATATATATATATGATCTCAGAAGGAGTAACACTGTGTAGCAATATATTTCCAGAACTTCAAGAATGTTTCTAACCAGCAGGGATGGGGTTTAGCAGCCAACACATCCGTTCTGATGTGAGTGCTTTTCTCCTTGGTGCAGGACGGCCTCCTGTGTTTTCAGGTCAGCTCATGTTACCTCTCAGCTTCCTCCATGTGTTGTGACGGTACGAGTTCTGTTTCCTGTGCGAGTGGGTTTCTGTGCTGTTGTAGTTCTCTGGATATTTGTGTGGGGAAAAACCCAGATGGGATATCAGGTCAAATAGTTTGTGGTTGAATACTTTCCTAATATGTGTGGCATGCTGTGTTGGATCACACGCTTGTTTAGCTTTTGGCATTATTTGCAGAATGATATTTAAGGATAAAAAAGTAACACTATAACTTTGATCCAGCTTTTGTGCTTGTGATGTAGTCTGCGGTTTTTTCCCCCCAACAGAAACAACTAAGTAAACTAAGTTATTGTTTATACTGCAGACTCTTGGTCAATAATGATGAATTCCTCATTTCTGGCTTTGACTTTCATAAAAAAAAACATCTTTATCTAGTTCACGTCCCTTTAAAAATAAAGCACCAGCATCATGTTTCAACAGATTTTGTGCAAAAATCTGAGCTGTTTTTTTGCATCAATGACAACTAAATCTCCTAAATGTTTAACTCCTAAAAAAAGAAATTCCTTTTACCTCTTCATTCAGGCTTTATTGTATAAAAGAAATTTTGATAAAACACTTCTAGATCAGCAAGATGTAACAGTTCTTTCAGGGAGGGGAACAAGGCGCAAGTGTTACACCACAGCACTTAACAGAAAAGAAGACAATACATGAAGTGACTAACTGATCATCTCAATTGTAAGAAAGCAATGCTAGTTCCAGTCTTAGCTAATCTTTTGGCAGAACAGCCAAATTCTCTAACTGAAAAGTTTACATAAACGTTTCTGCACTGTATGTTTGCAAACTTCTGTACGATACACAATACTTTTGAAACACTTCACATTTAAGGTTCATCCCCACAAAACAAAAAAACAATGTAGCGTATGTACAGTCAAATGGAGGGAGCGTGTGGGATGCAGCGCGTCAGTCACTGACATCCATGTCTTCTTCATGGTGGTCATCGGCACCGTTAACTTTGGCCTGCTTCAAGTGACGCCTTGTGTCGTTACCATCTGCTGAATGAGGAGACAAACCAGAGTCATCTGAGCCTTTTCTGTCCTCTCTCTCCTTCTCACTGTCATACCCTTGTTCTTCCTCGTCATAATCTCTGGTGATCTGTGGAAACAAGGCATCATGTAACATCCAGGGACCCACAATCTGGACCACCTCATCATTTTTGCAGACTGAAGACAACCAAACCTTGACGTCTTTCTCTCCGTCTGATTTCCTCTCACGCTCGCGCTCTTTGTCTTTGCTTTTCTTCTTCCTGCTGGTGGAGCGCTCTCGTTCTTCACGGAGGCGTTCTTTATCGCTCCTGCGGTCTCTTTCTTTGTCCTTTTTCTTTTCCTTCTTATGTCTGTGAAGAAAAAGAACACAAATATGAATGCAGACAGAAAGGCTGGTCTTTCTGATTTTAACGCACTCACCTTCGAGGAGATGGCGAAGGAGAAACTCTCCTTTTTGGAGATTTCTTCGGAGATCGGCTGACGCTGCGGCTTTTCCTGTGTCTCCTGTTTAGCATAAAATGTGTTGCTTTGAAGTGGATGAAGTTTGTTTACACACCATCAAAAGGAAAACATGCCGTCTGAAGCAGTGCTGCAGATTTTAACCAGTTAACACCGGGATTTAAATCTTTTCCCATTTATGCAAATAAAAGATCCATTCTGAGCATCTTGTAATTATTGTAAAAGTTATCTTTTAATTATGATCATTTTTAGTCAAAATCCAAAAACATGTTTGTAGAACAAAGTTACTGCGGAGCGGCAGTAGTTCATTAGAAATGTGCCAGATGGTGAGCAATATTGGAGCGATCCGGCCATACAGTTTTGAGCCACATTCCAGCTCATACAAGGAAAATGAAGATGTACACGTAGACGCAGTCGCCTACAAGAGGAGCTTCTGGCCTGCCCAGTGTATTTTCTGCATAACAAAGAAGCTCTTTGACAAACTGCATTTTTGTTAGCTTCTGATTTACAACAATTTGAATAAAGAAATACTCAGAAATGCAATTTTGAGCTTATTTTTCTTATTATATGTCCCTTATCAGAAAAATGCCACAAGAATACCCTTTTCACCAGAGTGGGTCTTTAACAGACTTTTGGAGCTCCTGGTAGAATGCTTCTGCACATTCTTAAGTAACACTTATCTTTTTGAATATATAGATCTCTTAAAAACTTAGAATAGTCCAATTAAAACTTGTAATATTGTATACATGTTCAATGATGTGAAAGTATAACCTATACTGAACTCACCGGCTCGCACTGCGTGACCTTCTCGCTGTGCTGTAGCTTTTTGGTGGAGTCTTGGATCTTCTCCTCCCTGTATCTTCCTTCTTTCTGTCTCTGCTGAAAAATGCAAAAGTAAAAAAAGTTAAAAAAAGAAAAAAAAAAACAGGCAAAAGCTGCTGTATAAATGAACCACCTGGATCTGCTTCGAGATCTCCTGCCTCTGTCCCTGGAGTGGGTGCCCCTCTTGCGTGGGCTTTTGGAGCGCCTCCTGCTTCTGGAGTTTGACCTGCGTCTGGACCGGCTCCTGGTTCGCCTGCGACTGGGTTCAAATTCAAAACTTGCTTGTGAAACGGAACATACAAAGTGGAAAACTGGTCCAAGCTGTGCAGTCCAGGGTGTTTAACCTGTGTCTTGAACGTGATCTTGATCTTCTTCGCCTGGATCGAGACCTGGAGCGGGAATGCTTCTTTTTGCTCTCCTTGTCTGAAAGGACAAAAATGAGCAAAATCGCTCAGTACTGCATTTTTAACATGTCTTAAAAATGAAATGTTAATCTTTTAAGTGTGTAAGTGTTCGTCCATTATAAGCTTTGGTATGTTCTAATAAAAGCAGAAAATTGAATATCTTTTGGTGTTTCGTTCATTTTTTCAGGATACCAAGTTAAAAGTCTTATGAATTTAATATTTAGGTTGATCAACAATCTAAATCTATGTATTTTTTAAAAATAAAATTTTGTTTTGCTTCAGATTCTGAATCAAAACCTGGACTGTATTTTTTTTGAAGATGCACTCACGGCCAGGTTCAATGGCAGCAGAAATGAGAGACTGGGCCTCTCGGACTCTCTTCATGGCCTCCTCGATCTCTTTGTTGGAAGCGTCGGCTTTCAGGCTCGCGCTCAGGTTCAAACCAGCAGCCAAGGGGTTAAGTCTGAAAGGAAAATTATTTTAGCACATTTTTATCAAAACGCCTCATTCCCTCTTGATTATAATTCATGTCTGCCCATGACTTACTTTGGATCAGTCATCATCTTTAACAGCTGATCAGCAGCCTGTAAAGACACAAGGAAATCAGCAAACTAAAGCCTGCAACAGCCATTTTTTAATGTAGTTTAGGTCCCACCTGAGGATTCATGTTGGGTCCTGGGAATCCAAAAGCTGCCATTGGATCTATGTTTGGACCGCCAAAGGGGTTTGCTCCAAGCTTAGTGAAGACATGCATTTTGTTAAAAGACAGTAAACACAGATGTACAAATTTAAATACAGTTAAAATAAAAAAGGTTTCTGACACAAATGTACGTACAATCAGCACAACAAGTGATGGAAATTCTTGTTGGCCACCCGTAATGCGTGCAGCAAAGATGCACAATGCCCCACAGCCCGCACTTAAAGTGTGTTCCAGGCTGGATTTTGTTGGTGGCCGCACGTATTTAAAATTAAAGTTTAAGTCCCATTAGCTGTCATACACCTAGATGTGTGAAATGTGTTCTCTGCATTTGATCCATCCCCTGGAGGAGCGGTGAGCTGAAACAACCGCGCTCAGGAACCATTTGGTGGTTTAACCGTAATCCTAACCTTAACCCTTCGTCTGGGACCGTGCGGCCAAGAAAAAACTTCAAACACTGGCAGCACGCAGTTTGAAAATTACATGCAAATAGACACAATTTTCTAACAAAGCTGGAAGTTAGAAAACAGTTGTTACAAACATAGAAAGCATACAATGTTACGCAAGACAAAACTGAATCGATTAAAGCCAAATTCTCTTGTAATTATCTTTAGCTTGTTTTATTTTTAGTCCTTTCCAGCTGGACGAAATTTTTTAAAGCTTTAAAAATGACCTGCAAATGTTAAAAAAGATAAATGAAAACTAACTAAATTATGAGGACATTATCAACGTCAACCCAAGAATTTAATATTAAACACAAATAGTCATATAGTTGTCACTACTATTAAGATACACTCATTATGATTTTTAAATTTAGCATAATCACTCAGTTGTGATTATGTCATAAGATAATTTTATTGTAAGATTAATTATTTGAGACCTGTAGTTAACTAATCTAAACAATTTCAATCGCTATGCTTTTTAACTTAATTGTTATCGAGTGTCGTGAAAAGCCAAATTTTAGGTATTCTGTTCAAATTTATGATGTTGTGCAGTGAAAGATCAAAATAAAACAAAAAAAGTGGCTTTATGAAGTTTTTTTTTTTTTAAATAAAAGACTTTTAACCCTTACTTTGACACCAACGAGGGTTATTTTTTTCCCCCCAATCTTGAACAATTAACACAAAAAAACCATCAGGTCCAAAGTGCTCTAGTTTACCGTTTCAAACAGTAGGAACAATTTTCAGAGCAATCCAAAAAATATTGAACACGAACTTCCAAATAATACCATTAATTCCAATATTGATTTAGCTTATTTGACCATTTTAGACTGATGAAGCAGAAAAGAAAAAAGGAAAAGAAATAAAGAAGAGAATCTAAGAAGGAAGAAATGAAACACCGCAGAGGAATTAAACTATTTAGACTTTGTTTTCTAGTAAACTTTTTGCTTTGTCATCTGGACAAAAACAAGCGCCGAGAGGTAAAAGTTCTCTCTGAAATTATGCTTTTTTTTTTTTTACTTCTCATGACAATCACTTTCTCAAAAAGAAGCGAGAGCAGAGTGCAGTCAATGTGCGGCGCATGGTGAAGCTGTTATCAAGACAATACGACACACTGTTTAAAACAGTCCGTTCTAATTTTTTTAAAAGGCTGAAATTTGTATTTTTCTTAAATGATCGTGTATGAGCAGGATAATGCTCATCTAGGTGTGCATTAGCACAGCTGGAACCATCAGACACAAAAATTAGATTTATGGGATTACAAAAAATAATGGGCTAAATTGTCTGTAATTAATTGCGATTAATGCGATAATTTGACAGCCCTACGTCATACTGTTACTTTGAATACATATCTTAGAGTGACATCATGGCCTTCTGGGTTTTTCTTTTCCCCTTTTCATTTTTAAAATGTATTTAACTTTTTTATTGTTATTAATAATAGTAGTATGTTATTTTTTATTTTTTTAGGGCAGGCTTCAATAAGCTAAACTTCTTCCAGCAAATTTTTCAACAAGTTCTGTATTGTTATTTTATTGTTGCTGTAGCCATTATTATTAATATTGATAAGTTTCTAACATATAGACTGTATTCTAATTATTAACAAGTTTAAAGCAAAATGTACAAAAAAACCCTCAAAATCACTTTAAATTATTTTATGAAAGTCAATGGAATAAAGACGTTAGGAAATTCTTAAGAGTTTTAAACTTAATCTTTTGATCCTGGGAATGTCATATTTCTGGGTCGTAGTTATAAATCAGCATTAAGTTTTGGTCTTACAGCTGGATTGGGGATGGGGTTTGGAGTTGGAAGGAGGCCACCTCCTGGCAAAATTCCTGCAACAGCATTTGCTGGAGCCAACAAGGACAAAGCTTTAGCCTCATCTGGGATTGATCCTACAGGAAAATAAAAGTGGGAGTTAGGAGTGAATGTCTGGACACGACACACATAAAAAGACGTTCTGGAAAAGACAAAAAAAAAAAAAAAAAAAAAAATTCTTCTCACTGTAATTCTTCAAATTAGGTTCATCACCTTACAGATGAGTTCCCTTAATTCAAAATAATCTCTGCAGTGATAATAGCTAATGTTGGAATAAATCACACTACTCCAATGAACACTGCCAAAAATGTATCACCTGAGTATGTTTTTAAAGTCATGAACCAAACGTTAGCAAGCACAGCTGCTTCTCCAGTTGGGTGAGCCCTCAAGTTTCATTTAGATGCTTACTGAAACAAGCGACTCACGCTGGCGGCTTCGCTACTAAAAGCACACAGAGAAAAATCGAGATACAAACAACAGAGAATTTTAGGGATTTGGCAGGAAAACTAAACAAGCTATCAGTGTCTACTTACCAAAAACACATTTCAAAAAGGGTTCAAGTGGATTGTGTGAAAATAGTAATAAAAATGCAGGGTATGAAGTGTGCCTGCTGCATATCATCATCTTTACATCCTTACCTCACACTGCACCAGTAAGACTGGCCAGAGAATGGCGTGTTTCATTTTTGCAACCACACTTCAAATGAACAATTATAAAAATATTACATAAATCTGTGAAAAAAAACACAAATACCTCTGCTTTTTTTTAAAAAATGACACCTCATTATTATCTCACTCTCAATCAATACCCAGTGCAACAAATACACAAAATAAAACGACCTAAAAAAAAAAAACAAAAGGGACACAACAGGGAAAACACTTAAAAACAAGAGCCGACTGGAGAGAGAAATTGCTGCAGGACACAAAACTGATGGATGGTATTTTCAGCAGGGCCTGGTATACAGGACTGGCTGAGCCAGGAAAAAGAACTGTAAAACACAACAACAAAAGAAGACCACTGTTAAAGAGAATAGTTACCAACATCGTCATGTCGGCTGGCTACTTTAAACAATGTATGACAAGATGAGGTATAATCTGTGTATTTATAGTATTACCCATCCAAATAATAAATAAAAAATACCCTCTGTGGGTTTAAATTAAATAAAAGACAGCATTTGATCACCAAAACGAAATTGTGTTTCAAATATTTATCCATACTCTTAAGCAGAGTGAAAATAGAAAATCATGTTAACATTTTTCATTTCTGAAAACGCATCAGTAGCTTGCTGAAATGTCTCACTTAGATCAGAATAAACAAACAGCACACCTGATGGTCCTGTCTTAGAGACTAAGTTACATGTTTAACCGATTAAAAATTTCACAATGGAAAAAACCCCTAAAGATTCAGTAAAATTATTTGTAAACTGTCAATTAAAAAAAAAATTATTTACTAATTTCTAGTTGTTTTCTCTTAATAACAAATAACAAAAAAGAAGAATAAACTGCAAAGCACCAATCCTTAATGTTTAAAGACCCACTTCAATGAAAATTGTGTTCTTAACATGCTTCTATGATTTTATTTCTGAAAAAGAAGGACATATATTAAGAAAATTAAGTGCCAAATTGCATTTATGGCTATTTCGTTGTTCGAATTGTTGTGAATTAGGAGCAGACGAATAAAAGAAATGAAAAAGACCTTATTTGTGATGTAGACTGGACGAATAATAAGCTCCCTGCTCCTGTTGACAAGTTCTCAGCATAGGGGAGGGGAAGTGGGACGGGATTGCTCTGAGAAAAATTTCTAATGAACTACGGCTGCTCTGCAGAAAGTGTCTTAGAAAATGACATACTTTCGACTTTGGCTGAAAACGACATAATTATAATTAAAAGACTATTGGGAATGTTTTGAAAATAGTTAAAAAGATGACCTAAGTGGGCCTTTAAATAAAAGATGGCTGAGCAGTGCTTACATTTTAACTCAGAGTTCAGAAAATAATCTTTATATTTAACTTTTCTTTTTTCCAATATACTATCCAGGTTATAATAAACAGAGAAAAAGAAAAGATCAGGCAGAGAGAGAGAATAGTGGACAAAAGAGAAGAGTAGGGGCTTGAATGCTTGTTGACTCATGAAAATGTATACAATTCCCTGTTGGCGGGCAGAGGACCACTTTCACCCATCAACGAGGGGGCTGCTTTTGCCTTCTTCACTACAAAAATCACACACACATACACACATACACACAAATAACAGAGAAAGGTTTAACAGTGGATAGTCTAACGAGGAGGAGAAAATAATATGCAACATCGATGTGTTTTTTTTCCTCCTTTTTCCTCTGAACACTGAAGTGTCTGCAGCACCCGCTGTTGGGGAACGTTCAGCTTCTCATGCATTAAGTGCATTGTGATTACTGTGCCTTACATCAATTGTTAACCCAAAAATTGGCATAAATAACATTTTAAGTGATGTTATAGTGAAGCAAAATACTAAAAAAAATAAAATGAAGTTGTTCTACCACAGTTTAACAAAGCCAGGATTTAAAGTATGCTTTACATTTTTTAAGGATAACTAACTTCAGTTTCAGAAAATTTTACTATGTGGTTCAAATGGATCACATGCCATTCAATCAATAAAGAACAATGCATAAGAATATGAGACAAACCTTCTGCAAACGGGACCACAATCAAGGCTCGGTCCACAAACACAGTGTTAGTCAGATGCTGAGACACCCCCACAGACTCGGCCTCCTGGAACTTCACAAAACACACCCGGGAGGACACCGGCATCGGAGAATCACTGTGGAGACAGGGAAGCATGTCAACTTTACCCACTTACGCAACAAAACCAAAAAATAAATAAATCAATAAACACAAATAGAAATGTTAAGCTTTGTTTTCCCAGATTAAAATGTACATTAATCACACAAACTAATTAACTAATCTTATAAACAGGGAATGTGTTTGATTTCGTTTTCATAAAAGAAATTATTATATAATTTTATTTATTTTTGCACGTTAGGCGTTAATCGAGTATATTAAAGAGCGGTTGTTCAAAGTTGTGTAGAAATTCTGAGCAGGTCACGTTAGCTACGTGAGCTGCTGCTAACATGTCGAGCTAGCATGGCCTAAACTTTAGCAATGGAGCTCATTGTTGACAAAAAGAAAGGGGAAAAAAAACAAGTCCGTCCTAGCATTGCCATGGACGCTAATATTCACAAACACTTGGTCAAACTCACTCTGGTGGAAACAATTTTAATTCTTCGATGGTTCCCAAAAACCCAAACAACGTCCTCATCTGTTCCGACGTGGTGCTCGGCGACACATTGGTGACTTGAACTACCTTCGTTGTGTAACTCATTTTCACAACAAATACCGTCGATGAAGCAATAAAACCGTAACCTGTGAACGATATATGCAAGAACTGTGGAGTTCCTCCTCATTAAAGGGGTCTGGTTTGAGCTAATTAGCTGGTTATGCGTTAGCCATCGACTACAACGAAACACATCAGTAGAACAGCGCCGCCATGTTGGGTAAATCCCGTCGAGTGTGCGCATGCGCCCAACCAAACTTCCATCTGCAAATGAGTTGATGATGAGTTCAGCTTTTCTTTCATAGCCGATCCATTTTATCTTGTTTGTTTTTTTGGAATATGAGCAATTCATATGACCTAAGGGAAGTCCAACAACCCCCCAATAATCGATTTATTTATAAAAAAAAAAAAAAAAAAGGAAAAAAAATTAATTAAACTCTATTTGACAAACTTAATATTTCATGGATGGAATGGCCTGTGTCTGTAAGTGTAAAAAAGCCTGTGATTAGGAGCAATGCCATCAAACTGTATTAATGGCATAATTTGCATGTGGATATAGTTGCATATGCATAGAGATGTATTTGTGTGTGTATGCCCTCAACAAAAAGCTGTAGCCTACATTTAAAGTTTGTTTTAAGTAAACTTGAGTACAGTAAGACTATGCTCACGAACTGTGTTAGAAATATACTGAAAATTTCTTCAGACTAAATTTGAGCATTTGAAAGGTACACAATTTAGATTGTAAAATGTAAACTTTAAGTATACTGCCTCAACTTTAGTATAGATATGAATATAGATATGATATACACTTATATGAATGTATTTCTACATAATCTTTTACTTTTTAATTGTACAGTTTTCAAGCAATTTTGATTGAAAGTTTGATATCTATGTTGGTCGATAGATTTCTATTTCTTGGTCTTCTTTATTTGTGTATTTAGTTTTTGTTTGTTTGTTTGTTTGTTTGTTTGTTCATTGATTGCTTGAAATAAACCAATTTTTCATTCTGTGTGCTGAGAGGAAGGCGATACCTGTTTTTAGTTCTCGTTTTTTAACCTTTTACAATGGGTTCTGTTTGTTTTAAAGCTGTTGTTAAAATGTATTCTCTTCATTTGAATATTTAAATTACTGTGGTAAATGTTTTAGTCTAAGTAATGTTTCCTCTTGCAGTTTATACAACAGGTTAAATGAGGTCACTTCAGGCAAGAAGGAGAACAAACATGGTTTCCAAATGTATAGGATTTATGGCTAAGAAGCATTAGTTACTCCACCAGACACACATTCCATTACTTCTCTGCTTGCCTTATTATTATTTATGCATCACACTGCAGCATATGATTTTTTTGTTCTTATTAAGGTAATTATAAGCTGTTAAATTGGACCTTGAAACCAGAGCCAATCAGATGATGTCTAAAGATCACAATGTTGTAACATGCTCCATCTAGAAATAACATCATCACACGAACACTTCTTATTAAAATTAATGGTCCAAGTGTTAAAACGACTGTCTTGAAATGCATCTGCATTCATTTAACTGCACATAGGCTGTTTTTTCCCTTTTAAACCCTTATAAACTGCCTTTTGTTAAGTTCTCTTCTGTTTTACCAGTAGAAACAATATGGAGTCTGTTTCCAGGCTAATCCTTACACTTGGATTATAATGACGTAGAAACACGTGAGTTTTAAGGTATTTAGACTTAAAAAGAAACAGCAAGCCAGATTTAATTAAATTAGAACTCGTGGAAGGCAGTGTATATTATAAACATGAAAATGTAACTGTAAAGGATGAGTGATGTTGTTTTTGACAGTATATTATTTGGAGAAAACATTGTCTGGTATTAAATAGGAATAACAACTCGATTACATTATTATTATTATTATTTGTTTGTGTTTTATTTAGTGCTGACATTGTTCAGGGTGTTATTCAGCACGATCAAATCTCAACACAGAAGCCTAAACAACTAGCACAAGAAAAGAAAAAAAAATCACATGCACTGTTGCAAAATTTGACCAAGCTTTGTTTTCTGCATTACATATTCCCCTTTGTAAATCCGGCTTCAGAGGGGCAGCCACCGAGATATGGAGGGCACAAAGGCATTCTTGTTCACGGTTGAACATGATTGGCCGTGAAAAAAGATTTACAGAGGAGCACCGCCGGTGTGACGAAGGGCCGCATGGATAAATATCCCAAATCCCTTTAAGATCAGAGGTTTTCTTTTCAGTAGTTTCTCTTGGATTTTGGATTGTGGGCTTCCAGAACAATAAGGAAACATGGTCAGCAGGTGAGTGTATATTTAAATAAAAACTCCATCAACAAGAAAAGCTATTAAATGATTTACAAAAACAGTTTGCCTCTTTTGAGATTAATATGTTTGTTATTAGAAGGTTTTAAACAAGGTTTTTAATTCTGAACTATTTCACCAAACAACTATTACTTAAATCCAGAGATTCAAAAATTTTCTATTCACTTGTCTGCTACAACGTATAAATTTGTCTTTACATTTTACCAACAGATTTGAACATCCGGCTGGCAGCTACAAGAAGATTTTTGAGACCTGTGAGGAGCTTGCTGAACCTCTGCCAACAACCGTCACAGGTTTTTTTCTTTTTAAAAAAAATCGGAATCCCAGTTTTAAATCTGGAAAGGATTTTCCATTGTTGCATTTTTATTGTGATCTTTTGTTGTTGGTGTTTGTTCCGCAGGCAGGATTCCTTCATATCTGAGAGGAAGTCTTCTCCGTCTGGGACCTGGACTTTTTGAAGTTGGAGATGAGCCCTTCTATCACCTCTTCGATGGCCAGGCTTTTATGCATAAATTTGATTTCAAGAACGGCCAGGTCACCTATTTCAACAAGTAAGACTGTGGACTGTTTTTTTTTTTTTCAAAATTAACATACAGGTTTCAAATACCATCAAACCTTTTTGATCTTATTTTTTGAGAATATTTTTCTGTTGTTTTTAGGATAACTTTTCATATTTTGTTGGTATTTTATTAATTCCTTTCAGATTTGTCCGTACAGATGCATACGTGCGAGCCATCACAGAGAAACGTGTGGTTATCACTGAGTTTGGGACGTTTGCATACCCAGATCCATGTAAAAACATCTTCTCCAGGTAAAATCTGTTGGATTTGATGGGATATCTTTAGTAAGTCATGGCCTGTGTGGTTTGCTTCATTGAAATTCCGTCCATTTGCAGGTTCTTCTCGTATTTTAAGGGCGTTGAGGTCACAGACAACTGTTTGGTGAATGTCTACCCCATCGGAGAGGATTTCTACGCTGTAACAGAAACCAACTATATAACTAAAGTGAACACAGACACCCTGGAGACACTGAAGAAGGTACACCTGTAAAAGTAAATTTGGATAAAATGTGAACTCGGATCAAAGCGTTTACATTTATCTGTATTCAGGAGGATGACAGCTTTCGTTATCTGTGCAGGTTGACATGTGCAACTATGTCAACATTAATGGAATAACAGCTCACCCTCACATCGAGGAGGATGGCACTGTGTACAACATTGGAAACTGCATGGGGAAAGGAGCCACACTGGCCTACAACATTGTCAAGATACCTCCCACTCAGAAAGGTTTGGATCTGCGCTGCATCCACCCTTCTCACTGAAATGAATTCAATTAAAGCTGATGCAGTTGAACTCTTTTTAAATGAATTTAATTCAACATTTTTTTCTAATACGTTTCTTGAATTGTTTACAAAGCATACTATATTAATTTCAAATCATCTATATTTCCCTAATAGATTTAAGAAATAAAGATGCAAACCAGATAAATTAAAGGCTCAACTGTAAAATATTGACTTTAAAATGTTTCTTACAAGAAAAATGGAGAAAACAACAAAGGAAGCATCAACATTTCTTATCTAGTAAATGTTTTAAATACTACAAGCTACTTAAATAATAATAATAAAAAAAAAACTGATGAGGAGCGTTCAAGAGTTACAAGGTAAACAACTATTTTTTTTATATGTATTCCTTTTTAGATAAATCTGATCCCATTGAGAAGTCCAAGGTGGTGGTGCAATTCCCCAGTGCTGAGAGGTTCAAGCCTTCGTATGTGCACAGGTGGGTTAACCATGAATTTATTTGTTCACATGTACTGTTAGATATAAATAATAATAATTAAGAAAAAACAACTCTTCTTTCTCCATTGTTAGTTTTGGTATGTCAGAGAACTATTTTGTCTTTGTGGAAACTCCGGTGAAAATCAACCTGCTGAAGTTCCTGAGCGCCTGGAGCATCCGAGGCTCCAACTACATGGACTGTTTTGAGTCCAATGAGAGCCAAGGAGTAAGAGTCCCTTCACTGG
Organism: Oryzias celebensis; assembly: GCA_014656515.1. Lineage (NCBI taxonomy): Eukaryota > Metazoa > Chordata > Actinopteri > Beloniformes > Adrianichthyidae > Oryzias > Oryzias celebensis. The sequence goes on from BNCR01000001.1 coordinate 78,630,890, forward strand.
ATGTTCTCATCAGCTCTTCCCCCTGAATTTCATGACATCCTTTTTTATGCACCTTACACAGACCAATTTCCACATCGCCAAAAAATCCCCTGGTGAGTACATCGATCTCAAGTTCAAAGGAGCAGCAATTGGCCTGTTTCACCACATCAACACCTACGAGGATGATGGATTTGTGGTTGTGGACCTGTGTGCCTGGAAAGGGTAACTGAATGGTTACTGCATTTGGTCTTCATATTGTTTGAAATGTAGACTTTCAAGGTCAAATCCCTCTTCTGCCTTGCAGTTTTGAGTTTGTTTACAATTACCTCTGGCTGGCCAACCTGAGAGCCAACTGGGAGGAAGTAAAGAAGGCCGCCATGATGGCCCCCCAACCAGAGGTGCGCAGATATGTCATTCCCCTGGATGTCCACAAGGTGAGAAATCAGTAAATTCTTCATTCTTTCATTGTATGAATCATTGTGGTACTTGATTTGTTGTTTGGTTCTTAATTTTAGGAGGAGCAGGGAAAAAATCTGGTCAGTCTGCCTTACACCACGGCTACTGCAACGATGCACTCTGACGGGATGGTGTGGCTGGAGCCTGAGGTGCTGTTCTCTGGACCTCGGCAAGGTGCCCAAACACTCACTGTTTTTGCTGAAGCTTTGAGTGTCTTTATTGTATCACTTGACCCATTTGTTCCCCCCCTTTTTGTAGCTTTTGAGTTTCCTCAGATTGACTACAAAAGACATGGAGGAAAGAACTACACCTACGCCTATGCTCTGGGACTGAACCATTTTATACCAGACAGGGTAAATGAGGAACTGCCAGAATTTTACTTTGAACGAATTTGTTTTTTTAAATTTATTCTGAAATCCATTTGCAGATCTGCAAACTGAATGTGAAGACCAAAGAGACCTGGGTGTGGCAGGAGCCGGACTCCTATCCCTCCGAACCCCTGTTTGTGCAGAATCCTGACGGAGTGGATGAGGACGACGGTAATTTATCAGCACTTTCACTTCAACCGTTTTGTGATTGTTCCTACTAAATCAGAGGGACTATTTGTTGTTGTTTTCACAGGAGTTTTGCTTACTATAGTGGCAGCTCCCGGAGCCCAGAAACCTGCTTACCTCCTCATCCTTAACGCCAAGGATCTGTCGGAGGTTGCCAGAGCAGAAGTGGATTATTCCATTCCTGTCACCTTCCATGGGATGTACAAACAGTGACGATTCAGTCCTAAACAATGCAAATGAGATATGGAGCAAAAATAAAAATGATAAAATATCCCACTGCTGGAAAATAAACCAATTCCCGAAAGAAAATGACTGAATTCCTTATTTTACTTTTGAAAAGGTTCTTCTGGTTTGTTTTTGCTACTGTTTCTATAACTATCAAAATAAGAGCTTTTCAAGTTTAGGACAAAGCTTCCAGAGTTCCCACAAAATACAAACATATTTTAAAGATTGATATTCAAGAAAGACGATGTCGACACATTTGAATCAGCTCATATGTGTTGCTCAAAGGTACTGGGGTGTAATCTAAACTGCAGGAGGTTACATTGAACAGAAACGTGAGGCTGATTATGATGATCATGCAGCATTTGATGCAGTCAGGCTGATTGTATTCACTGTCAGCCTTTAAAGACATATAATCAGTTTTTATGACGTCATTTTCAGCTGCAATCTAGGACATTTTTGAAGGCTCCGCAGAGTTCTTGGATTACACCAGAAATAGAAAAACAATGTTTGCAGCTCATTTCTTTCCGCGTTTTGAGGATTAATTTCAGGCAACACAGAAACTGACTGCTTTGGATTTATAATAACTGAACAAACCTTTTTCAAAGGGGCAAAATAATTGCTAATGATGGAGTGCTATTGTTTGGGTATAAAGAAGCTCAAGAGGGGTCATGACCTTTACATATATATGAGAAGAAAAATGACTCAAGGGGATTCCATAATACTAAAGTTGTGTTGTTCACCTTTGGGTTTATCCCTTCGGGGGTATCCACAGCAAATGCATAAATACATACGTTTCATAAACTAATTTCATAAAACTAAAGTGAGTTACTGAAAAATTTTCGTCAGTAAATAAAATACTGTTTTTCTAAATGCTTTGATAACTTTACTTTTAAAAAAACATTACTGCTTATAATCCTAAAAAATATTTAATGAATGCAGCTCTTTAAAAGTTATTTGCATCATGCTAGACTTTTAAACCCTTGAAATGATCTAAAAAACACACTTTTTTTACATTTAAATCACATATTTGTTACAAACCTGTCTCGGGGCTTGTCCGGGGTTTCTCCCTCGACCATTGGCATCTTTGTTTGGAGGTCTGTTTTTACAGCCTGCATTTCCCTTGTCTTTTGAGCGCTGGTATGAGCATTTTGTGCCTTGTGTCAGCACTTCGTTTGGGGGTGCTTTTCTTTGCGCTTCGTTCTGACACTTTGAGCCTTCGGGGATATATCCTGCTTGAAACTAGAGAAGCATTGGCTCACTTGGCACTATGCGTAAAATATGCAACTTTAGACCTGCAATAATGTTTTCAGCCATTTCAGGATTTTAACAAGTTCTGTCAATAAATCTACTTTTGAAATAGTGGGTCAATTCTGCAGCTGTTCTGTGTAGGGGATGGAAACAACCTGCATGTAATAAAACCACAACTTTATTTGATTTATTTTTTTTATTGTTTATATGATGGTTTAGCCTTCCAAAAAAAAAAAAACAAAAAAAAAACCACACAAGAAATATAAATGTTTAAGAGAAACTCAAGCTGGGAAAGTAATTTTTACTGTTACACCATCAGAGAAATCTTTCACAACTGGGACAGAGGTTTGCGCAACCCAAAACCAGTGTTTTAGAAATCCAGTTAACAAACCAAACAGGAAATGAACACAAACGTAACAGAAACACAAAAGATCACAACAAAAACACAAATCAAAGGGAATGGTTGCAACTAATACTACAGTGGAATTAATGTTTATCAACTAAAAAGAATGAATATTTCTATGTGGCTATGTATGAATTTAAAACCAGGATGGCAAAAACTATATGTCAAAAACATGAAAAAAAAGTATATTTTTCCAGTCAAATAGGCATTTGTGATTAACACCCATTTGTTTGCTGCTACTTTCTTCTTAACTTTCTACCCGATTTAAGTGACACCTTTGACATACTTGTCTCAGAGACCTCCTGGCATTAAAGCATTCAGGCGTCCAGCTGAGCAAGCCTTTGTCCCCCTCATCTGGAAGTATCTAAAATCAAAAATTTCAAAACAAAAATTCACACACTAGATCACAAACAACAGAAATCAAGCCAACTGCAATGTGATCAGTGACCATAAACACTCCAACAAAGCAACTTTTGCATCTCAGGAGGAAAAAGGAATGAAATCTTTATAGTGCAAGGTTATAAGGTATATATATTAATATACTGTTTTACATAATGTCCTCTAAGTAAAGTGCAATTGTATCTGTAGAAGAGTTGTGCAAGCATGTTTAATGTCTGACAGACCGACCTGCCCATGCACAAGTGAGCCCTTTATCAGATCATCTACATGAAACATTCATGTAACTTTTTTCCCTTCAGCTCAAGAAAAAAAAAAGACTAAATAAGTTGTTGTGACAGTCATGATGCTACATAATTAAACACTATGGGCAAATTATGTAGACTACAATATTAGCGTAATCCTGCTCAAATGAAGAACAGAAAGGCTCAAAGGATTCGAAACAGGAGCCTTGCATTCCTACCAATGAATGGGGCCATTTTAAAGTTGGAGCATGATTAGAAGATCAATGTTTCAAAAGCTTTGCGAACTGCGTACATAGTAAAATTCCATCCTAATCCAACAGATCCCTGGCAACACCCTTTCAGGTATGGCCGTGTTGACGTGTTAAACCAACGGCCTCCTTAAAATCCATTTTCACGATCAGGTGGAATTAAGCTTTGGAGAAATCCCACTGAGACCAGCTCAAGTGGTAATGCAACTCGTTCACACAAATCCAATAAGCTCACAGGTTCTGGTCACACCAACTCAGCATGACAAACACACAACCGTGCACATCTGTCCGTGTTTTAAGAACAGCTGGATTAAAGTTTGACCTGGGATTGGAAAAACCAAAGAATCAGTGAGTGAGCTTTGAAATATTCAAACTGAAAGAAATTCTTAGTGCACCACCCATTCAGGAGGCCACTTTTTCAGCTTGGGTGATTGTTTGATCCAAGTACTGCAGAACTGGAGGGGTTCAATCAATTGGTCTCATAAGTGGATAGAAGTGCAGCATCCACGGGCTCCATGCAGGAGGGACAAGTGAAGGACCTCATCAGCCAATCATCTATACAGTCCATGTGGTAGATGTGCATACATGGCAGGAATCTAATGGGGTCCCCATAAACAAAGTCCAGCATACAAATCACACATCTGAAAAGAAAAGAAAAGAAAAGATCATAATTCAAAAGTTTCTCATGCAAGTTTGCAACCTTCCTGAGACCATAACATATCTTGGTCAATTAAAAACTGAGGATCTGTTAAAACTTTTTTTATCAACGCACTATACAAAACTAAAAAAGACAATAACATTTATGACTAAATAAATAATACATATAAAGTGCATTGATCAGAAATTATAATGTATATATTGGTAGATAAAAAGTGAATAGGTCGGGTGAATAAGTTTGTATTTTTTCCCCCAAAACTTTTCAGTTTTTCAAGTAAGTTCTGAGCTCGTCCATGAATAATTGTGTTTGGGAACACAAAACGCTGCGGCTTAATCATTGTTTAAAATGAAGGAAAATACATGAAAACTTTTTCCTGTTAGAGATATAAGTACATCAGTAGTAACCACCTTTTAACCTGGGAAAACAAGCACCAAGGTGTGTTTTTTTAAATACATGAAATCTCCAAGATTAACTTCAGTATAGTGCATACAGATCGACATATATTGCTTTGTCAGGGCAGATACCAATTATTAGTAATCACGAAGGCTGATGACTGATATTTGGAGCCAATATTCAGTAAAACACAAGTGTAAAACAATTAAATCGGTTTGCTTACTCTCTTATTTTCTTCTCTGAGCCGTCTTGTCCTCCATCATAAACCCCCTTAGGGAGGTGCTGGATGAGGCCAATGCGCTGAGCTATGCGGATCTGCTCCTCCTCTGTGAGCTGGGTGGCCAGACGAGCTTGACTGGGCGTAGGGTGGTATGTAGGCATGCGTACCTGCTCCTACAAGGAAGCAAAACACTTCTCACTAACTCTGTCAACAGAATGCAGTCTAAATGAAATGACAACCTGGAGACTAATGAGAGAAAAATCAACAGCTGTTTTAATCTGTCAACATTTTTAGATTCATTGAGACAGAAAACATAAGCAATTTAATCACAATAAAACTTCACATTAAACATTGACCAAGTTAACATAGGTGAGCAAAATAAAAGCCAAACGTTAAAATGGAAAGCTCACATTAGTTATCTCAGGAAAAAGCTAGTAAAAACATTGGAATTCTGAAAAAAGTAAGATTTAACTGTCACTCCTTGTTTACGTTTTATTCTTCTGCATTTTAGTTATTGGTCTGAATTCTGGGGGAAAACGTACTCAACCCATACAAAGCCTTTGTTTCTATTACAGAAAAAGACGATAAGAATAACAAAAAAAGCACCAGAGAGCACACCAACAATCTGTAGAATCACAACTACTAAAATTTGGGGATTTAGTTGATTTGAAAATCGTATTGTTTCTATTAAAAGCCAACTTCAAAATTCTGCCTAATTTTATTCAATCAATATTTTCGATCTCAGAAGAAGGCAGTGAGAGAAGAAAATCTAATTGCAAATTTTCATATGGTCGCACAACCTTAACACATTTGTTTAAAGCAGGGGTGTCAAACATACGGCCCACGGGCCGTATCCGGCCCGCCAGATGATTTAATCTGACCCAGTTTTGAAAAGCAAAAAATATAAGAATGTTGAGAGAAAAAAAAGGACATTTCTAGCCCATTCCTGTGGCGAATTATGGTTCTTTAAAGAAATGACCAAAATGTAAAATTCTGCCACTAGGGGGAGCAAAGCAAAAGCAAGACTGTTTGGACAAAGAGATCCAGAAATAAACACCATATTTTTGCAAGCGCGTGCCACGTCTGGGTAAGATGCAGTTTGGCTCCCTGCAAGCCTCACCACTGTTAAGTTGCTATAAAATCGATCTGGTGTAGCATCGGATCCAGAAAAAAAATGGACAGTTTTATTTATTCACGGAGCTGAATGTAAAACCTGGGTGCTTGGTATGTAACTAACAGGTCGCAATGCTCAAAGAATATAACATTCAGCGCCACCATTAGAATAACCATAGCAAAGTTTCCCCATTTGTAGGGGAAGTTAAGAAAAGAGAAGATTAACCAACTATTAGCTGGACTGAAAAACAACAGTGCATTTACTGCAGCAGTGACATCAGGCTGCAGAAGTCATGTGCCCCAAAAAGCAGTCAACCTTTGCCAACAGAAGTGTGTCAAGGATCACGATTGCAGATACCAGATCTCTCAGGAGACTTGGGCATCAAATGAAGGACAGAATCAAGACATTTATTGATGAAAGCGCCGACAACACACATATTACACAAGTGTGCATATTTATTAGAGGTGTTGATGAGCCATCCCAGCGAAGTTTAAATCAGGTTGGTTCATATGATGGACACAACAACAGCTGATGTCAGTTCCCTTATTACTGCGCCAGACAAGTCGGAGTGAACTGGTCATGTGATGTCAATCTGGCCAGTGTTGGTGCTTTGTCAAAAGTAAGGAAGAAGGCAGATGTTGCCACAAAACTCAGGTAGCCAACGCAGGAAAAGATTCTTGGACATTTCATTGTATTTTTAATTTCACTTGAATTATATGAAATATGTGTGTTGTTACACGTAATTTAAATCCTAATATTGATGGCCAGGTGAAGGGCAAACAATGCAGTTTCAGGACAGAAAGGGAGGTTAACTCCAAATTATTATGTTCACAAATGTTTAAGTTTAATTTAGTTCAATTGTTCATTGATTTGCACATATATATTTTAGGCAAAGTGTTTAATGTTTTTCTGCAGGACCCTCTTCAGTTTACTATCAGGATTGCTTTAATTTCTTATGTAAAATATTAAGTCAATATAAAGTTGGTTAAACATTTTTTTTAAAAGTAAAATGCATTTTATTTTAAATCCATTGGCCTCTGTGAATGAAAGTCTAAGAATAGCTATAAACAAATAAATAAATAACAGTACTTTGATAACCTTTTTTCAACTGAGAAAAAACAAAACAAAAACAAAGTTACAGATAACAAGTTGGCCATAGGTTATTTTACTGTTATGTTACTGGTTCTACCCCTTTGAGATCAGACGAGTTGAATGTGGTCCCTGAACCAAAATGAGTTTGACGCCCTGGTTTAAAGAGTAAAGCAGTGGATTTCACTAGACATAACATTCAACCAAATCACTGACAATTACATAAAAAAAAATAAAACTGAATATTAGATAACCAAGGAGAACAACAAAGATAAGAGACTAAAATTGGTTATTGAGGGATGTTAAACAACATTTGAAAAGCTGTAATGTTATTGTTGTTTGGTGCCTTGTTGGTGCAAAAGCAAAAGATTGCACAACAATGTTTTCTCTTCTACTTGTCCTTTTGTTCAATGCCTTGAAAAAAATGGTTAATGATATTGTACATCGTTTATCTTTAATTTGTTTGTTTGTTTTTTTTTTTTTTTGGTCAACTGGCACGAACAATAAATACGTGTATGAGAAGTGCTGGCTGGAAAACTGTCACGAATAAGTTTGACAAGTCTTTTCACAAACACATAGCAAACTTTCCTTCTAAAATGTGCCAGGAGTCTTTCACCTGGTAAGGTGGAGGGGGCTCCAGGTCCGGATCCATGCCGTCACCGAAACTCGCCCGGTCGGACTGGGAATCGTGCAGAAGAGAAATATCATCCGATGTGGGAGACTTCAGACAGTTGCCCATTTCTTCACCTCCACAATCCTTTCCTGGCCGATGTAGCAAACCGAAACTGCAGCTAAAGTTGCTCTCGTTTGCTAATGTTTAGTTTGTCAACTAACTGTCTCACTTAATTATTAAAAAACGCAACAGACACTGTATTTTTTTTTTTACCTGAAACCCATAAAAAATAGTCAAGAAAGTGTCTACACTAGTTTCGCGTCATAGTCAGGCGGCGCTCCACCTGAAAAATAAAACAAAGAACTCCCCTTGCTAACATCTGTTAGCACCCTGGCTAACTACTTTGTTTTAATGAGCAGCTGGGCGACTTCTTCGATATATAAAGCCAGTTCATTTGAAAAGGTTCAATTTTTTATACACGCTATTTTCGTAAACTGTCAGTTAGAAAATTAACGTGAACGGTGTGACCGAAAAATCGAACGAATACCATAGAATTTGAACTTCGTTAATGACAAACAATTTGCTTTCTAGCTAGCTTTTCTTTCTTCTTCTTGTGGTCGCAACTGGGGGTTCATTTATCTGCATGGCGGCACGATAGCACCACCAACTGGCAGGAAGTGGAATAATCCACGTGGGAAATGTTTGAGTGACAGAGCCATGTGTCGCTCTTTCATCCCTCCGTGTGGCTCTTTGGCTTTTAAGAGAAATGCAAGCCATTTGAAACTATTTTTTGGGTAACTTTGGTTTATTTGTTTTCAATCAATCAATCAATCAATCAATCAATCAATCAATCAATCAATCAATCAATCAGTTTTTGTATAGCACTTTTCCTATGAACCATAACACAAAGTGCTTTACACCAAAATAAAACAAATATAAAACAAGCATTACCATAAAATTATATTAAAATTAAGCATTTTTGGTAACGGTTTGACCACTGCAGTTAAAAGCAGTGGGAAAAACACCCGTCTGTAGAGAGCAGTTCATGATGTTTAAAATCTCACTCTCAAAAGATCCATGAAATGATTTAAAAAGTGATGTGGGGATTGGATCTAAAAAACAGGTTTTTGGTATAACTTGGGAGAAAACTCAACCAAGTGTTGCAGCTTCAACCAGGTCAATACTGTCCAGTGCTTCCTCGGGTAAGGTCAAGTCATCATTTTCATCAAAATCGCTTCTTTGCTCCTTCAAAATACTAGATCGCATAGAAGCAATTTTGCTCCTGAAGTGGTCGGCAAAGTCCTCACACAATGAAGCAGAAGCTGGCATTGTGCTGTTATTCATGTCTGAGTTCAGTAAGGATTCTATTGCGCTGAAGAGGACTCTGGGATTATATTTATTTTCAGAGATGATGTTCGCAAAGTATGAGTTCCTGCTCTTTTTTACAGTCTGGTTGTATAGTTTTAGTTGATTTTGGTATAGCTGATCGTTTATTTCAAGCTTGTGTTTTCTCCAGCTTCTCAAGATCGGCTCTTCAGTTGTTAAATGTCTTTGGTTCTCCAATGGGGTTGTGGGTTTTACTCTTATCTTTTTAGATTTTAGTGGAGCAACTGAGTCGAGACTGGATCTTAGTTTTCTGCTAAAACTTTCTACTAGTTGCAGGGGAGAGTTGGAGCGAACAGGTGAAATACATTTTTCGACCACATCAGGAGTCAAGTAGCGTTTCTTTACAGTTCTCACAGAGGTCTGTTGTTTTACAAAACCAGAGATGTTAAAAAGCTCACAGTAGTGATCAGAAAAAGCCAGATCCATAACAGTGGACACACTTCTAGGTTAACCATGACTGATGAGCAGGTCAAGAGAGTGCCTCCTGTTGGGAGTCGGCTGCATGACATGTTTAAAATCCAGAGCGGGTGGCAAATCCATAAACTGAGTAGCAGAGAAGTCTGACTCCTTATCTACGTGCAGGTTAAAATCACCAGTTCTTAAAAGTAAGTTAAAGGATGTGTGGACAGTTGCTAAGAACTCAATAAAACCAGTGTTTGGTTTTGATGGTCTGTGTACTGTGATACATAAGGTTTTAGTTAAAGCTTTGTAATTTGTTCTAGATATTTAACATGAGGTAGCTGTGTAAAACCATGCTAAAATGTTCAATCTTTTGTCACTGATTTGTTCTTAGAATACGTTTAAAACTCACGCATATTCTTTTTCAAAATTGGATTCTACACCAATGTTATCATGTACCAAATAGAAAAGTCCACATTTGATTTCTTACAATATATATATATTCATGTAATTTTGCTGCAGCAGGAGGAGATTATGTGACACAAGGTGTTTTTCAATTCACGTTAAAATTCTGAAACTGCAATAATTAGTTAGTCTAAATATTTAAAGGTTACATATTATACATGAAGGGTTTAATGGTCACAAAACATAAAATAAATTTTTTTTTTACAGAATTTCAGAAGGACTTTTGCTCAGTAAGAAATGGCTCTTTGAGCATTGATGGCCATCCATCCGTCCATCCATCTCTTTTTAAATTTCATGCCATAAATAAAGTTTTGCTTAATTTAAAGACACAAAGGACCAACCTATTCATATGTTTAGTTGTTGTTTTTGTTTACAGAATAACAACAAAGGGCTCACAAAAATGACAATTTTGAGGACACCTTTATTTGTATGTACAGCTATTGTACACATGGAAATCCACAAAGTAGTTGCATTCCTGAAATTTATGATACAAATGTTCATGTTTTTGGTTAAGTGAAGTTCACAGATTTGGCCTACATTAGGCAAGTAAAACAAACAAAACTTATTTCTATTTTTAAGAGCCTCCTTGCCCTTCAAGCTCATCGGCTATTTTTTTTTCCAAGCCAAAAAATGTTACAAACAGCATATTTTCTCTGTACATTATTAGCAAATCATACAGTAAAGAGGATTTTTGAAGCAAAATGTGTCATAGCAGGCCTGCAGTTTTTCTACAGTTATAATCCACAATACTTCATTCAATATTTATGATTAATACAATAAATATTTAGATTTTGGATAGACTGGAGGGAAAAAAGTATTGCAATTCATAAAATTAAAAGATTGACGTTTTTAAACTGGGACGAGTCTTTTAATCTGGTTTAAAGGTTAAGAGTTTATTTTCAAAGGTCTGAGATTTGGTGAAAATACAAGTGATTCTGTCGCTAATTCCACATTCCACGGCCTTTTATGTCAAAAAGAAAAAAGATCAATCTGTTCCCCAACCGTTCATTCACACTGTAGAAAAATCCAGCATTATAAAGTATTGACATTGTCTGGTAAAAGTTCAGATTTCCTTGTTGTGATGGCTTGTGTTGATTGATTTTGAATGAATGACGTTGGTGAATGATTCCAGTCTATTTACAAAAGCAATTTAAGAAAATGTAGTTACATATTCACACACCTCACAGATTGATAGTTTTTAAAGCGGCATGACTCATTTGAAAATATCATCCAAAACCAAAACACAAATGGCATAATGTGGTCTATTCATTTGACCTGCATCCAGCAACTAGTAGAGAATTATTATCACAGTTTAAAATCAAGTTTGAATCAGGAAATAGATGATGTTGATTGTCAGAGTTCTGTGTGAATCGGCATCTACAGTTTCAGGAACTGTTGGTCGTCATTGCTTTGTGTTTTATCAACCACCCGGAGGATTCAGGGTCTTAAAAATGCATCAAAAGAAAAGTCAAATTAAGCTTTAATCAGGACAGGGTTGCAGATTGGCTCTTTTCTGAAAGGTCTAATGTCACGTGTCCTGTCCCTAGCATCTGTCATCCTCCTCTGTGTCGCTGAGAGGGTCGCAGCCTGCAGCCGAGGCCGTCTGCACCAGACGCTTCCTAAAGTGTCCATTGGGGACCTGCCAGCCGGATCGCCATCGTGGTCGGGCTGTGCTGATGGTGTTTGAGCGTCCCAAACTGCAGGCCACCGCCGCCTCAAAGGTTAATGTCTCCATAGGACCTGTGGGGTCTGGGCTGTGGTCGTCCTCCTGCGAGGTCAGGAAAGGCTCAGAGGGGTAGCGCCGTGGTGGGGATGAATGTTGGCCGGGCTCTCTCCGCCTCTCTGCTGCGTGGCCCCCCGTGGGCTTACCCCGCCTTATGCTCTCCGGGCTTCCTTGTTCATCTTCATCTTCTCCCACTGAAGTGTGTGTGCGGCACACAAGTGGGGAGTAGGAGATGTGGGGGCGAGAGCTGGTTGGGGTCTGGGACATTGGTCGCCGGCCACTGGGCGTGCTGGACTCTGACGTGGAAGGAACTGGGCTGTCCGAACTGTTCCCCTGAAAAAAAGAATTCTCCCATCAGATCAGTTGAACCAAATCACAGTCACAATCCACCATTTCTGATGATTAAAACCTGACATTTTCGTTGGACCTCCTGTTGTTGCGTCGGACATCCTCTGAGGCAGGACATTTGCTTTCACATCATTCTTGAGTTTCCAGATTTGGGAGTTATTCAAATCCTACCAACCTGTTTATCCTGGAAGTTTGGTCTCCCTGGGCTGGAGGATCGAGAAGGCTGCAAGCTTCTCTCCTCCGAGTTACAACGAGACATATCTGGAGACAGGAGGTGGCAGCGCTCCTTGGAACGGCCGCGTTCAGACCGAGAAACTAGAGGACAACATTTAACATCATGAATTCTCACGTTTTAAAACTTCTTTGAATAGAGATGCAGATTATTTTCTGTTAAGTCTAAACAGCAGGACCAACCAGCTGCCTTGTAGCTTTTATGGCGAGGGCGGTACACTCTTTCAGGACTTTTTTCCTCCTGCCAGAGTCCATTTAGGCGTTCATCTGCAACAGTGGACACTGAACGCTTCATGGAGCCGCTTGCAGCCTCATCCTGCTTTAGGTTTGAAAAAACACAAACATAAAAAGAAAGGAGACATAGGATAATACCGTGTTATTTCAAGGGAATTTAAGGAAAACTAAGAAAATGGTCATGCTTCAATAAATGCAAAATCCAAATAAAAGCTCAGAGAATTTAATAAGACGTGCCTTTGTTTTGGTGATAAAAGAGATGAACGTGACAAGCAGATTCTCCAAAACTCAAGGATCAAACCATGTTATTGTTACTCCCTGAACCTTAGTCAGGTTTCCGACATAGCATTCACAAAAACAGAACTGCTCAAATGAACCTCCAAGCAACTGTGTGCATTCCGGAAAAAAGTTGCTTCTGTTAAAGAGCCCATGCAGCGACTGGCTTCTGCAAGATCCATCTCAGAAGCCAGGTCACGGAGGATATTTGTACCTGCAACTCTACAGCCAGGCGGGGCATGGAAGAGGCCCGCACACACAGAGCCCTCCCAAGGGGAAGCTCTATCCCCCACTTGCAATCTCCCACCTAAGTGAGTACAAAAACAAAAGAGCAAGGCAAGGAAAGACAGAGCACTGATCAGGCACATCCCTGCCTGGACTGCCTCTCCGTCTGCAGGTCCAGCTCAGACAAGAAGAGGAAACATTCATCACTGAGGGCCATCCATCATAGCCATTTCAATCGCATCCATTCAGAAGCCATTCCAGCAATTAACGGACGAGTTCATAACCAGCAACAGGGAAACTGACTTGAAAGAGCAGAACAGCAAGGGAAGAAAAACAGGAGCTGACATCATCCACAACAATCTACAAGAAAAGATGCAGAATTTTTTGTCATTCTGAAGGTGCACCGAGTCATGCATGAGCAAGATTCAGCAGCAAACAGAATCCAGACAACATCTGTCCAAAAGGGGTCTGATGCTTTTAGGCATCACACTAACACAGAACTATTTTAGGTTTCATCAATGTGGTTCCATTTTTGGCAGGCATTCTGTACCAGAAAAACCAAACAGCAACAACACAGCAGCAGCACAGCGCAGATTTGATTTTCAGTCTCCACAGGACTAAAAGACAGGAGCGCAGACAGCAGTGTTGCAGTGCTCTGCAAAGCACTGCAGAAACAGAATCAATCAAAACATATTCATGACATGCCTGTGGGGTTAAAGGCTAAAATAGAAGTTAAAAGCAAACTGAGATTCAACATATTTGATATTTACCTGAATCGTGCCTTATTCTGCTTTTTTTTTTAAGTTGTACAATGGAGGAAAAATGATTTGATTTTGTAGGTTTTCCCATCGAAACAGAAGTTGACAGTCTGTCATGCTAATGGCAGGTTAATTAGAACAGTGAGAGATAGAAAATCCCAAAGAAAATCAAGAAATCCAGGTTAAAGAATTGATTTCAATTTACTTGCATTTCATTGAGTGAAATAAGCATTTTGAACCATCTTGCTGGAAAGATTTGGTACTTGGTTGCCAAAAGTTTATTAGCAGCAGAGAGGTCAGACGTTTCTTGGAGTTGATGAGCAGGTTTCTGCACATTTCAGGAGGAATTTGGTTCTTTACAAATGTCTTTGAAATCAGTTAGAGTTGGTGGCTGTTGCTTAGCAACTCAGAGTTTCAGCTCTCTTCGTAGGTTTTCAGTAGGTTTGAGGTCCAGAGACTGGCTGGGCCACTCCGTGGCTTCATTATGTTTTTTCTGCAGCCATTCCTTTGTTGTCTTGGCTCGATGTTTTGCGTTTTATCCTGTTGAAAGACATCCAGCATCCATTTTAAGCCTCCTGGGAGAAGGAGGTTCTCACTCAGGATGACGGTGCAGAAGCATAATACTTCCACCCCCGTGCTTGAAAGTGGGGATTGTGTTTTGGGGGTCATAGTCAGAATTTCTCTTCCCCCAAACACAACAGCTTGAGTAGATGCAAATGAGCTCCATGTGGTTTTCATCTGACCTCAGCACCTTTGTTCATTGGCAAACCTCCGGTGGGCCTCCACATGTGCCTTCTTAAGGGACTTTGTGAACACTTCAGGATGTGTAACCATTGCGGAGTAAAGTATAGTTCCTTGGTGACTGTTGTCCCAGCTGCTTTGAGATCATCAACTAACTCCTGCTGCGTTGTCAGTTTTTCCCTGAAACCCCACCAGGTCAGAGCTTGTTTGGAGCCCCAGACCTAAAAGTGGGTTGATAGTCTTGTTTTGGTATTTTTGCACCAACAGTTGTCACCTTTACCCCCAGCTTCTTGCTGATGGTTTTGTAGTCCATTCAGGTCTTGTGCAGGTCTACAATCCCCTTAGATCCATTTAAAGCTCTTTAGTCTTTCCCATGTTGGAGAATTTGGAATTTTGTGGACAGCTACAGGTAATTAGTTCAAACAGGTGTCTTCAATTCAGGTGTCTGAGTTGAGTGAACCAGAACTCTTAATGCTACTCAGGGACCAAAATGTCCCTCAATGAAATGCAAATGAATGTATAGAAACATTTTAGAGGAGTTCTTGATTTTCTATCTCTGAGTCTACCATTAGGAGGACAGACTGTCAGTTTCTTTTTTAGGTGGGCAAACCTACAAAACCAGCAATTATGTCCTCCACTGTATTTAAGAAAGTAAAAATGTGACACGTATGATTTTAATCATGTTTGACATCATGTCTCACCTGCTGGTTAGCATTGGTTTCTGAGCTGATGGGCTGCAGGAACAGCTCCTGAGGTGAAATGGGGCTCAGAGCCACAAAACCGCCTCTCGTCCTGTGGAGGGGGAGGAGAGAAGCACTGAGCAAACACTAGCAAAGGCTGAGTGTACAGAAACAAATCTGCACACGTCTGCAGACTCACAGGGCCGAGCCAGCACTGTGGGCCATCAGTGGCAGCGGCTGGGTGTTGGACAGAACATCCTCTGGGAGCGTGGAGGCGTCCAGACGCTTAAACATCAAATTACTCTTCTGAAACAAGTTTCATCAACACACAAGATTGATTCATTTACAAAAAAGGATTACATTCCCTTAAAAGAAGACTTTTTTTGTCTCTGCACGCTAGGCTGACCTGAGCTTCCAGCTGTTGCCTGAGTTTCTTGGCTTTGTTCTGTTTGAAGTAATCCATTATCATCATTGAAGCATAGATCTTCCCCACCGTCATGTCAGTATCTGTAAGACACGCTACATTAAACCTCTGCTTTTCTTTCAGCAGCTCAGTGAAAATTGTCTCTTGTAGCTTAAGCCAGACCTTTGTTGATTGGTACCAAAAGATCCAAGGTCTTCTGGGGCAGATATGGCCAAATGATGCTGATCTCCTTCTGCAGCTCCGAATCCAAGGCAATGCGGTCCTCACCACCTGAAACGTGCATCCACAATCACAATGTGAAAACTAAATCTGTTGATGGTGAAAATATGTGAATGAACTGGAAATCCCTGCAAAGCCATGAAAAAAAGAAAATATGTGTGCCTGACCTCGAGCTATTTTGATGTCCAGAGCCGTGCGGATGAGCGACATCAGAGTAGAGGTGAAGTGAACGCTCATGTCCTCGTCCACAGGCATGTTCATCAACACCAGCCGCTGAAAGAAATGAGCAGAAGGACATGAGGACAGAATTGATGACAAAACTTCTAAATGACCTCCAAAAGACGACCAGAAAATCTGAGTAAAAGCAGAGATGAAGGGCTCTAATCACGGACGAATCCCTGGACACCAAATTTTTGTATCTGAGCAAAAGCAAAAAATAAGTCTGAAAATTTCTTGATCAAATATTATCGTCTGATCTGCCATCTTTTACACTCTTTAGTTTGACCAATTTATAAATGATTTTGATTTAAAGTGAGCATGCTTTTCTTACCAAACCAGACTGTTTGAGAAAATATTAGAAAACAAACTCCTCAATCCTCTCTGCTTCCCTTAATTAACAAATTATTATTTTTTATTTTTTGAACAACATTTTAAGTTGTTTTCTGTATTTAGGATTAGTAAAAAGATTCAGTTAAATTATTAAAGAACAAGTAAATGGGTATTTTTAAAGGATTTATTGTTACATTTGTAAATGTAACCCACCCCCCATGGTTAGAAAATACGTATAACTGTCCTCTGTTTAGGATTTTTTAAATCAGTGTCTGAAACAAAGCTGTAACTTTGAGTTTAAAAGATACAACCCATTGAGTAAATTAAACCAACCTCCTTCTGTGCACAGTTTCAAACATAATGAATCCAAAATATTCCATTTTAGATTTATAGTTTATGTTTTTTAATAAAAGAAAAGTGATTTATTTCCTGGAATGTTACCTTTTTACAGCGTAGGCTGTTATTTTGAATACTTAATCATTCAAGGGGCTTTGTTTGTATTTTATACTAATTCCATTAAAAACCTGAAACTTTCCAAAAAAGTTAATCATGAGAACTAAATGTTGTTATTTTTTTCCTGCAAAAATCACAAAATTTGAGATCAAACATTAATTCTTGTTTCATGAAAAATGGTAAAACGTATAGAGAAAAAATAAAAATGTTTAAACCCACAAACAAAGCAAAGAAAAAGTCAAAACTACGACAAAAATGTCTAAAAACCAGGCGAAGCTCCACTAAGCACAATGTTTCAAGGATTGATTCTAAAGGGCATCTCGAATATGCGTCATAGCTCTAGTTATGTTTTGAAACCTTCACCCTAAATTTAGGATGGAAAACTGTACTAATCGGGGGTTGAGGTCATTCTTATTGTGAACTGTTGACCTTGCTGGCAAACGGACTGGTGAACTCAGACTATAAGGGTTAAATCAGACTGTCTTGTTTTCAGAAAATGGGAGGATGTTTTTATTACCTTGTAGGCTATCTTAGCTGGACACTTTTTACCCAGACCCAGGGGTGGTGACATGTGAGTCAGCATCTCGTACATTGCTGTGTAGTGGATACGCCCACTGCAAAGGGGACAGACCATGAGACACACGGATACAGACAGACAAAGGGATTTTCGTTTTTTATTTATTCATTTTTAACAACCTGGATTAGATAGGATTCATTTTAACAAACATCAGTTTGCTTTTTCTGGTTTCTGGACAGAAATGAGAAACTTTCTTTGCTCATTGGCTGCCCTCTGCTGGACAAAGGCAGAACCAACCCTATCAAGAAAAAACCTGAAAAAGCATCATAAAGCAGCCTAAAGCTCACCAGGCCAGCCGATCGTACTCCCCCCAGATTCGGACAAACTCATCCAGGTGATGGGGGCCCAGGATCGATGAGTCCCGAGTCAGGTACTCAAAGTTATCCATAATCACAGCCACAAAGAGATTCAGCATCTTGAAAAAACAAAACACACAATATGATCTGGGTAGATTTAAAAAGAAAAACAAACTGTCACTTAATTAGTTTATTTTGGTTTTGTTTACCAGGAACGAGCTAAAGAAGATGAAGGAGACAAAGTAGCAGTAAGCGAAGTCGGTCCCACAGCCGCCCTCGTGGTCTGGAGACATGGTGAGCGGCGCGATGGAGGGATCTGGTTCACATTCCTGTCCAGAGAGACAGGAGAGCATGATCTCCTGCCAGGACTCCCCAGTTGCACTCCTGGAGACGAAGGACAGAAGAAACACACCAGCTTACATCAAACTTCACAAAAACAAACATTTAAAAATAATTTTAAAAAAAGTTTGGTTATGGTCTGCTGAGAATTACCTGAACAGAAGCATCAGTGCACTGGAAAAGGTTTTGAAATTGTTGTGCTGACTGATGTGGCTCTCATCATTCAGCTTGATGTTTCCAAAAACCTGCAGAAATCGGACGGATTTACTAAAGACGAAAAGACTTCTCACATAAAAACTGTAATTCACCACGATAATCAAAAATAAGAGCAGTGCAAGCAACAAGTAGGCAAGGAAAGCTTATTTAAATAGCACATTTAATGTATAAAGACAATTTAAACTTTAAAATATACAATCAAAGGAAATATTAAGGGTAATCATAAACATAAGATTTATTTAAAGTAAAAATGAAAGCATAGATAAAAGGTGCAGATGTAAACTGTTGAATACAAACTAATCAAATGCAGCTGAGAACAGGTGGGTCTTTCACCTGGATTTAAATACGCTGAGTGTTTCAACTGCTCTCTGGAAGTCTCTTCCAGATCTGTGGAGCATAGAAGCTGAATGCAGCTTCTTCTTCTTCAGATTCTAGGAAATGACAATAGATTGGATCCAGCTGACCAGAGAGGATTGGCTGGTACGTGCTGGGTCAAGAGCTCAGTCGTGTATTTTGATGTATTTTGGTTTCATTCAAAGCTTTCTAAACCAGTAGCATAACTTTTGCATGTATCTTCTGGCAGACAGGCAGCCAGTGTAAAGACCTCAGAACTGGACTGATGTGGTCAATTTTTTTCGTGAGAACCTGAGCAGCAGAGTTCTAAACAAGCTTTAGTTTCCTGACTACATTTGTTGGTAGTTCAGTGTAAACACTGTTACAGTACTCAAGTGGACTAAAGATGAAAGCATGAACTAGTTTTTTCAAGTTCTGCTTAGACATAAGATCTATTGTCCTTGAAATATTTTTGAGATGATAGAAAGCTGATTTTGTGACTGCCTTAATGTGTTGATCAAAATGTAGGTCTGTGTCCACGACTACACCCAAGTTTCTGGCCTGGTTGGTTCCTCTATTTATATATGTGTGTCATCTGCATAGCTATGGTAACTAATGTTGTTGTTCTTTATAACCTGGGTCAATGGGAGCATGTAGATATTAAAAAGAAGTGGCCACAGGATGGAGCCTTGGGGAACTCCACATGTAATTTCTGTTGGGTCCAACCTTGGGAAGTCACCAGTTGGTTTTTCCAAGTATGGTTTGAACTGTACCGACCCGCCCAGCGTTCCAGTTGCTTCAGTAAAATAGCGTGGCCGACTGTATCAAATGCAGAACTGAGATCCAATAAAACGATCACTGAACGTCTGTATTGAAACGTATATCATTAGTCACTTTGGTCACAGCCGTCTCAGTGCTGTTTTGATGCAGGTGAGCCAGAGACGCCTAAAAACACTTGTTTCTGTCTTCTATCTAGAAATGCATCCTACCATCGTAGGTACTCTGTAGGTCAGTGATCTGGATGAAGCATCCTTGCAAAACTTTTCATAAAGCAGATGATTTTATTAAAACTGGGTTGACAGCTGAATTTACTTAAGCACATTTTTTTTAATCAATTCTCAAATGAAAATCCCGTTTAGGCCTGTACACCATTCTTTACCTCGGCTGTTGTACACAGTTCTGCGTATTTTTCCAGCATGTTTGAGTGTAGAAATACATGCTATGCTGGAAATTGCACAAAGACTTTAAAAAATGTGAACAAAAACAAAAAAAAGAAAAAGAAGTTTGTTTTTTTAATTTATATTTTATATTTAAATGGAATTTCTTTGACAATTGTTTGTCCAGTCTTGTTTAGAGTCAGTAGCTGTGTTGATAAAGTTTACATTTGCTGATTTTTAATGTGCTACAGAAAGATTGTGCCAGAATAAGTTACCTTTGCTACCATTAAAAATGAACTATGATACTGACTAAGCTCATTTGAGCTTAACAGTGCTGTTTTAAATAGCGTTTTAAAGAACATTTTTCGTTTTATGGAAAATCAAAAGGAAAAACAAACATTTCACATAAAATCATGTTTATCCCATATTTACTTTGCCTGATCCCATTTAATTTGCAGAATATTTTGATAATGCAAAAGTATTTGCATTTAAGGTGTCTTTTGTCCAACACAAATCCGTACCTGCATTCCAATGATGGCGTATATGAAGAAAAGCATGGCTATTAGAAGGCAGACATAAGGAAGAGCCTGTCAGAGAAAAGACAGCAAAGAACGGATTAAAGCTGCTCCTTGAAAAACGTCTTAATCTTTCAAACTGCTGGGAAAGAATAAAGTGGTTGTAGAAATGTCACACCTTGAATGATTGCACGAAGGTCCACAGCAGAATGCGGATGGTGTAGCCCTGCCTCAGCAGCTTGATCAACCGAGCTGTTCTGAAAAGCTTCAGGAAACTCATATTGATGGTGTTCACCGACTGGGAGAGACGAGCGCGTGGTTACAGAGAGGGTGACACAGATTGAGGAGAGAGTGGCAGCCAGGATGTAGACCACAGATGGCAAAATTTAACACAACATGACTTAAGCTGTGTCTGCAGAGTGGGACTGTAGTAAAACTTAGAAAGAAAAAGAACCTGCCTGTTGTCCCTTTCATGGGGAGTGACATCCAGCTCATGTCTTACCTGTAAATCCACCACTATTTCTGTGATGCTTCCAAGAACTGTAATGAAATCAAAAATATTCCACGTGTCTCGAAAGTAATTCTGCAGGAAAAGCAGAACATTTCTAATTAGTGGTTGGAAAAAATAAGACGCAGGTGCTTTAGGTCTGTAGTATTTCTGGACGCTTACCACAAAACCGAACGCCATGATTTTGAGGATGCACTCCATGGAGAAGAGCACAGTGAAGGCTGTGTTTAGGTGTTTCAATACAGTATCATAAGCTGTTGGCGCAGAGTGATACTGAAAAAACACAAAGCAAAAGATCAGTCAGGCCAGGTTATCCTCAGTAATGCTTTCAAAAGTTTTCTTCAGACAATCCATCCATCTTCTTCCGCTCAGCCGGGACCAGGTCGCGGGGGCAGCAGTCTAGGCAAAGATGCCCAGACTTCGCTCTCCCCGGGCACTTCCTCCAGCTCCTCTGGGGGGACCCAGAGGCGTTCCCAGGTCAGCTGAGAGACGTAGTCTCTCCAGCGTGTCCTGGGTCTTTCCCAGGGCCTCTGTCCAGTGGTACATGCCCGGAACACCTCACCAGGGAGGTGTCCAGGAGACATCCAGATCAGACGCTCGAGGCATCTCAACTGGCTCCTCTCGATGTGTAGAAAAAGCGGCTCTACTCCGAGTTCTCTCCAGGTGACCGAGCTTCTCACCCTATCTCTAAGGGAGCGCCCAGCCACCCTACAGAGGAAGCTCATTTCGGACCTCATTCCTTGGGGTCATGACCATAGTTGAGTTTTGGAACAAAGACCGACTGGTAAATTGTGAGCTTTACTTTCCTACTCAGCTCTCTCTTTACTGCAATGAACTGACACTATGGCCGCCGCCGCTCCAGGCCACCGGTCAATCTCACGCAACGATCTTCCCTCAAGATACTTAAACTCCTGGGACATGGGATCTCCATCGAGACAAACAGTGTTAAATGCATTTTCCTTTGGAGGTAACTCAATCAAAATATTCACACCAAAGATCACATTTTTATCGTGACCAGCTGTATTCTTTACCTTCATCATGAGAACAACGGTGTTGAGGGCAATCATGACGAGGACCGTGTATTCAAAAGAAGGCGACGCCACGAAATGCCACAACCTGTACTGGAAGGTTTGTCTGTTCTGCGGCATGTATCTGGTCATTGGTTTGGCGCTGATGGCGAAGTCAATGCAGGCCCTCTGATGGGACAAGATTTCAAACACGTAACCAACAAAGCTTTTGGTGATGGCGGCACCACGGCATGAGTTTCAGCTCGTTTCCACACCTCATTTTTCTCCAGGCTACACTCCTGGATCATTTTGTCTCCCTGTTCTTGGAAGGTGATGATGATGAGAGCCACGAAGATGTTGACAAAGAAGAAAGGGAAGACCACAAAGTAAACCACGTAGAAAACGGACATTTCCATCCTGTTCCCACGACTTGGCCCCAAGTTCTCCTCTGTGACATCTGTGGAGTGCTGAAGGACCCTGGAACAGAAAAAAAACAAAGTTTCTCACAAGATGATTAAATCTTTAATGCTTCTACACTTATGCCGTAGCGTAGCTTTGAGCTTGATGTTGTGTTATTTTTGCATGATGTTTCCCTCACTTGTTCGCTTCACGGTGGCTACAGATCTCACAGAAAGTCGTATTCTGATCAATTTGCGTCTCTTTGCGTGTTTCTGCAGTTGTGGATGGAGATCTTGGTACTTTTTTCTTCTATTGCCCTTTTCCTCTCATAAATCAAAACATACAAAAGCAATTAAAGGCGTCATCTGCCCTTTTTAAAAATCTTTTGGTCGCCTGGGGGTTGATGAGCAGGTGTAAACTATTTTTAGAAAAGTAAATTTTTTGGATTTCTTGACAACAGAGGTTTTTTGTTAACCACGCCCACATTCCTGGTAAATTTATGTCATTCGTCATGTCGTTGCATTCGTCTTGAGTCAAACAATTCATGTATTACATTTTCACAACATTCTAGCTAAAAATATGTAAACAACAGAGAAACATCACTTTTGAAGCTCAACATGCTAACACCATTCAAAGCCTACAACCATTACATCCAACATCTTTTACCAAATAGATCCCAATAATGCTCCAGGACTTTGGAGAAGATAAATGAATGGGAGTTTAAATTTGTATCACGGGGTATCATGTGATTTTTTTTTTTTTTTTTTTTTTAAGAATATTCAAGATGGCGGCCTGAAAGGTCGGTCGACTAAATTCCGGCTCTGGTTGTACACTTAATCTGGCAGCATGTGTGTAAAATTTCGTGAAGTTTTTTTTCAAACAAACATTTTCTTTTATTGTATTATGGGAAAATCGCCAAATTTGACAATTTTCTTTTAAATGGCTACCAAGCCACAGGTCCTGGAGGCATTCCATAATAAAATCAGAACTTCCTTTAGATATAATGGACGTGTGTTTTGGGTTTGTTACTTGATTTTGTCAGTTTTTGATGTTTCTGCTGTGATGCCATCATTGTTTGGGAAGGGGTCGTTCTCTACGTCAATTCATTTTAGTGCTAGGTGTGTGCAAATAATGGTGAGTCAAAAACATTAAGCTGAGCTCACTGAGGCCATCCTTCTCCGGTCGACACAGTAAATAGTGTGAGTAAGGCCCAGCAGACATTGTCGTAGTGAAACTCATGTCTCTTCCACTCTCTCCTCTTGACCTCCTTCTTGTCTCTGCTGTAGTCAATGTAGAAACCTCTGTGGAGAATAAAGCAGGCTGGAGGTCAGCGTTTCTTTTAGTTCACAGATCAAAGCTGTAGCAGTAAAGATTTCAAAAGAACAGCACTAAGCACTGGTTTTATAGAAGTACCACTTAATCATAAAAAATACATACAATTTTAGTAAATAAATAAATTAGATCCAGGGAAAATAGGGACAGGAGTGTGGTTGGAGCATGGCGGTGAGCAGATGTGGAAGAGGGAGATGATCCAAAGAGCTGAGCTGCTGCTTAGAAAACTCCTGGTCAGAGCGGAATGTTTAACCGAGACTTTTTGCTACCTTGGTGCGGCGTAGGCATGCTGCAAGGTGGTCACTGAGGAAACACTGGCTAAGAGGATGCGCTGATAAGTGCTTATGACATATAGATTGTCAGGAAAACAATGTGAGAATCAATGTGTGTCGCGTTAAAGGTTGTTTTAATGAGCCTGCATTCATCCGACCACATTTCAGTGAGTCACTGTTGCTCTGCTACCTTGTTTCTATCCTATAATGCTCAGCTACAGTGGCTGTTTTGGTCCAGTTGATCCACTCCACATATTTCTGCCCTCTTCATTTTACTTTGACCAATCTCCAACTCTAATCTAATCTTCTCTGTTTTTATTTTTTTAATAGTAGGCCTTTCTGTTTTGTTTCATTTAACCAAAAGACAATGTCCTAATCATGTGTGTACACAAAGTAATTTGTTTTATTAGTAACCCATAGTTTCACTGCACCACACAGTGAGTAATGAAGTAATGAGTGTTACTGTAGTCTAGTAATTGTAATTTAATAAAACAAAATTTGAACTGTAATATGTTACATTACTTAGTTACTGATAAAAGTAATTAAATTACTGTAGTTCGTTACTTTGTAATTCACTCCTTCCAACACTGACCAGAGTTCAGTCCAATTGGAAACAAACTGAGACCTCTTCAAAAGATGGGTCCAAGAGCGGTTCTTGGTCTCAGACCAGCGTTCGTTTGGGTGCATTCAGACTGAAAATGTGTTCCTGATCATCGAGGGAGGCGGACTCCATGTGTCCAGTCTAAATACACCCTAAAGTAGCTGAGAAACCTGTGACCTAGTCGCCCATCATTGTGTACATATTTACTTATATTACATTTTTACTTTTACAAGATGTGCCAAACATTTTTGAAAAATGCATAGGAGTGACTGGAGTTAATTGTTGAATCGTCCAGGACATAATGCTAAAGATTTTAACTCCACTCGTTCAAGTTTTCAGTTCAGCAGTTACAAACACAGCACATATTTTTTATGAATGGAGGAGGATTGTGTGGAAGATTTTTCGTCTTTATGCAGCGCTTATTTTTACATAGATAGATTTATACATAGATGTGCGTACCGACACTCCTTCTCTGTGTTCACTGAGCTGTCGGTGCAAAAGAAGAACTTCCCCTTAAAGAGCTGCACTGCGATGACAGCAAAGATGAACATAAAGAGCTGGTACACGATGAGGATGTTGAACACGTTCTTCAGAGACGTGACCACACAGTCAAAAACCGCCTTTAAGAGAGAAAGATATACGGAAACTGTTAGTCGTCTGCACACAAAAAAGACAAAAATCCTCTGCTTTCACTTTTTTACCTTGAGTTTTGGAAGTCTTTTAATGGTTTTGAGAGGCCGCAGGACTCTCAGAACTCTGAGGGACTTTATGGTCTTGATGTCTCTGCCTTTGTTGTTTCTGTTGACAGTAAAAAAACAGAACTCAGAAAAGCAGACGTGAAGTTTAAATTTAATTTGTTGTACAACAAAGTGAAATACAGTGAGATAAAAATGTCAACAAAGTGTTAATGGAGTGACATAATGAGGCGCAAATCTTAACCTTGAGAGTGTTCATATGGAGCCTGGCAGACATTAGGAGACAAATGATTTATTTATGACACAGAGTATATTTCTTTATTACCTTTTTTAAATCTAAAATTAGATTTCTGTTTGCTGATCTTCCTGAAACTTCACACCTGAATGTCTGATCTCACATGGTTATAGTACATGTTCTGCTTAAAAACCTCAAGCTTCATCTTGTGTTCTTAAAATATATCGCTTGGGTTTTTAGAGCATATAATTAATAATGTTGTTAAGCAGTCACAACAAACTTGTTTAGTCTAGAAGAAAATAGGACATGAAAAATGAGCCATGAGTGTGTGCTCTTGCGACTCACAAAGCTTCTCTATTGATTCTCCTATTAAAAACCCCCTCCGATTAAATTAGTGGGTTTTTTTGGTGTTTTTAACATGTTCTTGTGGCATTTTTCTTACAATTGAGGACATATGTAAAGAAAATTAAGATAAAAATGTCTTTACTTGAATCATTGTGAATCAGAAAAAAAATGCAGTATTTGCTATGTGGAAAATACTTCAACTCAGAGGCAAATTTCTAATGAATTACAGCAGAAACGATGTTCTAGAAAACATACAGTTTTTTGTTTTGTTTTGTTTTTTTATTAAGAACTGCATAATCATGAATAAAGGACCACTGGAAACACTTTGAAAACGGATCTAAACATGATTGGAGTGGGTCTTTAAGCTAAAACCTGCATGTAAACGCAGAGATGCATAGGCTAACAAGTGTTAGTAACCAAAAATCTACAGAAAAGAAAAAGACAAATATGTAAAAAGAAAAACTTCCTCAAAGAAGAAACAGCTTTGAGGTATTAAGAAGTAAATGTTTAATATAAGCAAACACTTTTTGAGTTTTACAGTAATGCTGGCTAACCCAAGTGCATAAAAACGTATGGTTTGGATCTAAGAGTAAGATTTTATGTTTTTATGCACTGTTAAGTACTGAAATAACTTGTTTTTGCCAAACTTTCTGTCAGATTTTCCCTGACACCAGCCAAACTCCTGTCTGTGATCTAACCATGCAAATGAAAAACCTGTTGAGTACAAGACAGAACCAATGAAAGACGAGAAAACAAAGCATGAAGGAAGATTATGAGCGTTTACAAGAAGTTTGACAGATTTTCTTTTTACCCCATCACATTCCTGGGAGCCCCAACAGAGAGAAATTCCACAGGAACAACAGAGAAAATATTGAGACATAAAAAGTGTTACACTCTGCGCAACGCAGAAAGGATCACATCTATACTTACAACAGAGAAATTTACATACAACAAAGAGGGTTAGTCAACTAGTGCTGTGCGCAAGCCTGCATCGGCAACATCAGTTTGTGCATCAGTTACGAAACCTCATCTTCCACAGAAATCTTCCTTCTTTTCCTCTTGTGATGTTTGAGGAGGGGTTGATATAATGGCGCTTGCTGTTGGAAAGCCTTTTGCTGCAGTGAGTCAACCATTAGTCATGTGCATGCTGCCCTGTTTACTGACTCACGTTAGAGCAAAGGCGATCAGAGCTCCCACCACTACGATGAAGTCCAGGATGTTCCACATGTCCCGGAAATAGGAGCCATCGTGCAGAATGAGACCCTGGTCTATCATCTGCAAACAGAAGAGCAGAGATATGCAAAAGGATTCAACATATGCAAACATTTCATCATCTTAACAGCTTAAATATATTTAAAAGTATATATTTAAAAACAACAATAGTATCTTTTATTGTGTTTTTACCTATTTGCAATGCTGGTATATACTTCAAATTCGCACTTATGTCTATGTTTTTTGGGAGACAAATTTACTACCTGCCCAGATACAACAAGTGAGAAATAGCCTTTTGGCTGGCTAATTCTGGTGGATTTATACAGATGATTCTTTAATGTGCAAAGTCCCTGTCAAATAAACTAAAAACATAAAAACGAGAGCAAAGACATTATGTTTCCAACACCTACCTTAATGATCATTTCAAAGGTGAACACTCCAGTGAAGACGTAGTCAAAGTATCGCAACACCTGCATGAGAAATAAACAAATCAATTGTCTAATTGGGTAAAAAAGTTGGATGATGTTCCTGAGTTCGTTTTGTGGATGTGTTTAGGATCAATTTTTATGTTCTGGATTGCACATCTCAAGTATCTTTTCATTGCTTCTGTGCTTTATCACTTTTCCTTCATTATGCTTCAAATGTTCCCCGACGCACTAATGCCTTCCTCTCTGCATAGCCCTGACAGACTCCATGACACTGCCAAAAGGGAAAAAGTTGTGAAAAACAAACTGCACAACTATTTCCCAGTCAGAGCCATTGATTCTCACCTTGCATGAAACCAAATGTGCTACTACACATTTGTTGCGTCAACTCCAGACCAAACTTTGTAGAAGCTCGGCTAAGATTCCTGCCACACTTAAACTATAGATAAATGTTACTTTTTAGTGTATTTTAAATCCCCACGTAGACGAAAATCATGTTTTTGGTATTTTTAGCATGTTTTTGAACATTATTCCGATGATGGAGCACATATATAAAGAAAATTAAGCTTAAAATGTCATTTCTGAGTATTTTTTAAAATTCAAATCAAACTATGAATGAGGAGCAGACAGAAAAATGACATTTGAAAAAGAGTGTATTTCTGACGTAGAAAATATGATGGGCAGGACACAAGCTCCCTGCTCCAGCAATGGGGATTGAAATGAGGGGAATTTAAATCCAAGAAAACGACACAGGTTTTGGCTAAACCTGACATCATCGTAATTAAAATGATGGAAACGCTTTGACAATAGATCAAACGATGAACGGAGTGAGTCTTTAAGGGGTTTAGTTTGCTTTTGATGGGACTTTCATCATAAGTATCATGTTAAGGTGACCTTGTTTTTTCTACCAACCCACTTTTTACTCATTATTTGGTTTGTTTGTTAAATCATAAAACAGAAAATAGTCTTTAGTGCTGCTACGCACAAAAGGCTGGATGGATGCTTGGTTGTTTGGTTGGTTATATATATATCAAGCAGCTTTGTATTTTGCACCTCAGCGCTCAGATTATTTTATACTTGTGTCATTTTCAGTTCATATTTTTGTTTTGAAGGATTTCTCTTTGCCTATGAGCCTGTTAAGTGTTATGATCCACTGCTAAATCAACACATTGCGATTTTCCACTCCTTTCTTTCAGAAACATCTGAAGGTTCCACCAGCCAACAGCTCCTTAATAAAAATCTCTGATATAATTTAAGGACATTTTCACCATTTAAACTGTAAGCTTTAGCATTAACAACAGTAAAATTCCTGTGTCTAATTTTGTGAAGCTGTTAAACCTGAACAGAATTTTTTTTTTAATCAAGCTTATTGTATCTATTCTTTAACTGAGAAAATTTACGTTATTTAATTATTTTTATTTACCTTTACTCTTTAATTTTTTTTCTTCTATTCATGGTCAATTTTTTTGATCATTTATATCTACTTTTTATTTGTATCTCTCCATTAAGGTTTGCTTATTTATTTATTTGATATTAATCTCTGGTTTAACTTTGATGTTTTTTACTCTTTGTAAATGTAGATTTTGTTTTAACATCACGTAGTGACCGACCCTTCTCATGAAGGGCAACAGAAACGTTGCAGTGGGACCTTCTGGGTCTGGCTGTTCATCATGACTGGGTCGTTTGGTTGGACAGATCCCCAAAATACCATTTCGTCTCATCAGCATAAAGCCAGGTTTCACTTTATTTTAAATTAAATTATTCAAATTACATTAAATTACAAGAATGTACATCTAATGACGGTCCTCTAAGGACATTTAATAACTCTAAGGTGACTTTAGTGGTTCTCTTGGAACATTTACAGGAGCATAAGCCAAACAGAAACCGATTCAACAGGCTGTTTAAGAGGGCGACTTCAGTCATGTGTTGTCCACTGGACTCCATGGAGGAGGTGCCAGACAGGAGGACGTCATTATGATGTTCTCATAAATAACACCTCCTACCCCCTGGACCACACCAGAACCCTGAAGAGCTCCTTCAGCAAATGGTTCTTACATCCTTTGTGTAGACCATTGTACTGCTGAAAGTCTCTTCTCCCCACAGCCATAAAACTACAACATATCACTGTAATAACCCCCCATGAGTCATTTTTTTACTACTGTTGTTTCTGCATGCACATTTTTTTTCCTATTTTGCACATTATGAAAACAGTATTCATCAACTGAGGTTTCTCCAGTTGGATAAAGTCTACCTCATCCTATTTCTTCTTCTACACATTCAATTTGACACTTCATGACTTCATAATTCATTTCAAGAACTTGAAACCACCTTGTTTCTGTCTGAATTGGTGCAGACAGGATCCTCAGCTGCCAGCGCGATGCTGCTGGCCACGATCACGAGGAGGATGGTCATCTCGAAATACCGCAGATTGACCACATAGTGGCAAATCCTTCTGATTCTGTGGAATAACAAAGAGCATCGAATTGACTGTGCCTGCAAACATTGATTTTGTGGCGTTTGCGTTGCATCTTACGGGTTGGAAGCCTTGAAAATGAACATGCTGTCTGGAACCACAGGTTTCTGAGGCACCGGAGGTTCCTCCTCCTCTGTCTCCTCATCTCTATCGGTCTGCTCAGAATGATACGCCTCCAATTCTTTACTGTTCACTAGAATCCAGGCAGAGGAGCGAGAGGAAATGCATTTATTCGATATATTAAGACAGCTGTGGCAGATTAGGAACACACAGACACAAGGAATTCGGCGAGAAAAGACAGCTGACTGCTGAAACAGCTGCAACAGGTGCTGCTGACACCGAGGCCCCAGAGTTTGTGTCACTGTAGAGACGGGGGGGATCATGGCGTTACCTGTCACAGCTGTGAGCTCCAGAAGAGGCTGTGCAGACATTTCAATTGCCACGCTGCCCTCCTGCTTGAACTTGTCACGTTTGATGGAGAGCTGGCGTTTCTCTGACTCTAGAGCGCTCCCTGTAGACTCTGTGGCCTCCACAGCTGCTTCTATGGGAGCCTTTTCATTCAGAGCGTTGTGGGAATCCGAGTGGTCGCCCTCCCCCAGTTCTGACCGGGTACAATCCTGCAGTTTCTCACATTGAGGGGGATCAGGAATCTCACTTTTAGGAGGAACAGAGCTGCCGGAAGAAAGATAAATCATTACTGTAATTATAATTGTATAGGAAGTCGCTTTAACCATAATTCACTTTTACCAGAAGAGCTTCCTTACATTATTTAAGTAAATATCAACACGGTTGTGTGGCCTGTTGGTCCAGAACAGGAATATCTTAAAAGTCAGATTTGCTCTTTTTTTATTTTCCAAAAACGTTAAGCTTGAATTTGGGTAAAAAGTCTTTTAGATTCATACTCTGTTACTCCCTATATAAGATTGATTATTTGATACTCTGCATCCGTACTGATAATCTTTTTGGTTTTTAGTTCTGCAACTTTCTAAATAACTCACTGAAGGAGACCAATTTTTTTTTTAAAAAGTTAAGAAACCAATGGGAAGACCCCTACCTTCCACTGTCCTCTCCAACCTCTGCATACGGATTCACGATGCGTGTTCCATCAGGATCCTGGGCGGATTCTCCTTCTGCTCTCTCCTTCTCGTCTCTGTCCTCCGTCTCCTCTCTTTCGTCCAGAATCTTTCTCTCCTGACTGAGCGATCGTCGGATCTGTGGCACCTCATGTGGAGACTGAATGACGTCCAGACTTTTGACCTCAGTGCGGGCTTCCCGGTGACGATGGCGCCTGTGCCTGGCCCCTTCTTCCGGCCCCTGATTGGACCTGAACTTTCGAGCCATCCTGTGTCTGCCCCCTCCCGCCGTGCGGTGGTTTGGTCCTGCCGTTTTCTCTTCGCTCAGGGTCACCAGAGGTTCGGCCGCTGGAGGCTCGGGCATTGGGATGGTGATGGACATTGGCGGCTCCGGTAAGGGCATCCCTACGGACATGGGTGACTCTGGCAGGTGAGCTGGGCTGGCCTCTGGGGTGATGGCAGGAGGGTGGTGGGGAATGGTGGGAGTTTCAATGGTGTCTTCTGTTGGGCTGCCAAACAGCTCCTCTCTGCTCGCCATCTGGCGGCGTTTCCTCAGCTGATTGGCTCTCTGCTCCCACACAGACATGTTAACTTTCCTCCTCCTTTCTCTGCGATTGGCAAAGGCATTGGAGCCATTCAGCGGCTGCTCATCGGCGCCCCCTGATGGACCATCAGGTTCATCCGGGAAGTTTGGTCGCCCTCGATGGATGGCCCGTTTCCTGTATAGATAGGGTCTTCTTCTGCCACTAAACACCATATCAGAAAACGTACATCAGTTTGCAGCAACAACTAAATGACAGGATTAAGTGGTTTTAAATACATGTTGTGTTCATTTGCAAACAATATATTTATATATTTAAAAAAATAAAATAAAAGTTGCAAGAAAAGGAAAGACCTTTTCTGTGAATTTGTATTTTAACACAAAATATTCCCATGAAAAATGTGCAAAAAGACATTCAAAACCAAAACAATAATAACAATAAGAAATACCTGAGAGGAGGGAACAGATATAAAATAAAACAGAACAAAACCCACAAGAACAAAAAAGGAGTGCAAGGTCGAAGTGCAAATGTTGGTGCGACATCTACAAAATAATCTCAATAACCGAGTAAAGAAACTCAGGAGGGAAATCTGTGTGACAGGATGCATACAGTTCTACTTACTGTTGGTCGGACTCTTTTGTAGTCCATGTAATCAATGAGTGATCATTTGAAAACAAGACATTAGTGTCTTACAACATTCACAGAACTTTTGTTGTGGCACAGAACTAAACATGTTTAGGGGAAAAGGCTGAAATCAGTGACGGCGTATTAGAGCCACTACAAAACAAATAAAAACATGAGAATAAAGGTGTAAAATTTTAAGAAAAACGCTGTAACACCATGAGAAAAAAAATCTAAATTTTACAAGAATGAAAGTGCAAAATTACTCGAAAAAAGTCAACATTCAAGAATAAAGTTGCTAATTAACCATTTAAAAAGTCGTTATTTTACAAAGTCTTTTTGAGAACAAAGTTATAATTTTGTGAAAATGTAGTCACATTATAAAAAAAAGTTAAGAAGAATCTTGATCAAGGTGCAACAAAAATTAAACAAGCTGTGTTCAGCTGTCTTTGCTGAAATATTTTAAAAGATACATTAACAGTTTATTTTATTCTAATTTTAATAATTGTATGACTTAATTATTTTGACTTTTTTCTTATTATTTCACAACTTCATTCTTGTAAAATTTTAACTTCTTCTCATACTTTTACAACTTTTTTTCTCATAATTTACAACATTCTTATCATATATTTATTTTTTAAATTTTTGAGTGGCACGATTACTCCGTCATAGAAATCCGCTTTTTATCATGAGTAAGATAAAAAAAAAAATCCTAAAAGGATAAACTCAGATGTGGGGCAAATATTTATTAAATTCAGGTGTGTTTTTAAAATGACTTTAAGGAAACAATATTTGGTTCAGTGCCACCTGACAAGCATAAAACAGGACAACACGATGGAAAAACTGTAAAGCAGTAAATCTGCTGCAACACTTACAAGACTTACATTCATATATGCCACAGACAAATGATACGTTCAGCGTCACAACTGGAAGAGATTCAGAGTATTAAGGGCATATGCTGCTGAGAAAATGAGCTCGGCTTCATCCATAACACATACCAATGTTATTTTCTTTATGTTTTATCACTTAAAATCACTATTATCGTAACAGCTCTGGAAGCAGTAGACTCCAAAAAACTTTTAAAAATATAATATTATTAATGTATGTTGAACTGTTTGTTCCAGAAATTTAATTTGACTGATAACTTATTAAGATACATGCCGCAGAGTGAATGCATATATTTTTTTTACATTACTTGATAGTGGGATGTGTTAGAGGATGTGCTGCTTTCTTTCCATTGTTTATTATCTGTTGTTTTCACTGAGAAGGTAAGAACAGAAACTTGTAATCTTGAAGGAAAAAAAAGGACGTGGGTTAAAAACCAACGTCTTTCATTTGAGGAAATTGGTGAAACAATTTTTACCAAAACAGTATATTG
Source organism: Oryzias celebensis (assembly GCA_014656515.1). Classification (NCBI taxonomy): domain Eukaryota; kingdom Metazoa; phylum Chordata; class Actinopteri; order Beloniformes; family Adrianichthyidae; genus Oryzias; species Oryzias celebensis. Next base: position 78,664,393 of record BNCR01000001.1, read on the forward strand.
GGTCAGTATTCCATGCTGTCATTACATCTCAGCTGGATTATTGGAATTCTCTTTATTTCAGAGTTAGCCAGTCATTCCTCTTGCATGTCCAGCTGGTCCAGAACGCTGCTGCTCGTGTTCTGGTCAGGGCACAAAAGTGGAACCACATCACCTCAATCCTGGCCACCCCTCACTGGCTGCCTGTACATCTTTTAGTTCATTTAAAAAAAAAAAACATCTCCAAACTAAGTTTTTTGGCCACGAGGTTACATGCCATGAGGTTGTGCTTTACTGGTGCCTTTTATAAAATGTTCTTTTGAGTTTGAGGTTTCAAACACGACTCATCACTTCCTGCTACGGTTTAGTTTTCACATCTGGAATTTCAGTTTCATCCAGACCACGGTGTCCCCTCAACGGCAAAATCTAATCCCGGCTTCATAACAAGCAGAGAAAATGCGCCTGTAAGTGACTCAATTAGTGTAGTGACACACTTGATTATTATTCATTTCATTTTCATCAATGAAGCCTTATTGAATTGGAATTGAACTCTTAAGCTGCTGCTTCACTGAACCCACAAACAGGCTGACAGGTTACTGAAAGTAGATTATTGTCCTCATTACTGAAAAGATTGATTCAGAGCCCAAAACACTTACAGGAGGGACTTTCATAACCCAGATAAACCTGTGTAAAGCAGCTTGACGACACAAAACGTGTCATACATTCAGTCAACATACATCTATTTCTGTTTAACAGTAGTTTTTAAAAGCAACCATAATTATATGTGTTTGGAAAAAATATATTTTTGCTGGAAACCACCAATACCCAGCAGGGGGCTGCCTGATTTCATTTTGTTAGCATGTTAAAATGTAAAAAGTCTAATTTTGTCACGTGAAATAAGTAACTTACTCAGATATCAGGCCATCTCTTCCTCTGGCATATCTCTGATTGAAGAACTCTTCTTCCTCCTCTTCATCCTGACAAATCCAAACACAAAACTTTACTGAGATTAACACATAATTAAATAATGACAAAAAATATGCATTTGATTAATAAACTTTCAGGGCTCCGTTAAAAACAGTGCTGACCTTTGTCAGCTCCTGTGCATTGGCAAGGTTGTCCACAGCGATGGCCAAGAATACATTCAGCAGCGTGTCTGTCGTGACAAAAGTTATGACCAATACACCAAAACACTGGAACAAGTCATCAACTTTTTTTAACATCTCAGGTCCCATTGAGAAAGAAAAACATGCTTTCTAAATGGTTAAAAATTGACCCACTCCAATGAAAATTGTGTTTTTAACATATTCTTCTTGCCTTTCAAAGAGGACATATATATATATATATAAATTAACCTCATAATGACATTTCTGAGTTTGTCTTTATTCAATTTGTTGTGAATCAAGATCACACGGAAAAATTGAGTTTGGCTAAAAATGGCTTAATCAAAATTAAAAGACGTCTGGGAATACTTTTAAAATAGATTCAAAGATGATCAGAGTGGGTCTGTAACTGACTACTATAGCAACTTCTCACCGAAAATTTTAGAATCACAAATAAGCCTTTTTTTAAGCTTTAAATTTATTTGTAAAAAACAAATTTCCCACCTTTTTATTTTTCAGGTTTTAAAGAAGCATACATAATAAAGGGAAAAAAATATTTTCATAGTGGATATACAGAAACTAAATGGTTTTAGACTGAGTGCAGTTCAAACTTCAGTTTCTATGATGGTTTTTGTCCTCAAATGTCACATTTAACCTGAACAAGTAAAAGGTAGAAGTGAAAAAAACTGACACTTCGGAGCAATTTTCTTCTATTTACATGATGTCTACTTCTCCAACACAATGCCAGAATATCTTCGGGTCATGTTATATCCTTGTATCAGAATTATTTTAATGGCTGAACAGTCTCTCAGTTCCAGAAAAACACTTGAAAATCAGATAAGAATGTGAAAACATTTTCACTTCACAAGGTAGCAGCCACAACCTCACTTTCTTCAGCTTTTGTTGAACACAGTGAGTCTCACTCTTCAGCACTGCTAATTGTCCAACACTTAAGCCCTGATCATGAACTGGCATCAGAGCTTTCTGGTGACTTCTGAGGTCAGCAAGGATACAGTTTCCAAACAGCGTCAGCACTATGAAATAGATGGATGACCACATGCCGTACTGAACGCCTCCCTGAGACCGAATCCCATTATACATCACCTCGTTCCAGTCCTCCCCGGTCAGGATCTGCGCACAATTAAAGACATAGAACATTAAGCAGATATAATTACATTTCTCACACATGATTCAAGAGTAAAAAAGAGACATTGAGCCTCCGAACAGCAAAGTAAAAAGATAATAAGGTAATAATTACTAGATGTGGCAATCAAAACATTGCCTCAAAGAGAGGAAAAAATTGGTTTCAAGGTACTTCTGATGGGGACTCGTTCACATTTTGCTCATCTGGTATTCATGTGTGCATATGTGTGCACGAACGAGTGGGATGGTAGCAGAGGCAGGGGGCGGAAAGCGATTGAGCAGAGTTGTTTAATCTATGCCCGGGGTGAGAAATATCCCAAGATGCAATGTGTCATTGAGAGCAGGCAGGATGAGGGGATCTGTGGGAGCCAAACCTGAAACACTGTCATGATGGCAGCTGGAAACGTGTCAAAGTTGGTGGGAGTGTAATCTTCAAAGATGAACCTAGAGGCAGATAGAGAGCAGGGTCAGATGTGACCCAGGAACAAATGGAGAACAAAGAGGAGGATGCACAGAGCTATTTTTAACTTCAGTTCAGACGCCATTGTAGAAATCTTTATTTGGCTTGGTTAGGAGCCAGTTAAAATTTGCAGCAAAAATTTAGATGAAAATATTCAGGAAAACCAGAGTAGAAACATCTGTCGCATAACTTACCTCCCTCCAAAAAGCTGCATCCCAAGGAGAGCAAACACCACAGTGAAGAGGAAGAGCAGGAAAAGCAGGCTTATAATGGACTTCATGGAGCTCATAAGAGACACAACCAGATTTCTGAGAGATGCCCAGTATCTAACAAAGGGAAAAACAGCATACCTTAAGGTCATTTCTGTTTAAAATGTCAAAAACTAAGTGCAAATAAACGTTAAAACTTTTGTTCTAATGTATATACCCACTCCGATCATCTTCAGCTCTATTTTCAAAGCGTTCCTTGTGGACTTTCAATTATTATTATGCGGTTTTTGGGAAAAATAAACTTTTCATTTTCAAAGATAAAGATTCTGTAGAGCGGCAGCAGTTCAGTAGAAATTCGCATCTCAGTTGTGGGTGTGACTGTTGGTGTTGAGCAACCCCGCTCCTCTTCCTCTCGCCGTTGCTGAGAGTTTGGAGATAGGAGCTTGTATTTTTTTACATTTTATCGGCTTTTTTTTAACTACAATTTTAAAAAGAAATACTCAGAAAAGCCATTTTGAGCTCAATGTTCTTAATTTACGTCTTCCATCTTCAAAAATGCCACAAGAACATGTTAAAACACCAAAAGACACAATTTTTAGTGGAGTGGTTCTTAAAGAGTAGCTGTTTCCACTCACTTGGTGATTTTAAAAATTCTCAGGAGTCTCAACGCCCTCAGTACGCTGATACCGAAGGACATACCGGGTCTGAAGAAGCCCCAAACGACTTCAAAAATGCTTCCAACAATGACCTGAAAACATTCCACACATGAACAACAACAAAAATTACATTTCAAACATGATAAATTCTGATTTTTAATGTCATAACTGTCCATTTCGATCTATAAATTTGATAAATTATTGCAATTAGTCTTTGTAAGACATCTTTACTTTGCTCCATCACACAAATAAGTTACTCTAAACTGAAATATGAGCTCCCAGTAATTCATTTTTGCTGCCCTTTAGACTACAACACAAAAGTGTTCCTACTTCAAGAGTTACATGAGTTAAGAATGACAGACGAATGATCTCACCCCACAGTCAAAGCAGTTGAAAGATGAGTGGAAGTAAAGCCGGAAACCGAGACCGTACATTTTCAGAAACATCTCAGCCAAAAACAACCCCAGGAACACAAACTCTGCATAATCTGGAGATAAAAACACGGACAATCAGTGGGATGCAACCAAACAAGATGTTGCATCAATGAATGCAATCTAGCAAATAATACATAAAAATGTATTCAACGATGAAACCCACAGAGGAAGATGGTGAGCCAGTCAGGCTGGTCGTGGTGCACGATGGCCACGCAGATGGTGTTGAGAGCCACCAGACTGAGCACCATCAAGTAGAAGGTGTCGGTCTTCACCATGCGGCGGATGGAGATGCGCAGCATGCGCTCCTTGCGCCGCAGGTAAGCAGCTGGACCACGACGGCCGCTGCGGAAGTTCATTCTTGACCGTGACATGCCTCAGGAAGAAACGAAGGAAAAAAAAATTAAGAAGTATTCCCATAAATAGAGAAAGCTGAAAAATGGATTTGATGTAAGCAAACTTTAGATTTAAAAAGTTAATATTTATTCCAATAAAGGATTTATTTAAGCACTAATGATGGGAATTATCTTTGCAGTACAAGAGCTGAACTGAAAATTTTAATCAAAACATTTGCTCATCTGTTAATGTGAGTTCAAGTTTATAAAATGCAGAGTTTTATTTTACGACTTATTATAAGTTACAAATCAAATCAAACCAATCAATCAATTAATCAATCAATCAATCAACCAACCAATCAATCAATCAACTAATTAATATTTCAATCGTTCAACAAACCAACCGTTTGACCATTAAATCAATCAATCAACCAATTAATCAATCAAAATTACTATTTTGATGTACTATTTTTTAAATGTAATATATTGAGCACAGACATTGCAATGATACAATAGACCATGCAAGTGTAGTGCTCAGAGTACACTAACAGAATACTTCTTCAGACTACATTGGAAATTTGAAAGCTTACAGTAAATAGATAGTACTTAAACTACACTGCCTTACTTTTAGTGTAGCCCAAGTACTTGTAGTACACCTAATTACTTTTACCAAAGGGATTCCTTTGCTGGTGGAACAGCAAAGGAGCAGAGACAAACAATCATCAGTAAAAATTGAAACAACATGCATGAAGTCAGACTGACACACATCATATGCACTCAGACCTGCTGAAACAACTCAGAACTTAGAAAATAACAGATAAAAAAAACTGGCATTTCTGCTGACTTTGCTTGGCTGTTTAACAGGCAAATTGAGACTGGTATAAACCTCAAAGACACTCCCCTTGTTGTGAATGGTAAAGATTTGAATCCACATCCTGAGGGTAACAATACGTATTGGCTGTGCAGAGTATAAAAACCTTTGTTTAAACCCTTTTATGGAAATTGTCATAAGAGACTCCTGTTCTTGGTCCACAATTCTAGTACTGATTTTAATTATCCTAATAGTAGTGAAAAGTAAACAAATTTAGATCATAAAGATCGTGATTTGCAATAGTTTTTATTTAACAGTAGTTGACAGTAGACGCTCAACATTTGGGCGTCTCCTTAAAGTGGCAATCGGTTATAAAACTTTTGACAGGTTTCCTCAAGAAAACAGGCTAACGAAGAGTTTTCACTCACTGGCAGTGGATGTGTCTGCATACTTGTCGTCTCCTGGCGCTCCGCGCCGTGCCCCTGTCTTCTTACTCGCCCGCTTTAGCACTAAAAGGTTTCACAAAAACTCATTTCTTTCATTTACAAAAACGTCCAAAATCTAAAGGTTTATTTACACATCAGAAAAGTAAAACAATTCACTCATTAAAATAAATGATGTTTATTACTAAACTCTATGGAAAGAAATGCTTTTTATCCCTCAGTCTGTGGACATCAACAAAAAATATATATAAAATATATCTAAAATTCAAACTTTCCAAACAGAAAAAAAGTGTAAATTGTGTAATTCTCCGAAAACTTACCATCTAATGGTGATCTCCCTGAATTTTTATTCTCCTCTGCAAGCATCACTTCCTCTGTAATACAGTAAAAACTAAAGGTTACACTTCAAGTGTATCTCATCCCATCAGACACTGAAAAGTACATTTTTGGGGTTATTATGTCGAAAAGGGTCTGCAAACACCCTCAACAAACAAGTGCTGCTTTGAGAGGTGGGTGTGACCTTCTCTGAAGACAAAACTCTTATTCTCTCTTACATTCTCACAATCTCTGTCTCTTTTCTCCCCCTTCTTCCCACACATTCCCACATCCGTGCACACATAAATATGCACAGCGGCTCTCTCGCACACGCATGCATGTAAACAGACAAAAAAAAAAAAAAAGAAATGCGCGTGCGCTTGCATGCATGTGCTCAAATATAAGTCCGTGAGTCAGTATCACCTTTTTCTCACCCTCTGCTTGCGTAGGAAGCCAGCGATGTAGAATACCATTACAGCACTGTATGTTTGTGCTTCGGCTACATTACCGAAGGTTTCAAACTCCCAGTGTTTGCAGGACAGCAACCGCTTTATAAAATGGAAAAGCTGCCTTTTAATTCACATCCCAATAAAACACTAACTAAAAATGACATCCTAAACTCAAACTTGTTTTATTTGGCATATATGTAACGAACATGCAGTTATGATTTGCATGTGCATGTCATCCTCCATAATACAAATGAATTATTCCTGGTTTTTGACAAACAGCCAACAAGTGATTTAGTTCAGACCATGAGAATCTGGACTCTAGTTAATAGTGCCGAGAATGTTGAAAAACTAGAAAAGATTATGCGGTTGGAACAACTGTTTGTGTTTGGTACTACTGTTCACACTAAGCATCAACATAACAACCCTTTCCAATTTCTTTCTTGATTCATCTCCAGATTTGTCCTCAAATTTATTACAATTCCATTGCTTCCTCTTTTTGTTTTTGATTTTGTTCTGAAAAGTGCACAGTGGTTCACTGAAAAGGTGTGATGAAATATCAAATAAAATAAACATTAATCTGATATGAAAGCATTTTTAGTGCAAATATAGTCAAAAATAACAAAAAATAGTCACATTTACGGTTTTCTGAATTATAAAGCCCTTGTGACGTCTATGCGCATGCCGTTGTTTGCCACTTTGGGAGTCGATTACTCATTCTTATGACACATCCAACGGTTAAAATCACCACCCATGGTGCAAGAGAAATAGCCACCAAATCTCATCATGTTACGAAAATGTGCATTGCTGTTGTCCCAACAGAAAAACTCCTGATTCAAATGCTTCTCATTTGACCAATTTCCACAGGATGGCGAAACAAAACAGCCATAGATCACAGGAGTCAAACATGCATGGTGGAAACTATTATTATTTTTTTAAACCAGGTCTGTCAGACAGATAAAAATATGGACTATACTGTGCACAATTTACACTACTTCAATATGTTACGCTAATTTAATAAATTGATGCTTTGTTTTGAAAAAAGTTGTTTATCCAGAAACGCAGAACTATTTTACAAAAAGCAGAGTCCATGTAAACACATCCACACACCAGAGAAGCTGCGTAAACGGGATTCGTATCCAGTTTTGACATTAAGGTGATATACTGTACATGCAAGGAGAAGTCCTCTGGAGTGTTCTGAGCATCAGTATCAGGTGGTGACGTGATGTTTCCAGAGTTTGATAATTTGAACTTTGGTAAAGAATTTGCATCACTTCATCCAATCAGAAACTCAGCTTTGGCCCGTGACGTGATCCAAAACCAGTATGGAGGAGAAGCTGATCACTGCTGTTTGTCGTGCTGCTGAACTTTAATATATTTTTCTTATTTGAATCGAGACAATAATACTATTATTAGTCATCAAACTGGGTCACAGACAAATGGAAGTACCGCTGAAAGCAGCCGCCATTCAGAAGCAGCTCCTGCAGTAGATGCTGAAGTTCACTACAGGGAGAGTCTCTAAATGATTTCATGAATCCAGACATGGATATGTGTTTACCAAAGTTTTAGTAGAGCTCTTCAAAATAAATAAACCTGATCTCTCAAAATCAGTTGTATTGTATAAGATATACAGATGAAAAACTTTGGACAGTAGCTCCTCTCACACGCGGTGAGAGCAGCAAGCTAATGAACACATTTTTGGACAAAAATTGAACACCAAATTTGCCACATGTCAAAACAGGGACAGCGAACCTGAGTTTTCCACGTGAATCGCATTCGGCATTACATCCTGACTGTTTTCTCTGCACCTCAACGTCTCCCTTCTTGCTGGCTAGATTCTATTTAAAGACGTCATTGACTTTCACACTGCTGAAGCTCTTATATGCATCCAGGATTGTGTAGGCCATCATAGATTTTCCAGAGAAAACAGATGCACACTTTGTTTAACAAACGTTAAGTTGTGATTTGTCTTGCTCGAGTTTGGAATTGAGTAGGGGTCGCAATTTCCAGCATTTTGGCATTTCTGCAGATATCTGTGTCTGTCATCACCCTTCAAGTGTCCCACAACAGCCGACAACTCCAGCCTGTCTTCCTGTAACGTCCTCTAACCACCTACGTTTATTGAGATATCTGATTGGTCAGTTTAGAACTTGAATAACTTGCAAAAAAGAAAAAGAAAATAACAATAAAAACTATTGTTACCAGTAACATGTTAAAAAAGGTATCAGAGCAAGAATGTTTTTTCTGACAAACAGAATGACAAGAATGTGTGTTTATTTCTATACTGAAGTCTATGGGATTTTGACTTCTTGAGCCAGGGGATACTTCCTATTTGGAGCACGAATGAGGGGAGTCACGCAGTCCAGTTCTCATATACAGTCAATGTTTGACTCCCAAAATTTGAGTCCCAAAATGGTAGAGAGCTCGTTCATACAGGCATGGTGACGTCACACGTAAAGTGTACATAAGCATTGAGGAATGGCTACATTTGATCACTTTTAGTCCTTATTTGCTTGGATTAAATACATATTACAATATATTCCTGCATTTTTGAACAATCGCTTGCTGATAAATGGGAGTCTGTCAGCTCATCCACTGTGATGTGATGCATGTATGGTTGTTCTGCTGCCAAGTACCTGCCCTGTCAATCCAAGCTCTGTAGCCATTGAGCTCACGTTCCACCTGCTGTTGCCGACGTAGTTTCATGAAGGCCCTTCGGTTCTCCACCCTCTCTCTTTCCTTGGCAAATTCTCTGAAGAACATCACAGAACTTGTTAAAAGAATTTCTGAGATCTTTTTTTTTTTGCACACGTGTTCATGAAGAGTCCAGCTCACCCTGACAGAACTCCCAACACCAGATTCAAGACAAAGAACGAGCCAATAATGATGAGAGGGATGAAGTACATCCAGTTCCATGTAGAACCCAAGGCATCATTGGTCTGAAATCCAGAACATTCACATCATCAGAAAACCAACAGAAACCATACTTTGTCTCCTTTGGTTGGACCCTCGAGCTCACGTTGTAGAGCACGGCCGTCCATCCCTCCATGGTGATGCACTGGAAGACGGTGAGAACAGCAAACAGGATGTTGTCAAACTGTGTGATGCCATCATTGGGCCCAATCCAGGTGTCATTGCATTCATACTTCTCTGGACATTTCCTCACACCGCATGCAAATGCCAGCTCAGATGAGTCAACAGTCTCGTTATCTGCAAAAATAAAACATATCTGTGCTGGAAAAAATGTCCTAAACAAATAAAAATATAGAATAAAAGCTATTTTGCCTTATTATAAGTAAAAAAAAAAATCTGCCATTTGAATCAGTAGAATTTGACTTGCTAAGATTTCTTAAATTAAGTTGTGAAGTCCTGCCCTTTTAAGACAAAATTAAATCTCAAAGTTAGCAATAAATACTCCTATTCAGGAATGTTGCTCTGGTAAATGCAAATATTTTGTCTTAAAATAGATGTGTATTGCTCAAAAAAAGTTTTATATCTTTAAAGTGGGTATAATTATATACTTTCCCCAAAGTATATCCAATGCTAAATACTACTACAGTTTTTCCTTATGTCTAAACTTTCAATTGAAGTAAAACTTTTGTCCTGCTTTTGTTTGAATGCCTTTGTTATGTCATAAGTCAAATAAAACTTTCCAGTTCCCATAAATTAGGCAAATTTGTTCTGTTTATTAAAACATGATCACTCATCATTTACAAATAAAAATGTAAAATAAAAAAACTTTGAGAACTTTTATTTGAGATACTACTTAAAATAAATGTTTCAAGATGAAATTACTCAAGATGTTTACTGTCTTAAAACGTGCTGTTATATAATTCTGAAAAGATATCATTATGTTAGTTTTGTCTTATATCAAATGTAATAAAATATTTAAACTAGAAACAAGACAAAAGTACTTGGTTTTGTTATTGAAGTGTTATTTGTCCAAGTTATAAAAAAGCATTCCAGTGACACAAACTAACCTTCTGCCATCTCCTTTTAAACGTTACTGCTTTTAAGATAGACTGATTCTTGCCACTGAATTGGTGACAAACCCCAAAAAAATTCTTTTTTTTTTTTGTTTACTAATGATTTCAAATTGAACAACTGTATGCCAGGCATGTCCAAATTGGCCAAACGCGGCCCGCATTCAAATTTCTAGCGGGCTGCAGGTTCCTGCATTAAATATGCTGCTAAAGTCAAAATCCATAAGAGGCAGACATGGGGCAGTGAAAAAACGGTGGACCTTTGATTGGAAGATCGCAGATTCATTCCCGCCCTGCCTGTCTGTTTGTTGAAGTGTCATTGGCCAAGACACTGAGCCTCACATTGCTCCTGATGGTTAAAGGTTAGGACCAGTGTTTGGCAGCGGTGCCGCCATCAGTGTGTGAATGTGAATGTGTGTGCATGGACAAATGAGAGAGTGACTGTAAAGCGCTTTGGGTCTTTTGAAAATGTAGTACAGAGCTATAAAAGTATATTCCATTTACCATTTATGCCACCCCACAACTTTCTAAAAACTGTGAATACAATTTCTTGATGGTGACTGACCCATTTTCATTTTAAGTAATTGTAAACCTGTGACAACACTGCTGCCGGACTCTTCTGTCCCATGTTTTAGCTTATTAAACTAAATGAACAGATTTGTTTCTCTGATCAAAACCAGTGTACTTCTTTATATGATAACTATTTGTGTTACTCTCCTGTTCACATGATTTAAGAGTTTACAGTAAGCATTTAATAATGGTTATACCATAGTTCAGGTGAATACTTGATTTTAATTGGCTGCTGGGTTTGGTTTAAAAAGTAATTTTCCACAGTGATAATGTACACCTAAAAAACAAGTTCCGGGCACATATCCCGAAAGTTCTATATCACTGCATAGGCTTCTTTAAAAAAAAACTTTTGCTTCACCTCCTGGACAAAAACAAGTGGTAAGAGGTGAACTTTCTCTCTGAACTGATGTTCGTGACGATCAGCAAATTATCGCTTTCCTTTGCCACTGTAGGCTCAACGGCGCATTTTTGTCTTGACGATGCACCATACCACATATCAAATAGTCCTCTTTTTGTGATAAAGCAATCTAAACCGAAAAAATAAAAGGACTGCTGTACTAGAGATCAATTGACCATAGTATAAGCAGGAGAATTCACTTTGAAAAATGCTTGATCAAAAAAGAATGCACTTTAAATAAACACGTTCAGTCTTCCACGGCCCGCCTTAATTTCTGATAACACACACTGTGTCTGGTATTATCCTTTACGTATTATGTAACATATCAATGAACCCAGATTTAATTTTGATGAAAGTTTTGTTATTTCCAGACAGACATTTTTATTATTTTTAAACATAAAATCTACAGTAAAGTGGGTAAAAATGTATTTCTGCTCTATGTGAAGAACTGAAAAATACCCCTTTGCTAAATGTATGAAATTGTTCAATTGTATTTAATGTTATTATGAGGGTTCAAAGATTGCTGGCAGAATGGTTGTCCCCCAGACATTCTCACTTCACCAAATCTGGCCCTCTTTGCAAAAAGTTTGGACACCCCTGCTTTAGGCTATCAATACTTTATTTGCATGTTTGCGTGAGTATCTTCAAACTGTTGGGATCCCTACAAAAACAATAACACTAGGACCGACTTTCCTTTGGCTAAATTCTTTGGGTTTATTTTGGCTGCTGGATCTCGACTCAGTTCAGAGTTATGTCAGGCAATGACAGTAAATGCAATGGTGTGGGGGTATGATTACAGAGCAGTTGTTGACTAATTAAGCGGTAGCTAAATCAGCCGACAACAACTCTAATCATACCTCTCAGCTCGCTGTTGTTGCTGGAGGCCTCCGACAAAGATATTCACACCCTCTCTTTGAGAAAATTGAGTAAACCACATGTTTTGTGTACCTGCTTGTGATTATTCAGTCATAAAAAATCCAAAAACAAACCCTGATCTACAGTCCGCACCACAACGCAGCAATAAAAAACTAATGCACTACTAAAGAGCAAGATTCTCACAGACTGGGAGGCGCACTCTGAGCGGAGTTTTGAGCTAAAAGCTTTCAAACTGACAACAATTTAGGCTTTTCTGGTTTCCTCCTGCTTATTCATACTAGAAGGATCCACCTGCACACGTAGCAGCTTTTATTTTTTATTTTTTTACCGAGAATGTCGTATGTTGGCATGCAGGTGTGATGAAGCTTCCCGCTGTAAAACTCCAGCCCAATGATGGCAAACATCAGGATGGCAAAGAACAAGAGCAGGCCAATCTGGAGCAGTGGGATCATGGCCTTCATGATGGACTTCAGCACAATCTGCAAGCCTGAAAACAGGGACAACCGAAACGTTTCAAAAAGAAGACTAACAGCACAGTTTACTCTTGTATTTTTTTCTCTTTACTGTAACTCTTTACCAGATCTCTTTGGATAACTTTCACCTTTCTGAAATATGATTGAACTCTTTTATATATGAAAAAAAAATATAAAAACCATAGACAAATACGACCTAGATCAGTGTCGTAAAACTCCTTGAGGGCCGGAGTCCGACATGTTTTCCAATTAACCTGCCATCAAAACTTCTTATTGACAGAACACATTTGATCCTGGTATTTAGCATAGTAAACATGGGATCTTTGAAGGAACCTGAACAATTGATAGTTCCAGGCTTGTGTTAAAATTGAGAACATGAGGTGACGGTTTGGCAAGAAACACATAGTTTTTATTATATTTTGTATGATTTCAAACATTGAGAGCATTGACTGTAAATGAGAACTACTGTAGATGGCGTGAGTGTGACTTCACCCAAAGAAAATGGTTTACTCCCGGTTCCAACGAAATGAAGTCAATTCAGTCGCCATTTTTTCAGACACCGCCATGTTGGAGCTAGAAAACGTCAATTAAATAATGGCAACTACTCTCACCAATCAGGAGTGAGCTTGTTGGAACTCCACACCCCTACCATTTAAAAGAGGTCTTGGGAGAATCTGTCAATCAAACGTTTCGAATGTTCAATATGAGACCACATACTTTTGAGACATCTGATTAGTCAGTTTATAACTTGAATTACTTGCACTGCAGAAAAATATATTAAAAAAAGAAGATGATCAAGTATATGTTAAAAAAGATAGCAAAGCAAGAATTTTCACTCTCACAAATAAAGTAATAGCTGTTTATTTTAATGCGATTTTGGTTTCTTGGGACCAGCGAGTACGTCCTGTTTGGACCGCCAGGTGGGAGGGGTCACCCAGTCCGGTTCTCATGTACAGTCAATGGTTGAGAGACCCGTTTAACTCTGCTTTGACAAAACCAGTGAGTTTGCACTAAAGAGGTACAGTGATGACATAATCTGCCTTAAACGGGAAGTTAATTAGCATAAACATGGTGATGCTTTAGAAATGCCGCTGGAGGTCAGCGACTGACTCACTCGGGATTCCAGAGACGAGTTTGAGAGGTCTCAGCACTCGCACAGCCCTGAGGGTCCGCAGGTCCACGGGGATGTTCATGTGGGCACCAGCTGTGGCCAGGATTCTAGAAACACACATTATTCACTGTTTTAAGATCACTAATTGTAATAGTGCTGAACAAATACAAATATTTCAGATTTTGTAACATGAGTTTTAAAAAAAGATGTAAAGTCATTTTAGTTTTAGCCTAAAAACAAGAATACATTTGGGGTTAAGACAAATTATGCAAGAGGGACATTAAATAGACCCATTAGCAGCTAAATCTGGCACAAACCTTGCGCTCTTGACACTAATGGTTTTTGTCAGATGTGTCTGAGGAATAGGATTCAAAAATAGACTAAAAGCAACAAATGGACGTAATGGTTTAACTCTCAGCAAATGTAATCCAGTTAGAAAGAAAGAAAAATGTAAATTTTTACTTTTTCCCCATGTGAAGCAGACAACTGTACCGCCTCTAAGTGCGATACTGTATTTCTATTTAATGCAGCAGACCGGCACGGCGAGAGACAAAGAATGCACAGCCACACACACCTGGCAGGCATCTCTACTCACATCCACCCACACACGCATTGACGTGCCTCCACCTACGCACAAACACTGGAAAACAGTATAGACAGCGACGACAGGCAGCGCGTCCAAACCTAATCTGGATGGTTCTCATGAGACTTTTGTCATAAAGGAACAATATAATCAAATGTATTAAACTATTATGAGCCAAGGAAATTTAAATTCATTTACTATTTATAATTTAATGCAGTTTTTCTGTTTTGTTTTGTTTTTACAAATGCACAAACTTAAAAAAACTTATCTTTGGACAATTGTTAGGAAGTGTGGAGGAGGGTAAATGTGTGTGTGTGCTCTCATCTGCTTGTGTGTGTGTGAGCAGGGGGTAGAAAGCACATGGCAGAAACTCAAGTATAAACCCACGCAGAATCTCTACTGAAAGCAGTGGGAGGTAGAGAGGCCAAATGAGTGAGTGAATGAGTGAGGCTATGTTCACACTAATGCAGATACATCTGAAAACGCTCACAAAATGTTCAGAGGCTTTTCTTCAGAGCTTCACTGTAGGTAGTGGACACTGTGCGCGCCGACTACTGCTGCTTCAATCAATCTCCAAACTTCAAAAACATTTCTTGGATCAATTACAGTCTGGTTGAAATAAAACAACCGTCTTAAAAATAACACTTTTTTTTGTCTTAGAATAGGCAAGGTGCTCACCATGAATAAAAAGTTACCATGGCGCAAAGAAAAAAAAAAAAAAGCCAGAGCGTAAATGTTGAACCTTTAAGTGCAGTTTTTTTAACTAAAGTTCAAAGGAAAAAACAAATGATGGAGGGTGCCAAAACTAGCAGGAAACATTTCAAACATCTATTGTTAAAAGAATAATGAAGGTACTTTCCTCATCATTTTCTTTGTTGATTTTGTGTGAGCCCCTATCCAGTTTCAGCTGGAAGTAGGGGAGTAGCGATTCATTTTAGCAACGATTCAGTTCACGTCGTAATTTGTGGTTGCAGATAGGATTCAAGTTTACATAGACACAAGTAATCGGAATAAAAGACTGATCAGAATAAAAATGTAAAATTCATGTAAACACGCAGTTCGGAATTCTCTGACCCGATCAGACTCATTCGGATCAAAGTTTCCTCCTGACTGAGATGGGTGGGTTATGCCGATTGTTGATCCGATTGTGGTTCTTTTCAACAATTTATTCAGATAGTGGGTCATTGCTGCGCTGGTTTTTACGTCATGAGTAGATGGTGGCCCAGAGGACACTTTGGAGCACGATGTATTTACATGCAGCTACAGCTAAATGCTGTTGTTGGTTGGTTGGTAGGTCTAACCCTAACCCTAATCTAACCTTAACTCTAACCCTTCCTACGGGTCAATGTGGCCAACAATAAAGTTCAGCATAGAAAACATAGAAAATATGTGTGAAAAGTCACTTAGTGACTAAGCTAGTTACAGCCATGTTACTTCTTCCGTTACTTTTTCTACGGCCATTTACAGTATTGTAGCTAGATCTACGCGTGGGACGCCTGTTAGGCTTTGAATGGTATGACCCCATCCTAAATTAAAGATCTCATTGTGTCTTACCAACCAAACAGAACACTTTGCTCACAAAATGCAGGACTGCTTGTGGTTCCTAGAATTTCCAAAAGCACAGCTGGAGGTAGAGCCTTTAGCCATCAAGCCCCTGTCTTACGGAATAAGCTTCCAGCTCATGTAAGAGAGGCTGACACAGTTTCTACATTCAAAGTTAGGCTTAAAACATTCCTCTTTGGACAGGATTATTGCCAGGTTAGCTAGTAATCAGAGATTACTTAATTTACTGCTCCCCTACCTCACCTACCGAAGTTAAGTTTGGGGTAATAATGATAATTTCCCATTAAATAAAGTTCTCTGTGGAGCTAAGCAGAGGGAAAATGGTTTGATAAGCCGAGCCATGGTGGCATATTTCCTCTGCTGATTGTGCAGTGTGATTCATATGTTGTCCCTCTTTCCCACTCCCCTGAAAGAGGCCGTCTTTGGCTGTGGACCTCACCTCTGGCTCGTTTCGCACACCCAGCTGGCCAACAGTTTCATCTGGATGAAGCCCATCAGCTACTCTTTTCATACATATAGTTGTCATTCAAACATGTAGTTGTTATTTAAACATGTAGCTGGTATTCAAACTTTTTTGAAAACTAATTATTTTCTCTTTTGCTTTACAAGACATAGTTTTTTCATTTCATATTTAATAAAATGTGTCTCTTTTACTCCTGGTGTCCAGTCTTTTTATATTGTGGCCCCTTTTTTCTGCCTTCCCTAGACTCGAGCCAGGCTGGCCTATTGGGGCCGTAACATAATTGTAGAGTTAGATAAGCTAATTCTTCTTTAACAGTTCTAGCACTTCTCCTGTCAATCCTTGGAGACGATCCCTCCTTCATGTGGACATCCCTGAGGTTCGTTATTTTCTCCCCAAGACAGGGTTTTTCCTCACCAAGAAGGAGGGTCTAAGGGCAGGGATGCCAGTTTAGCTTAGTCTGTTAAGTTAAAACCAGGTATTGTTTATATTTTTCTGACTGACTCTATGTTCTTTGCATAAATACTGGTGTGAAGCCCATTGAGAGGGCTATGGTTGTGATATTGGGCTATAGAAATACAACTGAATTGAGATTTCTATGTTTAATCCATTTCATATTTTCACAAATATTAAAATGTCCAGAACACTGAATTTAAGATTTCCAAAGCTGTTGTGGATCTTTGTGTGTGAAAAGAAGCTGTGATTTATCCCTGTTTTGTGAAAAAATGGCTTTGAATTGTTTCTTTCTAAAGTGTTGGGACAAAAATCTGTGGTTTGATGATTGATGAAAACCCAAGAGCACTAAAAATATGAAGTCTGACATTATTTTACATTCATAAACCAACATACGGATATAAATCTGTTTTAAATAGTTTTAAATACCAGAGATTTGCAGTTTTTTGACACAGAAAATTTCAACAATAGCAGTAATGTAGAATTTTGTGGCAAATACGCTTTACATAGTAACAATAAATCAAACCTAGATTTCATTAAACTTGTTCTGTTTTTCAAACAAAGGAAAGGCATGATGGGAAACAGAGATGACACCAATCAAAAGCAGGCAGCTGCTTCTGCCCCTTCAAGGTTTTACTTTGAGAAAAAAACCATTCAGAAGAAACTATAAAATTCCCAAAAATCTCCAGTGTTTTTATATTAGCTCATGAATCCCCCCCTCCATACTAAGGTGGTTTTAACTTTTATTTTTATAACTTCACTATGTTTCGACCAGTTCATTCTTTAACCAGAGTTCATTTTGTTAGTCACACTTTTCAATCTTTGCCCTTTTTGAGGTCTTTTATCTTTCATTTTATCTTTCTTTGTTTTGCATTGTGACTCATTTTTAAGACTGATGTGTTGACAAATAAACTAAGGACACAAGAAAAGGAGATATGATTGGTATCATGCCTTTGCTGGAACATTTCTTGTTGGGAATATATATTCTACCATTTCCTGCTTATTTTGTCTTAAAATTCTGCCAAGTTTGTAAGAAATCGACACTTGTGGGATGAGCAGCAGAGATAAGAATTTGGGTTTCACACATGAAAAATTCACTGTTATAACATTTCTATTGTCACACAGTAATTTATTAAATTGTTTTTTCTTAACTTTAGTTGTATTTGACACAACTGTGTTCAGCGCAGAGTAACGATGTAAACAGGGTAAGCAGTTCAAACTCCTAAAAAGTAAAAAAATATATTTTTAATATAATTCCAAAAACAAAACAAAACATTGCTTTCTTTAAGGTTTGATGCCAAATAACATTTTAAACACCTAGATGGTAAACATCCACTATGTATGGAGGCAAAGCAGCTTTCTGTGTCACATGTTTAGAAGTTATGCCTTCATTTCTTTTTTAGAGGAAGTTTGTTGGTTTCCACATTTTTCAACTCCTTTAAAACAAACCTTTTCACATTCTTTTTTTTTTGTGTGTGAGTTTACTTAATTTTTCCGATCTGAGTTTTCCAGTTTGGTGGCTCGTTTTGAAAAGTTTTGTCTAAGCTGCTTTTTGTTGTCATTAACATCAAGAAACAACCATTTGACGTCCAGGTTGAAGCACCTTAGCAATAAAAAACTGCTAAAGATTAAAGTGCTTAATGCTATGAAGTGAACACAATGCAGCCCCTGTGGAATTTCTGATGATGGACAGCTCATTAAGCATGATCTTACTTATTACATGGTCATTTATGATAGAAATAAATATGAAGTCAAATATCATTATTATATTTTTCACAAGAAGTGGACTGTTTGATACACAGTGTGACACGTTGTCATGGTAACAGGTACCAAGCCTGCACCAACGTCACTCTGCTGCAGCTGGTGAGAAATAACCAGCATAGGAAAGTGGTACATATGCTGCACGTCATGTTATGTGTACAAAGCATCATTTCAGAGTGAAACCTCTTACCGGTTGTTTTGGTCTAGATGCAGAAGTTTGTTTTAAAGAACAAAGCCCATAAGTAGTTTCCTCCATCACTTTTATTGCAAGAAATATCCACCATTAACTCTGATCTTTAAATGTATATTCACAAACAATTTACTTAACTGATTAATAATGATTTTTTAAACACATAATTACTCTATGAAGCAAATAATTAACAAGACAGATAACAAGTTATTGAAAATTAAAAGCAACATTGCTGTTTATGGTAAACATTTGATA
Source organism: Oryzias celebensis (assembly GCA_014656515.1). Taxonomy (NCBI): domain Eukaryota; kingdom Metazoa; phylum Chordata; class Actinopteri; order Beloniformes; family Adrianichthyidae; genus Oryzias; species Oryzias celebensis. The sequence goes on from BNCR01000001.1 coordinate 78,683,396, forward strand.
GAGATTCTGGCATGTCCATCATAGAGACATTTGTAGGACAGATTTTAAGGAACATCCTGCAGCCAATCAGAATCGAGTATTCACTCAGACGACGATTGTTGTTTACCTTTCGAAACATTCCATCAGGGGTCACTTCAACGAATCAGCTTTCACTGTTCTCACAGGTGGTTTGGCAGAGAGTTTGTGCTTCTTAACACAACCCTATATTTTATCCGAGCTGGGGACCAGCACAGGGAGACCCAGACTTGGTTAGGCAATAGTGTGAAGGATCTACAATAAACAACACTTTATTCAAAATCATAACTGCATTCTATGTTCTTATTGATTCTCTACAAAAAAATGGTTTAAAGAAACACAAATTTTACAAGTTATGGATGCACGGTGTAATCAGCATTTTAATAATCAAGTTTAAATGGTGTTTCTCTAAAATGTGACGTTCTGCTAAGACATCAATGGTAGGACGTGTGTGACAAGAAAGAGAGCTTATTCTTTTAAGGTCGCTTGTAAACCAGTCAGTGATGTTCACTAAATAAAAAAATTGAAATTCACAGGGTCTACGAAAAGCAAACTGTAACAGTTAATCTCATCAAACATCCGTCAGCAGGACAGTGAGAAAAAACTACACTAAACACACATTCCGCTCTCTGAAACATTTACCTGAGAAGCAAACTGAGCTCATGTTCATGTGAGGCTCTTAAAGATAAGCACTGTTGTAAAGTATTGAAGAACACGGGCTCTAGAGAGACAGAATTCATTACAGTCAGAGAAAGCAGCCTCTCCCACACACCTCCACCTACACAAAGAGCTGCACCAAAAACTACACCCAGCTACATATGTTCAGCATCTCAGCACACTCCACAGAGGGAAACGCTCAAACCGAGTGAATTCACATTAACCGCACAATTAAGCATAAAAAGGGATAAGTCATTCATTTAACATAAAGACATTTTTGTTCCGCTGTAACCTTTTTAACTTTTTAATTAACTATTGATAACAAATAAGAATGTTGAGTGTAATACTGTAAGTGATGGGATTTATCAATGAATTCTTGAAAACAATTGTGAAAGTCAGGTTTGAATTCATTCATTTTTGCATTTATGAACAAATGGCAGAGAAATGCAACTGTAATATTCACATTTTTTGGTGTTTTTTTTTTTTTTTTTTACTCAATAATCCAGAAAAAGTCTACTTAAGGCTCGGCTTTCCTATTCAAAGACATTCTGATTCTCTCTTTTAGTTTTACTTTGTTTTGCTGCCTTTGTTTTAGTTTACTTACTGTTTATTAAAAATACCCTTTTAGGCTTTACCTGAGGGATACCTGTTTGTTCTGATTAGATTTACTCCTTAAGTTGACTAAATTAGTAAAAAGTTGTCTTTTGTTTGTTTATTTGTTCCTCATTTAGATTGCGGTTAACATGTGTGGCATATTTCAAAATAAGAGCAGATGTAATCACTTATGAGCAGCACAATTCTTTACTGTCAACTTTCAACCTTACAAATCAAATATAAAAACAACTTTTATCCTAGGACCAACAATCATCACAGTTTAGGTCAATGATGGATTTATTGGAAGATTTATGTTCTGTTTCTATTTCAAAATAAAATAGCTAGCCTACACTTAGTTCTACAAATGGAGCCACAGCGCCTTTTAGTTTACTTTTGATGTGTAAAGTCAGCATTTAAAAGGTCACAGTGATCAAAAACAAAAGAGGGTTTTGTGAGAACGCTCCCCTTTTTAAGCTTGTTGTTATTGTGAAGGAAAGTTTTTACGTCCACCGGCCTCATCCTAAACATTTCTATTCAGAAAAGATTTCTGGCTCCCATGGTAGAATCCATGTTTTTTATGACTGGAGTTTATTCAGGGCTATCACTTCAGATCTGAATATTGGATTGCATATTGTTTCTCCTACATTTATTTTTATAAGTTTTGTCATGCTTTGCTTAAGTTTTCCTCAGATCTCCGTCATTTGGGTCCTTCAATCTACTACATTTCCTCCTACAGCTTTTCATTCACACCAGTTTATTCACAGACCAAGCCCACTGACTGTATATGAGAACTGAGTGACCCCCCCTCCCCCCTGGCGTCCCAAACAGGAAGCACCCGCTGGCCCAAAACCCCCATTATCCGATAGACTAATATTGAGAAATCTATTCGTCGTGCAGCCCGCTTTCAAGTGGTAGGGTTGTGGACTTCCAACAAGCTCACTCCTGACTGATGAGAGTGGTTGCCATAGAAACTCAATTCAGACAAAACTGGCTGGCTCCAACATGGCACCGTTCATATGGAAGAAATGAAAAAAAAGGCAACTGGATCGACTTCCTTTGGTTGGAGCAGACGTAAACTGTTTTAAATGGATGACCTCACACTGACTCAGTCCACTTGTCATATACAGTCAATGGTCTCAACCAGACATGATCCTAGGGGTTGATGTGACCACAAAAATGTTATCCTCTAATTGATTAATCCATTCAAACATGCATTACTGCTCTCACTCCTGAGTGTGAGTCTTTGTACAGATGGTAAATTAATCATTCCAACCCCACCCAATTTTATTCATCATTTTGTCCAAAAAGAAACCGTTACAGCCAAGTGTGAAACTGTAAAGAGAACAGTAGGAAAAACTGGGATCAGGAGGTTTCTGCAAACGTCTGCGCATACACACTCACAGCTGCGCAGCAGTGCGGATGACAGAGTTAGCTGATCTTTTACTAACAAAAGGGCAGCAGGTTCCCGCACACACACGGGTCATTAAAGAGACACTTTAGAGCTAACTAAAGCATGAAGTCCACCTGTTCCCACTTGTTTGTCGAAGGACAAAATCAAACATTTGGGGAATTCTAGAGATTTAAATTGAAAAATATTCAAGCTGAGGTCTTTTTTGCCACACACTCCTCAGTCAGATTAGGGGTTTTAATTGACCTCCACGTCCCAGCAGATTTGCTTCTAGAATTTCATTAATATGAAATGGAATGAATGCCGCCAGCGCTGGCCCAGTGGCCTCGATTTAGTTCCCAGCTGGCCTGTTGATGGTACATGTGTGTTTTCTTTTAAGTCTGACTTACTTGTACTGTGCCACTGCAGTGAGTGTGTGTGCGTGTGTGTGTTACAGACAGTGACAGCATGTGTGCTACTAGTAAATGTGTCAGATAGGTGGCAAAAAAATCAGGTCGTCTGTTTCCAATTCCAGCCACAGCTGGAACTGTAACAGAGAGAGGAATATGTGAGCTGCAAAAAATACAGACAACTTTGAGCATTTTATACTGTAACTGACATCATTTCTGGTAGTTTCAAGAAATTTACAAGTCTCTAAAAACTGCACAAACACACAGTTGTCCTCACACAGAGAGTTTCTGTTGTCTTTTCTAGAGAACATGCTCCACTGTCCTACCAGAAAATGTCAAAGGCTCAACTGGTGTCACTTTACCTGTCTGTTAAACTTTGTGAACACAGAATCTGTCTTCTCATATAAATTTATAAAAATAGCAGAAATGTAAAAGAAGAAATAATACTATTTATGACATGTTAACTCAGATTACAGGCCAGAATTGTCAACTTTTATGGAATGTAATGAAAAAAACACAAAACATCCAAAACTGACTTTTTCAATCCTTTCAATGACCATTTTTTATCTTTTTAGAGTGATTTTTTTTAAAAAGCCTGTTTGCTACAGATTTGTTTTTTTGTTTTTAGGATGCAAACCATTCTTTAAATTTCTGAACAAAAAATAATCTGTCTTTTTTTTAACCTTATGAGTGCAAACGTAATGCTCATAAAAAGCATAACATTGTGTTTGTCTTTGTATTCAGTTTAAAGTTTTATTTTAAAGTTGAGTAAAATTGTGAAATTAACCACTTTACATTCTTCTACATCTTTATGAGCATTGCTATGTTTCAGTCCAAATAAAAAAAAGCAAAAACTTGAATAAAAAAGACTCAATCAGCTTTAAAAATGCAAAAAGTATTCATAATTTAAACTTTAAACGGTAAGTTGTCCATTTACTGTCCTGCAAATATGATGCTAAAGTCCCTTTTATGTCAGAGCCAAAGAGAGAGACAGGAGTTAGAGTGAAATATATACTGAGAAAAAGAAAGATGTGGGTGTCAGATTGAAATGAGATGTCAACGTGCCAACAGCAATCTTCGCTGCACGTTGAATACTGCACCATGAGCGGAGTAAACAGTGGAAAACATGGATAACTGCACAACTAATTCACTGAAGCCCGTCCTACAGGGAACAAATTAAGATTCTCGTCATGTTTATCTTTTTTTTTTTTTAAATAATTCTACCTCTCCTTTCCCTGTTGTTTCTTTCTCCATCCATCTGCTCTTTCTATGCTTTTGAATAACATCTCCAGCGCCTTGTTCACATTTTATTCACAGAGGTCCTGGGGGCGAACCAAAGCAGGTTTTAGACACAACTGCCAATCCACCCACCTATCGCTGACTGCAGAGCCTGCCTGCAAACGCGCTCCTCCTGCAATCATGTGCTTATTGTGTGCAAACTAACATCCACGACGATGCATATCTATAGAATTAAAACCAAAAATTAGAAATGAGGAACATCAGCCCGGCTTTGGTGGCTGCTTAACTGTAGCACGAGTGACAAATACTGATAAATGTCAACACATGCAGAGGAACACGCTTGAATGCACCGACACAACATGACAATCAGTGTCTTAAATGAATCTGTTGGTTCACCAGCTGCAGCTTGGATAACAGAAAATAAATTCTGTCACAATTAACCAGAGAATTTGACAGTGAGGAGGACTTTAAAAGCTGTGTTACAATCATATTCCAGTAAGGCTTGTTATCACTGTGCATTCTGACACATACCACGTATTTATGCAACCAAATTAGAACCCACACCGACATTTGATGTTTTTCTTTTCCAATTTGAATGTTTAATGGCAATTTAAAGCACTTGCCAGATATTGCATACAGACATAGTTGTTGTTGTTTTTTCTTTCAGGGAAATCTTAAAGTCCCATTCCGATCAGTTTTTGATTTATTTTCATAGCATTTCCAGTGTTTTTTTTTTTTTTTTTACTGCGCCTTATGCCGTTTTAGCCACAAAAAAAAAAAAAAAATCATTTTCTAAGACACTTTCCGCAGAGCAGAAGTAGTTTATTAGAAATTTGCCTCTGAGATGTGCGCGGGACCAGTGGGGTGAAGCAACCCCGCCTCCCTTCCTCTCACCTTTGCAAAGAGCTCTCTGTTTACAGCCCACCAACTGTGCAGTTTTGAGTAAAATATCAGCTCAGACGAGAAGAATTAAGATGTACATAGATCTACGTAACAAATACGCTCTTTTTCAAACGACATTTTCTTTGTCTGCTCCTGATTCACAATCATTTGAATAAAAAATACTCAGAAATTTAATTTTAAGCTTAATTGTCTTAATAAATGTCCTCCATCATTAGAAAAAATGTCACAAGAGCATGTTACCCCCCCCCCCAAAAATAAAACCAAAACAAACAAACACCCTTTTCATTGGAGTGGGTCTTTTAATCAAAGATTGTTCAGAGTAAATAATGAGGCATCAACAGGAAACGTATTGTTATCCTGAAATGGAGTAAGATCAGGCGATCTGACAACACAAAAACCCTCATTTGTGAGGCATTAGACTGATCTTAATCAGTTGTTAAAGATTTGTACACCACAGGGATCTAAAAACGGGTCAAATATTCACACTGAGAGACAAAAATGTAAATATATTAAACATCTCAAAGCTTTAGGAAGTACTAAGATGAAATAATATACACTGCCAAATTCCAACATGTCAACCTCGCCAGGTTTTCAGTCATATATTACACTAGTTACATATCTTCATTCATCCAGTCTTGAAGTATTTGCTTCAAATGACAAATTAAGACAGAAATATCACAGGTGGATTGTGGGTTGGGATGTTCTCATATCAAAAAAGGAGAAGGTATTAGTTTTTTTTCTGTTGTTGTTTTACACCAACAGGTGTCGGTAAAGTTTTCAAATACATTTAACCAAGATATTAAATAAAAGAAATTGTAGCGCCGGAAGAACTCACAATAACACAATAGATTACACTAAAAACATCCCCCTCCTTTCAAATGGAACACGCTCTCATCATGAAGATTCTGCCATCATTATGTTAATATAAACCAGTGAAATGCCTAAAGATTAAAGGGACTTCAAGAAAAAGGATAAACCTGAGTTATTGCAATACTGCAAGAGTACATTTTTCTGCTGCAAAATATTATCAGAGGTTTAGCTTTCCTAAAATCACTGATCAATTTCTAGATATTTAAGCTCTCACACTGGGATTTGGGCTAAAAGGTCAACAAAAACACACAGAACACGACAGTGAGTGTCCACCAGAAAAATGTCACAGTCTTCATGTTCAGAAACACAGAAGAATCTAATCGGTAAGCACCATGTGTAAAACTTCAGAATGGAAGGATATGGTTGAAATTAGAACTTCTAATTTTCCGTCCATTTCTTGCATTTGTTGGGCTTTCAGTCAAAGAAAATAACAAAAGTTTCTAAACCACATTTTCTCAATATTTCTGACAAACTAAAAATAGATGAGTGACAGAAATAATTGATGGACGTTCAAATCACGAAGGAGATTTTACTCACCCGCTGAGGACGACGATGAAGTCCATGACGTTCCAGCCGTTCCTCAGGTAAGATCCTTTATGGAAAACAAAGCCAAGCGCCACCAGCTTGATCCCAGCCTCAAAGCAGAATATCCCTATAAAGTACGGCTCTGTCTTCTCCTGTAATTTAAAGAAAAAAATCAAAATCACAAGTGTGCATATTCTTAAGGTTCACCTTCAACAACGGGAAAAAAACGTCAAAGTTGTTCATTTATACATTATACACCTTTTTAATACATTGTTGAGGGAGACAGTTTCTTTCATTTAATGTTTTAAATCTTTTTCCTTACTTGTAACAGTGCCATCATTACAAAGAAAATACTGGTTGTATAAAAGTGATATGAACTCCTTTGATTCAGAAAAGTGACATTTGATGTATATTTGATGTATGAAAAAATCCTTTAAGTTACAGAAGCTCTGTATTTACGTATTTACCTTTGGGCCATCAAAAAATAAAAAGTTTTCCATTAAAAAAGGGTTTAATTATTATGAGTAACTCTTATAAATGTGAGATATCCCTAAAAGTAAAGAAATGATCTTCAAGTTTTACTAAAATGCAGAAAGGTTTAGTGCTTTCTTTTTTTTAACCAAATTTTGTACAATGAAGGACAATCTGAGACTTTTGTTTGGCAGCAAAACAAAATCTGTTCAAGTCAAAAGGATCAAATAATTCGTTTATTTAAGGTTATTTGAAGCAATGACCTCGGAAATGATTCCACAGGAGTTGTTTCATAAAATAACACATTTTGTTTTATTTCACCTTGAACTTCATTTTCTGCCCTTTCTGTGTTGAAACAAATAACTGATCTGTTTTTCTCACCAGTTTCTTTGCCATGGGGGTTTTGTCCTCTCCAGGTAGGTGCTGCTCCAAAGCGAGGACCACACAGTTGGCAGTGATGGTGGCCAGGATCATATACTCAAATGGTGTGAAGGCCAAAAGGTTAAGGACAAGTGTAATTAAATAAAAGGATAATTTGTGATGGAAGTTAAAATATAAAGTATACAATTGATTTAGAAAGTATGCAACCATTTCATTCATGTACAATTTTGAATAATCAATATTTCGGATGGTAAACCTGAAAGAAAGCCGAGTAAATAAGTGTCAGAAAAATTATGGCATGGTCTATATTCTCTGGTTTGAAAGCAATCTGTTGGAGAGATTGCTGTATCCATGGCAACCTGTTTTTTAAAAGTGTTTTTCATGAACAGAGAAAGGAGAATGTCGGGGTGGGATGAGTGTTCTGTGAAGTCACCTTGGCCTGATGGTGTAATAGAACAAAACTACAGCAAAACATTTCTCGTGGTTTCTTTGACTGCCAGCAACTGCAACACCAGAGAAACACCAGAGCATCCGTGGAGAATCTTCTCCATGCATTTTAGTTTTTATAAAGGAGGAATTACAGGATTGTTTAAATTTATTTGGCATCGTTTTTTTATATCCTTATCATTTTAGAGGCAATATATTCATGTTTTAAATAAAAATACTGCCAAAAATGAGGAAGCTGGGTAATTTTTAACAATGTGATTATTTAGCGTTCCTTTTTTTTACCACTTCTATGTAAAAGTTCAAGAATGCTGCTGACTTAATCTCATAAAAATGTTTACTTGAGAAATTTCAATCATTCTATTTCAATGAAGTGCTAAATTGTAGATAAGCATCACATACGTTTTCATTCTTGAGGTTGCTATAATATAAAAGTTTCATTGAAAAAAGAAATGAGCAAATTTTTAACAAAAAATATTATTTTTTGTTAAGATTACTTAAAAATACTTATGACCTTTTAGGAAAATGGATGGTGTAAATAGATTTCAAGGGAAAGTGCAAAAACACGAAGTTTTCTGTTTTTTGCAAGTTACCTGATTTTCTTTTATTTTGAAAGTCTTATCTGACCAATCACTTCAAACATGTAAACATTTACAATGTCAAATAATGTCATACTTGTTCACAACTTTGTACCTAAATAACATAAAATAATTTGTGAATTTAAATGACAAAAAAAGTGTCTAGCTATTTGTCTGTTGAATAAAATGTCTGTTTCAACAGCTTTTAAAATAAATTTCACTTAAATGAACATATTTGTTTTTACATAAAACACAGTTTTTCCCATGAAATGAGTAGAATTGATTGACAAATACTTCCCTAATGAAGCTGTAGAGATTGACTATCAGAAATGTTTGGTTCAAACAGACTGTTGTTTCGGGCAGAACGGTGTTCAAGTGGCGTGATAGGAGTTATGCCGTTTATCTTAAATTATGTGAGATATTTTTATGACCAAAATGTAAGCAAACTCCAGTTTTAAATCCCACTTTCTGGGGTTTAATGCAAACAAAAGCTAAATCACTTAAAGAACAAGCATCTCAATGCAAACGTCAAAGTAAAACTGATCTCCCCGTGTGCCTGTTTTACATTTTCTCTGACTAAATCCCAACACTTGTGACTTTCTGATCAGCAGAGTACCCATGAGGAAGAGGCTTGTCATTATTAATCTTCCTGCCTTGAGTGAAATGAGGTCACTGACTCACAGAGGAGGGCTGAGATGGAGCCCTCTGGGGCCCACACTCACTCACACT